>JANAVB010011800.1:11724224-12984224 GCA_029216955.1 Iris pallida
GTCATCTATATGTATTTGAATTCAAAAAACTCAGATCTGGATTGCGATTTCGTCTTCTTTTCTTCACGGGAAATCTGAATTCCATTGCTCTCATATTCAGCAGAGATCGCAAAGATCGTTCGTAGTTCGGGGTGTTTTTCTTCAGTCGAACTCAGACATCGCTCGTCATCATCATCACCATCATCATCATCTTCATCGTGGAGACATTTGAACTCAGATCTTCAATGTGGAGAGAAGATCTTTCTTCTTCTTTTCCATAAGAATTATCATCGCTTTGAAAGAAGAACGAAACTTTATTCCTGAAAAAACTAAAATTACGTTTAAACTGGAAATGACCATTCTCCGTCTTAATTAGGACGGGAAATGGCATTCTCCGTCTTAATTAGGACGGAGAATGCCATGCTCCGTCTAATTAACACGAGAATGACTTCTCCGTTTCCTCCGTCTTAATTACGAGAATGTCATTCTCCTCCGTCTTAATTAGGACGGAGAATGGCTTCTTCTTTTTTGTTAGACGGAGAATGGCATTCTCCGTCCTATTAACACGGAGAATGGCATTTTTCCGTGTTTCTAACACGGAGAATGGTCATTCTCCTGCGTTTTAACACTAGAATGACCATTCTCCGTGATAATTACACGGAGAATGGCATTCTCCGTCCTAATTAAGACAGAGAATGATCATTTCCGTTTAATTTAGCACGGAGAATGGCCATTTCCGTCTTAATTAGGACGGAGAATGCCATTCTCCGTTTATTTAACACGGAGAATGACATTCTCCGTTTCATTTAACACGGAGAATGGCATTCTCCGTGTTTCTAACACGGAGAATGGTCATTCTCCTGCGTTTTAACACTGGAATGACCATTCTCCGTGTAAATTAAGACGGAGAATGTCATTCTCCGTCCTAATTAAGACGGAGAATGGTCATTCTCCGTGTAAATTAGACGGAGAATGCCATTCTCCTGCATTTTATGGTTAGCTGAAACTTTGGAGGGCCATAACTTTTGACTGGGAGGTCGAAACGAGATCCCGTTTGTCGTAAAATGAGCGTATCGTCGAGGAGATTGAAAGTAACAGCTTCACAGTTAGACGGCCTTCCGAAATTTTAGATTCGCAAAAAAATGATGTTTGGACCTCCGTTTTAGCACTTTTGTCGTTCGTCCCGGTCTTTTCCGAAATTTTTCGACGAGTTTTTGAAGATTTTTGAGGAGAAAACCTAGATTCGAAAGTGAGCAGCGTATGGAAGAAGATGGAGTATTGAAACGTTTTTTTAAGAGCAGTTTTGTGGGTGTTTCCAATAAATTAAAAGGAAGGGCAAAAGGGTCATTTGGAACCCGCTTTGGATAAGTTTCTCTAATTCTGGGCACGCGATGAAAGTTTTTTTAGCGGTGGGTTTTACATAAAACTTTTTAGTTTTTGGGCATTTCATAAATCTTCCCTATATTTTATACTACTTAGTAGAGTAAATAATAATTTTTTAATTTTTTTTACTACTTAATCTTTTATTTTTTATTACATAAAATGAGCAAATAAAAACCCCTTGTTTTTTATTAGATAATTATCTAATTATCCATATTAAATTTAGTGAACAATTAATTAGTAAACATAGATAAGGACATTTTAAGAAGAAAAAAATTCTATTGAGAACTTTCAACTTTTCTTATTATATTATATATAGTAGTATAGATATATAATAAAAAAAAATAAGGTTAACCATAAAATTTCTGATTCTCTATATTTACTAATTAAAATTATTCATTAAATTTTACTTGGATAATTACAGTTAAAAATTTAAACGAACGTATGCTGGTCCTTTCCAAATAGTAAAAGGTTAAGGGACTTTTCTCTTCTTAATTAGTAAAAAATTAAAAGATAATTATTTATTCTTTTCAAGTAATATAAAATAAATACAACGAACGTACATGTATACTAATAAAATATAATATACATGCATGACAAAATTGAAAGAAAAATATAGATCTTCATTTCCACTTGCAAGCTTCAATTAATTAGCACCGTAAATTACAGTTCAAAGATGTTTTTAAACAAAAATCCTATAGTAACTCATGAGTTATTACTTTCTAAAACTCGTCAATAACAAATTGTTTGATTACATGCATCTCATTCTTTTTTAAGGGCATAAACAAAAAAAAGTTAAGATTCTAAATAAAAAAATGGTATTAAAAATTATCCATTTTTTATCAACACCAAATAAAAATTGGAATAAAAACTATTCTTGGAAGAAGTTTTTTTCTAAAAAAAAATTCTACCATAGAAATAAGAAAGATACCAACCCAATGTCTTAGAATAAAAAGTTTTATGAGCATTACAGGCAGAGCCGGCTTGGGGTAAGCCTGACAAGGCTTGGGTCTTAGGTAATCCCCTCCTTCCCCCCCCCCCCCCCCCCCCCCCCCCCCCCCCCCCCCCCCGCTAGGGCAACCTCCCGGGCTCAACAATTATCCTATCAAAGGTCAGGGTCACATATGACCACCAGGACCAGCTGACAATAAGGGTCAAGGGACAACCAAAATTAGCTTCAGGATAGGGCAACCCAACCCTTCGGCCCGGCCCTGATTACGGGGACTACCCCTATTTCGAAAATAATTACACTGACCATTCCTCTCCTTTGTAAATTTTATTAACCATTAGGGTGATTAGGGTGATTAGTTTCTATACAAAATAGAAACTATAGGGGATGTCCGTGTAATTAGTTTCAAAGCATGGATGATCCGTGTAATAAATATAAAATATAAGAGTAGTTAATGCAATTAACCCGCACAAAAAAAAATCATTCATCTATTCTACTATATAATAGAAAAACTTGGTGGTGAAACTTTTGAATTCCTAAAATACCCTTGAGTATTTTATAAACATGATGTTATTATGTCATCTTGCATGTCACTTATTTTTTAGAGTCAAAGCAATAAAGTTTGCATGCAAAAAAAAATTTCATAAACTTTTCATGTTGCAATGGTAAAAAAGTTCTGTCCTTACCATTTTCCAAATATTATTACTCTCAATAGAAAATTAAAAAAAAATTGACCTTTGAATTTTTTGGCATTGTAAAAAAAAACACATACACATGAATATTCACCTGAAAAAGACGACAACAGATATTTTGATATTCTAATTAAAATACGTGCAAAGTACGTACATATACATATAGACTAGTAATAAATAAGCCAAATTACTTACTAAGACCAAAGTAGGGACCACACCCAAAAGTTTCCAATCAAAAAGACAGTACAAATGTATCCGTGTTTTCTTAAAGACACTTTCTTTTCCTATTAAACCGTTGTCCCTCGTTTTATCCCACTTAGGTCAAGTATGAGGATTAATGCATGCATGACCTAGTACAAAAGTCTTGTTGGTTGATATTAAAGCTGCTGCCAACTTTCTCTTTGGTGGGGTCGTTCACCCAACTCCAAACGGTCATCACCCTCACATATTTCTTTTGTACAACACACACATACCCCAAAAAACAAAAACCTAGGGTTTAACATATTGTCACAATAAGTTCTCTAAATCTTATTATTTATTTAGAAATCTCTCAAATCATTAACCATCAACTTATAATTCTCCCATCCTATTAACTAAACTCGCAAAAACTAACTTTTTTACAAAGTAGATGAAAAAAAAATATTTTTTTACAATTTTAACCCTTTCTTCTCCACATCTCTGATTCTTCCTCCTCTTCATTCCTCCGCTTACTAGGTGATGTCATAAAAAGGAAGAGAAGGAAGAGAGTAATGATGCGTTGGCAATAGTTTAGACCGGTTGTGGGATGAGTTGATGATGATGATTGAGAATCAAGAAATGTATTGGCAATAATTTAGAGTGATTGAGAAGAAGAGCACAAAAAATAGAAAAAAAAATGGAGAATGAACAGGTGGAGATGGAAGAGGAGGATCAGGAAAAAGAAAAAAAAAACTATTGATGAAAAGAACGAAACAAAATGGTATATTTTGAGGGGGGAAAAACGAAAATGATAGCGATCATGATGGTTTCTGAACATGTACAAGTTATGTGATTGCACAAGGTACCAAAAAATGAAAGGCTCCAAAAATTTATACTTCCATATAATTTACTAATGTGAAGTTTCTATTTTTATACTAGGTCTCCCTTTATTTTTTTAAAATTTTTATTAACATAATCTTTAGAATGTCAAAAAAAAAAAAAAATTAGTAGAGTAGTTAAAAAATTCTTATTAAAAAATATTTGTACATGTCCTTTATAATGTCAAAAACAATCCTGACAGGGAGAGAACAAATGAAACAAAAATAAGAGAATAAGAGAGTCTTTTTTAATCTAAGAAATTTATTGCATAATTTTTTTCTAGTTTTAATATTAATATTAATTTTATTTTTACTTTTATTTTTTATTTTTGTATTTCGTCTACCATGTCACATATGACGTCACCTGTGAATGATTTGGAGGGAAACTTTGGGGGGAGATATTAATAACAATTTTCATATAATTTAATTAATTTCGACCGTGACATGCAAAGAGAAACCCCCAACTCACGTACGTTCTTTATCTATGGGGACTTCTAAACAAATGATAAGATGTAGGAAGGACCTATATAAAAGAAAAACAATAACAAGATGGCTAGCCTAACTTGGCCTAACCCCACTTGCAAACAAACTGTTGGCCAGTTTCATCTTCCTCTTCCCTCCTCCTTCTCCTTCTTCTTCTTCCTTTTTCTCTCTCTTCTCATTGAATGCTAGTCTTTAGGGAACCATTCTCTCTCCCTCCCTTGCCAAGGAAGCTTTATTTTTACAAAATAGAAGGTGGTACGTGAAGCTGGCTATAGCCCATAGTTGCACATTTGTGGTCACTAGAGGTGCATAGCAAATAGCAATCAACACTCCATCTCCATTCTCCTTCTGGCACCATGCATTTAATGGCCAGTTTATGCAGCTAGCCATGCCTCCTCCCATGAACTGGCCTCTTTATTGCCCCCTCCCCTTTCTATAAAGTCCCCCAACCGATCCTCGAGCTATTACGCACTCTTTCAAAGTCTTAGCCTGCCCGGCTTGACTGGCTGCTCTGCTCGGTTGTCCAATCTTTGGTTATATAATTTTTCTGCGTAAACATGGACGTCGCCGCGGCGCTCGCCCTCGCCTCCCTCCTCGCCCTGGCCTACCTGTGCTGGTTCCGCGCAATGTCGGCCGGCCTGAGCGGCCCCCGCGTGTGGCCCCTCCTCGGCAGCCTCCCGGGCCTCGTCCGCCACTCCCACGACCTCCACAACTGGATCGCGGAGAACCTCCGCGCCACGGGGGGCACCTACCAGACCTGCATCTGCGCGGTGCCGCTGCTCGCCCGGCGGCAGGGGCTGGTCACCGTCACGTGCGACCCGCGGAACGTCGAGCACCTGCTCAAGACCCGCTTCGAGAACTACCCCAAGGGCCCGACCTGGCACGCGGTCTTCCTCGAGCTCCTCGGCGACGGCATATTCAACTCCGACGGCGAGAAGTGGAAGCTGCAGCGGAAGACCGCGGCGCTGGAGTTCACCACGAGGACGCTGCGGCAGGCCATGTCGCGGTGGGTGTCGCGGTCGATATACTCGCGGCTCCTGCCCCTGCTCGAGTCGGCGCGCGCGGAGGGGTCCAGCGTCGACCTGCAGGACCTGCTGCTGCGGCTCACTTTCGACAACATCTGCGGGCTGGCGTTCGGGAAGGACCCGGAGACGCTCTCCCCGGGCCTTCCCGAGAACTCGTTCGCCGCGGCGTTCGACCGGGCCACAGAGGCCAGCCTCAACAGGTTCATCCTCCCGGAGGTCGTGTGGAGGTTCAAGAAGTGGCTGCAGCTCGGGATGGAGTCGACGCTGTCGGCGTCGGTGCGGCACGTCGACAGCTACCTCTCGGCCGTGATCAAGGAGAGGAAGATCGAGCTCGACTCGAGCCCGAACGCCGCCGACAGCGGCGACAACCTGCTCTCGAGGTTTATGAGGAAGGGGAGCTACTCCGACTCCTTCCTGCAGAACGTGGCCCTCAACTTCATCCTGGCCGGCCGCGACACCTCCTCCGTCGCCCTCTCCTGGTTCTTCTGGCTGGTCTCGACGCACCCGGATGTCGAGCGGAGGATCGTACTCGAGCTCTGCGGGGTCCTCGCCGACACCCGCGGCGGGGACGACCCTGACCGCTGGCTCGCCGCGCCGCTGGCATACGAGGAGGTCGACCGCCTCGTGTACCTGAAGGCGGCGCTGTCGGAGACCCTCCGCCTCTACCCGTCCGTCCCGGAGGACTCGAAGCACGTCGTGTCGGACGACGTCCTCCCCGACGGCACGTTCGTGCCGGCGGGCTCGTCCGTCACGTACTCCATCTACTCCGCGGGGCGCATGGCGTCCGCGTGGGGGGAGGACTGCCTGGAGTTCCGGCCGGAGAGGTGGGTCAGCGCGGACGGGGCCAGGTTCGAGGCCCACGACTCGTTCAGGTTCGTCGCGTTCAACGCCGGGCCGAGGGTCTGCCTCGGCAAGGACCTCGCCTACCTCCAGATGAAGTCGGTGGCCGCCGCGGTGCTCCTCAGGTACCGCCTCGCGCTCGCGGAGGGCCACCGCGTCGAGCAGAAGATGTCGCTCACGCTGTTCATGAAGCACGGCCTCCACGTCGACGTGCACCGGAGGGACCTCTCCGATGTCGTCGACGAGGTCAGGCAGCGCCGGGCAGGCGCTGCCGCTGCTGCTGCTGACAATGTTATGGTCAGTTAATGCATATGTTACATTTGAAACTGGAATTAAAACAAAAGGTGGTGGGGTTAAAGAGGAGTTAAGAATGAATGTAGATAGACAGTAAGTAAAAGAGAGAGTTTGGTGTGGGTTTGGATTGGCATTCAAATTAAATTCCCAATTAATTATTATTATTATTATTATTACTACTACCAAGTGATTATTAGTAATAAAATGGAAATTTATTTTTATTGTATAAGTAGGGAGGAGAGGTGTTTGATCATCTTCTCTTAGCTCTACTCTTTTTGTTTCTACAAATTATGGGACTAAATGATAATAAGACCTTTATTTGTTCAAGTTGATTGTGATGGTTTTGGTAGAGGGTGATTTATTGGAAAATTAGCTCACTTGTTTTTTCTTCTTTTCTCATAGTCCATTCATAGTCTTTTTTTTTGCGGAAAATTTCAACAGTAGCATAGAAGTTTATCAAAATTGCATAAAAGGCATAAAGTTTGGTTAAATTGTATATGGGGTACCGTCGCGCCCAATTTTGGGGCGCCAAAAATTATCTTCCCCTCTAATCCATCGTTTACGGTTAAAGAAAAAAAAAAAAAAAACAAACGGCGCCCAAAAATAGGACGTCAAATTTACATATTTTTTTTTTAAAAAAAAGGGCGCCCTTTTTAGGGGCGCCGAATTTGCATTTTTTTCATTTTACAGCAAAAGAGAAAAAGGAAGAAGAAGGAGCGGAGAAAATTATAAAAAAAAAAAAAAAAAAAAAAACCGCCCAAAATTGGGGCGCCATTCATTTTGTTCCCACTTGTTCTTCTCGTGAGGGTGTGTGTGAAAAGAAAGAATGGAAAGAAAGATTGATTGATTCCCTCTCTTCATTGAATTTCCCCCCTCTTATTATTCCCTAGGTCCCTTCTCTCCCATACAACCACAACACAAGGAGAACAAACCCATTCCATTGAGTGCTTTCTCTCTGTATAAGTACCATCACGGGCGGGGAATCTCTGCTGCGGGGTGGGATGGGAAATTTGGCGCCCCAAAATGGGGCGCCCTTTCTTTTTCTTTTTTTTTTTTCTTTTTTTTTTTTTTGTTGTTGTTGTCGGTAGTGCTTTGTAAATTCGGCGTCCCTTTTTGGGGCGCGCTTTCTATTTTTTTTTTTTTTTTTTTTATAAAAATGGCGCCCTTAAATGGGACGCGTGTTTTATTTTTTTCAATTTTTTTTTTGATCCTACGGATTAAGTGAGGTTA
The DNA here is from genome assembly GCA_029216955.1 of Iris pallida. NCBI lineage: Eukaryota > Viridiplantae > Streptophyta > Magnoliopsida > Asparagales > Iridaceae > Iris > Iris pallida. The sequence goes on from JANAVB010011800.1 coordinate 11,732,152, forward strand.
CGGGAGAATTAAGTATGGGAATTAATTTTTGACGACCAAATTTTGGGCGTCAAAAAAATTGGCGTCCCAATTTTGGGCGCGACGATGCCCTCTCTACAAATTACTCAAACTTTATGCCTTTTATACAATTTCGACAAACTTCTATGCTACTGTTGAAATTTTCCGTTTTTTTTGCTGTTGTGGTGATGGTGATTTCTTGATGTAAAATGATATGGGTGTGACCGCCGCGCGGATCTGCGGCCACCCGTTGGCCCTCCACTAATACGAGTCCATGACTCCATTTTTTTTTTTTTTTTTTTTTTTTGAAATCCCACTCACACACACAATTGGAGGGCTCGAACCTTGCCGGCCCCTCCGGGTGTCCGCTCTAATACCACTAGGCTAGAGAGTCCATGACTCCATCTTTTTAAAACTCGGATCATGAGTCAACGGATAGCTCCCGTCACGTGACTACGGATCAGCCTCGGTCACTTCCTTCCGCTGTCAAAATAGCACTTTCTTGATAGGGTTGCTTGATGCTTCTTCTTCCATGGACTAATCACTTTCATGCCATACAAAATCATTTGATGTTTAGTTTGTGATCTAGTCCTTAATTAGGTACTTCATAACAATAAAATCTGGTTCTGTTTTAAGGAAAGAGTGACCTATATGCTGTGTTGAGAATGACATTGAAATATCCCATGGTTGTATGGGTTGAATAATATTAATATTAATATTAAGTTTTAATTGTTTTTACCAATATTTTATAATTTTAATATAATAGTAGAGGCTTTTGGTATCCTATCAACATTAGTCATTAGAATCTTTTATAGCATGCAATTTGGACTGATCAAAAGAAATTATAAGCAATATTTTAAAAATCGGACAAACAATTTTTTTTTGATATAGGTCAGATCGGGTTCAATCGGGTTCAAATAAATTTAGTTTGATTTGGTTCAAATAGGTAAGATATCCATATTTACTTTTTGGTTTAGTTTGATTTGATCATAAGTATGTTTGTTTGGCTTAATTTTACAATTATAAGGTCGATCAGAACCAAACCAATAATCAAATGGTCCAAATTTCACATGATATTTTTTTAAAACCAAAATTAGTCGGTTCAGTTGTGAACCGGTTCGAGTGGTTCACCGGTTGAACTCGATTTTGACAAAAACCGACGATTCTTTAAAGATTCGGTATTTAGTTGAACCGAACCATTTTTTTAGCTTAAATTTGTTGGATATGTTCCAACCGCCGGTCGATCCGAATTTTACAAATTGATTATAGGCGGCAACAATTTTTTTTTCCACTGATGCTCGAGTCCAGCTCTTAGGCCTCGTTTGGTTCGCGGAATCTCCCGGTTGGGAAAGGAAAGTGATTACTTTCCTATGTTTGGGCGCCCAAGGAATTGAGGAGGAAAGGAAAGTGATTCCCAATGGAAGGAAAATTAGGGGGGGAAGTGATTCCATCCATCCAAGGAAGGAATCACTTTCCCACATTGAAGTATTCAATTTCCTTTCCAAATTCCTTGGCATTGCCAAACATCGGAAAAGAAAATTAATAGGAATTAAAGTTTCCCAAAGGAAAGGAAATGACAAGGAATTGATTTCCTTTCCCTTCCATTCCGCGAACCAAACGAGGCCTTAGTCCATCAAATAGACTTTCCACATGAAAGGACATGTGAAATAATATTAAAAGTGACCCTTAACTCTTATCAACAATTTACTCTTGGAGCATAAGACCCCAGCTAGATGGCGAAAGATTCCGACTGGGTGTTTAAACCGAACTCGAGTGGCTTTTGTGGTTACTGAGGAGAGGCTGAGTGGCAAAAGATCAGTGGATCGAGCCACGGGAGCGTATTATTCCTTCCATTTATTTGGTAGAAATTGGCATACAATGCAGCGTACAAAAAATTTCGTACGTATCGTCGGACATTTAAAAAAAATACAACAATTTACTCTTGGAGTAGGACAAGGTACTTTAAGGCCTCGTTTGGTAAAAAAAAAAATATTATAATTTGATATTTTCTTTCCTTTGAAAATTATAATTTCGATCATTTTCTTTTCTGGTGTTTGGAAGAGCAATGAAGAAAAAATGAATCCTTGGAGGGAAAAAATGAATTCTTTGATTGTGGGAGACATTCTGGCTATCGCAAAATAAAGTATACTGCTCTTGTTTTAGTCCCACTTCCTGCAGCAGTTTCTTCATCCACAACAACTTCTTTCAAGCCTCTGTCGCCGCAATCAGGGCCGGCCTCGTGGTTTGGGTTGCCTTAGCCGGAGCTAATTTTTGTTGCCCTTTACCCTTATTGAAAGATAAAATATTTAATTTGGATTTTTGTTGGACCGATCCTGTCACGCCCCAGAACCAGAATATTGGAGAGCGGGGGCTAACATAGCCAGCTACGTATATTGAAATGAAGCCCATCTCGCTATACGGTCACGGCTGTCTAGATATGAGGGTTTACTACAAGCCAACAATCTCTTAAGGCCAAGCCTATTATCTCAATCTCAAGCAAATAATATAATCACAAGATGTTTGACCACCAAATATACAATAAAAGGCGTCCCAAATATTACATATCAGCTGATCATGAAGCTAGTCGTACAAAAAGCTAGGACTAGCAAGAGTTAAGTCATACATGATCAACCCTAGGATTTGTTAATCATGTTTACAGCCCGTAGGCAGACAGTAAGTAAAAGTGCATCGAGCTAACAGGTGCTCGTCGGCTAAACGCCTCAAAAGAATAATTTTACAATAGAGTAAGCAAAACAAAATAGAAAACCCACTCGTAGCCCGGGTTCCTTCTAGTCGCCACCATCGGGCTGGAGGTTCGGTAGATCCTCGGGTGCTGCTCCGAAATCTGGCCACATAAAACCAGCTGGGTCAAACCCCAGAAAGAGCAAGTGCCACAAAGGAGGCCACGAAATAAGAACAAAAGCCAGCATATCAGAACATAAGAAAAGAAATAGAAGAAGGTACAAGTAAATAAAGAGTGCAACAGGACAATAAACGACTAGTGACGTGGGACCATTCCGGGAGCCAGGTTACAACCCTTAAACCAGACAAGGATCGAGGTTGTAACCATTCGCCTGAACAGCACACTGTCTCTACCCATTTATTGTTAGAGATAAGTAAAACAAGCATGTACAAGAGTAGCCAGGTACAGGGACTAGACAAGACTTAGACAAGGCTGGACTCCATCCATTCACAAGCGGCCAAGCAATTACTACGGCTTACTACTTAACTAACTAGGGTTATCACAAGCCTAATTACTAACAAGATGCAAGTGAGAATTTCCCAGTCCCAAGCCCTGCAGACCATCCAGTTATCCTTCCGCGGGTTGAGAGTATGGTTGGGTACATCGCCCCGGAGACGATATACCCTTAGGTGACTTAGAGGGTGCAACACATGACAGTGCGCTGGAAATGTGCTCTACTCGTCGGCAAGCTACAAGTCCAATTAAGAGCGCCCAGATAACGAGATTGCCTGTGACTGGAAATTCTCCATGAACTATAGTTTGATCTAGTCATTAGCCTAATCCATATTCAGTATGAATCCCTGACCGTGGGAACCAGGAAGTCACATCCTAGACATGATGCAAGACAAGACAAGTGGATTGTACAAGCAAGCAAGCAGGAACACCCACAGTGTCAAGTTGATTATACGAGTCAAGTTAGCTGTCACAACAGCATCAAGTCAAGTCAAGTTACAAGTTACAAGTTACAAGTCAAGTCAAGTCAGAAGTGTGCCGCCACGGGCCACTATCAAGTTATCAAGATAAATCATGTCAGGGTACTTGTCAGGAGTGCGCCACGACGGGCCACTATCATGTCAGGTTGGTCATGTCAGGAGTGCACCACTACGGGTCACTGTCGTGTTATGCTAGTTCCTTGTCATACCATGACATGTACAATAGTCATTCCAAACATATTAAGTAAAATCAAGTTCATGACAAAAGGCGTAAGGATATAAAATGGGCGTAAAATATTTAATAAAATATCAATATATAGGGCTATAGAAGAGCCAAGCTTAAAGAAATTAAACCAAATCTCCAAGAGCCAATAGATTGTGCAAGGGGTCAGGGGGGGTTGGATTGCGCAGGGTGCCAACTGCGCAGGGTGGTTGGCGCAGGGTTGAACTGCGCAGGATTGTACTGCGCAGGGTCCAAGCGCGCAGGGTTAGATTGTGCATGAGCAGACTGCGCAGGGGTGGATTGCGCAGGAGTGAATTACGCAGGAGTGGTTTGCGCAATGGTCAAGTGCGCAGGGGTTACTTTGCGCATGGCTGGCTTGCGCATGGCTAGCTTGCGCCAGCGCAATCCAGCGCAGCGCAAAGCACTGGCTGAGCCTATGCGCAATCGGCCATGCGCTAAAGAGCACAGGCCGGGGTGCACAAACGGTCAAGTGCTAAAGAGCACTGGCCGAGAGCCTTCACCGAGGCTGAGATGAACTCCTCAAGAACACCAAAACTTTAAATCTTCATATCTTTGTCAAATCAAAGCCAAATCTAGATTTTCAAAGTTCTAACTTAAGTAAAATTAAATTCTCTTCCACATGGAAGCATCAAAACAAGCAAAAATTAAAGTTTAATAGATCAAAACCAAGGATTTTCAAAAATAATCAAAACTTAGATCTAGAACAATGGAGACTCCAAATCACAAAATTCCAAGTTCTAATGTTGATCTACATGTCCTAATCTATCAAATGGACAAATAAAATTGGATGCTTATTTGTTGGCAAGGTGCACTTGCCTATTGGTTGGTGGAGGAAGGAGGAAGAAGATGGAGAAATAATTGAAAGAGTTATGGAGGAGAGAGAATATTGGTGGAATTTAATGAGGGTGGTTGTGGTGTGTGAGAGGTTGAACATAGGCTAAGGTGTTCCATGCATATTAAACCAAACTAAAGCAAACCAAACTAAACCAATTCTCCTCCACAAAATAAACCAAGCCAGGTAAAACCCAATTACGAGAACCAAAATCTGCAAGTCAAGCCAATTGCAAGTTGTCACTCCCCGTTCCTAAAATGCATATTTTTATACATGTACAACTCATGTGTATTTATTTAGTATTTATCATGTATTTATTTAATATTTATCATGTATTATCCTGTATTTAAATTCCTTTAATTTTATGTTAATTAATTAATCTGCTCTTTAAATTTTCATGTTAATTTATTTTCTGCAATTATATTTCTGCAATATTATTTCTGCACTTTATTTCATGCTTTTATTCTCTGCTTTAGCTAGGCTTTGGGTTCGGGTTGGCCTTGGTTGGATCCCCTACAACCCGACCCAATTGGACCCGGCCCATTAGCTCCCACTTACCACCCCTTCCATATTTAAAGCCACCCTCTCCATTCTCTCTCCTCATTACTCATTCTCACCATTACTCCTCTTCTTCTTCTTCATTACTCTCTCCACCTACCAAACCCATAGGCAAGTACATCTTGCTTCTTCATGAGGACCTATTTTTATGGCTCCATTCTCTTTCCCTCGTGATTCTAAGAGAGTTCAGAACTTGACATTTTTCATTTCAAAGTCTTAATCTTTGTAGATCTAGATATGAGTTATTTTTGGATTTTGGGGGTTTTGATCTATTAAACTTCTGTGTTTTCAAGTTTCGATGGTTCCATGTTGTAGAGGATTTCATTCTACCCAATTTTGACCTTTGGAAAGTTGGCTTTAGACTTGTTTGGACCAAGTTATGGACTTTTGAAGCTTTGGGTTCAACCATGGAGTACTTGCTGTTTGGAGAAGACAGTGAGCAGTGTATGCTAGCTTTTTAGCTTGTGTCACTGAGCTGTGCGCGCTCTTTAGCGCAGCACAGTATGGAGTCCATACGCTACCTTTTTAGGTAGCGTGTGTCTTGCATACACTACCTTTTGGAAGCGTATGTCGTATGGAGTTCATACGCTGCCTTTTGGGAGCGTATGACTTGCATACGCTGACTTGGATGCTCAGGAGTCGTATGGAGTCCATACGCTGCCTTTTTGGAGCGTATGACTTGCATACGCTCACGTGGATAGTAAGGAGTCGTATGGAGTCCATACGCTGCCTTTTGGGAGCGTATGACTTGCGTATGCTAGCTTGGATAGTAAGGAGTCGTATGGAGTCTATACGCTACCTTTTGGGAGCGTATGACTTGCGTACGCTAGCTTGGATAGTAAGGAGTCGTATGGAGTTCATACGCTGCCTTTTGGAAGCGTATGACTTGCATACGCTAGCTTGACCTGAGCGTAGCATGACCCGAGCGTACGCTGGCTTGAGCGTAGCTTGACATGAGCGTACGCTGACATGAGCTTAGGCTGACATGAGAGTAGCCTGCTTACCCTGGATCTTCTATAGCCCTGTATATTGATATCTTATTAGATGTTTAACGTCCATTTTATATCCTTACGCCTTTTTGCATAAACTTGATATAATCATGATATGTTGATATTTCTGTTAAATATAGATTGTTACGTGGGATGTACCATATGTCGTGAATTGAGCTATAGATACCCCGATTGACTGGAATTAAACCCTGAGAGTCGTAGACTCGACTCCACTGAATACTATTTGACTTTCATGCCTTGTCACCATTGATGATAATGGTTATCTTGACTAAAATTGATCATACGTTCCTAGTTGGAACTAAGAGACTGGTTAGTCGTCTTATTGAATGAAATGAATGAGACACGTTCATGTAATGAACTATTGTACTCGATTAGCCAATCCCGAATATTGGCATACAGGCACATGCAGGCTTCAAATTATTTATTTATTTAGTTATTTATCTATCTTACAAAAACAGCATGTGTACTTTATGGTCAAGGCATGATTACTCCGTGGTCAGATTTGATTGTTGTATCACGCTATGTAAAACCTACAACCTAGCCGCACGGGTATCGTTGTAGAGTTGTGCATATCGTACCCCGTACGAAAGTACTCATTTGAATGACCATGATCCACGACATGGAACTTCACTCAACGTAGAGACTATTAAGTTAAATAAAATAATGATGGCATTGAGAGAATGGATTCTCAAGTTCTTACATGGCAGCCCCCTTGGGACTATTAAGTGCCCGACGGGCCGGCTGGTTCCCACAGATACTGTAAATCTGTCACACGGGCAGGGAACAGTATCTGCTTATATTATTGTACATGCTATATTAACGGCGGGCGTCCCGCTGGGACTCGTCTAATTATATGATTGGCGCAATTGATTGATTGGATAGACTAGCCTTCCTCGCACATAGTAAGAACTGAGGAATCCCTAATTGTATTATTCCAGGATAACTTGGAACACACAGTAGCAAGCCGTAGTAGTTGATTGGCCGTTCAAGATGATTTGTTTGTGTACTGTACCTACTCTGTTACTTAACTGGGATGATCAGAATGTCAGGACATGACGGGCCAACTTCTGTCCTTGTTTGGTTGGGAGGTTGGTTCGAAGTGTCGTGATGTGATGTGAATCCTAGTGGAAAGCAGAGATCTATTATTATATTTCTCATTACTGTTTTTAGTTCTCATGTCGTGCTTCCTTGTGGTACTTGCTATTAGAGGTCTAACCTCTCTGGTTTTGTATGGCCAGATTTAGAGCCGGTTCCCGAGGACTCAGCTTACTTCTACCTCCAAGATGGTCAATACTAAAGGGATGATCGCAGGAGGACTCGAGTGGGTTTTCTTACTTCACCACTCGTTTTGTTATTTACTTATACTTGGCCGTTTGGCACCGACATGTTAGTCGGATCGTCTCGTACTTACTTTTTACATAATTGTAACTAAAGTCAGGCTGCAGCTGATAACAATTGTGTATACTTTTGCTATATCAATCTGGCTATGTTTTGTAAAGCCAGATATCAAGAACATTTTGACAGAGCGTTTGGGACGCCTTACTGCTTTATCTTACATGTTCTCTATTACTGTTTCTTGTTCGAATGATTGAGATAATAGATGTGAAGTGACCATAGTGAGACTTTTATGTAGTATGCACCCCCTCGTCTTTAGACAGCATTAATCGTATTATACGGTATTCATCTACCCGTAATACGTAGCTGGCTGAGTCATTCCCCCGCTCTTCAGTGTTCTGGTTCTGGGGCGTGACAAGATTTTAGTGGTGGCCCATGCAGGTCTAATTTCAGACTTGTGGGGTGTTTAATAGGATGTCTCAATCACACATATTTCTCTTCGATCTCATGATTCGTTACTCTCAACTCTAGCTTGACATTCCAGTATCCTTTGACTTCATTGATCCTTCATGTCCGGTCATTTGATTGTTCCCTTGTCCCTTTTCTTAGGGGTACCTCGTCCGCACCTGTCAGAGCTGGACAGCAACAACATGGACAGCAACATGGACAACCTGACCATGTTGGTCAGCAACAAAAGCCGGTACTAACTCAGGAGGCTACCCAGGAAGAAGTGATCGTGGAACCAGCAGCTGGATCGCAGTATCCGGATGTTCCACCACCACCAACAGTTCCACCTACCCAAGTGGACACACCAGCCCTTCTGGAGATCATGAGAGGGATGATGGCTACTCAGCAACACCAGATGTTAGCTCAACAGTGCATGTACGCTCAGTTTCAAGAGCAGAATGTACTACTCAACCAAGGATTGCAGACGGCATTGGAAAGAGGGGCAAGGACAGATTCAGGAGCGTCAGCCCGATTTTGCAAGTACAACCCCCGCCGTTTCGAGGGCACGGAGGATGTCATCTCAGCAGATGCATGGCTTAAGGATATCGAGACTATTCTGACAGCCGCTAAGGTACCAGCAGAAGAACGTGTGGATCAGGTGAAGTTGTTACGTTAGGATCTCGTACGTGATTGGTGGGAATCAGAGGAAGTATGTATCAGACGTCCTGTGGCTTGGGACGATTTTACAGCAAGATTCAAGACCAAGTACTATGGAGTTCTGCAGATTGAGTAGGTTTGCCCCAGAGATGGTAGCGACAGAACGCCAGAGGGCGATGAGGTTCCAGCAAGGGTTTCATCTTGAGCTCTTGCAATTGATAGAGGGGCACAACTACCAGACTTTTGATGAGATATTGACGGCAACCCGGAGGCATGAGATCACCATTCAGAGGCTTGCAGTAAGGACTGGGGGTCAGAAGAGATCCCACAGTCAGATTGAAGGAGGAGAGGGAGCAGCGCCCCGAACAACAGCACCATCCACTGGCATTCGTAACCATGATGTGGCGATACGAGGACCAGCACCACCACCCAGGCAGCAGCAACAGCAACAGAGGAAGAACCAGCAACCCCCGACGGGTTGCACTTATTGTGGGAAGATGGGGCACACTAGAGATGTGTGCGGACATTGAACGGACTATGTCTGATATGTGAAAATCCAGACCATCGGGTTACCACATGTCCCATGAATTCGAGGTCAGGAGGACCAGGGCAGCAGCTTCCTGCTCTGCCAGCACCAGGGGCAGGCCAGTATCGAGGACCAGCAATGGCAGTGAGACCATTGGCCCAGCGTCCGCAGGCTCAGATGTACCGATAGCAGGGACCGCCGATGCAGCAACACCAGTATAGACCACCCCAGCATCATCAAGGAAGGGGCCAGCAGCAGCACCAGGCTAGGCCACAGCATAGGAACCAGCAAGGAGGTCGAGGGCAGGCATTCACTCTGTCCTTGGAAGAGGCATTAGCATCGGAAGATGTTGTGGCAGGTAACGTTCTCGTCGCCTCATATCCCGCAGTAGCATTGTTTGATTCAGGAGCATCACACTCATTTATATCTGCACAATTTGTGACACGACTAGAAATGGAGTTCGAGGCATTGCCAGGGAGGTTGAATATACTCACTGGTAATAGGCTCGTAGGAGTTAGTAGAGTTATTCTAGCGTGTAGTGTTGTAGTTTACGGGCATTCCTTACCCGCCCAGTTGATAGAATTTCCTGTTGGAAATTTCGACGTTATCTTAGGCATGGACTGGCTGAAAGACAGTCATGCGACAATAGATTGTCATAGTGGGAGTATATCTTTTGATATTCCAGGCATGAAGAGATTCACCTTAGTCAGATCAGAGGCAACTCAGCAGGAGCAGGGAGTAGTAGCGGCAATGGAAGAAGTTCAGATCCCGAAGGTAGTTGAAGAATTCCTAGACGTATTTCCCGAAGAACTTCCAGGTCTACCACCGGTTAGAGATATTGAGTTCAGCATAGAATTGGCACCTGGAACTAAACCCATATCAGATCGGATTTACAGAATGGCGAATTCGGAGCAGGCCAAGGTGTATCAGCACATAGAGGAATTAAAGGAGAAGAAGTTTATCCAAGCTAGCATATCGCCATGGGCAGCACCAGTGGTACTTGTGGGGAAGAAGGATGGGTCATCCAGATTGTGTATCGACTACAGGAAGCTTAACGCAGCAACAGTAAAGAATAAGTACCCACTATCCAGGATCGACGATTTATTTGATCAGTTGAGCAGGGCCAGAGTTTTCTCCAAGATAGATCTTCGTTCAGGGTACCATCAAGTAAGGGTTCGAAAGGAAGACATTCCCAAGACAGCATTCAGGTCGAAGTATGGACATTATGAATTCTTAGTAATGCCGTTTGGTTTGACTAATGCTCCAGCTATATTCATGGATTTGATGAACCGTATATTTATGCCGTACTTAGATCAGTTTGTCGTGGTGTTTCTCGACGACATTCTTGTATACTCTGCTAGTGAAGAGGAGCATGAAGACCACCTCAGGAAAGTGTTGCAGGTTCTAAGAGAGAACCAGTTGTATGCCAAGCTCAGCAAGTGTGAGTTCTGGATGGATCACATTTCATTTTTGGGTCATATCGTATCAGGAGCTGGAGTAGCAGTGGATCCCAAGAAGGTAGAAGCAGTAGAGAGCTGGCCAGTACCCAAGACCGTAGCTGATGTTCGGAGTTTCTTGGGATTGGCAGGATATTACAGAAGGTTTGTGTCAGACTTTGCAAGGCTTTCAGCACCCATGACCCGCTTGACACGGAAGGATGTACCATTCGTCTGGTCGGCAGAATGCCAGGCATCATTTGAGAATCTGAAGCAGAAGTTGATATCAGCGCCCATTCTTACATTGCCAGTTGGACCCGGAGGTTTTACTGTATATTGTGATGCGTCAGGTAAAGGACTTGGATGTGTCCTTATGCAGCATGGGAAGGTGATAGCGTATGCATCTAGGCAGCTTCGGGACCACGAGAAGAATTACCCAACTCATGATTTGGAGTTAGCAGCAGTAGTGTTTGCTTTGAAGCTTTGGAGGCATTACTTATATGGTGACCGAGTGGAGATGTACACAGACCACAAGAGTCTGAAGTACATCTTTACTCAGAAGGAGTTGAACATGAGGCAGAGAAGATGGTTAGAGCTGATCAAGGATTATTACGTGGAGCTTCAGTATCATCCAGGCAAGGCTAATGTTGTAGCAGACGCTCTCAGCAGAAGGGGCGGCACATTTATGTTGACAACACAGAGGCACATCTTAGAAGACCTTCAGGAGATGGGCATTGAAGTTATACTTCCTAGTGATATAGGAATTCTGGCGAGTCTACAATTTCAATCCGACTTGGTAGGCAGGATCAAGGCGGCCCAGGCACAAGACCCAAGGATTCAGAAGCTTAGGACAGAATGTGAGTCAGGGCTCAGGAAAGAGATGCAAATTCACGAAGATGGTACGCTTAGGTTTGGATCACGTCTGTGTGTACCTAGTGGAGATATCAGACAGGAGGTTATGACAGAAGCTCACAGTTCTCAATATTCTATACACCCTGGAGGGACCAAGATGTACCAAGATATCAAGCAGCACTTCTGGTGGAATGGAATGAAGAGGGAGATAGCTAGATTTGTTTCCCGTTGCTTGGTATGTCAGTAAGTGAAGGCAGAACAGCAGAGGCCAGCTGGATTATTGCAACCGCTTCCCATCTCGGAATGGAAGTGGAAACACATTATGATGGACTTTGTGACCGGTTTACCGAGATCACCAAGTGGTAAAGATGCTATTTGGGTGATAGTGGACCGACTAACAAAGGTAGCACATTTTCTTCCTTTCAGAGTAGGGCAATCTGCAGAAAAGTTGGTAGAGTTGTATATGCAACAGATAGTCAGGCAGCATGGAGTCCCTGTCAGTATTGTGTCAGACAGAGATACCCGTTTCACATCACATTTCTGGAAGAGCTTGCATCATAGTCTGGGTACCAAGTTAAGATTTAGCACGGCTTACCATCCACAGACGGACGGCCAATCAGAAAGGACAATTCAGACTTTGGAAGATATGTTGCGAGCTTGCACTCTAAATTTTGGAGGATCTTGGGAAAGCCACCTGCACTTAGTTGAGTTCTCATACAATAACAGTTATCAAGCCAGTATCCAGATGGCGCCATTTGAAGTACTATATGGTAAGAAGTGCAGATCACCGCTTGCATGGGATGATATCGGAGAGAGGAAGATGCTAGGCCCAGAAATGATTGTTCAGACAGTTGAATTGGTTAAGGGAATTAGGGAGCGACTTCGTGTTGTGCAGGATCGGCATCGTCATTGGGCGGACCAGCATCGTAGGCCGCTAGAGTTTTCTGTTGGGGATCACGTGTTCTTGCGGATCTCACCTACCCGTGGGGTCATTAGATTTGGCGTTCGCGGGAAGTTGAGCCCACGATACGTAGGCCCATTTGTTATTCTTGATAGGGTAGGCAATGTTGCTTATCGTTTGTCCCTTCCACCTTCGTTACGAGAGGTGCATGACGTGTTTCATGTATCTCAATTACGAAGGTATGTATCGGACCCCAGCCATATTCTCGATCATTCAAAACTGGTTGTTGGTACCAACCTGTCTTACGAGGAACAGCCTGTGTCCATCTTGGACCGAAGAGAGAAGATACTCAAGAACCGAACAATTAACCTTGTCCGGGTTGCTTGGGGTCATCACTCTTTGGAAGAGTCAACGTGGGAACGTGAGGATGATATCCGATCACGGTATCCACATCTGTTTGACTCACAAGGTATATCTTTTTCTGTGTACCTTGATTGTCTTGATTCCTCATGCTTATCACCTTATGGGTAGAATTACTTAATATCGTAGATTATTAAGTATAGATATGTTACTTGCTAAGGACATTGTAAAATGATTGCTTGATTGAATTGCTTGTACCTAGATTAGTTTAGTTTTGATATTCCTATCCTGCTTGGATTTGAAATTCCGAGGACAGAATTTTTCTAAGGAGAGTAGAGATGTCACTCCCCGTTCCTAAAATGCGTATTTTTATACATGTACAACTCATGTGTATTTATTTAGTATTTATCATGTATTTATTTAATATTTATCATGTATTATCCTGTATTTAAATTCCTTTAATTTTATGTTAATTAATTAATCTGCTCTTTAAATTTTTATGTTAATTTATTTCCTGCAATTATATTTCTGCAATTTTATTTCTGTACTTTATTTTATGCTTTTATTCTCTGCTTTAGCTAGGCTTTGGGTTCGGGTTGGCCTTGGTTGGATCCCCTACAACCCGACCCAATTGGACCCGGCCCATTAGCTCCCACCTACCACCCCTTCCATATTTAAAGCCACCCTCTCCATTCTCTCTCCTCATTACTCATTCTCACCATTACGCCTCTTCTTCTTCTTCATTACTCTCTCCACCTACCAAACTCATAGGCAAGTACATCTTGCTTCTTCATGAGGACCCATTTTTATGGCTCCATTCTCTTTCCCTCGTGATTCTAAGAGAGTTCAGAACTTGACATTTTTCATTTCAAAGTCTTAATCTTTGTAGATCTAAATATGAGTTATTTTTGGATTTTGGGGGTTTTGATCTATTAAACTTCTGTGTTTTCAAGTTTCGATGGTTCCAAGTTGTAGAGGTTTTCATTCTACCCAATTTTGACCTTTGGAAAGTTGGCTTTGGACTTGTTTGGACCAAGTTATGGACATTTGAAGCTTTGGGTTCAACCATGGAGTTCTTGCTGTTTGGAGAAGACAGTGAGCAGTGTATACTAGCTTTTCAGCTTGCGTCACTGAGCTGTGCGCGCTCTTTAGCGCAGCGCAGTATGGAGTCCATATGCTACCTTTTTAGGTAGCGTGTGTCTTGCATACACTACCTTTTGGAAGCGTATGTCGTATGGAGTTCATACGCTGCCTTTTGGGAGCGTATGACTTGCATACGCTGACTTGGATGCTCAGGAGTCGTATGGAGTCCATACGCTGCCTTTTGGGAGCGTATGACTTGCATACGCTCACGTGGATAGTAAGGAGTCGTATGGAGTCCATACGCTACCTTTTGGGAGCGTATGACTTGCGTACGCTAGCTTGGATAGTAAGGAGTCGTATGGAGTCCATATGCTGCCTTTTGGGAGCGTATGACTTGCGTACGCTAGCTTGGATAGTAAGGAGTCGTATGGAGTTCATACGCTGCCTTTTGGAAGCGTATGACTTGCATACGCTAGCTTGACCTGAGCGTAGCATGACCCGAGCGTACGCTGGCTTGAGCGTAGCTTGACATGAGCGTACGCTGACATGAGCTTAGGCTGACATGAGAGTAGCCTGCTTACCCTGGATCTTCTATAGCCCTGTATATTGATATCTTATTAGATGTTTAACGTCCATTTTATATCCTTACGCCTTTTTGCATAAACTTGATATAATCATGATATGTTGATATTTCTGTTAAATATAGATTGTTACGTGGGATGTACCATGTGTCGTGAATTGAGCTATAGATACCCCGATTGACTGGAATTAAACCCTGAGAGTCGTAGACTCGACTCCACTGAATACTATTTGACTTTCATGCCTTGTCACCATTGATGATAATGGTTATCTTGACTAAAATTGATCATGCGTTCCTAGTTGGAACTAAGAGACTGGCTAGTCGTCTTATTGAATGAAATGAATGAGACACGTTCATGTAATGAACTATTGTACTCGATTAGCCAATCCCGAATATTGGCATACAGGCACATGCAGGCTTCAAATTATTTATTTATTTAGTTATTTATCTATCTTACAAAAACAGCATGTGTACTTTATGGTCAAGGCATGATTACTCCGTGGTCAGATTTGATTGTTGTATCACGCTATGTAAAATCTACAACCTAGCCGCACGGGTATCGTTGTAGAGTTGCGCATATCGTACCCCGTACGAAAGTACTCATTTGAATGACCATGATCTACGGCATGGAACTTCACACAACGTAGAGACTATTAAGTTAAATAAAATAATGATGGCATGGAGAGAATGGATTCCCGAGTTCTTACATGGCAGCCCCCTTGGGACTATTAAGTGCCCGACGGGCCGGCTAGTTCCCACAGATACTGTGAATCTGTCACACGGGCAGGGAACAGTATCTGCTTATATTATTGTACATGCTATATTAACGGCGGGCGTCCCGCTGGGACTCGTCTAATTACATGATTGTCGCAATTGATTGATTAGATAGACTAGCCTTGCTCGCACATAGTAAGAACTGAGGAATCCCTAATTGCATTATTCCAGGATAACTTGGAACGGACAGTAGCAAGCCGTAGTAGTTGATTGGCCGTTCAAAATGATTTGTTTGTGCACTGTACCTACTCTGTTACTTAACTGGGATGATCAGAATGTCAGGACATGACGGGCCAACTTCTGTCCTTGTTTGGTTGGGAGGTTGGTTCGAAGTATCGTGATGTAATGTGAATCCTAGGGGAAAGCAGAGATCTATTATTATATTTCTCATTACTGGTTTTAGTTCTCATGTCGTGCTTCCTTGTGGTACTTGCTATTAGAGGTCTAACCTCTCTGGTTTTGCATGGCCAGATTTAGAGCCGGTTCCCGAGGACTCGGCTTACTTCTACCTCCAAGATGGTCAACACTAGAGGGATGATCGCATGAGGACTCGAGTGGGTTTCCTTACTTCACCACTCGTTTTGTCATTTACTTATACTTGGCCGTTTGGCACCGACATGTTAGTCGGATCGTCTCGTACTTACTTTTTACATAATTGTAACTAAAGTCAGGCTGCAGCTGATAACAATTGTGTATACTTTTGCTACATCAATCTGGCTATGTTTTGTAAAGCCAGATATCAAGAACATTTTGACAGAGCATTTGGGACGCCTTACTGCTTTATCTTACATGTTCTCTATTACTATTTCTTGTTCGAATGATTAAGACAATAGATGTGAAGTGACCATAGTGAGACTTTCATATAGTATGCACCCCCTCGTCTTTAGACAGCATTGATCGTATTATACGGTATTCATCTACCCGTAATACGTAGCTGGCTGAGTCATTCCCCCACTCTCCAGTGTTCTGGTTCTGGGGCGTGACAAGGTTTTAGTGGTGGCCCATGCAGGTCTAATTTCAGACTTGTGGGGTGTTTAATAGGATGTCTCAATCACACATGTTTCTCCTTGATCTCATGATTCGTTACTCTCAACTCTAGCTTGACATTCCAGTATCCTTTGACTTCATTGATCCTTCATGTTCGGTCGTTTGATTGTTCCCTTGTCCCTTTTCTTAGGGGCACCTCGTTCGCACCTGTCAGAGCTGGACAGCAACAACATGGACAGCAACATGGACAACCTGACCATGTTGGTCAGCAACAAGAGCCGGTACTAACTCAGGAGGCTACCCAGGAAGAAATGATCGTGGAACCAGCAGCTGGATCGCAGTATCCGGATGTTCCACCACCACCAACAGTTCCACCTACCCAAGTGGACACACCAGCCCTTCTGGAGATCATGAGAGGGATGCTGGATGTTAGCTCAACAGCGCATGCACGCTCAGTTGCAAGAGCAGAATGTACTACTCAACCAAGGATTGCAGACGGCATTGGAAAGAAGGGCAAGGACAGATTCAGAAGCGTCAGCCCAATTTTGCAAGTACAACCCCCGTCGTTTCGAGGGCACGGAGGATGCCATCTCAGCAGATGCATGGCTTAAGGATATCGAGGCTATTCTGACAGCCGCTAAGGTACCAGCAGAAGAACGTGTGGATCAGGTGAAGTTGTTACGTCAGGATTTCGCACGTGATTGGTGGGAATCAGAGGAAGTAGGTATCAGACGTCCTGTGGCTTGGGACAATTTTACAGCAAGATTCAAGACCAAGTACTATAGAGTTGTGGCGCAATTTGAGCTACAACAGAAGTTTATTAACCTCAAGCAGGCTGGCAAGACTGTAGATGCTTACGCAGCGGAGTTCTGCAGATTGAGTAGGTTTGCCCCAGAGATGGTAGCGACAGAACGCCAGAGGGCGATGAGGTTCCAGCAAGGGTTTCATCTTGAGCTCTTACAATTGATAGAGGGGCACAACTACCAGACTTTTGATGAGATATTGACGGCAACCCGGAGGCATGAGATCACCATTCAGAGGCTTGCAGTAAGGACTGGGGGTCAGAAGAGATCCCACAGTCAGATTGAAGGAGGAGGGGGAGCAGCGCCCCGAACAACAGCACCATCCACTGGCATTCGTATCCATGATGTGGCGATACGAGGATCAGCACCACCACCCAGGCAGCAGCAACAGAGGAAGAACCAGCAACCCCCGGCGGGCTGCACTTATTATGGAAAGATGGGGCACACTAGAGATGTGTGTCGGACATTGAACGGACTATGTCTGATATGTGGAAATCCAGACCATCGGGTTACCACATGTCCCATGAATTCGAGGTCAGGAGGACCAGGGCAGCAGCTTCCTGCTCTGCCAGCACCAGGGGCAGGCCAGTATCGAGGACCAGCAATGGCAGTGAGACCATTGGCCCAGCGTCCGCAGGCTCAGATGTATCGACAGCAGGGACCGCCGATGCAGCAACACCAGTATAGACCACCCCAGCATCATCAAGAAAGGGGCCAGCAGCAGCACCAGGCTAGGCCACAGCATGGGAACCAGCAACGAGGTCGAGGACAGGCATTCACTCTGTCCTTGGAAGAGGCATTAGCATCGGGAGATGTTGTGGCAGGTAACGTTCTCGTCGCCTCATATCCCGCAGTAGCATTGTTTGATTCAGGAGCATCACACTCATTTATATCTGCACAATTTGCGACACGGCTAGGAATGGAGTTCGAGGCATTGCTAGGGAGGCTGAATATACTCACTGGTAATAGGCTCGTAGGAGTTAGTAGAGTTATTCTAGCGTGTAGTGTTGTAGTTTGCGGGCATTCCTTACCCGCCCAGTTGATAGAATTTCCTGTTGGAAATTTCGACGTTATCTTAGGCATGGACTGGCTGAAAGACAGTCATGCGATAATAGATTGTCATAGTGGGAGTGTATCTTTTGATATTCCAGGCATGAAGAGATTCACCTTAGTCAGATCAGAGGCAACTCAGCAGGAGCAGGGAGTAGTAGCGGCAATGGAAGAAGTTCAGATCCCGAAGGTAGTTGAAGAATTCCTAGACGTATTTCCCGAAGAACTTCCAGGTCTACCACCGGTTAGAGATATTGAGTTCAGCATAGAATTGGCACCTGGAACTAAACCCATATCAGATCGGATTTACAGAATGGCGGATTCGGATCAGGCCAAGGTGTATCAGCACATAGAGGAATTAAAGGAGAAGAAGTTTATCCAAGCTAGCATATCGCCATGGGCAGCACCAGTGGTACTTGTAGGGAAGAAGGATGGGTCATCCAGATTGTGTATCGACTACAGGAAGCTTAACGCAGCAACAATAAAGAATAAGTACCCACTATCCAGGATCGACGACTTATTTGATCAGTTGAGCAGGACCAGAGTTTTCTCCAAGATAGATCTTCGTTCAGGGTACCATCAAGTGAGGGTTCGAAAGGAAGACATTCCCAAGACAGCATTCAGGTCGAAGTATGAATATTATGAATTCTTAGTAATGCCGTTTGGTTTGACCAATGCTCCAGCTATATTCATGGATTTGATGAACCGTATCTTTATGCCGTACTTAGATCAGTTTGTCGTGGTGTTTCTCGACGACATTCTTGTATACTCTGCTAGTGAAGAGGAGCATGAAGACCACCTCAGGAAAGTGTTGCAGGTTCTAAGAGAGAACCAGTTGTATGCCAAGCTCAGCAAGTGTGAGTTCTAGACGGATCATATTTCATTTTTGGGTCATATCGTATCAGGAGCTGGAGTAGCAGTGGATCCCAAGAAGGTAGAAGCAGTAGAGAGCTGGCCAGTACCCAAGACCGTAGCTGATGTTCGGAGTTTCTTGGGATTGGCAGGATATTACAAAAGGTTTGTGTCAGACTTTGCAAGGCTTTCAGCACCCATGACCCGCTTGACACGGAAGGATGTACCATTCGTCTGGTCGACAGAATGCCAGGCATCATTTGAGAATCTGAAGCAGAAGTTGATATCAGCGCCCATTCTTACATTGCCAGTTGGACCCGAAGGTTTTACTGTATATTGTGATGCATCAGGTAAAGGACTTGGATGTGTCCTTATGCAGCATGGGAAGGTGATAGCGTATACATCTAGGCAGCTTCGGGACCATGAGAAGAATTGCCCAACTCATGATTTGGAGTTAGCAGCAGTAGTATTTGCTTTGAAGCTTTGGAGGCATTACTTATATGGTGACCGAGTGGAGATGTACACAGACCACAAGAGTCTGAAGTACATCTTTACTCAGAAGGAGTTGAACATGAGGCAGAGAAGATTGTTAGAGCTGATCAAGGATTATGACGTGGAGCTTCAGTATCATCCAGGCAAGGCTAATGTGGTAGCAGACGCTCTCAGTAGAAGGGGCGGCGCATTTATGTTGACAACACAGAGGCACATCTTAGAAGACCTTCAGGAGATGGGCATTGAAGTTATACTTCCTAGTGATGTAGGAATTCTGGCGAGTCTACAAGTTCAATCCGACTTGGTAGGCAGGATCAAGGCGGCCCAGGCACAAGACCCAAGGATTCAGAAGCTTAGGACAGAATATGAGTCAGGGCTCAGGAAAGAGATGCAAATTCACGAAGATGGTACGCTTAGGTTTGGATCACGTCTGTGTGTGCCTAGTGGAGATATCAGACAGGAGGTTATGACAGAAGCTCACAGTTCTCAATATTCTATACACCCTGGAGGGACCAAGATGTACCAAGATATCAAGCAGCACTTCTGGTGGAACGGGATGAAGAGGGAGATAGCTAGATTTGTTTCCCGTTGCTTGGTATGTCAGCAAGTGAAGGCAGAACAGCAGAGGCCGGCTGGATTATTGCAACCGCTTTCCATCCCGGAATGGAAGTGGGAACACATTATGATGGACTTTGTGACCGGTTTACCGAGATCACCAAGTGGTAAAGATGCTATTTGGGTGATAGTGGACCGACTAACAAAGGTAGCACATTTTTTTTCTTTCAGAGTAGGGCAATCTGTAGAAAAGTTGGCAGAGTTGTATATGCAACAGATAGTCAGGCAGCATGGAGTCCCTGTCAGTATTGTGTCAGACAGAGATACCTGTTTCACATCACATTTCTGGAAGAGCTTGCATCATAGTCTGGGTACCAAGTTAAGATTTAGCACGGCTTACCATCCATAGACGGACGGCCAATCAGAAAGGACAATTCAGACTTTGGAAGATATGTTGCGAGCTTGCACTCTAGATTTTGGAGGATCTTGGGAAAGCCACCTACACTTAGTTGAGTTCTCATACAACAACAGTTATCAAGCCAGTATCCAGATGGCGCCATTTGAAGCACTATATGGTAAGAAGTGCAGATCACCGCTTGCATGGGATGATATCGGAGAGAGGAAGATGCTAGGCCCAGAAATAATTGTTCAGACAGTTGAATTGGTTAAGGGAATTAGAGAGCGACTTCGTGTTGCGCAGGATCGGCATCGTCATTGGACGGACCAGCATCGTAGACCGCTAGAGTTTTCTGTTGGGGACCACGTGTTCTTGCGGATCTCACCTACCCGTGGGGTCATTAGATTTGGCGTTCGCGGGAAGTTGAGCCCACGATACGTAGGTCCATTTATTATTCTTGATAGGGTAGGCGATGTTGCTTATCGTTTGTCCCTTCCACCTTCGTTACGAGAGGTGCATGATGTGTTTCATGTATCTCAATTGTGAAGGTATGTATCGGACCCCAGCCATATCCTCGATCATTCAAAATTGGTTGTTGGTACCAACCTGTCTTACGAGGAACAGCCTGTGTCCATCTTGGACCGAAGAGAGAAGATACTCAAGAACCGAACAATTAACCTTGTCCGGGTTGCTTGGGGTCATCACTCTTTGGGAGAGTCAACGTGGGAACGTGAGGATGATATCCGATCATGGTATCCACATCTGTTTGACTCACAAGGTATATCTTTTTCTGTGTACCTTGATTGTCTTGATTCCTCATGCTTATCACCTTATGGGTAGAATTGCTTAATATCGTAGATTGTTAAGTATAGATATGTTACTTGCTAAGGACATTGTAAAATGATTGCTTGATTGAATTGCTTGTACCTAGATTAGTTTAGTTTTGATATTCCTATCCTGCTTGGATTTGAAATTCCGAGGACGGAATTTTTCTAAGGAGAGTAGAGATGTCACTCCCCGTTCCTAAAATGCGTATTTTTATACATGTACAACTCATGTGTATTTATTTAGTATTTATCATATATTTATTTAATATTTATCATGTATTATCCTGTATTTAAATTCTTTTAATTTCATGTTAATTAATTAATCTGCTCTTTAAATTTTCATGTTAATTTATTTCCTGCAATTATATTTTTGTAATTTTATTTCTGCACTTTATTTCATGCTTTTATTCTCTGCTTTAGCTAGGCTTTGGGTTCGGGTTGGCCTTGGTTGGATCCCCTACAACCCGACCCAATTGGACCCGGCCCATTAGCTCCCACCTACCACCCCTTCCATATTTAAAGCCACCCTCTCCATTCTCTCTCCTCATTACTCATTCTCACCATTACTCATCTTCTTCTTCTTCATTACTCTCTCCACCTACCAAACCCATAGGCAAGTATATCTTGCTTCTTCATGAGGACCCATTTTTATGGCTCCATTCTCTTTCCCTCGTGATTCTAAGAGAGTTCAGAACTTGACATTTTTCATTTCAAAGTCTTAATCTTTGTAGATCTAGATATAAGTTATTTTCGGATTTTGGGGGTTTTGATCTATTAAACTTCTGTGTTTTCAAGTTTCGATGGTTCCATGTTGTAGAGGATTTTATTCTACCCAATTTTGACCTTTGAAAAGTTGGTTTTGGACTTGTTTGGACCAAGTTATGGACTTTTGAAGCTTTGGGTTCAACCATAGAGTTCTTGCTGTTTGGAGAAGACAGTGAGCAGTGTATGCTAGATTTTTAGCTTGCGTCACTGAGCTGTGCGCGCTCTTTAGCGCAGCGCAGTATGGAGTCCATACGCTACCTTTTTAGGTAGCGTGTGTTTTGCATACACTTCCTTTTGGAAGCGTATGTCGTATGGAGTTCATACGCTGCCTTTTGGGAGCGTATGACTTGCATACGCTGACTTGGATGCTCAGGAGTCGTATGGAGTCCATACGCTGCCTTTTGGGAGCGTATGACTTGCATACGCTCACGTGGATAGTAAGGAGTCGTATGGAGTCCAAACGCTGCCTTTTGGGAGCGTATGACTTGCGTACGCTAGCTTGGATAGTAAGGAGTCGTATGGAGTCCATACGCTGCCTTTTGGGAGCGTATGACTTGCGTACGCTAGCTTGGATAGTAAGGAGTCGTATGGAGTTCATACGCTGCCTTTTGGAAGCGTATGACTTGCATACGCTAGCTTGACCTGAGCGTAGCATGACCCGAGCGTACGCTGGCTTGAGCGTAGCTTGACATGAGCGTACGCTGACATGAGCGTAGGCTGACATGAGAGTAGCATGCTTACCCTGGATCTTCTATAGCCCTGTATATTGATATCTTATTAGATGTTTAACGTCCATTTTATATCCTTACGCCTTTTTGCATAAACTTGATATAATCATGATATGTTGATATTTCTGTTAAATATAGATTGTTACGTGGGATGTACCATGTGTCGTGAATTGAGCTATAGATACCCCGATTGACTGGAATTAAACCCTGAGAGTCGTAGACTCGACTCCACTGAATACTATTTGACTTTCATGCCTTGTCACCATTGATGATAATGGTTATCTTGACTAAAATTGATCATGTGTTCCTAGTTGGAACTAAGAGACTAGCTAGTCGTCTTATTGAATGAAATGAATGAGACACGTTCATGTAATGAACTATTGTACTCGATTAGCCAATCCCGAATATTGGCATACAGGCACATGCAGGCTTCAAATTATTTATTTATTTAGTTATTTATCTATCTTACAAAAATAGCATGTGTACTTTATGGTCAAGGCATGATTACTCCGTGGTCAGATTTGATTGTTGCATCACGCTATGTAAAACCTACAACCTAGCCGTACGGGTATCGTTGTAGAGTTGCGCATATCGTACCCCGTACGAAAGTACTCATTTGAATGACCATGATCCACGGCATGGAACTTCACTCAACGTAGAGACTATTAAGTTAAATAAAATAATGATGGCATGGAGAGAATGGATTCCCGAGTTCTTACATGGCAGCCCCCTTGGGACTATTAAGTGCCCGACGGGCCGGCTGGTTCCCACAGATACTGTAAATCTGTCACACGGGCAGGGAATAGTATCTGCTTATATTATTGTACATGCTATATTAACGGCGGGCGTCCCGCTGGGACTCGTCTAATTACATGATTGGCGCAATTGATTGATTGGATAGACTAGCCTTGCTCGCACATAGTAAGAACTGAGGAATCCCTAATTGCATTATTCCAGGATAACTTGGAACACACAGTAGTAAGCCGTAGTAGTTGATTGGTCGTTCAAGATGATTTGTTTGTGCACTGTACCTACTCTGTTACTTAACTGGGATGATCAGAATGTCAGGACATGACGGGCCAACTTCTGTCCTTGTTTGGTTGGGAGGTTGGTTCGAAGTGTCGTGATGTGATGTGAATCCTAGTGGAAAGCAGAGATCTATTATTATATTTCTCATTACTGGTTTTAGTTCTCATGTCGTGCTTCCTTGTGGTACTTGCTATTAGAGGTCTAACCTCTTTGGTTTTGCATGGCCAGATTTAGAGTCGGTTCCCGAGGACTCAGCTTACTTCTACCTCCAAGATGGTCAACACTAGAGGGATGATCGCAGGAGGACTCGAGTGGGTTTCCTTACTTCACCACTCATTTTGTCATTTACTTATACTTGGCCGTTTGGCACCGACATGTTAGTCGGATCGTCTCGTACTTACTTTTTACATAATTGTAACTAAAGTCAGGCTGTAGCTGATAACAATTGTGTATACTTTTGCTACATCAATCTGGCTATATTTTGTAAAGCCAGATATCAAGAATATTTTGACAGAGCGTTTGGGACGCCTTACTGCTTTATCTTACATGTTCTCTATTACTGTTTCTCGTTTGAATGATTGAGACAATAGATGTGAAGTGACCATAGTGAGACTTTCATGTAGTATGCACCCCCTCGTCTTTAGACAGCATTGATCGTATTATACGGTATTAATCTACCCGTAATACGTAGCTGGCTGAGTCATTCTCCCGCTCTCCAGTGTTCTGGTTCTGGGGTGTGACACAAGTACATGCCAATAATCCGAGAAAATAAATACAGGTCTGAAATACATGCAAGCTTGACAAAATACGTATTCAGAATATGGGTGTTACAACTCTACCCACCTTAAAAGAATTCCGTCCTCGGAATTTAATTAAGAGACTAGAGAGACAAGGACAAGCTACATTAATCACAGGAAAGCTATAACTAGGCAAGCAATCAGGCAATCATACATGCAAGCAAGGGATGAAAAACATAAGGCATAAGGAAGACATTATACCTTACGAGTCAAACAGGTAGGGATATCGCGATCGGATGTCATCCTCACGCTCCCACGTTGACTCACCGAGAGAGTGATGACCCCAAGCAACACGGACTAAGTTAATAGTCTTGTTCTTGAGTATCTTCTTTCTCCGGTCCAATATAGACACGGGCCTCTCCTCATACGAAAGGTTGGTACCAACAACCAATTTCGAATGGTCTAGGATATGGCTCAGGTCCGAGATATACCATCGTAATTGGGACACATGGAATACATCATGCACCTCACTTAGCGACGACGGAAGAGCAAGACGATAGGATACATCTCCTACTCGCTCCAGGATATCAAACGGCCCTATATACCTAGGACTAAGCTTTCTCCGCACGCCAAAGCGAATGACGCCGCGGTTAGACGAGATCCTAAGGAATACATGGTCTCCGATAGCAAACTCCAAGGGACGTCGAGAGCATCGGTCCAATGCCGCTGGCGATCTTGGGCAACTCGAAGACGTTCTCTGATCCTTCTGACCACTTCAACTGTCTGGGCAATCATTTCTGGACCGAGCATCTGTCTCTCTCCAACATCATCCCACGCTAGCGGGGATCTGCACTTCCTACCATACAGAGCCTCGAACGGAGCCATCTGGATACTAGCCTGGAAACTATTGTTGTACGAGAATTCCACAAGATGTAGGTGATCTTTCCACGAACCACCGAAGTCGAGCGTACAAGATCTCAGCATGTCTTCAAGAGTATGGATTGTGCGTTCTGACTGGCCATCTGTCTGCATATGATATGTTGAACTGAACTGGAGATGAGTTCCCAAACTCTCTTGCAAGCTACGCCAAAAGTGTGACGTAAACCTTGAATCTCGGTCCGAGGTGATACTGACGGGCACACCGTGAAGCCTGACAATCTGCCTGAGGTACATCTCTGCCAACTGAGTCGTTGACTGCCCAACTCTAAATGGAAGAAAATGAGCCACCTTCGTGAGCCTGTCAACTATAACCCAAATAGCATCTCGACCAGCTGGGGATCTAGGCAATCCAGTCACAAAATCTATAGTCACATGCTCCCACTTCCATTCTGGAATCGGCAAGGGCTGAAGAAGTCCAGCGGGCCTCTGATGTTCAGCTTTAACCTGTTGGCAAACCAAACACCGAGAGACAAACCGGGCTATCTCCCTCTTCATGCCATTCCACCAGAAATGCTGACGGATATCACGGTACATCTTCGTGCCACCGGGATGAATAGAATACTGCGAACTGTGAGCTTCTGCCATGACTTCCTGTCTGATATCTCCACTGGGTACACAAAGACGAGAGCCGTGTCGAAGTGTACCATCTTCATGAATGCACAACTCTGGCCTTCTTCCTGCCTCACACTCTGCTCTGAGCCGCTGAAGCTTGGAATCTGTAGACTGCGCCACTCGGATCCTCTCAACTATGCTGGACTGAACCTGTAGACTGGCCATCAATGCCACGTTGGTAGGAAGAACCACTTCAATTCTCATCTTCTGAAAATCTGCCAATAACTCTGGTTGCGCCGTCAAGAAATAAACTCCGGCTCTCCTGCTCAACGCATCCGCTACAACGTTGGCCTTCCCTGGGTGATACTGCAAGTCCACATCGTAGTCCACCAGTAGCTCGAGCCATCTTCTCTGCCGCATATTAAGGTCCTTCTGGGTGAAAACATACTTCAGGCTTTTGTGATCAGTAAATATCTCCACTCTATCTCCGTACAAGTAGTGCCTCCACAACTTAAGTACAAACACTACTGCTGCTAGCTCCAAGTCATGGGTCGGGTAATTCTTCTCATGATTACGAAGTTGACGCGATGCATAAGATATTACCTTCCTATGCTGCATCAAGACACACCCCAATCCTCTACCTGAAGCGTCGCAATAAACTGTGAATCCTCCGGTCCCATCTGGAAGTGTGAGAATGGGAGCCGTTATCAAACCTCGCTTCAACTTCTCAAATGATTCCTGACACTCTGCTGTCCAAACAAACGGCACATCCTTACGAGTCAACTGGGTCATCGGCGCTGAAATCCTTGCAAAATCTGAAACAAATCGCCGGTAGTAGTCGGCTAATCCAAGGAAGCTGCGAACCTCTGCCACTGAACTAGGTGCTGGCCAAGTCTCGATAGCCACAATCTTCTGGGGATCCACTTCCACTCCTCCTCGAGTAATGATGTGACCCAAGTACGAAATGCGATCAAGCCAGAACTCGCATTTACTGAACTTGGCGTACAACTGATGCTCCCTAAGCATCTGAAGGACGACTCTGAGATGTTGCTCGTGCTCTGCTTCGCTCTTGCTGTAGACCAATATATCATCTAGGAACACGATCACGAACTGATCTAGGTAAGGCATAAAAATGCGATTCATGAGGTCCATGAATACAGCTGGCGCATTGGTTGCTCCAAAGGGCATAACAAGGAACTCCCAATGTCCATACCTCGATCTAAATGCTGTCTTCGGGATGTCTTGCTCTCTGACTCTGATCTGGTGGTATCCTGACCGCAAGTCTATCTTCGAGAACACTGAAGCCCTTTTAAGTTGATCAAACAAGTCATCTATCCTTGGGAGAGGGTATCTGTTCTTGATTGTCACTGAGTTCAAGGTACGATAATCTACACATAACCTGGACGTACCATCCTTCTTTTTCACAAGAAGCATCGGGGCTCCCCAAGGCAATCCACTTGCACGAATGAATCCCTTGGTCCTGAGTTCTTCAATCATCTTGTACAAAATCTCCAACTCTGAAGACGCCATCCTAGACTCGCTCTGATACTGGTGCTGTCCCGGGGATCAAGTCTATAGTGAACTCGATCTCCCGCTCTGGCGGTATCCCTGGAAGCTCCTCTGGGAAGACATCTGGAAACTCTTTAACTATCCTGGGTAACTTCACTGCTGCTACTGCCATCCGCAATACTGGAGAAGATAGCTCCACTGCTCCTCTGGAAAATGAGAACTCTGGCTCGCCTGGAATGCTGAAAACAACTCTGCCAACATGGCAGTCTATCCTAGCATACTGGTTCCTCAACCAATCCATGCCTAAGACTACATCATAGTCTGCCATAGGGAATTCTATGAATCTAGCGGGGAACTCTCTACCGCTAACTACGATCCGACACGAGGAAAACACTCGATCTACTCCCACAAGACCATTACCAGTAAGTATATTAAGCCTCACTGCTAATAACTCGGGCTCCAATCCTATCCGTGTCGCGAATCGTGCAGACATGAATGAATGCGATGCACCAGAATCAAATAATACTGAAGCTGGAAAGGAGTTGACGAGAATAGTACCTGCTACTACCTCACCTGGTGCAACTTCTTCTTCCATAGCCATCATCATGGCCTGACTTCTAGCTGCGGGTCCCCTCTGCTGGAAACCTCTCTGCCTGCTCTGCACTGGAGCCTGGGCACACTGCTGTTGGAATGCCTGGGACTGAGGCAACAATGGCCTTGGGTACTGCTGCTGCTGCATAGGTGCTGGTCCCCTAACCGATGGACTGGTTAGGTTGGAAGAGAAAGAACTACCCCTATTCGGACAGGCTCCTATCTTGTGATCTGCCGCTCCACAAGCTAGGCACAATCCTTGCGCCCTACGACAATCTGCCACTACATGGCCTGGCTTCCCGCAATGTGAACATCCCATTACGAAAGTCTGCTTCTGCTTCTGCTGCTGCGGGTACGTCGGGGTCGAATGCTGAACCGACGTTACTGAGGCCGCCCGCCTCGGAGTTCCAATGGTCAATCCCCTAGCTGCCGGGGCTGGAGCTGATGATTGGTGCATCTGACTGTGGGATCGCTTCCTGCCTCCGGTCCTATCCACGATCCTCTGAGAGGTGTACTTATGCCTCCTAGCTGCCCTCAATACTGCATCGAACGTCTGGTGCTCGAACTGCTCGACTGCCAACAAGATCTCCAAATGTAGTCCCTGCTGGAACCGCTGGGCCCTATCAAACTCGATTGCCACCAAGGTGGGGGCAAACCTACTGAGTCTAGAAAACTCAGATGCATAACTGTCGACTGTTCTGCCTCCTTGCTTCAAGTTGGTAAATCTGGTCTGCAGGTCGTACCGAGCCACAGCATCGAAATACTTTGTCTGGAATCTCTCTCTGAACACCGCCCAAGCAATGGGTGCCACTAATCCCATCGCTTGCGCTGCCCACCAACTGCGAGCTAAGTCCAGTAACTGCAGGCGTACCACCGCCACCTTCTCATTCTCAGGTGTCCTAGCTGCTTTCAGAACCACCTCAGTATCCTGAAGCCAAGCGTCCGCGGCAATCGCATCTTCGCTGCCGTCGAAGAATGGAGGGTTCAAGTGCTTGAAGCTGTTGGCCGTGTCGTTCCCTGGATGACCGCTTCTGGTCAAAGCATCTGCCACTGTCTGGTACAAGGCATCTCCTCTGCGATCCTGAGAAGTTATCAATGCCCTGATGAGTCCCACCAAGGTGCCATCATCCGGCTCGGAAGGTTGAACGGGCTGAACTGGGGGCTCTCCTCCAGGAGGTATAACTCGGGAGGCAACTCCAGAATGCTGGGCTTGATCTCCAGGTTGCTGGTCCACGGGAGGTGCTCCACCTTGCTGATCGACGGGGTCAGGTACAGTGCCGCTGAAGAAGACGACACAGGGAAAACAGTAAGGAAGGACCAGGACAGATCAATGATACAAGCATGTGATCAAGTCAAGATTCCAAAGATTCAGAGGACATGAACGGAGATCAAGAACGAGTACTGATTGAGACATCTATCGGTAAACCCTCACATTTCTTGATTGACAAGACCTGTATGGGCCACCACTTAAACCATGTCACGCCCCAGAACCAGAATACTGGAGAGCGGGGGCTAACATAGCCAGCTACGTATATTGAAATGAAGTCCATCTCGCTATACGGTCACAGCTGTCTAGATATGAGGGTTTACTACAAGCCAACAGTCTCTTAAGGCCAAGCCTATTGTCTCAATCTCAAGCAAATAATATAATCACAAGATGTTTGACCACCAAATATACAATAAAAGGCGTCCCAAATATTACATATCAGCTGATCATGAAGCTAGTCGTACAAAAAGCTAGGACTAGCAAGAGTTAAGTCATACATGATTAACCCTAGGATTTGTTAATCATGTTTACAGCCCGTAGGCAGACAGTAAGTAAAAGTGCATCGAGCTAACAGGTGCTCGTCGGCTAAACGCCTCAAAAGAATAATTTTACAATAGAGTGAGCGAAACAAAATAGAAAACCCACTCGTAGCCCGGGTTCCTTCTAGTCGCCACCATCGGGCTGGAGGTTCGGTAGATCCTCGGGTGCTGCTCCGAAATCTGGCCACACAAAACCAGCTGGGTCAAATCCCAGAAAGAGCAGGTGCCACAAAGGAGGCCACGAAATAAGAACAAAAGCCAGCATATCAGAACATAAGAAAAGAAATAGAAGAAGGTACAAGTAAATAAAGAGTACAACAGGACAATAAACAACTAGTGACGTGGGACCATTCCGGGAGCCAGGTTACAACCCTTAAACCAGACAAGGACCGAGGTTGTAACCATTCGCCTGAACAGCACACTGTCTCTACCCATTTATTGTTAGAGATAAGTAAAACAAGCATGTACAAGAGTAGCCAGGTACAGGGACTAGACAAGACTTAGACAAGGCTGGACTCCATCCATTCACAAGCGGCCAAGCAGTTACTACGGCTTACTACTTAACTAACTAGGGTTATCACAAGCCTAATTACTAACAAGATGCAAGTGAGAATTTCCCAGTCCCAAGCCCTGCAGACCATCTAGTTATCCTTCCGCGGGTTGAGAGTATGGTTGGGTACATCGCCCCGGAGACGATATACCCTTAGGTGACTTAGAGGGTGCAACACATGACAGTGCGCTGGAAATGTGCTCTACTCGTCGGCAAGCTACAAGTCCAATTAAGAGCGCCCAGATAACGAGATTGCCTGTGACTGGAAATTCTTCATGAACTATAGTTTGATCTAGTCATTAGCCTAATCCATATTCAGTATGAATCCCTGACCGTGGGAACCAGGGAGTCACGTCCTAGACATGATGCAAGACAAGACAAGTGGATTGTACAAGCAAGCAAACAGGAACACCCACAGTGTCAAGTTGATTATACGAGTCAAGTTAGCTGTCACAACAGCATCAAGTCAAGTCAAGTTACAAGTTACAAGTCAAGTCAAGTCAGGAGTGCGCCGCCACAGGCCACTATCAAGTTATCAAGATAAATCATGTCAGGGTACTTGTCAGGAGTGCGCCACGACGGGCCACTATCATGTCAGGTTGGTCATGTCAGGAGTGCACCACTACGGGTCACTGTCGTGTTATGCTAGTTCCTTGTCATACCATGACATGTACAATAGTCATTCCAAACATATTAAGTAAAATCAAGTTCATGACAAAAGGCGTAAGGATATAAAATGGACGTAAAATATCTAATAAAATATCAATATATAGGGCTATAGAAGAGCCAAGCTTAAAGAAATTAAACCAAATCTCCAAGAGCCAATAGATTGCGCAAGGGGTCAGGAGGGTTGGATTGCGCAGGGTGCCAATTGCGCAGGATGGTTGGCGCAGGGTTGAACTGTGCAGGGTTGTACTGCGCAGGGTTAGATTGCGCATGAGCAGACTGCGCAGGGGTGGATTGCGCAGGAGTGAATTGCGCAGGAGTGAATTACGCAGGAGTGGTTTGCGCAATGGTCAAGTGCGCAGGGGTTACTTTGCGCATGGCTGGCTTGCGCATGGCTAGTTTGCGCCAGCGCAATCCAGCGCAGCGCAAAGCACTGGCTGAGCCTATGCGCAATCGGCCATGCGCTTAAGAGCACAGGCCGGGGTGCGCAAACGGTCAAGTGCTAAAGAGCACTGGCCGAGAGCCTTCACCGAGGCTGAGATGAACTCCTCAAGAACACCAAAACTTTAAATCTTCATATCTTTGTCAAATCAAAGCCAAATCTAGATTTTCAAAGTTCTAACTTAAGTAAAATTGAATTCTCTTCCACATGGAAGCATCAAAACAAGCAAAAATCAAAGTTTAATAGATCAAAACTAAGGATTTCTGAAAATAATCAAAACTTAGATCTAGAACAATGGAGACTCCAAATCACAAAATTCCAAGTTCTAACGTTGATCTACATGTCCTAATCTATCAAATGGACAAATAAAATTGGGTGCTTATTTGTTGGCAAGGTGCACTTGCCTATTGGTTGGTGGAGGAAGGAGGAAGAAGATGGAGAAATAATTGAAAGAGTTATGGAGGAGAGAGAATATTGGTAGAATCTAATGCGGGTGGTTGTGGTGTGTGAGAGGTTGAACATAGGCTAAGGTGTTCCATGCATATTAAACCAAACTAAACCAAACCAAACTAAACCAATTCTCCTCCACAAAATAAACCAAGCCAGGTAAAACCCAATTACGAGAACCAAAATCTGCAAGTCAAGCCAATTGCAAGTACATGCCAATAATCCGAGAAAATAAATACAGGTCTGAAATACATGCAAGCTTGACAAAATACGTATTCAGAATATGGGTGTTACAGATCCTAAGAAAACTAAATGGCCTGGGGGGTTGCCCTATGGAGGGGGGTTGCCCAAGTCCGAAGTCTTGTCAGGCTTACCCCAGGGCCGACCCTGGCCGCAATGAACTCTGCCTCTGTCGTCGAAACATTTTCACTTTCATGTTGTCATCTAAATATTGAAACTCCAAATTACTTTCATGTTGCCATCCAAACAAAAAGTGATATGAAACTCGTAAAAACCCATCAATCCAAACACTTTTTTTGAAAGTGACATCACTTGCATTTTGAAATTTTTTTACACTTTTAAGAAGTTACAACTATCCAATATATTATTTTAATTCACATTTTCACTTTCATGCTGTCATCCAAATATGGAAACTCCAAATTACTTTCATATTGTCATCCAAACAAAGGTGATATAAAACTCGTAAAAAAAACCATCAATCCAAACACTTTTTTGAAAATGACACCACTTGCATTACAACATGCTGAAAGTTTTTATACTTTTAAGAACTTACAACTATCAACTTGTCGGTCCGAAAAAAAATGACAAAAAAAAAACTAACCAAACCGTCCCTTAGTATTTTTTCTTAAGGGTAGTGATATGCTTACAACCGTGGCCGACAACCGGCCACGTGGCCAGCCTTAATTGGAGGAGAGGAAGAAAAAAAGTGGGGCCGGGTGAGACCATGTTAGCAGGAGAAGAGTGGGTTGTAAAAGAGTTGTAAAAATTTGATAGTAAACTTAGCGTTATTGTTTTCTTAATAGAGAGATGGATAAGAGAAAGTGGAGAAGAGAGAGGGGTTTTTATGCATTGTATCAATATGAGTATGCTATATGTACCTCCAAAAACTTGATCCTTCCATGTCCCTCCGTCACATGGCACTTCCTTATTGACCCAAGCAAATAGGGGGGGGGGGGGGGGGGGGGGGGGAAGAAAACATGAGCCAATAAAAGAAAGTCACGTGACGGAGGAACACAAAAAAATGAGTTCTTGAAGGTACATAAAGTATTTTTCTATCAATATATATACCATATCACGCCACCTAGATACCCTAGAGTCAATGATACAAAGAAGGGGGGGTTATGGAGGAGACACATTATCATGTGAATTGACATGGTTGGTGGAGGACCCTTTGGTAATTTACTAAATAAAAATAAATTGTTAATCACTTAAATTAATTCAGAATCAATAATCAAATATTAAATAATAAAATAGGTATGAATAATATCATCACCAGAATTTGAAAATTGTAACCATAGTCCTATCCGAATAAAAATTCAATTACCGAAAAAATTTCGCATAAAATATACAAATCATAATAAATATAACCATAAGGAAATACAATTTTTGAGAAATGGTCATTACAGATACATTGAACTATTATTTGGCATGTTGGTATTTCTAACTTTTTAATTTTTAATTTTTTGCATACAAATTTATATTAATATAAAAAATATTACTTTGGTAACATTAAATGCAAGAAAGATCATCATATTCTATAATCCCAGCCTCCATAATTGATTATTTAATTTAGAATTAAATCATAATCCCTTGCGCCACTGCATATGCGGCTACTACAGCCCAAGCAGTTCCCAAGTAGTGCTGCTATTTGTAGTACTTGGGACCCACGAGTTGTAGCGGAGGCAGGGGTAGGCGGCTGGCTAGGGCTAAGGGACATCGGTTGTCAAGGTCAGGATGGGGCTATGCTAGAATTAGAGGTGCAACTCGGACGGATTGGATTGGGTTAAGACTAGTTTGATTCCAAGTCCTATTCGATTTCGGGTTCAATATATTAGATCCATGATCAAGCCTGGAGGAATAAAAAAGTACCTAAGTTTTTCAGGTTGGGTCTGATCCATCGACTTTATCGGACTCTAATATAATATTTGAAATAATTATAAAAAAATTAATTTAAATACATAATTAAATAGTAATTATGTCTCAATATTACAAAATACAAAGTAAAATGTGATTTAGTGTTAGAAGTTGAAGATTTTGACAGAAATTTAGGATTTAAATTTTTTATTTAAAAAGTATAAAATAGTGTGTCGGAATTTCGAATTCTTTGGGTAACCTTACACAAATCCGAGTCTAATCCAATTTTTGATCGACTTCAAATATTCTAACCCAAATTCGAGCTTGAGTATCTTCAATCCTAATCCAACTTATTAACGGGTTTAGCCGGTAGGCTCGGATTTAGGCCCGTCTGAGTTGCACCCCTAGCTCTAGAATGGTAGCTTACAGGATGGTGATTATGTAAATTTTTTAAAGAAATGTTTAGAGTTATAAGTATAATGGACGGTGACCATGGGGTGGCTCAACGCATGGGACTGATGAGGGTTATTTGAGGTCCTAGTT
Organism: Iris pallida; assembly: GCA_029216955.1. NCBI lineage: Eukaryota > Viridiplantae > Streptophyta > Magnoliopsida > Asparagales > Iridaceae > Iris > Iris pallida. The sequence goes on from JANAVB010011800.1 coordinate 11,766,780, forward strand.
TGGAGTCTAAGTCTAGAAAAAAAAATGTGATATACTGGACAATATGAGTATATTATGTTTCATATATTTTTAATTATATATTGAATTACTTTATTGTATAGCCACTAATCGGTGAGGAAGACTCGTTAAGTTTTTTGATTTCCCCGCTAAGTTCGTTTAATTCATTTATATTAGAAATTGGTAAAAAAGAAAAAAAATCACGTGACGAGACATATTTGGTGTACATTTGGATAACATGAACAAAATATGGATCTTAGTTTTTTGCAGGCTTGCTAGGATCCACGTCTTGTACTGCAGACAAATTACTTGCGGTGTTTGGCACACCATAAAAAACTATGCTAAAATTTTATTTTGAGAGACAAAAGCGGTGATTTCAGAGAGAGAGAGAGAGAGAGAGAGAGAGGGAGGGAGGGAGGATGTATGAAAACGACATAGAATGATTCACATTCCAATCCCTATCCTGTAAATGAGCAATATTCATGTCATTCACGTAGCCTACGTTCAATCTTCATAGAGCAATCTAAATTATTTTGCTATTCTATGAAAGTCAAAAGCAATATAAAGCAAGCATTACAACTGTAAACAAGATCGCCCAAAATCTTGCCACATTTCCTTGACCTTTACCTAACGTGTCATTAAACAAAACCAAAAGAAATTTTCGGAATAAACTTTAGACTAAGCCTCAAGAATAACAAAAACAAAAGGTGTGTAAAATTCAAGTGCATGGGATCACAAGATGACAACAACCAACGTGCAATGCAAATTAACAATAGCATAAGGGTTTATTGCGTACTCCACAAGTGCGTTGATTAAGCACTAAAGACCAACATCATGCTAGTATTATATTCTTAAGCTCCCACCTTCACTACATGCGACTTCTTAATTTTTTTTTCTTCTTTTAATAAAAATGAATAGTTTTGTTTGCACACAAGTACCATCAATATATGTTGTTTTTTGCACACACAAAAAATAGTAATATCCAAATTTTACTATGTTTTGATGCAATTTCTTAAGAATTTACGACTCACTAGTAGGCTAGTTACAATATCATTCTAAAGAAGATGGAGTATCCCAAAAATTTATGAGAAAATTTGAGTTGCCCCCACTTTATTTACCCATATTCACGGTACACCTAAATGCTTTACCATAAAATACAAATCCTCCACTTTTGACGGAATCGTCCATAGCTGACGGTCAACCCATTTGACCGACATTTTTTTGATGAAAATACACTTTCTATTTCTTCCCAAACTCCTATCCCACCTCCACTGACCCCCTCCCTCCTCCGGTCAACAGCCGACCCCCCACCTCTGGCCAGTAGTTGACCCCACCGCCTCCCTCCTCCGGCCGCCACCAACCCACCCCCTCCCTCCTCCTGGCCCTGCAGCTCTTCCCACCCCCCCTCTCCGTAAGGAAGAAGGGGCTGCTAGCAGGGGGTTCGCCAAGCGGCTGTGGCCAGGCGCTGGGGGCGCGCGACGAGGCGGCCATGGCGTTGCAGAGTAGTGCTGTGGAGGCCGCGTAACGAGGCTGGAGGGGGGGAGAGGTGCGGGGGGGAGGGGCAGCTGCGGCCACCCAACGAGGTGGAGGGGGGGAGGTGCTGGGGGTGGACGACGACCGTGCGCGGGGGATGGGCGGCGGCCGCGCGGTGAGACGGAAGGGGGGAGGGTTGCGGGGGCCGCACAGCGAGGCGGGAGGGAGGGGAGGTGCGTGGAGGCGGCGGCCATGGCTCAGGGCGCGCGATGCTTTGGGGGGGTGGGGTGGGGGTGGGGGAGGGGGAAGACGAAGGGAGGATTTGTCACGCCCCGCTCCCGTAGGAGCGATCGTCCTCGCTAAGGCGTGATGCCGCACGAGCCTAGATTGCGCTCGTGCAAGGCGGGTTCCATAACGGCCGATTTTAGCGGCTGCGACGGGATCGTCGCACAGAAGTCCCATGCAGAGACATTGAATAATAGCAGCGAAAATTTGAAGCAAAACACAAGTCATTCCAAAACACTCTTTTATTGATATTGAAACAAAGATTACATTGGGGGCGCAAGGCCAAGATTACAATCACTCAAGCTCACTCTTCTCACATTTTACAAGTTCACTCAGCTCTCTCTCATCTCTCAATTACAAGTCTTGATCCAGCGGAAGCTTCGAAAGGCGATGTCCATACATTATGTCCCGTATAAGTCTTTTCTCCATGCGGCCGCACGCTTCCAATCGCCAAGGAACTCTGTGCCTCGACGCATCCAAGCGAGCTCCGCGCCACGAGCTTCTACCTGTGCCTGCACATGTAAACTATGTGGGTGTCAGTACTCAACTGTACTGGTGGAATGAGCTTCTCGCCCACCCATACAAAACCCGCACGTTTGATTTACTTTGTGCAACATAGTCCTTTTTTATCAATTGTCTTTCTAGTCTTGCCTTAGGATCAGTTTTAGGACCGACGCCTTGGCTATTTTGTGTCTTTAGACCATCCCGTGCTTGCAACAACAATGTTGACTCAAACCTTGCCTCAAGACCCTTCTCGTGCCAACAACGTTAACCTATCGAGTCGTGTTTGCCTTACGGCTTAAAAATCAGAGACGCAACTACGCGATGAAGCTCCCTTTTCTGTGTGACCGTGCTATAAACCCTTGTTGAGGCCGTGCCTCGCAATTCAGTAAGACTTAACCATATCGCCGCCTCGCGGCCCTTGCCGTCTAGCGGCCCTTGCTACTTTGACCACCAACTGACCCAATCAAGACTTCTGAACTTATGTCGACCCACTTTGCCTTGCGGCGGTTTCCCGACTTAACTCAAACAACTCAACCAACTTAAGGAACTTACATGCCGACAACTCAAGACTTGACGCCACCTCTCGTGCCGAAGCACGACGCCTATGTTGAAACCCAATCTTAGGCCCAAACTTTGTGTTCTAACTGTACACACCTTCAACTCAACTCAATCCAAAGGCATACATGCGGTTAGCCGCTATTTGCCGACATCTATATGAACTTGGCCACTGGCATCACAAGCCATACCTTGACGTATAGTTTTGTTAATCGGGATCCTTTCGACGCAAGTAGCTAGCCCCGTCGCAAGTCTCCGTTTAACCTGTGCCAAAACCTTACGCACGACTATACCCTGTTCCCTCCTAGGCCGAGTCGGCCCCCATGGCCCAGGGGTTACCGCTCGAGGGTTCATCGCCCTTGTCGACAAGTTGTCAAATGACCATGCAAGACTCGACACAAACTGACGTCTCACACAGTCATTCCTTTACCAAAACCAAGACTTCTATCCTTGAGACCCCTCGACGACCCACGGTCGCGAGCATTCCTTTCCTTGAGACCCCTCGACGACCCACGGTCGCGAGCATTTCCTTCCTTGTTGCCCTATCATTTGGTTCAACTCATAAATGCCTATTTGATATCCCTTTCTTAAAACTCACCTTGAATCATAGTCCTTGCCTTAGACACTAAGCCCGTGCATCGTGTCTTAAGCCAATCGTGCTCTAAGCGATACTCCTGCCCAAGTCGACGGGCCTTGAGATCGCTGGACTACTTAACTTGACAACCGCAAAATGGGTGGGACAGCACTTGGAACGACTTAGGTCGACCGGCATAACTTTGCCTAACTTACTCAAGCCTACGACTTAACCCGAGGGACGAACAAAGGCTATGCCAAGCCTTGCACAATGGAACCGTGCACGCTTTATCAAGCGTTTATGTGGGCGACGCCTATGACTTAGGCTAACTCTTAGCTTTTGCACCGAAGACCAACATTCCTTCTCCCAAGCCACGGGACGAAGGACCGAGTGTCATTTTTAAAGCACGTCGTGCACCAACTCTAAGCCGACTGTTGGACCTTTTTCCATGTTCTAACTCATTTCGACCCGTCGGGATTATTCCCTTTTGCTATGTGGATTCATCTCTTTTATTATTAAGCCTACTTGTGCAAGTTGAAAATATGCGTATTATTATGTGAAGGCAAAGATGAGGCAAGTTCACCGAAACTACCCCACCTGAGCGAGCGGTCGCCTTGACCGAGCGATGTCTTCCAGCAGCCGTTGCAAGGCTAAGGCCGAACGCCGTCGGCGTTTCGATTCCTCCGATTGAGTGAGCGGGACGGGGCACTACAGGATTTTTGTCCAAAATTTTTGGTCAAAGGAGTTGACCGTGAGTTTGAGACGGCTTCCGTCAAAAGTGGAAGGGTACGTGCTTTATGGTAAAGCAGTGTGGTGCACCGTGAATATGGACAAATAAAGTGGGTGAAGCTCAAAATTTATACATGATCATGCTCATGGGTTTAAAATATAGACACATATGACTAATGTGTTCAAACCTATCACTATTCATACCTCACCTCACCCAGGGCCGACCTGAGCTCATGGGGTCACGATGCGAACTTTCAAAATGGGACCCCATACATAATATTAAAAAAGCAAAAAAAAAAAAAGCAAAAGTAAATTAAAAAAAATTAGCATCAAGAATTGAACCAAGGACAACGTATATGTAAGCCTAACATAGTAACCACTACACTATAATTATTTTGTCTAAAGTAGGGCCCATAAAACATTCTAGGTCTATTTTAGTTACAAAAATATTAATATATTTATATTCAAACTGATTTTTTTTGGACCATCTTAACCCGTGGGCCTTGGCCGGTCGTTCTGACTGCTTTGGGTCAGCACTGGCCCTGATCTCACCCAAAAATGATCCTATAGTTGAAAATTTTCAAGCAAATATAACGTGTCCAATAAATAAAGGGTTATTTAGTAATAGGGTCTCATATTATGGTGATATTGGTAATATTAGGGTTTGAGTTTTGAAAATGAGATGTTTGGATTTGGGTCTCCAAATTAAGTTTATCGTAAATGAATAGTGAGTTGGAGAACCAAATCCTGACGTCAGTTATTTTCGAAATCCAAATTCTAATTTTAACTATTATACAAAATACTGTTACTAAATAATCCGTAAATAAATGTACTTTAGTTGAAAAATGATATGATAAGATAAAAAAATAAATATACTCGTACAATTGTGAATAAGATGAGAAAAGATCGTCTAGTTGGATTAGAGATCTATTGCCATCGTCTTTGCTGTGTTTCCTCTGTTGTTGTTTCAAACAAAGCAATTAACAAATTTTGGAGGTCGTTGTTGTTGTTTTAAGCAAATCAATTAACAAATGTGGGGACCTAATTAAATCAAGAGAGAGTTTAGGTACTTATATGATAAAATCTCCGGACAGCGCTCACCATTACTTGGTACTCACTCGCTCTCTTCTTTTTCTCTCTCTCTCGAAAACCCTCCTTTTCGTCAAATTTCTCTTCCGATTCTAGGGTCCCGGGCCTTTCGGGGCGGATCGAGCTAGGGTTTCGGCAGTCGGATCTGGCGGCGGCTCGCGGAGCCTCGGTAAGAACGGAGATTCCCTTTTTCCCGGCGTTTTTTGGTGTAAATTTCAGTACTTTTTGCTAGATTTTCCAGATCCGTTCCAAAAGTGAAGTTTTTATGGCGCATTGAGCCGATTTTGTTGCAATAGATGAGAAAAAGGCATCGACTTTGGTTCAGTTCTGTCGAAATTTCGATGGGGAGTGGAGGATTGGAGTTTCGTTTCTCTAGTGTTTCGAGTTGGGAAGAAGTTGGTGTTCTTGCATGCTATGGAAGCTCAAATATATAATGCGGAGAATGGCGTCGGAAGACTGAATTCTTACTTGTATGGAATCTTAATAAAAATGTTGTGTGAATTCTTGATCAATTTGGGAGGTACATCTTTGTTTTGATACTTATATGAAGTACGAAGAATGGTTGTCTGAGTTGAATCTCGATTAGATATTCACACATTTGTTCTTGTGGATTTGAGTAGGAAGTACAAAACGCTTCCAAAATAGGTGTTTTATCCTTCCAACGTATTGGACACAACAGGGATACTCAAAGTAGGTTTTTTTTTTCCCTGTGCAACGTAGGGCGTAAATGATGGTAGGAGCAGATTCTACCTATGTACTGCATTGTGCCCTCTTCTTGGAAGGGGGAGCCGCCAACTGGAGCTATGGGTTTCTTTCCTTATTTTTGCGCCCATCCATATTACAAGCTATGTTGCATGGACACAGATACAACACGGTAAGGACAAGGGGACACGAACACGACATATGGTGTGTTTTGGAGTATGCAGGTTGTGTCAAATACCTGATATGTGCATGACATGATACGCCCCACACTTTTGGACAAGGTTGTAAAAGTCACTAGGCGGTAGTCGGGTGGGCACCGATCGCTTAATTCCGCCTAGGTGCCGAGTAGCGTCTAGGCGCCCCATGACCGCCTAGTGCCTAGGCGCCGCCTAGAACTGATTTTTAGAACAATGCTTTTGGAGTGTCCTGACATGACACAACTCACATTCTTGGAGTGTCCATGCTTCCTTCGATATAAGCAATGAGTATGTTCATCATCCGAATAAGGTTTCATTAGATAGTAGTCAATAACCATTGAAGCAGGGTTGACTATGGAACAAACCTGAGAATTGACCAAGTTGTCAACATGATGTCATTCTTGCGAGAGATGGAGCCAAATTCGTGAGGAAGGGTACTATGGCCAAGAAAAGGTCTTGTATTACCTATCTTTCTTGCACCAAAGAAGATCTAACCACCTAAAATGCTAAAACAGACGTTAACTGAACATATACAGCATTTTCTCTCTCAGTTTTTGAAGGACGTGAGAGGTCTGTAGGTAAATGGAGCTACTTCTTTTGGTAAGAAAGTAAGATGAAGAACCTACTACCCTTTGTAACAATCAAGTCACAGACTCAATTATGATTTCTGGCTTTTAAACTGCTTTATTTTTAGTTTTCTTGTCGGAGTGGAAGTTCTAGATCCTTATGCAAATTGAGACCAGCAACAGTAATGTCCACATGGATGATTGTTCCCTCCAGTTGGCTTTGTACTTATGAAAGATGCTTGTCAACTTGACAAAATGCTGCTATTATTGTTTCGTTGATTGTCCCTGAACTAATATTTGCTTTTTCTTTCAGGTTACAAAAGTACATTTAGTTTTGAGATCTGCTTGTTGATTATTTCCACTTTCCGAGCTTCACTCTTTGAAAGTTCACTTTCTGGTGGATTCTACTATTGCTTGTAGAAACTTCACAGTCGGGACGACATCTGAAGGATTTAAAGGATAATGAGGAGTTTTCTTCTCCAGCTGGCATAAAATAGTATGGGTTTTGGTTACTAGTTCTTCATAAGAGCTATAAAAAACACGATAAAATTACTTTCACCATCAAAAAATGCCTTCATGGTGGGGTAAATCTTCCTCTAAAGATGTGAAGAAGAAGACAACTAAGGAGAATTTTATAGATACGTTACATCGATTCATAAGTCCAACTGAACAAAAGGGTAATGTCAGATCAGCTGGGGCTCGAAGGCGTGGTGTTGATGCAGCTTCAGAAAGGGGATGCGTATCAAGAGCTGAATCTCGATCAACGTCACCGTCAACTCAAGTATCACGCTGTCAAAGTTTTTCTGATAGACCACATGCTCAACCACTTCCGCTTCCTGGGGTTCGCTCAGGGATAACACGCACATCTTCTGGAATCAGTGTTTCAAAGCCGATGCTGGAAAAACGTGGCAAACCTCAACTGCGGTTACCACTTCCTACACCAGATCGTGTTCCAAGAAAACCAGATTCTACTGATATTGATGGAGATATGGCTACAGCTTCTGTTTCTAGTAATTGCTCTGTTGATAGTGACGATCCGTCAGATTCTCGGCTTCACAGCCCTGTTGGGAATGATTTTGACAATACTTGCAGGGCGACAACAAACAACCGTGCCAGGTATGCTCCTTATGGTTTGTGAGTATATTTCGATGTATTTATTAGATACTCGTTTTTACATTCATTGATCTTCTTTCCACTAACATTTTGCTTTCATGATCTGTTGAAGTATACATAAAGATCAATCTTTTAGCATTGCTCAAAAGAGCACAAGGGAGACAGCGAAGCCTGCAACTTTATCTTTCAGCAATCCTGTTTTATCTACGTCCCCAAAGCGTGGCATTTTGAGCAACCACCAAACTAGTACACAGATTACTCGCCATGGTGCTTTTGCAAGTGCCCCAGATAGTTCACTGTCAAGTCCCTCAAGAAGTCCTATGAGAGGGGTTTGCCCTGAGCAGATTCCTTCCTCTGTCATCTGGACAGCTAAACCTTATCCAGATGTAACCTTCCTTGGATCTGGTCAATGCTCCAGTCCAGGTTCAGGTCAAACCTCTGGTCATAACTCGATGGGTGGAGATATGTTGGGACAGATATTTTGGCAGCATAGCAGAGGTAGTCCAGAATGTTCCCCAATACCTAGCCCTAGAATGACAAGTCCTGGTCCTAGCTCAAGGATACATAGTGGAGCTGTTTCTCCACTGCACCCAAGAGCTGGAGGGACTGCACCGGAATCACCTTCAAGTCGGCATGATGAGGTGAAGAAGCAAAGCCATCGTCTCCCACTGCCTCCAATAAATGTTTCTAATATATCTCCTTTTTCACCGAACAACATGCAATCCATCACTTCTTCAATACCACGCAGTCCTGGAAGGACCGATAATCCACAAAGTCCAGGATCACGCTGGAAAAAAGGAAAGATGGTTGGACGCGGCACATTTGGGCATGTTTATGTAGGCTTTAACAGGTAATTACTCGAACTGGAAACTTTCAGTTACTTTCCTTACAAGGCAAATTCTGTTTTTAAGGTTTTAAGTTTTAACATATCTCTTGGTTGTAATTATATTCAACTCCGTTATGTGATGTTATATCACTTCAAGTCTTCAACAACAACAAAAGAAACCTGCCCAAGATTTTTGTGGTTGGCTATCTGTTTTTCCCCTTATCTGTTAAGGATCGGCTTGTCGTCAATACATTAGTCGGTGATCCTTGTATCTTTTGAAACCTCCAATCCATGTTCTACACCGGTCCTCCAACTAGTACCTCCAGCCACACTCCCACCACTCATGATTGGCACATCCAACTCTCTTTTTCACACATATAAATCTTCTCAAATGATTCTTTCACATCTTATCCTCAATTAAAGCTGTCTCTAACCACGCATGAACAAATTAAATTCTTGATCTTTCTTTTCTTTTATTACCTCTCATTCGTCTTGATGTTTTAGGCTCTGGTACAAATTTTTGGGGACATCACTACCTCGTTAGCAATTAAGGTATCTAAAGGGAAAAAAGAATTAAGGGCTGTTTGGTTGGTTGCATCTAAAGCATGCTGATTCACTTGCAGTAAAACCAAAATTGGATCTTAAATGGCTGTAGCTGCAACATACCTTGTGGCATGGCTTCCACACTGTCTTTGCATATCCCCTCTATAAATCATCTAGTAGAAACACACAACATCAACATAGAGCAAAGCAAGCCCCTCTTATTGACATATTCACCTACCTTACTGCAGTTGTAATCCTAGTGTAACCAAATTCCAACACTTGCTGTGGTTCTGTCTCAGAATAAGGTGCTGCTGATCCCAAAATATGGTACCATGTATATATTTATCTTAGAGCAAGGTGTGTTATATGCGTGTCTTTTATCTTGAAGTTATGTAGCCCTTTTTATGATGCCTTTAGACATCTTCACATTATTATCAAATAATATTGACACCTGGATAGGTAATCACTTGAGGGCACTATCGACGATGTAGGACACTAGGACTGATTTTATATGGAGTTAATTGTAAAAGCAAGCTCATTCAGGCATCCAAAGCTTTAAGGAAGTAATAGCTTTGCTCTTAAACCGGTTCTAGTTAATTTCTTACTTTCATTTTATGGAGACTTTGTACCTCTCCTTTGGCAAAATGATGACAATTGTCTAATTATTCCTCTAATATTCGATTTGGTAGTTTCACATATCCCTGAATTGTCTATTTTAATGTAGTGAAAGTGGTGAAATGTGTGCAATGAAGGAGGTTACTCTCTTCTTGGATGATCCTAAATCAAAAGAAAGCGCAAAGCAGTTGGGGCAAGTAAGGCATTCTTTATCACTAGATGTAGATGGGGATCTTTCCTCTGAAATATTGGAGTTCTATACATTGTAACCCATTTGTTCATACACATGCATGATTCTTGATTGCTTGCCTATTCTGACAGGAAATATGTCTCTTGAGTCGCCTGCGGCATCAGAATATTGTCCAGTATTATGGATGTGACACGGTATGTTGTATTAATCTGCAGTATTAATTGAATATTTTCATCATCTGAATTTTATTTCAGTAGGTTATCAGTTTCTGTATTGATTTTGGCTTTTGAGCTTTGTAACATTTTTTTACATCGTACTTGTTGTCATTTATCAATGGTTATAATTTATTTTCTAACCTTGTCATGCACTATCCTTTTAACCTTGAATCAATTTTGGTTGATGTAGATACATATCCTAAATTGACTATGATGGTTGCTGGTTGATGGTAATTGTACTCTGTGACTTGATTTGTATAATGTATATACATCAGTGAATTACCAGAAACTCAATACAACAACAAATCCTTTATCCCAAATTTTGGGTTTGGCTAATGATGACCAAAATTAGAGAAGTGCAGGGGAACTGGTGCTAGACAAGCTCTTCATTACTCTCTATTTGTATCTTAGATCTGAATATGTATGCTTTTATTTTATTTTTTCACAAACATGGTAAACTAAATCTTTTTGATGGACCAGAACAAAGTAGGATACTTTTTGAACTAGGAGTTTCAATGTATTTTGTTTTGCAAACTGGGGGCAAGGCTTGACACTTGGAGTATGTGGATTCCGCTCATGGAAACCTCTTCATGAAGACCATGTGTGCCACCTACTACCATGTGTGCATATGTGGGCCACCTACTACCATGTGTGCGTAATGTCTATTTTCTATGTTGGTTTCAAGCCCGGATGGAGAAAAAGTTTTGTGTGAGGTAGCTAACAGCCAAGTTAAAATTTAAAGCCTTGTTGGATCACTAGGTAATGAATCGCTACAGAAAACACGTAGGACTGTCCCTCGGTAGTGGGTGTTGCATCGAGCTACTGGTAGAAAGGAAATGCCCCTTAACAAAGCAGAATGTAAGAATAACTAACAAGTTTGGGATAAATTCTTGTTCTTGTGCCTAGATCTTTTTTAAAATTAGAGTAGCAAGACCAATCAAAAGGTGATTATACAGTGTTGTGAGTTGTGCAATTGTGTGACCACGATAGTTGTGTAGTAGAAAAATTAGCTCATTCATATTGCTGTAACATATAAACTGAATCAGAATTGGAAGTATTAAAAAAATTAGGGTAGAGTTACGAATATAATGAGATGAAACACTATTAGCAGATATGGACGATTCAGTAAGATATTTCTCCTAGTGTGCTTGGTCCAGGCGGTATGCTGGTAATCTTTGAACACAAATGTGACAAGGAACTACTTGGACATGGCACCTATTTTGGTGTGCCCTACTATATTCTGTCATGTCTGTGTCGCGTTCAATATGTGCCTGATACAATGAGACACAAACATGACATCGTTTATTGGAGTGTCCGTGCTTCCTGGCTGGTAGTTGTATAAGCACCTAAGTGGCTGCTTGTCCTTTTAAGTTAAACTGCCACAATTGTTTTCACAACACTCCCATATCTTGGCACAACTGGAGATTCCTTTATGCCCTATATGCCCTTGTAGGTACACAACCGGGAAAATGGAAATGAGAATTTGCAAAGCATGGAACATGAATTATGAACATATTTCATTGCATTGGACTTTTTAACCTCTCAAAGGAAGAGTCGAGGCTTGTATGCTAACAATCCATTCAAAGCTTGCTATAATTACTTTCAGCTCAATATATTTCTCTATATGATTGAATACAGTTGCCAAGGGTGATATTTGATTAACTTTGGTATTAGAAGTGCAGAAAATTGTGATTCGATCTCTAATATCATTGTTTATTGGAAGAATAGAAATCCTTTGGTTACTGTTTCTTTAGTTTCTTGACGAAGTCTTTCATTACATTATAAACAATTTGGGTTATTTCTGTTTACATAATTTGGTGATAATCAATTTTTCTTAAGCAGATAGATGACAAACTATATATCTACCTGGAGTATGTATCTGGTGGTTCTATCCATAAGCTGCTTCAAGAGTATGGGCAGTTTGGTGAACCAGCAATGCGTAGCTATACCCAGCAGATTTTATCTGGCTTATCATATTTGCATGCTAAGAATACTGTCCATAGGTATGCTTTGGTTTCAAGTTCCATTTTATGACAGAGAGTTGAATACGTTATTAGCTGACTGACTTGTCCAAGCAAACCATCTGAATTCTAATTACTATATCTATATAATCATCACTATCGAATATCCTTCTTCTAATGCACCATTCTGACCTGTGCAGGGACATCAAAGGTGCAAATATACTTGTGGACCCAAATGGACGTGTAAAGTTAGCAGACTTTGGGATGGCAAAGCATGTAATTTTCTAATTTTCCATTCTTTATTATGATCGGTGAATAAGCTGTGCTATTATTGCAGAAATTCTATGATTTTTGATTGATTCCAAAGTGATCGTTTTGATGATAAGTTATGTATTGTCGTATGGTTCATCAAGTCTGTGCTTCTGCACATGCTTCAGAATTCTGTTGCTCTTTCTACAGTCATGCAAGGGACTGAGGACACTATACATAGTTTATGCTAACGATTGTTTTGATGATAAGTTATGTATTGTCATACGGTCTGTGCTTCTGCACATGATTCAGAACTCATCTGTTGCTCTTTCTACAATCATGCTAGGGACTGAGGACACTATACATAGTTTTTGCTAACAGTTTACTAGACTAGCTTTAGAAGAACAAAACATTTCCAAGAGTGTTTGATTGTAGAAATCATGGAAATTTGGTTTTGGATCCAGTATTCCAAGGTAGTGCAGTGGCAGACTTCTTGAAGGATCTCGTGAGAAAGGAAATCGGATTAGTTCTTTTTGGCTAAACCTAGTAAAGGCTTATAGCAAGATGAGAGGTTTATTTTTGATTTTTTTTATAAGTAATACACACGGTTTTCATTCAGGTTTGACGGATATTGCTGTGTCCATCACTCGTCTTACCCACACCTTAAGAATCAGATTTTTGGCTTGCGGGCGGGGTGGTTGGAAATGTTTTAACACATTCACGCACTACAATGCAAGAAGCAACAATATGATCCTTTTACTTTGTTGGAGGTATCACTGAAACTGCCAAGTTTAGACCATACTATGTTCTCCATAGCAATTTATGAAATTATTGACCAATTAGTTTTTAGATATTTCAGTGCATATACACATTCACATCTACAAGATATTTCTTTGCTCGTGTATAATGTTTTGGAAGGTTCCTGTGGGAGAAGAGTTTTTGAGATTTTTTCACACCTTACGTAGATATTTCCATTTCCATACACATCGTATGGTCTCGAGATTTTTCCGTAATGTATGGGAAATGTAAGAAAACATGCTTCTATTTGTGGTATCAATTATATGAAACGTACGGGAAATATGCTGAAAGAAAAAAGCTCAGAGAAATTGTCAACTGGAACAGTATTTCTTATGCACGCAGCACTTTACATACTCCAATTATAGTTCAATAATCCTGAGATGTATAAATGTACTTTGTCATTCATTCACTAGTTTAGCTAGTGTTTAGAGTATTGATAATCAAATTATTAGAGATAACTCTCAAATTTTGAAGTAGTGATAATTGATTGATAAATAACTCTTAACATGCTAATCTTAAGTTTTTTTTTATATAGTTGCGTCTCATAAGTGGATAATTTTACAAGTGTTTTATTTTATTTCTGATAGTAGTATAAGTTATAACAGCATGTAGCTTAGTAGCTACTTCTGTTTGAAAGTGACCTTTGGACCCTTTGTCAAGTATAGCAGGCTAAGATGTCCTAATTACTGCTAGAGATGCAGAGACGAACTACTTGCTTGTTTTGGTATCTTCAGTTTTATGCCTGGTCAGGTTGAAGGTGGTTGTTCCCTATCCTGTTTTATTAAATTTGCTGTAAATGCAAAGTGTACACGTAGTTTTTAGGGGTGGAGTCTTGAGTACCACTCATCTTGGCACTTCCAGAGTAAACTATGGGAAGCAATGTTTTGGTTGAACTTGATCCCTAGTTTTTTCTGCTTTGAGAATTCTGGACCGTCAGTAGCAACGTGAATCTATTTTCTCCTGGTGCTTGGGGTGTTTACATTCATTTTGTAATCGTGCAACTGTTATGGCATGTACAAAAGCTTTAACAACAGCAACAAATCCTTTTATCCCCAAACTATAACCTTCTTTAAATCTTAAGTACATGTTCGTTTCGGCCTACCTCTAGTCGTAGTGGCTCCTTAACTAGTATGTTATCACCCTGCTCATTGGAGCATCTATTGGTCTACGTTGTACATGTCTAAACCACCTAAGATTACTTTCTGTCATCTTGTCCTCAATTAGTGCCACCTCTAATTACCCACAAATACACTCAAATCTTATCCTATTTTTTAATGTATTGTCACTATTCTCTCAATATTCTCATTTCGGTTACACTTATTTTTTCGGAAACATGTTTCTTAACTGCTCAACACTCTGAACCATAAAGCATGATGGCCTTATAGTAGTCTTATAGAATTTTCCAACCTCAAATTTCAAAGGTATCTTTCGATCACAAAGTACTTTATAAACACTCCATTTCTATAGCACTCCTCCATTACATCCACATGTTTTAATTCAATGTATGGCATCCTTCTCAATCTCTCCATCACGATAAATGATTGATTTTAAATACCATAATCTATCACTCCTAGGTATCTCTTGTCCATGGCACGAACATGAATTTTGGAGTCTGTTGTTTCTAACACTGTTTGACATGGACAAATACATACTCGACAACAAAGTTGGTGTGCGCATGATTTGTAAATGGCAGTTAAGTATTTTGGTTATTCTTTGAAGGAAATTTTGGTTTATAAAATAACTTCGGTTGGACAATGTGAAAGTTTGTATTGGACATACATCCTGAAACACAACCCTGAATTGAACTCGAAATTTCTAATTTTTAATCTCATATGTTCCTGTGAGCCATTCCTAACTCTCTTTTTATTTATTTATTTATTATTATTATTATTATAATAAATACTATGTCCTTCCCTAGTTTCTTGACTTTTGCTCCAAAGGCTGGGAAGCCCCAAGAATGTAACTGGTGAAATTGTTGGACATGGATTTTATATTCATCACGACACATATCGATTCTTTCTTTATCTTTTCCCTGATAGCTTAAATGCATGAACTTTCATTTAATTTCAGATTACCGATATGTTACCCATGATGTCATATCGTGTACCTTTTTTGATCAGATTACTGGGCAATCTTGCCCCTTATCATTCAAAGGAAGTCCTTATTGGATGGCACCTGAGGTGAGTTTGATGCTTTATATATGTTCTTTTCTGAGTCCTTTTTCTTCTCTTATTCCAGCTTCTACCTGTACACCATTTCCGTTTCTTCTTTTCACTTCTGACATTCTATACTTTAGGTTATAAAAAACACGAATGGATGTAATCTTGCTGTGGATATATGGAGTCTTGGATGCACCGTTTTGGAGATGGCGACATCAAAACCACCTTGGAGCCAGTATGAAGGGGTTAGTCATTTGTACCTCAAGCTACTTTCTTATATTATACACATACAAAGATATAAAATACTGTTCTTTGACTACATTAGTTGAAGTACCATGCTGATAGTCCATGTACTCGTGTCCCGTGCTCTTGGACATGATCTGTGACTTAGCAAACATGTAAACCAAATTTTCTATGAGATTGTATACTCCAAACCGTAAATATTAATGATACTATGATGTTGTCTTATAAACTGTTACCTTGTAATCTCTGGATGCTCTAACAACTTAGATCTTGTAAATCAGGATGACCGAGAATATTACCAATCCTGACAGTCCATGAAATTTTGCATTAATAAGATGTGAATTCAGATAATTGATTCAGATGAAATGTCAGAATTGCCTTTCATATTGAAACAGCAAGCAGCTACATATTGCCTTTTAGCACAGTTACGTGGCAAAGATCAGTTTTACTTATTTGCCAAGTTCAATGTTTGCATGTTCTGCTCTTTATAGTCAAATGTGCAACAAAAATTTATGCCAATTATGGGAGTACCACTTCTATTCGAGTTTTTTTACTCTATATTTGGATTCCAATTCTTAGCCTTATTTCCTATGGTTGAATGTTGGGCTCAATACAACTGGATTAAGCAGTTTCATGAGGCGCGCGGTCCAGGGCTGGTTTTACTGTTTAATCTGGATACATGTCTGATTAATCACAAATGTCTGGTCACTTACGAACTTTACTTAATTGGTCACCTGATTTGTTTGATTAACTAACCGACTACCTGTCTGCTTAATTAGTAATTACCAGTTACTCCGATTTGTCGAACACCCATCTCCATTATCCTGACTTCTGTTCAACATGAGAACTTTTGTTCAGACTAATGATAGCGAGGTACATCAAAATCCTCATGTACATTAAGCTTCCCCCTAGTCCTGTATCATTCCTTAAGCATGCTAGAATTAGGCAGCTGTTTCCATTAATTATTCACATTTCAATGTCGAGGATTCCATGGGGCAGACACAAATAATGCGAAAGAAACAATAGGATCTTTCAGCTTTAGATTCATAATTCACTGCAATTTAAGAGGTGCCATTAAGGTCGGTTTGCTTTTCGTGTGTGGTTTATCCAAATATCTTTTTTCAATGTTAAAAGTAGTGTGGATTCAACTGCATTAAAAAGCTGGATGGCCTGCTTGAGTTGTTGTAACCTGCTAACTGTGTGCAGGATCTCACAAGATCATTCATTATGTTGGTAGTTTATATCTTTTCCCTTTGTTCTATTGTTGACATTTTACATAATATGTTCTTCAGATTGCAGCTATGTTCAAGATTGGGAACAGTAAGGAGCTTCCAGCAATTCCTGATCATCTCTCGGACGACGGAAAGGATTTTATTAGGCAGTGTCTACAACGTGAACCATCAAAACGTCCTAGTGCTGCTGAGCTTTTACAGCACCCATTTGTAAGACATGCAGCTCCACTGGAAAAGTCTGCTCTTGGTTTTGAACTATTAGAACAGCCAACAACTGTCTCAAGTGGACGGTATTCCAAGGTAAAATATATGCACTACTTATAAAGTCCTTTCTAGATGTAATTGCTGTTGAATTCAGCCTTCTCAACATGTAATTGCTGTTGAATTCCGAATTCCATATAGGTATTACCTGTACAGTTTTGTAGTGCTTTAAGTGATGTTATTGTCGTATCATATATATGCTAGTCATGACAAGGGGTAAAGCTAAACTCCATTTACAAAGTTTAATTGAAGGAAAGCTTCTTTTTGTGTGTAGCTAGGATAAAGATGTGTTGGGATTGTTATTCCAATTCACTCTTTGGCTTAATGTGTCATAAATATGAATGCAATTTCCTATAGCAAATTGTATAATCTTACCTTTTTGTCTAGACACTTTATAGTCTGGGGGAACTTGCCTTAGTTGCATGAGCTCAACCTGCATATCCAAAAGTTAGGTCTACCTACCTGCGAACTAGGCACCCTATCAACTAGGCACCTAAGTTTTATGGCATGACCCTCTCGTGGCTAGGAATTTGGCACCAACATAGAGGGTTGAAGTCAAGTTGACAGCCATTCATAAAAACCTTGTCACATCCTTTATGGAACTCTGTTATGTGCCATAGGTAGCGCCATTCTGATGGAAGAGGGTTTGGATGCTGCTGATGAGCTAGGATAAGATGCATTGGGCTCATGTAGATATCAGATCCTTACTGTTTGTTTGATACAGTATAAATTCATCCTTGTTTTGGAAGGAAAATGTTTTAGATCATTAAATTTATCTGCTACTTCATGGGTGTTGTTTTTATGTATGAAGACAGTCAAAGAGAAGAAATGAGGCTGCCTTGTATCAACCCTAATTCCCTGTTCTCCAGCAAACCAGTACCAGTCTACCTTTTCCCTTAAAATGATGTCTACCCTTTTATTCTTGCAGCTTTTTCCTCAAATGTGATTCTATCCTCAAGTAGGTGGAGGTAAATCTGTTTTGTCAAGCCCTGAAAACTGATAAACGCTTATCTGTTCTTTTTACTGGTGGATAGTTTATGCAGCATTCCCTTATTGTGATGAATATTGACAATTTCCTGTATGACAGGGGGAAGAAATAATTTTCTTCCTTAGTTGTGTGACTTCTGTTTATATTATCTATGTGCTTGTTATTTTGGCTTTACTGTCATGTTCTGATTTATTCCACTCCCTGAATTCAAATATCAGGGTGCTGGGCATGCAAGAGACCTTTCTTCTTTGGATATGGAAGGACTGAAAATTCGTCAGCAGAAAGGCTCAAAGTTTTCCACAATGTCCAGGTAAACTTTCATGCTTTTTCCCTTCCAATTATAACTGCTCTCTAACATGAATGAAGATGCAGTCAGAACAAAAAGGTTGTTGCTTCAATATACGATCTCTGGTTCACTCGGTCAATAGTATCACAGGAATGAAATGGAGAGATGAGGAAGATGGTCGATTGGCATAACATAGTTGAGTTAGCAATTAGAGGCATTATAAAGGGAATGAGGCTTTTTGCTGTGTGACATTTCTTTTTTGTCCAGATTATTCACTGTCAGTACCTATAATGTTAGTAAGAACTTACTCAAACTGATACAACATCTGATGAGCCCATGAAAGGGATCAAGTTCTTTTTAGATGGCCGTAAACTATTTTAGTAAACTGAGTCTATAAGAAGGCTAGAGGCTTGTACGCACTAGTAATCTAGATATTATTTATTGAACTTACTAATGATTCTGACAGTTCTAACATGCTCCAAAGTGCATTGTTTTTGAAATAAATCTCGAAAGCTTTGTTCACTTGTCTTTTAGATGTGAATGTCAAATCTAGATGACCAATAGATGCACTGGTTAATCACAAAATAACAACAAAAAATCACTCCAAAAGAAATGCAGTTGGAATGTCGAATCTTTAGGTTTATACTTCATACATAAAAATTATAAAAAAAAATTAATCTTTACAAAACATCTCATTCTGTAAAAACCGCTTTAAATTAAATAGAAAATAACAATAATTTTTTTCCCCTCTGCACTTCCACTCCCTCCCTTTCTCTCTGTTTTAGGATCAAATGGTTATTTCCAAATTTATTGTGGAAATTAATATTTTATATAAAAGTTTTCATTCCACCGGAAATATGAGGCCTTTCAAAAATATAAGCATCAAAATGGTGGGGCATAATGTTCTTGCAACAATTGTTCTAGAAATTCGCTTTGGATATACCAGGAGCACTCAGATATATTTAGACTCTGGAATCTGACTACCATATGGAAAATAACTTCCCCCCTCAAAAAAGACGAAAGCTCCATTTCTTGTTAGAACTTTAAATTTTGAAATCTAAAACTAACAACAAAAAGGTATTAGGTTTCTTTTTGAGTTAGATTTTATATTCTTATTGTTCTAAGAATTTCTGAAACAAAGTTAAAATTTCTAATGATGTCTTTCTTTGATACTTCGATTGTTTATATAAACAACATTTTACATTGTTTACTTGATCAGCATTTTGTGTCAAATAACATAGTTTAAAGGTCCATTTTGTACTTTGCAGTAAGAATAATTCAAGTCTATTGGGTGTTTTGTCTTTTTTGCTATAATGCACTATGCACTATTCTTTGTTCTTATTTATTATTTTGTTGTTGCAGAAAAGAAATCAAATTTTAGCATGTACTAACTGCATGTAAGCTAGCTAGCTAGTAGTGGTGGTGCTGTCAGTATCACCTTCGTGAGGAAACTTAAAGAATTTTTTTACTGCTTACTCATTGATATAACATGTAGGAAAGAGGGCATTCTTTTGTAATGATGCTTATGGAACTTTCTTCCAGACGTTTCTGTTTATACTTGCTTAGCTTTGTGGTTTTAAAGTACCTAATACCGATATAAATTAATCCTGTGTATTTTGCTGACCTTTTGCAGTGATGTCAATATGAGGAACATATCCTGCCCCGTTTCTCCGATAGGAAGCCCTCTGCTTAATTCTAGGTCACCTCATCATGCCAGTGGAAGGATGTCTCCTTCTCCCATATCAAGCCCGAAGACAACATCGGGGTCATCCACACCGCTAACTGGTTGCAGTGGTTGCATCCCATTTAACCAATCAAAGCAGTTCCCTTACCTTCACGAGGGCTTCACAAATGTACCAAGGTCTGCCGGTGATCTTTATGCTACCATGCCCACTTATAATGACCCTGGACTAGACCTTTTTCAAGGGATGCAACAAGGTTCACCTGTTTTTAGAGAACAATTGCCATCAGAAACTGGCATTCTTAGCCCTCAATTTGGAAGGCAACCACATGGGGATCTTCATGAGTCATATGATAGGCAGGCCATATTGGCAGATCGTGTGCCCCGTAAGATCTTGCAGGATCAGTTGAAATTTAACCCAGCGCCTGACCGGAGTCGTGGTTCTCCGATCCTTGGTCGTACAAATGGCACCTGATCTTGTAACAAAACAGGTGGTGAACAAGCACAGGTGCTCGCTGTGGACCTGTGAATTGTTTCGTTGGTTTACAGAAAATATATCTTCATGTATAAGCTGACTAACAAAATTTGCCCATAAGACTCAGAGTTTTACCCAACAATAAACTTTTGATGATTAGAGGCTGAAGTGGTGGATAGAAGATTATCATCGCTAGTGCTCATCATCAGAATCATACCGGTATGCTTTACTAGCTTTTAGAATGAGTTTTTTTTCATTTGAGATTAACTGATCTAACAAGTTTTGGTAAATGCCTTGTCATTCTCATCTTGTTCTTTCACTGATGTTTGTATTGCAAAACTAAATATTTTCTTAAGAAGTTTTCAATTGTTATTATCTGCAATCCACTGGACAGTTATTACGGATTTTTCAAAAATTCTCATGATCTTGTTGGATTCAAATTTCTTTTGTTGGTTTACTCCCTTTGAGATCTTTTATCAGATTTAGTTAATCCATGAAACGTGGTAACAAATATAGAAGTATTATGTCTGTTGCTATTATCATTTTTGTAGCAATACTTGCATTAATTCCCATTCTTCCAACAAGGGAAAAACTTAATATATCTACCAGCTGACCTTGTAATGCATTCTTCTGAATTACAGATCTGAAAGAACAAATCCAAAGATTATTCTAGATGCAGCAGTTTATTACCGGCAAAACTTCAAACAGTTCCTATTATGAAAGTGGAGCTGTAAGTTTACAATCATTAGCAGATCAAAATAGATGCGAATTGTAGAACCTTCACCCTTCCCTTGTCTATGTTTGGAGGCCCTTGTATAGAAGGTGGAGATCGCAATTGTGTGGAGAATTCCTAATCACAAGACCAACGTCTCCCAGGTCTCTTGTTAATTCATTTCATCATCTATACTCACAAATCCATTGTAGATTCTTGCCGGCCCTAATTTTTTTTTAAAACATTTACTGAAAACATATCAAATTGTTGTATCATTGTTGATGTGAATCATTTTTCCGAATTTGCAAAGGGATGATGCTATTGTATTTCTTTATCAAACATCGATGCAATTATTGCAGAATTTATGTTGGTGATATTATTCAATTTTTGTTCCTTGTCATGTTTCTCTCCATTTTTGTTCCTTGCTCTGATAAACATACATTTTGCAGTGTGAAGTGCAAACTATTTTTAGTGTCTGGAAAGTGATGCCGGCAACACGATGAATGTTGATAAACTATAATTAGGGAATATCTTTCAAATGCTTCATGGCCCAAGAGGCAAGCTGATGAATTTTTTACTTGGGTTAGGAAGATTGATCAGGTGACTGGTTTGCTAGTATGGTGATCTTTTTTCTCAAAAGGTTAAGAAAGGTTGGCATATGGAAATTGAAGTGTAGAGGAATGGTTGTCCCAAATTCATTTATTTTCTGGTTGGTGCAAAAATTTCTTTCCAGAACTATCAGTTGTCCTCGTGCTATATAATAGGTTAATTATGCAGCCAATTTCATTAGAAATTCTCTCAAAGTGCTTTGATTGTTTCTTTTCATATAACGTCCAATCAAACACTACTAATGAACTGTGTAGACAACCATGTTATCAATTGGGGAAGGAAACTCAGCTATTTTTCTGGAATTTCTTGATATTATATTTCGTGAAAAATATAATATTATATTTCATCTAATAATAATATCTACAATTTAAATAGCATTAATATTATATTTTGTGAAAATATTATCATCATTAGTCTTTGATAGTTGAGTTCCAATTAGTACATTAATATGAGTTTAAAATTTAAATTAATATATTTAAGTTTAATTATTTGATATATATGATTTGTATATCATTAAATTATACAAAGCAAATAAATATATTAATTTAATTTAAAACTAGTAGATATTATATTAATAAAATATTTTTAAGAGAGTCGCTTAAGGTTGACTATTTGAGTGCACCTAAATAATTTCCAAGTAGCATCTAACCACCTTTTAAGTTGAGGGTGAAGAGCCAAGTAGCAGGTTGTTGCAGCCCCACCCCTGCAAAAAAAGGGAAGAACTTTTCTAATGTAGCACTGATGTTAATCAATTAACAACTTTTGTACTTAGCACGTCAGTATCGTCGTATGAGGTTTGTGTGCTCTTTTTGTGCGTGAGTTGCATGCACGAGACGCACTCGCGTGGCGTATGCTCGTGGTGTACTCGTGTGGCGTATGCTCGTGGCGTACTTGCGTGGTGCATTCGTGTGGCATATGCTCGTTACGTACTCGTGCAACGCGGACGGCGTGGCGTACAGCGTAGATGACCCTGTCAGCGTGCGACGCGGACGGCGTAGCGTGCGGCGCGGACGACGTGGCGTGCAACGCGGGCGGCCCTGTCAGTGTGCGGCGTCGACGGCCTTGGCGGCGCTGTCTGCGTGCAGTACGCTGCTGTGTCGCGACTCTGGGACCCAAATTTCGTGGGATTTGGTGGGACATCGCGTATGCGCGCATGAGCATCTCTATGCGCGCATAGGTGCTGGACTTTTCTAATAAATAGAGCTCCACTCCTCTCATTTGAAGAGTGTTGGAAAATGGAAGAGAGAAAGTGAGGGCCACAAATCCAGTCCACCAGAGTTTATGCGCCTCATGCAGCTTTATGCGCCTAAGAGCAGTTTGCTCATTCTTTCGAGTTTTCAAGTTGTCCAAGAGTGACCAGGAGCGTTTTAGAAATTTTTTTGTGAACTTGATGGTTCCTGGATGCAGATCGTCTGTAAACGAATCTTGCTTTGAGCAACGGTGCATGTTCACCCCAGCAAGGAGATTTACTTTTGTGTATTTTTTTTGTTCTATCTCATTGTAGCTGACGCAGCAGGATAGCGGAACGGGCTTACCTTCGTGCTTGGCAATGACCAAGTCGATCGGTGATGACGATAATTGGACCACCGTTGCTTGGTGAGAGCGAAGCGGTGCCGCAAAAATTTCGACAAAGGACCTTGTGAGCGGTCCGCACGAAGGTTGCTTGAAAACCTCAAGCGAGGGGCTTTCGAATCCACGAAACAGTCGAGTCCACGACCAAGAAAATAAGAGAACAAATCTCAAACTTTAAAGAAGAATTTTATTGATTAAAAGTTATTTTTCGATTGCATACAAAAGGTGCCTATTTATAGGACTTTTGTGACAACCTAATCCTAATAAAATAAAGATAAAATCTATCCTAATAAAATATAAAGTCAAAATAAGAATCCTATCATAAATAGGATTATTAAAAAAAGTAAAGAAAAGAAAAAGGAATCCAAGTGGGAAGAGGAAAAGAAAATGAATCCTAGAGGGACTAGAATTCTACGCTACATCTGTCTCCCCTGCTTCAAGAGAACTCTTTCGTGAGTTCTTATCATAATAAAGCGGTTCGCCAGGTAGAAAGTATTCGTAAAGATCGACGACATTGAAGGTTGGAGAGATCTACATGTCTTCAGGGAGATCAATCACATAAGCATTATCATTTAGCTTGCGTAGAACTTTGTGAAACCCATATTTTTGTGATAAATTAATATTAGTATTTCTAATTATTACTATTATTATTATTATTATTATGATTTTTGAGTGTTAAAATTATTTCGAAATTAATAACAGGGATTTTTGGTTTCAAATCCAGACCCGAGTTCGAACCCAGACCCGAGCCCGAGCCCGAACCCAATTTCTTTTTAACCCAGATTTGGTTAGTATTAATTAAAATAAAATAAAATAATAGTAGTTGGGGAGCTGGTCCACGAAGGACTAGCATGTTTTGTCTCACGAACACCCTTTCTTCAGGGAGAAAACTTCTCCCAATCCTCCTTCACTCATACGTACACCCCACTCCCCCTTCTTCTCCTCTTCTCTCTCTCACACACAAACCCTTTCTTCTCTTTCCCCTTTAAAACCCAAAACTTCTCAAACAGGAGCACAAAAATTCCCATAGCTCAAACCCTCTTCCCCACAAACCCCTTCTCCTTCCCACTCTCTCGACCCTCTTCCCGACGCCAGCCTTCGCGCCACCCCGCGTGGCCGAGCTCCGCCGCGTCCACACGCGCCGGTGACCCCCGCCGGCCTTCGCCAGCCCCGACGCCGTCGCCGCCCTCGTGCCCCCTCGCGCACCGTTGGCCGGAGTCCCCCGCGCCCCTCTGGCCGACTTCCCCCTGGCCGCAGCCCCTCCGGCCGAGCCCTTTCTCCAGCCCCGGCGTCCGAGCCCTAGCTCGGCCTCCCCGCTTCCGCGTCGTCCCGACGTGCCCTGATCCACTGTTCTGTGGCAGCGTTGCTGCTGTCCCAGCATCCCGTCGCGTCTCGGACTCCGAACCAGCGCTGTTCCGAGTTGCCTTTGCTGTCCGGATCTCCTTTTCTTTCTATTATTTTCATCTGAGAGCTCTAGCCGAGCAACCTGAGAAATTCGAGGACGATTCTGATTTCCTGTCTCGAAGTCTTCTACCTCTCCAGTCAAATCCTTTGAGGCAAGTACATTTTTGTGTTAGTTTACAATTATTTAGTAATCGTTTTAATGCAAGTTTAAACCACGATGCAACACGGAACTCTCTTTGAGAGTATTGACTGTAACTACTGTAACTATTGGGGACTGGGAGGAATAGTGTAATGAGTATGACCATACTGTAACTTTACTGTAACAAATCCCATATCCTTTACTGTAACAAACCCAAGCCGGTCATATTTTATTGCCTATTCACATCACTGAACTGTAACTGTTTTAAAACTGTAACTGCTTAAATTATTGATTTCAAAACTGTTTAAAAGTGCATAATTCTATTATTATTTCAATTGTTAAATTAGCATGAATTGTACTTTGCTCCCTCCTGACTGGAGATACATTTTTAGGGGACATTGAGGATGCTGAGCTATTATACAGCAGTTACTACGACCCTATTCTGTACCCGGTAGTGCTGCCAGAGTCCCCATTGGAGGACGTTGGGACTGAGGTCGATGATCCGGCTGATAGATAGCTTTTCTTTTCTGCATTGTTGTTATTCTCATTTCTGTTATTTCATTTCAGAACATTTTCCCATTTGTATTTAAATTTCAAGTTTAATAAAGTTTTATTTCCCGAACTTGAGTTGTGATAAATATAGTTGTTGTTGTATGGTTACCTGCTAATGGAACAGCTTACTGCCGCCGTCTCAACAACGGTACAGGCTGGACATGATCCGGTTCGACCCAATTATTTGGGATCGGATCGTGACAAACTTGAAATAATCCGATCTTCTTCTTCACCAATTTGTTGTAGGAGCCATAGGAAAACGTTCCTTACGTAAGTAAACCATGACCAAGTCTCCCTCATGAAAGACCTTACGGCGGCGGCACTGATCAGCAACTGCTTTATATTTGGTATAAGATTCTTCAAGTTGTTGTTTCACTTCATTATGTATTAATTGATGCCGCTCTAACATATGCTCAGCACCAATGTCTCGACCCGGAGTCTTAGGCAGAGAGACGAGGTCCAAAACATGTCATGGCTGATGTGAGTAGACAATGGCAAACGGTGCTTTTCCAGTTGATCTGTTAGGCATGCAATTATAAGCAAATTCAGCTTGTGATAAAGCAGATCCCATTGCTTAGGTCGTGTTCCAACTAAGCTTCGTAACATGTTTCCAAGTGTGCGGTTCACGACCTCTGTTTGTCCGTCAGTTTGTGGGTGACTAGTACTGCTATATTGTAGTGATGTATCCAATCTTTTTCACAATGTTCTCCAGAAATGTGACAGAAACTTAGTATCTCTATCTGAAGTGATTGACTTTGGCACACCAAGAAGACGTACGACTTCTCAAAAGAAAAGGAGAGCAATATGAGTCGCGTCAGATGTCTTACGACATGGAATAAAGTGTGCCATCTTAGAGAATCTGTCTACCACGACAAAGATAGAATAAGCACCGCGCTGTGTTCGTGGTAAGCCAAGAATAAAGTCCATGGAAATGTCTTTCCAAGGTCCTTCGGGAATTGGAAAAGGCATATAAAGACCAGTATTCTGTTCTTGGCCCTTGGCAACTTGGCATATAGGACAACTGCGGACATGTACCTCAACTTCTTTTCTCAATTGTGGCCAATAATATCTTTTTTTCGGTTATGGCAAGCATCTTATCTCGACCGAAATGTCCACCGAGACCTCCACCATGGAGCTCTCTAATAATATGTTCCCGCAAGGAACTACGAGGAATGCACAACTGATTTCCTTTGAAGAGATAGCCTTCTTGGATGTGATATCCATTTGCAGCTCCGTTTGGTTGACAATCTTCCCATGCTTGTTGAAAATCTTTGTCTTTCGGGTAGAGTTCCTTGAGGTATTCAAACCCGATGACCTCTTGATGTAAAGTGATGAGGAGATCGGCTCGACGGCTTAAGGCATCAGCTAATTTGTTATGAACTCCGGCCTTGTGCTTGATGGTATAGGAAAAGCGCTGAAGAAACTGAATCCATCTAGCATGCATTCGATTTGTGTTATGGGAATTGACTATGAAAGATAAATCTTTATTGTCTGTATGTAGGATAAATGGCCGATGGATGAGGTAGTACTGTAACCCCTATTTTCAAAAAATTTAATAAATGAAAAACAATTCCAAAGTTGCCCCAAATTAATTCCATTAGGTTCTAAATATTTTTCTATTAATTTTAGAATTTTTTTGCGATTTGTTTGGAGTCGTTTGAACGTCATTTGAATTTTTTGTAATTAAATAACTGCTACCGTAAAAACTGCATTTCTTTCCGTTTTGGCAAAACGATAAAAATCTAACCATAGGGCTGAGTTAGTAATTAACCATGGTTAGTTTGTCCTAATAAATTATTTCTATAAATAGACACCATTCTCAAGGAAGAAAATCCTAATATCAAAATCAATGATAAATTAAATCCTCAAATTAATTATTTTAGAAAATTTTCTTTTCTGATACGTTCTGATACGAGCTCGCCGTCGGCCCCCGACCCCACTGTCGACCGCCGAGAGCATCATCGAGTCGGGCTCGACGAGCTGATCCCAACGCCACCGCCTAGCACCGCCCACGACCGCCGCATCACCGCCGACGTAGCCAGTCCGACCGACCAAGTAAGTCAACTTCCCCATTCTCCATCAATTCGTCAATTTTAGGCCACCATTGTGTTCGTCTCCACGAGACGAGTCATTTGCCCTTAGTTTCGACCCACCCCGACACCAGGACACGAAGAAATACCTTGCCCTAGTTTGGACACGTAGACATGGATGAATTTTCGTGTCGTAGAGACACGTGGTTGATACCAACGTGTCGAGAATGACACGACGAACCCGACCCTGCCCTTCGACACGAGTCTTCGTATCAGTATAAGCCGACACGTGCGCTGGACACTATTTTGAAGTATCCCACTGGTTGGGACACGAAGTAGAAGATCCCCCCTTTGTTCTAATTAAAATTTCTAAACCCCTCCCACTTTCACAATAGCCGAGCTGGCCTACTGGCTAGCGCAGCGCGCGTGGGAACCCCCTTCTCTGCAGTGCTGAGTTTGAGCCCCCTCTTTGGTATGTTGGGGTTATTTTTTTAGTTAGCTGTTTTGTTTAGTGTATATATATTTGTATATATGTATGTTTATATATATATGTTATATATAATAAATTATATACTGTATAAATACAGTATTTGGTATTTCTGTAAATATTGATTTTTATATAAATTGTATATTTTTATATTTTGATTAATTACTGAATATTTATATATATATTTAGTATATGTACATATATATATTTTCTATATATATCTATTCCACTATATAATAGGAAAACTTAGATGGTGAAGCTTTTGAATTCCGAAAATATCCTTACATACTTATATTAATTAAAAATAGTCCATCTATTCTACTATATAATAGGAAAACTTAGATGGTGAAACTTTTGAATTCCGAAAATACCCTTACATACTTATATTAATTAAAAATAGTTCATTAATTTTAATAAGGACAACTTAGTAATTAGGAAGACTACCCTTTTGTCTTCCTAAAAAGTCTTCTTAAACTAATTAAGAAATGTTAAAATACGTGCAAGGCACGTGCATATATATATATATATATATATATATATATATATATATATATATATATATATATATATATGTGTTTAAAATATATATGTACATATATAAATCTCTCTCTAAATAAAATATGATAAAATAATGTCAATGTAATATTTAATTTTCTTTTTGTGTTTTTTGATAAACACATCATATTAAATTATATATATTTAATTATGTTAATTAAATACAGTGCCTATACTGTAATACGTATTTATAAATACAGTGCCTATACTGTAATATGTACGCTTTCAATTTCTGCAATTTAAATTCCTTTAAATTACATGTATTTAAATTTCGCATTTATTTACGATTTTACGTACTTTGTGCAAACGACCACTCTAAGTCCAAGCCTAGTAAGGGTCGATCGGACTTAGGGAAGCCTACACATATTCAGGGTCTAGTCGAGTCATGTTGGACTTGATTCATGGCTTCGGGTCCCGTATCTGGACTTCGTTTCAATTTCAAATACGCGGACAAATACATTAAATAATTATTTATTTAATTTCTGAATTTGTGATTTATGAACTTTGAATTTTCCGACAACTTTTTAATGCTGAATAAATTCTATAAAAATTACTATAAAATACTATATTAATTAATATAATTTAATATAATTTTTCCATGATTTATATTACTGTTTTGACACTGTTTAAAAATAGTAAACCAGAACTCATTTTTAATGTACACTTGTATTCTAATTTTTAAAAAAATACTTACACTGGATTATAAATTCCAGAAAATTTATATTAAATTACTATAATTAACAAGGATCAATTTGGTATATTATTTCACATAAAATAAGAATGTATAACTATCTTAATAATTATTGGAACACAATGTACATTCTGATTAATTAATTAATTTATATTGACTTGTGTGTTTTTGTGTGTGTTTGGAATATTTTAGTATCGGGACCTTACCCTACCTTAGTGTAGAGACACTACTTGTTGGTCTAGATGTTGTAACACCCCATATTGGACTGCTAGAGCATCACCTAGCTAGTATCCTATTAGGAGCCGTGACACAACACTAGTGTAATCTTAATCATAACTTAGAGGCTGAGTTTGTATATCATTTTTAAAGGACACCGGACATCTGTATCTTCATATTCTTATTCTTTCTTTGCTCAAGGCAAGTACCCCTACAAACTTATTTACTGCATATGATAATGAACTGTGAATGAACCATGTTAAATACTGCTTTATGGAAACTGCAAAGTCATATCATTACATGTTTTATACGGATTCTTAGTATCTTCACATGCTTAGAAGAGCTTTTACATATCTCACATGATGGTTACTGGGACATGGAGGAAACTAATAGTTGAGTACGTGATCATGCCCCCCTTACTTGTACGTATGTACCGAGCAAGGTCGCATTGTATATGCATATCTTGTCGTAGGCTTTATCCCGTATTTTTGTACGGATGTACACCTATGCTTGTTACTTGTATGTATATATATTTCAGATTTATGGCTTGTACACCGGTACATTCTATACCTATTGACCGATCACGTACCTGTTCTAATTTTAAACTATATATATATGCATGTGTCGCCATGACAAATGCATCCTTGCCATGATAGCTGTGATTTTACATGATAGATTGTGCTATGTCAGGATTACAGTCATTTTATCTCTTACCATGTCATGATCAGTATTATATTTTTGTAGTACAAGTACTTGCTCCCGTCCTGACATGATAATATTGCAGGCGTACTTTCCGAGGAGGAAATACTATGCGATACTTTTTATGGAGCTGCTTTTGAGGACCTGGCCTTTGCTCCAGAAGAGGCCCCAGCGGAGAACCTTGCTTAGACTTTGCCAGTCATCTTGAGACTTAGACTTAGAGTTATTACAACTTTATTTCGTTACTGGACCTTGTCTCCAGTTCTTACTTTGGAAGTGTAATAAACTTTTAAAACATGTTTGCTTTCATTTATAAATGCTGTGTTGTGACAAACATCTTAAAATGCTTTAAATATAATTATTAGCACACTTAGTACCATCTTGACTATCTTCTAGAACAACTTACTATGTTTTGTCCAAACGTAGGCTGGATATGGCTCGGCCCGGCCCAACAATTTGGTTAGCGGGTCGTGACATATTTTTAGTGGTGGCCCACGCAGGTCCTTGACTAAGTTGTTTGGTTACGTCTGTTTGCCATTAAAATTTTTTGAATGCAATTTCAATTACAAACATAACAGTGTTACAATGTAGGACTTAGATGTAGTCCTAGGAGTACACTTTTATTTATAGCTGGGTCCTGTGTCGATGGAGCGAGTGGTAATGCGTTGACTCCGTTGACGATCTGACGACGGTTCTCGGTTCTCTGAAGGTCTGAGTTGCTCTGGGTGCTGGAGCTTGCGAAGAGGAAGAAGACGTTGAGTGTCTCCGTATATGTCGGTCTCTCTGTGTGTGTATCTGTATGTCTGTGTCTGGAAGAAGGAGATGATCCCTCTATTTATAAGCAGCAGGTTGGGCTGCTCATGCGCGCATATGTAGGATGCGCCTGTATATGGAGACGCCACGTGGTTGAAGCTGCGAGAGGCGCACGGATGATGCACCATTATTTGTGGGTTGAATCCTTTATGCTGCATTTGTGGGCTGGCATGTAGCATGGGAGATGATCTTTCAGATGTTGAGATCTTGGATGATTAGCACCCCTTCATAGGCTGAATTGAGTCAAAGGACACGTGGCGCGTGTCCGTAGCTCAAAGATCTCGAATTTGGTAGAGGGTTATCTGGTAGGATGCACCTGGGATTGGGCGCATGAGAAGACTTTGGCTCGCAACCTTCAGGAGTCACGAATCAGTCTGGGTGTACGGCTTTTGAGGCACATACGAATCTTCAGGCGCATGGCTGCTGAGGCACATGCGAGTGGTTGGTCGACCATATGGGTTGTAACCGTCGGAGGAAAGAAATGATAACGCTGACGACAGTGACGCTTCATTTTCTGCAAAAGCTGTCAACTGTTCAGGCCTCGGGGGACGTGCTGCCAACTCTGTCACTTTGGCATTAATTGCTTGGTGGGGTGATGAGCCGAAGTGGGTGCGTCGATTTGTACTCTACTGGGCGCACGGGTCCATGTTGATTAGGACGCATGGATATGTGCTTTGTTGGGCGCATCCATACAGGACGCTTCGTACCGACGGGCGCGTCTGTACGATACGCGATATCTGACCGACACATTCGTTTGCATGACGCGTCTTTGTTGGTCCGATTGTTGAGTTATTCAATGCTTTAAATAGCCGTTTTGACTTGGCTGAATTCAAGGCGTCAGGTTCATCACCATAAATGCAAATTCATTTGCACAGGATTCGGAGAGCCCGCCACTTGGTGCATGGGTTTAATTTGTCCGGCCTATAAATAGCAGCAAGGAGAGAGTTTACTTCTCGTTCTCTCACGTCTTTCCGAATGAACTTATTTGCTCGAGTACATTATGTTGACAAGATGCTCCCGAGGATAAAGATGCGATGAGTTGTCTTTATTCATGCACTTGAAGGTGACCGTTACATCCAAAAGTCAAAATCGTAGGCTTCTGAGGCAGACGGAAGGTGCCTGTTGCATCCAGAGATCGGGATGCTCGAGTCCCGTCTCCATTATTCTGAAAGATCCACAGATCAGAATTGCGGTGCTCTTCTCTTCCTTGGGCTTTGAGAGATCTTCCTCCAGCTAGAGTGGGGTTAGCTGCCCACTATAGTTCTGCTGAAAGCTGTTCCTTTAGCCGAAGCACTTGAAGTGGAACGCATATGCTGAGACTTCATGATGCGCATAACTGAGACGCTGAAGAGACGCACCTAACTGAGACGCTGAAGAGACGCGTCTAACTGAGACGCTGAAGAGACGCGCCTAACTGATGATGCGGCTGGCAAGAGACGCATGACAGTTTGCTGCGCCTGGCTGTAGTCTTAGAATCTTTCTTTTTGTAGAAGTTCTCCTTTGTAAAGCCTTTCTTTTAGACATGTAATAGACTTTTATATGAAATAAAAATCTTCTTTTGATGTCTATACTTTTGCTGTTCTTTGCTGTACCAAGTATTTCGTTAGAGCTCCCTGGCGCATGTAGTATTAAGCGCATAGGAATTTTGGCCTATAGATGCGGCTGAAATTCTAGGCTTTTACAAGATCCCCTTCAAAGTTTTCAAAACTTTTTGTCAAGTTTTGGAATAGTTTGAATAAGAAGCATGGTGTTGACTTCAAGGGGACGCATAACTGTTCGGGGCGCATGATTGCTCCGCACATCTGTGATGAGGCGCATGCTCCTCTTTAGTTTTAAATGCAAATGATAACGCTTCGCAATAAACAAAAAGATTAATGATGATCTTTTGTATATCTACTGTTATCATTTTGTAGAACCCCAGGCGGCGGCTGACGTCACCCTTCATTGGTTCACGCGTGTGACCAAGCCTATAAATAGGCGTCTCATGGAGAGAGAGAGAGAGAGTTCTTCCACTCTTTGCTTTCTTCTTCTTTAGAGTTCTTCTTCCCAAAACCCTAACTTCTTTCTGCGAAATGGCTCCCAAGACTCCACGTGGTGGTGCTGGCCGAGGACAAGGCCGGGGTAAGAAGCCGATGGAGTTCGATGAGGAGGACGCTCCTGTCATCACTATGACTCCTGCCGACGTTCTCCCCGCGGTGACAGGTGGGTGTCTTTTGACTTTGTAGTTTCTAACTCTTTTTAGACGATTTTGGGGCATACGGATGAGTTGCATCCTGTTGCTGTGCCCTAACTTCTTGTTGCCGACGCGCATGGACTTCTGTCCTGATGATGCGCTTAGGCTCTTCTGTTGACACGCATGAGTTTAGGCCCTGATTATGCGCCGAAGCTTCGCTGCTGACACGCATGGGCTTGGGCCCTGATTATGCGCCGAAGCTTCACCGCTGACGCGCATGGGCTTGGGCCCTGATTATGCGCCGAAGCTTCACTACTGACGCACATGGGCTTGGGCCCTAATTATGCGCCGAAGCTTCACTGCTGATACGCATGGGTTTAGCCCCGATTATGCGCTAGGCTGCTGATGCGCCCCAAATATTTTATTTTTGAAGCCTCTAACTTTCTCCTTGCTGCCTGTCTTTTGTTTTTGCTGTGTTAGTGTCAATGACTATCCCCTTGCTGAACGAAGTCCTTCTGGATGCTTTTCTTTGCCAAATGGGGGTTGACTTCAACGAGAAAGTTATTAACCCAGCGAAGGCTGCTATCATGCTGGATCAGCCTCCCGAGAGGATATTGCAAATCCGAAACCAGTCGCCTGTTTTTCTCCAAAGTATGATGGAGAGCGGCAAACTGAAATCTGCTGAATCCGAGAATGTGACTTTCTTGAAACCGGCCTTTCTGTTTGGTGACCGCTTGATCTCCACTGAGGCAAAGATACTCAAGATCAAGGAAGACTGGTTCTTCACAGCGAAGGGCGTGGCCCTGTACATGCGGCAGTCTGAGCGTCAATTGTCACTGACGGCTTTCTACCGTTTGGCCTCCAAGAGGAGGATGCCATGGGAACTTACTCCTTCTCAAGGAGGGGCAGTAGAGGGTACTCTTCGTATTGATATTACTTCGAATCAAAGAGATACCTTGGCCTCCTCGTGAGCCGGGACCTCGTACCATTGCCGAACTTTGCGCCTCGGAAGCATTTATAGTGATGTTCCCCCCGACACTTTCGCCTTTGGTGCTTCGACCTTTGCAAGCCGGATGCTAACATCGAAGGTTATGTATCCGAAAGGAGGTTTTCGGGTTGAGGGCTGGTGTCACCACGTGTCAAAGTGGGACGAGCTGATCCTTTGGATTTTGACGAAGTTCAAGACTGAGCTGAAAGCGATTGGACTGACCGCTGCTCTTCGTGCCACCCAAGCAGGTGTTGACCTTAATCGACATATATTTCTCGCTCTCCTGGAAATGTTCAACACCCAAACTGGCACCTTTTTTTTACTCCGGTAGGGGAGTTGGGATTGGCCCTCTATGAGATGTATGAGGTGTCCAAACTTCCTTGGGGCTCGGAGCCATATGAGGAATATTTCCCGACAAATGAAGAGATTCAGGTTCTGGAAGACAAGGACCCAGAAATGGTAGCTGTTTTCAAGGAGGTGGCAAGCCACCATTATATGATGCAACGAAGGGAGAGGGGCAGGTCACATCCCCATGTGACTGCTTGGAGAGATTATGTCTTCAAGCAGGACCTGACGGACCCCTCCAAGATTCGGTTTGTGACTCCGCAGGAACTGAGTCACAGAGAGGTGACCTCCGACATGAGCCGACTAGGCAAGAAGACTCCTTGTTCAAACGAGAGTGGTGATGACGTGTATAGTTTTTTCTGGCATTGCGTGCACCGGATGTCTTCCAAGGCAC
This sequence comes from Iris pallida, assembly GCA_029216955.1. Taxonomy (NCBI): domain Eukaryota; kingdom Viridiplantae; phylum Streptophyta; class Magnoliopsida; order Asparagales; family Iridaceae; genus Iris; species Iris pallida. The sequence goes on from JANAVB010011800.1 coordinate 11,801,665, forward strand.
TATTGACTGCATACTTGATGATATGGCTCCGATACTATGTGTTCTCGGGCGGATCTGGATCCGTGGAGAGAGTGAGCAGGAACCTCATTTTGCCAACAGTAAAACTAGTTTTTGGTCATCCTCTGGCACTCCTTTCCACGATGGTGTGTAACCTGCTGCGGGGTTTGAGAGATTTTGCCGACGACGTGGTCCATGAGAGGGGCAAGAAAGACAACTTTCCCCGAGCTGAGCTACCATTCCATTATTTGATAGGATGGTTGATTCTGCATCATCCAAATGTGATGAGCCCAGGCCCTGAGGATGATCATGTTGAAGGTGATGCCTTTATCCGTCGCTTCTATAAGAGGAAGTGGCTGCACACAGGTGTCCCTGTCTGTCGAAAAGTTGTCTTATCTTCAAGGGTGGGAGATCACCAAGGTCAGTCCCGTCTTCACAGATTTCGAGGCTGACCAAGAACTAGAAGACTCCGGTGAAGATGCGATCGCCCTGCCGACATGGGGGTTTCGCTGGTTGCAGAGTATTCGACCGTCCCATTTGGTCTACCGCAACAAAAATAAGTGCTATCTGGAGCCGTATTTACCGAGCCGGTTTACGCACCAGTTTGGTTACACCCAGTTGATGTTAAGGAACCCCAGTAATAGTCTGGAGTTCGTTGGGAGTTTACTGGATAGGGACCGGGGTTGGTAATATTACAACGCCGGATGTACTGGAGTTCGTTTCACTACTCCAGTTCACAACCCTCGGCCGCAAATCTTGTATTCGGCTGTGAAGCTGTATTATGCCATGAACACCGTGTCTCCAGATTATGATAGGGAGACTAGTTTCATTGTTGGCACCCAGCTAGAGGCAACAAAAAATATGTTGGCGGCGACCCGATCATATTGTCTACCAGAGGTTGCAGGTTATCGGGCTGCTGCTGCAGCATCAACGGGGGGAACTCAGAACGAGCTCCCAGCTGGAAAGAGGTGGGCTGACGCGGAGGCTGGTTCGTCTGCGCCAAAAAGACCGAGGAAAGCGACGACTCCGAAGGTGGAAGCTCCGGGGGTGCCACCTGTAGTACCAACGAAATCAGCTCCCGCTGAGGTAAAGGCATCCTACATATTCTGATTTATTCTTTGATTTCTGCGACTTATGTCCTCCTTTTTCTTTTAGAAGGTACCGAAAAAGAAATCTCGGGTTTTAAAACCGAGTATTAGTAGGCCGAAGGAGGTGGAAAGCTCTTCCGACGAGGGTATCCCTCCGATTATAGCATCTCCCAGGGAAGGGAGCATTGATGATGTCACTTCTGTGGAGATTTCGGTGTCTCCAGATTATGTTGGAAGAGAGGCTGAAGATGTATTAGCGCCTCAGGTTGCTGAGGTCTCTCAGTCGGTCCATCAAGAGGGCGGCATGCAGCCTCGACCGGGAGCAGACCCGACTGTTAAGGGGGGTGCCCAAAAGCATCGGGGCCTCAAAGAAAGTTGTAGGAAAAGTTATTCCAGACGAGGAGGAAGTATGGAGCTCGTCTTCTTATGATGATGGCTCGCAAGAAGATGTTGATCAAGCTGCCAGAGAGATCGCGTCTAGTAGAGACGTCTCTGACAAGGATTTGTCGGCTGGGCTTCTTTCCGGTTGTGGTACCGAGGTGCTGGTCGCACATGAGGCCTCGTGGCCGAGCCCTACCCCTACCACGGAAGTGGGGGTTGATGTGGTAGGGTCGATGTCACTGCCGAGCCCTACACCCGTCCCTGTAGGGGGAGTTGATGCAGGTGATGAGATTCATTTTTCTAGCCCAGCTCTGAGAGAAGTTGAGCCGTCATGGACGGACCCTGTCGCTTTGAACGAAGGGAAGAGCCGCCCTGCCCCGGACGGGGATAATATCATCAACCCGGATGTCGGGGGACCATCCGTCATTGGCTCTGATAAAGGAAAGGGCCCTGTTATGGAGGACACTCCTCCTGCTCCTTCTACTTGAGGGACAGTATCAACGCCCCATTCGGCTCCTTCCGTCCACTTGGCCCCTCGGGCTAGTGACGAAGTGCAGGTCCCTGACGAGAGAGGGTCCGTCGAGGTTGAGATTACAGCCTCGCAGATTAAGGTAGGTGGGTCTTCTTCAGGTCCGCCGTCCAGAGCAGCTCCTCCAACTCCTGCTATGATGCCTCAGGTATTGGCAGACGCGGACGAGTATGTGAAGTTTGTTGTTGAGGCAGTGTACAAGATGCTACAGAGAGGCATATCGACAGTGATGAATGCAAATAAGAGTTTCACGATGGTGAAAGCCATGTCGCTCCCTTACATTGGTCTGATACATTCTCACCAGGGCCACGATCATATGACCGAGATTCTGGAGGCGTCAGTGGCTGAGCTCGACCAGCTTCTTTTCGAGCTTCAGAGTATCCGGCGAAATGACTTTTCTGCTCTGATAGAAGCAGAAAAGAAGAAATTGATAGCTGAAGTCGAGTCGTCGTATCAGGCCACGGTGGCTGTCTGGGACCGTGAGGTGGCCGAAGCTGAGGCTGCGGTGGAGAGGCTATATCAATCCACGCAGAAAAATATGGAATTGCGAGCCTCGTTGGAGGCTAGCATAGCGGAGGTCACTGCCAAGATTCACCATCTTGAAGACCAGCGAGCCCAACTCTTGTTAGATGCTGAGCGAGTCCAGGCTGAACATATAGCATCTAAGGAGGAGGAAGCAGCTTTTACCCGCCAGGTTCTTTTCCTGACCCACCAGCGGCAATAGCTAGACGAGAAGTACGAGAATGACACTGCCCTTGAAGCTGTAGAGGTGATGCGTCAAGAAGCCGAACGCCGGGTCTTAACGACCGCAGAGACTCGGGCGGAAGACTTGAAGCATCAGATTAAAGAGCTTTCTGCCAATCCCAGTGACGCTTAGGGATTGTAGTCTCTCTCCTTTTTTTGTTATTTTTGTAGTTTGCAACTTCTGCTGGAGATGTAATCCTTTACTTTTAAATAAAAAATAAAGAAATTTATGGTGTGTTCATTTTTGCTGTCATGAACTGATGATTTGTGTGGACCTATTATCTTTTGCGCACCTTGGTTTTTAGGTACAGATAATAAGTTTGAGAGAACCGACATGTTTGCTCAGAGGTAATGTGGACGTGGCAAATACGGGGTTCAAATGACAGAATCTTCCTACTCAGAGGTGTTATGGACGTGGTAGGAGTGACTCTGGAGGGATACGGAGAACTACTCAGAGGTAATATGGACATGAAAGTTCTGCGATCGATGTACGGCAACTCAGGGGTTGTCCGTATGGGGTGTTTACTCAAAGGTAATGTGGACGTGGTAAACATGATAAGCAGCACAATCCTACATGGTGTAAGATTACGCTTTGCAGGGCGTAGAGGAGCAACTCAGAGGTAATGTGGACGTGGTTGTTATTCTACTGAGGATAGAATGCCATGGAATAACTGGGTTTCGAAGCATAGGATTTTGTGAAGGGGAGATGTATGTGAGCTCTGATGCTCAGGTCCACTGACTTCCTTGTTGGGTAGAGATGGAAGTACATGTCTGAAAGATGTCATGAGTAGTACTTCTTTAGGAACTTGCCATTAATGGGCATCATGAACAAGTCCCCGTTCGGTCGAGCGAGACGGTAAGCACCGTTTGAGTATACCGTCTCTATGATGAAAGGTCCCTCCCATTTGGGCTCGAACTTTCCTGGTGTTTTGTGAGTCAACACCATCGGCCTCCTGACTGCTAGGACCAGGTCGCCTATTTGTAAAGTCATCTGCTTGACCTTTTTGTTGAAAGCCTGTAATATACGGGCTTGATAAAGTTCAATGCGCTGCTGAGCTAGGAGACGTTTTTCGTCCAGTGCTTCCAACTCTCGCAGACGACGACGCTGTTTGTCTTTTTCTGTCAATTGATTTATGATCGCTACACGGAGTGAGGGTATCTGAATCTCAAAAGGCAGTACCGCTTCACTCCCGTAGACTAAGAAGAACAGGGTGTTGCCCGTCGGAGTCCGTACCGTTGTACGGTAGACCCAAAGACATTCGTCGAGCTTTTCGTCCCAGTCGCGTTTGTTGGATGACACGACCTTTTTGAGTAGCTTGACGATAGTCTTGTTAAAAGCCTCGGCCAATCCGTTTGCTGTTGGATGATGCCACGTTCTGAATGCAGTTCTTGTCACATAATCTGCTGAAAACATGGCTGATGAACTGTGGACCGTTATCGTGGATAATCCTTCGAGGTACTCCGAAACTGTAGATGACATGGTGCTTGATGAAGCTGATCATCCTGGAGCTTTTTACTTTCGTCAGTGGAACTGCTTCTGTCCATTTGGAGAAGTAGCCGGTGATGGCTAGGATGAAGCGGTGTCCCCTCGATGATGGAGGGGTGATCGGTCCTACAATGTCCATGCCCCAAGCTTCGATGGGCCATGAGACGACCGTAGGATGTAGTGGTTCCGACGGTGTATGGATAAAGTCGGCGTGAAGCTGGTACGTATGGCACTTTTTAGCATAGTCGACGGCGTCGGCTGCCATAGTTGGCCAGTAGTAACCCATGCGACGCAGTCGATCCTGCAACTTAGGGCCAGGCTGATGAGCCCCGCAAGTCCCATCATGAGCTTCCCAAAGTGCTTCGGCTGCTTCTTTGTTGGATAGACATCGAAGGAGAAGCCCATCGAAGGAATGTCGGTACAGCATTTTAGTAGCTATATCATAATAAAATCGAAGGGAACGCCTTCTGAATGAGACGGCTTCTTTCGGGTCTTCTAGGAGGATTCCATAGACAGCGAAGTCAATTTATGGGAGCCTCCAGTCTCGGACATTAACACCGGCACTTGTCGTTATGGCATGGGCCGTTTGAGTGCATAGATTGTTTTTGGGACAGACCAAGTCTCGTCCAACTACCGTAACATAGTGTTGAGTCTCGAGGGGTGCTGCTAATGAAGCTGCGAGGCCGGCCAGAACGTCAGCCTCCAGGTTTTGTAACCGAGGTACATATTCTATGAAGAACTTGGTGAAGGTTGAAATAATATTCAATGCAGCTTCATGGTAAGGAACCAGATCTTCATGGCGAGCTTCATACTGCCCTCGAATTTGATTAACGACGAGTTTTGAGTCGCCGTAAGCTTCCAAATGATCCACCCCCAGCTGTTGCGCCAGCTGGAGTTCCATGATGAAAGCGTTGTACTCGACAACATTGTTGGAGCACGGCTTCACAAGGGAGTAAGCACGCTGGATGACCAGCTGATCGGGGGAGACTAAGACCACCCCCATTCCGGCGATGATTTGGCCTTTGGGGTCTATTCTTGAAGCGCCATCAAAAAATATCCGCCAGACGGAGTTTTCTTCGATGACGTTTGATTCTTGGACCTCTTCTGGGATGTCTTCATAGAGCCTGGAGGACTCTGGGATGGGGTGTGCGGGTAAAAAGTCGGCTAGAGCTTGACCCTTGACGGCTTTTTGTGGAACAAACACCATATTATAAGGCGTCAACAGGATTGTGCATGTAGCTAGTCGGGAGTTCAAAGATCCTGACTTCGTCATGAAAACCCTGAGAGGATTGACTCGAGAGATGACATGAATTGTCTGGCCCGAAACATAATGTCGAGGCTTCTGGATGGCGAACACTAAAGCCAAATACTCCTTTTTGACGGGGTTGTACCGGTGTTCGGCCCCGATCAGTGTCCTACTGAGGTAGTAGATAGCTTGCTCATAGCCTGCATCGTTGTTCTGAGCCAACAACTCGTCGAGGGAATGATCCATGGTACGGACGTAGAGGAGAAATGGTTTGCCTACGACGGGTGCCATCAGGACTGGCGGGCTCGTCAGGTAAGCTTTGATATCATCGAAAGCTTTCTGGCATTCTTCTGTCCAGACGTAGGAGACTCCCTTCTTCATGAGCTGGGTGAAGGGTTGGCATTTTCTGAAAATGTTTGCTATAAACCTTCGGATGTATGCCAGACACCCCTGTAGGCCTCGAAGTTTTCAGAGGTTCTTCGGAGGGTCCATGTCAAGGATGGCTTTGGTTTTCTCGGGATCGACATGAATGCCTTTCATCGTGGTAATGAAGTCCAAGAACTTTTCGCTAGAAATCCCAAGGAAGGATTTAGCGGGGTTCATCTTGAGTTGATGCGCTCGTATTAGATCGAAGATTGTCTTTAGGTCTTGTAGGTGATCACCTTTGAGATGGCTCTTGACTACGATATCATCAACATAGCATTCAACTGTTTTGTGCAGATATTGACGATGATACTCATAGCTCGTTGGTACGTAGCACCAGCGTTCTTCAAGCCAAAGGGCATCACTGTGTAGCAGAAAACCCCCTTTGGAGTCCTGAATGACGTGTGTTTTGCGTTATCGGGAAACATTTTGATCTAGTTGTAGCCCGAGTACCCATCCATGAAAGACATGCGTTCGAAGCTACATGTATTGTCGGTCATCACTTCAGTGTTTGGAAGCAGGAATTCGTCCTTCGGGCAAGCAGTATTGAGATCTCTAAAGTCGATGTAGACTCGTATCTTCCCATTCTTCTTGGTGACAGGGACGACATTGGCCACCCAGTCCGGATGTTGCTCTTCACGGATGAACCCGCTGCTTAGGAGTTTGTCCACCTCCTGATCGATAGCGTTCATGATGTCAGGACGAAAACATCGTTGTTGTTGCTTTACAGACTTAGCATCAGACAAGATGTTAAGTCTATGCATTACGATCTGGGGATCAAGTCCTGGCATATCTTCGTAGCTCCAGGAGAAGACGTCCATATATTCTCTGGCCAATTGGACCAAAGACTCCTGGTCTTCTCCCTTTAGACTCTTGCTGATGAAGATGGGTTTGGAAGGAGATCTATCCCCAAGGTCAACTTGTTCGACCTCGTCTTGGGTGGGGGATTCGTATAATTTAAAACGAGACTCCTACTGTGCTCCTAGGCGTTGAGCCCAGGGTTCTTCCTCAAAGAGTTCCAGTGTTTGGTCATCGCCTTTATCCTCTTGAGATTGTGCAGATGCCATGTTGACTGATAGCACCTTCCGGAGGACTGAGCCGATACTGGTATCGGAATCCTAAGTTGATGCTTCGGATGAATGAGAGTGTTCTATTTCTTCTGCCTCCGAACTCTCTGGAGTAGCCGGCGGCGTGACATAGCCTACCCCCCGTCGAGTACGATGATAGTAGTCCTGCGGTTTTCCTTTGGGTGTTGGGAGCCAGAGGGGAAGACGTCGGCCTTTGCCGTAGTTCAGGCCTTTGTTGCTTTTCAGGTCATAACCCATCTTTTGGATGAGGTACTTTGCCTTGTTCGTGTACCGATAGTGTCACGACCCGATCTCAAGTTAATGGGTCGAACCGGACCATGCCCAGCCTGCACCGTGGTGAGACGGCGGCAGTAAGCTGTTCCATTGCAGGTATTCACAACAACACAAGTACATTTGTCACAACTGTTATATTCGTAAATTGAAACTTTATTTAATAATATATTTAGAAGTACAACTGGGGAAAGGAAATGCTGAAATAATATACAAGATCCAAATAAAGAAAAGAATGCAGAAAGGAAAGACTATCTAAACATCTGGTTCAGTAGTCCCTGGATCGACGTCCTCCAGAGACGGCTCCGGTATCGTCGCAGGGTAGAGAACCGGGTCATAATAGCTATTATGATATAGCTCATCATCCTCAGTGTTACCTAAAATGTTGTCTCCAGTCAGGAGGGAGCAAGAACGAAATATGCATCTTATATCTTAAATAGTAATTGGAAAGTGCAGGATAAACAGTTTAAAATAACAATTTTCAGCAGTTTAAAACAGTTCAGTATGTTTTGAATATGCAAACGTCTATGACCGGCTTGGGTTGATCAGTAGTATTCTAGCGATACGATATGGCTTATCCCTGTGTGTGAGAGGGGTAAGCTAACACAATCAGTTCAGTAGGGGCTTTGGTCATAAACGTCTACACTATTCCCCAGTCCCAGATTCAGTAACAGTTTCAGTCGGTAGTTGAACCCTAAGATAGAGTTCCGTGCCAGCAGTGTGGTTTAACATGCAGCTTAACTTTACTAAATAAAATACAGGAATACAAATTTTGAAACTTGCCATGTTTTAAATGATTGGAAAGACGGTTGATACCGAGGAGGAACGTCAGGTGTATCTTCGAGTTCCTACAATTGAGAACTCGACTTAGATCCGTTGTATAACCAGGCTAAGTGTGCTAGTTGCAATCTCTAGTAGCCAGTCCTAGTCAGATTTTAAGTTGTATTAAGCTACAGCTATCGATTACGTCGCATGCTACGTGCGTTGATTAAACCGGTTAATTTTGATTATTTGGAAAATAATAACAAGAACCAATTATCTTTGGAAAACTTTGTATTTTTGTAATATATCTATAAAAATATAGTTTCTTACAGTGACAAATCATGAACTATTTATCTTACTAATATTTTATCCGTTTTATTTAATTCTCAATTATATAAAATGATTACGTTCTAACTACGATTACACGTCCAAATCAAACCACCCAAAATCAACCTCAACCCAGAAAAGAAAGTAAAACCTACACTATGCAATACATGGGCACAGCTAATCATCCTAGAGTTATGGGCTTATGCCCTGTACAATTTTTTTTACATAAAATAAGAGAAAATGTTTAGTTACTAAATAAAACGTGCCGTAAATAAATAACTATAATAAATGACTTAAACATTAAATAAAATAATTTAAATTAAAGGTTGGAGTCTCAGACTCGGTCCATCATCAAAATCTAGCTAATACCACAACGCCCGGTCGGACCGATGCGTTTGCATTTCGCTAGGGCCCACAGACCGGTACGGTCGTCGCTCGAAAAGTCGGTTTTAAATTCATTTTCCGAAAACCAATTTGAAATCAAAATAAATAAAATTTTGTAAAAATTTGGGCAGCATTTCCTCTATTTCGGGACAACCCAAAACTGGGAAATGCGCCACGAAACCTGCAATTGTTCCAACCAGAATAATAATCCCGAAAATATAACCACCGAGTAATTTCCAACCAAAATAATAATCCCGAAAATATAACCACCGAATAATTTCCAACCACCAGAAATAATTTCCCAACCAATAGAACTTTCCCGAAATACCCGGGGAATCCGAAATCAACCAACAACATACAAATCTCAGCAGACAAAATCACAGAATATGCTAACGTAGCTAATCGAAACTACCACGTAGCTAACCGAATTTCCGAAGGGGAAACCGGGGACCGATATCATCATAGACTCGACACGGGAGGGACGAACTACTCTGATACAGGAATTACCCAATATCCGTTGGTCGGTGAGCCGCGGGATAACTTAGGGACTCGCGAAGGAGCCAAACAGAAGAACGCGGAACGGGAAGCACTGGACAGCGGATCGGGCAGCGCCAAATCTACGTGCGGAAGTGCTGGACAGCAAGCCAGGGCACGGGTAGGTGCTGGACCGGGCACGGACGGCCACGGATCGGCTCGGGTTCGTCGAGGAGGGCGCCGGAGAGCGCTGGAACCCGCGGGAGAGGGGGCCGCGGAACGCTGGCTCCGTCGGGGTGGCGGCGCGCGGTCGGGGTACTGCCGGAGAAGGGCCGCGGACGGCGGGGTGCGCCGTCGAGCAGGGGGAGGCAGCGGCCTCGGGGTCGCAGGGTAGGGCCGGAGTTGGCGCGGCTGGCGGTCGGGGGATCTGTGCGCGCTGGAGGCGGCGCTCAGGGGCGGATCTGGCCGGAAAGGGGGTCGCGGAGCTTCGGGGGGCCGGAGATGGTCGGGCGGCGTGGGGATCCGTGCTCTGGGCGGTTGGCCGGGGAGAGTCGCGCGTGGGGAGGCGCCGAGCTCGGGGGTCGGCGACGGGAGAGATCGCCGGAGAGGGTTAGGGTTTAGGTGGGGAAGATGGGTTAGGGCTCGGATAGGTTTTGTGGAGTATTCTCCAGGGATGGAGAAAGGGAGAGAAGTGAGGGTTGGGTGAGAGCAGAGAGTTGAGAGAGTGAAGGGAGGGGAGTTGTTCTCCTGGTGGAGAAGTTGGGGGTTTTAAGGAGAATGAGAGAAATGGTATGTGGGTGAAGTGCTGTGAAGAGAAAAATAAGGGGGAGGGAGTTATTAATCGTGTGGAGAGGAGTAAGGATGGGGAGTTGGAATAGGGAGAGAGTTGAACGTGTAAGGGTGGGTGGTTGAATGTCAAAGGCTGGTCCAAATTGGACCGGCTCTAACATATATATTTTTTTTTAAACATATTAACCCAAATCAGATTTAATAGGAAGGGAAAGAAATGGAATTGGGTTCGGGCTTAGGCCTGGGTCTGGGTTCGGACCCGGGTCTGGGTCTGAATTCCAAAGATCCATGTTATTATTTTTGAAATAATTTTGCACCCAAAAATATAATAATAATAATAATAATAATAATAATAATAATAATAATAATAATAATAATAATAATTTTACAAATACTAATATTTAATACCAAACACTAATATTAATAAATTACCAGACAAGGGTTTCACAATCTTCCCTCCTTAGAAAATTTCGTCCTCGAAATTAAAGTAAGGATAGAAAAGACAAACAGGTACGGATACTGCGCCCGTAACTCAGGTCCATCCATAAGAATTTCTAAGGCAGTCGTGGATGAGACGGTTTAGGGACAAGTTTCATTTATGATATTATCCACGCAGAAAAATACAAAAGCGAACCAAAATACACGAGGTTGATCAGATCATCATGCACCGGTCCTGATTAGACAATATATTAGTGGGTGAACCCAATAAAATATCGTCATGATCAAGCTTGATTAAAGAGATAGCTTGCAAAACTAGGCTAACTTAGCAGCATCAGTCAAGTTTAGAACGAAAAAAAGATAAGGAATAGGAGTTTAAGTGATGGCTCAAATTCTGATCTTCTTCTTACCTCTGACTAGGCTTGCAACTGGTTTCTCTGGCACTAAAAGGTTGAGTCCAATCTTCAGCTCTGAATTATCCAAATTGTGACTCGGATTCGAAATGTAGCGTCTGAGTTGTGACGTAGAAGACGTTGCACACTCTCAAGATTAGCTGGTAGAGCTAACTGGTACGCTACTTCCAACTCGTCTTAAACTTCAAATGGCCTGATGTACCTGGCCTCAATTTCCAGCTCCGTCAAAACTGATTATTCCTCTGGTAGGAGAAAACTTCACAAAATGCAATTTGGTCTTCCCAAGACCTACCAAATTCTAAGACGCAAAATCTCAATACATCTTCAAGCGTCTGGATTGACCTCTCTGCTTGCTCGTCCCGCGGTACTCCATGAATCCGATAGATGTGCCTCTCGTACAATGCTGCCAACTTCTTAGTGGATAAACCAACTTTGAAGGGAATAAAGTGTGCTGACTTAGTCAGTCGGTTTACTATAATCCAATTGGTGCCCTTCCCTCCTTGGGAACAAGGCAATCCTTACTCAAAGTTCATTGTTATATGCTCCTACTTCCACTCCGAATTGTCCAGCGGCTCCAACAAACTTGTTGTTCTCTTACTAAATTCCTCATGTTGACAAATTCACATCTAATCCCATACCTGGAATTGTCCTTCTTTATTCCATAACACCAACCAATGGAGGCGTATTCCGATACATCTTATTATCTCCTGAATTTATGGAATACTGTGACTGGTGCATTTCTTTCATCAACTCGTTCCTCCGTTTGTCAGCCGATACGCAAAGTCTCGTACCATTCTTCAGAGTTCCAATGCTGATCAATTTAGAAACCCTCGAGTGTTCCTGCCAACACTTGATCTCTAAGCCTGCAAAGTGCCTTGTTTTGGAACTACGTTCTCTTGATTTTGTCCCTCAGCCTCGAACTTCATCAATACTGAATCAGCATCCAGCTCCGTCCTTCTATCTCCAGATAGTATAACCTCCAGTCCAAACTTCTCGATGTCTTCTAGTAGGTGCCACTCCTTGGTTAAGAACATCGCCACTGGGTATCAACTAAGTGTATCAGCGATCACATTAGCTTTACCTGAATAGTGCTGCAGGTTGATGTCGAAATCCTTCATCTGCTTCAGCCATCTTCTTAGTCTAACATTCAGCCCTTTCTGAGTGAAGACATATTTCAGACTTTTGTAGTCCGTATATATTTCACTCCCTTTCCATAAAAATCATGCTTCCTTAGCTTCAAAGTAAAGATAATTGCAGCAAATTTCAAATTAGGTGTGGGATAATTCTCCTCATGAGTCTGTAGTTGCTTATATGTGTAAGCAATTACTTTCCCATGTTGTTGAAGAACGTAGCCCAGTCCTTTTCCAGAGGTATTACTGTAAATTGAGAAACCACCGGTTCCTGCGGGTAGCGCAAGGATTTGTGTAGTGGTAAGTCTCTTCTTCAGCTCCTCAATGCCACCTGGCAATCTTTCGTTCAGATGAACTCTTCATTCTTCCCAGTGAGCTTCGCCATCGGCTCAGCAATCTTGGTGAAATCCTTCACGAACTTCTGATAGTAGCCGGCCAAGTTCAAGAAACTTCCGAATTGAACTTGGGGTATACCACTCTTCAACAACAGCTATCTTCCATCGAAATTTCTTCTCTTGCCAACATGGCCAAAAGTCCACCTTGTCCAAAAATCCATGTTCAGATAACTTACCATAAAACTTTTTTTTTCCTCAAAGTTTCTAAAACTTCCTCAGGTGTTCTTCATGCTCTTCTTCAGTCCTCAAATATATCAGAATGTTATCTATGGAGAAGATAAACTGATTCAAATACTCATGAAAATCTCTGTTCATGAGATTCATGAACACAGCAGGAGCATTTGTCAGTCTAACGTCCTGACCAAAGAAAACTTCCCATACTTGGTGTTTGAACGCCGTCTTAGAAATGTCCTCTTTCCTGACTTTGATTTGATGGTAGTCAAATCTTAAGTCAAACTTCAAAACACCCTAACTTCACACAACCAGATCAAACAGATCCTCGATCCGGGCAGAAAGCATTATTCTTTAGTGTCTGGTAATCGATGCACATCCGTTGTTCCATCCTTCTTGGGCAAAAACAAGATAGATACTCCCTAAGGTAAAGTTCCACTCTGAATAAATCCTAGAGCCTTCATTGATCTGGTCCTTCATTTTCTTGGCCACCTTCGGGTTGACTCTGTAATATCCTTTAGAAATAGGGAAAGAGTCAGGAACTAAGTCAGGGGTGAATCCTATATCTAGATCTGGGATAATCCGGGGAGACTATCAGGAAAAACATCTGCCATAAGAGTGTAACTAAAATTTCTATTCATGGGGAGAATTACAACAAAACTCTTATGATTGATCTAAGGACATCCTGTTACAACTTCCAAAAAGATGATGCTATTCTGCGGTTCTAGGTACTATTCTTCATGTTTCTGCATGAACAGTCTCCAACTGCTTCCCTTTCTATGAACCTCGAGTATACATCATGCCTTATTGTAAGGGGCAGGGTCTGCTGGATAGAAAGAGGGTCCCTAGGTTGTGGCCTAACAGGTGTTGCTGGGATATGAGCTCTGGTTTGATAGAAAGATAAGGGGCAGTCCTTTACCCGATGTTCAGCGGATCCACATACCAAACATTGTCCCAATCTCTTGCGATAACTAACAGCTAGAAGACCAGGCCTCTTGCAGTAGGTTACAAGCCCATAGCTTCTTACGACAAGGCTGTCGGAAAGTAGGGTACTTGATGGGACCCAAATATCTTCTAGATTCAGGGGTATCCTTCCTATGACAAAAGTTCTGCTCTAACTTGGTTGGAGATAACTAAGGCTACATCATTGACGTTCTTCATGTCTTCTCTCGTGATATTCATCTGTTCCTGCTGGGCTTCATCTTGAGCTTTCTGGAACTCCAGGATTTCTTGAAATGGGACAACCATTTGGGAGGTGCTTGCTGGTACTGGTGGAGCAACAAAATAAATACTCCACCAAGGAAATGCAACTCAGTTTGAGATGAGGTAGGAATCGCCAGTGTAGGGAAAACTTCACTGGATGCAATATGAGGACGGTCAAACAGCCGCGAGGGAAAAGACCCTGGGCTTGGTTGAGGAGATGGGGTATGATCCGGAGATGACACCTCATCGCCAGCAGGATTTGGTCTTGTCAATGGTCATTCTCTAGAAGGTTTAGGACGCACACATAAGCAAGGTAGCCTACCGGTCTATAATCAAGCAAAAATATTTATTTATATATGAATCGGACCTATGTCGTGACAAATTAATGTTCTAGTATTCTAATTGTTTCTAGATAGGTTTTCCTAAGTTGTTGTTGTGGACCTGCATGGGCCACCACTGAAAATATGTCACGACCCAATCCCAAGTTAATGGGTCGAACCGGACCATGCCCAGCCTGCACCGTGGTGAGACGGCGGCAGTAAGCTGTTCCATTGCAGGTATTCACAACAACACAAGTACACTTGTCACAACTGTTATATTCGTAAATTGAAACTTTATTTAATAATATATTTAGAAGTACAACTGGGGAAAGGAAATGCTAAAATAATATACAAGATCCAAATAAAGAAAAGAATACAGAAATGAAAGACTATCTAAACATCTGGTTCAGTAGTCCCTGGATCGACGTCGACCTCCAGAGACGGCTCCGGTATCGTCGCAGGGTAGAGAACCGGATCATAATAGCTATTATGATATAGCTCATCATCCTCAGTATTACCTAAAATGTTGTCTCCAGTCAGGAGGGAGCAAGAACGAAATATGCATCTCATATCTTAAATAGTAATTGGAAAGTGCAGGATAAACAGTTTAAAATAACAATTTTCAGCAGTTTAAAACAGTTCAGTGTGTTTTGAATATGCAAACGTCTATGACCGGCTTGGGTTGATCAGTAGTATCCTAGCGATACGATATGGCTTATCCCCGTGTGTGAGAGGGGTAAGCTAACACAGTCAGTTCAGTAGGGGCTTTGGTCATAAACGTCTACACTATTCCCCCAGTCCCAGATTCAGTAACAGTTTCAGTCGGTAGTTGAACCCTAAGATAGAGTTCCGTGCCAGCAGTGTGGTTTAACATGCAGCTTAACTTTACTAAATAAAATACAGGAATAAACAGTTCGAAACTTGCCTTGTTTTAAATGACTGGAAAGACGGTTGATACCGAGGAGGAACGTCAGGTGTATCTTCGAGTTCCTACAGTTGAGAACTCGACTTAGATCCGTTGTATAACCAGGCTAAGTGTGCTAGTTGCAATCTCTAGTAGCCAGTCCTAGTCAGGTTTTAAGTTGTATTAAGCTACAGCTATCGATTACGTCGCATGCTACGTGCGTTGATTATACCGGTTAATTTTGATTATTTGGAAAATAATAACAAGAACCAATTATCTTTGGAAAACTTTATATTTTTGTAATATATCTATAAAAATATAGTTTCTTAGAGTGACAAATCGTGAACTATTTATCTTACTAATATTTTATCCGTTTTATTTAATTCTCAATTAATTATAAAATGATTACGTTCTAACTAGGATTACACGTCCAAATCAAACCACCCAAAATCAACCTCAACCCAGAAAAGAAAGTAAAACCTACACTATGCAATACATGGGCACAGCTAATCATCCTAGAGTTATGGGCTTATGCCCTGTACAATTCTTTTTACATAAAATAAGAGAAAATATTTAGTTACTAAATAAAACGTGCCGTAAATAAATAACTATAATAAATGACTTAAACATTAAATAAAATAATTTAAATTAAAGGTTGGAGTCTCAGACTCGGTCCACCATCAAAATCTAGCTAATACCACAACGCCCGGTCGGACCGGTGCGTTTGCATTTCGCTAGGGCCCACAGACCGGTACGGTCGTCGCCCAAAAAGTCGGTTTTAAATTCATTTTCCGAAAACCAATTTGAAATCAAAATAAATAAAATTTTGTAAAAATTTGGGCAGCATTTCCTCTATTTCAGGACAACCCAAAACTGGAAAATGCGTCACGAAACCTGCAATTGTTCCAACCAGAATAATAATCCCGAAAATATAACCACCGAGTAATTTCCAACCAAAATAATAATCCCGAAAATATAACCACCGAATAATTTCCAACCACCAGAAATAATTTCTCAACCAATAGAACTTTCCCGAAATACCCGGGAAATCCGAAATCAACCAACAACATACAAATCTCAGCAGACAAAATCACAGAATATGCTAACGTAGCTAATCGAAACTACCACGTAGCTAACCGGATTTCCGAAGGAGAAACCGGGGATCGATATCATCATAGACTCGACACGGGAGGGACGAACTACTCTGATTAACAGGAATTACCCAATATCCGTTGGTCGGTAGGCCGCGGGATAACTTAGGGACTCGCAAAGGAGCCAAACAGAAGAACGCGGAACGCGAAGCACTGGACAGTGGATCGGGCAGCGCCAAATCCACGTGCGGAAGTGCTGGACAGCAAGCCAGGGCACGGGTAGGTGCTGGACCGGGCACGGACGGCCACGGATCGGCTCGGGTTCGCCGAGGAGGGCGCCGGAGAGCGCTGGAACCCGCGGGAGAGGGGGCCGCGGAACGCTGGCTCCGCCGGGGTGGCGGCGCGCGGTCAGGGTGCTGCCGGAGAAGGGCCACGGACGATGGGGTGCGCCGTCGAGCAGGGGGAGGCAGCGGCCTCGGGGTCGCGGGGTAGGGCCGTAGTTGGCGCGGCTGGCGGTCGGGGGATCTGCGCGCGCTGAAGGCGGCGCTCAGGGGCGGATCTGGCCGGAAAGGGGACCGCGGAGCTTCGGGTGGCCGGAGATGGTCGGGCGGCGCGGGGATCCGCGCTCTGGGCGGTTGGCCGGGGGAGAGTCGCGCGTGGGAAGGTGCCGAGCTCGGGGGTCGGCGACGGGAGAGATCGCCGGAGAGGGTTAGGGTTTAGGTGGGGAAGATGGGTTAGGGCTCGGATAGGTTTTGTGGAGTATTGTCCAGGGATGGAGAAAGGGAGAGAAGTGAGGGTTGGGTGAGAGCAGAGAGTTGAGAAAGTGAAGGGAGGGGAGTTGTTCTCCTGGTGGAGAAGTTGGGGGTTTTAAGGAGAATGAGAGAAATGGTATGTGGGTGAAGTGCTGTGAAGAGGAAAATAAGGGGGAGGAAGTTATTAATCATGTGGAGAGGAGTAAGGATGGGGAGTTGGAATAGGGAGAGAGTAGAACGTGTAAGAGTGGGTGGTTGAATGGCAAAGGCTGGTCCAAATTGGACCGGCTCTAACATATTATTTTTTTTAAACATATTAACCCAAATCCGATTTAATAGGAAGGGAAAGAAATGGAATTGGGTTTGGGCTCAGGCCTGGGTCCGGGTTCGGACTCGGGTCTGGGTCTGAATTCCAAAGATCCATGTTATTATTTTTGAAATAATTTTGCACCCAAAAATATAATAATAATAATAATAATAATAATAATAATAATAATAATAATTTTAGAAATACTAATATTTAATACCAAACACTAATATTAATAAATTACTAGACATGGGTTCCCTCCTTAGAAAATTTTGTCCTCGAAATTAAAGTAAGGATAGAAAAGACAAACAGGTACGGATACTGCGCCCGTAACTGAGGTCCATCCATAAGAATTTCCAAGGCAGTCGTGGATGAGACGGTTTAGGGACAAGTTTCATTTATGATATTATCCACGCAGAAAAATACAAAAGCGAACCAAAATACACGAGGTTGATCAGACCATCATGCACCGGTCCTGATTAGACAATATATTAGTGGGTGCACCCAATAAAATATTGCCATGATCAAGCTTGATTAAAGAGATAGCTTACAAAACTAGGCTAACTTAGCAGCATCAGTCAAGTTTAGAACGTAAAAAAGATAAGGAATAGGAGTTTAAGTGATGGCTCAAATTCTGATCTTCTTCTTACCTCTGACTAGGCTTGCAACTGGTTTCTCTGGCACTGAAAGGTTGAGTCCAATCTTCAGCTCTGAATTATCCAAATTGTGACTCAGATTCGAAATGTAGCGTCTGAGCTGTGACGTAGAAGTCGTTGCACACTCTTAAGATTAGCTGGTAGAGCTAACTGGTACGCTACTTCCAACTCGTCTTAAACTTCAAATGGCCTGATGTACCTGGCCTCAATTTCCAGCTCCGTCAGAACTGATTGTTCCTCTGGTAGGAAAAAACTTCACAAAATGCAATTTGGTCTTCCCAAGACCTACCAAATTCCAAGACGCAAAATCTCAATACATCTTCAAGCGTCTGGATTGACCTCTCTGCTTGCTCATCCCGCGGTACTCCATGAATCCGATAGATGTGCCTCTCGTACAATGCTGCCAACTTCTTAGTGGATAAACCAACTTTGAAGGGAATAAAGTGTGCTGACTTAGTCAGTCGGTTTACTATAATCCAATTGGTACCCTTCCCTCCTTGGGAACAAGGCAATCCTTACTCAAAGTTCATTATTATATGCTCCTACTTCCACTCCGAATTGTCCAGCGGCTCCAACAAACTTGTTGTTCTCTTACTAAATTCCTCATGTTGACAAATTCACATCTAATCACATACCTGGAATTGTCCTTCTTTATTCCATAACACCAACCAATGGAGGCGTATTCCGATACATCTTATTATCTCCTGAATTTATGGAATACTGCGACTGGTGCATTTCTTTCATCAACTCGTTCCTCCGTTTGTCAGCCGATACGCAAAGTCTCGTACCATTCTTCAGAGTTCCAATGCTGATCAATTTAGAAACCCTCGAGTGTTCCTGCCAACACTTGATCTCTAAGCCTGTAAAGTGCCTTGTTTTGGAACTACGTTCTCTTGATTTTGTCCCTCAGCCTCGAACTTCATCAATACTGAATCAGCATCCAGCTCCGTCCTTCTATCTCCAGATAGTATAACCTCCAGTCCAAACTTCTCGATGTCTTCTAGTAGGTGCCACTCCTTGGTTAAGAACATCGCCACTGGGTATCAACTAAGTGTATCAGCGATCACATTAGCCTTACCTGAATAGTGCTGCAGGTTGATGTCGAAATCCTTCATCTGCTTCAGCCATCTTCTTAGTCTAACATTCAGCCCTTTCTGAGTGAAGACATATTTCAGACTTTTGTAGTCCGTATATATTTCACTCTCTTTCCATAAAAATCATGCTTTCTTAGCTTCAAAGTAAAGATAATTGCAGCAAATTTTAAATTAGGTGTGAGATAATTCTCCTCATGAGTCTGTAGTTGCTTATATGTGTAAGCAATTACTTTTCCATGTTGTTGAAGAACGTAGCCCAGTCCTTTTCCAGAGGCATTACTATAAATTGAGAAACCACCGGTTCCTGCGGGTAGCGCAAGGATTTGTGTAGTGGTAAGTCTCTTCTTCAGCTCCTCAATGCCACCTGGCAATCTTTCGTTCAGATGAACTCTTCATTCTTCCCAGTGAGCTTCGCCATCGGCTCAGCAATCTTGGCGAAATCCTTCACGAACTTCTGATAGTAGCCGGCCAAGTTCAAGAAACTTCCGAATTGAACTTGGGGTATACCACTCTTCAACAACAGCTATCTTCCATCGAAATTTCTTCTCTTGCCAACATGGCCAAAAGTCCACCTTGTCCAAAAATCCACGTTCAGATAACTTACCATAAAACTTCTTTTTTCTCAAAGTTTCCAAAACTTCCTCAGGTGTTCTTCATGCTCTTCTTCAGTCTTCAAATATATCAGAATGTTATCTATGGAGAAGATAAACTGATTCAAATACTCATGAAAATCTCTGTTCATGAGATTCATGAACACAGCAGGAGCATTTGTCAGTCTAACGTCCTGACCAAAGAAAACTTCCCATACTTGGTGTTTGAACGCCGTCTTGGAAATGTCCTCTTTCCTGACTTTGATTTGATGGTAGTCAAATCTTAAGTCAAACTTCGAAACACCCTAACTTCACACAACCAGATCAAACAGATCCTCGATCCGGGCAGAAAGCATTGTTCTTTAGTGTCTGGTAATCGATGCACATCCGTTGTTCCATCCTTCTTGGGCAAAAACAAAATAGATACTCCCTAAGGTAAAGTTCCACTCTGAATAAATCCTAGAGCCTTCATTGATCTGGTCTTTCATTTTCTTGGCCACCTTCGGGTTGACTCTGTAATATCCTTTAGAAATAGGGAAAGAGTCAGGGACTAAGTCAGGGGTGAATCCTATGTCTAGATCTGGGATAATCCGGGGAGACTATCAGGGAAAACATCTGCCATAAGAGTGTAACTAAAATTTCTATTCATGGGGAGAATTACAGCAAAACTCTTATGATTGATCTAAGGACATCCTGTTACAACTTCCAAAAAGATGATGCTATTCTGCGGTTCTAGGTACTATTCTTCATGGTTCTGCATGAGCAGTCTCCAACTGCTTCCATTTCTATGAACCTCGAGTATACATCATGCCTTATTGTAAGGGGCAGGGTCTGCTGGATAGAAAGAGGGTCCCTAGGTTGTGGCCTAACAGGTGTTGCTGGGATATGAGCTCTGGTTTGATGGAAAGATAAGGGACAGTCCTTTACCCGATGTTCAGCGGATCCACATACCAAACATTGTCCCAATCTCTTGCGACAACTAACAGCTAGAAGACCAGGCCTCTTGCAGTAGGTTACAAGCCCATAGCTTCTTATGACAAGGCTGCCGGAAAGTAGGGTACTTGATGGGACCCAAATATCTTCTAGATTCAGGGGTATCCTTCCTAGGACAAAAGTTCTGCTCTAACTTGGTTGGAGATAACTAAGGCTACATCATTGACGTTCTTCATGTCTTCTCTCGTAATATTCATCTGTTTCTACTGGGCTTCATCTTGAGCTTTTTGGAACTCCAGGATTTCTTGAAATAGGACAACCATTTGGGAGGTGCTTGCTGGTACTGGTGGAGCAACAAAATAAATACTCCACCAAGGAAATGCAACTCAGTTTGAGATGAGGTAGGAATCGCCAGTATAGGAAAAACTTCAATGGATGCACTATGAGGGCGGTCAAACAGTCACGAGGGAAAAGACCCTGGGCTTGGTTGAGGAGATGGGGTATGATCCGGAGATGACACCTCATCGCCAGCAGGATTTGGTCTTGTCAATGGTCATTCTCTGGAAGGTTTAGGACGCACACATAAGCAAGGTAGCCTACCGGTCTATAATCAAGCAAAAATATTTATTTATATATGAATCGGACCTATGTCGTAACAAATCAATGTTCTAGTGTTCTAATTGTTTCTAGATAGGTTTTCCTAAGTTATTGTTGTGGACCTGCATGGGCCACCACTGAAAACATGTCACGACCCGATTCCAAGTTAATGGGTCGAACCGGACCATGCCCAGCCTGCACCGTGGTGAGACGGCGGCAGTAAGCTGTTCCATTGCAGGTATTCACAACAACACAAGTACATTTGTCACAACTGTTATATTCGTAGATTGAAACTTTATTTAATAATATATTTAGAAGTACAACTGGGGAAAGAAAATGCTGAAATAATATACAAGATCCAAATAAAGAAAAGAATGCAGAAAGGAAAGACTATCTAAGCATCTGGTTCAGTAGTCCCTGGATCGACGTCCTCCAGAGACGGCTCCGGTATCGTCGCAGGGTAGAGAACCGGGTCATAATAGCTATTATGATATAGCTCATCATCCTCAGTGTTACCTAAAATGTTGTCTCCAGTCAGGAGGGAGCAAGAACGAAATATGCATCTCATATCTTAAATAGTAATTGGAAAGTGCAGGATAAACAATTTAAAATAACAATTTTTAGCAGTTTAAAACAGTTCAGTGTGTTTTGAATATGCAAACGTCTATGACCGGCTTGGGTTGATCAGTAGTATCCTAGCGATACGATATAGCTTATCCCCGTGTGTGAGAGGGGTAAGCTAACACAGTCAGTTCAGTAGGGGCTATGGTCATAAACGTCTACACTATTCCCCCAGTCCCAGATTCAGTAACAGTTTCAGTCGGTAGTTGAACCCTAAGATAGAGTTCCGTGCCAGCAGTATGGTTTAACATGCAGCTTAACTTTACTAAATAAAATACAGGAATACAAATTTCGAAACTTGCCATGTTTTAAATAACTGGAAAGACGATTGATACCGAGAAGGAACGTCAGGTGTATCTTCGAGTTCCTACAGTTGAGAACTCGACTTAGATCCGTTGTATAACCAGGCTAAGTGTGCTAGTTGCAATCTCTAGTAGCCAGTCCTAGTCAGGTTTTAAGTTGTATTAAGCTACAGCTATCGATTACGTCGCATGCTACGTGCGTTGATTAAACCGGTTAATTTTGATTATTTGGAAAATAATAACAAGAACCAATTATCTTTGAAAAACTTTGTATTTTTGTAATATATCTATAAAAATATAGTTTCTTACAGTGACAAATCGTGAACTGTTTATCTTACTAATATTTTATCCGTTTATTTAGTTCTCAATTAATTATAAAATGATTACGTTCTAACTACGATTACACGTCCAAATCAAACCACCCAAAATCAACCTCAACCCAGAAAAGAAAGTAAAACCTACACTATACAATACATGGGCACAGCTAATCATCCTAGAGTTATGGGCTTATGCCCTGTACAATTCTTTTTACATAAAATAAGAGAAAATGTTTAGTTACTAAATAAAACGTGCCGTAAATAAATAACTATAATAAATGACTTAAACATTAAATAAAATAATTTAAATTAAAGGTTGGAGTCTCAGACTCGGTCCATCATCAAAATCTAGCTAATACCACAACGCCCGGTCGGACCGGTGCGTTTGCATTTCGCTAGGGCCCACAGACCGGTACGGTCGTCGCCCGAAAAGTCGGTTTTAAATTCATTTTTCGAAAACCAATTTGAAATCAAAATAAATAAAATTTTGTAAAAATTTGGGCAGCATTTCCTCTATTTTGGGACAACCCAAAACTGGGAAATACGCCACGAAACCTGCAATTGTTCCAACCAGAATAATAATCCCAAAAATATAACCACCGAGTAATTTCCAACCAAAATAATAATCCCGAAAATATAACCATCGAATAATTTCCAACCACCAGAAATAATTTCCCAACCAATAGAACTTTCCCGAAATACCCGGGAAATCCAAAATCAACCAACAACATACAAATCTCAGCAGACAAAATCACAGAATATGCTAACGTAGCTAATCAAAACTACCACGTAGCTAACCGGATTTTCGAAGGGGAAACCGGGGACCGATATCATCATAGACTCGACACGGGAGGGACGAACTACTATGATTAACAGGAATTACCCAATATCCGTTGGTCGGTGAGCCACGGGATAACTTAGGGACTCGCGAAGGAGCCGAACAGAAGAACGCGGAACGGGAAGCACTGGACAGCGGATCGGGCAGCGCCAAATCCACGTGCAGAAGTGCTGGACAGCAAGCCAAGGCACGGGTAGGTGCTGGACCGGGCACGGACGGCCACGGATCGGCTCGGGTTCGCCGAGGAGGGCGCCGGAGAGCGCTGGAACCCGCGGGAGAGGGGGCCGCGGAACGCTGGCACCGTCGGGGTGGCGGCGCGCGGTCGGGGTGCTGCCGGAGAAGGGCCACGGACGACGGGGTGCGCCGTCGAGCAGGGGGAGGCAGCGGCCTCGGGGTCGCAGGGTAGGGCCGGAGTTGGCGCGGCTGGCGATCGGGGGATCTGCGCGCGCTGGAGGCGGCGCTCAGGGGCGGATCTGGCCGAAAAGGGGGCCGCGGAGCTTCGGGTGGCCGGAGATGGTCGGGCGGCGCGGGGATCCGCGCTCTGGGCGGTTGGCCGGGGGAGAGTCGCGCGTGGGGAGGCGCCGAGCTCGAGGGTCGGCGACGAAAGAGATCGCTGGAGAGGGTTAGGGTTTAGGTGGGGAAGATGGGTTAGGGCTCGGATAGGTTTTGTGGAGTATTCTCCAGGGATGGAGAAAGGGAGAGAAGTGAGGGTTTGGTGAGAGCAGAGAGTTGAGAGAGTGAAGGGAGGGGAGTTGTTCTCCTGGTAGAGAAGTTGTGGGTTTTAAGGAGAATGAGAGAAATGGTATGTGGGTGAAGTGTTGTGAAGAGGAAAATAAGGGGGAGGGAGTTATTAATCGTGTGGAGAGGAGTAAGGATGGGGAGTTGGAATAGGGAGAGAGTTGAACGTGTAAGGGTGGGTGGTCGAATGGCAAAGGCTGGTCCAAATTGGACCGGCTCTAACATATTTTTTTTAAAGCATATTAACCCAAATCAGATTTAATAGGAAGGGAAAGAAATGGAATTGGGTTCGGGCTCAGGCCTGGATCTAGGTTCGGACTCGGGTCTGGGTCTGAATTCCAAAGATCCATGTTATTATTTTTGAAATAATTTTGCACCCAAAAATATAATAATAATAATAATAATAATAATAATTTTAGAAATACTAATATTTAATACCAAACACTAATATTAATAAATTACCAGACATGGGTTTCACAGATAGACTTGTATTCTGTCGGTATCCGGTTCTGGCTCGAGTGGCGGGAGGTCTTGATGACGCTCGACTTTGCCGAAGATGATAGGTTCTTCATCCCGATTCCGTGGTAGGACTATAAAACAGACTCCTTGGGACGGGACTACTCGATTTACATGATTGACGGTCATTATTTGTGTTTGTAACGATCGTAGAGCAGTATCTAGTGTATACATGGCATTCTAATATGGAAGACTAGAACAATTGAAAGACACTCTATTATTGATAAAACACAAGATTTTGTCCCACGAGATTATATTACCAAGGAAAGGTGCATCTATATCAGCCGATATGTACTCTCCTAACTCTTCATCTGTGAGCACTGGGGCTGGTTCGGGAGAGTTGATCACAGATTTGACTTTGTGATCTGAGAGTGCTGTGTGGGCCTTCTCTTGCACCTTGGATGATTGCGGAGGCTTGCCTTTAAGACGCACCTTCAGGGGTGCCTCGACTGCGCCTTCGATGGCAGGTGCCTTCCCTGTAGTTTGGCCACAAGGGGAGCCGACGTCTGAGGAGATTTTCCCTTGAGCCGTATCTTCAAGGGAGCTTCAGTAGGTGCTCTACCCAGAGAAGTCGTTGCTTTTCCAGGTAGCTTGATGGTCATGGGAGGCAGCATCTGAGGCGATTTCCCTTTGAGTCGAATCTTCAAAGGAGTATCGGGAATCATCTCTGGCTCCATGTCCGGTTCTGCCGCTATTTCTGCTTCGTCATCAGCATTGTTGGCTTCCCCTTCATCGAGCGACTTATATAAGCTAGCGTCGGTGAAGTAGGCTTCGACCCCCTTGAACGGGTCAACGTTCGCGAACTCTGTCCGGATGATGTCGTTGGTGGACACGTACTTCATACGTTGGTGGAGTGTAGATGGCACCACCATGTACTCATGCAGCCATGGACAACCCAGCAGGAGGTTGTAGTTGACGTCGGCGTCCACGACATAGCAAGTCACCTCGATTGGGAGGTTACCGATATAACATTTTAGCCGTATTTTGTCCAGCGGTTCACTTTTGCTAGTATTAAAACCGCTGATTGTAGTGTTGGAAGGCACCAGGCAGTACATTGGGATCCCCAGTGTTGACAGCAGAGTCCTAGGGATGATGCTGAGGGAAGATCCTGGATCAATCTGAATTCGCTTCACCTTGACGGAACCCACATACCCTGTGTAATATAGTAGCCTATTGTGTCGGTTGTGCTTGAGCAGCATGTCTTGTTGAGTGAAGGTTATATTGGGGATGACCTCATACGCACAATGGCAGTGCGCACATGTGGTCGAGATATCCTCAGACTGCTTGACCTGACTGATGAAGGACTCAACATCCTTCAAGGCTTCACAGAGAGCTTCACGGGTGTCTTTGGAAAGACGAAGAAGCTCGAACAGTGACAAACGGGCAGGAGTACCGGCAAGTTGTGCCAGTATGTCGAAGTTGTGGGGCTTGGCTAGCCTCGAAGAATTTTTCCTTCGCAAAGGCATGTCGAAACGGGCCTCTACGTGCTTCTGTTTATTGGCTGCTGGCGGTCTGGATGGACCTCCTTCTTTGGCAGCAGGGACAGTGCAGGAAGGCACCACCTCGACGGCAGCTTTGTCGGATTGGGCGTTCAGCTGCGAACGTATTTGTACATGAAGTGTCTCTTCCACGGAGGAAGAGACCATACGGTAAAACTTAATCTTCTTGTCCTTAGCTTTGGAGGTAGAGCGTACCCCCGGTTGAGTAACTTCGAAGACAAGATCTGGGTGAACCCATAAGATCTCTCTCCGAGATGTAGTGAGTGGGATGAGTCCACTCACGTTGTCACGAGTAGGTGGTTGGTTGACCACCTCTATTATCGCCTTTGGGATGGGGATGACGCCATCTTGTGTTGTGGTTGGCGGCAAGGTACCAAATTGGAGTGACACCAGGTTGGCCGAGACTGTCTTCTCCTCATAGTCGATGGAGATAACATTCACATTGATCATGCACTGGATGTAGTTCTTGAGGACGTAGCAGTCCTGAGTTGGATGTCTGACAAACCGATGGTAGTGAAAGTACCTCGGATTGTCCACTCTCCCAACCTCGTCGGGATGCTTCGAGTCCGACAATTTGATCTTATCACCCTGCTTCAGCATGTCGAAGAGTTGTAAGGTGTCTTCATCGTTGAAAGAATAGACCTCTTTTGGCCTCGGCGCAAGCGGAGGCTTCTGAGTAGGTGCTTGTGCGCTTTTGGAGGCATTGGCAGTCAACGCTTGCTTCCCCTTCGTCTCACGTCTAGGGTTTTTGGCAGCAGGCCGTTTTCTCTTGTCTTCGAAAGCAGGAAAACTGACTCCCAGAAGGCGAGCATTGGATGCCTTCTTTTCAGCTGCTTCAGCCTCAATAATCAACGACCTCCAATCGGGAGGAGGAATGGTGTTGAGCCAAAGCTTGATCGCAGAAAGCATGTTCATGCTACAGGAGGAGAGGAGTGCATGTTCTGGCATGCCCAGGGGCAGTCTGAAGCAGGCTTGTCGGAAATGTTCGACGAATGCTCGAACCGTCTCCTTCTCCATCTGACGCACCTCTATCAGGGACGCCATTGTCATGTGTTTTCCTCCGTCGTAAAAATGATCGAGGAAGAGATGCGTCAAGTCGTCGATGGAAGATATAGAGTTGTCAGGGAGACTGCAGTACCAGTCGTAAGCCACTCCTTTCAGTACCCCGACAAACAGGCTGGTGAGTAGCGCGTCTTCCTTCGAAAGATGTCCCATATGGGACAGGAAGTACGTCAGATAACGGCATGGAGAGTCCTTTCCGTCGTATGGCATCAATGTTTGTGGTTTATATTTGGGCGGATAAACCACTTTGTTCCATTCGAGGGGGTATGGTTGTGGGATCTCCATCTTCTGGCGCTCCTCCTGTCTGTTCTTGGACTCAAAGCGCTCATGCAAGTCCCTAATCATCTCAACCACGTCTTCCGTGGAGCTAGGAGTCGGAAAAGATGGTACAGTCTGGAGCTGTACATTCGAAGGTTTCGACACTCGCGGTGCTTCACGGCAATCGGTATTCAAGGATGCCCGTTGAAGGGGCACACTTGATTCCCCATTGACTCCTAGGTCAGGATGAGTGGAAGGTGCTCTGGCCAAAGCTGACCGTATCTCGAACACTGCTTGAGTCAGTGTCTGTATTGAGGCAGAGAGGGTTTTGAGTCCTCCCTCTAAGGTATCCATGCGCTAAACAAGATCTGCTGGCGGCACATCTGACTCCGTATTACCACCTTCCGTCATGTATACTGTCATGACGTGACTGGAAGTGGATGGATAGGTTGAAGCTTCGCTTTCAGCCTCGCTCTCTTGTAGACAAGGGACTTCCCCCGGAGCTTCGTCTTGGCTATCCCCAGCTATGTTCTGGAGGATGTCTTCGTCTTCGGATTGAAGATCCACACGGGCTTGACTACCCCCAGCTATGTCAAGAGGGGCTTGACTACCCCTAGCTTCCTTTGAGATCTTCTTTCTCTCCCGGGTGCCCTCAAATACTCCTGAGGACGGGACGGTCGTCTTGGTCTTCCTCGGCTGGCTCTTGGATGAGGACGAGGTCGAGGAGTTGCCAGTCGCCTTCGTATTAATGGAGAGTTAAAGACTATGTTGCAAGAAGCAACCTTTAGTTTTGGCTCCTCTTTAGTTGACACCTTCTTTCCGAGGCGATATTGGAGGGGCGTTGATGATTACAGCCGCTGGAACACGGACTACCTTGGTGGGACCGCTGTCTTGCAACAATAGTTGATGGTGACTACAGTACAGGTGTGCCCTATGAGGGGCATATTGTGCTTGTCAGTCGACTCTCCTGATCGGCGTTTGTGAGTGATCACATTATGCAAATCATTGGAGGAGAGTTCTACCTTCACACCCCCATCAGGCGCATGGTAAGGCCAAGCGCCGGGGTGGTCAAGTGAATGCTGTACCCCCTGATCCGACGCAAAAGATGCGCCCAGATCAATAGAAGAGGAGTAACATTTAAAGTGGCTTGAACCAGCCTCAGATGCATAACCAATGTAGGCACGAGGGTTCAAGACCACAGAGTTTGCCTCACACGACTTGGTTGAAAATGCAGCAGATGCCCCCAAGCGGCACGAGGTCTTTGAAGATTGGCCCGTTCGCGGCGTAGAAGCACCCGAGTCAACCTTGTACAGTTTACCATTGGCAGCGCGCGTGATTGTGAGCACATGCCTCTGGCTCACTGCTGGCATAACACGTTCGAGGCGCATGGCCCGTGCTGCCTTGGACTTCTTCGTACCAGCCCGTTGGGGCGCACAGTACTCAGAGTCTAAATTATCTTCGCCACGACAGCGAGTGAGTCTGTCAAAGACAGATGCCTTCTGTGGCGCATCAGAGTTAATGCACAGGGCGTTAGCTGCGCCCCTGCTCCGTCGACGCATCTTCCTTGTCTGAGAAGAAGAAGGTTGGAGAATGTAGTCGGGCCCACGCTTCCCCAAGGGATGTGCTGCACCCGTAGGTGCATCCTGGCTGCTGAGGACGTCAACGGAAAGGGTAGGCTGCATCGACGCATCCCCTTCAGTGGTGGTGCCAGGGGCCTCGACCTTGCGCACCCAGGCTTGGCGAGTCTTCTTCGGCTTCGACAGCCGCTTCGAAGGACTTGTACTGCCTTCAGAGATGAACTCCTTATACGCTTGTTGATTGAGGCGTATGACCAGCGTCTTGTGGGAGGAGCCCACCTTCATGTCGTCAGATTGCGACACAGCTTTCTCAGCAGAGGAAAAAGAGGTCCCCAGCAGAGTCGCCAGCTTGTTTGCCATTAAAATCTTTTGAATGCAATTTCAATTACAAATAGAACAGTGTTACAATATAGGACTTAGATGTAGTCCGAGGAGTACACTTTTGTTTATAGCTGGGTCCTGTGTCGATGGAGCGAGTGGTAATGCGTTGACTCCGTTGACGATCTGAAGACGGTTCTCGGTTCTCTGAAGGTCTGAGTTACTCTGGATGCTGGAGCTTGCGGAGAGGAAGAAGACGTTAAGTGTCTTCGTATATGTTTGTCTCTCTGTATGTGTATCTGTATATCTGTGTCTGAAAGAAGGAGATGATCCCTCTGTTTATAAGCAGTAGGTTGGACTGCTCATGCGCGCATATGTAGGATGCGCCTGTACATGGAGACGCCACATGGTTGAAGCTGCGGGAGGCGCATGGATGATGCACCATCATTTATGGGTTGAATTCTTCATGCTGTATTTGTGGGCTGGCACGTAGCAGGGAGAGAATCTTTCAGTTGCTGAGATCTTAGGTGATTAGCACCCCTTTATAGGCTGAATTGAGTCAAAGGACACATGGCACGTGTCCGTAGCTCAAAGATCTCAGATTTTATGGAGGGTAATCTGATAGGATGTGCCTGGGATTGGGCGCATGAGAAGACTTTGGCTCACAACCTTTAGGAGTCACGAATCAGTCTGGGTGCACGGCTTTTGAGGTGCATGCGAATCTTCAGGCGCATGGCTGCTGAGGCACATACGAGTGGTTGGTCGGCCACGTGGGTTGTAACCATCGGAGGAAGAAATGATGATGCTGACGTCAGCGACGCTTTGTTTTCTGTAAAAGCTGCCAACTGTTCAGGCCTCGGGGGACGTACTGCCAACTCTGTCACTTTGGCATTAATTGCTTGGTGGGGTGATCAGCCGAAGTGGGTACGTTAATTTGTACTCCAATGGACACACAGGTCCATGTTGGTTAGGACGCATGGATCTGTGCTTTGTTGGGCGTATCCATACAGGGCGCTTGGTACCGACGGGCGCGTCTGTACGATGAGCGGTATTTGACCGGCGCATCCGTTTACATGATGCGTCTTTATTGGTCCGACTGTTGAGTTCTTCAATGCTTTAAATAGCCATTTTGACTTGGCTGAATTCAAGGCGTCAGGTTCATCACCATAAATGTAAATTCATTTGCATAGGATTCGGAGAGCCCGCCACTTGGCGCATGGGTTTGATTTGCCCGGCCTATAAATAGCAGCAAGGAGAGAGTTTGCTTCTCGTTCTCTCACGTCTTCCCGAATAAACTTATTTGCTCGAGTACATTCTGTTGACAAGATTCTCCTAAGGGTGAAGATGCGACGAGTTTTCTTCATTCATGCACTTGAAGGTGACTGTTACATCCAAAAGTCGGAATCGCGGGCTTCTACGGCAGGCGGAAGGTTCCTGTTGCATCCAAAGATCGGGATGCTCGAGCCCCATCTCCGTTATTCGGGAAGAGCCGCAAATCGAAATTGCGGTGCTCTCCTCTTCCTTAGGATTTGGAGAGCTTTTCCTCCAGCTAGAGTGGGGTTAGCTGCCCACTCTGGTTCTGCTGAAAGCTGCTCCTTTAGCCGAAGCACTTGAAGTGGAGCACATATACTGAGACTTCATGATGTGCATAACTGAGACGCTGAAGAGACGCGCCTAACTGAGACACTGAAGAGACGCGCCTAACTGAGATGCTGAAGTGATGCGCCTAACTGATGATGCGGCTGGCAAGAGGCGCATGGCAGTTTGCTGCGCCTGGCTGTAGTCTTAGGATCTTTTTTTTTGTAGAAGTTCTTCTTTGTAAAGCCTTTTTTTTAGACATGTAGTAGACTTTTATATGAAATAAAAATCTTCTTTTGATGTCTATACTTTTGCTGTTCTTTGCTGTACCAAGTACTTTGTTAGAGCTCCCTGGCGCATGTAGTGTCAAGCACATAGGAATTCTGGCGTATAGATGCGCCTGAAATTCAATGCTTCTACAACGTCATTGTACCAAACTTGCCTGCAATTAGGTACTTAAGATAACTAGATAACACTAGGAATAACATTTAGAACACCTAGAGGATTACTAGGATTGCAACATAGGAAAACTAATCACAGCATATGCCCGTTAATCATAATTAGATTTTGTTTATGATTGTTTGCTTAAAGTCCTTATAATCTCCTTGTCTTCCAATAGATGGTTATCACCCGCTCCTTCCAGTCCATCGCCTCTGATGACGGTGCACCTTCTACTCTACCCACAGACCCGATGGAAGTCACTGTAGCACTCCCACCACCTCCACCTATGCACCCTACCATGCCTTCCTACGCCACTATCCTCCAGACTCATATTCCACCTCCTACCCAACATACCCAGATACCTCCACCACCTTCTATCCTTCAGACCCATATACCTCCACCACCTCCTGTTCAGCAGACCATAATACCACCACCACCTCCTTCCACACCACAGCTCCAGCAAGCCCAGGTGCTACCACCTCCACCTACTATTCTACCAGCCCAGACTACCGTCACTCTCGACGGGAACCAGCTGCTTGCCCTATTTCAGGGGTTCCTGACGACCCAGCAGGAGCAGTCCACCCTCATTCGCCAGAGCATGGAGCGCTCTTTAGAGCGTACTTTGACCCCACCACCACCAATAGCACCGCTGTAGAGGGTTGGGAGTATCAAAGACTTCATGGGATTGAACCCCAAGGAGTTTAGAGGGACCAAGGGCATTGTAGTTACAGACGACTGGCTAGACTCAGTAGAGAGGAAGCTCCTCGAAGCTAGACTGCCTGGTGACCTTCAGGTCGAGGCAGTGGGGTTCCTGCTGACAGACTTAGCAGGGATCTGGTTCAAAAATAAGCCAATGTTTACGAGGGACAGAGGTACTTGGGAGCAGTTCAAGACCCAGTTCAAGAAGAAGTTCTTCTCGACTACCGCCAGAGTTGCCATGTGGTTGCAGTTTCAGAACCTGCAGCAGAGAAACCGCTCGGTAGACGAGTATGCTGGAGAGTTCAGCCGATTGAGCCGTTTTTCCTCTAGCCTAGTAGTAGATCCCGAGAAGATGACACGTAGATTCTACCATGGCCAGATCCCGGACATCGACATACTATTGGTAGCAAACGGGACTATCGACTATTATCAGATTCTCGAGCTAGCCCGAGGTATAGAGGAGCGTCTTCAGTCTTACAAAAGGCCAGCTATCGGACATCATGATGGGCCGTCTAAGTGCCAGGCTTTTCAGCCGAAGGCACCTGCTCAACATCAACAGGCTTATCGTCCTCCAGCACAGCATCAGCACCATCAGGCGCCACTTGTCAGAGCTCCAGGGCAGCATCAGCAGCAGAGGAGTGTCACATGCTCATTCTGTAAGAGGCCAAGCCATGACTCTACCATCTACAGGAAGAGGCTAAAATAGTGCCTAATTTGTGGGTCTTCCACCCATCAGCTTCGGGATTGCCCAGCAGCAAGGACACCAGGTACTAGACCACCTGTCGGAGGACCATCACTTTCGACTCAGCAGCAGAGGTTCGGGCAGCATCAGCAGCAGCAGAGAGGGCCCCAGGGGAGAGCCTACATTCTTGCCATGGAGCCAGCGGAGCCGGAGCAGGGCCCAGAGCCAGAGCCGAATTATTTGGCCGATGTTATCATATGTCGAATTTATTTACATACTTTTTCCGCCATATGCTTGTTTGATTTTGGTGCTTCTTATAGTTTTCTGTCATTAGAATTTTTGTAAAAATATCATTTAGTGGCTACACCCACCGAAGGAGTGAGTAGAGTGATGACAGGGGGCGGGCCGTGTAACACCCAGTTTTCTAAATGAGGATAATTTTGAAATTTTGTAATTTTAATCTTTTATTAATGATATTTAAATCATGATATGATTTTTGGTGATTTTTAATCATTTAAAACAATTTTAAAATCATGACTTGTGATTTTGAAATTTTACTATTGTTTGGTTTTAATTTCGAGGAAATTGTCATCCCCAGTTTTCAGGAATAGGGATATTTTTGTTATTTTGTATTTTTAAAATATTTTTGAAATTTATTTTATTATTTATGATATTGTTTTGGGGTTATTTGAGTCGGGTTCGAATTTCAGCTCAATCTGACTTGAAACGGGGACCCGAGGTAGTTTTGACTCTAGTGGACCCACACATTAGTTAGCCATGGCCCACATGATAATTATTTTAGTTAGTGGTAAGATAAATTAATTATGGATAAGGTTTGGTTAGAATAGAGAATTATAATGACTAATTTAGCCTCGACTTAAACCCTTTTCCTAATACTAATAGAATAGATTAGGGGAGGGCATTTTAGACATTGCAAAATAGGTCCAAAACAGCCCATACATGGCCGGCCCTAGCATGAGAGGGAGGAGAGACACTCTTGTTATTTTCTACTTCATTTTCCTCTCTCTAGTTCTTCCCCAAATTTCTATAGAGAGTTTCCATTAATTCCTCCACCAAATTCCTTCATTCTTCCACCCAACCTTCTTCTTTCCTTCTCTACTCAAGCCAAGGAGGAAGCTAGCCAAGTTTGGGAGGAGTCGGAGCTCGTTCGTGTCCATTCGGGATTCCTACGTGTCGGTGTCGCATCGGAAAGGCTTTTCTTCGATTCGATCTACCGGAAGGTATAAATCCCTTCTCCTTTTCATTTTCTCATGCATATATGATGACTTTTGACCCATAGGAATGATCCCCATGGTTGTGTCTCCATTTGTGTCCATTTCGAGTCCATTTGGACACTTGTAGAGGTGTCATATGTGTAGGATCGTGTCCTAGTGGGAAAATCCCTAATAGGACACATGTGGGTTTATTATATATTGATTGAATGTTGGTTTAATATTTAATTCCAGATTTTCTATGTGTTTAGGAATGTATTTTCCTAAGTATCATATTGTATCATATTATCTAATCTATATATGTATATATATGTGGCTTATATATATCATTATATATATATATATATATATATATATATATATATATATATATATATAAATTATATATATATATATATATATATATATATATATATATATATATATATATATATATATATATATATATATATATATATAAATTATATATATTTATTTTATATATATATATATATATATATATATATATATATATATATATATATATATATTTTTAATATATATATATATATATATATATATATATATATATATATATATATATATATATATATATATATATATATATATATATATATATATATATTAATGAAAACTAGTGCTTTATTGAATATTAGAGGAGTTCCAACTCAGGTTACATTGAAGTCACCATAATATGGTGAAAACCAAAATAAAAAACAGACTAGCAGACCTAGTGAGTGCACTTGACAGTAGCTTTAACAATCTGCCTCTGTATCTCCTTCACGAGCATAGCAGATGAGTACTTATATCCTTCATATCGCCATTTATTGCGATTTTTCCACAACACCCATATTGTAGCCCCTACTCCAATTTGCTTTTGATGAAGCTTCGCTCCTCGCCACCATCTCTTCATCCTCTGAATCAAAGATCGACCTCCTCCCTGTATGTGGAAAACTCCTTTCATAGACGCCCAAACTTCCGTAGCTAGCTCCCCTGAATTTAGAATATGTTCAGTAGTTTCAACCGAATTCTGTGTACAGCAATGACATTGAGATGCCAAGCTGAACCCCAGCTTCATAATCTGCTCATCAGTCGGTAGTCTATTATGCAACACTCTCCATAACAAAACTGACCATTTATAGGGAATGCATGTTCCCCAAATATGCACAAATGATGGAGCAATTGGCCACTGTGTTCGAGATACATCCCAGGCCGAAGCGAGGGTAAATCTGCCAGATAAACGACGCCAATGCAGACCCACATCATCCTCAGTGATATACTGATCAGCAACATCCCTTCCTTGCAGTAATCTTTTCCAAACATGAGACGAGTTCGATGTGATACGCACCAAAGAAGGATTTAACTGAGAACAATATTTTCTCATGAAAAACTGAACCCATAAGCTATCTCGAGACCTGAATTTTCACCATAATTTGATGGAGAAAGCCTTCATAATATCTTCTAAACGCTTAATGCCAAGTCCTCCCTCCGACTTCATTCTAGCAATAGTCTCCCATCCCAGCCATCTGCGTTTAGGAGCCCCCTGAATCGATCCCCAGAAGAAATTACAGAAAATAGCCTCAATACGATTCAATACCGAAATAGGAGGAATACATGCAACAAGTGTGTAGACTGGTATTGAGGTAAGCACTGATTTAATTAAGACCAACTTCCCGCCAGGCGACAGGAGCTTGTTATGCCAACCATCCACCCTCGCCCTGATCTTACTGATGAGGTCCTCGTACATGTCTGAATTTTGGTGCCCTGCAGCCATAGGACATCCCAAATAGGTGAACGGAGGTGAGCTAATATTGAACCCAGTGCGGTCCGCCAACTCCGCAACACGATCAGATGACGTCTTTGATGAAACATATAATGAAGTCTTTGCAACATTAATTTTTTTGCCCCGACGCATCTTCGTACCGACGTAATACTTCTTGAATCAGCGTAATAGACCGCAGATCCCCTGCTGAAAAGAGTAACACATCATCAACATAAGATAAGTGAGTAATAGGGGCACAACCCCTTGGTGTAATGAACAGAGTAAACCCATCCGTCGACGGCAGCAACTTCAAACTCCGAGATAACGCCTCCGCCGCTAGAATGAACAAAGCATGAGACAATGGGTCACCCTGTCGAACACCTCGAAATGCTTGAAAATATCCCGCCGATTCTCCATTGATTAGGGGAGCAAACCAGACATTGTTTTGGATTCTTAGCATCATATCCACCCACTTATTATGAAATCCAAACTTCCGTAAAACTTTCAACAGAAATCTCTAGTCAACACGATCATAAGCCTTCATCATGTCTAATTTTATAGCTATGTTGCCCTCCAATGCTTCTTATTCATTTTAGCCACAATCTCCTGTGCAAGAACGATATTATCCACGATCTCACGACCACGGACAAAACCACTCTGTTCGGGAGAGATGAGTTTGGGCAGCAGAGGAGCTAGACGGAGAGCAAGAGTCTTCGAGATGATCTTATTCAGAACAGAGCACAGACTAATCGGGCGATAATCAGCAAAGTATTTCGGCTGTTTAGTCTTCGGGATCAATACCAATGAAGTATTAGTTATATCTCTAGGTAAAGAAAACCCATCGAAAAACATACCCACTGCCTCAGTGACGTCCTCTCCTATGATCTCCCAGCTACTGAAAAAGAACTTGGGAGTAAACCCATCTGGCCCCGACGCGCTGTTCATGTCTAAGGATTTAATTGTAGCATACAACTCATCCTTACTCGGAAGGGCAATCTGACGTTCATTCTCTTCATCACCAACTAGACAGGGTATAACCGAAAGAAAGTCTTCATCTTCAGTAATGTCCCCTCTCTGATATAGAGCCGAATAGTATTCAACCGCATATGATTGAATATGGGCCTTATCAAGCAGCAAAGTGTCATTGGGGGTAGATATGGAGTGGATCCTTAAGGCTTTCTTCTTATAACTCACACATTCATGAAAGTATGCCGAGTTCTTATCCCCATCCAAATCCCATTTCAATCTGGACTTTTGCTTCCAAAACTCCTCCTCAACCCTAACTCGTTGCTTCAATAAAGCAGTTGCTTGGCCAAGTGCAATCTTATTCTTCTCAGAGCCATCAGATTCAAAAGCAAGCTCAGCTGATAACACCTTGTCCTCCGCCTCCCTAACTGCTTGAAACAAATCCCCATACGTTGCACGACTCCATTTAGATAATGCCTTTCGACACGCGTCCAAACGAAGCACAACCTTAGTAAGTCCATGCCGATGATCCACCGAGTGCCATGCGTCGCGAATAAGCTGCTGATACTCAGTATGTTTGGTCCAGAAGTCCAGAAATCGAAAATGTTTACGACCCCCATGCTGATTAGCTAATAACCGAACTAGAATGGGAGCATGGTCCGATTCAGTACGATTCAAATGATCCTCCACTGTGCAAGGGGCCAGTTGGTGCCATCTGGGGTCCATGAAGACTCGATCCAAACAAGAGGCACGCCTATCAGAGTTATCTGACTTCACCCAAGTATAGGCGCTCCCAGTGAAAGGCAACTCTGAAATACCTGCCGACAACTGAAAATTGGCGAAATCCTGCATAGAGATCGCATCAGCACGTCGACCCCCCAGTTTTTCCTTCGATTTCAGCACAGCATTAAAATCACCACCGACGATCCACGACAATCTGTGCGAGCTTTGCAGTTCTAACAATCTGTCCCATAACAGCCGACGACCTTCCTTCTTGTTATCACCATGCACTATAGTAACAAGAGTTTCAACCGGCAACAGAGGATCAACCATACGAATAGATATAGCCTGATCAAAGGATTCTACCAGTGTGATATCACAATTACCTCTAGCCATAACCCATATATTGCCCTTCGAGTTAGAGAAAGCTACAGAGAACCCTAGTTTAACCCGATAACGAGCAAGTTGCTCACTATCAACTTTAGGTTCGATTAAAGCCACAAAATTAGTTTTATGAGTTCTAATGAGAGTCTTCAAACGCTTAAAGGTCATTGCGTTCACAATTCCTCGAACGTTCCAAATCAGGAAATTATACATTAAGGGTTTGGGAGCTACCAGCGTTTGTTTTGCTTGCAGCCGAACGTGTGACTCTATCAGATGGCTCCACCAACTTCCTCCCCTTCGGACGCTTTTGAGTAAGTCCTTTTTCAGGCAGAGCTCCTTGTGTCGAGAACTCTGGCTGCATGTCTCTACCTCCCGCTTCTCCACCTTCTTCATTGTCTGTATCTTGTACTTCCTTGGTCTGTTCTTGACATTCGTCTTCTGCCCTACCAGAGCGTTCTTCTTCCTCCACTATATCTGCCCAATTACTATGAAGCCCTTGTATTTCCCCTTCCTCTAACTCATCCTGTGCGGACGAAGTAACCATGGTAGTGGCCTGAACAGTAGCCTGAATAGGCAAGACCTCCTCCGTCATATCGTCGGGAATGTCTATGCCTAATTCTGATTCATTAATAGCAGCCGTCTGCTCGCCACTGATTGGAACACTTGGACCTGGTGGGTTGCTCCCTGGGGGGACGTGAGATGACGGCATGGGATCTTCAACGTGAGTGGCTGCATGAGCATCATTATGCACCTCACCCGAGGGCTTAGCAAAGTCATTAATGTTGGTATGGTCATCATCCACTGAAATTAAAGGCGACTTAGTTTGAGGAGGATTGGAAGGCCGACGCGTGTCCCGTCTAGCAGTAATAACGGATTCAACTAACCCTTCTTGTACGACAGCCTTTCCTTTGTTCTTCAATTTGCAGGAGTCCATTGAGTGGCCATGGTGAAAGCAATGAGTGCAGTAAAGAGGAATATGTTCATACTCGACGTACTGCCAAAAGCTCCTTCCCTTGGATAAATTGATACGGAGTCGTCGTTGCAATGGTTTCGCTGCATCAATCTCCACAAAACCCTAGCCATGCTCGGTCTTGCTAATTCTTCCGTCGCTTGATCTAACTTTAAAGGAGTCCCGATAGCAGACAGAATAGCGAAAAGAGCGTCTCGAGCATAAAGATGATGAGGTAGGTCCGGTAAAGTCACCCACACCGGCATCAAGGCCGATTCAACCAAGGACGTGAAGTCAGGTTCCCACTTGAATATGCGCATAGGCGCACGGGCTAAAAACCACATCTCTTTCGAGCGTAGCCGAAGGTAATCCTCCTCAATAGACGGTCGAATCAGGATGTGCTTCCGATCTATAACACCTGCCTTGATAGATCCCTTGAATTCAAATCCTTGCAAAGCTTTGCGATCCAATATGTATATATATTGGGGCTTACATATATAAGTATATATATTTTGGTGTGTGGTGTGATACTTTGTGAAGGGGTGGGCATATAGGGTTCGGCCAAGGGAAGAATGGTTTGTGTGTGTAATGTATTAGTTAGAATGGAAGATAGTGTGGTATACAAGGTTTATGAGAGGTTTGAATGTGAGATAGAGAGTGGTGTTTGGTGTTTGAAGGGAGGAAAAACCCAGCTGGACAACAACACTTTGCTGCCAATTTCAGTCCCCAAAACCTTCCTATTTGGCTGTCCTTTACACCACTTATCAGTCCACATATTTCAGTCCTTGCTCCCCCATTCCTGCCCAAACACAGCAACATAACAGTCCTAATCAGTCCTAATAAGGCCCCTGAAATCAGCCATTGCTGTTCCCCCCCTTTGCTTCACATTTCAGTCCTAACATGCCACTTAACAACCCTTTAACTGTCACATATGCAGCCCTTGTTTGTCCCAACATTCAGCCTTAACACCACCACTAAAACCACTCCATTTCAGTCCAGATTCAGTCCTATACAAGCCTATTTGGGCTGTCCATTTCAATCCCAAACATGCCATAACAGCCCCCCTAAAACCTGTCACTAGTTGTCCAACTTCAGTCCATCTATTGGATGTCCAAAGACAGTCCAATATCAGTCCTTAAACCACTCAAACATAGCCTACAAAGCCCCATATATCAGCCATATTAGCCCCTTTATTTAGCCAATATATTTACCTCCTATATCAGCATTAGTCCAGCCCATATCAACCACCATCAAGCAGCCTAAAACCAGTCCATCTCCATCTCCATTCATCCATACATCACTCCATATAAACCTTTATATGTTCAATCCATTTTCAGTCCACATTCCACTTAACATTCATCTATCATTCACTTTTCCACATTTTAGTCTTTTAAAATCAGTCCACCTAAAGCAGTCCCCAAACCCCCTGTTAACAGCCCTCAACTTCAATCCAATTTCAGTCCAATAAACCCCCATATTGCTGTCCTGATTTCAGTCCAATTCACCCCCTGTTAGCAGTCCTCAAACCACTTGTCAACTGTCCATATTCAGTCCTAACATGCCCCTAAATCAGCCCATGTTAAACACCTATATGGCTGTCCCCCTTTACTCTATTTCAGTCCAATAATAACCCATCTAATCCCCTTTGTTCCATCCCAAACTCAGCCCAAATTGTCCCCCACATCAGCCCTTGAACACCCCTCAAACACATCCCCTTACACCCCTACAAATCAGTCCCTTGAACCTATATACATGTATCCTATTTATGCCTATATATTTGTGTGTGTGAGAGTTAGTGTGTGAGCCTATGTGTAGCTAGTAGCCTATAGGTATTAGCCTATGTGTAAACCTATAGGAAAGCCTATATGAGTGTGATATATGTGAGTATTGTGTATGAGTGAGTGGTGTGGGTGAGTGCTAGAGTGATGTAAGGATAATTCATGATATTGGCAAGGTAAAGGGGTAGGATGACTAACACATGTTCTAAAATAGGTTAGATACCTAGGATACCCATATTTCTTGGTAGGTAAACCTTAGATAGAATAGTATCTAGCTACCCTAAGGAGCCTAGGCTAGTATCTTGGGTATTAGCGGGGTTTTCTTTGTATTGGGCAAGGTATCGGGATTTACCTTAGTAAGGTAATGTAGGTTTTACCTAGAAATAGGGTATTGGAGTCTAGAGTCTAAGATATGGTTAGAACTTTGTTTTCTTGGTTGGTAATGATCAAATATAGTACTCCTAGACTAGTTTTGACTTCGATTGACCATTTTGACCAAAAGTCAACAAAAGTCAACCGAGAGTCAAACTTAGCCTTTAAGCGACTAGATTTGACCAAAACCAAACCAGAGTTGACCAGTTGACTGAAAGTCAACAGTTGGTCAATATTAGACTAGTTTGACCTAGTTTGACTTGGATTGACTTTCAGTGACCTGGTATGATCCAGTATGACCTAGTATGACTTAGGTTTGACCTAGATTGACATAAATTCATATAGAATGTATTTTAATGCATCTTAATATCACTTTAGACATGTAGTGACTTGTACTGTTCTGATAGGAGGCAGACACCACTCCTCAGGCAATAGTTTTCTTTCGAACATTCAGGAGATCAGGCGAGTACATTCTCTGACCGTTTCATACTTTTCTGGATTTACATTCTTGCTCTAGATTACTATACTTGATGCTGACACGATTATTATCACGGATTGATACTATATGGATATTCTTTTGAGATGTTATTCCCTTGTATTTACTAAATATATATTGTGATGTGCGCTTCACTTACATATTGTATTTATTGAATACCCTTATCCTTGTATACTCATTGTGCATATTATACTCTTATTATCACATGAGTCCCATGGATAGACCATTGTACAACTATTGTATAACATTGTACATCTATTGTATAACATTGTACACTATTGTATAAGATAACATAACTGGAGTGGATCCTTGTCTATTGATTGGGGAGGGGGAGTAGAATTGATTATGTAATCAAATCCTATTGTACAACATTGTATAACTATTGTATATGTCTATTATGCACTCACTGTAGGTCCTAAAAAAATCAAGTTGCATCCATCAACAAAGCTATGAAAATCAAAAAGTACATCCTTCAAATGAACTGCACAGGAGACAGATTGCGCATTATCTCGATTACGCAGACTGAACTGTGCACGCATCAAAGTACGCAAGCTGACGTGGCCTTGTCATCATTACCTGACAGAGAAATAGATCTTCTGACAGCTGACAGCACGGAGAACGAGGAAACTGTTCGTTTATCGTGTAGCACAGCGCTCGAGGACAGCTGTACATACAGCACAATCTGCCAGACTTTCTGCAGCACAGTCCATCGCAGCGCAGTCCATCACGGCTTAATCCGAAGCCAGCACAATTCAGGTTGCACACTCCATCAATACAACTGATAAAGTACACGTGGCCTTCATGCCATCAATTACTCATTACGTGGTAACCGTCTGTACACGATCATGCGCATTTTAATCAAATAATACCATGTGTCCAACACAGTTGGCCTACGATCAAAAAATTGCCTGCGCAGTCTGATGCTGCGCAATCCAGTGCATGCGCAATCCATCCTGCACAATTCAGAATAACTAAAAGTTAGTTATTTCTAGAACTCTATAAATAGAGTTTTAAATCTTCATTCCAAGTTGTACGGATAGGAGTTCTTCTTCCTTTACCATAGTTGAGACCATTCTTGAAGTCATAACCCATCTTTCGAATGATGTCTTTTAATTGTTGACTGTAACGATGGAGTTGAAGATGCCCCGTATCATTACTTTTGCTATCATCCGTATAGCTGAATTATTGTTCCGGTCCTTTACTAAAAAGTATTGGACTCTCGCCTTTCTTACGAGCGGGAACAATACGATATGAATCATCTGGATTTTCATGTAAGACTTCTGTTTGAAGAGATTGTACGACTCCTATCGTGAATGACTGGAAGCTATCTAATATATCCAAATAGCATTTAACATGATAAATGACATCAGTATACTGGAAAATAGATGCTTTTTCATTAATTTATACATCTGTATTTACAGCAGGACCTTTAGCCTTAGCAGGCTTGGTCAGATTGATTACAAGAGGGGGAGAAGAAGAACGTGGAGGAAGATTGGCCTTGTTACGACGGAGGTCAATAACAAGTGGCTCAGAGGAGGTGAGCTCCCTTTTATCCTTGTTATGAGTTAAATCAATAACAAGTAGCTCAGAAGAAGTGAGCTACTTTTTATCCTTGTTATGACGTAAGTCTATAACAAGTGGCTCAGAAGAGGTGAGCTCTCTTTGATCTTGGCCATCATCAGTTGGTTGCTTCTGGACTGGCAAATGAATAGACAGTGGCTTGGAGGAGTGAGGACGAGAAATACGCCCTTTGACAGGTATGATGAGGGTGTCTTTGGGCACTGTTTCTTGTTCTTCTTCAGTATCCAAAGACAGCACTACCTTTATGA
This sequence comes from Iris pallida, assembly GCA_029216955.1. Classification (NCBI taxonomy): domain Eukaryota; kingdom Viridiplantae; phylum Streptophyta; class Magnoliopsida; order Asparagales; family Iridaceae; genus Iris; species Iris pallida. Next base: position 11,844,581 of record JANAVB010011800.1, read on the forward strand.
ATTCATCCTTGTACATACGAGCATCGTTACAGTATGCTTCGACACCTTTGAAAGGATAGAGATCAGCAACCTCCTTTTGAACCTCTTCATTATCATCAACATATTTGAAACATTGATGGAGAGTAGAAGGAACAATGTTATATTCGTACAGAAATGGTCTCTCCAATAGAGCATTGTAAGAACAACCATGATTGTCAATGATATAGAAGGTCACCTTTGTGCGAAGATTGCCTATTTGGAGTTTTAGGCGAATCTTGCCCAGAGGTTCACTCCTTCCCTGATTAAACCCAAGGATGGTGGTGATTGTACTGGAGAGACTATGCACTGGGATCTTCAATGCATCTAACATTGTCTTTGGCATGATGCTGAGAGCAGACCCTGGGTCTATCAGAATACGATCGACTTTCATCGAGTCAACATATCCTGTATAGTAGAGAGGACGATCATACCTATTGTCTTCCATTAGCATGTCATCTTGTGTGAAAGTTATGTTTGGAATTAACTCCAACACACTATGACAATGGAGGCAAGAGACTGGCTCTGCTTTCGGCTTCTTCAGAAGGGCTAGACAAGTTTCAGCTTGCATGAGAGCCTCACTCAGAGTTTCTCAAGTTTCTTTGGAGAGGCGCAAGATCTCAAAAATTGACAGCCGGGCCGGTGTATTGGCTAACTGAGCCAAGATATCAAAGTTGTAAGGCTTCTCAAGTCCGGAAGGAGATGACTTCTTCAAAGGTTTGTCGAAGCGGACTTGTTATTTGCCTTTGTCAGCTACCGTCGGCTTGGGAGGAATAGACTCTACAATCGGTGAGGATGCAGTAGGAATATTCTCAGTAGAAGCAGGCTGCACTGGAGCAGACTCAGAAGAAGAAGCAGGATTCTCTTAAGCTTCGGGGTAATCCTTTAGATAGGCTTTCCCTGATCTGGTGCCCAGCAGGATTTCTTCTTCGTTTATGGGGTCAAAAGACACCATGTTGCAAGTCTTTGTCTTGCCTTTGGAGTGGACTTTCTTCTTGGATGAAGAGGAAACTTCGAACTCTGAATCAAGATCAGGATGTATCCACGCCATTGTCAAGAGATAAGGGGACGAGACCTTCACTTCGTGGAGGAAGGAAATTCTCGATCTCTAGAGTAGCTTTGGGAATAGGAATGACGCCATGCTGTACCATTTGTGGAGAGAAATCATCGAACTGAACTGAGACCATGTTTGCGGTAACAGTCTTCTCGTCTTGCTGCAGAGTTATGACACCAGCATTGACCAGCTCCTAAATTTTGCCTTTGAGCATGTAGCATGCTCAAGTAGGATGTCCAATGAACCTGTGATAAACACAGTACTTAGGATGATCAGTCTTTCCTACTTCATCAGGTTTCTTTGGATCTGGGAGTTGGATTTTATTGCTTTTGATCAAACAGTCAAAGATACTTGCAGTGTCGTTCTCATCAAAAGAGTACTCTACTTTAGGACGAGGTTCACTTGGTGGAGGTGCAGAAGGAGTAGAAGTAGACGTAGGTGGAGCCACGTTGACCGTTAGATATTACTTGCTCTTCAAGTTAATGTTCAGAGTCTCTTTATTCTTGCGGTTGTTCTGGCGATTACCACTGCTCGATGTCTGGTGTTCGTCCCGGTCGAGGTTAGATATTTGTACCCCTAGCTGTTTGAACTTGTCAGCGCTAACTTTAGCTGCTTTAGCATTGACAATGAAGGATGGCCAGTCTTGGAACTGAGTTGACCCCGTCCACATGCTGATAATGGGCAAAATATTTATCTTACAGGTGTCTATGGTAACAGCGGTCGGAGTTCCATGAGGCATTTTCAAAGCTTCCTGACGGAACCTTTCAATGAAACTCTCAGCAGTTTCATTGTGTCTTTATTTAATTTTATTGAGGGCTGACATAGTCATGTCGTTGATCCCCTCATAAAATTGTTCCAAAAAGATTTCTTTTAGGCTAGAGAAGGAGGTGATACAACCATCGGGCAAGCTTCTGTACCAATCGTAGGCTACGCCAGCTAAATAACCGACAAAAACTCTGGTAAGAAGAGTGTTATTTGGTTGAAGTTGAATAGTCATAACCTCAAAATGGTTAATGAACTGACTGGGAGAGGTGCTGCCATCAAACAGCGAGATTGTTGAGATTTTGTACTTAGGAGGAAATGGAACTTCCTTCCATTCAACTGGATAGGGTTGCTTGATCCCCAATCTCTGTAAGTTGTCTTTCTCTTTGAAGGCCTCGAACTGAGTACGCAAGAGTTTGACAGCTTCATTGGCATCTTCTACTGATGTAGAAGGAGCAGGCGAAATCTGAGTGTTAGGAGGAGGAACAGCATGGTAAGCACCACCCCCAGCACCTGACTGACTGGGTGTAGATTGAACTTGTACAGGAGGCATTTGAGAAGATACTACCCCCAGCCCTGCATTGACAGGTACCGACGATGCTATGATCTCAGGACTTGCAGTAGGCACAGTCGGTGGTACTGTATGTTGGGCTACAATGATAGAATGCATACTGGCGACCATTTCAGCCATGGTCTTTAGCTTGTCTTCTAATGCCGTAATTCACTGTTCTTGATTTGCAGAGGTTGAAGCATCTGGATCTTCATTGACAACGTAAGCTGTCACTTCTCTAGGTACAGTAGAAGATACTGTTTGTTTAGAGCTTTCACTGTATGCATCATAGTCAGAGAAAGAATCATCTCCTGAGTAAGGAAGAGGGAGATGACCGGAAGGGTCTTGAAAAAGATTCCTTTGATCGATTGTATCTCGGCTTCGGGATCGGGTATGTCGGAATACTCCTTCAGAAGATTCTTAGAGTAGATCCAAATACCGCTGGCTTGGCTTACGAGGCTTGCCATGCTTAGAACACATCCTACTCCCAGTGTCTCTGAAAGCCATGTTAACAGAAGCGTACAAAACTTCATCTTCATCTTCCAACATAGGTTCAAAATTTAAAAAGTTCAAACGATCGAAGACAGATCGTCTGGTTGTCTGACAACAACACTTGATGACAACTTTGTGATTGCAATGGTGTCCAAGTGATTGTACTGGGGATGTTGAGATGTTGTCCCATTTTTGCTTGAGGTGTTCTCGAAGATCGGGAACAGCAACAGAACGAGAAAAAGTTCGAGGGATGTGTTCTTTGACAATATTCGGAACATGGTTCCGGTTCTTCAAATGTTTTGTCCCTTGAGTGTACAGAAAAGTACTCATTTCATTGGCATAAGTGTCCGGATTTTTGATCCTGGAAGTTTGCTTCTGATGCTGGTTGGTCTTCAGTATTGGCTGTTTGTGTTTCACCGAAGTTGGTCTATTGAGATAGGTTCTTAAATCAGCAAACTCACCCCAGGGGTTTCTGTCTGAGATACCAGCAATTTTCCCTATTTTGATCGAAATATCTTGAGAGTTGGGAGATCTTGGAATTCTGCTAATGGAGTAGGTAGAATACCCCTCTGATCAGTACACTTCCCTTTGACAATGAGGGAAGAAGAACCCTTGTTGAAAAGAGTTCTTATACTGACTGGTGCCGAAGCACGTTCAGATTGATCTTCTACGATAAAAACCGAGGAAGACTGAGAAAAGACCAAAGGGCCTTTTCTTTTGTTTTGTGAAGAAGGGTTAGCTAAAGAGCGTTTCCCTCTGTTGTCTTCCAAGTCATGGGACGAGGAAGTTTGAGAAAAGACCAACGGACCTTTTCCTTTGTTCTGGAGAGGAGGAGGAATAGCCAAAAGACTACCCCCAGTGGATTGCACAGGAGCAACTGGGTGCTTGAGAGGAGGAGCAGAGCTTTTCCCTTTGCTGTGAGAAAATGAGAGATTAGCCAAAGGGCAAACTCTTTTAGACTGCGCTGACGTAGTTTGCGCATGGGTTGATGGCGCACTGGCAGGTTGCGCATGAGTAATTCTGGCAGAAAGTCTTCTGGCTTCATTCTTAGCAACTTGCGCAGCAGGAGTCTTGTTGCCAGAGTGTCAAGGTTGCACTCTGGTTGCTGGAGTGGTGGATTACGCAGGCAAAGTAGCAGCCAACTGCGCCAGAGGAATAGGAGTCTTGCACTTTGACAGGGCAACATAAGAAGTAGTTTGTGCACTGGCAAGGGAAGTAGCACACTGCGCATGGGCAGTAGTAGTAGACTGCGCAACAGAGACAGCAGTCTTAGGAACAGAGGCAGTAGACTGCACAACAGGCTGAGCAGCAGAAGCAATGGACTGCACAGCCGTCTTGGGGACCCACACTGGATGAACTTTGCTTGTGGCAGAAGTTGTTGCAGTGCGAGGGGTGGTCCTGGAGTTGATCATTGCCTCGTAGGCTGTCTGGTTGACCTTTACAACCAGCGTCTTCTGCATCTTTTCGATAGACGCAACGTCACATTGAGTTGTCACTTCCTCGTCGGAGGAGAAAGTCGTCCCCAGCAGAGTCGCCATTTTGTTTTTGCAAACGCTCACGTACAATGGAGTTACCATTGTATTGTCCTAAACCGTTTATATAACCACTCTAAATCACATATTGCTTACAGTTCTTACTTATCATATATAGATATTTCCTATTATCAAACCTCTACTGTTTTTCATATACAGTCTTCTTTCAGCGTTTCCTGTATCTTACTTTATTGCATGTTTTATATTTCCTAACTTGATATGAACTGCGTGAGATATTTTGTGCTCGCTCCTGTCCTGACTGGACCTGTTAAAAATATTACAGATGATACCGAGGACTTCTGCCCGACCTATTATGGAGCCCATCTAGACGACACTTGTGAGCTGGACTTTCAGGAGGACCCAGCTCTAGCTGATGACATTACCCCTACTACCTAGACTAGTTTAGTTAGGCTCTATTCTGTCATTTGAGATTTGGATTGTATATTTTTTTTCATATTCTGTAGTTGAGACTTTGTATTCTGGATGTTTCTTGAGTTGTTATCTTAGACACTTAGACTCTCTGGTTGTATTTATGTGGATTCTTTCATTTCAGCATTTATCTATCTATCTTTCTATCTTATCATTCTGTCTTAGATGTGATTGAGACTGTATTTTGCTATGTCACCTCCATTCGGAGTGTTTATACTGTACAGGTACCTTTATATTGTTAGATGATTGACCTAGGACAGCGTTCTACTGCCGACATTACGGCGTAGGCTGGGCGTTGTTACATTCTCGTACCCTCACAGTGGGTGCGGGTCGTGACACATTTTTAGTGGTGGCCCATGCAGGTCGAGTTTATGTAGTGGTATTCGGACTACAGTATCACTACAGCCTGCAGTAGGATTCGGATATTTTGAGGGTACTCAATCACACTAGGAAGAACTCTTAATCAGATTCCTTTTATTAAAATTGCTGCTTATTGATTTTCCTTGAATATAAACTGTCCTCCTTTGAATTTTTGTTTCATTCTCAGAAATTGCTTCTTGTTTTGATCTGTCTTCATGATGGTTATGGAGACACGATCTCATCGCTCCGGTCTGAGGGATACTATCGAGAGGCTGGCCACCTCTCGTCCTGTTCAACAGGGCCTCGAGACCGCAACTTCTGTTGTGCCGACTCATGTTGGCATTTCTGCTACATTGGAGGTGCACCTCCGCCGGTACAGAGACTTTTCCCATCATTTTTGATTTCTCTCAGCAGCAGAGGTACCTGCAGCACCAGTAGCAGGCCAGAAGAAACCAGCAAGGACGAGCTTTCGCCAGGACAGTCGAGGATGCACAAGCCATTGGAGATATTACTGTAGGTTTCGATCTTCTCGATTCCATTTCCACAATTGCCTCTTATAACTATCTTGAAATTCAATTCCATCTGCTCCTTGTTGACTGATCAATTTGTTCTGTTGATTATGTTTGTTTTTCTTCTGAGAAAATCGTATGGTCTAGGTCACCTCAATCATGGGATCTAGAATCTTCGATAGTCGTGTTAGCTGGCATAGTGAGGACATATAGTCAGATTTTGGACGTATTTCTCGGGTGTGGAAATTTAAGGTTTTCGCCGTCGCATGCTGCAATGCAGAAATTTTAAATACCATGAACCTTGAGGTATGTACCTTAGTCAAGGACTCTGTGATTATCGTAGCCTTGCTCACTAGCATGACGAAGACTTCGAGTAACATGATTTTGGACAGACGCATATGATTATCAGATTGTATCTTGAAGGTTTTTGAACATCACACCCTTCTGTTGTTGTAAATAACTTAGGAGTAGGGATATTTAGTTTTGTAGAGCTTATTCATAGGTAGTTCCTTCATAGTATAATGATATGATGACTTGTAGAGTGTCTGTACCCTAGAGGTGATAGTTAGCATTGGTGTTAGAATAGTAACCCATTGTAGATAATTCTTCTGTTATCTATAATACCAACCAGTTTACATATAGGATGTTAGTATGCCTTACAGCCTTGATGATTATTATTACTTTCCCTTATCTTTTCCAGTGAGGCACCCATGACCAGAGCATGTCCTTGAGTTTAGTTGTAGTTTCACCTAAGACAAAGAGGTCTATATATATAGATGATATATTTAGGATATATGTGATGGGTTGTTGTTCTTGAGCATATATATGTGGTATTTGGGATTGGTGTGCTTAGCTTGTGGGTATTTAGTTATGGGTGACTTGATAGGATTTGGAAGGTTAAGAGTTAGTCTATTATAGAGTTTCTCTTTTGCTAAATTCTAGTTGCCAATACCTAGATAGCTAGCATAGGTAAAACTCTAAGAAGTTGACCAGTTGATGACCAAGTACTTGGATGTTGAGAAATTGACTAGTGGTTGACCCTTGACTATGTTTGACCTAGAAGGATTACTACCATTTTAATTTCGAGGACAAAATTTTTCTAAGGTGGGTAGACTTGTAACACTCAGTTTTCTAAATGAGGGTAATTTTAAAATTTTGTAATTTTAATCTTTTGTTAATGATATTTAAATCATGATATAATTTTTGGTGATTTTTAATCATTTAAAATTATTTTAAAATCATGACTTGTGATTTTGACATTTTACTATTGTTTGGTTTTAATTTCGAGAAATTTGTCACCCCCAGTTTTCAGGAATATGGGTATTTTTGTCATTTTGTATTTTTGAAATATTTTTGAAATCTATTTTATTATTTATGATATTTTATTGGGGTTATTTGAGTCGAGTTCGAATTTCAGCTCAATCCGACTTGAAACAGGGACCCGGGGTAGTTTTGACTCTAGTGGACCCACACATTAGTTAGCCATGGCCCACATGATAATTATTTTAGTTAGTGATAAGATGAATTAATTATGGATAAGGTTTGGTTAGAATAGAGAATTAGAATGACTAATTTAGCCTCGACTTAAACCCTTTTCCTAATACTAATAGAATAGATTAGGGGAGGGCATTTTAGACATTGCAAAATAGGTCCAAAACAGCCCATACATGGCCGGCCCTAGCATGAGAGGGAGGAGAGAGACTCTTGTTATTTTCTACTTCATTTTTCTCTCTACTTCTTCCCCAAATTTCTAGAGAGAGTTTCCATTAATTCCTCCACCAAATTCCTTCATTCTTCCACCCAACCTTCTTCTTTCCTTCTCTACTCAAGCCGAGGAGGAAGCTAGCCAAGTTTGGGAGGAGTCAGAGCTCGTTCGTGTCCATTCGGAATTCCTACGTGTCGATGTCGCATCGGAAAGGCTTTTCTTCGATTCGATCTACCGGGAGGTATAAATCCCTTCTCCTTTTCATTTTCTCATGCATATAGGATAACTTTTGACCCATAGGAATGACCCCCATGGTTGTGTCTCCATTTGTGTCAATTTCGAGTCCATTTGGACACTTGTAGAGGTGTCCTATGTGTAGGATCGTGTCCTAGTGGAAAAATCTCTAATAGGACACATGTGGGTTTATTATATATTGATTGAATGTTGGTTTAATATTTAATTCCTGATTTTCTATGTGTTTAGGAATGTATTTTCCTAAGTATCATATTGTATCATATTATCTAATCTATATATGTATATATATGTGGCTTATATATATCATTCTCTCTCTTTCTATATATATATATATATATATATATATATATATATATATATATATATATATATATATATTGGGGATTACATATATAAGTATATATATTATGGTGTGTGGTGTGATACTTTGTAAAAGGGATGGGCATATATGGTTCGACCAAGGGAAGAATGGTTTGTGTGTGTAATATATTAGTTAGAATGGAAGATAGTGTGGTATACAAGGTTTATGAGAGTTTGTGTGAGAGGGTTTGAATGTGAGATAGAGAGTGGTGTTTGGTGTTAGAAGGGGGGAAAACCCAGCTGGACAGTAGCACTTTGCTGCCAATTTCAGTCCCCAAAACCTTCCTATTTGGCTTCCTTTACACCACATATCAGTCCACACATTTCAGTCCTTGCTCCCCCTATTCCTGCCCAAACACAGCTATATAAAAGTCCTAATCAGTCCTAACAAGGCCCCTGAAATCAGCCATTGCTGTTCCCCCCTTTGCTTCATATTTCAGTCCTAACATGCCACTTAACAACCCTTCAACTGTCACATATGCAGCCCTTGTTTGCCCCAACATTCAGCCTTAACACCACCACTAAAACCACTCCATTTTAGTCCAGAATTCAGTCCTACACAAGCCTATTTGAGCTGTCCATTTCAGTCCCAAATATGCCATAACAACCCCCCAAAACCTGTCACTAGTTGTCCAACTTCAGTCCATCTATTGGCTGTCCAAAGATAGTCCAATATCAGTCCTTAAACCACTCAAACACAGCCTACAAAGCCCCATATATCAGCCATATTAGCCCCTTTGTTTAGCCTATATGTTCAGCCCCTATATCAGCATTAGTCCAGTCCACATCAACTACCATCAAGCAGCCTAAAACCAGTCCATCTTCATCTCCATTCATCCATACATCACTCCATATAAACCTATATATGTTCAATCCATTTTCAGTCCACATTCCACTTCACATTCATCTATCATTCACTTTTCCACATTTTAGTCTTTCAAAATCAGTCCACCTAAAGCAGTCTCCAAACCCCCTGTTAACAGCCCCCAACTTCAATCCAATTTCAGTCCAACAAAACCCCATATTGCTGTCATGATTTCAGTCCAATTTACCCCCTGTTAGCAGTCCTCAAACCACTTGTCAACTGTCCATATTCAGTCCTAACATGCCCCTAAATCAGCCATGTTAAACACCTATATGGCTGTCCCCCTTTACTCCATTTCAGTCCAATAATAACCCATCTAATCCCCTTTGTTCTATCGTAAACTTAGCCCAAATTGTCCCCCACATCATCCCTTGAACACCCCTCAAATACAGCCCCTTACACCCCTACAAATCAGTCCCTTGAACCTATATACATGTATCCTATTTATGCCTATATGTTTGTGTGTGTGAGAGTTAGTGTGTGAGCCTATGTGTAGCTAGTAGCCTATAGGTATTAGCCTATGTGTAAACCTATAGGAAAGCCTATATGAGTGTGATATATGTGAGTATTGTGTATGAGTGAGTGGTGTGGGTGAGTGCTAGAGTGATGTGAGGATAATTCATAATATTGGCAAGGTAAAGGGGTAGGATGACTAACACATGTTCTAAAATAGGTTAGATACCTAGGATACCCATATTTCTTAGTAGGTAAACCTTAGATAGGATAGTATCTAGATACCCTAAGGAGCCTAGGCTAGTATCTTGGATATTAGCGGGGTTTCCTTTGTATTGGGCAAGGTATCGGGATTTACCTTGGTAAGGTAATGTAGGTTTTACCTAGAAATAGGGTATTGGAGTCTAGAGTCTAAGATATGGTTAGAACTTGGTTCTCTTGGTTGGTAATGATCAAATATAGTGCTCCTAGACTAGTTTCGACTTCGATTGACCATTTTGACCAAAAGTCAACAAAAGTCAACCGAGAGTCAAACTTAACCTTTAAGCGACTAGATTTGACCAAAACCAAACCAGAGTTGACCAGTTGACTGAAAGTCAACAGTTGGTCAACATTAGACTAGTTTGACCTAGTTTGACTTGGATTGACTCCCAGTGACCTGGTATGATCCAGTATGACCTAGTATGACTTAGGTTTGACCTAGATTGACCTAGATTCATATAGAATGTATTATAATGCATCTTATTATCACTTAAGACATGTAGTGACTTGTACTGTTCTGATAGGAGGCAGACACCACTCCTTAGGCAGTAGTTTTCTTTCAGACATTCAGGAGATCAGGCGAGTACATTCTCTGACCGTTTCATACTTGTCTGGATTTACATTCTTGCTCTAGATTACTAGATGCTGACACGATTGTTATCACGGATTGGTACTATATGGATCTTTTTTTGAGATGTTATTCCCTTGTATTAACTAAATACATATTGTGATGTGCGCTTCACTTACATATTGTATTTATTGAATACCCTTATCCTTGTATACTTATTGTACATATTGTACTCTCATTATCACATGAGTCCCATGGATAGACCATTGTACAACTATTGTATAACATTGTACATCTATTGTATAACATTGTACACTATTGTATAAGATAACGTAACTGGAGTGGATCCTTGTGTATTGATTGGAGAGGGGGAGTAGAATTGGTTATGTAATCAAATCCTATTGTACAATAATGTATAACTATTGTATATGTCTATTGTGCACTCACGTACAATGGAGTTACCATTGCATTGTCCTAAACCGTTTACATAACCATATTGTACTCTAAATTATATATTGCTTGCAGTTCTTACTTATCATATATAGATATTTCCTATTATCAAATCTCTACTGTTTTTCATATACTTTCTTCTTTCAGCGTTTCCTATATCTTACTCTATTGCATGTTTTATATTTTCTAACTTGATATGAACCGCGTGAGATGTTTTGTGCTCGCTCCTGTCCTGACTGGACCTGTTAAAAATATTACAGATGATACCGATGACTTCTGCCCGACCTACTATGGAGCCCATCTAGACGACACTTGCGAGCTGGACTCTCAGGAGGACCCAGCTCTAGCTGATGACATTCCCCCTACTGCCTAGACTAGTTTAATTAGGCTCTATTTTGTCATTTGAGATCTGGATTGTATATTTTTTTTCATATTCTATAGTTGAAACTTGTATTCTGGATGTTTCTTGAGTTGTTATCTTAGACACTTAGACTCTCTGGTTGTATTTATGTGGATTCTTTCATTTCAAAATTTATCTATCTATCTTTCTATCTTATCATTCTGCCTTAGATGTGATTGAGACTGTATATTGCTATGTCACCTCCATTCAGAGTGTATATACTGTACATGTACCTTTATATTGTTAGATGATTGACCTAGGACAGCGTTCTACCACCGATACTGCGGCGTAGGCTGGGCGTTGTTACGTTCTCGTACCCTCACAGTGGGTGTGGGTCGTGACACATTGGTACCCATTCGAGCTATTTATAGATGCTCTATTACTGTAGCCAGAAAGGAATTTCGGGGACGATTCTTTGTGATACCATTTCCCGGATACGACATAGTATTGGGAATGGATTGGCTTAGCTATGCTCACGCAGTTATAGACTGTCACGAGGGTAGTATTCAGTTTAGTTCCCTGAGAGCAGCACCATTCAACATCGAAAGATCCGGGCCAGAGATCAGCTTGGTGATGAGCTATAGTGTCGCAGTTGGAGAGCACGTACTGCCATACCCCATTGTAGTGGAGTTTATGGATGTGTTCCCCGAGGATCTTCCAGGACTTCCACCCGACAGAGATGTGGAGTTCACTATAGACTTGGTACCGGGCTCATCACCAGTATCCCGGGATTGCTATAGGGTGAACCCCAAAAAGGCCATAGAGATGAAGGAGGAAATCGACGACCTGTTGAGCAAGGGTTTCATTCGATCTAGCACTTCACCATAGGGAGTACTAGTGCTCTTTGTGCTGAAGAAAGATGGTACGGTCCGGTTGTGCATTGACTACCGGGCGTTGAACTCTATTACCATCAAGAACATATATTCGTTGCCTCGGATAGATGACCTGTTCGACCAGTTGAGTGGGGCGAAGGTGTTCGCCAGGATAGACTTGAGGTAAGGCTACCACCAGGTGAAGGTCAGAGCTGAAGACATCCAGAAGACTGCTTTCAACACCAAGTATGGGCAATACGAGTTTTTGGTGATGCTATTTGGTCTTACAAATGTGCCAGCTGTCTTCATGAACTTGATGAACAAGACATTTCACCAATATTTTGATAAATTTGTCATGGTATTCATCGACGATATCTTGATATACTTGAAGACGCCAGAGGAGCACGAGGAGCACTTACGGACAGTTCTCAGGATTCTGCGAAAGGAGAGGTTGTATGCAGAGCTGTCAAAGTGCGAGTTCTTTCTTGACCGAGTAGAGTTTCTCGGTCATGTGGTTACTGGAGATGGTATCTCAGTGGACCCCAAGAAGATTGCTTCCATCGAGACGTGGAAGGCTCCGACATCAGTAGCAGAGATCATGAGTTTCTTGGGTTTAGCAGGCTATTACAGAAAATTTGTCCAGGACTTTGCCAGGATAGCCAAGCCCATGACGAAACTGACACGGAAAGACATGGAGTACATCTGGACGGAGGCATGCCAGGCAACATTTGATGAGCTGAAGAGAAGACTGACGATTGCACCGATTCTTGCACTACCATCAGGACCAGGAGGCTTCACTATTTATAGTGACGCTTCAGGAAAGGGGCTAGAATGTGTTCTAAAACAGCATAGAAAAGTGATTGCCTACGTATCTAGGCAACTGCGGACTCATGAGCGGAACTATCATACTCATGACTTGGAGTTAGTTGTAGTGATTTTTGCTCTCAAATTGTGGAAGCATTATCTGTACGGAGAGCGAGTGGAGATCTTTACAGACTACAAGAGCTTGAAGTACGTATTCACGCAGAAGGAGCTGAACATGAGACAGCGTAGATGGTTGGAGTTGATGAAAGTCTTCGACATTGATCTACAGTACCATCCCGGGAAGGCGAATGTAGTAGCGGATGCGCTGAGCAGGCATCCGATGGCATGGTATATGAGAATAGACCTACATTTGCGGGAGGATCTAGAGAAGCTTGGTATCGAGATGATTCTACCAAGAGCTGTGATGCAGATGATGGTGCTGGATATTCAGTCGGGTCTGATAGATCAGATCAAGGAGACTCAGTTTGTAGATGAGAGCCTCCATTGACTCAGAGTTCAGGCTTTAGCTAGACTGCTTGATGACTTTACCCTTTCAGAGGATGGACCTTTGAGGCAAGGCAGTCTGTTATGCGTGCCGAAGGATGAGCTGATTGAGGCAATCTTATAGGAGGCACATCAGTCGCGATATTCTATTCACCCCGGTGCCAACAAGATGTACCGTGACCTATGAGAGCATCTCTGGTGGCACGGGATGAAGAAGGACGTAGCACGTTTTGTCTCGAGGTGCCTAGTATGTCAGCAAGTAAAGGCAGAGCGACAGACACCAGCCGGTCTATTACAGCCTTTATCCATTTTCGAGTGGAAATGGGATTACTATGGACTTCATTTCAGGGCTTCCTCGTTCCCAAGGAGGAAAGGATGCCATTTGGGTTATCGTCGACAGGTTGAAGAAGAGTGCTCACTTCATACCCTTCAAGGTGGGGCAGTCCACCGAGAAGTTGGCAGAGCTATATATGCAGCAAATAGTTCGTTTGCATGGAGTGCCAGTAAGCATTGTGTCAGATCGAGATAGCAGATTCATATCCCACTACTGGCGGAGCTTGCATGAGGAGTTGGACAGCCGACTCAAATTCAGCACAGCGTACCACCCGCAGACTGACGGACAGTCGGAGAGGACGATTCAGACGCTTGAGGACATGCTTAGGACTTGCGTAATAGACTTCGGAGGATCATGGGAGAGTCATCTTCACTTGGTAGAGTTTTCATACAACAACAGCTAGCAAGCCAGCATCGGCATGTCACCCTTTGAGGCATTGTATGGACGGCGATGCCGCACACCACTCTTTTGGGATGACATCGAAGATAGAGTTATGCTCAGACCAGAGATGATCAATGAGGCGGCAGAGAAGGTCCGGATGATCAGAGACAGACTCAGAGTTGCTCAGGACAGGCAGAATTATTGGGCAGATGCTAGTCGCAGACTATTGAAGTTTGCCGATGGAGACAGGGTATTGGTGAAGATATTACCTACCAGAGGGATGATCTAATTCGGACGAGGGGGCAAGTTAAGCCCTAGGTACATTGGTCCATTCGAGATACTCGACAGGATTAGAGAAGTAGCCTACAGAGTTGATCTACCACCCAACTTGGAAGGCATTCACAACGTCTTTCACGTGTCTCAGCTGAGGAGATACGTTCCCGACCCCAGCCATGTACTGGATCATTCAGAGCTGGAGATCGGACCGAGCCTTGGAGTCGCAGAGCAGCCCAATGAGATATTAGACTGCAGGGAGAAGAGGCTGAGGAACAAGGTCATCCCCTTAGTCAGAGTAGCTTGGTGCAGACACTCGCCAGGAGAGTTGTCACGCCCCAGTACCGGAATACTGAGACGGACTAGGCCAGCTACTCCATATGAGGTATATAAACGTCATACGACGATCGTGGCTGTCAAGAGACAAGGGAGTGCATGCTACAATCAAGTCTCCTTTGGTCTCACAGAGCATCTATGTCTCAATCAATCAAAATAAGAAGCAGTAAGTAATGATCATATAAGACAAAGCAGTAAAGCATCCCCGACGCTTCATCAAAATGATTCATGAGCCTAGATATACAAAATGATAAGCTAGTACCGAGAGTCAATAGTACATAACAGTAGTCAGTTGCAGTCTGATTTAATTACAATTATGTAAAAGAAACTAATGTCCAGAACAGCCGGCTAAATAGGTGCCGGTGGCTAAATGCCAAGTACAAAAAAGAAGATATCAGAGCGGAGAAAAAGAAATCCACTCATGGTCCCTGGCGCCCATACTCCTGGTATGCACCATTGTTCGGGTAGAAGGCTGGATCCTCTGGCACTGCTACGATATCTGGCCAAACAAAACCAGCGGGGTCAGGCCCCGAATAACAAGTACCACAAGGGAGCACAAAAGAGTGAGATAAAATCCAAGCGTAATAATAAGACCTGATTCACGAGTTATAGGCTTATACCATATCATCGAGACAATACGACACCCTTACAACCAAACAAGGACAAACGGTGCCAATATCGTGTCGAGATAAGATATATCCTATAACCATGGGCAGGTGAAGGGCTTTTGGTCACGACTTCGGTCCATACCTATCGCAGTACAATATCCCAACCCAACAACCAAACAAGGACATGGGTTGGACCACGTACCACGGTAGTCCATGTTCCTTAGTTGCTAACAGAAGAAAACATATCACAAAACAAGTCAGCTTACAAGCGGCCAATCAATCCTACGGCTTTCCATGATTTGCCTGGGTTATCCCACTAATGCAATATATATATTTGAATCCTCAGATCGTGTTGCATTCCAGCAGGGCTAGCCAAACCATTATATATACGCATGCACGAAATGCACCGGTCCCTCGAAAGGCCACCGCGCTAGAACAAGCAGTAACGGTTCCAGCTCTCCTATAGGAAAGCTGGCTCGGCATTCATAAATCAGATACTGTACTCCACTAGTACGAATGACTATACATTATCCGAGACGACCAACCCGACGTGCCAGGACAGGACCCAGGGCGGCTGGTGACGTACGATCTTGAGATTCTGTTCCCTCCCAATTCTTCTACCGATTTAAGTTGCTTCGATTAACCCTATCTCGATATTGGAATTACATGTCGTGGTCACATGGTCATCCTCCTATATGTCATACCATAGTACGTGTACCCTAAGTATGAATCCACATCGGCTCAATCTAGATCCATGCTTAGTGTAATACATCAAACAACAATCATTTTACCATGACACTATTACTGACCAATTACCACTTGCTGGAAGGTACACATGTATTGACGTATAACACGAATGATCACTTAGCACGTAGAGTCACACCTCAGTGCACTCATTAAATAGCAAAGCAGTGCATACTAATATTGCATCTCAATACACACATAGAATAGGTACCAACACGTATACAGGTAATCAGGTCAGGAACACGGTCAAGTCAGAAAGTCACGTGGACCCCTCGTGACATAAAAGTCATATATGAATTCTGGTTAAAGTGAGACATGAAGGTCCTTGAAGCCAAGACAAAGATCTACAACCTTTATGTTGGGAGTTGGGAGAAATTCTGGCCACGAATCAGCCAAATAGGACATAAAATATATAAAAACAGCCAAAATAGACACTATGAGCGGCAGTAGATGGATGTCCATCTATGCGGCCGGGTAAATGGGTACCCATCTATGCGGTAATAGTCAAATCAGAATCCCATACGATAAAGTGGATAAGGGTCTTATGCGACAATAAATGGGTACTCATCTATGCGGCTGGATAAGTGGGTACCCATCTATGCGGCTGGGTGAATGAATCTCATGCGACAAAGTGGATAAAGGTCTTATGCGGCAGTAAATGGGTACTCATCTATGCGGCTGGGTAAGTGGGTACCCATCTATGCGGCTGGGTGAATGAATCTCATGAGGCAAAGTGGATAAGGGTCTTATGCGACAGTAAATGGGTACTCATCTATGCGGCTGGATAAGTGGGTACCCATCTATGCGGCTGCATAGATAGAATCCCATACGGCAGGATAAACAGAATCCCATACGGCAGTAGATGGGTACTCATCTATGCGGCTGGGTAAACAGAATCCCATGCGACAGTAGATTGGTACTCATCTATGCGGCTGGGTAAGTGGGTACCCATCTTCTCCGAAAATCTGAGAAGGATGGCCATGGAACCCACAGCTTCCAAGCTCCATAAAACCTTCACTGTAAGTCCAAATTTGGACTTCCATAGGTCAAAATGGGGTAGAACGAAATTCTCTACAACATAGAACAACTAGATTTTGAAAACAAAGAAGTTTGATAGATCAAAACTCAAGAAAACCAAAAATGACACAAACTTAGATCTACACAAAACTAGCCATTAAAATCAAAAACACCAAGAACTAAACTTGTAGAGGATGATGAGGAGAACAATATAGACAAATCATATCAAAAAAAAATCAAAAAATGAAAAAATGTAAGAATCTCTCCATTTGGTGCAAGATGTACTTGCCTCTCTCTAATGGCTAGGGTTTTGGTGGAGGAAGAAAGAAAATGAGAGTTGTGAGGAGAGAGAAGAGAAGAGGGGTTTAAGTATCAAGTCATGTTAATCTCCCACCATCTATTCCTTCCTACACAATCTAGACCATCCATGCTTATCATGTTGAACCAAGTTAAACCAAGTTGGTTCAACATGAGCAAAATAAACCAAGAGCTAAGTAAAAGCAGAAATAAAATATAGAAAAATAATTAGCATAAAATTAAAAAATTAGATACAGAATAAATACATGATAAATATTAAATAAATACATTCAAGAAGTACACATATTAAAATACGTATTCTGGGAACGGAAAGTGACATCTCTACCCTCCTTATAAAAATTTTGTCCTCGAAATTTCGATAAGGCTAGTCGAGCGCACTCTCAGATCACGAAATACACTCATGACATATAGCGAGCACAATTATCAAACAACACATGACATATGAATAGATTACGAAAGAAAGAACTATTAAGTAAAAGAACAAACAATAATCATACCCTAGAAGGAAAGTGATCAGAGAAATACGAATAAAATATGCCTCCCAAGTCAGTTGGGTAGGAATTTGTCCTCGAGGTCCTACACTGACTTCCAAAGTGGACAAGGGTCAACGCTTGAGATAAGTCGATACCAATGACTAAATCAAGAACGAGACTCTGTCCAGGACGTACTCTCGTAATCAAGATACACGATAAATATCACGTATCACATGATATAAGAGCAGATGAGTGAGATGAGAAAGTCGCCTTCACTCTTCGAATATAGAACTCAAGGAATTATGAATAATACTCAAAACTTACCCACAATTTGACCGCCTTCGGCCAACCTCTGCTCTAATACTCTAAATTCTACCTGCCTCTGCTCCTGCTGGACTCTCTGTTGCTGCCTTCCCTGGCCCTGCTATTGTGGCCTCTGTTGTCCAACCAGATGTGGTCCTACCTGATGTTGCACTTGTTGGTACATTTGAGCTTACGTTAGTAATGGGCACTGGGCATGTCACGACCAGCTCCCGAATAATCGGACACGAGTCAGACACGCCCAGCCTTCGTCGTTAGATACGACGAAGTAAGCTGTACCAAGCTAGGGAAAACTAACCAGATAAACATGAAAGTATAGAATCACAGTATCTAAAACGTATCCCAGAATGATTACCATAATCCACAAATCTAGATATCATAATGTACCAGAATCAACAGGAATGAAAAGTGTTATGAACTCTAAAGTCAATATCTCAAAGTAAAGCTAAGCAATCTAAACCTGAAGCCTCAAGCTAAGCCTCATCCTGCTCAGCTAAATCTTGGGCTCTGGCCCATAAGGTAGAATGATATCCTGCAAGTATACCTGCAACTTATCCAGTCAGGAGCGGAGCAAATTACAGTTCTAGTAATGAACAAGACATCATGATATGAAAGTACAAAAAAATATAAAAAGTATAGGAAAGAATATGGTGAATAAGTACATGAAAGAACAGGATGTGTAAAGTACATGAAAGAACATGGTATATAAGAACATGAAAGAATATGATATGTAAGCACAGAAAAGAACATGGTATCTCAGGAATCACAGGAAATAAGTACAAGGTATATCTCTTGAACATGTGTGCACAATATTTAGAATATAACTAATTATGTGACCGGCTAGGGGTAAGCACATGAAAGCACATGAATGGTACGGCTTAGGACCCGCGTGCACGATGCGGGGTCTAAGCTAAACACACCTGAGTTGTTTCTTGGGTTTGGTCACATAAATAGTCTATTTCCCCACCCCAGGTACAAGTAATAAGAACAAGGAACATGAGCACCAGAAAGTATATGTCATGTTGCAATGTGTCAATCAAGAAAGCACAGGATATATAATAAAATGCACAAGACCATAGAATGTACTTGCCTTGCTCCAGAAAAGTACGGGTAGTAAATGGAACTAGATGTCCTCCTGTATTTAATAATGATTTACAATGATAAGTCAATAATCTTAATATAGCTAATTCTTAATCTAGCAAAGTCACTTAATATTTATCCTAAGTTCTAACTTGATCAAACAAGTTACCCTATAAATGATTATTTGCCTAATTTAGTTTAGACTAAAACATTTAGTTAAAGATTGATCCTATTAAGTTCTATCAAGGCCTTCATACACCTTAAGTAAAAGTAGAGTAATTAAACCTTATCTCAATGAATGAAATCTTCTAAAAATTGAACTTGTTTGGAAACCCAATGTCATATTAGGATCCTGTTATAAACAGGAAACCTTTGACATATGGCCTGGTTCCCAAATAACAGGGCATGAAATGGTTCCTAGGAATCTAAGGGTTAAACTTTGCATTGGTTCCAGGTTCCTATAACCCATAAAGGACCTTCAATGAACCCAAAGGACTTATAAAAGATTTTAAGTTCCTGAATTGAATACTATCATTAAAGAATCCTAGATTTGAACTACCAATGGGATGTGATCCCAGGTTCCTGCAGTCAAATTGGACTGAACCATGAGAAGTGATCCCAGGTTCCTGAGTCCATGACAGTGTTAACACATCAAGGTTCAATTCAGTCAGCCCCTATACATCAGTTAACCCATGTAAACTTCTAAGTAGGAAGTTTAACTAAATAGGAAACCTACCCTGCCTGGGACTGACAATCTAACCCTATTCTATTCTCCTCTAATCTAACATTATCCACACAACACTTCCTTAATCAGTCACCTCTATTCATTGGCAGTACCAAAACATACAGTCTAATATCTCACTAAGGTATCAGCTATCAACCTACAAAATCAGTCCAACTAATCCTAGTGTCAATTCAGTCCAATGTCCAATGTCCATACCACTATGTATCAGTCCTACAGTGTATCAGTCCTACATGTATTTAGGTAATGGTTCAATCAGTCTATTCAATTTGGCATTACAGTTCAGTCCTGTGAGATCCTTACTTCAAGTACAAAATTAACACATTGATGTAAATCAGTTCAGTTAAAACTGAACAATCAATCTCAGTCCCAAAACCTACTAAATGCCTACCAGTCCTATATTAGCTATTGTCCATAACACAAATTCTCAGTATCATCCTACAGCTACCCTTAATCCCAGGTTCAACATTTCTCATATATCAGTCCAAAATAACAATATGGTAACAATCAATCCTAAAGTGGAAACTCATGGTTCATTCTTCAATATCACTGAGCATGGTTAGTTCAGTTCATCAATCATTTCATGCAACCAACCCAAAAATAAAACACCCAGCTCAGCCCCAGGACATATTCATATTTAACAGGACATGGCATAAATCAGTTAATGTCAACTGATACATGTGTTCAGTTCTGAATCAAGACATCACCCTGCCCCAGGTTTTCTTTCAAATTGTTTCTGAAAAATGGTCATCCATCTTTCTAATACATTCACACATCCTACTGTTTAGAGTGGAAAAATGGAATTTCTATTTAGGACTGAAAAATATGATCTATACATCCAAAACAGAGAACATGTATTGAAAATACTGCTATACTAAACTAATCTCAAACATCTTAAATGACAGTCAATATGCCACAAACATCCCCTGCTTAGAATCACTGATAGTTAAATTCCTAACTAACATTCAGTCTTATAGCTATGGTTCTGAACTCGAGTACACCTAAGCCTAATTCATAACATCCATAGCTTGGCTTCTCAAGTCTATAAAGCTTTAAAGTTAAGCTTAAAACTCAGACTATTTTATCAGTCTTCAACTTCTCTGATACCTGAATTTCCAAAGTTCCTCTTCTGTCCTTATCAAAATAGGAAGATCAATTCAGCAGGATAGATTCTAACTCTACCAACAAATCAAAAACTTAAATGAAGTGCTAATCCAACTTGATTATCTTAACATGACAGTCAACATGCCACAATCACTCAAATGTGACTATAGTTATGAGGACTACCTACCTCACCCAGTTTATGAATGAATTTAGTTTTCAGGAAGGACTGACACACTATCAATGACACTGAGACAGATCAATCTTAGTGAGACTGATACCATATCAGTTCACTCCTTGAAGACTGATATCCATACTTAAACCCCACATAGTTCAAACTAAATTGATTTACAAACTAAAAATACTCTACTGCACATAATGTATAAAATATTAATAAGTTAGGTAGTTAAGAGAAATACCTCTAATTGCCAATCAAGGGTTGGCTCGACACCTATTCAAGGCTCTAATCTGAATTCCTGAATCAAGTGATGGAAACCAAGATCACTGTCTCAAAATAGATCCATTGATCATCACCAAAATGAAGGAATTACAAATTAGTGAAACAATTACCTAAATTCGAAAGGATCAAGGCTTAAATCAGAATTCTAAGATGTCGCAGAGATCTACAAGGAAAATAATCAAACAGTAAGAGTGCATCTACATCTAGGAACACCTGAATTGTTCACTCGATCTAGATCAGATCTGATCGAGACCAAATTCTCTCACACTTTACAAAACCAGATCTGATCAGAGAATCGAATGAATGTGATGAGGAAATCGATACTCACAT
The DNA here is from genome assembly GCA_029216955.1 of Iris pallida. Taxonomy (NCBI): domain Eukaryota; kingdom Viridiplantae; phylum Streptophyta; class Magnoliopsida; order Asparagales; family Iridaceae; genus Iris; species Iris pallida. The sequence continues at coordinate 11,866,239 of JANAVB010011800.1, forward strand.
ACATCTGATGGATGTTCAAAGAGTACTCAATCAAACATCAGAGCCTCGAACATTCATCCAGTTGAATCAAAGAAGAGTATTCTCAATTGTTCAATCTTCAAAAATGAAACAATGAGCCAATGAGCAAATTGCCTTGGCCGAGAATAGGTCAAATCAGGAATCGAACTCTAGATACTTACCAAGAATAGATCAAACTCTTGGTCGATCGATGAAGTACACTCTCAAATTGCTGGCTAGGATCCTCAAGAACAATTCCTGCTCCTTTCTCACGCATCTACCATGGTTCCTGACTTGAGCTCAGTTGTAGGGACGAGAAGGATTGGTTTGATGAATGGTGAAATTCCTGGAAGAGGAGATGAGATTAAATAGGCGGGGTAGCGTGAGAAGTAGGTCATTACTTGGAGGGAAAGATCCCCATCCTCCTCCCTGGCAATCGGTTAGGGCACATGGCCTCTTGCCATGGCCGTTAGAAACTTAAATTTGAAAAGGCTAACAAGGCTAAGAGCTCAGTAATGAAGAAATAATCCTTTCCACAGGATTGAAGTCATTGGTTGTGGGCTTTCATGGATGGGCCCAAACCATATGATAGGTTTAAAATGAAATTTAAGCCCAAAGTAAAATTTAAATGATAACTAAGCTCTATACATAAAACTTCACCTATATTAATATAAAAAAATTCCTAAATTATTATTTAATATAAAAATTTAAAATTCTACAATATTTAGAAAGGTGGAGTTACAGGGCTAGTGGCTTCACTGCTAGTGCTGGCCCTTGATACGGTGCTACCTCTGGAGCTGGCACCGTCGGAAATTATTGAGTTGGCCCTCCTGGCCTCTGTATCCGTGGGCACGTAGCTATACAATGGTCTGAACCCCCATATCTCAAGCACTGCCCATTCGCTAACCGACACACTTCCCGAGTGTGCCCTCCCTTACCATAATAAGTGCAACCCACTGGTGCCTCTTGACGTATCTAGTGCCTCGGTTGTTACTGCCGAACTGGTACCGTCACAACTGTCGGGATCGGAACTGCATCACGAATACGGACACCAGGCGCTGGTGCTGACTGAAGAACAGATGGCAACTCTAGAGGGGGGGGTGAATAGAGTATATAGAGATAATATCCAATTAAAAAATCAACTCTATCACAAATAAAACTAATCAGAGTAAATGCGAAATTTAAAGTGAGAATCAAGAGAGCATACGCAAACACAGCCGATTTTAACCTGGTTTCCCTTGTGGAGGACTAGTCCAGGCCTGAGTACTCTAGCTCAGGATTAAATCCACTATTTATGAAATAGTAGTTTACAACCCGTGCCTTTTCTTCAGAAGAGCACGTCAACTTCTTACAGAGGATCGCAGTGGCGATTTGCTTGGAATTTTCCAAGCGACTTCTTCAACTCTTGCACAAGACTCCTAACTGAGAGATGCTGAGCACTCGAGACTTATGAAGCTTGTGGCTAGTAGATGGGAAGGGTATGGCTTATTTGAGCTTAAGAGAGAAGAGAAGAGAAGATTGGATGATTTGAAATGAGAGAATTCTAGGCCTATTTATAGGATTTTTGTAGGCAAAATTCGGCCAGAATTCAGGTAGAAAATTTTAAATATTTGGCCGTTGGATAACTAGCAACCAGCTAACCCTAAAATTAAGGTTGCTGATTTTTAGGGGACAGAGTTCGGCCCGAACTCTGTGTGGAGGCAGAGTTCGGCCCGAACTCTGTCTCCAGAGCACAGAACTGGTTCTTGGGGACCAATGGACATTTTTTGGATGGTGGAGTTTAGGGATTACTGGGTAGGCTATAGGTCAAGTCTCAAGAGCTCAGCATGACACAGTTTACATCAATCTAGACTCAATAAAAGTATAAAATACAGACTCATATACAACTGAATTGCAAAGACTGAGCTGTCTTCTGACTTGAGCTTGATGTAGACGTCGTGTGTCGTATTGAATTATTACAAGTATTATTTAGTCAATGTTATCAATATTTGGTTGACTGTAACTTTGTGTCAACAATCTCCCCCATATTGATAATTGACAAAATAATAAATGTATATTCAATATTCATACCTGGACACAGTCAATGACAAAAGCATAGCTCCCCCATAATCGGTGCTGAGCTAAACATGATAGCTCTCCCGTAAATAATGCGTGGAACCTGTTGGCCTGATAGAGAATATCTCCCAAAAGCACCAAAAGCACATATATACCAAAAAGAATATAACCAGAATATACATATCTCTCCCCCTTTTGGCATTTAGCAATATAATAAGAATCAAGTAATAATGGGCAAACACACCAAAAGAGAAGAAACAGCATATTAACTAACAGAACGAGCAAATGAACTAACAGAACGAGCAAAAGTCATAGAATAATAGAACTACTAGAAACATAAGAGTCACAACTCATAACTAGAGTCACCAAAACATAAAGAGTCTATGACAAACCAAGTATATAAATCCAACTAAACAACTAAAAAGTACTAAAAAGCATAAAACATAAACTACGATCAGCAGCAGCATCATCAAGTAGAAGCCATCACCATCATGGAGCACGAGAAGGCCCAGCAGTGTCGGAAGGAAAGGAACGACTGGGGTCCACAATAGCAGCATTCGGATCCAGGTAACGCATGACCCAAGGATCGTCAATACGATGTCCCTCACGACCGGGATCCCGTTCCATGGGAATAGGCGTAGAAGGATGACGGGACATGGAATACCGAATATCATGCAGCGAGTTACTGAGTGCACTCATCTGCAGGGTAGTACGGTAGTCCATCTAAGTCCAGCGATCGTCCTCTAAGGCGAAACGATCTCGGAGCATGGTCTGGATGAACTCAAGGGTAGCAGGAGAAAGAGGTGCATCCTGTCCAAGTGGAGGGCGTCGGGCTCCTCATCATCAGAATGCTCAGAAGTGGCAGGAGAGGCTACGACTGCCTGAAGTCGTCGTACCTTAGATAGGAAGGCAGGAGCAGGCAAGAAAGGACAATCATGAAGTGGTACAATAAATGTACTGTAGAAGCATGGAATTTTATAACCAGAAAGCCCATATGCCAGACACTACATGCGCCAGAGCTCAGACAAACACTTCACATCAAAGTCGATGAATAGAGACATTCGAAAGAGGACTTTTTATTTCATATACAAAAGTCTATTACATGTCTAGAAAAGGTTGTACAAAGGAGAATTTCTACAAAAGAAAGATCCTAAGTTTACAGCCAGCGGTCACCATGCGCCTCCAGATAGGCGCAGCAGCCACCATGCACCGTCAGTCAGGCACAGCAGACATCATGCGCCTCCAACCAGGCGCATCCCACCATCTCTTCAGCAGCTCAGTTATGTGCATCCAGCTCAGTTATGTGCATCCCTTCAGCAGCCCAGTTATGTGCCGCTCTTCCAGCCAGGCTCACCTGATAAGTGCTTCGCCAATCAAAGCATTTAACCCTCTGGCTGGAACCAAGGAAGAGAAGAGCACCGTAAATGCTGTGGCCAGGGGAGGCTTCGAAAGAGCCTCCAAAACCCAAGGAAGATCGTGATCGAAACCGCGGCTAAAGGAGCAGCTATCAACAAAACCAGAGTGGGTAACGCCCACTTTGAAGGAAGATAGAGCCTAGCACCGCCATTCCGATCTACGGCTCTTCCGGAATAACAGAGACGAGGCTCGAGCATCTCTATCTTTGGATGCAACAGACACCTTCCGCCTGCCTCAGAAGCCCTCGACTCCGTCTTTTGGATGTAACAGTCACCTTCAAGTGCATCAAAGACAACACAGCGTCTCATCTTCACCCTCGGGAGCACTTCGTCAACAGAATGCACCCGAATGCCCAAGTTCATGTTGGAAGTACATGAGAGAATGAGAAGCAAATCTTCTCTCCATGCCACTATTTATAGGCCGGGCAGATCAAACCCACGCGCCAAGTGGATGGCTCTCCGAATTCCGTGCAATGAATTTACATTAAATGGATGAACCGGACGCCTCAAATTCAGCCAAACGGCTATTTATAGCACTCGAGGAGTGAGACAGCCGCATCCTTAAAAGACATATCCAATGCGTCAGCCAGACAGCGTATCACACGTACGCGCCCTTCGGCATCAGGCGTATCGCACAGACGCACCCTACAGTACTCGGCGCATTACAGAGGATGCGCCCCCACACATCCCCATACCGAGTGGAACGCCAACCGACGCGCCCACTCAGCTGTCCATCGAATGTCACAAACATTAAATGCCGAACTGACAGAGTTGGCAGCACGCCTTCCAAAGTCTGAACAGTTGACAGCTTTTTCAGAAAATGAAGCGTCGCAACGTCAGCATCATCATGACTTTATTTCGACGGCCACTGCCACGTGGCCACCCAATCATCCGCATGCGCCTATACGGCCATGCGTCCAAATCAGCATGTGCCTCAAAAGTCATGCGTCCCAGACTGCTCTCTGATCCCGAAAGACAGAAGGAAAGTCGCCTGCATGCGCCTCAAAAGCCATGCACCCCAAATAGTTTGTAACTCCTAAAGGTTATGAGCCACAGCCTCCTCCTGCGCCCAATCCAAGGCACAGCTCACCAGATTACTCCTCTCCACCAAATCCGAGGTCTTCGAGCCATGGGTCGATGACACGTGTCCTTTGACTCAACTCGTCCAAGATTTCAGCAACGGAAAGATCTACTCCTCTGCTACGTGCCGGCTCACAACAGCAGCATGAAGAGTTCTCCCCCTTGATCAGGGTGCAGCATCCGTGCACCTCCATCAGCAACCTCCACGTGGCGTCCCCACACCGGCACATCCTACATGCGCGCATGAGCAGCCAACCTGCAAAACTATAAATAGAGGGATCATCTCCTTCTCACACACACACAGAATCCACAACGAACATACGAAGAATCACCAGAGAGGCAGATCCAGACACTCAACGTCTTCCTCCTTTCAGCAAGCTCCAGTATCCAGAGCAATCAACACCTTCAGAGAACCGATAACCGTCGTCAGCCGGTCAACGGAGTTAACGTATTACCACTCGCTCCATTGGCACAAAGGACCCAGCTTAAACAAAAGTGTACTCCTAGGACTACATCTAAGTCCTATATTGTAACACTGTTCTGTTTGTATTAAAGTTTCAATCAAACAATTTTAATGGCAAACAAGCTGGCGACTCTGCTGGGGACTTCTTTCTCCTCTTCCGAGAAAGTCGTGTCACAGGCCGACGATGTGAAGGTGGGCTCCTCCCACAAGACGCTGGTAGTGTGCCTCAATCAACAGGCGTACGAGGAGTTCATTTCTGAAGGAAGTGCGAGTCCTTCGAAGCGGCTGTCGAAGTCAAAGAAGACCCGCACAGTCTGGGTGCGCAAAGTCGACGCCTCGGGCACCACCGTTGAAGGGGATGCGCCCATCCAGCCTTCCCTTCCTGCTGACGTCCTCAGCAGTCAAGGTGCGCCCGCTGATGCAGCACATCTCTCGGGAAAGCGTGCGGCCGACCACGTTCCCCAGCCATCTTCCTCTCAGGCGAGGAAGATACGTCGACGGAGCAGGGGCACAGCCAATGCCCCGCATATCACCTCTGATGCGCCACAAAGAGCCTCTGTCTTTGACAGACTTACTCGCTGTAATGGCGAGTAGAATTTGGATGCTAAGTACTATGCGCCCCAGCGGGCTGGTACGAAGAAATCTAAGGCGGTACGGGCCATGCGCCACAAACGTGCTATGCCAGCAGCAGGCCAGAGGCACGCGCTCACTATCATGCGCGCTGCCGATGGCAAGCTGTACAAGGTTGATTCAAGTGCTTCTGCACCAACAACGAGTCGGCCTTCAAAGTCCTCATCTCGCTTGGGCGCATCTGCTGCGTGCACAACCAAGTCGAGTGAGGCAAACTCAGTGGTCTAGAACTCCCGCAGCACTCACCTGACCACCCCGGCGCTTGGCCCTGCCATGCGTCTGAAGGGGGTGTGAAGGTAGCACTCTCCTCCAGCGACCTGCGCAACGTGATCACTCACAAGCGCCGGTCAGGAGAGTTGACCAACAAGCACGATGCGCCTCTCACGGGGCACACTTGTACGGTGGTCACCATCAACTGCTGTTGTAAGACGGCAGTACCGCCAAGACAGTCAGTCTTCCAAAGGCTACAATCATCGACACCTCTTCGACATTGTCTTGGGACGAAGGTGTCAGCGGAAGAGGAGCCAAAGGTTGCTTCATGAAACGTGATCTCTAACTCCTCATCGGTCCGGAAGACGACTGCCAATTCCTCGTCTTCATCCAAAAGCCAGCCGAGGAAAACCAAGGCAGCTGTCTCGACTTCTGGAGTGTTCGAAGGCACTCGGTCGAGGAAGAAGTTCTTAGAGGAAGCTGGGGGTAGCCAGACCCTTGTCGAGCCTCCTTCCGAAGACGAAGATGTCCAAAGCACAGCTGCGGCAGATCTTCATCATCAAGGCGAGGTTGGCCTCCATGAAGCCCCTCAAAATGAGGATACCCTCCAGAGCACCGCTGGAGGTAGTGCTGGAAACGAAGAGGCCCTTCAAGACAGAGCTGAGGGCAATCAGGCCCTTGCAGATGCGCCTGTCGAAGAACTCCAGAATGTGGCTGGGGGTGGCCAAACACAAGGAGAGGCGACTCCCCCACATGAGAGTGAGGCTGAGAGTGAAGCCTCAACTGACCCATCCACTTCCGGCCGTGTCATGACAGTATACATGACCGGGGGTGATCCCGAGACTGATGCGCCACCACAGGACATAGTCCAGCGCATAGACTCGTTAGAGGGAGGACTCAAAACCCTCTCTGCCTCAATGCAAGCACTGACTCAAGCAGTGTTTGAGATGCGGTCGGCCTTAATCAGGACACCTTGAACTGGTCCCGACCCAGGAGACAATGGGGAGTCGAGTGTGCCCCTCCAACAGGCGCCCTCAGACACCGAAGCACCTCGGACGTCGGAGCCCTCAAACGCTCCACTCCAGATGGTACCTCCTTCCCCGACTCCTAGCTCCACGGAGGACGTGGTCGAAATGATCAAAGATCTGCGGGAGCGCTTCGAGTCCAAGAACAGGCAGGAGGAACGCCAGAAGATGGACATCCCCCAGCCTTATCCCCTTGAGTGGAACAAGGTGGTTTATCCACCAAAGTATAAACCACAAACACTCACGCCGTACGACGGGAAGGACTCTCCACGACGGTACCTGACGTACTTCCAGTCACAGACAGGGCATCTTCCGAAGGAGGACGTGCTCCTCACCAGTATCTTTGTTGGGGCCCTAAAAGGGGTGGCGTACGATTGGTATTGCAGCCTCCCCGATAATTCTATATCGTCCTTCGACGACCTGACGTGCCTCTTCCTTGACCGCTTCTACGACGGTGGGAAGGACATGACGATGGCGTCTCTCATAGGGATACGCCAGAAGGAGAAAGAAACGGTTCGGGCATTCATCGAACGCTTTCGTCAGGCCTGCTTCAGGCTACCTCCAGGCATGCCAGAACATGCGTTTCTCTCTGCTTGCAGCATGAACATGCTGCCTGCAGTAAAGCTCTGGCTCAACTCTACTCTCCCTCCCGACTGGAGCTCCCTGATCATCGAAGCTGAGGCTGCAGAAAAGAAGGCGGCCAATGCACGTCTTTTGGGTGTCAGCTTCCCCGCCTTTGACGATAAGGAGAAAAAGTCCGCAGCCAACAACTCTGGACGAGAAGCAAAGGGAAAACAGGTACTGACTGTTAATGCCTCGAAAGGCGCATCTGCGCCTACTCAGAAGCCTCTACTGGCACCGAGACCCAAGAAGATTTATTCATTCAATGATGATGACACCCTGCAACTCTTTGAGATACTGAAGCAGGGTGACAAGATCAAACTTCCGGACCCGAAGCGGCCCGATGAAGTCGGGAAAGTGGACAACCCGAGGTACTGTCACTACCATCGGTTTGTCGGACACCCGACCAAGGACTGCTATGACCTCAAAAATTACATCCAGCGCATGATCAATGCGGATATAATCTCCGTCGACTACGAAGAGAAGACGGTGTCAGCCAATGTGGTGTCACTTCAGTTCGGCACCTTGCCGCCGACTACCGCATAAGATGGCGTCGTCCCCATCCCTAAAGCGACAATGGAGGTGGTGAACTTACCACCTGCCCGTGACAATGCGAGTGGACTCGTCCCACTCACCACATCTCGAGGAGAAGTCCTCTGGGTTCACCCCGACCTCGTCTTCGAGGTGACTCAACCGGAGGTACGCCCTACCTCCAAATCAAAAGGCAGGAAGATCAAGTCTTGCCGTACAGTCTCTTCTTCAACGGAAGAGGCACTTCCAGTGCAGACGCGTGCACAACAGAACGCCCAATCCGGCGAAGCTGCCGCCGAAGTGGTGCCTCCTGGCGCCATCCCTGAGGAGGGTCCATCTAAGCCCTCAGCAGCCAATAAGCAGAAGCAGGTGGAGGCCCGTTTTGACAGACCTCTGCGGAAAGAAAATGTTTCGGGGCTAGCCAAGCCCCACAACTTTGACATTCTGGCACAACTAGCCAGTACTCCTGCACGCTTGTCTTTGTTCGAGCTCCTGCATCTTTCCAAGGACTCCCGAGAAGCTCTCTGCGAAGCTCTGAAGGATGCCGAATCCTTTCTCAGTCAGGTCAAGCAGCCTGAAGACCTCCCAACCACTTGTGCGTACTGTCATTGTGCGGATAAAGTTATCCCAAACATAACTTTCACCCAACAAGACATGCTGCTCAAGCATCACCGATATAACCGACCGCTGTATTACACAGGGAACATCGGTTCTGTCAAGGTGAGCAGGATTCAGATCGATCCGGGGTCTTCCCTAAGCATCATTCCAAAGGCGCTGTTATCAAAGCTGGGGATCCCAATGTAATGGCTGGCGCCCTCCAATACAACCATCAGTGGCTTCAACGCTAGCAAGAGCGAGCCACTGGGCAAGATCCGACTGAAGTGTCACATCGGCAGTCTCAAAACTGAGGTAACTTGTTATGTGGTGGATGCCGAGGTCAACTACAACATCCTACTCGGACGACCATGGTTACATGAGTACATGGTGGTGCCCTCCACGCTCCACCAATACATGAAATATGTATCCACCAACGGCGTCATCCGGACGGAGTTTGCAGACATCGATCCTTTCAAAGGGATTGAGGCCTACTTCACCGATTCTGACTTGTACAAGCCACTTGACGAGGAGGAAGCCAACGACGCTGATGATGAGGCAGAGACGGCAACAGAGCCGAACTTGGAGCCTGAAATAACTCCCGACGCCTCCTTGAAAATCCGATTGAAGGGCAAGCCTCTCCAGAAGGTGCCTCCAATGAGCATCAAGCTATCAGAGAAAGCACCGACTCACGAAGCTCCCCTGAAGATATGCCTCAAGGGAAAGCTACCTCAAACATCGGCTCCCCTGGTGGTAAAATTACAAGGGAAGGCGCCACTCACCGGAGGCGCAACCGAGGCACCTCTCAAGGTGCGTCTTAAGGGCAAGCCGCCGCAGTCATCCAAGATGCCGGAGAGGGCTCTCATAACCCTCTCAGACCCCAAAGTCAAAGCTGTAGAGGACTTTTCTGATCCGGTCCCAGTGCTTACAGATGAGGAGCTTGGCGAATATATCTCTGCTGATGTAGACGCACCCTCCTTAGACAATGTAATCCCATGGGATAAAATCTCGTACTCTATCAATAATAGAGTGTCTTTTAATTATTCTTGTCTTCCACACTGGAATGCCATGTATACATTAGATAACGCTCTACGGTCGTTGCAAACGCAAATAACGACCGTTCATCATAATCGAGTAGTCCCGTCTCAAGGAGTCTGTTTCATAACCCCTCCACGGAGCCGAGACGAAGGAACCATCATCTTGGGCAAAGTCGAGCGTCATCAAGACCTCCCGCCACTCGAGCCAGAACCTGATACCGGCAGAGTACAAGTCTATCGGTACACGAATACGGCAAAGCACATCATCCAAAAGATGGGCTACGACCTGAAAAGCAACAAAGGCCTAAACTACGGCAAGGGTCGACACCTCCCCATCCGGATTCCCACACCTAAGGGAAAGCCGCTGGATTACTACAATAAAATTCGACGGGGGTTAGGCTATGTCACGCCGCCATCAACTCCAGAGAGTTCAGACGCAGAAGACGTAGAGCATTCCCACTCGTCTGAAGCATCGACTTGGGATACTGATACCAGCATCGGATCAGTTTTCAGAAAAGTGCTGTCAGTTAACATGACATCAGCGCAACCTCAGAAAGATGAAGGCGAAGACCAACCACCGGAACCCTTCGAAGAGGAACCCTGGGCTCAACGCCTAGGAGAACAATGGGAATCTCGTTTTGAGTTACGTGAACCTCCCACTGAAGACGAAGTCGAGTAGATCGACCTCGGAGATGGGTCTTCTTCAAAACCCATCTTCGTCAGCAAAAGCCTAGAAGGAGAAGACCGAGAGTCTTTAGTCCAGCTGGCTAAAGAGTATATTGACGTCTTCGCCTGGAGCTACGAAGACATGCCGGGACTCGATCTACAGATCGTAATGCATAGGTTGAACATCTTACCTGATGCCAAACCTATCAAACAACAACAGCGACGCTTCCGTCCGGATATCATGAATGCCATCGATCAGGAGGTAGACAAACTCTTGACCAGCGGCTTCATCCGCGAGGAACAACACCCGGATTGGGTAGCCAACGTCGTCCCTATTACCAAGAAGAACGAGAAGATACGAGTCTGTATCGACTTCAGGGATCTCAACTCTGCTTGCCCGAAAGACGAATTCCTACTTCCAATCACCAATGTGATGATCGACAACACATGTGGCTTTGAACGCTTGTCCTTCATGGACGGGTATTCAGGCTACAATCAAATCAAGATGTTCTTCGATGACGCAAAACACACGTCATTCAGGACTCCGAAGGGTATTTTCTGCTACACAGTGATGCCCTTCGGCTTGAAGAATGCCGGTGCAACATACTAACGAGCTATGAGCACCATCTTCCGTCAACATCTTCGTAAGACAGTCGAATGCTATGTTGACGACATCGCAGTCAAGAGCCGCCTCAAAGGAGATCACCTACAGGACCTGAAGACGGTCTTCGATCTCATGCGGGCACATCAACTCAAAATGAACCCCGCTAAATCCTTCCTGGGGGTTTCTAGCGGCAAGTTCTTGGGCTTCGTCATCACGGCGAAAGGCATTCATGTCGATCCCGAGAAGACTAAAGCCATCCTCAACATGGACCCTCCAAAGAACCTTCGGGAACTTCGGGGCTTACAGGGACGTCTGGCGTACATCCGGAGGTTCATAGCAAACCTCTTCGGTAAATGCCAACCCTTTACTCAGCTCATGAAGAAGGGAGTCTCTTACGTCTGGACAGAGGAGTGCCAAAAGGCTTTCGATGACATCAAGGCTTACTTAACAAGCCCGCCAGTCCTAGTGGCACCTGTCGCCGGCAAACCATTCCTCCTCTACGTCCGTGCCATGGATCATTCCCTTGGCACTTTGCTGGCTCAAAACAGCGATGCAGGCTATGAGCAAGCAATCTACTACCTCAGTCGAACACTTATCGGGGCCGAACACCGATACAACCCCGTTGAAAAGGAATGCTTGGCTTTGGTGTTTGCCATCCAGAAGACTCGTCATTACGTCTCGGGCCAAACAATTCATGTTATCTCCCGAGTCAATCCGCTCAGGGTCCTCATGACGAAGCCAGGGTCATTAAACTCCCGGCTGGCTACGTGGGCGATCCTGCTAACACCGTACAACATGGTGTTTGTTCTGCAAAAAGCTGTCAAGGGTCAAGCTCTGGCTGACTTCTTAGCTACACACCCCATTCCAGAATCCTCAAAACTCTATGAAGACATCCCGGATGAGGTCCAAGAATCAAACGTCACCGAAGGAAGCTCCGTTTGGCGGATGTTTTTCGATGGCGCTTCCAGAACAGGCCCCAAAGGCCAAATCATCGCAGAAGTGGGGGTAGTCTTAGTCTCCCCCGATCAGCTGGTCATCCAGCGTGCGTACTCTCTTTCGAAGCCGTGCTCCAACAATATTGCTGAGTACAACGCGCTCATCATGGGACTTCAGCTAGCACAACAGCTGGAGGTGGATCATCTGGAAGCCTACGGCGACTCGAAACTCGTCGTGAACCAGATTCGGGGGCAATACGAGGTTCGCCATGAAGATCTGATCTCTTACCATGAAGTTGCATTGAATCTCATTTCAACCTTCACTGGGTTCTTCATTGAACATGTCCCCCGTCTACAAAACCTGGAGGCTGACGCTTTGGCTGGCCTCGCAGCCTCATTAGCAGCGCCCCTTGGGACTCAACACTATGTCACGGTAACTGGCCGAGACTTGATTTGTCCTAGAAACAAACTATGCTTGCAAGTGGCTCACGCCATGCCGACAAACACCGATGTTAATGTCCGAGACTGGAGGTTCCCGTTCATCGACTTCGCTGTCTACGGAATCCTTCCAGAGGACCCGAAGGAAGCCGTCTCGGTCAGGAGACGTTCTCTTCGATTCTACTACGATACAGCCACCAAAACGCTGTACCGACGCTCCTTCGATGGGCTTATCCTTCGATGCCTGTCCAACGAAGAAGCGGCCGAAGCTCTTCGAGAAGCTCATGACGGAACTTGCGGAGCTCATCAACCCGGTCCTAAGTTACAGGATCGACTGCGACGTATGGGCTACTACTGGCCAACCATGGCCGCCGACGCCGTTGAATATGCTAAGAAGTGCCATGCATGCCAACTTCATGCAGACTTCATACATACACCGTCTGAACCTCTACATCTTACAGTCGCCTCCTGGCCATTCGAAACCTGGGGCATGGATATTGTAGGACCAATCACCCCTCCTTCATTAAGAGGACACTGTTTCATCCTGGCCATCACCGATTACTTCTCCAAATGGGCGGAAGCAATCCCACTGGCAAAAGTAAAAAGCTCCAGGATGGTCAGCTTTATCAAACACCATATCATTTACCGTTTTGGAGTGCCCAGGCGGATCATCCATGACAATGGTCCTCAGTTCATCAGCCACATTTTTAGCAGGTTCTGTGACAAGAATCGCATTCAGAACGTGGCCTCAATCGCCTACAATCCAGCAGCAAACGGATTGGCCGAGGCGTTCAACAAAACAATCGTTAGGCTGCTCAAAAAGGTCGTGTCATCCAACAAACGCGACTAGGATGAAAAGCTTGGCGAATGCCTTTGGGCCTACCGCACAATGGTACGGACCCCAACAGGCAACACACCATTCTTCCTGGTCTACGGGAGCGAAGCGGTACTGCCTTCGAGATCCAGATACCCTCACTCCGCGTAGCAATCACAAACAAACTCACAGAAGAAGACAATCAACGTCGTCGTTTGCGGGAACTGGAGGCACTTGACGAAAAGCGTCTCCTAGCTCAACAATGTATCGAATTCTACCAAGCCCGTATATCACAGGCTTTCAACAAGAAGGTTAAACAGAGGACTTTCCAAGTTGGCGATCTGGTTTTAGCAGTCAGAAGGCCAATGGTGTTAACTCACAAGACACCAGGGAAGTTCGAGCCCAAGTGGGAAGGACCTTTCATCATTGAGACGGTATACTCAAACGGTGCTTACCGCCTCGCCAAACCCAATGGGGACTTGTTCATGATGCCCATCAATGGCAAGTTTCTGAAGAAGTACTATTCTTGACATCCTCCAGACATGTACTTCCCCAAACAACCTCTTTCCACAAACTCAAACGCCTCCGGAACCCAGCTGTTCCGTGGCATCCTTTCGTAGAAAGATAACCACGTCCACATTACCTCTGAGTTGTCTCTCTACACCCTACAAAGCGTAATCTTACACTTCGTAAGTTTACGCTACCCTTCATGTTTATCACGTCCATGTTACCTCTGAGTAAACATCTCGTACAAACAACCCCTGTGTTGTCGTACATTGATCGCAGAACTTCTACGTCCATATCACCTCTGAGTTGTTCAGCGTATCCCCCAGGAGCATTCCTACCACGTCCATAATACCTCTGAGTAGGAAGATTCTATCATTTGAACCTAATGATTGCCATGTCCACACTATCTCTGAGGAAACATGTTGGTTCCTTCAAACTTATTATCTGTACCTAAAAACCAAGGTGCGCAAAAGATAATAGGTCCACATAAATCATCAAGTTCATATTATTAAAAATGAACGCATCACAAAAAAAGGTTGTGTATTTCTTTATTTTTCTAAAAGAGAGAGTACAAAAATACGCTATTCCCCCTGCAAGAGTTGCAACATAAAAAGAGAGAAACTACAGCCCCGATCCTCTCCAGGGTGGGATGAGAGCTCTCTGACTCGACGTCTCAGGTCGGCAGTACGAGTTTCCACAGTCGCCAGGACTCGACGCTCGGCTTCTTGACGCATTAATTAGACAACCTCAGCGGAAGTTTCGCTCTCATGCTTCTCATCAAGCTGTCGTCGCTGCTGAGCCAAAGCAAAAGTCCGCTGAGTAAGAGTCGCCTCCTCCTGCTTGAATGCTACGTGCTCAGCCAAGACACGATCAGCTTCTAATTGGAGTTGGGCCCGTTGGTCCTCAAGACGGCGCATCTGGGCATCGACCTCTGCGATGTTAGCATCCAGTGCAGCCCGCGTCTCCGTCGTCTTCTTCATAGATTGAGACAACTGCTCCGCCGCAGCCTCAGTCCCAGCCACTTCACGCTCCCAACTGCTCACATTGGCCTGGTGGGAAGCCTCGATCTCAGCAATCAACTTCCCCTTCTCTGCATCTATCAAGACAGAGAGGTCATTTCGTTGGATGCGCTGCAGTTCTGCGAGCCGCTCGTCCAGTTCGATCACCGAAACCTCCAGAATTTCGGCCATATGGTCGTGGCCTTGGTGCACGCGGATCAGCTCGATACAGGGCATTGCCAAAGCTTTTGCTGTCGCAAAGCTCCCGTTGGCACCCATCACTGCAGATACACCCTTCTCCAGCATTTTGTACACTCCCTCGACGAGGAACTTCACATACTCGTCGGCATCCGCCAGTACCTGCGGCGTCATAGCAGGGGTTGGAGGAGCTACTACAGTTTGCGGACCACAGAAAGATCCGCCAACCTCGACCTGCGAGGCTTGAACCTCGGCATCAAGGGGCTCTTCATCAACAGGGGCCAGACTACTAGCCCGAGGAACCGAAAGAACAGAAGGAGCCGGCACAGGCGTCGAAATAGTACCCCAAGTGGAAGGAGCAACAGAGGGTTCCACTCCCTTGCCCTTCTCAAGCCCGGAGGAACCACCGACGTCAACGGCCACCTCTTCTACCCCCAACGTCCTATCAGCATCAGGTACCTCCCCCGGCAGAACGGGGTGATCAACATTCATCTCCTGGCCAGCCCCGGGAGACAAGACCGGCAGAAGGGTCTTATCCTCCTCAAGTCCCTCTACAGGGATAGAATCTGTCGCTACCACCTGATCGGTAGCCATCTCGACTTCCACGGTTGGAGCCGAGGCAGGAGTTGGCTGTGATATAGCCGACCTCCCCTCATCATGACAGGAAGGGGAATCAACCTCTCCTCTGTCCCACTTACCTCTGTTGCCACCGCAACAGATTCCTGCAGCTCTGGAGCGATGTTATCGGAAGACGACGAACTCCAATCCACTTCATCATCTGGATGCCTCGAGTCCGTAGGACCCTCAGTATCCAAGGCCTCCACGGCAGACGGTACTTTCCCAGAAGTTGTTGCGACCTCAAAGTCAGGAGATACTAAAACCTCTGCAGGAACATCTTCGGGACCCTCCTCCACGGGAGACATCATCATCGGTGGAATGCGCTCATCAGAAGAGCCTGCCACCTCCTTCGGTTTACTAGCGCCCGATTTTGAAGCACGGGACTAATTCTTCAACGATCCCTACAAGAAGAAGAGCGTAAGTCACCATAATGACGTGAAGAACTGGAATTACGGAGCATTCCTTACCTCAGTTGGAACTGATCCTGTTGGCATTACAAGTGGCACTTCCGTAACCTTCGGGGTTGACGTCCTTCTCGACCTTTTCGGTACAGAAGAGCCAGCTTCTGTGTCAGCCTGCCTTTTTCCGACAGACGGGTCTCTCACTGGTGCTGCAGCAGCAGCCCGATATCCCGCCAATTCTGACGGACGATATGATCGGGCTGCCATCAACATATTCGCTGTTGCCTCCAATTGGGTTCTAATGATGAAACTAGTCTCCCTGTCATAACCAGAAGACATAGTATTCATAGTGCAATATAGTTTGGCGGCCGGATATAGGATCGGCGGCCGAGGATTGCGAACTGGTGTGGTAAACTTAACGCTAGTGCATCCAGCATTATAATACTGCCAGCCCCGGGCTCCATCCAGCAAACTCCCGATGAAGCCTAGACTGCTACTGGGATTTCGCAACATTAGCTGGATATAGCCAAATTAACGAGCAAATCGGCTTGGCAAGTACGGCTCCAGATAACATCTATTCTGGTTGCGGTAGACCAGGTGAGAAGGCCGGATACTCTGCAACCAACGAAAACTCCATTTCGGCAAAGTGACCGCATCTTCGCCAGAGTCAACCAAATCTTGGTCGGCCTCGAAATCCTTGAAGATCGGGTCAACCTTCATAATTTTCCACCCCTGAAGGAAGGACAAAACTCTCCTACAAACGGGGACGCCAGTGTAAGACCACTTCCTTTTGTAGAAGCGGCGAATGAAGGCATCTCCTTCAACATGGTCCTCCTCAGGACTAGGACTCATCACGTTCGGATGATGTAAAATCAGCCACCCCATAAGATAGTGGAAAGGCAGCTCGGCCCGGGAAAAGTTGTCATTGTTACCTTTCTCGTGGATCACATCATCAGCAAAAGACCTCAAGCCGTGCAACAGGTTGCACACCATCGCGGGAAGGAGAGCTAAAGGTCGTCCACAGGCCAACTTCACTGCAGGCAAAATGAGGTTCCGATGTACCCTCTCGACGGTACCGGATCCACCTGCAAATACGCAATCCCGGAGCCATATCATCAAGTAGGCCGTCAACACTGCCCTAGATGACATCCGGTGCGCGCAGTGCCAGAAACAGCTGTACGTATCCTTGCCTCTCTCATTAGAATGTGGGGTCCTCTCGTCCAGTCGGCTTATTTCAGAACTCACTTCCGCGGGCTTCAATCCCTGCGGAGTCGTAAACCGGATCCTCGAAGGATCCGCCAAATCCTGCCTGAAGACATAGTCCCTCCAAGCAGTCACATGAGGCTGGGTCTTCCCCTTGTCCCTCCGGTGCAGCAAATAATGATGGCTCGTCACCTCTTTGAAAACATCCATCATCTCCGGGTCTTTATCTTCCAGAACCTGGATCTCTTCGTTTGACGAGAAATATTCCTCGTACGGTTCCGAGCCCCAAGGAAGCTTGGACACTTCGTATATCTCATGAAGGGCCAATCCCAACTCCCCCACCGGAGTAAAGAAGCTGCCAGTCTGGACATTGAAAAGCTCCAAGAGCGCAAGGAACATAGGCTTATTGAGGTCCACGCCTGCCTGCGTAGCCCGAATGGTGGCTATCAGCCCGATCTCTTCAAGCTCAACTTTGAACCTTGAAAGCACCCAGGTGGTCAACTCGTCCCACTTCGGAATGTAGTGACACCAACCTTCGACTCTAAAATCAGCTGTCGGGTACGTGACCTTCGATGTCAGCATCCGATTTACAAAGGTCGGGGCACTGAAGAAACGTGTCGTTTGGGACTTCACTATAGATGCTCCCGGGACGCAAAGCTCGGTAACTGAACGAGGAACCGGTTCGTGAGGCAGTCAAGATATCTCGCTGGTTTGAGGTGGTGTCAATCGAAAGGGTACCTCCCAAAGCCCCTCTTTAAGAGGGAGTAAGTTCCCAACCCATCCTTCTCTTCGAAGCTAAATGATAAAAGGCTGTCAGCGGCAACTGGCGGTCAACCTGCCGCATGTATAACACCATGCCCTTAGCAGAAAAGAACCAGTCTTCTCTGATCTTCAGTATCTTCGCTTCGGAAGAGACTAGTCGGTCGCCAAACAGAAAGGCAGGTTTCAAGAAAGTCACACCTTCAGATTCAGCAGACTTCAGTTTGCCACTCTCCATCATACTCTGGAGGAAAAGCGGCAACTGGGCCTGGATTTGTAGCATCCTCTCACGAGGTTGATCCTGAAGGATAGCATCCTTTGCAGGGTTGATCACCGCCTCATCAAAATCAACTCCCATCTGACAAAGAGAAGCGTCAGGAGGACCTCATTCAACAAAGGGATCGTCATCGACACTGGCACAACAAAAGTGGAAGTCAGGCAAAAAGACAAAATGTGTCAAGCAGACTGGCGCATTGTCAGGGTATAAACCCATACGTATCTGCTCTAGCGCATCATCAGGGTGTGGCCCCATATGCGACAGTATTGGAGCTTCGGCGCATCATCAGGGCATAAGCCCATGCACGTCAGCATGCTTCGGCGCATCATCAGGGCGTAAGCCCATGTGCGTCAGCATTGGAGCTTCGGCGTATTATCAGAGCTTGAGCCCATGCGCGTCAGCGAAGGCTTCGGCGCATCTTCAGGGAATAAAACCCATGCGCGTCAGCCATTAAAACCTCGGTGCATGATTAAGGTGTAAACCTATGCACGTCGGCAAGATAGAACCTCGGCGTATCATCAGGACAGAAGTCCATACGCGTTGGCAGTTAGGGCACATAGCCCAAAGCAGAGATGAAACCCACCTGTCACCTCGGGATGAACGTCGACAGGAGTCGCAAGAGTGATAGGTACATCCTCGTCGACGAGCTCCTTCGCTTTCTCCTTCCCCTTGCCGGCAGCACTGCGAGGAGTCTTGGGAGCCATTCTCTCGAAGAAGAAAGAGTTAGGGTTTTTGAAGAAGGAACTCTAAAGAAGCAGAGACACAGAGAAGAAGAACTCTCTCTCTCTCCAACCCTCACCTAATTATAGGGCATGGTCGCACGCGTGAACCGATGACGTGTAATCTCAGCCGTTGCTTTGGGTTCTGTGCAAAGATAACAGCAAATAAAACCAAAAGATCATCATTAATCTTTTCGGTTACCGAGACGTCATCATCATTAATTGAGAGGAGCATGCGCCCGAACAGGCATGCGCCCCAAAAATCACGTGCCCTGACCTCCATGCTTCTTATTCAAAGTATTCCAAAACTTATTCAAAAGTTTTGAAAACTTTGAAGGGGGTCTTGTAGAAGCATGGAATTTCATAACCAGACACTACATGCGCCAGACACTATATGTGCCAGAGCTCAGACAAATACTTCATATCAAAGTCGATGAATAAAGACATTCGAAAGAGGACTTTTTATTTCATATACAAAAGTCTATTACATGTCTAGAAAAGGTTGTACAAAGGAGAATTTCTACAAAAGAAAGATCCTAAGTTTACAGCCAGCGGTCACCATGCGCCTCCAGATAGGCGCAGCAGCCACCATGCGCCGTCAGTCAGGCGCAGCAGACATCATGCGCCTCCAACCAGGCGCATCCCACAATCTCTTCAGCAGCTCAGTTATGTGCATCCAGCTCAGTTATGTGCATCCCTTCAGCAGCCCAGTTATGTGCCGCTCTTCCAGCCAGGCTCACCTGATAAGTGCTTCGCCAAGCAAAGCATTTAACCCTCTGGCTGGAACCAAAGAAGAGAAGAGCACCGTAAATGCTGTGGCCAGGGGAGGCTTCGAATGAGCCTCCAAAACCCAAGGAAGACCGTGATCGAAACTGCGGCTAAAGGAGCAGCTATCAACACAACCAGAGTGGGTAACGCCCACTTTGAAGGAAGATAGAGCCTAGCACCGCCATTCCGATCTACGGCTCTTCCAGAATAACGGAGACGAGGCTCGAGCATCTCTATCTTTGGATGCAACAGGCACCTTCTGCCTGCCTCAGAAGCCCTCGACTCCGTCTTTTGGATGTAACAGTCACCTTCAAGTGCATCGAAGACAACACAGCGTCTCATCTTCACCCTCGGGAGCACTTCGTCAACAGAATGCACCCGAATGCCCAAGTTCATGTTGGAAGTACGTGAGGAAATGAGAAGCAAATCTTCTCTCCATGCCACTATTTATAGGCCGGGCAAACCCACACGCCAAGTGGATGGCTCTCCGAATTCTGTACAATAAATTTGCATTAAATGGATGAACCGGACGCCTCGAATTCAGCCAAACGGCTATTTATAGCACTCAAGGAGTGAGACAGTCGTATCATTAAAAGACATGTCCGATGCACCAGCCAGACAGCGCATCACACGGACGCGCCCTTCAGCATCAGGCGCATCGCACAGACGCGCCCTACAGTACTCGGCATATTACAGAGGATGCGCCCCCACACATCTCCATACCGAGTGGAACGCCAACCGACGCGCCCACTCAGCTGTCCATCGAACGTCACAAACATTAAATGCCGAACTGATAGAGTTGGCAGCATGCCTCCAAAAGTCTGAACAGTTGACAGCTTTTTCAGAAAACGAAGCGTCGGCAACGTCAGCATCATCATGACTTTATTTCGACGGCCACTGCCAAGTGGCCACCCAATCATCCGTATGCGCCTATACGGCCATGTGTCCAAATCAGCATGCGCCTCAAAAGCCATGCGTCCCAGACTGCTCTCTGATCCCGAAAGACAGAAGAAAAGTCGCCTGCATGCGCCTCAAAAGCCATACGCCCCAAATGGTTTGTAACTCCTAAAGGTTATGAGCCGCAGCCTCCTCCTGCGCCCAATCCAAGGCACAGCTCACCAGATTACTCCTCTCCACCAAATCCGAGATCTTCGAGCCATAGGTCGATGACACGTGTCCTTTGACTCAACTTGTCCAAGATTTCAGCAACGGAAAGATCTTCTCCTCTGCTACATGCCGGCTCACAACAGCAGCATAAAGAGTTCTCCCCCTCGATCAGGGCACAGCATCCGTGCGCCTCCATCAGCAACCTCCACGTGGCGTCCCCACACCGGTGTACCCTACATGCGCGCATGAGCAGCCAACCTGTAAAACTATAAATAGAGGGATCATCTCCTTCTCACACACACACAGAATCCACAACGAACATACGAAGAATCACCAGAGAGGCAGATCCAGACACTTAACGTCTTCCTCCTCTCAGCAAGCTCCAGCACCCAGAGCAATCAACACCTTCAGAGAACCGATAACCGTCGTCAGCCGGTCAACGGAGTCAACGCATTACCACTCGCTCCATTGGCACAAAGGACCCAGCTTAAACAAAAGTGTACTCCTAGGACTACATCTAAGTCCTATATTGTAACACTGTTCTGTTTGTATTAAAGTTTCAATCAAACAATTTTAATGGCAAACATGCACGAAGGACCATAAGAAGATATAAGGGATAAACCAAGGCTCGTGGTTTCTTCCTACAGTTAATCATCCAGTCCATCATGGTACGTGGAAGAGTAAAAGGAATACGATGGTGAAGATGATACAAAGCTGATATTTCAAAATAAGTAACTTCATCGGTGGAGCCGGCTTTGGGTAAGATTGTGTTAAAAACAATCCGATAAAGTTCATAGGAGTAAGGGTTGAGATGTTTGGCCATAAGCTTACGAGGGCAAATATTTGGGGCACATAAATCTGCCTTGAAGCTTTCAAGGGAAGTTCCATCCAAAAATTGGAACGACCGAGCTGTAACAAGCTTATCCCAAGTATCGAGATCTTGAAGTTCAAGATACTCGGCCAAATCAGAATCAGCAAAGGCGATATCAATGCCCGTAACTCGTGAATAAATGTGAGTGTCATCATGAGTCAAGTTGCGGTAGAACATTTGTATAGCGCTACGATAGATGACGAAATTTGTAGCAACTAGCTCATCAATACAAAGATCACGAAATATAGATTCATATTGTGAAAAGATTGTAAAGTTTATGGGGTGTCCTGCAAACACCGGACGGGTCCGAAAGTCACTAAACCAATCGTTGGACCTCGGTCTGAGATCTCTTCCCACGGTTGAGCAAGCGAGGAGCCATAGCACAAAATAGATAAAATTGAGATAGAGAAGGAGAGAGAGTTATACCTCAAATAAAGGATAAACAGTGAAAGTGAATGAGAAAATAGCCCTTCTCCTTGATTTTGGTGAGAAATGGAGCACTATGGAGAGAAAACTAGGGTTAGGGTTTGAGAAAATAGTGGTAGAGAAGTGGAGGAGGTGGTAAGAATGAAGGAAAGAGAAGAGAAACCGAAATATAGGTGAGGGTTTCTCTTGGTCGGGTTCAATTTTGACCATTGGATCAACATTGAGATCCACGGCTGGAACAGTCCCCGATTTTGGAACAGGGAGACCGAACTCGGCCCGAACTCTAGTAAGGACAGAGTTCGGCCCGAACTCTAGTAAAGCTTAAAGGATTCAATAAACCAGATAGTACAAGTAGAAGGATAGCAATATGAAATTGAAAAATAGCATGTCAGCAGATTATAAATCAAAATGTACCGTATAATAAACAAGGAAATATATCATGATTCAATAATTTGAAGCTACCATGGGTTAGCTGCAGGGGCCGGATCCCAGCTAGCGGTAGTCCTGAGGACTAGTGCACCGTGTCGCTTAGGCTTTTACGCCTTGTTGTCAGAAGGACCCTTTCGGCTTGTACCCATAGCAAGTTTATTTTAAGAGAATCTCAATATAGTCGATATTTACGCAGGTGTATTTTAATTTATGACAGCTTCATCTAAAATTTCAAGTTCACGACAAAGGAAATTGGAGCGCTCTTCGGATAATGACTTTGTGAAGAAGTTTGCTAACTGGTGATCAGTGTCAATAAATTCTAATTAATCGTGCCATTTTGCTGATGATCATGCAAAAAGTGGTGTCGTATCTCAATGTGCTTCGTGCGTGAGTGACAAATGGGGTTTTTAGTAAGATTTATTGCACTAGTGTTGTCACAAAAGATAGGAATATGCATGAAAGATAAATTATAGTCTTCAAGGGTTTGCTTTATCCACAGAATTTGTGCACAACAACGCCCAGCTGCTATGTATTCAGCTTCTGTTGTGGACAGTGCGACAGAATTCTGCTTCTTGCTAAACCAAGAGACCAAAGCCTTTCCTAATAAATGGCACGTACCGCTCGTACTTTTACGGTCGACCTTACATCCAGCAAAATCAGCATCAGAGTAACCAATGAGGTCAAATGATGTTGACTTGGGATACCATAGGCCCACTGTAACCGCACCTTTAAGGTATCTAAAGATACGCTTAACTGCGGTCATGTGCGATTCCTTAGGATTTGCTTGATATCTAGCACACAGGCAAACGCTAAACATTATATCAGGGCGACTAGCAGTAAGATAAAGTAGACTGCCTATCATACCTCGATACTTACGTTGATCTACGGGTTTGCCGCTCTCATCTGGTTCCAGTTTAGTTGAAGTAGCCATAGGAGTGCTGATTGGTTTGATATTATCAAGTTCGAATTTCTTCAGCATGTCCTTTGTATACTTCGACTGACAGATGAAGGTTCCATTTGACATTTGTTTGACTTGCAGCCCAAGAAAGTAGTTGAGCTCCCCCATCATGCTCATCTCAAACTCGGTCTGCATACACTTGGCAAAATAGAGTTTATGGAATGAAAAGATGACTTGGTTGCCTTGTTTAGCTCACATTCGGCACATACGGTATCTTTTTTGAATGTGATATCGGGCAAGCCTCTAACTAGCTTCTTGGTCGATAGCCTGGATATAGTATCCATATTGGCATGACCAAGATGCTGGTGCCATAGTAGCCGTTTATCTTTATGAGCATATAAGCATCTACCTGCATTTTTAGTATTTCCAGACAAATAGAAAGTATAAATATTATCCTCTCTTACCCCTTCAAAAGCGATGTCTCCCGTTGACCTATCATAAATAAGGCATTTGTTTTGTCCAAAGTTAATGTCATATCCATGGTCAACAAGATGACTAATGCTGAGCAGGTTATGCTTTAACTCGGTCACTAGGCAGACATCCTTTATTACGGAAGAGGGAGGATAACCAATATTGCTATTACCTATAATATAACCTTTGAGGTTGTTGCCGAAGGATACATATCCTTCTCTCTTCATCGATAGTGATGCGAAAAGATTTGCATCTCCTGTCATATGCCGCGAGCATCCACTATCGAGAATCCACTTACTCTTAGTTGAGGAGGGAAGGTCCACCTACATCAAGAGTAGATGTGACCTTTGGTACCCAATTTCTTGAGGGTCCTGAAAAGTTAGTTTTTGGAAACCATGCATATATTTTTCTATCAACTAATCTTCTAATTCTACATTGTGGTGATATGTGTCCATGTAAACCACAATAAGTACATGTAGCATTCCTATTCACGTTAGGAGCATGCTGATGATGTCTATAAGCAGTGTAATGAGCAGAAGTATAATGATTGGCATGGTGATGATGATTATGCATAGAGTGCGGTGGGGTAGCATGGTGATGTTGTCTATAAGTAGAGTGATGTTGATTGTGTCTTTGTGTAATATGATGATTGTATTTATGTGTAACATGATGATTTTGTGACATATGATAATTATTTCTACGTGCATGTGGTTTGTGTCTGTCTATAAGTAGAGTGATGTTGATTGTGTCTTTGTGCAATATGATGATTGTATCTATGTGTAACATGATGATTTTGTAACATATGATAATTATTTCTACGTGCATGTGGTTTGTGTCCTTTGTGAAATTGTGTGTATATGAAAGCATGATTATGTGTTGGATGATGTGGATGACTAGCATGAGAAGTATTATGCTTTGTGGGTGTCTCATGAGATTGGGTTTGAGGTTGAGCAACCTGTTTACCCAATTTAGTCTCTAATCTCTTGGAGACAGCCTACAGATCAGTAATCTTAGCATTTAAACTATATATCTTAGTCATAGAAATCTTGTGTCTACTCTTTTCTTCAGCAAACATCATGTTGAATGTTGTGATTTCTTGTGTTTGTTGCTCAATACGTGTTTCAGCATCATGAAGGCTTAGTTTAAGCTTCGATACCTCATCTGTGACTTCCGTAGGTGAAATGTCTCTAATGTTATCAAGCAATAAAGAAAGTCTTTAAGTTTCGACTTTATGACTTTTGATTTTGTCTTTGGCGTGTTTGTATTTACCAATAATCTTTTTGTGATCATCGAGTAAATCAGTGAAAGCATCGCTAAGTTCATTAAAAGAGAAGTCGTCAAGAGTTTCGTTTGATACCTTATCAGATGTTGCCATTAGGCACACATTAGCCGTATCTTGAGGAGAGTCTTTTTCTTCCTCGGAGTCACTAGCTTCGCTTTCATGCCAAATGCTTGTGTTGGCATATTTCTTTGATGAAGTCTTCTTATATGGCTTCTCATAGCGGTTGATCTTCTTCAAGAATGGACAATCTTTTCGGACGTGTCCAGTCTTCTTGCAACCATAGCAAGTTGGCTCTTCTTCACCATCTTCTTGTGGTTCCTTCTTCCTTCGATTGAAGCGAAGGAATTTCTTGAAGTTGCGGATCATAAGGGCTTGATCATCTTCCGAGTCATCATCGTCTGTCTCTTCGGGTTCAGCCCTTCGCCGGTGAGCTTTGAGTGCGATTTCCTTAGCCTTAGGAGCAGGATCTTTGAAGTCCTTGAGGTCAAGCTCATGAGTCATTAGCTTTTCTATCAAGGTCTCCATGGACATGGTTGTGAGATCATTTCCTTCTATGATGGCCGTCACCTTAGGGTTCCAAATTTTTGGTAGCCCCCTAAGTAGCTTGCGAATCTTCTCGTGATTTGAGTATTGCTTGCCGAGCGAAGACAGGGGGTTGATGATGTCGAGGAATCTTGTGAACATTTGCGTGATCGTCTCATTTGGTTTCATCTTGAAAGCCTCGTATTCTTGAGTGAGACGGCTTATCTTTGATTCCTTGACTTGGGTAGTTCCTTCATGCGTCACTTCTAGAAGTCTCCATACTTCGTGAGATGTGGTGCATGTAGATACCCTGTTGAACTCATTCCTGTCTATAGCACAGAATAAAGCATTAATAGCTCTCGCATCTAGACTTACCTGTTTCTTCTCCTCGTCAGAATATTTGTCATGTGATTTCTCAACGAGATCACCGTTGACAACTATCCTGGCGGGCTTTTTGTAACCCTCAGTGACGATAGTCCACAGGTCAAAGTCTAGAGACTTGAGATAAAAACTCATCCTTGTTTTCCAATATGTGTAGTTAGTTCCATCGAATAGGAGAGGCCTATGAGTGGACTGTCCTTCACCATGATTGGAAATCAAGGATTGTGTGGTTGCCATGGATCAGCTCTAGGATGTAAGTCCTTGTAAAGAGAACAGAGCTCTGATACCAATTGAAGAACGGATGGCAACTCTAGAGGGGGGGTGAATAGAGTATATAGAGATAATATCTAATTAAAAAAATTAACTCTATCACAAATAAAACTAATCAGAGTAAATACGGAATTTAAAGTGAGAATCAAGAGAGCATACGCAAACACAGCCGATTTTAACCTGGTTTTCCTCGTGGAGGACTAGTCCAGGCCTGAGAACTCTAGCTCAGGATTAAATCTACTATTTATGAAATAGTAGTTTACAACCCGTGCCTTTTCTTCAGAAGAGCACGTCAACTTCTTACAGAGGATCGCAGTGGCGATTTGCTTAGAATTTTTTAAGCGACTTCTTCAACTCTTGCACAAGACTTCTAACTGAGAGATGCTGAGCACTCGAGACTTAGGAAGCTTGTGGCTAGTAGATGGGAAGGGTATGGCTTATTTGAGCTTAAGAGAGAAGAGAAGAGAAGATTGAATGATTTGAAATGAGAGAATTCTAGGCCTATTTATAGAATTTTTGTAGGCAGAATTCGGCCAGAATTCGGGTAGAAAATTTCAAATATTTGGCCGTTGGACAACTAGCAACCAGCTAACCCTAAAATTAAGGTTGCTGATTTTTAGGGGACATAGTTCGGCCCAAACTCTGTGTGGAGGCAGAGTTCGGCCCGAACTCTGTCTCCAGAGCACAGAACTGGTTTTTGGGGACCAATGGACATTTTCTGGATGGTGGAGTTTAGGGATTATTGGGTAGGCTATAGATCAAGTCTCAAGAGCTCAGCATGACACAGTTTACATCAATCTAGACTCAATAAAAGTATAAAATACAGACTCATATACAGCTGAATTACAAAGACTGAGCTGTCTTCTGACTTGAGCTTGATGTAGACGTCGTGTGTCGTATTGAATTATTATAAGTATTATTTAGTCAATGTTATCAATATTTGGTTGACTGTGACTTTGTGTCAACACTGACGTCCGAGGTACTGCTCCTCCTCCTTCCGTACTCTGTGTATGAGACCTCTTCTGGCCTCCAGTCCTTGTTGATAACCTTTGAATAGTAAGCTCGTGCCTCCGAGCTGCCATCAATACTGCATCGAATGTCTGGTAGTCGTGCCCCTCGACCAGCTGCATAATCTCTAAGTGAAGTCCCTGTTGGAACCTCATAGCCTTCTCTGGCTCCATCGCCACCATCGTCCCTGTTGGAACCTCATAGCCTTCTCTGCTGAAGCTCATACCGAGCTACCACGCCAAAGTACTTGGCCTTGAACCTGGTACTGAAAATATCCCAAGGAATATGATGCCTCATTCCAACCTCTTGGGATGCCCACCAGTCACGGGCGAGATCCTGAAGTAACAATCTGACTTGGTCAACGTTCTTCCCTGCTGGAACCTTTTCTGCTGTCAATATGGCCTCAATGTCCTAAAGCCAAGCATCCGCTGTAATGACATCCTCCGTACCGTCAAAGTATCTCGGGTTAAGTCGACAAAACCTCCCCGACGCTTCCGAGTCATTCCTGACGCTCCTCTCAAGAGCTAGCTGTAACCCCTGATTCAGTAATATATTCTGTTCTTGCTGCTAGGTCTGTTGTTGCTGTTGGGCTGCCGTCTGGTGCTGCTGGGTCTCCAATAACCCTCTGATAATCTATAATAGTGTCGGTGTGTCTAGTGCTACTGGTACTACCGGTATCACTGGAGGTACGGGAATCTCTGGCCTCTGCGGCTCAACTGGCTCATGCTCGGTAACATTCTCGATGTGAATCTGTCCAGATAGAGGGGCTACCGCTTACGGATCTCTGACTGGTCCCTGCTCTACTGGATTCTCTTCCATGTCGGCTCCTCCAATAGCCGAGAATGATGTGACCCTCAAAAAAAGGATACACGGTATCAAAAGATAGGACGAGAAGGAATCGAGAATGACAATCAAGTTAGCAATCAAAGTGGGAGAAAGAGAAGACGAATCAGGAGATCAAAGAGAACATGTTTTGATTGAGACTCCTATAATCGTAACACCCCACAAGTCTGAAAAACATAGACCTGCACGGGCCACCAATAAAACCTTGTCACGCCCCAATACCGGAATACTGAGGTGGACTAGGCCAGCTACTCCATATGAGGTATATAAACGTCATACGGTGATCATGACTATCAAGAGATAAGGGGGTGCATGCTACAATCAAGTCTCCTATGGTCCCACAGAGCATCTATGTCTCAATCAATCTGTAAAACCCCTAAATTTCTACTATTTCTTTTTAATTTAATTATTAATTATTTAATGATTTGTGCGAATATGTGCGACGTACAAACCATTATTTAATGATTTGTGCGATTCTGTCTCAATCAATCTGCTCGACGAGTGCGAATATGTGCGACGTACATATTTTGAAAAACATTATTTTTATTATTTTTATAGTTTCAAAGAAATGTAGATAATAATTATTACTAGATATTAATTTCAAGTTTAAGATTTTAATTATGAAAACCTTGTCGTTTTTAGCAGTTATTAATAATAAAAAATTTTCGTGCAAAAATATTTATTTCATAAATATTTATTTATTTTAAATAATAATGTATTTTTGAAATTATTTAATATTAATATTTTATTATTCAAAAAGATTTATTATTCAAAAAGATTTATTATTTTCGAAATTTATTATTATAGTATTTTTGGAAAACATATTTTTGAAATAATTGTGACAATTTAAATTTGATTTGATTCCATGAAAATATTTAAATATATTAAGCTAATATCTATATTTGGAATTTGATTAATTGATTTGATTTAAATTAGATTTGGATTTGAAATTTGATTTGGACTTGGATTTGATTGCTTTTAATTTAAACTAGGAATTATCTATTTTGGGTTTAAACAATCCTAATCATTATCTAATTGGGAATTCCCACATCCAATATAAATAGGCAGGTACTCCTCCAACTTTTTATTCTCCCACAATTTTTCCACAAATTCCACAAGTGAGTGCCTCGTGTCGGTGTTCCATCCATCCTCAATGTGCGTGCCTCGTGTCCATGTCCAACATCTTTCCGTGTCGGCCGTGACAGCCTCGGGTCCGACCCCGGTGACTCTCTTATTCTATTCTTTGTACATATACAATTTTTCCCGTGTCGAACATTTCTCCGACACAATCCAAACTCTAATCCTAACCCTAACCCAGCACCGTCTCCTCTCGTCATCTCCTGTCTATGTCCAGCCTTCGCCACATCCCCGACCCGTCGAACCCGTCACCCCGGCCTCATCCAAACCACCCCGTCACCACTGCCCGTCGTCGCCGTCACACCCAATCACCACCACCGCCAACACCAGTACCAACACCATCACCATCGGCACCATCCCGACACTCCGGCCAGACCAGCCCGCACCACCCTCAGCCTAGAACGCCAGCCCATCACCGTCGCCACCAAACCACCATGACCACGGTGCCCGGCCAGTGGCCGATCTTCCCAGAAACTCCACCACTACCACCATCGTCACCGGCGTAACCCGCCGGCGACCCAAGGAAAATACCCAGAAATAGGAAAACCCAACTCACCTCCTCCATCTCCGACGAGCCGTACTCCGCCGCGCCGTGGAAACCCCCACCAGAGACCGGCCTCCGTTCTCCAGCTCCGCCCTAGCCTCCGACCACCGTCCGCACCCGAGCCGACCAAAACCCCCTCGCCGCCTGAAGGAAGCCCTCACCGCCGCCACGACGGACTCCTTCGACGAGCGACGCCCTCCGGTCACCCCTCTACCCGCGTCCGCCGTGGTTCCCGCGCCACTGGCACAGCCTCACCGCCGCCGACTTCTTCCAACCCCAACTCCGCCTCACTCCCCTTCCTCGTCGATCGAACACCGGAACTCCGACCGCCGGCGCAACCCTACGCCGCCGAACCCCGCCAAGCCGAACCCTTTCCTTCCGCCGCCCGCTCCACGGCTGAGCGCCTCCGTCCCGCCTTGTCCGCCTTCCCGAGATCCCGCACGAGTTACCGCCGACCGCCCTCTGCTCCTCGTCTCTGCGACCACATCCGCCCGAACTCCGCCTCCCTCCGCCGTCTGCTCCGATCATCTCTCCCCCTCTCGCTGACTCTCGAACTCCGCTCCCATCTCTCTTTCTCTCACTCTTCCTTGATATTTTCTGCTCTGTTGTTCTCGAGAAGAACAGCAGCTCTGGTAAATGTTATTTTTGAAGTTTCAATGAGTTTTTTTTCTTTCTTTCGATTGATTCGTATTTGTTTATTTTTGTTGTGTTTTTAATATTATCTGATTTCTTTTCTTTTTATTATCATTATTATTATCATTGTTTTTATTTTTATTATTATTACTATTATCATTATTTTTATTATTATTATTATTATTATTATTAATATTATTATTGTTAACATTATCCTTATCAGTATTATTAGGAAGATGATTATTATTATTATTTATTTATTATATTTTGTTTGCTTTTTGGTTCTCATTCCATTCCATACTTAAAGTATGGGAACAGAGCTTGGTATTTTTTTACTGATTTTATTTTGGTTGTTATTATTATTATTACTATTATTATTATTATTATTATTATTATTCTCATTACTATTATTATTTGTCACCATTATTATTATGGTTAAAGATAGTATTATTATTATTATTCTCATTATTTTTATTATGATTATTATTGTTGTTACTTGCAAAACTATCTATTTGCTAAATATTATTATAAAAGTTTTAGAAAAATATTATTTTCTGGCTAAAAGGAAACAACTATCTTGATCTTAAGTTCGTATTATATATTTTGGCAACAAAATATATACATTTTTCTATCTAGAGTCGTATCTTTACAAACTTAGAGTTTTTGCCGAAAACGGTCTCTTGACATTAAAGAACTTTCTTTTGTATTTTTCCTATAAATACTTTGACTCGTGAAAATTAGCTTCTAGGGATTATAAATATTTTCAAAAATTCGTATATATATAAATATTTATTTATCCATTATTCTTTGATCTTTCCTGTCCGTATCCAAGTCCTATTTCTTCGGCCGTTTCGAGACTACCTTATGTCAACCCCAGCTAATTTGAACCTTCCGGACCCAATGGAACCGACCGTGTCACCATCCGAGGTCTCTTTGTACAGTTGTTGCACTGAAGTCGCAGTTCGTGCCACATTAATTTTCGCAGCACACCAGGCGTACCATCAGGCAAGACACCTTGCCATTAGCTGTTTAATTATTTTAGCTCATATTTTATGCATGCCTTTTATTTTCTTTATGCAAAATAAACTGTGATACATAGCATAACTGTTAGAACTTACCGTTCATTTATTTTTCCTGCTGTGTATTATTTTCTTACAAATTAACCCTAGATTTAAGGGACCACCATGTGTGTTGCATTCATTGGCCTTGACACGTTGTAAACACGAAGTTGTGTGTCGCATGTAGAACACGGAAGTACGTGATTGGCTGGCCACCAGTACGTGCAAGCCGTGCGATAGGAATAACCGCTAATAGAGTTTGCATGCTAGTTTGACTTAGCGGTTATAGTGGTTTGTGTTGTGGATGCATCACAGTAGGCATTGGGTGGGGAGGACAATTTCTTAGCGTATGGGCTTCGATGCACTTTTTTTGTGACCCGGACTCTCCGCTGGAGATACGGGGTTGATGATCCAAGATTACTGACGGCCACTGACGATTCTGCGGAACGTCATGCTCTTACTGCTGGGGCCTCTGGTACCCAAAGGGGGACTACGCCGATCCTATTCAGCCAGGGCCCATGCGTAGGAAGGATTGTTCTTAACTACATTTCACATAGAACGGTAGGCTACCCTATCCGTTAGGTACGAGTACTTTCGGTTTGGGTACTTGTATCTGACCGTAGCTTGGAACAATAACTTGTCGCGGATTAGTTCGTCACATCTTGTCCTTGTTTGGTTGTAGGTGTGACTTACTACTTCGATGAGAAGGTATTGAACCTTGTTGGGGTTCGGATACCATATCGGATTCTTAGCATAAAAAGATACGTCGCCGTGAATTAGTTTACCATCTCCTGTCCTTGTTTGGTTGGGGGGATGGTACGCTCGTTCAGTAGGTGCGTATTGGACTATGTTATAAATTCGATTGACTTATTTATTGAGCAATATTTATTCAATTTATATGGCATGCTATTATGTGTCTTGTTACGTCCCTCTGAGGACCTGGTTGTCTTGCCAGGTGTGTGCTATTGTCTTTCGCAGGTGCTTTAGCTCTAGCCGTGATCTTCGCTATTCTTCGAGGATGATTGCATTTGGATCGTCTTCGCTTCGCTCGCCACTCATTTCATTTTCTATGTACTTTTCTTTATTTTGTTGGTAGTGGATTTGTCTCCGCCCAACATATTGTATCAAGACAAATTTATTCTCATTATATGGTATTTTTATTTCATTTATTTTGTGTGGATGAGATTAGTTGTGGTTTTACTGCATTTTACAGCTTATGTATTTATACGAGGCTTCCATATATTGGAGTATACTTCGTATGAATACAGCTGGCATGTCTACGTTCCTAGTCCTACGTATTTTGGGACTGGGGCGTTACATATTTTTGTGGTGGCCCATGCAGGTCTAGATAAATTGTTTGGTTACTTTACCGTACCAAGCAAGCCTGCGTATAGGATTAGAAGTCTAGGATCTCATCCACATACTTGACCACTTTCTTCAATCTACCGTTTGACTCATCAATTGCATCTTGCTTGCTCCCTCCATCCCTATCCTTATCCGTCCTTCATGCTTGCTAGAGATTGACCCTACTAGTTAGTTGTCCCAAAATACCATTAGTTTAATTCTTTAAGTTGGGTAGACTACCTTATGACCTAGCAACCCCTTGACCCAGTAACCTATACTTTTGACCTAGTGACCTATACCTTTGACCTAGTAACCCATATATCAAGCTTATTTAGATCCTAGAATCTAGATGACCTAACCCGTCTAGCCAACCAAGGACTTGGACAAGAAGACTATAGGACGACTGTATGATTTAGAATCATTCTACCTTCTTTTAATCTAAATCTCCCGTGCCTATGTTTTTACCACTTTGACTAATGTTGCAACTATAATCTAGTTTTGCAAACTCATCCATTTATCGAGTTTGTTCATGACTTATGCTATTGAGCGCGCTCACTAGCGTATTGCTTCATCAGAACCGGTGCATGATGGTCTGATCAACCGAGTGCACTTTGGTTCGCTTTTGTCTATTACTCTACGTGGATGGGGACATAATTAAACTTTGCCTTACAATCCATCCACGACTGCCTTGACAATTCCTTCGAAATTCTTTTCGGTCGTCTTTGAATCACGTACTCGTATTCGATAAGATCGTCTTTTGAACCCCTTAATGCTTTCGCCTTCACCTATTATAGAAGGATGAACGCGTTATACTAGGATCTCCTTTAGCCCTTCTATCGATAATGACCATTATCACTCTATGTTGCTACTCGTCCTTTCTCGGCCCTATCATGACCTTCCAATTCACTTAATATAGAAGTGAAATCTAATTCGTTCTCTAAATCGTGCCCTCAAGAGACCATAACTTTAAGGCCTCTAATTTATTTTATTTTCTTGAACTCATACTAATCTTTATTGCGCGTATTCTTCTTAACCATTTATCTTCTTATGTTAATCAATGATTATCTTCGCCATGATTGAAATCGCGACTCTATTGCATGTTTTCACTAAACGTCATTCCTTGTAGCCTCTCACCCCCTACTAATTCTTAATTTCGAGGACGAAATTCTTTTAAGTTGGGTAGGATGTAAAACTCCTAAATTTCTACTATTTCTTTTTAATTTAATTATTAATTATTTAATGATTTGTACTGATTTAAAATTTTTGTATTGTACGTCACGTAATCGTATTTTACGTCACGCACGAACTTTTATTTCAGCTCGACGAGTGCGAATATGTGCGAGCGTACATATTTTGAAAAACATTATTTTTATTATTTTTATAGTTTCAAAGAAATGTAGATAATAATTATTACTAGATATTAATTTCAAGTTTAAGATTTTAATTATGAAAACCTTGTCGTTTTTAGCAGTTATTAATAATAAAAAAATTTCGTGCAAAAATATTTATTTCATAAATATTTATTTATTTTAAATAATAATGTATTTTCGAAATTATTTAATATTAATATTTTATTATTCAAAAAGATTTATTATTTTCGAAATTTATTATTATAGTATTTTTGGAAAACAAATTTTTAAAATAATTGTGACAATTTAAATTTGATTTGATTCCATGAAAATATTTAAATATATTGAGCTAATATCTATATTTGGAATTTGATTAATTGATTTGATTTAAATTAGATTTGGATTTGAAATTTGATTTGGACTTGGATTTGATTGCTTTTAATTTAAACTAGGAATTATCTATTTTGGGTTTAAACAATCCTAATCATTATCTAATTGGGAATTCCCACATCCTATATAAATAGGCAGGTACTCCTCCAACTTTTTATTCTCCCACAATTTTTCCACAAATTCCACAAGTGAGTGCCTCGTGTCGGTGTTCCATCCATCCTCAATGTGCGTGCCTCGTGTCCATGTCCAACATCTTTCCGTGTCGGCCGTGACAGCCTCGGGTCCGACCCCGGTGACTCTCTTATTCCATTCTTTGTACATATACAATTTTTCTCGTGTCGAACATTTCTCCGACACAATCCAAACTCTAATCCTAACCCTAACCCAGCACCGTCTCCTCTCGTCATCTCCCGTCTACGCCCAGCCTTCGCCACATCCCCGACCCGTCGGACCCGTCACCCCGGCCTCGTCCAAATCACCTCGTCACCACCGCCCGTCGTCGCCGTCACACCCAATCACCACCACCGCCAACACCAGTACCAATACCATCACCATCGGTACCATCCCGACACTCCGGCCAGACCAGCCCGTACCACCCTCAGCCTAGACCGCCAGCCCATCACCGTTGCTACCAAACCACCATGACCACGGTGCCCGGCCAGTGGCCGATCTTCCCAGAAACTCTACCACTACCACCATCGTCGTCGGCGGGTCCACTACCACCATCGTCACCGGCGTAACCCGCCGGCGACCCAAGGAAAATACCCAGAAATAGGAAAACCCAACTCACCTCCTCCATCTCCGGCGAGCTGTACTCCGCCGCGCCGTGGAAACCCCCACCAGAGATCGGCCTCCGTTCTCCAGCTCCGCCCTAGCCTCCGACTACCGTCCGCACCCGAGCCGACCAAAACCCCCTCGCCGCCTGAAGGAAGCCCTCACCGCCGCCACGACGGACTCCTCCGACGAGCGACGCCCGCCGGTCACCCCTCTACTCGCGTCCGTCGTGGTTCCCGCGCCACTGGCACAGCCTCACCACCGTCGACTTCTCCCAACCCCAACTCCGCCTCACTCCCCTTCCTTGTCGATCGAACACCGTAATTCCGACCGCCGGCGCAACCCTACGCCGCCGAACCCCGCCAAGCCGAACCCTTTCCTTCCGCCGCCCGCTCCACGGCTGAGCGCCTCCGCCCCGCCTTGTCCGCCTTCCCGAGATCCCGCGTGAGTCACCGCCGACCGCCCTCTGTTCCTCGTCTCCGCGACCACATTCCCCTCTCGCTGACTCTCGAACTCCGCTCCCCTCTCTCTTTCTCTCACTCTTCCTTGTTATTTTCTGCTCTGTTGTTCTCGAGAAGAACAGCAGCTCTGGTAAATGTTATTTTCGAAGTTTCAATGAGTTTTTTTTTTCTTTCTTTCGATTGATTCGTATTTGTTTATTTTTGTTGTGTTTTTAATATTATCTGATTTCTTTTCTTTTTATTATCATTATTATTATCATTGTTTTTATTTTTATTATTATTACTATTATCATTGTTTTTATTTTTATTATTATTATTTTTATTATTATTAATATTATTATTGTTAACATTATCCTTATCAGTATTATTAGGAAGATGATTATTATTATTATTTATTTATTATATTTTGTTTGCTTTTTGGTTCTCATTCCATTCCATACTTAAAGTATGGGAACAGAGCTTGGTATTTTTTTACTGATTTTATTTTGGTTGTTATTATCATTATTACGATTATTATTATTATTATTCTCATTACTATTATTATTTGTCACCATTATTATTATGGTTAAAGATAGTATTATTATTATTATTCTCATTATTTTTATTATGATTATTATTGTTGTTACTTGCAAAACTATCTATTTGCTAAATATTATTATAAAAGTTTTAGAAAAATATTATTTTCTGGCTAAAAGGAAACAACTATCTTGATCTTAAGTTCATATTATATATTTTGGCAACAAAATATATACATTTTTCTATCTAGAGTCGTATCTTTACAAACTTAGAGTTTTTGCCGAAAACGGTCTCTTGACTTTAAAGAACTTTCTTTTGTACTTTTCCTATAAATACTTTGACTCGTGAAAATTAGCTTCTAGGGATTATAAATATTTTCAAAAATTCGTATATATATAAATATTTATTTATCCATTATTCTTTGATCGTTCCTGTCCGTATCCAAGTCCTATTTCTTCGTCCGTTTCGAGACTACCTTATGTCAACCCTAGCTAATTTGAACCTTTCGGACCCAATGGAACCGACCGTGTCACCATCCGAGGTCTCCTTGTACAGTTGTTGCACTGAAGTCGCAGTTCGTGCCACATTGATCTTCGCAGCACACCAGGCGTACCATCAGGCAAGATACCTTGCCATTAGCTGTTTAATTATTTTAGCTCATATTTCATGCATGTCTATTATTTTCTTTATGCAAAATAAACTATGATACATAGCATAACTGTTAGAACTTACCATTCATTTATTTTTCCTGCTGTGTATTATTTTCTTAAAAATTAACCCTAGATTTAAGGGACCACCATGTGTGTTGCATTCATTGGCCTTGACACGTTGTAAACACGAAGTTGTGTGTCGCATGTAGAACACGGAAGTGCGTGATTGGCTGGCCACCAGTACGTGCAAGCCGTGCGATAGGAATAACCGCTAATAGAGTTTGCATGCTAGTTTGACTTAGCGGTTATAGTGGTTTGTATTGTGGATGCAACACAGTAGGCATTGGGTGGGGAGGATAATTCCTTAGCGTATGGGCTTCGATGCACTTCCCTTGTGACCCGGACTCTCCGCTGGAGATACGGGGTTGATGACCCAAGATTACTGACGGCCACTGACGATTCTGCGGAACGTCATGCTCTTACTGCTGGGGCCTCTGGTGCCCAAAGGGGGACTACGCCGATCCTATTCAGCCAGGGCCCATGTGTAGGAAGGATTGTTCTTAACTACATTTCACATAGAACGGTAGGCTACCCTATCCGTTAGGTACGAGTACTTTCGGGTTGGGTACTTGTATCTGACCGTGGCTTGGAACAATAACTTGTCGCAGATTAGTTCGTCACATCTTGTCCTTGTTTGGTTGTAGGTGTGACTTACTACTTCGATGAGAAGGTATTGAACCTTGTTGGGGTCCGGATACCATATCGAATTCTTAGCATGGAATGATACGTCGCCGTGAATTAGTTTACCATCTCCTGTCCTTGTTTGGTTGGGGGGATGGTACGCTCGTTCAGTAGGTGCGTATTGGACTATGTTATAAATTCGATTGACTTATTTATTGAGCAATATTTATTCAATTTATATGGCATGCTATTATGTGTCTTGTTACGTCCCTCTGAGGACCTGGTTGTCTTGCCAGGTGTGTGCTATTATCTTTCGCAGGTGCTTTAGCTCTAGCCGTGATCTTCGCTATTCTTCGAGGATGATTGCATTTGGATCGTCTTCGCTTCGCTCGCCACTCATTTCATTTTCTATGTACTTTTCTTTATTTTGTTGGTAGTGGATTTGTCTCCGCCCAACATATTGTATCAAGACAAATTTATTCTCATTATATGGTATTTTTATTTCATTTATTTTGTGTGGATGAGATTAGTTGTGGTTTTACTGCATTTTACAGCTTATGTATTTATACGAGGCTTTCATATATTGGAGTATACTTCGTATGAATACAGCTGGCATGTCTACGTTCCTAGTCCTACGTATTTTGGGACTGGGGCGTTACACAATCAAAACAAGAAGCAGTAAGTAATGATCATATAAGACAAAGCAGTAAGGCATCCCCGACGCTTCATCAAAATGACTCATGAGCCTAGCTATACAAAATGATAAGCTAGTACCAAGAGTCAATAGTACATAACCGTAGTCCGCTGCAGTCTAAGTAATTACAATTATGTAAAGAAAACTAATGTCCAGAACAACCGGCTAAACATGTGCAAATGCCAAGTACAAAATAGAAGATATCAGAGCGGAGAAGAAGAAACCCACTCATGGTCCCTGGCGCCCATACTCCTGGTGTGCACCATTATTCGGGTAGAAGGATGGATCCTCTGGCGCTGCTACGAGATCTGGCCAAACAAAACCAGCGGGGTCAGGCCCCGAATAGCAAGTACCACAAGGGAGCACAAAAGAGTGAGATAAAACCCAAGCGTATAATAAGACCTGATTCACGAGTTATAGGCTTATACCATATCATCGAGATAATACGACACCCTTACAACCAAACAAGGACAAACGGTGCCAATATCGTGCCGAGATAAGATATATCCTATAACCATGGACAGAAGAAGGGCTTCTGGTCGCGACTTTGGTCCATAGCCTATCGCAGCACAATAGCCCATCCCAACAACCAAATAAGGACATGGGTTGGACCATGCATCACGATAGTCTATGTTCCTCAGTTGCTAACAGAAAAAAATATATCACAAAACAAGTCAGCTTACAAGCGGCCAATCAATCCTACGGCTTTCTATGATTTGCCTGGATTACCCCAGTAATGCAATATATATATATATATATATATATATATATATATATATATATATATATATATATATATATAAAGGAATCCTCAGATCGTATCGCATTCCAGCAGGGCTAGCCAAACCATTATATATACGCATGCACGAAATGCACCGGTCCCTCGAAAGGCCACCGCGCTAGAACAAGCAGTAACGGTTCCAGCTCTCCTATAGGAAGAGCTGGCTCGACATTCATAAATCAGATACTACACTGCACTATTGCGGATAAATATACAGTATCCGAGGCGGCCAACCCGATGCGCCAGGACGGGACCCAGGGCAACTGGCGACGTACGATCTCGAGATTCTGTTCCCTCCCAATTCTTCCACCGATTTAAGTAGCTTAGATTAACCCTATCTCGATATTAGAATTACATGTCGTGGTCATATGGTCATCCTCCAATATGTCGTACTATAGTACGTGTACCTTAAGTATGAATCCATATCGGCTCAATCTAGATCCATGCTTAGTGTAATGCATCAAACAATAATCATTTTTCCACGACACAATTACTGACCAATTACCATGACTTGCTGGAAGGTACACATGTATTGACGTATAACACGAATGATCACTTAGCACGTAGAGTCACACCTCAGTGCACTCATTAAATAGTACCGCAGTACATACTAATATTGTATCTCAATACACACATAGAATAGGTACCAGCACGTATACAGGTAATCAGGTCAGGAACACGGTCAAGTCAGAAAGTCATGTGGACCCCTCGTG
This sequence comes from Iris pallida, assembly GCA_029216955.1. NCBI lineage: Eukaryota > Viridiplantae > Streptophyta > Magnoliopsida > Asparagales > Iridaceae > Iris > Iris pallida. The sequence goes on from JANAVB010011800.1 coordinate 11,906,035, forward strand.
ACATAAAAGTCACATATGAATTCTGGTTAAAGTGAGACATGAAGGTCCTTGAAGCCAAGACAAAGATCTACAATTTTTATGTTGGGAGTTGGGAGAAATTCTGGCCATGAATCAGCCAAATAGGACATAAAATATATAAAAACAACCAAAATAAGCACTATGAGCAGCAGTAGATGGATGCCTATGCGGCCTGGTAAGTGAGTACCCATCTATGCGGCTAGAGTCAAATCAGAGCGGTAAAGTGGATAAGGGTCTTATGCGGCAGTAAATAGGCACTCATCTATGCGGCTGGGTAAGTGGGTACCCATCTATGCGGCTGGGTGAATGAATCTCATACGGCAAAGTGGATAAGGGTCTTATGCGGCAGTAAATGGGTACTCATCTATGCGGCTGGGTAGTGGGTACCCATCTATGCGGCTGGGTGAATGAATCTCATACGGCAAAATGGATAAGGGTCTTATACGCAGTAAATGGGTACTCATCTATGTGGCTAGGTAAGTGGGTACCCATCTATGCGGCTGCATAGATAGAATCCCATGCGGCAGGATAAACCGAATCCCATGCGGCAGTAGATGGGTACTCATCTATGCGGCTGGGTAAACAGAATCCCATGCGGTAGTAGATGAGTACTCATCTATGCGGCTGGGTAAGTGGGTACCCATCTTCTCCAAAAATCTGAGAAGGATGGCCATGGAACCCACAGCTTCCAAGCTCCATAAAACCTTCACTGTAAGTCCAAATTTGGACTTTTATAGGTCAAAATGTGGTAGAACGAAATTCTCTACAATATAGAACAACTAGATTTTGAAAACAAAGAAGTTTGATAGATTAAAATCCAAGGAAACCGAAAATGGTACAAACTTAGATCTACACAAAACTAGCCATTAAAATCAAAAACTCCAAGAACTAAACTTGTAGAGGATGATGAGGAGAACAATATAGACAAATTATATCAAAGAAAAATTAAGAAATGAAAAAAAATGCAAGAATCTCTCCATTTGGTGCAAGATGTACTTGCCTCTCTCCAATGGCTAGGATTTTGGTGGAGGAAGAAAGAAAATGAGAGTTGTGAGGAGAGAGAAGAGAAGAGGGGTTTAAGTGTCAAGTCATGTTAATCTCCCACCATCTATTCCTCCCTACACAATCTAGACCATCCATGCTTATCATGTTGAACCAAGTTAAACCAAGTTGGTTCAACATGAGCAAAATAAACCAAGAACTAAGTAAAAGCAGAAATAAAATACAAAAAAATAATTAGCATAAAATTAAAGAAATTAGATACATAATAAATGCATGATAAATATTAAATAAATGCATTCAAGCAGTACACATATTAAAATACATATTCTGGGAACGGGGAGTGACATCTCTACCCTCCTTAGAAAAATTTCGTCCTCGAAATTTCGATATGGCTAGTCGAGCCTGCTCTCAGATCACGAAATACACTCATAATATATAGCAAGCACAATTATCAAACAACACATGACATATGAACAGATTACGAAAGAAAGAACTTTTAAGTAAAAGCACAAACAATAATCATACCCTAGAAGGAAAGTGATCAGAGACATACGAATAAAATATGCCTCCCAAGTCAGTTGGGTAGAAATTCGTCGTCGAGGTCCTACACTGACTCCCAAAGTGGACAAGGGTCAACGTTTGAGATAAGTTGGTACTAATGACTAAATCAAGAACGAGACTCTGTCCAGGACGTACTCTCGTAATCAAGACACACGATAAATATCATGTATCACATGATACGAGAGCAGATGAGTGAGACTCTATTCAGGACGTACTCTATTAATTTTAGAATTTTTTTTGTGATTTGTTTGGAGTCGTTTGGACGTCATTTGAATTTTTTGTAATTAAATAACTGTTACCGTAAAAACTGTATTTCTTTCCGTTTTGGCAAAACGGTAAAAATCTAACTCTAGGGCTGAGTTAGTAATTAACCATGGTTAGTTTGTCCTAATAAATTATTTCTATAAATAGACACCATTCCTAAGAAAGAAAATCCTAATTTCAAAATCAATGATAAATTAAATCCTCAAATTAATTATTTTAGAAAATTTCCTTCTCTGATGCATTCTGATACGAGCTCGCCGTCGGCAACCCCGTTCTTCGTGCCCCTACCCCGCTGTCGACCGCCGAGAGCATCATCGAGTCGGGCTCGACGAGCTGAGCCCAACGCCACTGCCTAGCGCCGCCCTCGACCGTCGCATCACCGCCGACGTAGCCTGTCCGACCGACCAAGTAAGTCAACTTCCCCATTCTCTATCAATTCGTCAATTTTAGCCCACCATTTACTACTAAAATACAGCAATTTGGCGATGGACTATTAGCGACGGATTTTATTCGTCGCTAATAGCGACGGTTTAGCGACTACCTTGTGACGGACTACCGTCAGAAAGCAATGAATAATTTTTTTTGTGTCAAAATCAGTCGCACATCCGTCGCTAATTTAAAAAAAATTTAGCGACGAATTAATCTCCGTCGCTAATATGTCGCATATTATGGCGGCAAAATATGAAAAAAATGGCGCGATAAATTAGCGTCTAACTAGCGACGGACATTTCGTTGGTAATCTAGTGGGTATTTAGCGACTAGCGACGGATATATCCGTCGGTAGTCCGTCGCTAAATACTGTAACCTAACTTAAATTGAACCGACGGTGGAGGATTTTTTATTCCCTCCAAAAAACTCTCTCTCTCTTCCCCCTCTCTCTTTCGCTCTCTGGCGGCTCTCTCCCTCCGATGGGTCTCTCTCCCCGGCGACTCTCTCTCTCAGGTATGCTCTCTTTCCCCCTCTCTCTCTGTTTAGGACACGTTATGGGTTTCGGGTTGGGGGGATGGCTGTCGCTGGGGCCGGCGGGGGGGGGGGGGTCGACTGTCGCTGGGGCCGGCGGGGTGGGGGGAGGAAGTGAAGGCGGGGGGAAGGGAAGGGAGTTGAGGACATGAGGCAGGATAGGGTTTAGGGTTTCGGGGCAGGGGTGGGGTTTCAAGTGGGGGGTCGGCTGTAGCGGGGGCCGGGTAGGGTTTAGGGTTTGCTGTCAGGGGGAGGGAGGGTGGGTGTTTGCTATCGGGGGGGAGGGGGAACGGTTGGGGTTTGCTGTCAGGGTGGGGGGTAGGAGAGGGGTAGGGAGTTTTGCTGGGGCCGACGGGGTAGGAGAGGGGTGGGGGGGTATCAGTGGTTTCGGATCGGACCATTCTTATGAGTATCGCTGGTTTCAGATCAGAGTATCGGATCGGGGGAGGGGGTATAGGTGGTTTCGGATCGGACCAATCCTATGAGTATCGTATCGGGGGTGGGGGGTATCGGAATCGGTATCGGACCATTTCTATGAGCATCGGATCCGAGGTATCGGTATTATCGGTGGTTTCGGATCGGAGTATCGGATTTTTTGGTATCGAAAAACAAATAGCTATTAAAATTATTAATATTAATAATTTATTAAAGTATCATCCGATACCAATACCGATCAGAGTATCGGACTATCCTTGTGAGGATGGTCTAAAGTATCGGCCGATATATGTAAAGTACGACGGATAGCTATCAGCACATGGACACAATGTCCGTATATCATGACACAGGAAAGAAGGGGGACTCATTAGTGTACAGTTTGGGATGTCCCGCTCTGATACTGACCGATACCCGATACTGACCGATACCGGTCCGATACTGTCCGATACTGTCCGATACCGATACCCGATACCCGATACTGACCGGTACCGGTCCGATATTGTCCGATACCGATACCCGATACTGACCGATACTGGTCCGATACTAACCGATACCGATACCCTGCAGCCATTCGACTGGCGAGGCAGAAACTATGTAGCCGTAGATAAAGTTTACTGTCCTCCGACCCTCATCCATCGGCAATGATGATATGACAAACTATCACTATATCTTATATAGTAGTAGATGATGTCTTAGTATTATATTATGTGAGTTCATCTTGATTCTGTATTTTGGCTCCAGTTCTAGCTCCATTTGTATTAATCTACGGTACGACATGGTGATCAGGACATAGTCCCTGCAGCCATTCGACTGGCGAAACAAAAACTATGTAGCCGTAGATAAAGTTGACTGTCCTCCGACCCTCATCCCTCAGCAATGATGATATGACAACCTATCATTATATCTTATATAATAGTAGATGATGTCTTAGTTTTACATTATGTGAGTTCATCTTGATTCTGTTACATTCTTTAGATACTAGATACGATAAGAACATATACTACACCATATGTACAGAACATAGTTGATTCACACTAATGTATGCTAGAATGAATTTTGGGTTGTGTTCTGAGCCACCCGTTCTCACACTTGACAAAAAATTGAATTTTTTTGTATTTTATCTGCTTTCGAAAATGTACTCAAACGAGATGATGGTTCCTTTAGTTAGCTTGCTTATGTTATAATTATATTATTTGTGAATATCGATCTTACCAGATGGCACCCATGACCCGAGGAGCGGTACGTCATTTGAGGGAAATACTGAATGCTGCGGTGGCTCCTCCTACTGTTAAGGAGAAAGTGGCTCCGGTAGCTAGCGAGACCAGGAGTTCTATTCATCCAGCACCTGCAATGGACTACATCTCTCCTGCCGCCGTCGATCCCACTTATTCGAGGTGGTTGCGTGATCGTATTATTGAGCGTTTGCGTGAGATGCGTGGTTCTCATTAGCTATTAGTACTTATTTGTATTGGGATGTTTTTGTATTAGACTATTTGTATTGGATTACATATATGAATTAGTACTGTGTCAATCTCTGGATTGTATTGGACTATGACATGGTGATCAGGACATAGTCCCTACAGCCATTCGACTAGCGAGGCAGAAACTATGTAGCTGTAGATAAAGTTGACTGTCCTTCGACCCTCATCCCTCGACATTGATGATATGACAACCTATCACTATATCTTATATAGTAGTAGATGATGTCTTAGTATTACATTATGTGGGTTCATCTTGATTCTGTTATATCCTTCAGATACTAGATTCGACAAGAGTGAGAGCGCCGGAGGGGGGAGGAGAGAGAGAGTAAAATGGAGGGAAAATATAAATTGGTGGGGGGAATATAATTAGAATTTAGCGACGTTCATACTAATATCGCTAAATTAGTCGCTATTAGGGACGTTATAGGCGTTTTGCGATGACTAGCTCATGTAACTATGTAGCCGTAGATGAAGTTGACTGTCCTCCGACCCTCATCATTCTGCAATGATGATACGACAACCTATCACTATATCTTCTAGTAGTAGATAATGTCTTAGTATTACATTATGTGGGTTCATCTTGATTCTGTTATATCCTTCAGATACTAGATTCGATAAGAACATATACTACACCATATGTACATAACATAGATGATTCACATTAATGTATGCTAGAATGAATTTTGGGTTGTGTTCTGATCCATCCGTTCTCACACTTAAAATACATATGAATTAGTACTGTGTGTCAATCATTGTTTTTGTATTTTCGGCGAACCCAGGGATTGGATTCTGTATTTTGTATTTTGGATTCTGTATTTTGGTTCTAGCTCCATTTGCATTCATCTACGGTACGACATGGTGATCAGGACATAGTTCCTCAGCCATTCGACTGGCGAGGCAGAAATTATGTAGCCGTAGATAAAGTTGACTGTCCTTCGACCCTCATCCCTCGACAATGATGATATGACAACCTATCGCTATATCTTATATAGTAGTAGATGATGTCTTAGTATAACATTATGTGGGTTCATCTTGATTCTGTTATATCCTTCAGATACTGTTATATCCTTCAGATACTAGATTCGTTAAGAACATATACTACACCATATGTACAGAACATAGATGATTCACACTAATGTATGCTAGAATGAATTTTGGGTTGTGTTCTGAGCTATCCGTTCTCATACTTAAAACACGTATGAATTAGTACTGTCTGTCAATCTTTGTTTTTGTATTTTCAACGAACCCAGGGATTGGATTCTGTAATTTGTATTTTGGATTCTGTATTTTGGCTCCAGCTCCAGCTAAATTTGTATTAATCTACGGTACGACATGGTGATCAGGACATAGTTTCTGCAGCCATTCGACTGGCGAGGCAGAAACTATGTAGCCGTAGATAAAGTTGACTGTCCTTCGACCCTCATCCCTCGGTAAATGATGATATGACAACCTATCACTATATCTTATATAGTAGTAGATGATGTCTTTGTATTACATTATGTGGGTTCATCTTGATTCTGTTATATTCTTCAGATACTAGATTCGATAAGAACATATACTACACCGCATGTACAGAACATAGATGATTCACACTAATATATGCTAGAATGAATTTTATGTTGTGTTCTGAGCTGTGAAAGAGGAGGTGGCACCACAGGACAGTTCTACCTGGAGTTCCAGTCATCTATCTCCTCTGGATATTGATCTGGCTGCCGCGGATCCTACTTATGCGCGCTGGCTAAGGGAGTTCTATTTGCCCCAGCATAGACGACAGTAGATATTTATTTTGATGGATATTTGTTTTGATGGATATATCTCCTTTGGATATTGTGATAGATATTTATTTTTTGGTGTGTGAAGTATATTGGTTTGTGTGATATGTGATGCATATTGTGATGTATATTTGTTTGTGTGATGTGTGATGCATATTGTGATTTTTCGAGAGGCTTGAGGAGACGACCAATTATTTTTGGTCTATTCTGGATTGTATTGTGCGTGCCGGTGTTGAGTGTTCCACCGAAGGGGTCGACGAACCCAGGGATTAGATTTTGTATCTTGGATTGGACTGGATTCTGTATGGTGGATGTTGGATATGCTGTACGTACAGGGAATAGTCTATTTTCTGTAAAAAAATTCAAAAATATTGCAGTTAGCGACGGCCTCGTGACAAGATAGCGACAGATAATCCGTCGCTATCTGTATGAATTACAGTTTAGCGACGGATTGCCGACGGATTATCCGTCGGCCTGGTTCTGGAAAAATACTGAGCGACGGAATGGCAACGGATTTCCCGTCACTTAGGTTCTGGAAATATGGAAGAGATCCAGAAGCATGGCGACGGATTATCCATCGCTAGACCTCCGTCATTCCGTCGAGGTAGCAACCAATTGCCGACGGACTATCCGTCGGCCTGGTTCTGGAATTCAGGCATAGCGACGGAATAACGACGGATTAGCGACGAATATTACGTATCAGAAACTCTCCGATACTCTTTTACCGACATATTTACGACAGTTTAGCAACGGATATTTCTGTCGCTAAATGCTGCTATATTAAAATTTTAAACTGTCAAAGTTGACGGGAAATCCTCGGCTAGCCGTCGCTAACTGTTTTGATGTAGCCAACGGTAATCCGTCGCTAAGTAGTCGCTAAGCGATGGATTAGCGACGGATGTGTTTTAGCGATGAGGTTATTCCCAACGGATTTTTTCAGCCAGTATCCGTCGGTAATCCGTCGGTAATGTCAATTAGCGACGGATTAGCGACGGATAGGACCGTCGCTAAAATGTTGTATTTTAGTAGTGATTGTGTTCGTCTCCTCGAGACGAATCATTTTCCCTTAGTTTCGACCCACCCCGACACCAGGACACGAAGAAATACCTTGCCCTAGTTTGGACACGCAGACACGGACAAATTTTCGTATCATAGAGACACGTGGTTGATACCAACGTGTCAAGAATGACACGACGAACCCGACCCTGCCCTTTGACACGAGTCTTCGTATCAGTAAAAGCCGACACGTGCGATGGACACAATTTCGAAGTGTCCCACTGGTTGGGACACGAAGAAGAAGATCCCCCCTTTGTTCTAATTAAATTTCCTAAACCCCTCCCACTTTCACAGCGGCTGAGCTGGCCTACTGGCCAGCACAGCGCACGTGGGAACCCCCCTCTCTGCAGTACTGAGTTCGAGCCCCCTCTTTGGTATGTTGGGGTTATTTTTTTAGTTAGTTGTTTTGTTTAGTGTATATATATTTGTATATATGTATGTTTATATATATATATATATATATATATATATATATATATATATATATATATATATATATATATATATATATATATATATATATATATATTTTATATGTATATATATATATATATATTTTTTTTATATGTATATATGTACATATATTTTTTATATGTATATATATATATATATATATATATATATATATATATATATATATATATATATATATATATATATATATATATATATATATATATATATATATATACATATATTATATAATAAATTATATACTGTATAAATACAGTATTTGGTATTTCTGTAAATATTGATTTTTATATAAATTGTATATTTTTATATTTTGATTAATTACTGAATATATATATATATATATATATATATATATATATATATATATATATATATATATATATATATATATATATATATATAATATATATATATATATATATATATGTTTAAAATATATATGTACATATATAAATCTCTCTCTAAATAAAATATGATAAAATAATGTCAATGTAATATTTAATTTCCTTTTTGTGTTTTTTGATAAACACATCATATTAAATTATATATATATATTTAATTATGTCAATATAAATACAGTGCCTATACCGTAATATTTAGATATGTATTTTATAAATACAGTGCCTATACAGTAATATGTATTTCAAATTATGTCATTTAGTTATGTCATTTAAATTATGTCATTATAAATACAGTGCCTATACTGTAATATGTATATAAATACAGTGTCTATACTTTAATACATATTTATAAATACAGTGCCTATACTGTAATATGTACGTTTTTAATTTTTGTAATTTAAATTCCTTTAAATTACATGTATTTAAATTCTGCATTTATTTACGATTTTATGTACTTTGTGCAAACGACCACTCTAAGTTCAAGCCTAACATGGGTCGATCGGACTTAGGTGAGCCTACACATACTCGGGGTCTAGTCGAGTCATATTGGACTTGATTCATGGCTTCGGGTCCCGTATCTGGACTTCGTTTCAATTTCAAATACTTGAACAAATATATTAAATAATTATTTATTTAATTTCAGAATCTGTGATTTATGAACTTTGAATTTTCAGACAACTTTTTAATACTGAATAAACTCTAAAAAAATTACTATAAAATACTATTTTAATTAATATAATTTAATGTAATTTTTCTATGATTTAATTTACTATTTTGATACTATTTAAAAATAGTAAATCAGAACTCATTTTTAATATACACTTGTATTCTGATTTTTAAAAAAAATACTTACACAGGATTATAAATTCCAAAAAATTTATATTAAATTACTATAATTAACAAGGATCAATTTGGTATATTATTTCACATAAAATAAGACTGTATAATGATCATAATAATTATTGGAACACAATGTACAGTCTGATTAATTAAATAATTAATATTGACTTGTGTGTTTTTGTGTGTGTTTGGGATATTTTAGTATTGGGACCTTTCCCTACCTTAGTGTAGAGATACTACTTGTTGGTCTAGATGTTGTAACTCCACACATTGGACTGCTAGAGCATCACCTAGCTAGTATCCTATTAGGAGCCGTGACACAACACTAGTGTAATCTTAATCATAACTTAGAGGCTAAGTTTGTATATCATTTTGACAGGACATCGGGCATCTGTATTTTCATATTCTTTTTCTTGCTTTGCTTAAGGCAAGTACCCCTACAAACTTATTTACTGCATATGATAATGAACTGTGAATGAACCATATTAAAATACTGCTTTATGGAAACTGCAAAGTCATATCATTACATGCTTTATACAGATTCTCAGTATCTTCACATGCTTAGAAGAGCTTTTATATATCTCACATATAGTTACTGGGACATAAAAGAAACTGATAGTTGAGTACGTGATCATGCCCCCTTACTTGTACGTATGTACCGAACAAGGCCGCATTGTATATGCATACCTTGTCATAGGCTTTATCCTGCATTTTTGTACGGATGTACACCTATGCTTGTTACTTGTATGTATGTACATTTTAGATTTATGGCTTGTACATCGGTACATTCTATACCTATTGACCGATCACGTACCTGCTCCAGTTTTAAACTATATTTATGCATGTGTCGCCATGACAAATGCATCCTTGCCATGATAGTTGTGATTTTACATGATAGATTGTGCCATGTCAGGATTACAGTCATTTCATCTCTTACCATGTCATGATCAGTATTATATGTTTATAGTACAAGTACTTGCTCCCGTCCTGACAGGATAACGTTGCAGGCGTACTTTTCGAGGAGAAAATGCTATGTGATAATTTTTATGGAGCTGCTTTTGAGGACCTGGCCTTTGCTCCAGAAGAGGCCCCAGCGGGAAACCTTGCTTAGACTTTGCCAGTCATCTTGAGACTTAGAATTAGAGTTATTACAACTTTATTTTGTTACTGGATCTTGTCTCCAGTTCTTACTTTGGAAGTGTAATAAACTTTAAAAACATGTTTGCTTTCATCTATAAATGCTGTGTTGTGACAAACACCTTAAAATACTTTAAATATAATTATTAGCACACTTAGTACCACTTGACTATCTTCTAGAATAGCTTACTATGTTTTGTCCAAAGGTAGGCTGGACATGGCTCGGCCCGGCCTAACAATTTGGGTAGCGGGTCGTGGCAAATGCTGTCATGCTTTGATGGCTTGTACGATCGAGTAGAACTCCTCATAAGTTGACCATTTTCGTTGAGCTTCACTTAGCTTCTCGCTACGAAAGGCAATTGGTCTTTCTTTTTGTATTAGTACAGCATCAATGCCCACTATGCTGGCATCACATTCGACTTCAAACAGCTGTCAAAGTTGGGTAGTGATAGGACTGGCGCCGTAGATAGCTTCTCCTTGATGAGTATGAAACTAGCTTCAGCTTCAGGAGTCCAGATGAATTTTTTTCTTCATGCATTCTGTCAATGGTGCTACAATAGTGCTGAAGTTACGAATGAATCGTCGGTAAAAATTGGCGAGGCCATAAAAGCTTCGTACTTCAGTCGTTGTCTTTGGAGTGGGCCAGTCGCGAATTGCTCTAATCTTCTCTTCATCAACACTGAGGCCACTGGCGCTAATAGCAAATCCTAAGAAAATGAGTTAGTTAGTAAGAAAGCTGCACTTCTTGAGATTGACATAGAGTTTATTAATTCGGAGAAGTTTGAGAACTTTCCTGAGGTACTTCAGATGGTCAGTTTTGCTCTGGCTACAGATCAGAATATCGTCAAAGTAGACGTCTATGAACTTTTCTATCAATGGCTTCAAAACTTGATTCATAAGGCGCATGAACGTGCTTGGTGCATTTGAATGTCCGAAAGGCATAACAAGCCATTCGTAGAGTCCTTCACGGGTCTTGAAAGCAGTTTTCCATTCATGAACAGGTCGAATTCGGATTTGATGGTATTCGCTCTTCAAATCGATCTTTTAGAAAATTGTTGACTCAGCAAGCATATCCAACATGTCTTCTAGTTGAGGGATGGAAAAGTAATACCTAACGGTGAAGCGGTTGATAGCCCGACTATCGATGCACATACGCCACGATCCGTCTTTCTTTGGCACTAGCAAGGCGGGAACGACACAAGGACTGAGGCTCTCTCTGATCAAGCCCTTTTGGACCAATTCTTCAACTTGGTCTTGGAGGATTTTGTATTCATTGGGGCTCATCCGATAATATGGAATATTTAGAAGTCTAGAACCTGGAATGAGATCTATTTCATGTTGGATGTTTCTCATTGGTGGCAATTCGCTAGGCAGTTCATTCGACATGATGTCACAAAACTCTTGTAGTAAAGGCTGGACTACTTCAGGAATGTTGGTATGGAATACTTCGGTTTACCCGATACAACCAATGCATAGTGTTCTTTTTGTTTCTCAATACTGCTTTCAAGTTCTAGACCGTCAACGATCATTACGGTCTTTTGTTTTTGTGGACTGGTCTTAGGAATATCACTCGGTGCTAATGGAAGAAGAGTGAGACGTCGTCCATGTCGACAATATCGAACATGACTTCATCTTTATAGGTCTTTCCGATGGAGAAGGTATGCGACAAACTTCAGAGACGACCATGTATTGTCCCTGTTGAATCCAGCCAATCTTATATGGAGTCGGATGTGCTTCTTTGGTCAGTCTTATCTTCTCTACCATTGCTCTTAAAATAATATTCTCTGTACACCCGTTGTCAATGATGATGTCACATAAATTGTCTTTGACCTTGCATCGGGTTCGGAAGACATTGTGGCGCTGGGGTGGTTCTTCAATCTTTGGGTGTAAACCCCCTAAAATTTTCTACTTTTATTTATTTTTATTAAATAGAAATAATCGGTATAATTTTTTAAGAAATAATTTCTTTCCTAGAAGTGGTAAAATTATATTCTAGCCTTATAAAGTGAGTAGAAATTGTATCTTATTTTATTTGATATTATGTGTGGATTATTTATACAAAAATAATTCTATATTATAGGTTACAAATACTTTAGAAATTACTATTGTTTTGTTTTTTAAATTTCTAAAATATATTTCTTTAGGAGCTTATTAAGTATTTAGAGGAATTGTTGAATTTTAGATATAGTGGTATATATGAATATATATATCATGGACTTTTAGTTTATTACTTTTTATATATTAATAATTTATAAATTGTTTTAGAAAGTTGTTTAGATTTATGGAGTTTTAATAGGAATTTTATTGGGTTATTCTTAAAGTATATATGTGTGTGTATATATGTATATCTGTATATACATATATTACATTCTTAAAGTATATATGTATATCTGTATGTAATATATATACATATATTATATACATACATATATTATATATATATATATATTATATTTTATATATATATATATTATATATATATATATATATATATATATATATATATATATATATATTTTATATATATATATATATATATATATATATATATATATATATATATATATATATATATATATATATATATAATATATACATATATATATATATATATATATATATATATATATATATATATATATATATATTTATATATATATATATATATATATATATATATATATATATAAATATATATATATATATATATATATAATATATATATATATATATAATAAATAAATATATATATATATATATATATATATATATTTTTTAAATATATATATATATATATATATATATATATATATAAATAAAATATATATATATATATATATATATATATATATATATATATATATATATATATATATATATATATATATATATATATATATATATATATATATATATATATATAATTATTCTATTAGGATTTTGTATATTAAGAACTACTGTTCAGTTATAAGTTATTATAGTGTGATTAGGAAAAAAAAGTGGCCAGCGGCTTATTGTTCCCAAAAGAGAAGAGTAAACTTGCAATCCCGACCTCTCATTCCTTTCCGCGAATAAGACCCTCCCATTCCTTTCCGCGAACAACAGAGGATTTGATTCATCCCTTTCCTTTCTGCGATCAACAAAGGATTAGATTAAATCAAAGAGGTTTAAATCCTTGTTTAAAACTCAAGCCCAATCAAAAGCAGTTTAAACCAATAAAACCATATCCGAGAGGAATCAGGATTGAACCCTCATATATACTCGTTAAATCCCGATTAATCTGTTACACAAATCCTTGCGGAGGGGTCCTTGTCAAACCGAAACCTGGTTGCCGCCATCCCGGAGCCCCTGCGAACACCCTGGATCCCCTGCAGCCGCACGCCACCGATCCTAGGCGTCACAGCCACCGTGCGACAAACAGAGGGTCTTGTTGTCGTACCTTAAGGTATGTCCGTTCATCGCAGTATTTCTCTTTCCATACTCGAGCGTTTTCGTTTTCGTAAAATCCTGTAGAACACCAATATAACCATCTTAGATCACTGCTTGTTAGTTCAAGGCAACCAGATTCGTATTCGCCAAAAAACCGAGGCAAAGTCAGGCCAAAATCCTGACTCGACGAGAAACAGAACAATATCCAATCCAGCCAGAGTGCTGATTTAGACGGCCCTTCCCGAACTAAGTAATAAGATTTTTCATAAACTAATTCAAGGTAGTTATAAACAACATGTAGGGGATCGAAACCCTTTTTACAAAATTAATTTTCAGCTTTTATATAGGAAGTTACACGTCATTAAGAATCAAGAAAAACTTGTTTTCGAACTACAAAAACTTAGAAATTCACCCCGATACGGCGTGCGCGCCGACAAACCGGGCGACGTGGTCGCATACTATATGCATCGAAATGCGTATATGGATGTTGTCGACGTGTGGGAACTGACGGAACTCGATTTCGTTGCGCATGCGCGATAAAATCAGTGTGTATCTGTCGAAATACCTTCGTATCGACGTTTTGCAAACTTGACCATAACTTCGTGTACGTTCGTCTGATCGACGCAAAACTTGCGCCATCAGGACCGTATCAATTTTTTGGTCCTGTATGCCAAGTTTGGGCTGATTCTGAGAAGGTTGATCGGAATGCCAAAATTGGCGGGCCCGCGATCCGCTCTAACGGGCGAATTTGTGCACAGCCCACCGGAATCCAAGTTTGGACATACGGTTGGGTTCGTCTCCTCAAACCAGACTCGTAGACGTATAGTTTAATGACTTTAGAGACCGTAGGCTATGGCATGCGTTTTGGTGCAAAACGGGTCCAACGACGGACATCATTTTGACCCGAAATTACGATTTTACTCCTGTTCCAGAATTAGACTTTTGGACAGACGTTTCCTAGGTATTTCTTTTATGCCAAATCTGTTTGTGATGTTTATTTCAGCATCCGAGGTCATTCGTAAAAGTTGGCTTTCAGTGCTTCCCTATTCTGACGATTTGAGTCATTAGGCGTCGCCATTCCGCACACTACCTCCAGGCAAGATACCTTGCCACCAGTTGTTTATTTATTTTATCTCATATTTCATGCATTATTCATTATTTTTCTTTATGCAAAATAAACTGTGATACATGACATAACTTCTTAGAACTTACTGTTCAGTTATATTCCTGCTATGTATTATTTTCTTACACATTAAACTTAGAGTTAAGGGACTACCCTGTGTGTGTTGCATTCATAGGCCTTGACACATTTGTACTACGTTGTTGTTAGTCACATATAGAACTCGGACATGCGTGATTGGCTGCCCACCGGTACGTATAAGCCGTGCGATAGGAATAACCACTAATAGGGGTTGCATGCTTAGTTTGACTTAGCGGTTAATAGAGGTTTTGTGTTGTGGATACAACATAGTAGACATTGGACGGGAAGGACAATACCTTGGCGTATGGGCTACTATGCACTTTTCCTTTTGTAACCCGTAAGCTCCGTCGGAGATGCGGGTAAGATTACCCATGATTACTGACGGCCACTGACGTTCTGCGGAACATCATGCTCTTATTGATGGGGCCTCTGGTGCCCAAGGGGGGACTATGTCGATCCCATTTTAGCCAGGGCCCATGCATTGAAGGATGTTCTTAAAATTGCATTCACTTAGATTGGTTAGGCACCTTTATTCGTTAGGTATGAGTACTTTTGGTTTGGGTACTTGTATCTGACCGTGGCTTGGAATAATAGCTTGTCGCGGATTAGTTTGCCACATCTTGTCCTTGTTTGGTTGTAGGTGTGGCTTACTGCTCCGATGAGAAGGTATTGAACCTTGCTGGGGTCCAGATACCATATTGGATTTATGACTTGGAAAGATACTTCACCGTGGATTAGTGTACCATCTTCTGTCCTTGTTTGGTTGGGGGGATGGTACGCTACTCCAAAGGGTGAGGTATTGGACCATGTTATGATCTGATCTTACTTATTCTTATTGAGCAGTATTTATTCAGTTTATGTGGCATGTTCTTTTTGTATCTTGTTACGTCCCTCTGAG
Source organism: Iris pallida (assembly GCA_029216955.1). NCBI lineage: Eukaryota > Viridiplantae > Streptophyta > Magnoliopsida > Asparagales > Iridaceae > Iris > Iris pallida. The sequence continues at coordinate 11,921,964 of JANAVB010011800.1, forward strand.
GACCTGGTGATCTCTCCAGGTATAGGTGTGCAGGACTTCCCGAAGGAGTATGGCTCCGCTATATGTAGGAGCGTAAAAAGTGCTTCATAGGAAGAGTCGAAGAGATGGAGCATTTCACTCAAATTGATCCACTTTACGCCTAACACAGGCTAATCAATTTACGCCTAAGACAGGCTAACCATTTTACGCCCGGGTCAAAGCTAATGGTTTTACGCCTAAGACAGGCTAGCCACTTTTACGCTGGACAAAGCTGTCAAGTCTTGCATTTAATGCAAAGTCTGACATGAAGATTTAATGATGGCATATACCACAGAATCCGAAGGAATTTATTTTACACAGAGACCTATGTTGTCGTTTAGTATGTGGACTGAGCTATTTTTACGCTCACAATATGACTTCTTTTACGCATGGAGATTATACGAGTTTTTACGCTCAAAAGTCGACGTGTGCATAAAGTTTATTTGGGCTACTTTACGCTCAAGGTTATTTAATAACCACTTTACGCGGGAAGTCCATGTCAGGGCTATTTTACGCCTAGTCTACTGCTTCACGCTCAGAGTACATTAGGGTTGTTTTTACGCCCTATTCTTCTTCACCAGTTTGGAACGTGGTTTGCCTACATGGCTTTCATGCCACACATCTCGAAGAACGTGTGTACGTGCATCCTATTCTTACTAAAATGATGGGACACGTGTCAACGTATGCAGAGGATGGCTTCGGTCGTGGGTGGCAGTTGTTAGCATAAAGGCAGAACTTTTGCTGAGTTTTTACGCACAAGAGCCCAAGTCTATAAATAGACTTATTTTTCTCACATAAGACACACAGAGACAGGAGGAAAGAAAACAGGGAGATTAGAACTCAGAGATTTTAATTCTCCAGAGCATTCTTCTTCAACCCTTTTTTCAGAACAGAGTGAAGCAAAGCAGGAAAGCATTCGGCCTCGCCATCAGTGCCCAAGTGCGTCGATACCTTTCTGGTGACTTAGTTCTTCCAACTGTTCATCTTCAAGCAGTGATCATTATCATCATCGTATGGTCCAAGGAACAAAGTGATCATTTATAGATCGGACTTCCATAGCAATACTTTCCCAGAATCAAATTTGTACTTCTTGTACTTTTTCTCGTTTTATTTTCAAAAGCCAATTTTCTTGGCATTTTGTTAAGTGAAACAACATGGCGACTCTGCTGGAGAAAACCTTCTCCTCTGACGAGGAGGCAATTGCTCAATCCGATGATGTGTCGATTGGATCGGCAAAGAAGACTCTGGTTGTACACTTCGACCAGACTGCTTATGAAGGGATGCTCCAAACTGGGGGTGGTTCTCGTTACTCCAATGTTCAAAAATCTCGCAAAGTACGAAAAGTTTGGATTCCTAAATCCAAAGTAGTTTCTGATCTCTCTGTTGCTTCTGACGGCAAGGGAATTCTTCCCACTCCTGTCGTAGGGGCTTCCGTTCGTAACGAGGCAGTCCTTACTTCAGCGTTGCACTCTAAGTGTGACAATTTATCTCCCGTCTATGACGGTGAAGATGATCAGGTTTCACGTCCATTGCGTAAGAACCAAGTTTTACGCCCAGTGCATAAATATGACGTTTTACGCCCAGTGGGTAAAAACCAAATTTTACGCTCAGTACATAAGAATGAGTCTCCCATTTGTAATGAGGCAGACTCGAATGCTTGTACTTCTGAGTGTAAGAATAAGTCTCCCGTCTGTGACGTGGTAGGCTCACATAAATTACGCTCTTCGCGTAAAGGAAAATCTCCCGTCTGTTACGTGGTAGATAATCAATTTTTACGCTCTACGCGTAAAGGTAATTCTCTTGTCTGTGACAGTGTAGATAAAATTCGCAACGATGTTTCTACATCTAATGTGAATGTACCTAAACGCACACAGCGTAAAGATATTGTTGGTAAAGCTTCAGTTCTACACCAACAACCTTTCTATACTGCTCTACGCAAAATACCAAACCTACAAATTACACGCAATGAAAATGGAGTCCTTCGTGCTAAAAAATCTCAAGATTTACGCACACAATTCCAAACGCGTAAAAATGTACAGTTTGGTTCTGCGAATGCAGCCAGTAATCTTCTTTATACACAGAGGACTAAACGTTTTTCTACCCCAAATGTAATAAAGAAGACTATCCCCTCTACTCCTTCTGATTTATGTGAATTGCTAATACAAAAGTGTAAGAACAGACAATCTCCGGTGACATTTCCCCAAGATAAACATCATTGTGAATATCACCAGGTTGTAATCAACTGTTGTTGTTCGACTTCAAAGCGGTCAATTTTTGATCGATTGAGTTTTAATATACCTTAACAACAAGCTGATGACCAAGAACATGAGCCGTCATATGTGTCAGTCAACATGACATCTCATACTAACAGAGGACGACGTCCAAGACGAAATATGTCCCAAACTCCAGGTCAACAACAGTTCAACAGACTTTTTGATTCCTTTGAAGGAGTATATCAGAATACTCGATCAAGAAGACAAAGACAATTGTAGACTTCTGATTCAGAAGCTGGGGGTACTCAATCTTTTGGGTCCGAGACTGATAGTGTCGATTCATACTTCTATACTAATCCTTCTATATCTTCAAGAGAGGTTAAATCCTACGCTATTGGAGATGAACCAGAGACGTCATCTGCTAATACAGAACAACGTCTCACTGCCGTTGAGCAATTACTGAAAGACATGCTTAATATGGTGCAAAGCATGCATCAGATAATATTGAATCAGCAAACTGCTCAGCCGGCAGTAATAACACTAGTACCAGTAGAAGCAAAAACTCAAGATAGTCAAGGGGCTGATATACTTTTGAATATTCAGGAGCCTACTGTTAATCAAAATTCTGCATCCCCCGATCCTATTATTCCAGAAGATGTACCATCTCCAGTGGGGATTACGGTACATCCAACAACTATTCAATCAAATGTGCTTCCGCAAACCAGTGAAGCCATTCAAGTAGTGTACGAACTCAAAGCACAATTTAAAGTTTTGAAGCACAAGGATCAGCTCCAGAGGTTAGGGATTAAGCAACCTTATCCTCCTCATTGGAATGATGTACCTTTTCTACCAAAATTCAAGCCACAATCTATGGTATTGTTTGATAGAAGGGCTTCTCCTAGTCAGTATATCAATTATTTTGATATTATGACTGTACATCTGCAGAAAAATGATGCTTTTCTCACTCGAGTGTTCATTGGATGCTTGACGGGTTCAGCTTACGACTGGTATCAAAGTTTACCCGACAATTGTATTTCGTCTTTTGCCGAATTTAAGGCAATATTTCTCTCCCGCTTCTATGAAGGAGGTATGGACATGAACATGTCCTCCTTAATAGAAATCAAACAAAAGAAGAAAGAAGATACTCGGACGTTCATCGAACGCTTCTGACAGGCTACTCTAAAGATGCCTCCTGGTATGCCAGATTCAGCGCTAATTGATACATGCAAGATGAATCTGCGACCATCTATTGCTGTCTTTACGGGTTCCCAATTCACAAATTGGGCTTTGTTTATCATAGCAGCAGTTTCTGCCGAGACCAATGGTAGGTTGGCTCGTGAACATGGGATGATTTTTGCCTCAGAGGATAGAGAAAAAAAAAGTAATCCTGGTAATAATCCTGGTAATCGTAATGTGAAAGGAAAGGATACCCTCATGGTTAATCTTTCCAAGAATAAAACGACGTCGAATAATCAGGAATCTTCCAGGCCAAAGGAAGAATACTCTTTTGACGAGAGTGATATCCCAGAGATATTCCAATGTATGGTGAAGAGTGGCAAACTCCAGATTCCAGAGCCAAAGAGGCCTAATGAGGTGAATCTGACTGACAATACCAAATATTGTATCTATCATAGATACATTAATCATCCTACCAGTGCTTGCTATATTTTGAAGAAGAAAATCCAAGAGCTGATAAATGGTGGTGCTATCGCTTTAACCAATGATGACCATACGGTTACAACTAATATGGTTTCTCTTCAATTCAGAGATTTTCCTCCACAGCAAGTCCCAGATGGAATTATCCCAATTCTGAAGGCGACGATGAAGATTATGAATATCCCGCCTCCTAGAGAAGAAAATAAAGGATTGCTGCCTCTTACCTTAAAAAATGGTGAAATTATGTGGGTACATCCTGACTTAGTACCTGAATTAGAAAATGAAGGTAAAATTTCAAATTCCAAGAAATGCAAGAAAGCCAAAACCTGCAACATGATTTCTCATATTTTTCCGGATCCTGATGATTTGGATCATCTATGGGATGGCCTTCCTTTAGAAGATAGACTGAGAGGATTGAACATATGTCCTCCAAGTCTAGCTTCTCCTACCAAGCTCAAGCTTACTCATCAACAGTGGTTAGCCATGAATAGTATTCCTTTATACCGGGTACAACAAGTCTTTGCTGCTTATGAAAAAGCTCCTACAGGGATTTTTCCTCGTATCCCAAATCCTTCTCCTCCTGTAGCTACAGAGACATCTATTTCTCATTCTCATGTAGTTACAGAGATCTCTTCTTCTTCCTCTGTGGAACCACCTGTGAAAAGTCTACTATCCATTCATTTATACAGTCAGCAGTCAATCCTTCTCATGAAGAAGATGGGTTATGACTTTCAAAAGGCAGAAGGTTTGAATTATGATAAAGGAATACGACTTCCTTTACAAATTCAAAATCAGAACTCCACTGTTGGATTGGGTTCCGAAGTTCCTCATAATAATCCTTACAAGAAAAAGGCTAAGAGAGGGAAGACTAAATCCTGTAATATGGTACTTCCTTTTTCTGAGTCTGAAGAAGAAACCTTTGCTGGTACCAGATTTGGAAAAGAGTCCCACAAAGATTATGAGGGATCCTCCAAAGAAGCAGAAGACGTAGTGGAAATACTACCTGCTCAACCTTCTCCTGTTCCTGCTAAACCATCTGTGGTTGAAAAGAGAAAGCAGAAAGCAGTACGCTTTGACGTCCCATTGAAGTCTGCTTCCAGTCAGGAGGTGGTGATGAAACCCTACAAATTTGATATTCTAGCTCAGTTAGCCAATACTCCGGCTAGATTATCTATATTCGAGCTGCTTCGTCTTTCTAGAGAAAGCAGGGAGACTTTGAGTGAAGCTTTACTTCAAGCAGATTCATGCTTGGCTCAACTCAAGAGTCCTGATAATACTCCAGTATCGTGTTCGCAATTTCATAGTGTGATGGAAGCAATTCCCAACATCACATTTACACAAGAAGATATGTTGTTGGAGCATAACAAGCATGATAGGCCTCTATGCTACACTGGATATATTGGATCCACTGAAATTGATAGGATTTACATTGATCCTGGGTCTTCAATTAGCATAATTCTTCAAAGTATGCTAAGACCTCTGAGGATTCCTACTAGTAAGCTGACTTACACTAGTACTACAATAGTTGGTTTCAACGCTGGTGTTTTCCATAAATAAATTCACTTTATTTATTGTGTTTCTGGGAAAATTATAACTGTAGGAATCCGATCTAGAAGACGATCGCTTTATCCCTTGGACTATGCGAAGAAGAAAAGCTCTTAAAATTTTGACAGTAATTTAGATAACTATGTATCTGTACAATGAATGAGAAAAAGAACTCTATTTATAGAGTCAAAAGTAACTGAAAGGATAACTGTCTTCACAGCCTGTGCCTAGTTGAAAATTACGCAGGATTTAACATAGGCAAGGTTGTGAGCAGTTACTGGATGTGGCCTGTAACTGTTGGACACATGGCAATTATGCATGAGTCGTGTACAAGTTACAGGACACGCGGGTGAGAGATCAGTGGCATGGCTGCCACGTACTCCAATTTGATGAAATCCACGCAGACTTGTTGAAGACAAAATCCATGCAAACTCGGGGTAGAAAGCTTCAAAATCCACGCAAACTTGGGGCAAGAAGCTTCAGAATTCACGCAGACTTGGGGCAAAAAGCTTCAAAATCCACGCAGACTTGAGGAAGAAAACTTTAGAATCCACGCAGGTTTGAGATGAAGAGCTCAAAAATACACGCAGACTTGAGATAGGACTGCCAGCTGTCTTAATTTGGCGTGCCTCGACTGACACAAAATCTCTGACAGTGATTGCTTTGTCAGTCGCATTAAATGACAAAAAACTCTTTTGGTATGCCAACTTGACGAAGGCTGAGTCTTGCTGAGGAAGATTTCGAAAGTCACGCAATAGTCGGCTGTGATCTCTCGAGTTTCGTGCATACGTGGCATACGAGAAGACATTCTTCGACTGTCGTGCTGTCAGTCATAATGACTCTCTAACAAATGATGAGCTGTCTCTCAGCGTAATTTTTAAATATTGTCCTGATCAACTCAGCGTGACTTTTATACTCTGTCCTGATCAACTCAGCGTGACGTTTATTTTTTAAGGCCTACAAAACCCCCTTCAAAGTTTTCAAAAATTGAAAAGACTTCAAAATTTTCGAAATACTTTGAAAAGATAAACATCCAAATGAATTTATTAAATGTCATGATGACTCTTCATTTTTCGAGACTGATTGAATCTAATTTATTGTGGAATATGAACCGCCGGCGAACTCTTTTATATAAACGGGGAGAAAATTCAGCTTTAATATTCATCTTACGTCAACATGACACCGAAGAAAAAAGCTGAGGAAGAAGCAAGAAAGTTGGGCTTCTGTGCCCATGGCGATCCTACTCTCGGGGGTAAGGAACCGGAGCTTTTAGTTTTCGAGTTCAAAGATGACCCTACACAATTAGCCAAGAACTTCCTGAGCCATTTTGGTCTGGACGGCTCGTCTTCTTCCAATGGGCGCAGCCTCGCAGAGCAGCGTGAAACGCTCAATGCTCTGTTACATCGTATGGGAGTCAATAGCGTAGAGGAATTAGGCGCCAAGCTCAGTCGCTTCGCAAAATAGAGCGTGTTTTTTCATGCTTCTGTTTTCTTTCTAAAAAATGTTGCACTTCTTTTCCTATGTAAGGTCATCAGTGCCTCTTTATGTTTGCTTTGAAAAATGTGGTACAACTTTGTACTGAAAACTAGTTTTACTCCAAATAGCGTGCACTAATTAAGAACATTAAGTGGCACTCTTTGAATGTTTCAAATATTGTGCTATTTTCCAAAGCACACGTGACACTCATTCCATGGTTTATGAGCGCTTTTTACTCGAATCTTTTCCAAGAATAAGCTTGCACTTTGACCGTTAAATAGATAAGTGAGTTTCACGCATACTTATCTTTTTATTCTTCTTCTTCTTCTCTAAGAATGAACTTTTTGTGAGATTTAATTCTCAACAAGAAAGCAATGCTTTCTAATGTTCGATTTCTATGCACTATATCAGACATTGGTTTGCCAATCCTTAGCACCAAACTCGATGGTAAGTCCAGTATAGTACGCGTACCATTTTTTTACTGTTGAAGATAGACTTTTGTTTCTGACTGAACAGGGTGCGCCTGTCTCTGTTTGGTCAATGCACGCTTAATGATAATGATATTTCTGTTGATTTAATCTCTTTTTCCTTGATGCTTTCTGCAGGAGTTCGACTGAAAATTTTCTTTAGAACTGGCATTGGTGATTTGGATGCTGTGGAGAATATTCTTCTGACACCTACATCAGGGAGCTCATACGCTTTTGACGAGTAAATCAGACAACTCAGAACTCTTCGTGGGATAGAAGGGTCTTCCTCAGATGGTAGGAAGAGTCTTTATACACGGAGAGTTGGATGGTGGAGTCAACTCTACCCCGAGAAATCGGGTAGTAGAGTTCCTTTTACGGCAGAACTAGGAATTGTATTCCAATATTGGATACATTCCTATCTCCTTTGAGAGGTCGCTCCGAATCCACCAATTGTGTTGGCAGCAACACGCCTTCGTGCTGCCCTACTCTGTGGTTCTCCTCTCGTCTGAGAGATAAAACCAGAGTTTGATTCCTGCTGGACAATCAGGAATTGCCACCAACAACGAACCCGCCAGAGAAGATCAAAGAAGAAATAGATCTCCATTAGATTATTATTGTGTCCATAGAATAAAAATCCAAAATTGTAATAGATTTTCATTTATGATTTGTAAGAAAGTTTAAGAAAATGTAATAGACTTTTTATGATGAAATGAGAATGAAAATGATAATTCTTCTATGCTCAATAATTTGTATTTATCTGGATAAATTATGGACATGATAGATAATGAAATCTTCTTTTTCGATTTAGAGTATATAATATTATCAGAGGTAGTATGGACGTGATAATATGTAGGAACTCAAAAGAAAATAGATTGATTTCTATGCAGAGGTCAAAAGAAATAAAAAATGAGTAGGTAGATTCGGCATTGATCCAGAGGTTATGAAAACGTGATAAGTAATGAATTCCCACTTTTTAATAAATTGATAGAAGATTACGAACGAACGAATGAACGGATGAACCATCGAATGAATGTAATAAATGAACGGATGAACCGTCAGGCATTTAATGAATGGACGAACCGTCGGATGAACGTAATAAATAAACGGATGACCCGTCAAGTATTAATGAATGGGCGAACCGTCGGATGAATGTAACTCTTCGTCATTCGAAGAACTTCTGCCTATAAATATAGCAGAAATCTGACAAGAACGAACACTTCTACTCTTCAACATAAAAATGTCGTCTAGAGAAACATCCAAGAAGGCTGAAATCGCCCCAAAGGTTCAGAAGAGCACTGAAGAATGTGATCCAGTTCAGCCGAAGGAAGTAGAAGCAGGCAAAGGTTCGTCTGCACCCAGGCCACCACGAGATATTCTAGACTTCTTGCTCGAACCAGGAAGGACTGAAGAAGAAGAAGCCATGAAGATGGCCGCTTGCAAGTTCCTCGTGGATTTTAGCAAGGAGATTCTCGGCTCTTTTGCTGACCGCATTTTCGAGAAGGACGACAGTGGCCCGCATCCAAATGTAGAGAAGGATGATAGTGATCTTCCTTAATATCATGTACCATCGTTCATAATTAAAATAAAATAATTTTTTTATAAACATGAACTTGTCTGATGTTTTAAAAACATTTACATTTATACATAGTACTTTTTAAGGAATTTGCCATTAATAGGTATCATAACATTTCGACCATCCAGTTCTGAGAGTTGATAAGCTCCATTTGAGAAAACTCTGCTCACGACATATGGACCTTCCCACTTTGCGTCAAATTTGCCCTTGCTCATATGAGTCATAGTCATAGGACGTCTGACTGTTAGAATAAGTTCTCCTTTTTGATATGCTCGAACTCTGACTTTCTTATTAAAAGCTCTTGAAATTCTAGCTTGATAGAATTCAATATTCTGTTGAGCAGATAATCGCTTTTCATCCAGAGCTTCTAATTCCTGAAGTCGAAGACGATCATTATTTTCGACGGTAAGTTCATTAGTGATTGCTATCCTTAAAGAAGGAATTTGAATCTCTAATAGAAGAACAGCTTCGCAACCATACACCAAAGAGAAAGGTGTACATTTAGTAGCATTACGAACTGTAGTACGGTAAGCCCACAAACATTCGCCGAGTTTCTCACTCCAATTATGTTTGTTAGTGGAGACAAACTTCTTTAAGAGTTTGATGATGGTCTTTTTGAAAGCTTCTGCTAATCCGTTAGCTGCCGGATTGTATGCGGTAGAAGCAACATTGTTGATCCGGTGATCGTCACAGAATCGAGTAAATTTCTGGCTGACGAATTGTGGTCCATTATCATGAATAATGCGTCGAGGAACACCAAATCTGTAGATGACGTGGTGTTTGATAAAGCTGATGACATTAGAAGTCTTAACTTCAGATAAAGGAATAGCTTCAGCCCATTTAGAGAAATAATCGGTTATTGCGAGAATAAATCGATGACCTTTTGATGAAGGCAGATTGATCGGACCAATAATATCCATGCCCCAAGCTTCGAAGGGCCATGATGCTACCGTCGGATGTAGAAATTTTGAGGGTTGATGAATAAAATATGCATGGATTTGACAAGCTTTACACTTTCTTGCATATTCGATGGCATCTGATACCATAGTGGGCCAATAATAACCCATACGTCGAATACGGTCTTGAAATTTTGGTCCTGGCTGATGTGCTCCACAAATTCCATCATGTGCTTCATGGATAATTTGTTGGGCTTCGTCATCGACAACACATCGAAGAAGTAAACCATCATAAGCTCGACGATATAAGGTTTTTGTAGTATGATTGTAATAGAATCTGAGTGATCGTCATCTGATAGATGCTGCCTCACTCGGATTATCTGGAAGAATATCATATAATACGAAATCCAAGAAAGGAAGTCTCCAATCTTTATTCGTATTCTGATTCTCAGCCAAATTACTGAAGATGAATTCCATGCTGGAATCAGATGAAGATGATAAAGATTTATGACTAAATCCAAATCCTCTTGTTGTGTTGACGTCATGAGATGTTGATTCTTCAATGTCAACTGGAAGTCCTAGGGTCAGGTTATTTTCAAGATGAAATAATTCTCGATTGCGAACAACAATCATTTGTTGTCGTCTAATCGGAATAGCCAACACCGCCGCAAGATTAGCAAGAGCATCAGCTTCTGTGTTACATGCTCGCCTAACATGTTCAATGAAGAATTCTTCAAATGAAGAAGCCATAGATATAGCCGATCTATGATAAGGAACCAGATCTTGATGGCGAACTTCATAAGTGCCCCTTATCTGATTAACAATGAGTTTAGAGTCTCCGTACGCCTCCAAATGTTGAATATTCAGATGTTTAGCGAGTTGAAGACCAATAAGAAATGCATTGTACTCGGCTACGTTGTTTGAACATGGTTGATCGAGAGAATAAGCTCTTTGGATAGCAAGACCTTCTGGCGACACAAGAACAATTCCAACTCCAGCGACAATGTCACCATTAGGACCTATTCTTGAAGCTCCGTCAAAGAATAAATGCCAAGTAGGATCTTCTTCAGCAATTTGATTTGAATCTAGGACTTCATCTGGGATTTCATCATAGAGTTTTGAATTTTCTGGAATAGAATGAGCAGCCAGAAAATCAGCTGAAGCTTGTCCTTTGACTGATTTCTGAGGAATATAATGCATATCATACTGAGCAAGTAGGATTCCCCAATTAGCCAATCGAAAATTCAAAACACTGGGTTTCTTCATCATGACCCGTATAGGATTGATCCTGGAGATGACATGAATAGTCTGGCCAATGATATAATGTCGTGTCTTTTGAACAGCGAACATCAAGGCTAGACATTCTTTTTCGACAGGTGAATATCGAGGTTCAGCTCCGGTCATAGTGCGACTGAGATAGTAAATGGCTTGTTCATGACCATTTTTTATTCTTTTGAGCAAGCAATGCACCCAATGAATGACTCATTGCTCGGGTATATAGGAGGAACGGTATTCCTGAGACGGGAGGTACCAATACTGGAGGGCTCATCAGATATTATTTTATATCATCGAATGCTTTCTGACATTCATCATTTCAGACAAAAGAAACACCTTTCTTCATAAGTTTGTTGAATGGTCTGCAACGTCCTGAAAGATTAGAGATGAATCTCCTGATATAAGCGATCCTTCTTTGAAATCCTCGTAGCTCTTTTAAGGTGCGTGGAGGACGCATCTCTTGGATGGCTTTGATCTTCTCGGGATCCACGTGTATACCTTTAGAGGTAATGACGAAGCCGAGAAATTTGCCACTAGAGCCGCCTAAAAAGGACTTAGTAGGGTTCATCTTTAATTGATGCTTACGCATTAGATCAAATATAGTCTTCAAATCTTGGATGTGATCCTCCTTTTGTCGACTTTTGACTGCAATATCATCAACATAGCATTCGACTATTTTCCGCAAATGTTTACGAAATATAGTGCTCATAGCTCGTTGATAAGTTGCTCCTCCATTCTTGAGACCGAATGGCATAACTGTATAACAGTACGTACCAATCGGCGTTCTGAAAGAAGTGTGCTTCTCGTCATCTGGAAACATTTTAATCTGATTATACCCATAATACCCGTCCATGAATGACATCCGTTCAAATCCACAGGTATTATCGTTCATAACATCAGTGATTGGTAGAGGGAATTCGTCTTTAGGACATGCCGCATTGAGATCGCGGAAGTCTATGCATACTCTGATCTTGCCAGTCTTTTTAAGAACAGGAACTATATTAGCCACCCAATCGGGATGTTGTTCCTCTCTAATAAACCCAGAGGTCATGAGTTTATTGACTTCAGCTTCAATTGCATCCATAATGTCTGGACGAAATCGTCGCTGTTGTTGTTTGACCGGTTTAGCATTCGGCATGATATTGAGCTTGTGAGTTGCAATTTGAGGATCAGGTCCCGGCATATCTTCATAACTCCAAGCGAAGACGTCGATGTAGTCACGAATGAGTTTGATCATGTCTTGCTTATCAGTTTCTGAAAGACTTTCACTGATGAATATTGGTTTGGGTGATCCCTCTTCACCAACATCTATTTGAACAAGTTTATCTTCAGTCGGAGGTTCCTTTTGCTCAAATCGAAACTCCCATTGATTATCTAACCTTTGGGCCCATTGTTCTGATTCAGGTGAAATTTCAAACTCTTCTTTGTCTTTATTACTTTCTTTAGAACGGTCAATGGAAACCATGTTGGAAGACAGAATATTGCAGTAGAAATCACCGATACTCGTATCGAAATCCCAAGAAGTAGTACTAGAAGAATCAGATCTCTTATCTTCGTCAGATTCGGGATCTTCATGGATAATATTGATAAAAGGAGTAGGAGCAATATAACCCAATCCGCATTTTGTCCTTCCGTATTTCAGAGGAGGAATTCAAACAGGCATTTTTCTTCCTTTTCCATTATTGAGGCCATTTCTGAAGTCATAGCCCATATTTTTAATGATGTCTTTAGATTGCTGACTATAACGACGTAGTTGTAATCTTCCAGTATCATCGTTTTTGTCGTCATCTTCTAAATCAGAAGGATTTTGGGGCCCTTTATAAAAGAATATTGGAATGTCTCCTGGCTTTCTGCTGGGAACTAGAAAGTAGGAAGATTGTTCTGGTTCTAGGGATACATCTGTATGAACAGTCTGTACAACTCCTATGGTTATTGTGCTCAAGTCATCTAACAAATGTAAATAACTATGAACATAATTACACACATCAACATACTGCAAAGATGGAGACTTTTCATTAAATTTAAAAGCAGCAATATTTACATTGGAAGAAGGCTGAGCCTTAGAGATTTTAGCCAAATCAATGACTAAAGGAGGAGAAGAAGAACAAGAAGAAGTTTTGTTTCGATTAAGATCGATAACAAATGGCTCAGATGAGGTGAGCTCCCTTAAAACTTGAGATAGAATAGTAGTCCGCCCTCCAACCGGGATTACCAAAGTATCCTGTTTCATATATAAAGATACAGGAACTGTAGTACGCCCACTGACAGGAATGGTCAGTGTATCTTGAGTAGACGACTGAGGTAACGGAGAGATTCGTCCACTCACTGGAATGATGAAAGGACCTTCTCCAGAAGGTTTGGGAGATTATTTCTGAGTAGTTCGACCTTTAACAGGGATTATTAAAGTCTCACTTTGTGAATCCTCTTTCTCCATAGCTTGTATAACCCTTGTATACTCTTCTTTGTACATTCGGGAATCATTGAAATAAGCTTCAACCCCATGGAAGGGATTTATATCAGCAACTTCCTTTTGTACTCTTCCATTGCTGTCAATGTATTTAAAACACTGATGAAGAGTAGAGGGCACCACATTATTTTCATGAAGAAAGGGTCTCCCCAGAAGAAGATTATAGGATCCCACGATCTCAATCACATAGAAAGTGACTTTAGATCTGAAATCGCCTATCTGAAGCTTTAGATGAATCTTTTCCAAAGGCTCGCTTCGGCTTTGATTGAATCCCAAGATAGTAGTAACCGTTTTGGAGAGCTTGTGAAGAGGGATTTTTAGTTCATCCAACAGGCTCTTTGGCATTATGCTTATAGCAGACCCTGGATCAATGAGGATACGATCTATCTTCATCGTATCGATATAACCGGTGTAGTAGAGAGGCCGGTCATGTCGATTATCCTTCAAAAGCATGTCGTCTTGTGTAAAAGTGATATTTGGGATAATCTCCAGTATACTATTACAATGTAAGCAAGTGGCAGGTTCTGCATCTGGCTTCTTCAATTGTGCAAGATAAGATTCAGCCTGTAGAAGTGCTTCACTTAACGTCTCCCGAGTCTCTTTAGAAAGACGTAGAAGTTCAAAGAGGGACATTCTAGCTGGAGTATTAGCAAGTTGGGCTAAAATATCGAAGTTATAAGGCTTCTGAAGCCCAAGAGGAGGGAACTTCTTGATTGGTTTATCAAACCGAGCTTGTTGTTTGCCTTTCTCAGGAGCTATGGGCTTGGGAGGAACAGGTTCAACCGGGGTGGTTGAAGGAACAGGTGCCGTGGATGATTCTTCTTCAAAAGGAACTTTAGGAACATCTTTATCAGCAGAAGGGATATCAGGAGTATCCTCAGGATTCTTGGAATGATCCTTTAGATAAGGTTTCCCCATTCGAGTAGCACCAGCACGTGCTTCTTCCTTATCTTTTGACTCTGTGTCAGAGGTAGATCCGAGAGAAGTCATATGACATGACTTAATCTTTCCATCCTTCTTGAACTTTCGAAAAGTAGTCTTTTGAGGAGGAGGAGATTCAAAATCTGCCACTAGATCAGGATAAATCCACATGATTTCTCCTATTTCTATAGTGATTGGCACTAATCCTTCAGACTGTGGAGGAGGAATATTCACTATTTCAAGAGTTGCCTTGGGAATAGGAACGATCCCGCTTTCAAGGAGTTGAGGAGGGAAATCTCCGAATTGCATAGAGACGACGTTGGAGGTGACAGTCTTCTCTTTCGGAGTAAGAGAGATAGCTCCAGATTTAATCATTTCTTGGATCTTTTCTTTCAGTACATAATATGTACGAATTGTGTGACCCAACATTCTGTAGTATGGACAGTATTTGGGATGATCTGTCTTACCAGCTTCATCAGGTTTCTTGATTTCAGGTAATTGTATTTTATTACCTTTCAGCAGACATTCAAAGATACCAAGGACATCGTCGTCGTCAAAAGAGTATTCTTCTTTGGGGCGAGGTGCTCTTGGTTGTTGAGTTGTAGAGGCAGGAGGAGTTTGAACATTTGATGCATCTTTACTCTGAAGATTAACTTCAAGGGTTTCTTTTCCCTTGCGAGCATTATTTTTAGCATTATTGTTAGTACCTTGACCTGTTTCTTTGGGAGTCATCTGCACTCCTAAACCTTTGAAGGTTTCAGCACTAATTTCTGCGGCCTTGGCACTAACTATAAAAGAAGGCCAATCTTGAAATTGAGTAGATTCTGTCCACATACTGATGATTGGTAACAAGTTTGATTTGCATGTGTCAATGGTGACAGCATCAGGAGTTTCAAGAGGCATCTTCAGAGCTTCTCTTCGAAACCGTTCAATGAAATCTTCTGTAGTTTCATTATTTTTCTGCTTGATTATAATAAGAGCAGACATAGTCATGTCATTGAGCCCTTCATAGAATCGTTCAAGAAACATTTGCTTGAAATCGGCAAATGAAGTAATACACCCATCTGGGAGACTTCTATACCATTCATAAGCCGTTCCTTTGAGACATCCAACAAACACCCGAGTAAGGAGGGCGTCACTTGGTTGCAGTTGATCAGTCATCACTTCAAAGTGATTAATAAACTGACTTGGAGAAGTGGTTCCATCATAGAATGATATAGTAGGAGGCTTGTATTTAGGAGGGTACGATACTTGCTTCCATTCTATCGGATAAGGTTGCTTGATGCCTAACCTTTGTAAACCATCCTTCTGTTTGAATGCCTCGAATTGAGTTTTGAGATTCCTCGATTCTTTATTAACAACTCCGGAGGATTGTAGAGTTGTAGCTTGTAGAGAATAGTTGGAAGGAGGAACAGCATTATAAGCACTACCCCCAGCTCCAGAGAGACTAGGATTTGGTTGAGCTTGTCCAGGGATAGTAGATTGTACTGCTGGAGGAACTTGTACTGGACTTACACCAGTATCAATTGGTATGGCATCTGGTACAGTCTGTCGATTTTGCAACTGAGCTGTCATGAGTTCATACATCGACTTCATAGTATCAGCTATAGACTTCATTTGTTGCTCTAAAGAAGCAATTCTTTGATCTTGAGGAGTCACCGAAGAAGAAGATTCATTATTCAATTCAGTATTCCCATCCACCATATATGTTGTGACTGTACGAGAGATTGTTGATGAATTAGTGGATGTTGTATGTTCTGAATCACTGCTTCGTGCATCAAAGTCATTTAGAGGAGAACTAGTAGGAAGAGGTGGGAAGTTAGATTCTCCAAGAAATTCAGAATTATCTTCAGAGATCAAATTCCTTTGACTAGAAGCCAGGACTCTTGCTCTAGTGCCTCTATATACTCCATCTGGACTATCAGCTCTACCCCCAGTATCCCGAGAGGTCATGTTGACAGAAGCAAACAAAGGCTCATCTTCATCAGGCATAGGTTCACACTGAATCCGATTAAAGACAGATTGTCGTTTAGTTTGACATCTACATTGCATTGTAACTCTCGGCTGGAAGTCACATTCATGATCATCATGGTCATGAACCATTGACTGACATCTGCATTGAATTATGACTCTTGGCTGGAAGTCACATTCAGCATGATCCATTGTCATAGAATTATTCCTTCTCTTCTGTTGAAGGTGTTCTCGTAAATCTGTCAGTGACGACTGAGGTACATCAGAGAACACTTTTTGTGTATTTTTAGGAATATATTTTCGGTTCTTGGGTCTTGATGGCTCTTGATTATATAGAAAGTGATTAATATGAGCCACATAGTTTCTAGCATACTCTGCATCTGAATCTGCTATTTTCATTTCCAATTGGTGTGGTTTTTTAACACCAGAAGTACTTCCCAAATGGGTTTGATTAAGTTTTGTTCTTAGATCAGTTGGAGATAACACATTGGTTTTTGAAACTTGGAGTTTTCCTTCCATTGATCTGGATATTTGCAGAGAAGGAAGAGTTGAACCATCCCCTTGATTAGGAGTTGGTAATAGACCCTCTTTTATGGACAAATTCTGTGCCAAATTTGAAGAAGTCGTAGAAGAAGACATTAAGGAATGGTTCTTCTTAGACTTATTCAAGTTTTGAGACATAGAATGTCCAGAAGGAAGAGTAGTCAAAAGACCATCTCCTTTTATTTGACTAACAAAATTGTCAGTCAAAGCTGTTCCTGAAGTAAAAACTACAGGAGCAGAAGAAACAACTAAAGAATTATTTCTTTTCGAAGGGACTTTGTGTGGAGGAGTTCTAACAAGACCACCCCCAGTTCTAGTAGAACTTAGTAAAGAAGAAGAAATAGCTAAAGAGCTTTCCTTCTTAGAGTATGCTGGTGACAATTTGGCTAAGGAGCCAGTATTGTCAGCGTATAAAGTCTTGGCTAAAGAGCCAAATTTTGGTACGCACACTGAGTCAGAAGGAATTGACTTAGAAATACACGCTGGAACAGGTTTGGCTAATGAGCCAGTACTGCCAGCATGACTTTCGAATTTGGAAATACACGCTGGAACAGATTTGGCTAAGGAGCCAGTACTGCCAGCGTGATTTTGACTATGAGATTGCACGCTAGAACAGATTTGGCTAAGGAACCAGTACTGTTAGCGTGCCTTTTGGGATTGAATTTGCACGCTGGAATAGATTTGGCTAAGGAGCCAGTACTGTCAGCGTGACTTTTGATTGCTGTCATCTTTGAGCACACAAAAGTGTGCGTACTTGCAGTAGAGTCCTTGCCAGTGTTAGGAGTAGACACAGTGGCAGAGACTTCACCCTTAGTTGCCAACCGATTCTTAGGGACATAGACAGAGTGTCCCTTCGACTTGGCAGTGGTGATAGAGGCTGAAGTGGGCTTGCCACTCTTAGCCCGCTGCATTTCTTCATAGGCGAGTTGATCGAATTGGATCGTCATCACCTTCTTCGTCGAGCCGATTGACGAAGTGTCGCATTGAGTTGTTGCCATCTCAGAAGAGGAGATGGTTTTCCCCAGCAGAGTCACCAATTTGTTTTCCATAAATAAATTCACTTTATTTATTATGTTTCTGGGAAAATTACAACTGTAGGAATCTGATCTAGAAGACGATCGCTTTATCCCTTGGACTATGCGAAGAAGAAAAGCTCTCAAAATTTTGACAGTAATTTAGATAACTATGTATCTGTACAATGAATGAAAAAAAGAACTCTATTTATAGAGTCAAAAATAACTGAAAGGATAACTGTCTTCACAGCCTGTGCCTAGTTGAAAATCACGCAGGATTTAACATACGCAAGGTTGTGAGCAGTTACTGGACGTGGCCTGTAACTGTTGGACACATGGCAATTATGTATGAGTCGTGTGCAAGTTACAGGACACGCGGGTGAGAGATCAGTGGCATGGCTGCCACGTACTCCAATTTGATGAAATCCACGCAGACTTGTTGAAGACAAAATCTACGCAAACTCGGGGCAGAAAGCTTCAAAATCCATACAAACTTGGGCAAGAAGCTTCAGAATCCACGCAGACTTGGGGCAAAAAGCTTCAAAATCTACGCAGACTTGAGAAAAAAAACTTCAGAATCCACGCAGGTTTGAGATGAAGAGCTCAAAAATACACGCAGACTTGAGATAGGACTGCCAGCTGTCTTGATTTGGCGTGCCTCGACTGACACAAAATCTCTAACAGTGATTGCTTTGTTAGTCGCATTAAATGACAAGAAACTCTTTTGGTACGCCAACTTGACGAAGGCTGAGTCTTGCTGAGGAAGATTTTGAAAGTCACGCAATAGTCGGCTGTGATCTCTCGAGTTCCGTGCATACGTGGCATACGAGAAGACATTCTTCGACTGTCGTGCTGTCAGTCATAATGACTCTCTGACAAATGATGAACTGTCTCTCAGCGTGATTTTTAAATATTGTCCTGATCAACTCAGCGTGACTTTTATACTCTGTCCTGATCAACTCAGCGTGACGTTTATTTTTTAAGGCCTACATCTGGCAAGAGTAACCACTGGGAAAGATTCGTCTGAAGATTCAGATTGGTGATCTTCGAACTATGGTAACTTTCTATGTTATCAACTCAGACGTATCCTATAATATTCTTCTTGGAAGACCGTGGTTACATGAGCATAACATTGTGCCTTCAACTCTCCACCAATGCTTCAAATATGTGGATTCTCACGGAGTTGTGAAGACTGAGTTTGCTGATATCAATCCTTTCAAAGGTGTTGAAGCCTATTTTTCTGATTCAAGGCTCTATAAACAAGAGCATGTGAATGAGATATCAGACATAGTTGAAGATCAATCATCTACTGAAGATCAGTCTATTAATGAAGATCTGCCAGAAGAGCAACCTTTGAAGATCATAGTCAAGGGACGAATCCAATTCCAATCTGTTAATGATCAACCTTTGATAATCAAGGTTAAAGGAAGAACTCAAGTTTCATTGGAGGAATCAGTAAATATTCCTGCTAAGATTCAAGTTCAACCTTTTATGATCAAGGTTAAAGGGCGTACTTCTTGTACGAATGATCCATAACCACCATTGATTGTCAATCTTGGCAAATCTACGCAGAAGACGGATAATGATCCATTAATGATTAATCCGAAGCGTAGCAGTCAAATTATAAATGATGTAAATATTGATTATTCTGTACTTTTTGATATCAATGAAGATTTCTTTTTCGAGTATATGGCTGTCAAGTTTATTGAAAGAATGACTTTATCTTCTGATAATCAAAGTCATCAATATAAAGGCGACATAGAACTAGAAGAAACTTTATACATTAACTATAAGGAAAATTTCTTTCCTCTTCAGGTTAATGTTTGGCCTTATGCTCAAAAGTTCTTAACATCTTCTTCCTATGTTATACCTGTAGTTGCTCCATCACAAGCTTGTGTAACTTACAGACGTCACGAAGAATCTTATTTCGTGGTTCCGTCTGATAAGAAAAACAAGCGCCAAATTGTGTTTGCCTGGCTAGAAATATCCCTGTTGCTCAGACAGATGATCTGAAAGATAAAGATAAAGGAAAAATTCGAATTGACAAATATAGTCAACAATCTATCAAGATCATCCAGAATATGGGATATGATTTGAAGACTATACAAGGTCTCAATCAAGGCAAAGGTAGACGACTACCATTATGTGGTGATTCGTTTTATCAAAAGACTCGTCATGGGTTAGGATATGATCCGTCACACATGTTTAATGATGATATACAAGAAGAATTCTCTTCTAGTTCTTCGCAATCATCGGATTCAGAAGAAATCCAATTCATCGAATCGGATATGTCTCGTTCCTCATATGATGAATCTGAACAAATATTCTCAGTTAATATGGTTCAAATTGATGGTGAACCTGAACCATTCGAGAATGATCCTTAGGCTCAGCAAATGGACACTCAATGGAAACTTCGTTTGGAACAGCGACAACCACCTACAGAAGATGAGGTTATCCAGATTGATGTCGGAGATGGAACTACGTCCAAACCAATATTCATCAGTAAGAACCGTTCTGAAGATGAAAAAGAAGAGTTGATAAAACTGATTAAAGAGTACATTGACATCTTTGCATGGAGTTATGAGGATATGTCGGGTCTAGATCCTAAAGTTGCTACTCATAAGCTCAATATTTTACCTAATGTTAAACCTGTAAAACAACAGCAACGGCGCTTTAGACCAGATATGATGGATGCAATTGAAGCAGAAGTCAAAAAGTTGATTACATGTGGCTTTGTTCGTGAAGAGCAACACCCGGATTGGGTTGCTAATATTGTTCCTGTTATGAAGAAGAACGAAAAATTCCAAGTTTGTATAGATTATCGAGATCTTAATGCGGCTTATCCAAAGGACAAATTCCCACTTCCCATTACTGATGGCATGATAGAAAATACATACGGTTTTGAACGCATGTCTTTCATGGACGAATTCTCAGAATACAATCAGATCAAGATGTATCCAGAAGATGAGAAGCATACTTCTTTTCGAACACCCCTTGGGGTTTACTGCTATACGGTTATGTCATTCGGTCTTAAAAATGCCGGTGCCACGTATCAACGGGCTATGAACAACATCTTTCAAGAACATCTACGGAAAATAGTTGAATGTTACGTAGATGACATTGCTGTTAAGAGTCGATCAAAGGATGATCATACTCAAGACTTAAAGACAGTATTTGAATTGATGCGTCAACATCAATTGAAAATGAACCCTACTAAGTCTTTCTTAGGGGTTTCTAGTGGCAAGTTTTTAGGATTTGTTATTACTTCTCAGGGTATCCATGTTGATCCTGATAAGGTTAAAGCAATTCTTGAAATGCGTCCTCCTCGTAATTTGAAAGAACTCCGTGGCTTTCAGGGTCATATTGCTTATATCAGAAGATTTATATCTAATCTCTCTGGAAGATGTCAACCTTTCTCCCGTCTATTAAAGAAGTGTGTATCATTTGTTTGGGATAAAGCATGTCAAAAAGCCTTCAATGACATCAAACAATACCTTACAAATCCACCTGTTCTGGTACCTCCAGTGGTAGGAAGACCATTTTTGCTATATGTTCGAGCCTTGGATCATTCACTTGGTGCTCTTCTTGCACAGAAGAGTGATATGGGTCATGAACAGGCAATTTATTATCTTAGCCGAATGATGGTCGGAACTGAACACAGGTATACTCCTGTAGAAAAGAAATGTCTGGCCTTGGTTTTTGTCGTCCAAAAGATAAGACATTATGTGACAGGACAGACTATTCATGTCATCTCCAAAATAAATCCCATTCGGATATTGATGAGAAAACTGAGCATTCTTAATTCCAGGTTAGCTACCTGGGCGATGTTGCTCACTCCTTATGACATGGTTTATGTACCTCAAAAATCAGTGAAGGGTCAAGCATTAGCAGATTTCTTAGCTGCTCACCCTATACCTGAAACATCGAAGTTATATGAGGACATTCCAGATAAAGTCGTAGATTGTAACATGACTTTAAAGAATGACATTTGGCAATTATATTTTGATAGAGCATCATGAGTAGGACCTAAAGACAATATTGTCTCTGGGGTGGGAATCGTCTTGGTTTCTCCTGACAAAATGGTCATATACCGTGCCTATTCTCTCAATGATCCATGCTCCAATAATGTAGCGGAGTATAATGCTCTATTGATTGGTCTCCAAGTAGCAAAACAATTGGATATTGAGTTCCTAGAAGCTTATGGAGATTCTCAATTGATTGTTAATCAAGTTAGAGGGACTTATGAAGTCAGAAACCCTGATCTCATCTCTTATCATCAAGTGGTAGTCGAGTTGGTCCTTTCATTCAAAGGATTCTTCATTGAATTTGTACCACGTTCTCAGAATGTGGAGGCTGATGCTCTTGCTAGTTTAGCTGCAGACTTGGCTGTTCCAATCCGAAGGCAAAATATAATTACTTTGTTGGACCGAGATTTATATTGTATCAAGAATAATCTGCACATTGAACAAAGTTATACTACAGAGTCTAGTTCCCAACAGAGGGATTGGAGAACTCCATTCATTGATTATGCGGTTCATGAGATTTTGCCTGAAGATCCAAAAGAAGCTGCATCAATTAAGAGACGATTATTTCGATTCTATTATGATTCGTCTTTACATATGTTGTATCATCGTTTATATGATGGACTCTTGCTACGCTGTCTCTCAGAAAGTGAAGCCAAACAAACACTGTAAGAAGCTCATGATGGCATTTGCGGTGCTCATCAACCAGGTCCTAAATTACAAGACCGTATTCGAAGAATGGGGTATTATTGGCCTTCTATGATAGCAGATACTGTAGACTATGCCAGAAGATATAAAGCATGTCAGATTCATGCTGATTTTATTCATAAACCGTCTGAATTTCTACATCCTACAGCAGCCTCTTGGCCCTTAGAAGCTTGGGGTATGGATGTCATTGGTCCTATTAACCCTCCTTCTGTTAAAGGACATCGGTTCATATTAGTTATAACCGATTACTTTTCTAAGTGGACAGAAGCAGTTCCCCTTGCTAAAGTAAAAACATCTAATGTGATCAGCTTCATCAAACATCATGTCATTTATCGCTTCGGGATTCCTCGATGAATAATTCATGACAATGGTCCACAATTTGCCAGTCAGGCATTTTATCGGTTCTGTGATAAGAATCGAATTCAAAATTTGGCTTCTACAGCTTATAATTCAGCTGCTAATGGTTTAGCCGAAGCTTTCAATAAGACGATCAACAGTCCGGACTCCTACTGGTTTTACATCATTTTTATTGGTCTATGTATGTGAGGCTATTCTTCCCTTGGAAATTCAGATTCTATCTCTACGAATAGCTATTGCTAATGAGCTAACTATAGAGAACAATGATCGCTTACGACTCCAAGAACTTGAAGGATTGGACGAGAAGCGTCTTCAAGCACAACAGCATATTGAGCTATATCAAGCCCGTATATCTCGAACTTTCAATCGTAAAGTTAAAGAGAGGGTATTCAAGATTGGCGAGTTGGTATTAGCCCTTCGAAGACCGATGATTATGAATCACAAAAGCAAAGGGAAATTCCAAGCAAAATGGGAGGGCCCTTATGTAATTGAGACCGTGTTTTCTAATGGCGCCTATCGGTTATCTAAGCCTAATGAAGATCTACTCATGATGCCGATCAATGGCAAATTTCTTAAGAAGTACTATGTATAAAAAAAAGAGACAGAATGAAAATAAAATTTCTTTTATTATTATTTTTGTTCTGAATAAAGGATTAAGGACAAGGACCACTGCCTTCCTTATTGAATACATAGTCAGCCAATGCTTCGAAGGCATCGTTGCCTGAGTTCATAAAAAATCTGCAGGCAGCCATCCTCAGCGCCTCTTCTTCAGGAGTTTTCCCTGGCTCTACTAAAAAAACAAGGATGTCTTATGGTGGCTAGGGCATAGAAGAGTTTTCACCTACTTCGGTTGGACCTGACACAATTGGCTCGACGGGATGTGTCTCAATGACGTCCTCAACCTTTATGGAAACTTCATTCTTTTGCCGCATATTCTTGGAAGACATTTCCAATAGAGGAGTGGAAATAAGAATGAAACGGTATAAAGAGTTCTCTCTTATTTATAGAAGAGATCTGTTAATGAACCTGTCTTTGAAATTGAAATAACTTTTCATTCCCGAAAAGTCCTGTCCGTTCATTATATCAGATTCATCCATTTAATTATGGAATTGAATTGACCTCTTTTTTTTCCCGAAAGATATGTTGGTTCATTAATTCTTTCATCGATATTTGACGTATACTCTCATGACATCTGTCTTCTTAATCCCCAGCTACCAAGGTTTGGTTAAGCTGATTACTCGTCTCTTTGGAGAAAATTTTTTATCTTCTATCTTACCAGTTGGTATAGAAAGTTGAATTTATTATTTATCACGTTCTTATAACCTCTGAATAAATATTAAATTTGCTTGCTTTTCCTATCTATCATGTCCATTTGACCTCTGCATAGATATTAATCTACTTTTCTTTGAGTTCTTACATACTGTCATGTTCATATTACCTCTGATAGTATTATACTCTAAAACAGAAAACAAGATTTTATTATCTATCATGTCCATATTACCTCTGGATAGATATAATGTGTTGAGTTTAAAAAATCTTATCATGTCCATATTACCTCTGATAAGTATTTTCTATCTCATACCTATTGTTTAAATTCCAAATAAACGATAGGATCACAAAACAAATATTTCATTCATTTCTGGTGGAAACACTACAAAATGAATAAGATAAAAGATGACAAAACGTTCTTTTAAGGTGGAGCAGAAACATCTTGAAGTAACTTTTGTAGTTCTTCTAGCCGCTTGCCACGAGAGCTCATAACTTTCTTGGTAGCCTCAGCACGTCGAGCTTCAGGGGTGCAAATACAAGAAAGTTCAACGAAGGTGATTATCAGATTATCCTTTGCTTCATCAAGGGTTCTGATGGTTGATTCAGCCCCAAAGGCTTGTTCTTCTAAAATAGAGCTTTGGGTGAGGTGCAGATTTCGAGCGTCGATCATCTTTGCCCTTTCAGCCTTCAAGCGAGCTAACTCAGCCTCGACTTCGTGGATTTTATCATTTTTATTCTGAATATCCATGTTCAAAGCATCATAAGCTACGCTGTGACCATGCAGTGCGGACTTTATTCCAGCCAAAAAGGCTTTCTATTTGGCAACCTTCAGACTATGTTCATGGAGAGCTTCATTATATGTGGTCTTCCGAGCAAGATAATCAGCCGTTAAGGCGTCATATTCCACCTGGATGAGATTTTCAATAGTCTCACTTGACAGCTTAAGATATTCTCTGATCGGCTGCTGAAGGTCCTCCACAATTTTCTCCAATATTGCAGCTCTCTCAGAATCATTGAACATAGCAACGTTCTTGATGGTCAGAGCCATTGCCGCCTTCAAAATCTCATAACTGAGGCCTTTATTCAGGACCATTTTTATTAGGGTTGCCAGAGTTTTATAAAAGGTCTCTGTATGAATCTCAACTAGGAGATTCATTTCTATACTGGAGCTTGGTGTGGCAGCAATATCTAATAGATCTCTTCTTTGGAGATCGGGAGCAGATGTTGTTGGTACGACAGTAGGATGAGATAAAGTTGTTGCTGTCACTACCGTCATAGCCAATTGATCCCTAGGAGCTTCGGGGATTACATCTCCAACATCTACAGATACCATCGGTGTAACAACAGGCTGAGATGAAGTTGTTGTTGTTACTGCTGTCATAGCTAATTGGTCCCCAAGAGCTTCAGGGACAATATCTTCAATATTTGTTACTCCAGTCATTTCTAGAATCCTGGTGGCGGTAATATTGGTAGATGTAGTGACAATTACGGGAGCTGGTTCAGGTTCTGGCATTTGCTTATCAGAAACTGGTACTGGATCAGTAACAACAGTAGAAGATGTTATTACAACTTCCCCAGTTTCAGTTGGTGACTCAAGTATGCTTTCAGCATCTTCTTTAATTGTCGGCTCCGCAGGATTCTCCATGCTTCAGTTGTAGTAAAATTTTCTATAGCTGATTCTTTATTCAAGACTGGTTCTCCTCCAGCAGCTCCATCATCACCTACAGTGAGGTCTATTGTAGTCTCTTCCTGGTGCTGGTCTTCAGCAGGAGAGGACATTTCAGGTTGTGCTGGTTGTACCTCTAATGATAGAGGATGTTCTTCTTGAGGCTCCACCTCGGGTTGTTGTACTCCCTCCTCATCAGCATCTTCTTCTTCTTTGGAAGAAGAAGTTTCATCCGCAGATTCCTTATTTTCTTCATAGATATCTTCTTCTTGAGGAGGAGGAGCCACAGGCTTTGGTGAAATTATGATATCTGCAAAATAAACAGAATAAATTAGTATATAAAATCATGATATATTATTCCGTATAGGTTTTGTACAATACCTGGAATATGTGTATTGTGTTCATGATATGAATCATAATCACCATTCCAGTCATCATCATCGAGGTCGAGAGCCGGCTCATCTGATGGAATACGGTCTCGATCAGCAGTGGATACAGCAGTAACACCCCCTGTAACTTGCGCCTTGGTTGATAAAGATAAATGGAGCGAGGAGCTAAGGCGTCCAGGAGACAAAAGTGTTACAGCTTTTGGTGTTACTACTGATGAAGGGGCTGAAGATCCTTCTCCTGTATGGATTGGAGAAGAACCAATAAAATGATCCTCTTCAACCAAGGTGTCATCTTCTGGAGTGAGGGCTCTTGGTTTGGAAGGCCCTTTAGTGGTAGACTTCTTCTTCTTTTCCTGCGTTTTTTCTGGAAATATGACGGCGGCACTTTGTTTTCTTTTTCGGCCTTTGCCAATGATGATAGGTTCTGCAACTGGTTCCCCAACTCCTGTAGGAATAACCTCCAGATAGGGATCTGGAATGCCAGTATCGTCAGGGATGTCTGCTGGTATCCTGACTGGCTCCTCAATATTTTCTTCGTTAGGCCACCTCAGACTACCTCTCATATTGTAGCCATGGGTGAAAGCACGAATTGAAGCATAAAAGTGAGCATACGTATGAAGTATACGTAGCTCTGTAGTACTGGTGGCCGTTTAGACTCTGAATTTAGCACCAGTCCGAGCAGTACTGAAATATCTCCAACCCCTAGCACCGTCAAGTAGTTTCCCATAGTGACGGATACTAGTAGAAGGGTTACCAGCATGAAGTTGGTCATACCCAAATTGGCGAGCGAACCTACTGGGTAGATATGGTTCAAACGCACAATTATCCTCATTTCTGTACATCAGGTGAGAGGGTCTGATGCACCGAAGCCATCTAAAGACTGATCGTGGCAATACAACTCTTCCTTCGACTTCATCTTCAAACTGAACGCCGAAGCAATCTGCTGGAACTTGCGGTCGTGTACAGAAAAAGTTCCAACCATAAGAATAGTTCAGAACTGCCTGGGTATCCGCCACAGTTGTAGCAGTCCATGTAGCTTTGCTAAATTTTTGGAGGAAGACCTCCTCATTATCTCCCGGGCCTGGTGGCAACAGGTTGCAGTTGTGGTGCAACAACCAGCCCATCAAATAAGTATAGGGCATTTCTACCCTGGGAAAAACATTCCGATGAGGAGCATTGTTGATTATCTCTTCACCGAAAGTCCTTAAACCTGTATTTACTCTGCACACCATGGCCGATAGCAGGTTAATTCTGACTTTAAAAACCAAGCGTACTGCTGGCCATAGTACGCTACGGTAGATTCTGTCAAGTGTACCAATACCCGGCACAACCCATCTTCTCAGCCATAAAGAAAGAAAGCATGCCAGCAAAGCTCTCCTAGAGATTTTCTGACTACCGTATCTAAGGAAGCTCAAGGCTTCAGTTCCGGCAGGGAATTCCCCAGTCTTTGTAGACAGATATTTATTCGGGAATTTGTAGGCAATCATCATATCTCGAATTTTGTTAGAAGGGATTGTCGAATCTATGTTGATTACCGGAGCTTTGTTTTCCTGAAACCTTTCTTTGTCTTCCTTGGATATCTTATCCTTATGGGAGAAGAGATAAGTCGTCCACTTGTTGATGTACGCCAAATGAGATATACTTTCATGCATTGTAGTACAAATCATGTAGTGACACATCAATTTTTTATATACCTCAATCAACTGAGGGTTAGCTTCTCTGATTTCTGCAAGTTCCCTGTTGGAGGGAACGTATTCTTCATATGGGGCTTCTCCATTGGCAGCTTCGAGATAAATTGTATCTCATGAAGAGCAAGGCCCATTTCGCCTTTCGGGATTGCAAAAGTTCCAGTTGAACTTATGTATATCTCCACTAAGGCCAGAAATAAGTTTTCGTTCGGGGGAATACCCTGACTGGTGGAAGCTACCGCTTCATACAAGCCAATGTCTTTCAGCTCTGTCTCAAAGTTCTTCATCATCCAAATACTTATCTGGATCCAGTTCTGATTGAATGGAGTCAACCATCCCGGCAGTCTGGGATTTGTTTGGGGATATAATACAGCAGCCCTCATAAATTTGTTGACGAACATCTGGGTCTGTACTGGTTGTATTAAACCTGAATCTTCACTAGGATTAGATCCTGGCATGAGGCCAAAAATAAAAGTAACACCGCCATTGGGAACACTAGCAAAATATCCCATATCATTGGCATGCTCCCTCTTGAAAACAATTCTACCTGGTCTTCTATGATTGCTAGGAGTTAAATTCTATAGTATTTGTCGAGGGTGGGTAGCATGGATGAATGCTGACAAAGGATAATCTCTGTCCATATCCGGAAGATACATAGACCTATCTCCAAATTTGAATACCCAAGACTCCTTCTTGGGGTGTGTCTGGGACTTACAGTCAATTGCATCCCCAAACAAGAAGGCTGGTTTTGTAAATTGTTGTCCATCTAGTGAACTCAACAATTCTCCATTTATCATGGATAGCAACCACTACCAAATTACAGTACTTTAGCGACGGCCATTTAGCGACGGACATTTTCCGTCGCTATCACCGTCGGATCCCCGACGGATTTGTGACGGAATACCGATAGAAAGCAGTGGACAATTTTTTTTATTTTTTTATGTCCATATCCGTCGCTATGCCGTCGATAGGTAGTCGGCCATGTAGCGACGGTTTTATATCCGTCGCTAGAACGTCGGACATTTTGGCGGCAAAAGCCTAAAATATTGGCGCGAGATTTACTGACGACTTAGCGACGGAATAATCCGTCGCTACTCGCACGAGATTTACTGACGCATTAGCGACAGAATAATCCGTCGCTACTCCGTCGCTAAATTTACGTTCCAGACTTAAGTTGAAACGACGGGGGAAACTTTTTCATTCCCCCCAAATTTCACTCTCTCTCCTCTCTCTCTCTCTCTCCCGCGGTGATCGATCGGCGACCCCCTCTCCTCTCTCTCCCGCGGCGGTGATCGGCGACCCCCTCTCCTCTCTCTCCCAAAGGTATTCCCCTCTCCCTCTCTCTCTCTCTCTCTCTCTCTCTCTCTCTCTCTCTCTCTTTTTCTCGCTCTCTCTCTCGCGCGCGCGCGTGCGGTGGTCGTGGGTACAGCGGGCCGGGGGCGTCGGGGGCTGCGGGGGCGGCGTCGACTGCGGGGGGCGGCGGTGGCGGCGGTGGCGGGGGGTGTGGAGGGGGCGGTGGGAGGGGGCGGGAAGCGTTGGAGGGATGGGGGCGCGCGGGGGCTGGCCGCGGGGTGCGGGGGGTTGCGGAGGGGGGCTGGCCGTGCGCGGGGGGCGGGGGGTGTGGAGGGGGCGGTGGGATCGAGGGGACGGGCAGCGTTGGGGGGGGGTACGATGGGGGCGGGGGCTGGCCGCGGGGTACGAGGGGGTATGTGTAGAGGGGGGCTGGCCGCGGGTGGCGGAGGGTGTGGAGGGCGGCGGTGGGAGGGGGCAGGGGGTGTGGAGGGGGCGGTGGGAGGGGGCGGGCAGCTGCCTCCTCCTCTCCCACAGACACACACACACACGGACAAACACACACACACGGACACACACACACACGGACACACACACACACACGGACACACGGACACACAGACACACACACACACGGACACACGGACACACAGACACACGGACACACAAACTGAGAATTAGTACATTATTTGTGTTTATTGATTTAAGGATGATTAAATCATTAGGTTTAATCCTATGTCATGTCTGGGTTTAAGTTATATGTTATGATTCATGTTGGCTTGGGGATTTTGGTTTTTGAATTTGAGCTGTTACATTCTTTTACATTCTGTTACATATACTTACCAGATGGCACCCATGACCCGAGGAGCAGCACGTCGTTTGAAGAAAATAGTGAATGCTGAGGTGGCTCCTCCTACAGTTGAGGAGGAAGTGGCACCGGTTGCTAGTGAGACCGGGAGTTCTAGTCATCCAGCACCGGTAGCTAGTAATGCCGAGAGTGCTTTTGATGCAGTCCTGGCAAGGGACGACGCCTCTCCTCGCACCAAAAATCTCGTTTTTCGGAGGTGGTTGCGTGAAAGTATCACTGAGCGTTTGCGTGAGCAGCGTGGCAAGCATTAGCTATTAGTACTTATTTGTATTGGACTATTTTTATTGGGTTGTTTTTGTTTTAGACTATTTGTATTGGACTACATATATGAATTAGAACTGTGTCAATCTCTGGATTATATTGGACTACGACACCGCGGTAACATAGTTCCTGCAGCCATTCGACTGGCGAGGCAGAAACTATGTATCCGTAGATAAAGTGGACTGTCCTCCGACCCTCATCCCTCGGCAATGATGATACGACAACCAACCGGAGAGGATACTCCGAGAGATCCATCTGGGTAGGACGTATACTCTGAGAGATCACCCTTACAGAAATGATATCAGTAGTGGGATCGAATGTTGGAGAAGATATTATCACAGTATACGTCCTCTCCTCCACGATGGCTCTAGACCCATCTGCTCGTCCCTGCTTCCATTCTTCTTATTTGACTCTCTCAGCCACGCATTATATATTGGTTTGGTTTATGCATATTTTTTCAGCTCCATTTGCATTAGTCCCTGCAGCCATTCGACTGGCGAGGCAGAAACTATGTAGCCGTAGATAAAGTTGCCTGTCCTCCGACCCTCATCCCTCGGCAATGATGATACGACAACCTATCACTATATCTTATATAGTAGTAGATGATGTCTTAGTATTACATTAGTGAGTTCATCTTGATTCTGTTACGTCCTTCAGATACTATATACGATAAGAACATAGATGATTCACACTAATGTATGCTAGAATGAATCTTGACTTGTGTTCTGAGCCATCCGTTCTGATCAAGCATCTTCCTTCTCCTCTCCTCTACCATGGCTCTGAACCAATCTGCTCCTCCCTACTTCCCTTCTTCTTATTTGACTCTCTCAGCCACATATGACATTCAGCTCAAGTGTAGAGTCGGGGGAGAAGAAGTGGGCAGGAAGATGAGGGGGAAGCAGCACAGCCTGCAGCATGACCCGAAGGAAGTACAGAGGTTTTCTTCAATAGCCGTAGGAGAAATAGTCCTCCTACGGCTGTTGAAGAAAACCTATGTACTTCCTCCGGGTCATGCCGCCGGCTGTGCTGCTTCTCCCTTATCTTCCTGCCCACTTCTTCTCCCCCGACTCTACACTTGAGCTGGATGTCATATGTGGCTGAGAGAGTTAAATAAGAAGAAGGGAAGTAGGGAGGAGCAGATTGGTTCAGAGCCATGGTGGAGGAGAGGAAAAGGAAGATGCTTGATCAGAACGGATGGCTCAGAACACAAGCCAAGATTTATTCTAGCATACATTAGTGCGAATCATCTATGTTCTTATCGTATATAGTATCTGAAGGACGTAACAGAATCAAGATGAACTCACTAATGTATGCTAGAATGAATCTTTGGTTGTGTTCTGAGCCATTCGTTCCGATACTTGGCAATTAAGTCATTCGACTGGGGAGGCAGCAACTATATATAAGGCTACTTGC
This sequence comes from Iris pallida, assembly GCA_029216955.1. Taxonomy (NCBI): domain Eukaryota; kingdom Viridiplantae; phylum Streptophyta; class Magnoliopsida; order Asparagales; family Iridaceae; genus Iris; species Iris pallida. The sequence continues at coordinate 11,953,929 of JANAVB010011800.1, forward strand.
ATGTTCTTCCAACTTTAAATTACAAGATTACTATATTTGGTTACATAAATCACTAACCTCATCGCGGCCAATGTTTACAGTCTTGGTCTCAACTGTCTTCGATTCTATGATCCCATGCTTTCGAAAAATAGACAACGCAGACTCCATGGAATAGAATGGCCTTACATGCAAATCGTCTGTGATTATGTATCCTTTCCCTCCTTTGACAAACACGCCATCCTTGTTGCCTCCATCTGCAACCCCCTCCCACGCAATATCCTCATCCATTGCCTTACCACAGGGACGTCGAGCGCCAATAACCGAACTATACAGACGGTGAGCCTTGGTGTAGCACTCAAATATGGGGCATCCGTAAATTCGTCGAGGTTTTAAATCATCGACTTTGAGTTTTAAACCCTCACGTAGCCTTTCTGCTTCACTTCTAGGGTCGAGCAGCATCTTCTTGCAAGCTTCGGTCTCCAGATACTTAGTGTCAAGATTCTGGACGCTTTCGTAGAGCATGTCAACGCATCCTAGCGTCAATTTCCTGTCGAGTAAATTGGCGCTAGGATGCGTTGACATGCTCTACGAAAGCGTCCAGAATCTTGACACTAAGTATCTGGAGACCGAAGCTTGCAAGAAGATGCTGCTCGACCCTAGAAGTGAAGCAGAAAGGCTACGTGAGGGTTTAAAACTCAATGTCGATGATTTAAAAACTCGGCGAATTTACGGGTGCCCCACATTTGAGTGCTACACCAAGACCCACCGTGATGAGGTTAGTGATTTATTTAACCTAAGACATGGGATCATAGAATCGAAGACAGTTGAGACCAAGACTGTAAACATTATGTAAGTTCATGTAGAATAAATTTTGGGTTGTGTTCTGAGCTATTCGTTCCCATACTTGACAATTAAGCATGTGAAATAGAACTGATTATGTTTAGTTTGGCTTACGATACAGATTTTCACATCCAAATTGAAATTCAAGTACAATTGTTACTAAACCTTCCACGATACTAATTCGAAATAGTCTATACTAATCCAGCACATCCTTATAGTTCTCCTACGTATGTTGAAGAAAACCTCTGTACTTTCTCCGGTTGGGTTGTCTTCTGAGCCATCCGTTCTCACACTTAAAATACAGGGATTGGATTCTGTGTTTTGTATTTTCGGCGAACCCAGGGATTGGATTCTGTATTTTGTTTTTTGGTTTCTGTATTTTGTTTCCAGCTCCATTTGCATTAATTTACGGTACGACATGGTGATCAGGACATATATAGTCCCTGCAGCCATTCGACTGGCGAGGCAAAAACTATGTAGCCGTAGATAAGTTGACTGTCCTTCGACCCTCATCCCTCGGCAATGATGATACGACAACCAACCGGAGAGGATACTCCGAGAGATCCATCTGGGTAGGACGTATACTCTGAGAGATCATCCTTACAGAAATGATATCAGTAGTGGTATCGAATGTTGGAGAAGATATTATCACAGTATACGTCCTCTCCTCCACGATGGCTCTAGACCCATCTGCTCGTCCCTGCTTCCATTCTTCTTATTTGACTCTCTCAGCCACACATGATATCCAGCTCAAGTGTAGAGTAGGCGGAAAAGAAGGGGACAGGAATAGGAGGGGGAAGCAGCACACCGGCGGCATGACTCGGAGGAAGTACAGAGGTTTTCTTCAACATACGTAGGAGAACTATAAGGATATATCTTTTCACAATATGTCATCTTGTCAAAGACCCTTAATGTGATAACCATGTTACCGCGGTGTCGGAAGACTAACATGTCATAATTTTCTAAGCCGTGTGTTTTGACATAATCATCCCAACTCTTTCCTCCTGTGTCGTAATCTCGCATTATTACATAGAACTGAAATCCGATTGGGAGGATTGTGTCAAAACACACGGCTTATAAAATTATGACATGTTAGTCTTCCGACACCGCGGTAACATGGTTGTCACATTTAGGGTCTTTGACAAGGTGATATGTTGTGTTTATATATATCCTTATAGTTCTCCTACGTATGTTGAAGAAAACCTCTGTACTTCCTCCGGGTCATGCCGCCGGTGTGCTGCTTCCCCCTCCTATTTCTGTCCCCTTCTTTTCCGCCTACTCTACACTTGAGCTGGATATCATGTGTGGCTGAGAGAGTCAAACAAGAAGAATGGAAGCAGGGACGAGCAGATGGGTCTAGAGCCATCATGGAGGAGAGGACGTATACTGTGATAATATCTTCTCCAACATTCGATACCACTACTGATATCATTTCTGTAAGGGTGATCTCTCAGAGTATACGTCCTACTCAGATGTATCTCTTGGAGTATCCTCTCCGGTTTGGTTGTCTTCTGAGCCATCCGTTCTCACACTTAAAATACAGGGATTAGATTCTGTGTTTTGTATTTTCGGCGAACCCAGGGATTGGATTCTGTATTTTGTTTTTTGGTTTCTGTATTTTGTTTCCTGCTCCATTTGTATTAATCTACGGGACGACATGATGATCAGGACATATATAGTCCCTGCAGCCATTCGACTGGCGAGGCAGAAACTATGTAGCCGTAGATAAGTTGACTGTCCTCCGACCCTCATCCCTCGGCAATGATGATACGACAACCTATCACTATATCTTATATAGTAGTAGATGATGTCTTAGTATTACATTATGTGAGTTCATCTTGATTCTGTTACGTTCTTCAAATACTATATACGATAAGATCATATACTACACCATAAGTACAGAACATAGATGATTCACACTAATGTATGCTAGAATGAATTTTGGGTTGTGTATTCTGAGCCATCCGTTCTCACACTTGAAGATAAATTTTCAGTATAACGACGGATATTAGGTTACTCTTCAGTATAATTGATGTCTTTTCTTGGATAATTGGTGTACATTAAATTCGTATGTGCATATTTCGTCTATGTGATTTTTGGATATATACCTACGCTGGGTTATAAGCGATGATCTGATATACAAAGGAGGTGCTGCCAAAATTTTTGTAGACATTTGGATACATTGTATGTTCGGATATTTTTTTTATGTTTGGATAATTTAATGTTGGATATTGGATATATTGTGTTGGTAATATTTTGTTGGATATTGGATACGTTGGATATTGGTGTCGGATATGGATATTTTGCATATGGATATATGGTGTTGGATATTGGATACGTTGGATATTCGTGTTGGATATGGATATATGGTGTTGTATATGGATATTTTGCATGTTTGATATTGTGTTGGATGTGTTGTACAAACAGGAAAGAGTCTGTTTGCAGTATTTTTTTTTCAAAAATTAGAAGTTAGGGACGGACTGGCGACTACTGAGCGACGGATAGTCCGTCGCTATCTGGAAAAACTGAGTTTAGCGACGAAGTGGCGACGGAAAAAACCGTCGCTAACTGGAGCATTTCAATAAAGCGACGGATTGGCGACGTAATATCCGTCGCTATCTGTAGGATTTTACATTGAGCGACGGTTTAGCGACGGAATGTCCGTCGACCTAGTTCTGTTTGATGTCCATAAATTTTGCTGTTAGCGACGGATGTTTTGTCGCTAATACGCTTTTACCGACAAATCTACGACGGATTAGCGACGGATATTGCGTATCTGAAAATCACTGATACGGTTTTGCCGACTCTTTAGCGACGGAGTATTCCGTCGCTAAACCTATATCCTGATACATGTTTTGACGAAAGCTAGTCGGTAATCCGTCGCTATATATATTTAAATGAGCCGGCGGTATTCCGTCGCTAAGTCGTCGCTGAGCGACGGAGTAGCGACGGATATGTTTTAGCGACGAGGTTATTCCCGACGGCTGTTTTACCAAAATATCCGTCGGTAATCCGTCGGTATTTATTTTTGGCGACGGAATACCGACGGATAAGGCCGTCGGTAAATCCATGTATTTTGGTAGTGAACATCCTATCCCCTTGAGCTGCTATCAATTGTGCCCTCTCTATAGGGTAATCAGGGTTTGATTGAGAAAATGATACGTGAGACAGATTCTCCAGATAATTTGAACCCAACATGCCAACCGATGAGCCAAAGACTTCTGCGAGAGGGTGAATTTGCAAGTCCACTGCAAAAAGAAAAAAATCAAATTAGTGAAAAACTAATTTGATGTAGATAAATTGGTCTGAATTTTACAAATAAAAGGTAAAGAGTTTCCTAAATGTAAAAAGTCTTTTGTTTTTTCTCAAAGTCTTTTTCATTTGGGAGATTTACGTTGGCACATTAGACGTGGGCGTATTTCAAATTTTACGCTGACACATTTGTGGGCGTATTTCAGTTTTACGCTAACACATTAGATGTGGGCGTATTTCAGTTTTTTACGCTGGCACATTTGTGAGCATATTTTATGCTAACACGTATAAACGTGGGCGTATTTTTGTTTAATCCTACGCTGACACGTATAACATGGGCGTACTTTGATTATCTCAGTTTCTACGCTAACATGTACAACATGGGCGTGAAACAAAAGATCTTTGGTCTTTTTCTTCTCCGATGAGGTTCTACAGCCATAAGGGAGTGCTTTACCCCTCATTGGAGGAGCCACGGCGGGATGACTTTGATGAGATGCGGCTGATAACCGGACAAGGGTTTGTGCACGGTCGATCGAGAAAGAATCGGCGGCGAACTTCTTGCCTTTGCTGCTGCTGCCGACGGCGGACCTCTTGGGGGCCATCGAATGGAATGCGAGAGGAAGAAGAGAGTTCGAGAAGGATTGGGATTATGAGAGTAAGGAAACAAAGTAAAGTTCTCTCTCTCCCCGAAGAACCCTATTTATAGGGAATTTTCAAACGGTTCAAATTCCAGATTTTACGCCGACTGTTGGATATCCCCACTTTTACGCAGATAACTGTTGCGTATCCCGAATTTTACGCTGACTGGTCAAATCCTGACTTTTACGCTTCTGTTCAAAGTGTTTCAAATTTTGAAGATATTTGAAAACTTTGAAGGGGGTCTTGTAGGAGCGTAAAAAGTGCTTCATAAAAAGAGTCGAAGAGATGGAGCATTTCACTCAAATTGATCCACTTTACGCCTAGTCAGGCTAACCATTTTACGCCCGGGTCAAAGCTAATGGTTTTACGCCTAAGACAGGCTAGCCACTTTCACGCTGGACAAAGCTGTCAAGTCTTGCATTTAATGCAAAGTCTGACATGAAGATTTAATGATGGCATATACCACAGAATTCGAAGGAATTTGTTTTACACAGAGACCTATGTTGTCGTTTAGTATGTGGACTGAGCTATTTTTACGCTCACAATATGACTTCTTTTACGCATGGAGATTATACGAGTTTTTACGCTCAAAAGTCGACGTGTGCGTAAAGTTTATTTGGGCTACTTTACGCTCAAGGTTATTTAATAACCACTTTACGCGGAAAGTTCATGTCAGGGCTATTTTACGCCTAGTCTACTGCTTTACACTCAGAGTACATTGGGGTTGTTTTTACACCCTAGTCTTCTTCACCAGTTTGGAACGTGGTTTGCCTACATGGATTTCATGCCATACATCTCGAAGAACGTGTGTACGTGCATCATATTCTTACTGAAATGATGGGACACGTGTCAACGTATGCAAAGGATGGCTTCGGTCGTGGGTGGCAGTTGTTAGCGTAAAGGCAGAACTTTTGCTGAGTTTTTACGCACAAGAGCCCAAGTCTATAAATAGACTTATTTTTCTCATATAAGACACACAGAGACAGGAGGAAAGAAAACAGAGAGATTAGAACTCAGAGATTTTAATTCTGCAGAGCATTCTTCGTCAACCCTTCTTTCAGAACAGAGTGAAGCAAAGCAGGAAAGCATTCGGCCTCGCCATCAGTGCCCAAGTGCGTCGATACCTTTCTGGTGACTTAGTTCTTTCAACTGTTCATCTTCAAGCAGTGATCTTCATCATCATCGTATGGTCCAAGGAATAAAGTGATCATTTATAGATCAGACTTCCATAGCAATACTTTTCCAGAATCAAATTTGTACTTCTTGTACTTTTTCTTATTTTATTTTCAAAAGCCAATTTTCCTGGCATTTTGTTAAGTGAAACACTATAGACTCATCTTTCACGTTCGAGCGAGTTGTACCTTCTGATCACAGCTGTCCCTATTGGGTCGAGGAGCCTATTTAGTCATCATTTCTTATTTTATCTATCTTAGAGGTTGGACTCTATTTCATTTCAGTTTATTCTAGTACCGGTAGTGGATTTGTCTCCGCCCGGCCAACAGCTATATTTTGATATTTACTTTGATTCATGAGATACCGTTTTTCTTTATATTCTTTGTGGATGAGACGTAGTTTTTTTACCTGTGACTGCCTATTATTATTATTCACAAAACATCTTATGTGTATATTCGGGATTTCCATATATTGGAGTATATCTCGTATATATGATGCTGGTATGCTACGTTCCTAGTCCTACGTATTTTGGGACTGGGGCGTTACATGTTTTTGTGGTGGCCCATGCAGGTCTAGATAAATTGTTTGGTAACTTTACCGTACCAAGCAAGCCTGCGTATAGGATTAGAAATTTAGGATCTCATCCACATATATGACATTCTATCTCGCATTCATTTCGAACTCCCAACTGTCTATCTTGATTGTTACTTGCTTGAATTATTCTTCCGTAAACCTTTATCCCTCTATCGTGTGTACAAGGTCGTCATGTTCCATCATTCAATCACACTACTAGTTCGACTCTTATAAGTTGGGTAGGAAGCCCCACAACCTAACTTCCTTTGACTTAACCAAGGCCTTCGACAAGAAGATAGTAGGACGACTGCATAGGCACGAACACTGGACATGACTTAGATTCTTAAGTAGCTTAAGCTATTTATATGTTCTTTCATCATTATCACGCGTAATTGTAATTGGACTACCATGACGAAGGTTGCTATTATAGCCGAGTTTTGCGAGCTTACTCTTTCATCGAGCTTGTTCAGGACATATTTTTTATTGTGGGTGCCCACGGAAGCATTGTCTTATCAGAACTGGTGTATTGTGGTCTGATCAACCATAGTGCATTTGGTAAGCCTTTCGTATGATTCTACATGGATTGAGATAAGGTTAGCTTAACATATTCGCCCTCTAGGATCTTATTCATGGTTTGTTGACATTTTGAATTCTTTATTTTAAACTCTCTTTCAATTGCTTGACTCAAAACCTATCTGAATCTATTCTAACATTACCCTTATCTTCGTGCCAGCAATATGACTCTACACAGCGGACACACATCTACCCTTGCCATCACATCTGGTGAAGCAACTTCTCAAGAAGAACAAGTTCCTCCAATGACCCCGGTGACTCAGTATCAGCTAGAGCCACAGCAGAATACCACGAATCCATCGACGGTGCAGTAGGAAGCCTAAGTGCCCCCAGTCAGCCAGGTTGCACAAATTACTGCAGTACCACCAGGAGAGGCTGCACCATCCCCATTGCCTCAGCAGTTTTCACCACAGCCTGGACCCCAGCTGCCCTCACTTTCGACTGGTGCGAACCCAACCACCCAGTTCATGTATGCTATGCTACAATCTCAGTGGCAACAAATGGAAATGTTGAGGCAGAGCATGATGGCCTAACTAGCTAGACCTCTACCACCAGCCCCGATACCAAATCCAGCACCAGCTCCGTAACCTTATCTGGGCTCCATTAAGGATTTCATCGACATGGGGCCTAATAATTTTAAGGGGACCGAGGTTCCTTTAGATGTTTTCGCATGGCTATCAGCACAGAGAAATACGTGAAGGCATCCTAGTTGCCGGTACATGATTGGATGATAGCGGTAGATTTACTCTTGGAAGACAATGCTCACCACTGGTGGAAGGCTGAAAAAAGACGGCTGGGCACTGGGATCACATGGAAGGAGTTTTATGACCTCTTTTATGAGAGATTTTTCCCCATCCATGTTCGAGATGCTCTCTATGACCAGTTCCTTCATCTGAAGCAGAGGAACATGTCGGTAGATGAGTACGATACAGAGTTCAGCCGTTTGAGTAGATTTGGTGTGGCATTAATCCCGACAGAACTTGAGCAGGCAAGGAGATTCCATCAGGGGCTCGCACCAGAACTCAAGACTTTTACTACTACACAGTCTCGAGTCTCTCACGCAGCTGTCTTGGAGGAAGCACGTACCCAGGAGCTACTTCGCATGGAACAACAGGCACAGAGACTCCCCACACCGGTAGCTGCACCTATTAGGACGAGTCAGGAAGGACCCACCAGGGGGCCTACAGGACGGTACCAGCAGAGGCCTACACCCTATAAGAAGCCCACCTGCAACTACTGCGGGAAGAAGGGCCATATTCGAGATGGATGTCGGATTCGTCTTGGCTTATGCTTGAGGTACGGATCGGAACAACACAGGATTATCGATTGCCCCGAGCCGTCGAGGCAAGAGCAAGCATTTACCATGGCTGTGATAGACCCCCATCATAAGATTAGAGATCTGGCTGGTATGATTCTACTTATACCATTAATCTTTATTTAGTCATATATTCAGTAGCTTAGGCAACATGCAGGAGCACTACCTTCGATACCATTAGAAATATTATGACCATAATTTAGCAAGCTACCAAATAGAAACTCTTGCCTTAGTTATTCTTGCGTGACGTGCCTTAGATTCAGTGTCTTCGTCAACAACACACGTATGATGTAGATGTGAGGAAATCATCCAATTTCTATGCATATCATTTCGATAACTTTACCGTGACTTTGATGTTTGAAGCACAACATCAGCTATTTTTCTTCCAACAAACTTCACTTACATGAACTAGACGAGCCTCCCTACACGCATGACATACCTGTTCCACCAAAACACACCATTATGTGCTTCATTTCAATTACAACACAGGTATAACCCGATTTCCTTAGAAAGAACAATAGATATCCATTTTCGTCCCATCAGATGTTTAACCATGCAATATTCGAGCCATTCCATCAGACGAACTAAATATGCATGATTCATGCAAGACCAAGAACACCTTGTCATGTAGAATATGGTGCCAGTTTAAAATTCTCGTATAAATAACTCCTCCATCTTTTCGAAAACCGAGTTACGAATTGAATACATGTACTCCCTTAGTATTCAGCCAACTATATTTTTTATTAAGATTTATTGTCATGTTTTTTTATATGAGATTTATTTTAATTTCGAGGACAAAATTTTTGTAAGTTGGGTAGGATGTAAACCCCCTAAAATTTTATACTTTTACTTATCTTTATTAAATAAAAATAATTGGTATATATTTTAAAGAAATAATTTATTTCCTAGAAGTGTAAAAATTATATTCTAGCCTTATAAAGTGAGTAGAAATTGTATCTTATTTTATTTGATATTATGTGTGGATTATTTATACAAAATTAATTCTATATTATAGGTTACAAATACTTTAGAAATTACTATTATTTTGTTTTTTAAATTTCTAAAATATATTTCTTTAGGAGCTTATTAAGTATTTAAAGGAATTGTTGAATTTTAGAAATAGTGGTATATATGTATAAATATATCATGGACTTTTAGTTTATTACTTTTTATATAATGATAATTTATAAATTATTTTAGAAAGTTGTTTAGATTTATGGAGCTTTAATAGGACTTTTATTGGGTTATTCTTAAAGTATATAAGTGTGAAAAACAAAATATGTATATCTGCATATACATATATTACATACATACATATATATATAATAAAGAATAAATATATATATATATATATATATATATATATATATATATATATATATATATATGATTCTATTAAGATTTTGTATATTAAGAATTAATGTTCAGTTATAAGTTATTATAGTGTGATTCGGAAAAAAAAGTGGCCGGCTTACTATTCCCAAAAGAGAACAGTAAACTTGCAATCCTGACCTCCCATTCCTTTCCGCGAACAAGACCCTCACATTCCTTTCCGCGAACAACAGAGGATTTGATTCATCCCATTCCTTTCCACGAACAACAGAGGATTAGATTAAATCAAAGAGGTTTAAATCCTTGTTTAAAACTCAAGCCCAATCAAAAGCTGTTTAAACCAATAAAACCATATCCGAGAGGAATCAGGATTGAACCCTCATATATACTCGTTAAATCCCGATTAATCTATCATACAAATCCTTACGGAGAGGTCCTCGTCAAACCGAAACCTGGTCGCCGCCATCCCGGAGCCTCTGCGAACACCCTGGATCCCCTGCAGCCGCGCGCCACCGATCCTAGGCGTCACAGTCACCGTGCGACAAACAGAGGGTTTTGTTGTCGTACCTTAAGGTATGTCCGTTCATCGCAGTATTTCTCTTTCAATACTCGAGCGTTTTCGTTTCCGTAAAATCCTGTAGAACACCAATATAACCATCTAGGATCACTGCTAGTTAGTTCAAGGCGACCTGATTCGTATTCGCCGAAAAACCGAGGCGAAGTCAGGCCAAAATCCCGACTCGACGAGAAACAGAACAATATCCAATCCAGCCAGAGTGCTGATTTGGACGGCCCTTCCCGAACTAAGTAATAAGATTTTTCATAAACTAATTCAAGGTAGTTATAAACAACATGTAGGGGATCGAAACCCTTTCTACAAAATTAATTTTCATCATTTATACAGGAAGTTACACGTCATTAAGAATCAAGAGAAACTTGTTTTCGAACTAACAAAAACTTAGAAATTCACCCCGATACGACGTACGCTCCGACAAACCGGGCGACGTGGTCGCGTACTATATGCATCGAAATACGCATATGGATGTTGCTGACGTATGGGAACTGACGGAACTCGATTTCGTTGCGCGTGCGCGACTAAATCAATGTGTATCCGTCGAGATACCCCCGTATCGACATTTTGTAAACTTGACCATAACTTCGTGCACGTTCGTCGGATCGACACGAAACTTGTGCCGTCAGGACCGTATCAATTTTTTGGTCCTGTATGCCAAGTTTGGTCTGATTCTGAGAAGGTTGATCGGAACGCCAAAATTGGCGGGCCCGCGATCCGCTCTAACGGGCAAATTTGTGTACAGCCCACAGGAATCCTAGTTTGGACATACAGTTGGGTTCGTCTCCTCAAACCAGACCCGTAGATGTGTAGTTTAAAGACTTTAGAGACCGTAGGTTCTGACACACGTTTTGGTACAAAACGGGTCCAACGGCGGACATCGTTTTGATCAGAAATTACCATTTTGCTCCTGTTCTAGAACTAGACTTTTGGACAGGCATTTCCTAGGTATTTTTTATGCCAAATCTGTTCGTGATGTTTATTTCAGCATCCGAGATCGTTCGTAAAAGTTGGCTTTCAGTGCTTCCCTATTCTGACGATTTGAGTCATCATGCGTCGCCATTCCGCACACTACCTCCAGGCAAGATACCTTGCCACCAGCTGTTTATTTATTTTAGTTCATATTTTATGCATTATTTATTATTTTTCTTTATGCAAAATAAACTGTGATACATGGCATAACTTGTTAGAACTTACTGTTTAGTTATATTCCTGCTATGTATTATTTTCTTACACATTAAACTTAGAGTTAAGGGACCACCCTGTGTGTGTTGCATTCATAGGCCTTGACACATTTGTATCACATTGTTGTGAGTCACATATAGAACTCGGACATGCGTGATTGGCTGGCCACTGGTACGTATAAGTCGTGCGATAGGAATAACCGCTAATAGGGGTTGCATGCTTAGTTTGACTTAGCAGTTAATAGAGGTTTTGTGTTGTGGATATAACATAGTAGGTATTGGTCGGGTAGGACAACACCTTGGCGTATGGGCTACTATGCACTTTTCCTTTTGTAACCCGTAAGCTCCGTCGGAGACGCGGGTAAGATTACCAATGATTACTGACGGCCACTAGCGTTCTGCGGAACGTCATGCTCTTATTGATGGGGCCTCTGGTGCCCAAGGGGGGACTATATCGATCCCATTTTTGCCAGGGCCCATGCGTTGAAGGATGTTCTTAAAACTGCATTCACTTAGATTGGTTAGGCACCTTTATCCGTTAGGTATGAGTACTTTTGGTTTGGGTACTTGTATCTGACCATGGCTTGGAACGATAGCTTGTCGCGGACTAGTTTGTCACATCTTGTCCTTGTTTGGTTGTAGGTGTGGCTTACTGCTCCGATGAGAAGGTATTGAACCTTGTTGGGGTTCGGATACCATATTAGATTTATGACTTGGAAAGATACTTTACCGTGGATTAGTGTACCATCTCCTGTCCTTGTTTGGTTGGGAGGATGGTACGCTACTCCAAAGGGTGAGGTATTGGACCATGTTATGATCTGATATTACTTATTCTTATTGAGCAGTATTTATTCAGTTTATGTGGCATGTTCTTTTTGTATCTTGTTACGTCCCTCTGAGGACCTGGTGATCTCTCCAGGTATAGGTGTGCAGGACTTCCCGAAGGAGTATGGCTCCGCTATAGACTCGTCCTTCACGTTCGAACGAGTTGTACCTTCTGATCACAGCTGTCCCTATTGGTTCGAGTAGCCTATTTAGTCATCATTTCTTATTTTATCTATCTTAGAGGTTGGACTCTATTTTATTTCAGTTTATTCTAGTGCCGGTAGTGGATTTGTCTCCGCCCGGCCAACAGCTATATTTTGACATTTACTTTGATTCATGAGATACCATTTTTCTTTATATTCTGTGTGGATGAGACGTAGTTTTTTTACCTGTGACTGTCTATTATTCTTCACAAAACAGCTTATGTGTATATTCGAGATTTCCATATATTAGAGTATATCTCGTATATATGCTGCTGGCATGCTACGTTCCTAGTCCTACGTATTTTTGGGACTGGAACGTTACACATTTTTGTGGTGGCCCATGCAGGTCTAGATAAATTGTTTGGTTACTTTATCGTACTAAGCAAGCATGCGTATAGGATTAGAAATTTAGGATCTCATCCACATATATGACATTCTATCTCGCCTTCATTTCGAACTCCCAACTGTCTATCTTGATTGCTTCTTACTTGAATTGTTCTTCCGTAAACATTTATCCCTCTATCGTGTGTATAAGGTCGTCATGTTCCATCATTCAATTACACTACTAGTTCAACTCGTATAAGTTGGGTAGGAAGCCCCACAACCTAACTTCCTTTGACTTAACCAAGGCCTTAGACAAGAAGATAGTAGGCACGAACACCGGACATGACTTAGATTCTTAAGTAGCTTAAGCTATTTATATGTTCTTTCATCATTATCTCGCGTAATTGTAATTGGACTACCTTGACGAAGGTTGCCATTATAGCCTAGTTTTACGAGCTTACTCTTTCATCGAGCTTGTTCAGGACATATGTTTTATTGTGGGAGCCTACGGATACATTGTCTTATCAGAACTGGTGTATTGTGTTCTGATCAACCATAGTACATTTGGTTCGCCTTTCGTATGATTCTACGTGGATTGAGATATGGTTAGCTTAACATATTCGCCCTCTAGGATCTTATCTACGGGTTGTTGACATTTTGAATTCTTTATTAAACTCTCTTTCAATTGCTTGACTCAAAACCTATCTGAATCTATTCTAACATTGCCTTATCTTCGTGCCAGCAATATGACTCTACACAGCGGACACACATCTACCCTCGCCATCACATCTGGTGAAGCAACTTCTCAGGAAGAACAAGTTCCCCCAATGACCCCGGTGACTCAGTATCAGCTAGAGCCACAGCAGAATACCACGAACCCATCGACGGTACAGCAGGAAGCCCAAGTGCCCCCAGTCAGCCAGGTTGTACAAACTATTGCAGTACCATCAGGAGAGGCTGCACCATCCCCATTGCCTCAGCAGTTTTTACCACAGTCTGGACCCCAGCTGCCCTCACTTCTGACTTGTGAGGACCCAACCACCCAGTTCATGTATACTATGCTACATTCTCAGTGGCAACAAATGGAAATGTTGAGGCAGAGCATGATGGCCTACCTAGCTAGACCTCCACCACCAGCCCCGATACTAAATCCAGCACCAGCTCTGCAACCTTATCTGTGCTCCATTAAGGATTTCATCGACATGGGGCCTAAGAATTTTAAGGGCACCGAGGGTCCTTTAGAGGTTTTCGTATGGCTTATCAGCACAGAGAAGTACTTGAAGGCATCCCAGTTGTCGGCACATGATTGGAGACAACAGTAGATTTACTCTTGGAAGACAATGCTCACCACTGGTGGAAGGCTGAACAAAGACGGTTGGGCACCTGGATCACATGGAAAAAGTTTTATGACCTCTTCTATGAGAGATTTTTCTCCATCCATGTTTGAGATGCTCCCTATGACCAGTTCCTTCATCTGAAGTAGAAAAATATGTCGGTAGATGAGTACGATGCAGAGTTCAGCCGTTTGAGTAGATTTGGTGTGGCATTAATCCCGACAGAACTTGAGAAGGAAAGGAGATTCCATCAGGGGCTCGCACCAGAACTCAAGACTTTAACTACTACACAGTCTCGAGTCTCTCACGCAGCTGTCTTGGAGAAAGCACGTACCCAGGAGCTACTTCTCAAGGAACAACAGGCACAGAGACGCCCCACACCGGTAGTTGCACCCATTAGGGCAACTCAGGAAGGACCCACCAGGGGGCCTTGTCACGACCCGCACCCACTGTGAGGGTACGAGAACGTAACTACGCCCAGCCTACGCCGCAGTGTCGGCGGTCGAACGCTGTCCTAGGTCAATCATCTAACAATATAAAGGTACCTGTACAATATATACCCTCCGATTGGAGGTGACATAGCAATATACAGTCTCAATCACATCTAAGACAGAATGATAAGATAAAAGATAGATAGATAGATACTGGAATAAAAGATCCACAGGATACAATCAGAGAGAGTCTAAGTGCCTACTGCTATACAAATAGAACATCCAGCTCAATACAAGTCTAATACTGAATATGAAAGAGTATATATATACAATCCTGATCTCAGAAGACAGAAATAGTAAAATCCTAGACTAGGGAGCCTCAGTCTCTAAGCTAGTGGATCAGGCTGGAAATCTGGGTCACACGAGCCATCTACAGCTGTCCCATAGAAGGTGTCTATGCAGGCCTCATCCTCATCCTCTGTAATATTTTCAACAGGTCCAGTCAGGACAGGAGCGAGCACAAAACATCTCACGCAGTTCATATCAAGTTAGGAAATATAAAGCATGCAATAGAGTAAGGTACATGAAACGCTGAAATAAGAATGTATATGAAAACAGCAGAGATTTGATAATGGAAAATATCTATATATGATAAGTAAGAACTATAGTAACATGTGATTTAGAGCATAATATGGTTATGTAAACGGGTTAGGTTATACAATAAAATGGGACTCCTTTGTACGTGGGTGTACAATGGACATATACAATTTCTTATATAATAGGATTGATCACATAACCACTTCTACTCTCCCTCCCCCAATCAATACACAAGGATCCAATTCAGTTACGTTACCTTGTACAATGGCTTGTACAATGGCTTGTATAATGGCTCAATATGATAATGAGAGTACAATATGCACAATGAGTGTACAATGCTAAGGGTATTCAATAAATACAATATGTAAGTGAAACGCACATCACAATATGTATTTAGTGAATACAAGGAGATAACATCTCAGAAGAAGATTCATATAGTACTAATCCGTGATAATGATCGTGTCAGCATCAAGTACAGTAATCTAGAGCAAGAATATAAATCCAGACAAGTATGGAACGGTCAAAGAATGTACTCGCCTGATCTCCTGAGTGTCTGAAGAGAATATACTGTCCGAGGAGTGGTGTCTGTCTCCTATAGAACAGTACAAGTCACAACAAGTCTAAAATGATAAAATGAAGCTCTGCTACGCATTCTACATGAGTCTAAGTCTAACTAGGTCAAAGTCAACTATTGGTCAACCCTGGTCAACCAAGAAGTCAAACCTAGGTCCAACATGTCTAACTCGGCTTAACTAGTCTAGCTGGCACACCATAGGCTATAGGCTATATCATGCCTATTAGCCAATCATAATTCATGACAACCTGACATTACCTATATCTAAAATACTATATATATATATATATATATATATATATATATATATATATATATATATATATATATATATATATATATATATTACACAACCAATATATATATATATATATATATATATATATATATATATATATATTTTAACCAATATATATATATATATATATATATATATATATATATATATATATATATATATATATATATATATTACACAACCAATATATATATATATATATATATATATATATATATATATATATATATATATATATATATATATATATATATATATATACACACACAATTTATATGATACTAGGATATATTCTAATATAACCTATGCCCATTGTATAAATCTATACTAGATACCTATATATAATACACAAACCTATATCATATATATATAGATACATATATTAAGTATTCATTACATAAATACCTACTTTACATAGGGAATAGGATATATAGAGAGTGATAGAAAATAGGGAGTGAGTGAGTGAAGGACTGTCCTGGTGACAGGAAAGTGTGTGTGTGTGTGTGTTATGGTTGTGTGTGAGATATTAGAGTGAAACACATTAGTATGTGCAAGGAAACAAAGAAAGAAATAGAAGCATTTCATCCTCCTGTGTGTGTGTACAGGAATGAAATGTGGTGGGGTGACAGTGAAGTGAGGCAAAACAGTGAGGAAAAGGAGAAACAGTGGCAGTGTTTACCTGTGGTGTGTGTGTGTGAGACAAGGGTGAAACAGTGTGCAGTAGGCTAATAGTTAGGCATAGACATGTGTGTGTGTCTATGTTATATGTGACAGTGCAGAAGGAATGGAACCCCATTCAGTTAAAAAGGAAAAGGAAAATCAATTTCTATCAATCCTACATTCTCAGATTTCATGATTTCAGGTTTTGAGCTCACAACCTCAGACAATTTCAGGGAGATCAGTGCACATTGTTCATATGGAAATCTGTGAAACTCAGTGTGTATTAAACAGTGAATACATGAATATACTTTTCAGTTCAACATATCAATCCAAAACCCATTCTCAGGTTTGATGAAAACACTAGGATCAATTCAGCCTCTAATTAACAGTGTAAGAAATAAGTAAAATACAAGGAAGGGAAAATTAGCTCAGGTTTACCCCTTGTTCATAGGGTTAAACTCAGGATTTCAAAGAGCTATATTTGGCATTCATAACCCAATGATACCCCGACATGAACCAACACATAATTTCCTATACAACATGTAAAAATAAGTGTAAGTTATCAAAAAAAACTGGGATTGAAACATCTCAGGTTTCCAGCCCATTAGGAAGTCAAGTTTCCATTCAAATTTCCATTTCATTTCAGTTTAAAATTATCATCAATTTCCAGCTTAAACATATAGATATATTACATTGACAGGAAACCCAACCAAGGTGACAGTTTAACATATCATTATTCAATAAATAACCCAAAAACTGATCCCAACGACCAAAAGCTCAAACCAGTCATAATTTAGCATGTACACTACTCCTTAAACATGTAGGTAGGTCCTGATTAACATTCTATCATCATTAAATAGGTAAACAACAATTTAAATTCAGAAAAAAAAACATTTTAGAACATCGTATCAGTGAAGTATCAGAGTTTATTGGAAATTCAATGAATTGACCTAATTAATCATTAAGATTACAAATAATAGGTTGATAACTAGTGTAGCATATGTACACGTGTCATGTGAGTCATTTCGTGTCCAAAAACTACGACACAGACGTGTCCAACACGTTGCAAACACGTGGGGTGCACCCAGTGTTATACAGTGTCGTGCACGCATGCACTCGAGTATAGGACACGACACATGACACTTCGTGTCACGTGCACACACCCACGTGGTCGCCTATGGTAGGGCTACACGTGGGATAGCCAGATACGTATCCACTACGTGTCTACAGAGGATACGGACACGTGTTCGTGCGTGTCTGTGCACGTGTTCAGTCGTCTGCGCGCGACAGCGCACGGCCAGTACGGCCCCGATTTCTCTGCGCACAGACCACGAGACACTCCCAAACTTTGGGAGCAGGGAGTCAGTCAATGCCCCTCAATCCACACAAATTTTCAGATCAGAAAACCCCGTGTCGTGGCCACAATGAGGTTCGAGTAGCAGGGGAAAAAATGTAGGCTGTGCACAGGCCGTGTCCAACACCAAAATACGACACAAAAGGACACGAAAATCACCTCAGAGACTAAGAAATCATTAAGCAATATCAAAACCAAGATTTCTATTCAAATAGAATTCGAAAATAACAAAAAATGAATTCATTCCATCATTACATCAACACTTGCAGTCACGACTGATACGTGTCCGATACGGACACGTATCCGACACAATAAGGCACCAAACTTGGTCAGGACGAGGTGGACACCTAGGGTTACATGAATATGCAATAAAATCTTGAGTTTCAATAGGGTTTTTAGGGTTAAACCTGAGTGAGTTTCCAGCCTCAAGAATATCCCAAAGCTAAGAGATTCTCTAGCAATGTAGGCTCCCAAATTGCTCCTAGGCTGGGTTTGCTCCACAAGAACAGCAAGTAGGGATTGGTTAGGTGCTATTGCAAAAGATTAGGGCTAAAAGGATCAAGAATGGATGAACTATGGATTGGGGAAGGAGTCTATACCTCTCTTTCTTCAAGACTTGCAAGAATGATAAAAAGGAGGCAAGAGTTCAACATGAAGGCTTATATAGGAGGAAAAACTACTACATGGCTGGCCATCCTAGGGTATAGTGCCCAATCTATGGCTCTCAATCTCCCACTAAGGATCTATGGTCCATATTGATTCTAGGTTTTAGCTATACTAACACAAGACTATGACTAATCCTATTCATGACTAGTCAAGTCATAAATCATGGCTAACCAACCTTAGTCAATGCTAACATGACCATCAACTTAACCAAGGCTAATCTAGGTTAGTCCAATCTATTAGGGTAGGTCCTTCTAGGTTAGGCTAATCACATTACTTACCAAGGAATTATTCACATACATTCAATAAGTTCTAACAAATCCTATTAAATTAAATAAATCCTAAATTTACCAAAGTACCCTCTAGGCTAAAATGTACTAAATGGAAACTCTACTCACATGGTTAGGCTCCCAAGGTCATGGTTAGTTTCCTGGTCAAGTAGTCTCTAGGGCTACACTAGAGAGACACCAAAATCATAAGTCATGATTTAAAATAGTTTGAAATGATTAAAATCACTAAAAATTACATCATGGTTTAAATATCATTATTAAAGGACTAAATTTATAAAATTTCAAAATTACCCTCTTTTGGAAAAACTAGGTGTTACAGTCCTACCCACCTTATAAAAATTTCGTCCTCGAAATTAAGATGGTAGCAGTCCTTCTAGGTTAAACACCCCATAATCAAAGTCTCAAACATACTGTCAGATAATCATATGCGTCTATCCAAAATCATGATACTCAGAATCTTCATCGTGCTAGTGAGCATGGCTACGATAATCACAGAGTCCTCGACTAAGGCACATACCTCTAGAATCATGATATTTAAAATTTTCGCATTGCCGCATGCTTGGCAGCGAAAATCTTAAATTCCTATACCCAAGAAATACGTCCTAAATCTGACTATATGTCCTCACTATGCCAGCTAACACGACTATCGAAGATTCTAGATTCCATAACTGGTGACCTAGCCCATATGATTCATCTCAGAAGAAAATCAAAACATGACACAAGAGCAACAGGACAGAATTGATCAACAACAAGGAACAGAGAGAATCGAATTTCAAGGCAGTAATTATAGAATTTGAATCAAGAACGGAACCTGCAACTAGATCTCCCATGGCCTGAGCAGCTTCGGCTGTCATGGCGAAAGCTCGCCCTGGCTGGCCTCCCCTGGCCTGCTGCTGATGCTGTACGAACCTCTCCTACTGAGTCTGCAATGGTGGTCCCTTCTGCTGTCCTGCTGGAGCCCTAGCTCCTGGTGCTATCTGAGCCAATGGTGTCGGGTTCTTGGGACACTCTCTATACTGATGCTCTGCTGAACCGTAAAGTAAACACATACCTAGCCTCTTCCTGCAATCGTTCCACCAATGGCCTGACTTCTTACAGAAGTTGCACACGGTGTCCTGCTGATACTGCACCTGTCTCTGTCCCTGATACTGAACAGGCCTCTGCTTTAGCTGATGTATCTAAGCCCTCGGCTGCTGGTACTGCTGTTGAAACTGCTGCTGAACGTACGGCCTCTTGGCCGGTCCTCCGCTGCTGCTGCCCCCAACTGGGTCTCGCCCCCTCTTGAGCCTAAGCTTAAGATCATCTTCTGCCAATAAGGCTCCCGTCAAAATCTCCTCAAAAGTGGCATCCCTGTTGCCCTTGGTCAGGGACTTGATTTCCTTGACCAGACCCTTCCGGAACCTCTGGGCCTTCGCCGTCTCGCTCAAGCCCACTACGAACCTGCCGAGGCGGCCAAACTCTCCTGCGTACTCCTCCACTGAAAGACTCCCCTGGACTAGGATCTCGAACTGCGACTCCAAGGCTCTGAGTGCTGAATCTGGGAAGAACTTCTTCTTGAAGAAGCCCTTGAACTGCTCCAAAGTCTGCCCAGCTACCCCCACCCTGGGGTCTGACTGGTACCAGGTGCGAGCAAGATCTCGCATCCGGCTAGCTGCTGTCTCTATCTGAAGATTTGCCGGTATCCGGGCCAGGCGGAAGATCTCCTCTATATGCTCGATCCACTCGTCAGCATATAAAATTCCCTCCGTCCCCAAGAAGTCTCTGGGGCTCATCTTCTGGAACTGCTCTATCCCAGGTATCTTCGGCTGCTGGACTACTGGTCGAGCTGCGATTATCGTAATGGCCAACTCTATGCCCCTTTCCTGTCGGGTCTACTGCATCTCCAAAAACTGCTGAAAGTACGCGAACATCTGTGCTGCGTCCACGTGTCCTGCAGGCGGCGGCTGCTGGAATGGTACCTCTGGAATGACTGGGTCCTGCCGCCGAACTGGTGAAGGCATACCCTCTGCTGCTGCTGCTGCTGAAGTCCCAATATGAGCAGAGGTGGCAGGAGCTGTAGCCTCCCGATCCTGCTAAACTGGCTGAGAGGTAGCAGTCCCCTCTACAGTATCCCCATGAATGGTACACTGTAACCGCGTCTCCACCATCCTGAAGACAGATCAAACAAGGTATCAATTGCTGAGAAAGAAGCGATAAGTCAAGGGAGGACAGTTTATTTCAAAAGAAAGTATTAAAGTAGCAAGAATTTTGATAACAAGAATCAGATTAAGAGCTTTTCCTAATGTGATTGAGTACCTCAAGAATATCCTAACCTACTGCAGGCTGTAGTGATACTCTAGTTCGAATACCACTACATAAACTCGACCTGCATGGGCCACCACTAAAAATGTGTCACGACCCGCACCCACTGTGAGGGTACAAAAACGTAACTACGCCCATCCTACGCCGCAGTGTCGGCGGTAGAACGCTGTCCTAGGTCAATCATCTAACAATATAAAGATACCTGTACAATATATACCCTTCGATTGGAGATGACATAGCAATATACAGTCTCAATCACATCTAAGGCAGAATGATAAGATAAAAGATAGATAGATAGATAGATACTGGAATAAAAGATCCACAGGATACAATCATAGAGAGTCTAAGTGCCTACTGCTATACAAATAGAACATCCAGCTCAATACAACTCTAATACTGAATATGAAAGAGTATATATATACAATCCTGATCTCAGAAGACAGAAATAGTAAAATCCTAGACTAGGGAGCCTCAGTCTCTAAGCTAGTGGATCAGGCTGGAAATCTGGGTCACACGAGCCATCTACAGCTGTCCCATAGAAGGTGTCTATGCAGGCCTCATCCCCATCCTCTGTAATATTTTCAACAGTCCAGTCAGGACAGGAGCGAGCACAAAACATCTCACGCAGTTCATATCAAGTTAGGAAATATAAAGCATGCAATAGAGTAAGGTACATGAAACGCTGAAAGAAGAATGTATATGAAAACAGCAGAGATTTGATAATGGAAAATATCTATATATGATAAGTAAGAACTGTAGTAACATGTGATTTAGAGCACAATATGGTTATATAAACTGGTTAGGTTATACAATAAAATGGGAATCCTTTGTACGTGGGTGTACAATGGACATATACAATTTCTTATACAATAGGATTGATCACATAACCACTTCTACTCTCCCTCCCCCAATCAATACACAAGGATCCAATTCAGTTACGTTACCTTATACAATGGCTTGTACAATGGCTCAATGTGATAATGAGAGAACAATATGCACAATGAGTCTACAATGCTAAGGGTATTCAATAAATACAATATGTAAGTGAAACGCACATCACAATATGTATTTAGTGAATACAAGGAGATAACATCTCAGAAGAAGATTCACATAGTACTAATCCGTGATAATGATCGTGTCAGCATCAAGTACAGTAATCTAGAGCAAGAATGTAAATCCAGACAAGTATGAAACGGTCAGAGAATGTACTCTCCTGATCTCCTGAGTGTCTGAAGAGAATATACTATCCGAGGAGTGGTGTCTGTCTCCTATAGAACAGTACAAGTCACAACAAGTCTAAAATGATAAAATGAAGCTCTGCTATGCATTCTACATGAGTCTAGGTCTAACTAGGTCAAAGTCAACTATTGGTCAACCCTGGTCATCCAAGAAGTCAAACCTAGGTCCAACAAGTCTAACTCGGCTTAACTAGTGTAGCTGACACACCATAGGCTATAGGCTATATCATGCCTATTAGCCAATCATAATTCATGACAACCTGACATTACCTATATCTAAAATACTACACATATATATATAATATATATATATATATATATATATATATATATATATATATATATAGATATTATATATATATTACACACCCAAAAATATATATATATATATTATCTATATATATATAGATATATATATATATATATATATATATATATATATATATATAGATATAATATAATATTACACAACCAAAATATATATAGATAGATATATATATATAGTTATATATATATATATATATATAATATATATATATAATATAATATATATAGATATATATATAGTATTATGGTTTGTGTAATATATGATATAGTATATATAGATATATATTAATAATAATATATTATATGATTATATGATATAATATATATATAATTATATTAGAGATATATATATGATATAGATATATATATATTATAATAGATATTTATATATACACAACCATAATATTATAATATTAATATTATATATATATAATATAGAGATATATATATTATACATATAGATATATATATATATATATATATTATAACACAACCATAAATATATAATATATTATATATATATATATATATATAGATATATATATGGTTGTGTATATATATATATATATATATATATATATATATATATATATATATATATATATATATATATATATATATATATATATATATATATACACACACACATTTTATATGATACTAGGATATATTCTAATATAACCTATACACCCATTGTATAAATCTATACTAGATACCTATATATAATACACAAACCTATATATAATACACAAACCTATATCATATATATATAGATACATATATTAAGTATTCATTACATAAATACCTACATTACATAGGGAATAGGATATATAGAGAGTGATAGAAAATAGGGAGTGAGTGAGTGAAGGACTGTCCTGGTGACAGGAATATGTGTGTGTGTGTGTGTGTGTGTGTGTGTGTGTGTGTGTGTGTTATGGTTGTGTGTGAGATATTAGAGTGAAACACATTAGTGTGTGCAAGGAAACAAAGAAAGAAATAGAAGCATTTCATCCTCCTGTGTGTGTGTACAGGAATGAAATGTGGTGGGGTGACAGTGAAGTGAGGGAAAACTGTGAGGAAAAGGAGAAACAGTGGCAGTGTTTACCTGTGGTGTGTGTGTGAGACAAGGGTGAAGCAGTGTGCAGTAGGCTAACAGTTAGGCATAGACATGTGTGTGTGTCTATGTAATATGTGACAGTACAGAAGGAATGGAACCCCATTCAGTTAAAAAGGAAAAAGAAAATCAATTTCTATCAATCCTACATTCTTAGATTTCATGATTTCAGGTTTTGAGCTCACAACCTCAGGCAATTTCAGGGAGATCAGTGCACATTGTTCATATGGAAATCTGTGAAACTCAGTGTGTATTAAACAGTGAATACATGAATATACTTTTCAGTTCAACATATCAATCCAAAACCCATTCTCAAGTTTGTTGAAAACATTAGGATCAATTCAACCTCTAATTAACAGTGTAAGAAATCAGTAAAATACAAGGAAGGGAAAATTAGCTCAGGTTTACCCCTTGTTCATAGGGTTAAACTCAGGATTTCAAAGAGCTATATTTGGCATTCAAAACCCAATGATACCCCGACATGAACCAACACATAATTTCCTATATAACATGTAAAAATAAGTGTAAGTTATCAAAAAAAACTGGGATTGAAACATCTCAGGTTTCCAACCCATTAGGAAATCAAGTTTCCATTCAAATTTCCATTTCATTTCAGTTTAAAACTATCATCAATTTCCAGCTTAAACATATAGGTATATTACATTGACAGGAAACCCAACCAAGGTGACAGTTTAACATATCATTATTCAATAAACAACCCAAAAACTGATCCCAACGACCAAAAGCTCAAACCAGTCATAATTTAGCATGTACACTACTCCTTAAACATGTAGGTAGGTCCTGATTAACATTCTATCATCATTAAACAGGTAAACAACAATTTAAATTCAAAAAAACATTTTAGAACATCGTATCAGTGAAGTATCAGAGTTTATTGGGAATTCAATGAATTGACCTAATTAATCATTAAGATTACAAACAATAGGTTGATAACTAGTGTAGCATATGTAAACGTGTCATGTGAGTCGTTTCGTGTCCAAAAACTACGACACAGACGTGTCCAACACGTTGCAAACACGTGGGGTGCACCTAGTGTTACACAGTGTCGTGCACGCATGCACTCGAGTATAGGACACGACACACGACACTTCGTGTCACGTGCACACACCCACGTGGTCGCCTATGGTAGGGCTACACGTGGGATAGCCTAATACGTGTCCACTACGTGTCTACAGAGGATATGGACACGTGTTCGTGCGTGTCTGTGCACGTGTTCAGTCGTCTGCGCGCGACAGCGCGCGGCCAGTACAGCCCCGATTTCTCCGCGCACAGACCACGAGACACTCCCAAACTTTGGAAGCAGGGAGTCAGTCAATGCCCCTCAATCCACACAAATTTTTAGATCAAAAGACCCCGTGTCGTGGCCACAGTGAGGTTCGAGAAGCAGGGGAAAAATGTGGGCTGTGCACAGGCCGTGTCCAACACCAAAATGCGACACAAAAGGACACGAAAATCACCTCAGAGACTAAGAAATCATTAAGCAATATCAAAACCAAGATTTCTATTCAAATAGAATTCGAAAATAACAAAAAATGAATTCACTCCATCATTACATCAACACTTGCAGTCACGACTGATACGTGTCCGATACGGACACGTATCCGACACAATAAGGCACCAAACTTGGTCAGGACGAGGTGGACACCTAGGGTTACATGAATATGCAATAAAATCTAGAGTTTCAATAGGGTTTTTAGGGTTAAACCTGAGTGAGTTTCCAGCCTCCAGAATATCCCAAAGTTGAGAGATTCTCTAGCAATGTAGGCTCCCAAATTGCTCCTAGGCTGGGTTTGCTCCACAAGAACAGCAAGTAGGGATTGGTTAGGTGCTATTGCAAAAGATTAGGGCTAAAAGGATCAAAAATGGATGAACTATGGATTGGGGAAGGAGTCTATACCTCTCTTTCTTCAAGACTTGTAAGAATGATAAAAAGGAGGCAAGAGTTCAACATGAAGGCTTATATAGGGGGGAAAACTACTACATGGCTGGCCATCCTAGGGTTTAGTGCCCAATCTATGGCTCTCAATCTCCCACTAAGGATCTATGGTCCATATTGATTCTAGGTTTTAGCTATACTAACTCAAGACTATGACTAATCCTAGTCATGACTAGTCAAGTCATAAATCATGGCTAACCAACCTTAGTCAATGCTAACATGACCATCAACTTAACCAAGGCTAATCTAGGTTAGTCCAATCTATTAGGGTAGGTCCTTCTAGGTTAGGCTAATCACATCACTTACCAAGCAATTATTCACATACATTCAATAAGTTCTAACAAATCCTATTAAATTAAATAAATCCCAAAATTACCAAAGTACCCTCTAGGCTAAAATGTACTAAATGAAAACTCTACTCACATGGTTAGGCTCCCAAGGTCATGGTTAGTTTCCTGGTCAAGTAGTCTCTAGGGCTACACTAGAGAGACACCAAAATCATAAGTCATAATTTAAAATAGTTTGAAATGATTAAAATCACTAAAAATTACATCATGATTTAAATATCATTATTAAAGGACTAAAATTATAAAATTTTAAAATTACCCTCTTTTGGAAAAACTGGGTGTTACAGTCCTACCCACCTTATAAAAATTTTGTCCTCGAAATTAAGATGGTAGCAGTCCTTCTAGGTTAAACACCCCACAATCAAAGTCTCAAACATACCGTCAGATAATTATATGCGTCTATCCAAAATCATGATACTCAGAATCTTCGTCGTGCTAGTGAGCATGGCTACGATAATCATAGAGTCCTCGACTAAGGTACATACCTCTAGAATCATGGTATTTAAAAATTTTGCATTGCCGCATGCTTGGCAGCGAAAATCTTAAATTCCCACACCCGAGAAATACGTCCTAAATCTGACTATATGTCCTCACTATGCCAGCTAACAAGACTATCGAAGATTCTTGACTCCATAACTGGTGACCTAGCCCATATGATTCATCTCAGAAAAAAATCAAAATATGACACAAGAGCAACAGGACAGAATTGATCAACCAACAAGGAACAGAGAGAATCGAATTTCAAGACAGTAATTACAGAATTTGAATCAAGAACGGAACCTACAACTAGATCTCCCACGGCCTGAGCATCCTCGGCTGTCATGGCGAAGCTCGCCCTGGCTGGCCTCCCCTGGCCTGCTGCTGATGCTGTACGAACCTCTCCTGCTGAGTCTGCAATGGTGGTCCCCTCTGCTGTCCTGCCGGAGCCCTAGCTCCTGGTGCTATCTGAGCCAATGGTGTCGGGTTCTTGGGACACTCTCTACACTGATTCTCTGCTGAACCGCAAAGTAAACACATACCCAGCCTCTTTCTGCAATCGTTCCACCAATGGCCTGGCTTCTTGCAGAAGTTGCACACGGTGTCCTGCTGATACTGCACCTGTCTCTGTCCCTGATACTGAACAGGCCTCTGCAGTAGCTGATGTATCTGAGCCCTCGGCTGCTGGTACTGTTGCCGAAACTGCTGTTGAACGTACGGCCTCTTGGCCGATCCTCCGCTGCTGCTGCCCCTACTGGGTCTCGCCCCCTCTTGAGCCTAAGCTCATGATCATCTTCTGCCAATAAGGCGCCCGTCAAAATTTCCTCAAAAGTGGCATCCCTGTTGCCCTTGGTCAGGGACTTGATTTCCTTGACCAGACCCTTCCGGAACCTCTGGGCCTTCGCCGTCTCGCTCAAGCCCTCTACGAACCTGTCGAGGCGGCCAAACTCTCCTGCGTACTCCTCTACTGAAAGACTCCCCTGGACTAGGCTCTCAAACTGCGACTTCAAGGCTCTGAGTGCTGAATCTGGGAAGAACTTCTTCTTGAAGAAGCCCTTAAACTGCTCCCCAAGTCTGCCCAGCTACCCCCATCCTGGGGTCTGACTGGTACCAGGTGCGAGCAAGATCTCGCATCCGGATAGCTGCTGCCTCTATCTGGAGATTTGCCGGTATCCGGACCAGGCGGAAGATCTCCTCTTTATTCTCTATTCTATATATATATATATATATATATATATATATATATATATATATATATATATTGGATTCTATTAGGAATTTATATATTAAGAATTATTGTTCAGTTATAAGTTAATATACTGCGATTAGGAAAAAAAAGTGGCCAGCGGCTTACTGTTCCCAAAAGAGAACAGCAAACTTGCAATCCCGACCCCCCATTCCTTTTCGCGAACAAGACCCTCCCATTCCTTTCCGCAAACAACAGAGGATTTGATTCATCTCATTCCTTTCCGCGAATAACAGAGGATTAGATTAAATCAAAGAGGTTTAAATCCTTGTTTAAAACTCAAGCCCAATCAAAAGCAGTTTAAACCAATAAACCATATCCGAGAGGAATCAGGATTGAACCCTCATATATACTCGTTAAATCCCGATTAATCTGTTACACAAATCTTTGCGGAGAGGTCCTCGTCAAACCGAAACCTGGTCGCTGCCATACCAGAGCCCCTACGAACACCCTGGATCCCCTGTAGTCGCGCGCCACCAATCCTAGGCGTCGCAGCCACCGTACGGCAAACAGAGGGTTTTGTTGTCGTACCTTAAGGTATGTCCGTTCATCGCAGTATTTCTCTGTCCATACTCGAGCATTTTCGTTTTCGTAAAATCCTGTAGAACACCAATATAACCATCTAGGATCACGACTAGTTATTTTAAGGTGACCTGATTCGTATTCGCCGAAAAACCGAGGCGAAGTCAGGCCAAAATCCCGACTCGACGAGAAACAGAACAATATCCAATCCAGCCAGAGTGCTGATTTGGACGCCCCTTCCTGAACTAAGTAACAAGATTTTCATAAACTAATTCAAGGTAGTTATAAACAACATGTAGGGGATCGAAACCCTTTTTATAGAATTAATTTTCATCTTTTATACAGGAAGTTACACGTCATTAAGAATCAAGAAAAACTTGTTTTCGAACTAACAAAAACTTAGAAATTCACCCCGATACGGCGTGCGTCCCGACAAACCGGACAACGTGGTCGCGTATTATATGCATCAAAACGCGCGTATGGATGTTGCCGACGTGTGGAAACTGACGGAACTCGATTTTGTTGCGCGTGCGCGACGAAATCAGTGTGTATCCGTCGAGATACCCCCATATCAACGTTTTACAAACTTGACCATAACTTCGTACACGTTCGTCGAATCGACGCAAAACTTGCGCCATCAGGACCGTATCAATTTTTTGGTCCTGTATGCCAAGTTTGGTCTGATTCTGAGAAGGTTGATCGGAACGCCAAAATTGGCGGGACCGCGATCCGTTCTAACGGGCGAATTTGTGCACAGCCCACCGAAATCCAAGTTTGGACATACGGTTGGGTTTGTCTCCTCAAACCGGACCCGTAGACGTGTAATTTGACAACTTTAGAGATCGTAGGTTCTGGCACGCGTTTCGGTGCAAAACGGGTCCAACGGCGGATATCGTTTTGACCCGAAATTACGATTTTGTCCCTGTTCCAGAATTAGACTTTTGGACAGGCGTTTCCTAGGTATTTCTTTTAAGCCAAATCTTTTCGTGATGTTTATTTCGGCATTCGAGGTCGTTCGTAAAAGTTGGCTTTCAGTGCTTTCCTATTCTGACGATTTGAGTCATCAGGCGTCGCCATTCCGCACACTACCTCCAAGCAAGATACCTTGTGTAGCTCCCCTTCCCAAAAATTTTAAAATATTTTATTTTATTATTTTATTTTATTTAAAATGGTAATTACTAGATTTTATAAATAATTATTTAGTTTATTATTTTATTATTAGTGGTGATTAATAAATTTTATTATCACTGAATCGATATTCTTTGGATAAATATTTTATATTATTATATTGATGCAGTTTTCGGATAAATATATATGTGTATATATATACATGGGTATATACAAGTGTATATACATATATGAGTGTAGGAATATATATATATATATATATATATATATATATATATATATATATATATATATATATATATATATATATATATATATATATATATATATATATATATATATATATATATATATTAAATAATTGTGTGCGTATATATAAATATAAAATAGTGTATGTGTGTGTATTTATATTTATGTATAAATATATGTATATAAATGTATATATATATATATATATAGGTAGACAAATGTATGTGTATATACATATATAAATAATATATATATTTAGGCGTATATATGTGTATATATATACGTACGTACGTGTATATATATATATATATAGATATATATATATATATATATATATATATATATATATATATATATATATATATATATATATATATTTATTTATTTATTTATTTATTTATTTATTTATTTATTTATTTTATTTTTATTTTTATTTTTAATTTTATATATATATTATATATATATATATATATATATATATATATATATATATATCTATATATATATATATATATATATATATATGTATTATGTGTTAAATAGAAATAGAAATGAAATAAATAATAGAAATATACGTAGTGATATATTATATAGATAAATGTATACAAGTAATTGTATATGTATATATATATATATATATATATATATATATATATATATATATATATATATCTATATATATATATTATATATATATATATATATATATACGTGTGTATACAGGGGTGTAACTATGTACGTATAAATAAATATGTATATGACTATGTGGGTAAACATATGTATATGTATATATATTTATATATTGTATGTACGTATTTATGTATATATAGATATATACATATGTATGTGTATAGTAATATAAGAGAACAGTAGCTGCCCCGGGCCAGCCCAGGCCAATCCATCCCAACCCAGCTGATCATCCCGAGCCCACCTACTTAGAAATGAATCCCAGCCAACTTAACTCAACTAAACTGAGAAGCCCGTAGGCTTATTTCCCCATTGGTCTCACAGACCCGAGCCAGCCACTTGATTTCCCAAACCGAGAAACCGCAAGCCCTTACTCCCTGGGCAGCTGATAGGCCGAGCCCAAATCCAATATGGCTAATCCCACAACTTCTCCCGCACAGGAAGCCCATCCCGAGAGTAACTATATAGCATTGTATAAAAAGAATCGGGAGATGAGGAAGAATACTGTTCGAAAACCGTAAACGAACCTGACGCCGACCTCGCCAACACTGGGCGCCTCCCCCGCGCGCACACGCGCACCACCGCATGGCCGCCGCCGGCGCGGCAAGGCCGGAGCAGAGCCGCGCGGACGCGCGCACAGCGGACTGGACGCAGCAATATCACAGCCGCGCGCACGACTTCGAGTTCAAATATCTCCATCGTCGTGCAGTGGTTTCACGAACCATTTGAACAGGTCTAAACCTAACCTGTACCTCTTTAAATCCCTGCAAGTAGACTGATTTTTAGTACAATAGCGTGATATAGAAATCGAACCAAAATCGACGAAAATCCTGTCCCGAAACAGGGCCAAGAACAGTTCAAATAACCAACTTGGCGTCGATTTTTCCGCCAAACCATCACCAGTTTCGAAATTGTGTTTAAAGAGAATTAAAGATGACATATAGGAGATCACAATCTACTTTTTATATTGGAATTTTGTTAATTATTCACAGAGAAATCGCTTCCCAAAAATCAAGAAAAACCTGTTTTGAAAATCATAAAATCGCTCCACACGACGTGCGTCACGCCAATCCGTACGACGTGGTCGCGAACCGAAAGCATCGAAAGCTGCGTAACGGCTTCGTGGTCGTGTGGGCTTTGACGGAATTCAAATTGGTCGCGTGTGCGCGACGAATTTGATGCGTATCCGTCGAAATTCACCGTATCGTGCACTTTGCAAATTATCCAATTACTTTGTGCACGCTCGTCAGATCGAGACGAAACTTGCGCCAACAGAACCGTATCATTTTTCTGGTCCTGTATGCCAAGTTTGGTCCAATTCTAAGATAGTTGAATCCGACATCGTTTTGCGGGCCCCACGGTCCTACTCAACGGACGATTTTGTGCACGGCCCGCCGGAATCCAACTTTGGACATACGGTTGGGTTCGTATCGGAAAACAGGATCCGTAGACATATAATTTGACGACTTTAGAGACCATTGACTCTGGCACGCTTTTCGGTGCAAAGCGGATCCAACGGCGGACATCGTTTTTGTCCGAAATTATCGTTTTGCCCATGTGTCCAGAATTGGACTTAAGGACAGGCAATCCTAGCTAATTTAACTATTCTGAGAATGTTGGTACTGTTTATTTCAGCATCCGGAGACTTCTATATGTGTGGACTGATTGTGGCTCATTGAGTGGTATGGTATTTTGGTTTCTCCAGCTAAGGACCTCAGGCAAGTGCACTTTCTGATTGCTTTTCGATTCACAGTAGTCTTTTTATTTCATGTCTATACATATATCTTGCTGCTTGTTGACACGCTCGTCACACGGAGTAGTCGGGAGGGAAAATATCTTAGTAAACATGTGGACTACCCAGAACTATTCCATTGTCTTTCGTGAATGCTAGCCGCTGCGCACGACACGTGCAGTATGCCTGATTTACCCCCTAGCCGTCCACATGTCGAAAAGGATATTTCACACCACCTAGATAGATGTCTTTTATTAGTTTTTCCTTGTTTACTTCTCTATCGTGCTATGTCATCAGTTATCTTCCAGTTTTTATTTCTCATATGTTATTTTCATGTCTTGTTAATTCTATTATTTTTTTGCATTGTTGTCGGTTTGTGTACTTGTTCCAATCCTGACTGGATAACCAACATTTTTCAGGTTTAGCCGCTATCACTCTTAACACTGGGGAAGACTTGGGTATGCTGAAGACAACCTAGAAATAGCTAGCCATTGTATCATTTCATTAATTGTAAAACTTTGTATTTTCCTTTAATTATAAATGTTGTAACTATTGTAATAAATTTAGAAATGTGAATGAGCAGCAGAAGTTATTTCTTGAGCATTTATTTTCCTGCGGGCTTGACAGCGTTCTACCGCCGACTCTGCGGCGTAGGCTGGCTTGGACACGTCTCGTATCCGAAAAGCGGGTGCGGGTCGTGACACCTTGCCACCAGCTGTTTATTTATTTTAGCTCATATTTTATGCATTATTCATTATTTTTTTTTATGTAAAATAAACTGTGATACGTGGCATAACTTGTTAGAACTTACTATTCAGTTATATTCATGCTATGTATTATTTTCTTATACATTAAACTTAGAGTTAAGGGACCACCCTGTGTGTGTTACATTCATAGGCCTTGACACATTTGTACCACATTGTTGTGAGTCACATATAGAACTCGGACATGCGTGATTGGCTGGCCACCGGTACGTATAAGCCGTACGATAGGAATAACCGCTAATAGGGGTTGCATGCTTAGTTTGACTTAGCGGTTAATAGAGGTTTTGTGTTGTGGATACAATATAGTAGGCATTGGGCGGGGAGGACAATACCTTGGCGTATGGGCTAATTTGCACTTTCCATTTTGTAACCCGTGAGCTCCATTAGAGACGCGGATAAGATTACCCATGATTACTGACGGCCACTGGCGTTCTGCGGAACGTCATGCTCTTATTGATGGGGCCTCTGGTGCCCAAGGGGGGACTATGCCGATCCCATTTTAGCCAGGGCCCATGCTTTGAAGGATGTTCTTAAACTGTATTCACTTAGATTGGTTAGGCACCTTTATCCGTTAGGTATGAGTACTTTTGGTTTGGGTACTTGTATCTGACCGTGACTTGGAACAATAGCTTGTCGCGGACTAGTTTGCCACATCTTATCCCTGCTTGGTTGTAGGTGTGGCTTACTGCTCCGATGAGAAGGTATTGAACCTTGTTGGGATCCGAATACCATATTGGATTTATGACTTGAAAAGGTACTTCACCGTAGATTAGTGTACCATCTCCTGTCCTTGTTTGGTTGGGGGGATGGTACGCTACTCCAAAGGGTGAGGTATTGGACCATGTTATGATCTGATCTTACTTATTCTTATTGAGCAGTATTTATTCAGTTTATTTGGCATGTGCTTTTTGTATCTTGTTACGTCCCTCTGAGGACCTGGTGATCTCTCCTGGTATAGGTGTATAGGACTTCCCGAAGGAGTATGGCTCCGCTATAGACTCATCCTTCACGTTCGAGCGAGTTGTACCTTCTGATCACAGCTGTCCCTATTGGGTCGAGGAGCCTATTTAGTCATCATTTCTTATTTTATCTATCTTAGAGGTTGGACTCTATTTCATTTCATTTTATTCTAGTGCCGGTAGTGGATTTGTCTACGCCCGGCCAACAGCTATATTTTGACATTTACTTTGATTCATGAGATACCGTTTTTCTTTATATTCTGTGTGGATGAGACGTAGTTTTTTTTACCTGTGACTGTCTATTATTATTATTCACAAAACAACTTATGTGCATATTCGAGATTTCCATATATTGGAGTATATCTCGTATATATGCTGCTGGCATGCTACGTTCCTAGTCCTACGTGTTTTGGGACTGGAGCGTTACATTGGGGCTAGTAGCAGACTCCTAACGACACACACTAGTTGTTCACCATCATCTTCGGGAAGGACCTCTTCTTCTCCTGAGTGTTCTTTTCCTCCCTCTTCGTCTTCGTAGTCAGCAAAGGCAACTTGTGCTCTAAGGGGGCAGCTGTTGGACAGATGTTCGACTTCGTTCCAATAGTAGCACTTGTTTCCTCTTGGTTTGCTGTATAGATTGGCAGTTTACTGAGGTTTGGCAACTTGTTGTGGGACCTGTACTTTTGAAGGTGCCGTCGGGGAGAGAGAATTAGGGTCTGCTGGTCCTTTGCCCTTTTTGGAATATTTGGCAGCTTGATTTGGTGTCCAATCATCCTTTGTTATTGATCCATGGTTGGTAGCACTAAAACGGCTCTGTGGACTCTTAAACTTCTCAATCTTTTGTTCTACCTTCTCTGCAAAGGTGATTGCTTCACTGAGTGTGTATATATTCTGCAGGTATTGTTGATCATGGATGTCTTTTCTTAGGCCGCCAAGATAACGGGTCGCCTGTTGAAGATCTGTTTCGTACATATCATTACGGGACGAAAGTCTGAAGAATTCTTCTGTGTAGTCAGCTATAGTTCGTGCACCTTGTGTGTAATTTTGATATCGATGATAGAGAATCTGCTGATAATCTGGAGGTAGAAATCTTTGTCGTAGCAGTCGTCACATCTTTGGCCAACTCCGTACAGGAGCTTTGTCGACTCTCGTACGGATGTGCTCGAGTTGTTCCCACCAAGCAGAGGCACCTCCCTTGATCCTATAGGCTACAATGCCTGTCTCTCTTCTGGGATGTT
This sequence comes from Iris pallida, assembly GCA_029216955.1. Lineage (NCBI taxonomy): Eukaryota > Viridiplantae > Streptophyta > Magnoliopsida > Asparagales > Iridaceae > Iris > Iris pallida. Next base: position 11,989,199 of record JANAVB010011800.1, read on the forward strand.
CATGTATTCGAAGAAGCGTTCTACTTCTGTGAGCCAGTCAACAAAGTCTTCAATGTGTAGTCGACCGTTGAAAGAGGGAAGATCTATCTTCATTTTGAAATCACCTCCTCCTTCATAGTCACCTTGCCCCCGTCGTTGGTATGCATGGCTCCGTTGTTGTTGGTTTACATAGATGGTTTGGGGGCCCTGACGATAGGATCCCTGCAGGCTGAAATTATCGTTATCGATGTCTTCGCAGTATTCCATGTGAGGGACCCCACTGTTGTGGCCACGATGTGGACCCTTTTGTGTACGACTGGTAATAGTACGAGCATTTGCGTCTGTCGTCTCTGTAGGCAATATTCCCGTAATATCAACGACTTCGTTGGATTTGATTCCAAGAAATTCCAGCACTCCATCCAATTTGTCGGACAGGATATCAACTTTTTTTGACAAGGCTTCAATGTTATTAGACATGGCATCAAACTCCTCACGTGTGACAGGTTTTGCCATTGTTGTTTTGAGAAAGAAAGATTCCCAAAGGTTTCCAAACGAATTAGAATCCTCGATCTATGGGGCTCTGATACCACTTGACGCAGCAGGATAGCGTAACGGGCTTACCTTCGTACTTGGCAATGGATAAGTCGATCGGTGATGACGATAACTGGACCACCGTTGCTTGGTAAGAGCGAAGCGGTGCCGCAAAAACTCCGACGGAGGGCCTTGTCAGGGGTCCGCACGAAGGTTGCTTGAAAACCCCAAGCGAGGGACTTTCGAATCCACGGAACAGTCGAGTCCACGACCAAGAAAATAAGAGAACAAATCTCAAACTTTAAAGAATAATTTTATTGGTTAAAAGTTGTTTTTCGATTGCATACAAAAGGTGCCTATTTATAGGACTTTTGTGACAACCTAATCCTAATAAAATAAAGATAAAATCTATCCTAATAAAATATAAAGTCAAAATAAGAATCCTATCATAAATATGATTATAAAAAAAGTAAAGAAAAGAAAAAGGAATCCAAGAGGGAAGAGGAAAAGAAAAGGAATCCTAGAGGGACTAGGATTCTACGCTACATCAGTAGCATCTACGAACGTAAAGAGAAGAACACATTTGCTTATTTCTTCTTCATCCTCTCTCATTGTACACGTTCTATCTCAATTGCAACTATGCTTGCAAGGAAGAACGAGATTTATTCTTTGTGTGCTTGTAACCTGGGTTTTTTATTTTGGTTGGGATCATGAAGTTCAGGGAGCAAGTTTCTTGCATCGAACCCTGGACTTCTTCTTAAGGATTGAACAGATGGCATACTAAAAAGTCTTGCATGATGCTCTGTTGTTCTTGACCTTAGTTCTTGTTAGTGCCGGGGCACAATTTTTTGATGGAAAACTAAGAAGATGAAACAATTGTAAGAACAATGTTACAACGCAACACTTTTAGGAAGGTTGCGTGAGTATAACGAAGATCTAAAAAGATCCCATTTTAGTATTATGAGAATCTAAAAAGATTTCGTAATCCACAGCAATCGATCATAGTTCTTCTAAAAAGAAGATACAATCATAATTACTGGCAACAATGAAGAAGGTGACTGGCGAAAGATGGAAGAACTCCTGCTGGGTTGAATAATCACCGTTGCTCAAAGCTTTATTCGCCCTACACGAACAGCTTCCAGGAACCAGCAAGTTCGTCGGAGAACTTGGAATACTCCTGCTCTTCTGACTCCTCGGATGGACACGAACTCCCGTGCAAAAGCAATGCTGGTGCGGTACATTTTCTCTCTATCGAAGGCTGCTGAAATTCACAAGCAAATTACGATCAGATCTGTGTTAAAGAACACTTCTGAATTCTCTGTTTACTTGTGTTAAAAATACTTCGTAAACTTTCTGTGGTGGCTTCTATTACTTGTATATATTTTGTCTTGTAAGAGAGAGGATGCCTTATATAGGCCCTGCAGCAACTGCTCAGTTGCCACAAAGTTAGGGTCATAGTAAAAACCACCCCGAACATGTAGCAACCGCCCAGAACGTGCAAACACATGTTCTGCTGCAAGTTGTGCCAACTGCGTGCACCCTGCGCTCCTTGCACTCCGCGTAATAGAGCGCGTACTGAGCTGCGCACATTGCGCGCACTACACGTATTGCGCACGCGGCACAACCAGCGCGCCCGTACAACCCGTGCAACCCAGCATACCCGAGCAACCAAGCGCAACCTGGGCACAACCTGGGCGCACACCTGGGCAGCGCAACTGGGCTTGCACAACGAGGCAGCGCAAGTGGCTCGCGCAACGAGCGCAACTAAAGCGCACTATGCGCCTAGCGACGATGCAGACGTGCTAAGTATAAAGTGCGCCAAAAAACGCCACATTACGCCTCATGAGCCCATGAGCCCGAGTCCGAGTCCGAGTTGCTAAGCCCCTACGGGGCTTAGCTCCCATGGAAATAAATTTCCCAAGAGCAAAAAGCATGAATGCTTTCAATTGTTGATTTAGCCTTTTTCCCATTAGAAAAATAACCCCACATGACACACCCATGTGCACCTCCACACCACATGTGCATCTCTAAACTAGCAAAGCTAATATATAGAGATACAAGTCCTTTGGTCTAGTCGATGTGGGACTAAAATTCACTTTGAAAAATACCAAAACCCAACAATCCCCCATATATCTTTATATATGAGTATAAGTGTTCCCCATAGTAACTGTCCATCATGCATTAGGAGAGATGTCGCTGACGACTTGAATCTTCCCACATGGTTCAAACAACAGACTATAATACAAGAATGGACTAAGCCTTGAATTCTGCATCATAGCTAAAATTCTTCCCACTCACATAATATAGTTACATGTGCTTCTGGCTACACATTAAAGGCCCTGTGCCAGCCTAGTTTCAGTATATAATTTTGGGCGTCTACAAGTTTACCCTCAAGTGACGGCCTGATATCTCTTTGTCCATACACTATAGGTGAGTTCATTATAAAGAGACAAGGCATAAAGCGCTTTGCGCTTCCCTTGCGGTGCTACGCCGCTATGACATGGCTTAAAGCTGAGGCCTTACCCCGTACCGGGAACCTCATCGTAGTGTCATACTACTGTAGCATGAGGCAACCGCTTCTTTGTAGTGCCAAACTACCCAGCATGAAGCCTTAGGCTCCATTGCGGTGTTACGCCGCAACGACATAGCTTGCAAGACCGAGGCTTTATCCCTAACCGGGTACCTCATCGTGGTGTCATGCCATTGTAACATGAGGAACTCCTCCTCTTTGTAGTGCTGACTACACCCCTCTTTATTTTAACATACATCATTAGACTAACTGCCTATTTGCGGTGCTATGCCGCTGTGACTTGGCTAGCAAAGCCGAGGCATTACCCCATGCCTGGGAACCTCATGGTGGAGTCACCCCACAGTAGCATGGAGTTTTACTCCTTGTAGTGCTGTTCTACCGTGCTTCCTCTAAAGCACACCAGGCATTCACTATGTCTGAGAACTCATTAAGGCATTTAAGCCAACCTTCCCACAGGATCCGTTTTCTGCAGAAAATAACAGTAGACAACAGTGGTTGTAGGTCCGTAACCTCTCCATGCCTAATAGAACATGTACCCATCGTTCCTGATATTCTTTCGATTAGTGGTCCTCCCTTGAACCAAAAGCTAGATGCCTAGTAGATTTCTCTTTAAACTATTAGCATAAAACTTTATGATAGGAATACAATAATACAATATCAGAATGCCTTCAAGCCTATTTTACAAGATGTGTCATCGACTAGCTGGCGCTTGAGGCCCTTGGTGAACGGATCCGCCAGGTTCTCCTGACTCCGAACATCAATCACTGTAATAACACCTCTCTTGATAAGATCGTGTATTGCCCTGTGCTTCAACCGTGCAGTCCTCTTCTTCCCGTTGAAGAGGTCATTTGATGCCACCCGCCGCAGTCGCCTGGTTGTCGCAGTATATCGGTATTGTCGGTATTTGTGCCCCAACCACTGGAAGATCATACATGAGCACCCGAAGCCATTCTGCTTCCTCGGCTGCGGTATCAAGTGCAAAGAACTCAGATTCCATGGATGACCGCGAGAGCATAGTCTGCTTCTTTGACTTCCATGATATAGCAGAACTCATATTCCATGGATGACCGCGAGAGCATAGTCTGTGTCACGATCCGCACCCACTGTGAGGGTACGAGCACGTAACAACGCCCAGCCTACGCCTCAGTGTCGGCGGTAGAACGCTGTCCTAGGTTACTATCTAATCAACAACTCACGCAATTATATAATGTACTCGTCAAATCTCAACTCCGAACGGAGGACAAGTATAGATATAATGAATCTCAATCACAGTCTAAGAACGATAAGATATCACAGAAGATTAAAACTAAGACTAATAACAGAAATAAAACCAACAGCTAATGATATAATCTCAACTACAAATCTCAACTTATACACAACTCCAGTTCTAAAACATAAAAAAACTGAACAACAACTAGATAATCTCCCAATCACTCCTGGGTGTCGGGGCCATAGGTAGCTAAGCCATCTCCACAGTAATATGTAGGGCATGTGTCCTCAGGGCAATCATCTGTAAAATTTACAACAGGTCCAGTCAGGACAGGAACGAGTACAACTCATCAAAAAAATCCAAGTAAATGACAGGGAACTATAAAGCAGTTATAGACAGTTTTATTGATGAACATGGTAGTTTATATACAGGTGATGGTATGGAGAATAAATAAGATACAAGAAAAGTAAGTAACTAAAACAAGAGAAGAATGATGGCAATAAAGACTGTAAAATAAATCTAGCTGAACTAAAGTAACATAATGAGTCCAGGCAGTAAATGTAAACCAAGTGTAATCCTATATAAATCCAGTACGAGATGAATCTAATACAAGATGAATCTAGTACAAGATGATTCTAGGTAGTGATCAAGAATCCAGGTGAGACCAGCTATAATCTAATAGTGTGTCTTAAAATACCGAGCGACATGTAAACGGCTGTAGGTAATCAGGCACATCTCTCACTGATCAGGTGAGAGATGGCTATGCTTCCAGTAGATTCTAGTTGGAGATTCCAGATTTGGGATATGTCTACATGTCTTACTCAATATTTCCCCGCCCCGTAATACAAATGAATCCAAAATTCGACACGAGAATCGAGATGAGTCCAGCCAAAATATGATGATTCCAGAAATAGATTCCGGAATGATTCCAGTGATTCCAGTAATAAAGGCCAGATAATATGGTGAGTGTGTCGCATACATGAATCCAGAAATATCCATACGTGTGGTATTAGAGAATCACATAAAACTAAATAGAACTGAAGTACAGTAACTGGCAAATAAATGAGAGAACTATTAGAGAATGTACTCGCCTGATACTCTGAAAAGAGTAGTGTAATGTCAAATTTCTGCACCGGAGTCACAATGTCCTAAATAGAACATTACAGGTTATAATGTGTTTAAAACAAGACAGATGAAGTTTATGATGCATCTACATGATTTCTAGGTCAATCTAGGTCAAAGTCAACTTTAAGTCAAACCTGGTCAACTGTCTAGGTCAAACTAGGTCCAAGTCAAACTTGGTCAACTCTGGGTCAACCCAAGTCAATACTCTAGTCAAACTAGGTCAACTTAAGTTATACTAGGTCACAAGGAGTCAACTAAGTCAAATCAAGTCATATTAGGTCACAAGAAGTTAAACTAAGTCATACAAGGTCAAAAAAGGTTAAACAAGTCTAATCTAGGTTAAAGTCAACTCTAATCAAACATTTTAGTCAAACTAGTCAACCTATCTAGGGTTTGGTTAACAATGGTCAGACTAGTCAAATACTAGTCAATATAGTCAAGCTAAGTCGAGTCTAGGTCAAACTTAGACTAACTAAGGTTTTGGTTAATCATAGACTAGTCAATAAGGTAATTAGGTCAAGGGTCAACTCTATAAGGCTAACTCAAACCAATCATAGGCTATCATGTCTTAGGATACCTAAGATTCTATACAACAAAGCTAAGGCATAACCAATTTTCCATACAAGTATATCACACAAAATATATATAGTACAATACCAACCTTAATCCTGTAATTAAGCTAATCCTATTATCCAATCCAATCATGAACTAACTCTAAAGTATCTCACTTAACCCCATACATATCTTAATCTATATAGGATTATCCACATAACCCAAGTCACAATAATACTCTTATATATAATGGTCAAACCAAATCAACTAGTCAATAGTCTAGGTTTAGTCAACTTAGTCAAACTAGTCCCTTAAAGTCCATCCAAGCCATTTCTAGGTCAATTAGGTCAAGGTTTGACCAATAGTTGACTTTAGTCAACCATGGTCAACAAGGCTACCTAGGTCAACCATTCAAGAGCCAATTAGGCCAAGTATAGGACAACCTCTTATTAGCCATAGACTAGTGTATCTAGGACACTACCATATGTTTTTTTTTATACAATATATATAGCCATTATATATATACAATATTAATATGCATAACCTACTATATGTATACCAATACATATCCACCTATAAAGCATATATACTCACATTCATATATATATAATACATATATACAATATATCTATATCAAATATATTTATACATAGGCCTATACCATATATATATATTTACTATTCATAAATCATAAGGTATATATCCAATACCTATACATATATAACCAAATATATATATAACCCACCATATATATACATACATACATAACCAAATATATCACATATATATATATCATACTATATATATATATATATATATATATATATATATATATATATATATATATATATATATATATATATATATATATATATATATATATATATATATATATATCATAACATAGATATACAGAGAGAGAGTAAAAGGGAGTGAAGGGTTAGGGTTAGGATTAGGGTTAGTAAGGGTTAAGGGTGGTTTAGCGTTATGGGGGTAGTGGGCTGAACTGTGAAGGGGAGGGGTTCTCAGAAAACTGAGAACCCAAACTCACATACATACATAATATACATACATACATATATACATATATATATATATATGTTCACGTGCACCTACACCTATACCCACACACTCATATACATATATACATACATATACAATATATATACGCACAAATATACATATATATACACACTGAAATCGAATTGAAATTCGATTTAGAAATTAGAAAATACCAAAAAAAAATCCCAAACTGGAAATACTATTCACTCGAATTAGGTAAACCTAAATTCGAACCAAAACTCGACTAAGGCACGATACCAATGGTTGGTAACACTAGCCCCTAGTGTCCTAAGTGCCTGACACGACACCACGACACAATATGATGTGTCAAACTCTCACAAAACTGAAACAGGTAAACTGTTACACAGTGAACTGTCACCGCGTCGTGCAGTGATGCACCTAGCTCTAGGACACGACACAAGTGTCTAGGAGTCTCGTGCTCGTGTCCCTAGGTTCGCTTAGGGTTAGTCTAGGGTTAGGGTAGCCTGTCCCGTGTCCAGGTGTCGTACAGTGTCGTGTCCAAGCCCGTATCAGAGCCCAAATTTCTCGTGTGCGCTGCCAGTGTAAAATCGATGCACACACGAATTCGTGTCCGACAAAATACTAGAAGCCACGAAACTTAGCGGACATGTTCGCAGACATTGCCCCCTCGTGTCCACCAAGTGTCACCCCTCCACGTGTCGTGTCGTGTCCTACGTGAGCCCCGAGCAGCAGGGGACTGAACGCGAGCACCGTACGGTCTCGTGCAGCGAGGACAGAGCCTCGTGGACACGACACACGTATGGATACGTGTCGTGCTTGTGTCAGGGTGTAGCCTATCCGTGTCAGTAGCCAAAACTTGGCTGTGCACACTGTGTCGTGCAGCGTGTTCATGTCCGTTTTGGACACAAAAACCAACCCAATACGTGCTCAGACTTCTACATATATAATCTAAATATTAAGAGCTATCCAAATATATAATTTGTTTTGAAAATCATTAACATTCAATCCATTGAGACATTTCGTCGAACACCTGACTTACACTTTGACACGTGTCCGATACGAACACCAAACGGACACAAAATTCATCCAAATTTTAGGGACACCTAGGGGACTCCTAGATCTAGCCCTACATGCAAAGAAAACCGAAATTTAAATCAATTTAAAGGGTTTTACCTATAGGTGCAAATTGCATGGAAAAGCTCCAAATGGGGGGTGTTCTTCTTGATGGCCAAATGCTCCAAATTGATCCCAAACTGAAATAGCTCTCCACCAACAGTCCATAAACTTAAATTAGAACCCAATGCAAAAGACTAGGATGAAAAAGGAGATCAAATGAATAAAATGAGAATTTTTGGAAGGGGAAAGAATACCTTTCTTTTCTCCAAGTGTTGGAATAAAAAAGAAAGAGGCAAGAACTCAAGGAGGAGATTATTTATAGGGAGGGGAGCCCTAGTGGCTGGTCATAAGCTCAAAAATTAGGGTTAGGGTTCACTAAATGGCCCATGGGCTTAAGTCATGATCAATTAAATAATTAAGCCATAAGTCATTTCATGAAATCACAAGCCATAACTTAAATTCACTAAACCAAATCCCCTCATTCTAAAACTATTCTCTAATGACTAAAATAGGTTAACTCAAGTTAGACTAGGGTTACCATAGCTAGGGTTAGGTTCTAGGCTAGTCCACTAGGTCTCAACAAGTCAAAGTCAAACTAGAAATCACCAATTTATTAAATCATCAAATAATTCAAATAAGTCAAAATAACCAAATTATTCCTAGGCTAAAAATGATAATTAATCATCCTAATGACATGGTTAGGCTCTAGGTCATGCAGTCTCTAGGGTTTCACTAGCAGCACATCAAAATCATAAGCCATGACTTAAAGGAGTTGTTAAATAGTTTAAAAATTATTAAAAATCACTAAAAATCATAATGTGAATCAAATATCAATAATTAATAATTATAATTACAAAATTTCAAAATTACCTTCATCTGGAAAATTGGGTGTTACAGTCTGCTTCTTCGACTTCCACGATATAGCAGCTCCATCCATTGTAAAAATGAATCCACCTGTGGACCTCTCGCTCTCCACCTCTGAGCACCAACGAGCATCACTGAAGCCTTCCACTACCGACGGATCTTCGCTGTAGTACAGTGCATATGTCTGAGTCTTCTTGAGATATCTCATAACCCGTTTCACAGCTTTTCAGTGTTCAACACCTGGGTTTCTCATGAAACGACTCAGAATTCCCACGACGAAAGCTATGTCAGGCCTTGTGGTAGTAGTAGCATACATCAAACTCCCGATTACGTTTGCATACTCCAGCTGCCTGACACTTTCCCCTGAATTAGGCTTCAGCTTCAGATCACACCTGTACGGCGTATTGATCCCAGGAAGATCCCGATACCCATAACGAGTGACCATTTTTTCAATATAATGAGACTGTGACAGCGCTAGTCCTGTGTCTGTCCGGATGATCTTGATCCCTAAGATCACATCAGCTTTCCCCAAGTCCTTCATACTGAACTTGTTCGAGATGAATTTCTTTGTCTTCGTGACACAGCTCATATCCGTAACTAGGATAAACATGTCGTCCACGTACAGACAAACGATCATACCTCTTCCATCAGCGAACTTCGTGTAAACACAATTGTCCGTCTCGCTGACCATATAGCCATTTGACCTTATAACGTTGTCAAATTTCTTATGCCACATCTTGGGAGCCTGTTTAAGACCGTACAAAGATTTCACCAACTTGTAGACTTTGTCTTCAAGACCTTTGACAACAAATCCCTCTGGTTGTTGCATGTATATCTCTTCGGTCAGCTCGCCATTTAGAAAAACTATTTTCACATCCATCTGATGTATCACCATCTTATGTATTGCTGCAAGAGCAATCAACACTCTGATGGTGGTCATCCGGGCTACTGGAGCATACGTGTCAAAGTAGTCAATCCCCTGCTTCTGAGAAAATCCCTTGGCTATCAAACCTAGCCTTGAACTTGTCAATAGTTCTGTCTGCTTTCATCTTCTTCTTGAAGATCCATTTGCATCCGATGGGTTTCGTCCCTTCAGGAAGATCAACCAACACCCAAGTGTTATTTGAGGTGATAGAATCAATTTTATTGTCAATCGTCTCCTTCCAGAAAACTGCATCTCTGGTCTTCATCGCCTCATCATAGGTAAGCGGATCAGCTTCCATATGATAGGTGACAAAGTCACTTCTGAAGTCCTTCGGCCTCCTCATACGCTTAGTTGACGGCTCAGCTTGTTCTGGTTCAATCATTGTTTCAACAACAACATCTTCTTGGAGCACATCTTCATCGAAGACTTCAGTCTCTGGCGCACCCTCATTGTTCTCCGGTACATCCGCAAGAACAATATTCTTGTGCCTTGCAAATTTGTCTTTAAAATATTTTGCGTCTCGAGATTCAATGATATGATTTGTCTCAATATCAAGAAATCTTCGAGCATCACTCTTCTCGACATACCCCAAGAAGATCGTCTTAGTAGTCCTTGTCCCAAGCTTCTGAATCTTCAGATCTGGAAGCTTGACATATGACAGACACCCCCACACTCGAATGACATTCAAGTTAGGTCTGACCTTGAACCAGAGTTCATGAGGAGTAACGTCTAAAGTTGCATGAGGCACTCTATTTAGAATAAAAGCGGCCGTCAATGCAGCTTCTCCCCAATAGCACTTAGGAAGGCCAGCAGTCAACAACATTGAGTTAATCATTTCTGTTAACGTTCTGTTCTTTCTCTCTTCTACTCCGTTTGAATGAGGAGAGTACGGAGCCGTAGTCTCATTGACAATTCTATGTTCTTTACAGAACGATACGAATTCATGAGACCTGTATTCCCCACATCGATCACTTCTTATTCTTTTGAGTTGTTGTCCAGCCTGCCGCTCAGCTTCGGCTCTGAACTCCTCGAACTTCTCAAATGAAGGTTATGAAATACTTCATCCCGGCCTTTGTAGAGAACTGTTTGAAGTCACAGATATCGGAGTGTACCAACTCCAGAAGATCTGTACTTCGATTAACCTGAGGAAAGGGTTTCCTTGTGATCTTCGTTTGAGCACAAACTTCTCATTTCTTTACCTTACCCCCACACTTGGAGATAAGTCCTAGACTAGACATTCTATTTATTCGTTTACAATAAACATGTCCTAGCCTATTGTGCCACAACTCAAGAGTATAAGCAGAAGGAGTAATTGCATTAATTACATTAATTATATTGGACTGATTCACAAGCTGAATTTTGAACATCCCTTCGGTATAAAAAGCTTTCCCGAAATATGTTCCCTTAATAGACATCACCATTTGGCCAGCATTGATGTCCATCCTGAGACCTGTGTTACATAGTAGGCCTCCTGAGATCAGGTTCTTGGCGATAGCAGGTACGTGCTTCACGGCTTGAAGCGTCAGAGACTTTTCCGAAGTCAGTTTCAACACCACCGTCCCGATCCCGAGCACTTTAGCTTGTGCCTGGTTCGCCATCATAACAACTTCAGAAGTAGGTGTATAGGTGGTGAACCACTCCTTGCTGGAGCAGACATGGCAGGAGGCTCCAGTGTCTACCCACCAGTCAGAGTCAGTCCCTGCCGCATCAACCTGCGCAATCATAGCAACAACGTCAGTGATCATAGATACCTTACTAGGATCTCCATGCTCTGATTGCTTGGTCTTTGCTTTGCATTCATTTTTGAAGTGGTCCTTCTTGCCACACTTGAAATAAGGCATCTGAGACTTTGCCTTCTTTCGCTTAAAGGAAGTCCCCTTCACGTTCAGATTGTTAGGGTCCTTCTTCTTGCTATGGAAAGCCGCCTGCTTTTCCCTTGGTTCCTTGGTATGAACCAAATTGGCGTTAGCCAATTGCTTGGACAGTGTGTCCACCTTCAGTTGAGCCCGCATCTGGTCCTCAATGTAAGCCCCCTGAATTTCCCGAATTATTTTTTAAATTTTTCTAATGAATTATTTTCAATAATTCATTTCTATATAATTAATTTTTGATCTTTAATGCTCTCTACCGTGACTTGGATTTCTAGAGCATCAGGGATGCCAGTCCCTGGAAACTTCCTTCTTGGAGTTTGTAGTAGACGAGATTATCTTCATATTGATAATTTGTGTCCCACTCGAACTTGTTCCCTTGTGCTCTTTTTGCTTCGCGCAAGTTCGGGTCAATTTAGACCATTTAATTATTAATTGATTTTCCCACTCTTTTCCTTGATCCTCATAAGCGCGTTACCGTGACTTTTAATTTAGGAGCACCAGACTAGTCATTCTCTCGAAACCAACTTGTCATGCCTGATCTACTCGAGACGCTCTTCACCCCTGACCTTCGTGTCCCACTCAGACACTCCATTTTGTGCTCCATTTCCTCCACACAACTTTCGGTTCAATTTAGGCCAATTAATTATCTACCGTAAAACCAGATTTAATTTACAATTTAATTTCGGGACCCGACATCGATCCAACCTAGTTGACCCCAAATAGGGACATGGCCCACATGAAGCCTACTACCCGCCTGACACTTGTGTCCCATTCATTGGAGCCCCCACATGCTACTTATTTACCCATGATTTTAAACACCCATTTTAATTTGAATATTGCCCCTGTACGATTTTGGCCCAACCCGGCTCCTCTGAACCCAACCCCAGCTCCATGTTGCCCCCCATCTTGACTGCCCATACCCCCACTGATATTTTTTCTCTACCCTAAATATCGCTTTTTATGTATAAATATCTAATTCTCTCATTGTATATATATACACCTATATATATACATATATATAATCTCTCTCTCTCATCCTCACCTTACTCTCTCTCCTAAACCCCCCAGTCGACCTACTTTTCCTCACCTCTCTCTCTCTCTCTAAATATCTACATCTCTCATTCTCTCTCTTCTTTATATAATATGTACACACACATATATTATATACATATATTTCCCTCTCTCTCTAAATCCCCACACTAGCACACAATCAACTTCCCCCCCTCTTGGACCGACCTTCACCCCTCTCTCTCTATATTTTTTTCTCTCTTACTATCCCCCTCTCTCTCTATTATATATTAATACATTCTCTCTCTCACTCCCATCAACTATCCCATCACCATCCCTTTTTTTCTCTCCCCCTCACCCTCACCTGGCCGAACACCCCCCCTTTATTTTTCTTCTTCACAAAATTCTTCTTCTCCTTCTTCTTTCAACTTCATCATCATCCACCACCTTCACCATCATCCACTTCTTCTTCTTCTTTTTAAACACCATCACCCTCGACCACACCCTGGCCGAGCAGTGCTGCCGCAGCAGCGATGGCCGTGCGCCACCCTGGCTGAGCCACGCAGCAGCAGTAGCTGCCCGCAGCGTGGCAGCAGGCAGCAGCAGCAGCGGCTGCAGCCACGCACGGCGGCGCCGACGGCCAGTGCCACCGCGTGGCCGGCCACCCATGGCCGCGCGCAGCCCGGCGTGCCATCCCCTGGCAGTGGGTCGCCTCGCAGAAGGTCGATTTCGACTTCGAAATCGAAGTTCCGCCGACGCACGGGAATGTTTAAACCAGAATACGTGTCCCAAAACAGCGACTTTGTGCCGATTTTTTGGACAATTCGACCGTTAGATCGACGATTTTCTTGCTCCGTCTCAATCTCGATATATACCCCTTCACTACCCTCAATTTTCGTCCGTTAATTTCGTCGTTTGATACATCAAAATCGACCACCAAGTTGACCGTTTAAATTGTGTTATTTTTGGACAGTTTTGCGGAGCCAACTTCGTCGACTTGTATCTCCTTCGTCGCAGCTCCGGTTGGCGCTCCACCAGTTCTGGTACATAGCTGGTATAACCCTCTTCCTGTCCCCTTTAGATTTCAGTTCAGTTTGAGCTTGTTAGGTCGGTCGAATTCGACGCCAAAGTTGGTCGTTCGAATTCTTAGTGTTGCACTAGTTAAATTCCATTTTTGAACCCGGGACTCCGGATTCAATTTCTGACACCACCAGTAGACTTGTGGCATCGTTCTGGTATATTTTCATATAAAGTTTGCTTGATTTGGAGAACGTGGACCCTGGCATGCATTTCGGTGCAAAGCGGGTCCCACTTTCTGAGTCAACGAAACTTTTTGACGCCGGCTCATCGGAATCCAATTCTGGATATACCGTTGAGTTTGTATCGTCATTCTGGACTCGTTGACATATAATTTGTTAGGTTTTAGTGGACATTGGTTCCAGCACGCATTTCGGTGCAAGTTAGATACCAATATCCGGGCTAACGGATCATTTTGAGATCGGCTCATCGGAATCCAATTCTGGATACACCGTTGAGTTCGTATCATCATTCTGGATTCGTGGACATATAATTTACTAGGTTTTGTAGACTTCTATCCTGACACGCTTTTCGGTACAAAGTATGTCCAACGGCGGACATCATTTTTAACCCGAAATTACCGTTTTGCCCCTGTGTCCAAATTGGACTTTTGGACAGGCTATTCTAGCTATTTTGACCATTCTGGACACGTTGGTGGTGTTAGTTTCATCATCCGACAACATCTGTAGATTTCTTCCCTTTTTTGTGTCACCCTACTATTATAATATTTTCTCCTTTTTGGTTGTTTTAGAGACCCGTCGATTCCAGTGATTTCCCAATCACTGAAATTCATAAGTTAACCTTGTAGATGTTTATAGAGACTGGCTTGACCCTTATTGACCATGGTTGACTACTTTGACTAGACGTCGAAGTAGAGTCAACATTTGACCTAAGTTTGACCAGATTTGACCCACGTTGACTTTTTGACCAAAGTCAACTGTAGGTCAACCATTGACCTATTTAACCTAGATTAGACTTAGAGTTGACCGGAGTTGACCAGTTGACCAAAGTCAACTGTACGTCAACCTTGACCCAGTTGTCTTAGTTTGACTTAGTCTGACCTAGATGTTTAGTATGTCTTTTGACCCTGATCAGCTCTTGTATTATTTCATCTTTAGGTCTGTGGTTTTACTCTGAACCCTGATTCATATTGACAGCAGGACCCCAGGCGAGTACATTCTCTGATAATAATTCTGTTTTATGATATCGTCTTTGTTTCTAGTATTTAGTGTAGATATCCTTGTTCTCTCGACACTTTGTTCACACGGATTGGTATTTGTTGGATCCCGTTATAATATGTTATTCCTCTTATATATGGTATGCCTTGGGCAAGTCTTCCTTGTTTCCTTGTATTGCATAGACACGATTCATGTGAAGGAGAGCTACTTCACAGAGAATGCGTGTCATGACGTGTCATGACTGGATCCACTATATTAGTCAGGGATGGGGGTGTTAGCGTAGATATGTGATCAATACCCCACAGATATTGTATCATCATTGTATAGTGTTAATCATACACTCACGTATGATTAACTAGGCCAAACATTGTATCAAGTTCTAAGCCGGTCACATGTTGAAACTAGTGCTAAACTCACATAGATATAGTTCCAGATTCTTGTACATGATTTATACTGTTTTTCCTGTTCTTACATTCAGATTACATTCTTGACATGTCTTACCATGATTCATGTACATATTATTTATCTCGTAGATTCTCTCTATTTACTGCTATATTTTCAATATTGTCTAACTAGAACTGTTATGGAGATTTGTGCTCGTTCCATCCTGACTGGATATGTTGACAAAATTTTAGGAGTAGTTGTGCCACATTTGTTGGACTGCAGGATGATTCTAGCTGAGGTGGTTCTCACTGTTCCTCTATGTGAGTTGCCTAGTAGTACCTTTAGTTGTCTTGTTCTCATTCTTTATTTTTCCTGTCTTATGATCTTTCTAGTAGTTCTAGATGTTCTTGTGTTTAGTTATCTTTCTTGTCTTATCTTCCTTAGATGTTGTTTTGTGATTGAGTACATTGGTAGATATTTAGTAGTTCATGGACCTTCTAGTTGTAGTGTATTTTATTGGGTACTAGACAGCGTTCTACCGCCGATACTGCGGCGTAGGCTGGACGTGACCCACATATTCGTATCCGTATATTGCGGGTGCGGGTTGTGACACATTTTTGTGGTGGCCCATGCAGGTCAGTCTTTGCAATTAATGCGAAGTCGTGGTAGTACTTGAGTTTATCTGTACTACTGCGAGCCTGCCCTAGGATTAAGGTTGAGTCATGGAATATTTTAGGGTTTTGGTACTCAGTCACATATTAGGAACTCTTGGTAGATTCTAGGGATGACCCCTGGGAATCTTATTTCGAAACTCTTCGAATCTATTCCCATTCGTTTCTATCCGTCCTGATTCCTGAGATATCTCTCAGTTATCAACTTTATTCCTTCTTGGAATAAGTTTGTGGACCCCAGAAGGAAGGTATAAGTTGGACTTGTATATCATCTAGGTTGGAAAGAGAATATGATTTACCAACCTCGTATCATGGTCAAGGTTTGTTTTAGATTATATTCCACCATTTTCTATCTTGACCTAGGTAGTACCCTCGGGACTTTTCCTAAGATTTTCCTCTGAACCCTATCTCGAAAGTTGTTTCCGTTGTTTCTATTAACTTACCCTTGACTTGTTGTTGAATTTTAAATCTTAATATTCTTGTTGACCCTTGATTTTGTTTTGGATAATTCTTTTAAGAATTGAGTTAAGATATCCTGATAAACGTATTTTGGACGAGGACGATGAGAACAGTAAGTGTCTACTTTACTTATGAAGTTTGGAATTTACCGCAGTCATATTAGCTAGCCTGACAGGGACATGGAGCCTGATTTTGGATATACTATCCTAGTTATGGAATATAGATTCTCTTGCAGCCATACCGGTTGGCGTGGTAAGGAATCTAGATGACATGATTATAGGGTGTATACCTCAGTTATGGACTCTATCGTTTATTGTAGCTATGTTTACTGGCGTGGCGTAAATTCTGGCAACATGATTTTGGATAGACGTGTATGGTTATCAGGTCATATCTTAAGTTGATTCACTTCTTTTACCAATTGTGCAAGATAATTCCTACCATTATTTCTTATTTATCATTCATTTCTTTTCTCATCATATGATGATTTCCTCATTTTGCCATCATTCTTTTGACTAGTTTAGCTATGTCTTGATTACACCAATCACATATCTCATATCTACATCTATCATCTACACTTGGAAACTCTGAAAATTTCGAAATGTTTATATCTCAATTGTTTCTTAAATTTTGATACTATTAAGATTTTGATTCTCTTCTGTCCATGACCAATCAATTTTGGTCGTCTTGTTTATCGTGCCAAAGAGTCTTGGTTGCTGACTAGACTCTAGATGACTTCAAAGTCCTTTGTGACTTGGGTTCCTTCCTAATTGTGCTTTTAAGACCTTGATTTGGAATTCATGATTTATTCGTCATTCACAACTAAACTTGGATCTTGATCATGCTTATGTGACCTATAATCTGATTTCTATCAATTCTATCCCTCATCGTGCCTGAACAATTTTAAATCGACTATCTTGATCGTGCAAAACTCGTCAATCTTGGATCGTGCCTAAACTATTGCCTAAATCCTCTATCATGTTTTAACCCCACTACCAACCTTTAAATTTCGAGGACGAAATTTTTATATGGTGGGTAGGATGTAAGCCCCCTGAATTTCTCGAATTATTTTTTCGAATTTTTCTAATAAATTATTTTCAATAATTCATTTCTATATAATTAATTTTTGATCTTTAATGCTCTCTACCGTGACTTGGATTTCTAGAGCATCAGGGATGCCAGTCCCTGAAAACTTCCTTCTTGGAGTTTGTAGTAGACGAGATTATCTTCATATTGATAATTTGTGTCCCACTCGAACTTGTTCCCTTGTGCTCTTTTTGCTTCACGCAAGTTCGGGTCAATTTAGACCATTTAATTATTAATTGATTTTCCCACTCTTTTCCTTGATCCTCATAAGCGCGTTACCGTGACTTTTAATTTAGGAGCACCAGACTAGTCATTCTCTCGAAACCAACTTGTCATGCCTGATCTACTCGAGACGCTCTTCACCCCTGACCATCGTGTCCCACGCAGACACTCCATTTTGTGCTCCATTTCCTCCGCACAACTTTCGGTTCAATTTAGGCCAACTAATTATCTACCGTAAAACCTGATTTAATTTCCAATTTAATTTCGGGACCCGACATCGACCCAACCTAGTCGACCCCAAATAGGGACATGGCCCACATGAAGCCTACTACCCGCCTGACACTTGTGTCCCATTCATTGGAGCCCCCACATGCTACTTATTTACCCATGATTTTAAACACCCATTTTAATTTGAATATTGCCCCTGTCCGATTTGGCCCAACCCGGCTCCACTGAACCCAACCCCGGCTCCATGTTGCCCTCCATCTTGACTGCCCATACCCCCACTGATATTTTTCCTCTACCCTAAATATCGCTTTTTATGTATAAATATCTAATTCTCTCATTGTATATATATACACCTATATATATACATAATATATATACATATATATATATAATCTCTCTCTCTCATCCTCACCTTACTCTCTCTCCTAAACCCCCCAGCCGACCTACTTTTCCTCACCTCTCTCTCTCTCTCTAAATATCTACATCTCTCATTCTCTCTCTTCTTTATATAATATGTACACACACATATATTATATACATATATTTCTCTCTCTCTAAATCCCCACACCAGCACAATCAACTTCCCCCTCCCCCCCCGCCCTCTTGGACCGACCTTCACCCCTCTCTCTCTATATTTTTTCTCTCTTACTATCCCCCTCTCTCTCTATTATATATTAATACATTCTCTCTCTCACTCCCATCAACTCTTCCATCACCATCCCTCTTTTTCTCTCCCCCTCACCCTCACCTGGCCGAACACCCCCCCTTTATTTTTCTTCTTCACAAAATTCTTCTTCTCCTTCTTCTTTCAACTTCATCATCATCCACCACCCTCACCATCATCCACTTCTTCTTCTTCTTTTTAAACACCATCACCCTCGACCACACCCTGGCCGAGCAGCGCTGCCGCAGCAGCGGTGGCCGTGCGCCACCGTGGCCGACCACCCTGGCCGAGCCACGCAGCAGTAGTAGCTGCCCGCAGCGTGGCAGCAGGCAGCAGCAGCAGCGGCTGAAGCCGCGCACGGCGGCGCCGGCGGCCAGCGCCACCGCGTGTCCGGCCACCCATGGCCGCGCGCAGCCCGACGTGCCACCCCCTGGCAGTGGGTCGCCTCGCAGAAGGTCGATTTCGACTTCGAAATCGAAGTTCCGTCGACGCACGCGAATGTTTAAACCAGAATACGTGTCCCGAAACAGCGACTTCGTACCAATTTTTCGGACAATCCGACCGTTGGATCGGCGATTTCTTCGCTCCGTCTCAATCTCGGTATATACCCCTTCACTCCTCTCAATTTTCGTCCGTTAATTTCGTCGTTTGATACATCAAAACCGACCACCAAGTTGACCGTTTAAATTGTGTTATTTTGGACAGTTTCGTGGAGCCAACTTTGTCGACTTGTTTCGGTTGGCGCGCCACCAGTTCCGGTGCATAGCTGGTATAACCCTCTTCCTGCCCCCTTTAGATTTCATTTCAGTTTGAGCTTGTTAGGTCGGTCGAATTCGACGCCAAAGTTGGCCGTTCGAATTCTTAGTGTTGCACTAGTTAAATTCCATTTTTGAACCCGGGACTCTGGATTCAATTTCTGACACCACCAGTAGACTCATGGCATCGTTCTGGTATGTTTTCATATAAAGTTTGCTTGATTTGGAGAACGTGGGCCCTGGCACGTATTTCGGTGCAAAGCGGGTCCCACTTTCTGAGTCAACGGGACTTTTTGATGCCGGCTCATCGGAATCCAATTGTGGATATACCGTTGAGTTCGTATCGTCATTCTGGACTCGTTGACATATAGTTGCTAGGTTTTAGTGGACATTGGTTCCGGCACGCATTTCGGTGCAAGTCAGATACCAATATCCGGGCCAACGGATTATTTTGAGATCGGCTCATCGGAATCCAATTCTGGATACACCGTTGAGTTCGTATCATCATTCTGGATTCGTGGACATATAATTTGCTAGGTTTTGTAGACTTCTATCCTGACACGCTTTTCGGTACAAAGTGTGTCCAACGGCGGACATCATTTTTAACCCGAAATTACCGTTTTGCCCCTGTGTCCAAATTGGTCTTTTGGACAGGCTATTTTAGCTATTTTGACCATTTTGGACACGTTGGTGGTGTTAGTTTCATCATCCGGCAACATCTGTAGATTTCTTCCCTTTTTTGTGTCATCCTACTATTATAATATTTTTTCCTTTTTGGTTGTTTTAGAGACCCGTCGATTCCAGTGATTTTCCAATCACTGAAATTCATAAGTTAACCTTGTAGATGTTTATAGAGACTGGCTTGACCCTTATTGACCATGGTTGACTACTTTGACTAGACGTCGAAGTAGAGTCAACATTTGACCTAAGTTTGACCAGATTTGACCCACGTTGACTTTTTGACCAAAGTCAACTGTAGGTCAACCATTGACCTATTTAACCTAGATTAGACTTAGAGTTGACCGGAGTTGACCAGTTGACCAAAGTCAACTGTACGTCAACCTTGACCCAGTTGTCTTAGTTTGACTTAGTCTGACCTAGATGTTTAGTATGTCTTTTGACCCTGATCAGCTGTTGTATTATTTCATCTTTAGGTCTGTGGTTTTACTCTGAACCCTGATTCATATTGACAGCAGGACCCCAGATGAGTACATTCTCTGATAATAATTCTGTTTTATGATATCGTCTTTGTTTCTAGTATTTAGTGTAGATATCCTTGTTCTCTCGACACTTTGTTCACACGGATTGGTATTTGTTGGATCCCGTCATAAGATGTTATTCCTCTTATATATGGTATGCCTTGGGCAAGTCTTCCTTGTTTCCTTGTATTGCATAGACACGATTCATGTGAAGGAGAGCTACTTCACAGAGAATGCGTGTCATGACGTGTCATGACTGGATCCACTATATTAGTCAGGGATGGGGGTGTTAGCATAGATATGTGATCAATACCCCACAGATATTGTATCATCATTGTATAGTGTTAATCATACACTCACGTATGATTAGCCAGGCCAAACATTGTATCAAGTTCTAAGCCGGTCATATGTTGAAACTAGTGCTAAACTCACATAGATATAGTTCCAGAATCTTGTACATGATTTATACTGTTTTCCCTGTTCTTACATTCAGATTACAGTCTTGACATGCCTTACCATGATTCATGTACATATTATTTATCTCGTAGATTCTCTCTATTTACTGCTACATTTTCAATATTGTCTAACTAGAACTGTTATGGAGATTTGTGCTCGTTCCATCCTGACTGGATATGTTGACAAAATTTTAGGAGTAGTTGTGCCACATTTGGTGGACTGCAGGATGATTCTAGCTGAGGTGGTTCTCACTGTTCCTCTATGTGAGTTGCCTAGTAGTACCTTTAGTTGTCTTGTTCTCATTCTTTATTTTTCCTGTCTTATGATCTTTCTAGTAGTTCTAGATGTTCTTGTGTTTAGTTATCTTTCTTGTCTTATCTTCCTTAGATGTTGTTTTGTGATTGAGTACATTGGTAGATATTTAGTAGTTCATGGACCTTCTAGTTGTAGTGTATTTTATTGGGTACTAGACAGCGTTCTACCGCCGATACTGCGGCGTAGGCTGGACGTGACCCACATATTCGTATCCGTATATTGCGGGTGCGGGTCGTGACACTCAACATAGATTTCCTGCAAGAGATCTTCAAGGCTGATCTCAAGCTTCTTCCTATGCATGTTTGCATAGAACTTACTCCACCCAGCGGGGAGCTTTGAGACAATCTCTCCGACAATAAACTTGTCGGGGAGGGGCATCGCCTCGTCTTCCAACTTTTGTCGCAGTTTCAGAAATTCCTTTACCTGAGGCAACATGGACTTCTCGTCCTCAAAGAGCCATTTGTGATATTTTTCAACCACAAATATCTTGCTTCTGTTTTGTCTTCTTCGTACAGTTTCCCCAGAGACTCCCATATGTCTCTGGCAATTGGTTTTTTTACTGTAAGATTCTGCTAGAGAATCCTTCATAGCATTCAGGATAAGCAGCCTGCAAATGCTATTTTCCCTTCTCCACTTGGCCTGAAGTTTAGTAGCCACAGCGATTGCAGCAGCAGATCCAGTATCTGGAACAGTAGGTTCCTCTTCAAGAAGCACGTGATCAACGTCTCTTAGTTGAAGAGTGATATAAACCTTTCTCTTTCAGACTTGATAATGCTCTCCATCAAACTTTTCTAACTTACAAAAGTCAGTGTTGAGGAGTGAAGCATTAAAGTTTTCCATCGTAGCAATAAAGTTTTGAGATTGTTAGTGCCGGGGCACAATTTTTCGATGGAAAACTGAGAATATAAAACAATTGTAAGAACAATGTTCCAACGCAACACTTCTCGGAAGGTTGCGTGAGTATAACGAAGATCTAAAAAGATCTCATTTTAGTATTACGAGAATCTAAAAAGATTTCGTAATCCACAGCAATCGATCGTAGTACTTCTAAAAAGAAGATACAATCACAATTACTGACAGCAATGAAGAAGGTGACTGGCGAAAGATGGAAGAACTCCTGCTGGGGTGAATAATCACCGTTGCTCAAAGCTTTATTCGCCCTACACGAACAGCTTCCAGGATCCAGCAAGTTCGTCGGAGAACTTGGAACACTCCTGCTCTTCTGACTCCTCGGATGGACACGAACTCCCGTGCAAAAGCAATGCTGGTGCGGCGCCTTTCCTCTCTCTCGAAGGCTGCTGAAATTCGCAAGCAAATTTCGATCAGAATTGTGTTAAAGAACACTTTTGAATTCTCTGTTTACTTGTGTTAAAAAACACTTCGTAAACTTTTTGTGGTGGCTTCTATTACTTGTATATATTTTGCCTTGTGAGAGAGAGGATGCCTTATATAGGCCCTGCAGCAACTGCTCGGTTGCCACAAAGTTAGGGTCATGGTAAAAACCACCCCGAACATGTAGCAACCGTCCAGAACGTGCAAATGCACGTTCTGCTGCAAGTTGTTCCAACTGTGCGCACCCAAAAGTGCAAAGTGCGCCAACAAAATGCCACATTACGCCTCATGAGCACATGAGCCCGAGTCCGAGTCGCTAAGCCCCTACGGGGCTTAGCTCCCATGGAAATAAATTTCCCAAGAGCAAAAAGCATGAATGCTTTCAATTGTTGATTTAGCCTTTTTTCCATTAGAAAAATAATCCCACATGGCACATCCATGTGCACCTCCACACCACATGTGCATCTCTAAACTAGCAAAGCTAATATATAGAGATACAAGTCCTTTGGTCTAGCCGATGTGGGACTAAAATTCACTTTGAAAAAGACCAAAACCCAACAGTTCTCATCTTGGTATGCCTCGGGACTAACACTTCCTCTCCTTGTATTATGAGCTTTCTTGTATGAGGGTTAGGAAATTCCTATTTAAAGTACCCCAATTTTGAAAAGACCTGGACCGTTGATCTCGATCCAACGATGTTAATATAACACATAAAGTATTTTCCATTTCCAATATGTCAAATGGTTTCTGATTTTTAGTTTTCAGGTTGATATCGGATTATTGGTTATGATTGACAGCCCTACTTGAGCACAAAGGAGGCCTAGGAGGCCCATACCATAAGATTGTGGTTGCTATGTATCTTAGCTTCTAAGGAATTCCAAGGTCAAAATGTAGGACCCGAGTCTATAAGGAGCCGTTTGGTACGCGGAAAAAAAAATTATGCCCGGGAAAATTTGGGATGGGAAAACAATTCCCATGTTTGGTTTGTCCTATTCAAATTTATGCCTAGGAATTAAGAATGCCAGGGTAAATTGTTTACCCATGAAATGTAGGAAACCTATTCCCAAGCAAATAGGTGGGTATATTTTTTTTCACCTGGGAATAAAATCAGCCAAAAACTTAACCTATTTACGAGTTTGCCACTAATTTTTTTTTTTAAACCCGATTGTTTTTCTCTCTCTCTCTCGACACTCTTTTTCTCTCTGGACTCTCTCTCTCTCTCTCTGGACTCTCTCTCTCTCTCTCGGAAAAGAGAGCGCACGCCTCTCTCTCTCGTTCGGTCTCTCTCCCTCGCTCGGATCTCTCTCTCTCTCGCTCGGATCTCTCTCCCTCTCTCTCTCACGCTCTCATCTAGGTATGATCTCTATTTATTCAATTTTTTTGGTTTTTTTTTTGGTTTTTTGGGTTAAATTTCTGTTAATTTTTTATGATGATGTTTTGGTTGCTTAGGTTTTGATTTGGTGTTTAGGTTTTGATTTGAGATTTGGGTATTTTTTTTAGGGATTCGGGAGAGAAATTTTGGAGAATTTATTTTGGGTATTTGTTAGGAGAATTTATTTAGCAAATCTCTGTTAATTTATCATACGTAAATATGGATAATTTGTTAGGAGAAATTTTGGAGAATAACTTTAGCAAATCTCTGTTAATTTATAATACGTAAATATGGATAATTTGTTAGGAGCAAATCTATGTTAATTTAATCTCTGTTAATTTATCATACGTAAATATGGATAATTTGTTAGGAGCAAATCTTTGTTAATTTAATCTCTGTTAATTTATCATACTTAAATATGGATAATTTGTTAGGAGCAAATCTCTGTTATATTTGTTGGTTTAGGTTAAATAATATGTTATTAATATGTTGTTTATTTTCAATGTCAGAAAATGGACCGACTTTCTTTGACAAAAGATAGAAGGGTACTCATCTATTTGATAATTCAACTGGATATGATGGATCGGTTGTTGTTACTGATGACTATGATATTTATTATGATAATTTTAGAGCTAAAAGCTACAAGAAAGAGAAAATGGGAGGATGCTTACAAGAGGCATATAGTGAGACATGTCAACTTAAATAGAATAGTGTTTGAAAATGATCGATTGTGCATTGAGAACATCCGTATGGATCGAAGGACTTTCCACAATTTATGCCATATGGTTAGGGAGACCGGTCGACTAGAACCAACTAAGAACATGACAATAGAAGAACAATTAGCTATCTTCTTGCATATATTGGCACATGACGTTAAGAATAGAATAATACAGAGACAACTCATGAGGTCGGGAGAGACTGTAAGCAGAGTTGTTAACAAAGTGTTGCTCTCTTTGTTACGATGTCAAGCACTTTTGTTAAAGCGGCCAGAGCCAATCCCTGAAAATAGCACGGACGATCATTGGAAATATTTCAAGGTAATGTAATTGTACACTTATAATTTCTTTATTTTGATTTTCTTAGGTTTGTAGTAAATAACTGACTAGTTATTTAAATTGTTAAGAATTGTCTTGGTGCCCTTGATGGGACTTATATCAAGGTCAATGTGCAAGAGGGTGATATACCTAGGTACCGTACAAGAAAAAATGAAATTGCGACAAATGTCTTGGGAGTTTGCTCTCCAGACATGCAATTTATTTATGTACTACCTGGATGGGAGGGTTCCACAGCTGATTCTAGGGTTCTCAGAGATGCTATTTCTAGGAGAAACGGGTTGGTGGTCCCTCGAGGTAAATTCTCTTATTGATATAGGTTGGTTGGTGATGAACTTTCAAAGTTGTAGCACTCACTTTTTTTTTGCTTAATCGTAGGTTATTACTATTTATGTGATGCTGGGTATAGCAACAGTGAAGGATTTTTGACACCTTATAGAGGTGAGAGGTATCACTTGAAGACGTGGGGGACAGATCACTTGCCTGAAACACCTAGAGAATATTTCAACATGAGACATTCTCGTGCTAGGAATGTGATAGAGAGAGCATTTGGTATGTTGAAAGGAAGATGGGCAATCCTTAGGAGCAAATCATATTATCCTGTCAAGACTCAATGTAGGATAATCATTGCTTGTTGTCTTCTACATAACCACATTCGACAACAAATGGCCGTTGACCCATATGAAGAGGAAGAAGAGCAAGTTGATGTTCCAGAACAGTTGGAGGGGGAGAGGATTAGATTTGTCGAGAGCTCAAATGCTTGGAGTGCATGGAGGGATAACTTAGCACAAGAGCTTTTTAATAGTTGGAATGAAATTTGATTTTTTTTTCCTTGTTTCTCTTTGAAATGTGAATGTGAAAACTTGCAAATTTGAATGAACTATCAATTTGGATATGAGTATAATATTTTGTGTGGTAAAGCTCATGATAATGTGTGGTAAAGCTCTCTCTAAAAACTTGCAAATTTCTGTTATAGTTGCATGCACCTGAAATATTTCTTCTGGGCACCTTTGAAGCTTCAGCTGAGACAATTCTTTCAAATAACATTAATGCAGGCTTCAGCTGACACAATTCTTTGATAATGTACTGCAGCTGAGTGTGATACCAGGTTTAATACTAGGTTATATCAGGTTATATCAGGTTCTTTGATATGAAACAATTTGCTTTAATTTATGCTGGAGATGATGCAGCTGAGTGTGATACCAAGGCTTTGGTGCTTTGCATTATAGCAAAAGTTCAAATAATAATACAACACATATATTTTTTTCCTGTGTAATGACTTGAAACATATATTTTTTCCTTGAATTAATTCTCTGTTATGATTGATCATCTCACAAGATGAGATATTTATGTTATAGGTTCTATGTCCAAGCAGGATTTCTAATGTTGGAAACTGCTTCCTTGCTTGCAGAGCAATTTGTTCTGTACCCTGTTTATGCCAATTGCTTAATATGATGTGTTTATGAATGAAAGAGTAAAATGTTTGAGTGGTATCAGTAACAATGTTTGAGTGGTATCAGTAAAATGTTTGAAATTAATTCTCTGTTATAACAGTGAAGTTTATGTTTACATATTCCTGTAAAATGTTTACATATTCCTGTAAAATGTTTGAAATTAATTCTCTCATTTTTCTATTCTTTTTGTGAAGATGGCTAGTTCTAAGCATCACTGGACAACGATTGAGGATGCTAAACTTGTTGGGTGTCTCATAGACTTAGCAAGTGATGGAAAGTGGAAGGCTGACAATGGCACTTTTAGGGCTGGATATGCTAAGCAGTTGCAAGTTTGGCTGCATGAGAAACTGCCTGGTTGTTCACTACAAGCTTCACCCCACATAGAATCAAGAGTGAAGCATATGAAAAAACAATATTGTGCTATTGCGGAGATGTTGGGACCCAATGCTAGTGGGTTTGGATGGAATGACGAACTGAAATGTGTAGTGTGTGACAAAGATGTTTTCCAAGATTGGGTGAAGGTATGCTATCTTCTTTATATATCATCTATTTTTTTACACAAAATTGCTAGTGTATGCGTTCTTCAAACTCTTTCATCTGTTAAAAAGACGGTTTGGACATGAATGGACTGACTATTTTTCTGCTTTGTTAATAATGAGGATTAAAAGTTGTACATTGAATCGAGTATGAATTAGATTAGAGAGTGAGAGGGAGTGCCATGTCAGTTGTGAGTGAGACGGTGTCAAAGGGGGTTCCCTACAACAGGAAGAGGGGCTCCTTGGCCCTGACATGAGGGGCTATAGCCCCCTGCACAACAGTGTTATCTGTGCACTGATGTGCAAAGGCAGTAGGGAAGGGCCCTGTTGGCATTGGAAGCAAGGGATTGGAGAGTTGTCCACTGCACAGGCAGTAGGATTTAGACCAAGTGCAGGAGAAAGTCTCCCAAGTGCAGGAGTTTGCACAGTCCAATGAGGGACCAGATAATGTGTGAAGGAGGGACACCAGTTGTGATAGAAGGGAAGATGCAAAGGAAAATTTATTGGCAACATCTACATTGTTGGCTTAGCATCCACTAGGCTAAGCAACAATGTGAGTCTACATGTGAATAAGAGATTGGACAGGAACTAAACATCTACATGTGTATCTTGATTAGGTTCTTGTGAATTTATTCAGTTATGAAATTGGGCACATCAGTAACCATTGTTACTAGGCTAAGCAAAATTTCTAGGTTCCCTTTCCTGTAATAATAGACATATCCAGAAATGATAGCTTCCTTATTTCAATAAAACTTTGTAGCCATTGATACTCTACCTGTAATTTTGATACTCTACCTGTAACTTTGTAGACATGTAACTTTGTTCTTATATGATCTGTTTTTTCTTATTTGATCTGTTTCAATGTGAGATTGATACTCTACCTGTAATTTTGTCTTTGCTATATTGTCTTTTTAATGTTTTGCAGAGCCATCCTACTGCGAAGGGTTTGAGGAACAAGCCATTTCCATACTATGATGATTTGGGTGCTATATTTGGTAAGGATAGGGCAAGGGGTGAAGCAGCTGAGGGCCCGACCGATGCTATTGAAGCAATGGAGGAGGAGGAGGCAACAAATGAGGTGGTTCATGGTTTGGATGACATCCAGGAAAATGCGGATATTGATGAGAATATGAGTCATTCACATGTACCTACTGGAGATGCTTCTAGTAGTGGTAGGAGGACGAGGAAAAGGACTAAGACAACTGAAAGTACTACTCTTGGAAGTCTTGTCGATGTAATGAAGGACATGGGTAAGTTGTATGGAGAAACATCTGCAAATGTGGCAAAAATTGCCAAATGTTTTGAGATAGAAGCGGAGTGGGGTTCAAGGAGACTCAACGTATTTGAGGAAGTATCCAAGGTAGAGGGGTTTAACGATGCCGACATGCTAAGGGCGGGAGAGATATTGAGCAGGGATGCAGCTAGGGCCAATTACTTCTTCACATTGCCTTATGGATTGAGGAAGCTCTACCTCCAGGGTTTACTTAGTAGTAATAATTGAGAGTAGTTCATTTATATTCTCTTGTTGGTTAGCTATGTGTGGATCTTTATGCTACTTATTTGTTGTTTGTATGAATTGTCTCACGTTATTTTGGTTTGTATCCACCTGAATTTGTAGACTTCTTTGTGAATTGTAGCTGCACAAGCCATACAATGGAACTTCAATCTTGTAGGTTATTTTGGATATGTTGCTCTTGCCCTTGTTGGATATTGCTTTTTTAAGTTTTAGCTTGCTATTTATTTGGCCTTTGGAACAATAGCTGATGCACTTGATTTCTATTTATTTGGCCTTTGGAACAATAGCTGCGGCACTTTGAAAATATTTTGAGTATGTGTTTTAATTTATTAGACTTTGACAATTTTACCTGCAATATTTTTATTTTTTTATTGGATAGATATGAAAAAGATTGTCACCGTTATAACATTTTTTTATATTTAAATATCTTTCCATGTGAGTTTGAGGAATAATATATTCCTAGGAATTTATTTATGGTACCAAACGCATGTATTATATATACCCGGGAATAAATTATATATACCCGGGAATATTATATTATGTGCCAAACGTGGTAATAAAGAATATCCGGAAATATGATGCCTTGGAATAAAATTCCTTGGAATATAGAATTCCTGGGTATATAGTATTCCGCGTACCAAACGGCTCCTAAATGATTTTTCTAACCCAGTCACATTCACTACGCGTTTTCCTTCTCTTAAATAAATAAAATAATTAATTTTCTTTAAA
This sequence comes from Iris pallida, assembly GCA_029216955.1. Taxonomy (NCBI): domain Eukaryota; kingdom Viridiplantae; phylum Streptophyta; class Magnoliopsida; order Asparagales; family Iridaceae; genus Iris; species Iris pallida. The sequence goes on from JANAVB010011800.1 coordinate 12,018,636, forward strand.
TTAAAAATTAAAAAACTAGTAGAGAAGCAAATTAGATATAGAAAATGACTCATCCTTTGCCAAAAAGAGAAGGGAGGGTGGTTGACCTACAAGACATAATTTCATGTGGTTGGTTGCTTGTCTTCATTAACTACGCTGTTTTAATTGAAGAGCCAAAAGGAATAAAATAAGAAGAAAATAGTTCCTTGAGCATGGTGTTATATCCGTCTTCTTTGGTTTGCAGAATTATTGAGTTGGAAAAAAAAGTGATTATTTTTTTATGTTTGAGTATCAAAAGAATTGACTAGAAAAGGAAAGTGATTCCTAATGAAAGAAAAATTAGGGAAGAAATTAATTTCATCCATCCAAACAAGAAATCACTTTTCCACATTGAAGTATTCATTTTCCTTTTCAATTTTTTTGGCTTTTCCAAACATCGAAAAGAAAAATCAATGTAAAATATAATTTTTCAAAGAAAAAAAAATGTCAAGGAATTAATTTCCTTTTCCTTCCATTCCGCGGACCAAACTAGGCCTTGGAGAGGGAAGATTTCTAGCTTTTATGAAATATTCAAAAGTCTTTGATCTATTTGAATAGAACATTAGAAAATAGAACGGTTCGAGCGTTGTCCAAAAATAAACAATTCCAAACCCATTTATGGCTTTAAATTATGCTATTAGTTTTTTACTTGCAATCAGAACCAATGTTTTGAAAATCGAACCAGAGATCGACCCAATCAGAACACTGGATTGGGTCAAAACTGGTCCAACCAACGGGTTAATTCAGATTGAACCAGTTATATAGATTTACAACCTTGCATACAACTACACATATACTACTTAGAACTTCTGCATATTTACCACCGTAGAATTAGTCAAGAAATAAACATATTAACTTTGATTGCATGTAAAGTCTAAAACAAAAGTCAAAAGTCAGTTCAAATCGTTTCAAAAGCCAACTGGGTCAGACGGTCTGGTGGTCTGACCGACCGGATCGATGAAGTTTTTAGAAAAAAAAAACAGCGGATCGGTATTAAACAAGCCCAAAAAGCTACTAGTTCATGGGGGTGACCGGTCGGTTTGGCTCAATTTTTAAAACACTTATCAGAACTGACAACACGTACACAATTTACAGCAATGTTTTAAAAATCGGACCGAAGATCGACCCGTTTAGGACATTGGGTTGGGTCTAAGTGGTCCAACCTGCAAGTTAATTCGAATTGAATCCGTTACATAGGCTTACAATCTTATATTGAATATATTACATATACACAACTACATGTATACTAGTTAGAAGTTCTGCATGTTTACCACAGTAGAATTACTCTTATATTGAATATATTACATATACACAACTACATGTATACTACTTAGAAGTTCTGCATGTGTACCACAGTAGAATTAGTCAAGAAGCAAACTTATTAACTTTAATTGCATATAAAGTCCAAAGCAAAAGTCAAGTCATAAACAAACCGATTCAAAATCTAACTGAGTCAGACGGTCCGGTGGTATGAATGGCTAGGATCGATAGGATTGATGGAGTTTCTCAAGGGCAGATTCAAGTGGTCCCACCCCCCAAATTTTTTTTTCTTCTTCTATATAGTATTTTTTTTTTTTTAAATTTTTTGTGGGAGTTAGCCCACCCTAGTCTACCTAGGGCTGCAAATGAGCCAAGCCGTTCGCGAGCTGCTCGAAGCTCGGCTCGATAAAAGCTTGTTTGAGCTCGGTTCGTTTAGTAAACAGGTCGAGCTCAAGCTTTATTTTTGAGCTCGTTTAATAAACAAGCCAAGCTCAAGCTTAGAAGTACTCGGCTCGATTGAGCTCGCGAGCTGACTCGTTTATGAGCTTGCGAGTTGGCTCGTTTAGAAGCTCGTTTGGGAGCTTGTTTAGAAGCTCGTTTGTTCTTTGTTGAATTATATATATATATATATATATATATATATATATATATATATATATATATATATATATATATATATATATATATATATATATATTTATATAACGATATGGTTGTGTGTATTATATATTTATGTCCTTAATAAGTGATATTAAGGAACTTTTTTAATTAAATTGTTATAAATAAATTGTTAATACTTGAAATCAAACCTAACTAGCTTGAAATCAAGCTCGCTTGAATTCAAGCTTAACGAGATTGAGATAAAGTTGAGAGACAAGCTTGATTTCAAGCTTATCGAGCTTGTTTATAAGGCTTGAATCAAGCTTCCTTATCAAGCCAAGCTCAAGCTCAAACCATGCCAAGCTCAAGCTTAATATAAACAAGCTCGAGCCAAGCTCAAGCTTCAAAATAAAAAAAATTATCGAGCTCGAGCTCGAATAATTCTAGTCAAGCCCAGCTCAAGCTTACAAAAGCTTGGCTCGGCTCGGCTCGTTTGCAGCCCTAAGTCTATTCCAACCCACTCTATCTCATCATAGTATATATTTCTAGATCCGTCCTTGGAGTTTCTGAAAAAAAATAATAAATCGATATTAAACGAGTTCAAAAAAATTGCTGGTTTACGATTCACAGGTTGACCGGTTGAACCGGTCGGCAGGTCCGAATTTGAAAACACTAATAACTGACAACACACATAGTTTACAACTTAAACAAAGCCCATTTGAACTGATTTCATAATATAATATTCACCAGCTGTTTGTGGCAGAAAATTTGTAAGTCAAAGTCGTTCATTTCAAGAGCAAAATATTGCCAACTTGACATAGCAACCTTACTAAATAGCCAGCCTTTTAAAGTTGGAGTAATTTATAGATCAAGAAGAAGAAGAAGAAGGAGGAAGAAGAAGAGACAGCTAGCTAGCTAGAGATGGACAAGAAAGTTGTTCAAGCGGGGAGTTTGACGCTGGAGATGGAGGTCGTCGACGAGAGCCACTTCGTGATCGATGTGCGCGTCTGTAGCTCTATGCCGAACGCAGGCCGAGTCAAGCTGGGGGCAGAGCGGCCGGCGGTGGTGGAAGGCAGTGGCAGATCTACTCTCAGAACGCAGAGAGCCACCGGTAAATCTCTGTTTCCGCCATATATACTTCTTACTTTTCATCATTTTAAGTGAATATTAAGGATTATTTTGTGCAAGGGTATGCTTGGTAACGGGATTTTTTTTCGGTTTTGGAGTGTTTTTGAATCGACCATTTATGAAACCCTTGCTTGTTCATTTTTTGAGCAACTGGTTTTGATCGGCTCAAGAACCTTCCAAGTTCCAAAACCATTGTAAGGTAATTTTAGGTGATTTATTTGTTAGTATAAATTCGTACTTTAGATTCTGAAATTAAAATATAAAATAACCACTAATATCTTATATTATTTTTTTCTTCTCATTTGTGTTTTAATTTGAGTTGTACTTCACTTTATTTATCTATATTCATGGTGTACTCTACTGCTTTACCATAAAGCACGACCCTCCCTCCAACTTTTGATGGAAACCGTCCATAACTGACGGTAAATCCCTTATAATGACATTTTTTGACGAAAATATCCTTCCTATTTCTTCTTCCTAAACTCCTACCCTACCCCACCGATCACCCCCCTCCCTCCTCCGGTCAGCAGTCGACCGACCCCCCCTCCTCTGGCCAGCAGTTGACCCCACCCCCTCCCTCCTCCGGCCGCCGCCAACCCACCCCCTCCCTCCTCCTTTTCCCGCAGCTCCTCCCCCTGCCAACCCGCCCCCCCCTCCTCCTGCCCCGTGGCTCCTCCGAGGGTCCGGCGAGGTGCTGGGGGCGCATGACGAGACGACCATGGCGCGGGAGATGGGCGGCGGCCATGGCTCGGTGGCCGCTCGGCGAGGCGGGAGGGGGGTGGAGGCGGTGCGGGGGTGGGGGGGGGGGGGGTGGGGGAGGGTTGCTGCGGGGGCCGCGCGGCGAGGCGGGAGGGGGGGGGGGACGTGCGGGCGTCGGCGGCCATGGCGCGACGGCCCCGAAGCGCTGCGGGGGGGGGGGGGGGGGGGGGGGGGGGGTGGTGCACTGCGTGGGGTGGGGGTCGCGGTGAGGTGGTGGTGGGGGGGGGGGGGGGGGGCAGGCACGACAGACGCGGCGGCCATGGCTCGGGGCGCGCGGTGCTGTGTGTGTGGTGGGGGGGGGGGGGGGGGGGGGGAGAATCGTGAATATGGATAAATAAAGTAGGGTGCAACTCAAATTTTCTATATTTTATTTCCTACTTTCAACCGTATGTTTCTATTATTTTGATCAAATGTAGACTTCTACCTCCTGGTCGAGATGTGGACTGGGTGACAGTTCCTACGCTTAGTACCGTTTTGTTTATATATGGACATATATGTAATTTTATTCGTGTAAAAAACTTTTAGAACCGCTCGTTAATAAATTATCAAACATGGATTAGACTGGTTTAAAAGTCGCTACTAAAAATCACCCAAAATCGGACCTCCCATAGGTGCTCGTAACCGGTACTCTAAAAATACTTCATAACCGTTACCCGACAATTGCCAACCAGACCCTAAGGGTACCAGGTTTAGGACGACCTTGGGTACTGGATTTGTTTGCTGATAGATTTGGGGACTCGAAATTTTTTAGTGACACAATTTTAGTGACGAATATTCGTCATTAAAAGACTCATTTCGTCACTGAAAGTCCATTTTCGTTACTAAAATGTAAAACGTTTCACCAAAAATTTAGAGTATCTAAATCCTCAAATGATAAATCTAGTACCCAAAGTCTAGTTAGGCATAAATTTGGTATCCTTGTACAAAATAATCCGAATATTAAACTATGGGATAGATAATCTATGGATTTTTTTAGAGAGATATTCTCACTTACACAGAGAAATAATAGTGTCGAAAATTAGAAAATGTTCCTAAAAATGTCTACTACAAGGCCATGTTTGATTTGGAATCAGGGTTTGGAAAAGGAAAGTCATTCATTTTATGTGTTTGGATGTCAAAGAAAACGTGCAGAAAAGAAAAATAATTGCAGATAAGGGGAAAAAATTGATTCCCCCACCCACCCAAGTATTCACTTTCCTTCCCATTTTTTTTTTTGCATTTATTATGAAAATTTAGGACTAAACTATCCATATTCAAGATGTATTCTGACTATATATGGTCTTTCCAAACATCTGAAAGAAAAACGGATGAGAATTGCAATTTTCCATACCTATGAACAAGCCATGATTTGAGATTTATCAAGGTCCAGTAGGCTTGAGGCGAAAAAAATTAAATGGAGGTTTATTCTCATATAAACTTTTGTATAATTAAATAAATTCAGAAATTAAATTATCCAAAATTAACATTAACTAAGAAAAATCATTCAACTGAATTAATATTCAACTAAAAGAGTTGAAATAAAGCTAAACAAATAAACATCTTTTGTAATCTTCACATTGAGAACGGTCTTCTAGTATTTCTAGCTGCAAAATCTTCAATCAATCATTCATAATCAACTTTTTCCAAAAGTTTCTAGAATAGTTGGACTTGCATAATAGTGATCTTAGCAAAGACTTTACTAATATGGGGCCAAAATTACACAATTTTTTTTATATGTAGTATATATATAAATAAATGTAAAATATATATCATATACATTTTTTTTTGGAGGTAATTCAGGAGGCCCAGTGCGATCACACTCAATGCACTCCCTCAAAACCAACACTGCCTATGAGAAGAGCAAATAAATGATTTTTTTTTTCTGTCCTTCCCTTTCGAAACCAAACGAGGCCCAAGTATTTGGACCAAACTAATCAAGAATCTGCCATAATATTTAGATTATATAGGAACGGAACTCAGGCTCTCTAGCACCAACTAAGGGAGAACTTTCCGTAAAGCACTGGAGGGTGAAATTATTGCATCTATTGCTCGTGGGGTATGAAAATCTATTAGGAGCTCCAAAGTAGTAAAATCTACTCACTATAATGTAGAACATCGAGCAGAAGAAGTAACCAAATTATTTCGGTTCTTATTTAATGATAACTTTCTTATTTAAGAAGTGAGTCTAATTTTAGGAGGACTTCTATTTGATTATTCTAATTTTAGGCCATGTTTAGTTTGGACCTTGAGAAAGGAAAGTAATTCCTTTTCTGCATTTGGATGTCGAAGGAAATGAGCAGGAAAGAAAAATGGTTCGAAAAATACGATAAAAACACCCTTTTGTAGATTTGTACGCTTCTATAAATTATATTAAAAGATCGACCCTTTTGTGAAACAATCATATAATTATTATTTTCAATTCAATTTATCTAGAACACTTGCACTTTTTTTTTTTACCTTCTCTGAAGTAACAGTATAATATAATACTGTACGAGGGACTTTGTGACGAGAATACTCGCACAATAGTGATACTTTTTGTGAAGTTTCTGAGGTGCTTGAACTTTCTAGGCCATAACTCGATCGTTATAGTCCTGAAAACAGAAACAATTGAAACACCGAATCTTGACTTGAAATTGAAATGAGGCTACCTTCTTGAAACTACAACGATTTGGAAAATAAAATAGTGAGAAAAGAAATAAATGATGATAACAAAATTAGACAAAAATAATATCAAAAAATTTCGAAGGCGAGCCATAGTGTACCAGAGTTTGACAGGAGTTTTGGATGGAGCCCTTGCAACCTATAAAGAGAGACATAAAAGTTACTTCTACTGAAGAGATCAAGAGAAAGAGTCCTGGCATAGAAATCTATTATAATATCAATGAGAAGAAATATTTTTTGAAGTCCTGAGAGAGATGGTGTGGTTGTTCTGGGAAGGAGAATAGTTACTGCTAATCCAAACTTTAAATCTTCGAAGCCAAAATTTTAAAATTTAAATTTGAAAATTTATAAATTAATTTGTTGTCATCTAAAGATAAAGTATATCATAACATGTTTCCTAACTTGGTCACCATTATATTTAATAGTAAATAGTCTGAATTACCCTTATATTTAATCTTGAGCCTTGAGGTCCCTCAGGGATAGTAGTGTAGTCAGCAAGGCGAGCGAAGTGGGTAGTCTTTCTGATCTCTTAGCAGTCAAAGAGGATATGATATGGCCGTTCAGACGTACACGTACACAAGATTTTCAATTCTGATGTGTCTAATTCAATCAAAGACGATGGAGATCAGACAAATGGTGAAAGTGGATTGACTTTGACTTTTCGATTTCCTAGTCTAGATTCGATTATATGCACCTGTCATGTTTCTAGCCATCCTATTTACTCATCTTTTAATCTTGACCCTTCTTTATTCTCTTATCTTATATCGGTAAAGACTACTCTGTTTTGTTATATAGACTAGTTATTTCCTGTCTTCTGCTCTCCTTGATAATTTGAGTTTTAAAATTACTTTTCATTTATATTATTTAATAATATTATTTATTAGTTTCTATATTTGTTATGACTTATATACGTGTCATATTCTTAGCCATTTGATATACCTTCATGACCCTTCTTTATTTTTTTATGTTTTGAAGGAAAACATCACTTTACTTTATGATATAGACTAGCTGGAGACCAGTGTCAATCCGTGCCTTCGACACTCTCCCGACACTCCTCGATGGCATTTTTTTCTCTGATAAATAAAAATAAACAAAATGTCAAAGTAAAGTATATTCCAAATGAATTAAATCTATAAATGATAATAAGCAAAATGAACATATACAATACAATGAAATATATTTAAATTTTTAATTAGAATTATAGTAAGATTTTGATATGATTTAAAATTTAAATTAGAAAGTTAAAGAATAGAGAATCAATCAATTAATCAACTTAAGAATGTATTTTATCTATGGAATTGTGATGCCAACTATTAATTAATTAATTGACAAAATAATTAAACAAAAAAGTTACTTAGGTAGAGAGAGAGAGAGAGAGAGAGAGAGAGAGAGAGAGAGAGAGTTCTAATCCATTGAATATGCTTAAATGTTTTAATTGTGACCATCTTTATCTTTATCTATTTTTGGTGGGAAACCTCTCTTCCTATAGATAGTAGGAAAATAATGTAAATGTTATACTTGTAATATTTTATTGAATTTCATGACATATATAAAAATTAACTTACCATATATAGCTCACGAAATCTTTCGTTCATACAACAAAAAAAATCAAATAATAGTTATTAATTTACCACAAAACCTTAATTGTCATGAAATATATAAAAATTAGGTAAAGGCATTGTTCAAGTCCCTGTTCCATCATAAGTTACATACTGGTTGTGCTTCTCAACCTTGAACCTCCTGGTTGAGCTTCTGAACCTTGAACGGGTACTTTCCACAAGGATTTGGTTCTCATACCATTGTTAGAAAGCAGTAGATGGAATAATAATTCCTGGATTTAATCAATTAAAACAGAGAAATGTCTTGATTACCACTGATGTTAAGAAAGATCCAAACTTATCAATTGTAGGTACTCTTGGAGGAAGTAAATACATGGAAGCAGCCCTGAAAGAAGCAGGAAAACTATTCTCTGATGCTTACCAGAAGTCTTTGACACATTATGATGTTGCAGAGCATTCAAATGTGTCTATAGAAAATAAGGTACCACCCATATAAATACATCCAAGTATTATGGTTTACTAATATTCATCAAGGTTTCTGCTTGTTATCCGCTTCAATTCCATACCTCCATAATTCAGATACATTTTTTTTTTCTTTGTTACCAATATAGCCGAACAGATACATTAATCAGAACAAGAAGACCGAGGAAGCAACTAAGAAAAGCCTGGGGACTTCGAAGTCTTTCACACATTATGAAGTTGCAGAGCATTCAAATGTGTCTCTAGGAAATAAGGTACAACCCATAAAGATACATCCAAGTATTATGGTTTACTAACATTCATCAAGGTTTCTGTTTGTTATCCGCTTCAATTCAGTACCTCCATAATTCAGATCAACTTCTTTTTTTTCTTTGTTACCAATATAGCCGAACAGATTCATTAATCACAACAAGAAGACCGAGGAAGCAACTAAGAAAAAAAGCCAGGAGACTTCAAATGCTGAAGTAGAAGAACAGTTACCTAGTTCCGAAGTTCTTGGTTCCTCTTACAAAGCATCCAGCATCCCAAAGTTTTCCTTCGCAGAGATCAAGGGTGCAACTTATGATGATTTAAACAAGTATGCGAAGATCGGGGAAGGTCGACATTGGACTGTCTACGAAGGAAGGCTCGGCAAAACTAAGGTGGCTATTAAGAAGTTGGCTGTTGAAACCAAACAGGGGGAATCCGAGTTTCTTGGAGAGGTAAACCAAACGATACTTACTGATCTTGGTCTGTTCCTAACATCTCGAGCTTTTAAAAACATTGCATAAGTAACAGGGTGCCGAAACAAAACAGTTATGACACAAAATTAAGTACTTTATAAAACTTTAGGCCATGTTTGATTTAAGCAATCATGAAAGTAAAGTAAAGTTGTTCATTTCTTTTGTTTGGTAGCCTCAAAGTTGGGAACCATTTTTCTGAAAAAAGGGGGGATGGTTTCTCTCATAATCTATGTGATTGACTGAACCCATGTGATTGATTTTTTCTTCATCTTTTTTCAGCATTTATTAGTAAAATTTAGGACAACAATAGCCATAATCAAATGTGTTATTGTCTATTTTACCTATTACTTTTGGATTTCCATGGTATTATTTTTATTTTAAAATGCAAGGATATTATTGAAACATCAGAAATTTTCATACAGAGTAAAGAATTTTAAGAAAATCGTAAAAAAAAGTAATAAGTTTGAAAAAATTGCACTTGGGGTAAAGAAACACCATCATCGATGGCGTGTGCTGAAAGGTTGAAGAGGAGCAGCCCTCACACGCCATGGGAGATGGCCTGTTTCCTGCACACGCCATGTGGGATGGCCAATCCTCACGCGAGTCCACCATCACACGCCATGGGGGATGGCCTATCCCCGTGGCCCCACCACCACACGCCATGGGGGATGGCCTATCCCCGTGGCCCCACCACCACAAGCCATGGGGGATGGCCTATCCCCGTGGCCCCACCACCACACGCCATGGGGGATGGCCTATCCCCGTGGCCCCACCACCACAAGCCATGGGGGATGGCCTATCCCCGTAGGCCATGGATCATGGCGTGTGGGGATAGGGGACCTGGCCATCACATCATGGCGTGTGGGGATAGGGGACCTGGCCATCACATCATGGCGTGTGCGGGATAGGCCATGGATCATGGCGTGTGCGGGATAGGCCATGGATCATGGCGTGTGCGGGAGGCTGGCGTGGGGACCTGGCCATCACATCATGGCGTGTGCGGGATAGGCCATGGATCATGGCGTGTGGCACCTACCTACCAGCGCACGCCACCAATGATGTAGTTTCATTACCCCAACTGCGATTCCAGCAAACTTGTTACTTTTTTCGCAATTACGTTAAAATTCTTCACTCTATATGAAAATTTCTGTTGAAACATTCATATATTTTTTTCATTCTTCTGCACCAACCAAACACTGACCGGAAGGAAAATCAAAATCGTATGCTCCTCTTGTTTTACTGAACACATAAAAGAAAAACTGACAGAAATTCTAATTTCTCATCCCAAAAAAGAAGAGAATCGATTCCATCCAAGAACCAAATGAGGCCTTAATGAGTTGTTCTTTATTCTCTTGCTCCGCATGTCAGTGTTAAATGTTTAATATATAATGTTTCGTAACAACTCGATCTTTTGGGAACATTAGTTAAACCTTACAGCTGATTTCCACATAATCTAATTTATTCCTTTTCTCGGATGCCATTACAGCTGCAGTTTCTTCTGAGTCAATTGAGCCACCCAAATATTGTCAAGCTACTCGGAGCGTGCTTCGAGTCTCAAGCCGTCGTCTACGAGTTCCTGCCCAACGGAAGTCTCGAAGACTACTTCACCAAGAAGAGGAGCCCCGGGCTCCTCACATGGCAGATGCGCACCCGCATTGTCAACGACATATGCACGGCCCTCATCTTCCTCCACAACAGCAAGCCCAATCCCGTGGTCCACGGCAACCTCAAGCCTTCCAGCGTTCTCCTCGACGAGAAGTACAGCTGCAAGCTCAGCAACTTCGGCCTCAGCCGCTTCTTGCCGCAGTCCAGGCTGGTCGACGACGCCTACCACAAGACCTTGCCGAAGGGCACGCTCGGGTACATAGACCCCGAGTTCGTGGCCACGGGGAAGCTCAGGCCGAGCTCCGACGTGTACTCCTTCGGGGTCACGATCCTGAGGATCTTGACTGGGATGTCGGCCACCGGGCTCAAGGGGAAGGTGCTCGATGCGTACGACGAGGAGTCGGAGGAGATGTTGATGAGGATGGTCGATACCACGGCTGGGCGTTGGCCTCCTGATGTTGCTCGTAAGTTGGCAAGCTTTGGCGTCAAATTTTGCGACGAGTTCGAGAAGAGCTCGAAGCTTCTGAACGAGTTCTCGACAGAGCTCAAAGCCATCATAGCTAAGATTGGCACATGAACTCTGCTACTCCAGCAATATTATGTGTAACATCTAAATATTCTCATTAATATTTGTAGCCAGTACTCTTTTGTTCTTGAAGGATTTTAATAAACTATTGAAATGTTCTTGCGAATGCTACGGCTAAAGGAGCAGCAACATAGTGTTAAAATATGGCTTTTGTTAACATGTATCCCAGGTGTCGGTAGGTTCGCGGAAAGTAAAGAAAATGAAATCAATTCTTTTGGTGTTTTTTTTTTAATAAAATTTTGTCATTCTTATGTGGCAAAAACTTTTTTCCTATGTGGCAACTAACTTTTTTCCAAAGTCAATAAGGGTTGGAGATGCTCTGACACCCAAACATAGGAAAGTAATTACTTCTCATTTCAATACATATTAATACATTAATAAATGCTTAATTTACATTAATACTCACATAAGCACATTTATCAATACACATTTTATTTAAAATATTTATTGATAAATGTAAAATGTTGATTGATAAATGTGCCTAGTGCCCAAATAAAATATGTATTGATAAATAGAAAATGTGGATTGAGAAATGTGCCGGTACTAGTACCCATAAAAAATGTATATTTATTAATGTATTAACATGTGCCCTAACAAAACTCTTAAAATATACTAACACAATAAGCTATAAGATAGCTATAACAATATAGTAACTAAGATCAAGAGAATAATAATAAATGTTGTATCTTGAAGAAAGAATGATCGCAAGATCAAATGATGCGGTAGTTAACTGGATCAATTGGTTAACCAATCCAATCAATCTAGAAAATCTCACGATAATTGAAAAGCTAAATATTTTTTTTTAGAAGATCTCAAAATAGGATATGAATTTAAATATATGGTAAAATTACATTTCAATAGCTTTAAGGTTTATTTATTTAGGCTTTTTCTAAGGGCACCACACCAATTACTTGGGGCTATCCCAAAATTTTTACAAAAAATTACAAGTTTGCCATCAAAATTGGGGCTAGTCCAATTTTTTCCAGCAAGTAGGACTGCCAACATGCTGGCAGTCCTAACACATGTTAGGACTGCCAACTTGCTGGCGGTCCTAGGACTGCCAGCATGTGACTGCCAACAAGTGGCAGTCCTAGGACTGCCAGCATGTTGGCAGTCCTAACATGTGTTAGGACTGCCAACAAGTTGGCAGTCCTCGGAGAAGAAGAAGAAGAAGCAGCAGCACCTACATCCATCTATCCATCCATGTCTCCTCCTCTCTCCTCCTCCTCCTCCTTGCTCCTCCTCCTCCTCCTCCTCCGGCCCCGTCCTCCGCCCCCTCCGATTCTCCACCGCCGTCGCCTCCTCCTTGCTCCTCCTCCTCCTTGTAAGTGCCGAGGCACAATTTTCGATGGAAAATTCTAAAACTGAAACAATTGTACAGACAACGTTTTAAATGCAACACCTTAAAGAAGATGTGCAACAGATATCCTGGAGGATTCTGAATTACGAGGATCTAAAAAGATTCTACGTAATACACAAAAAATCTAAAGAGACTTTGTGCAAGCAACTATCGGCAGTAGAGCTTCTAAAAAGAAGTTACTGTAAAAGGCAACAGAGGCGATACAGTAGAGCTTCTAAAAAGAAGTTACTGTAAAAGGCAACAGAGGCGATGACAGGTGAGAAAGAGATGCTGGGTGAATGAACCACCGTTGCTCAAAGCTTTATTCGCCCCACACGAGCACGAACAGCTTCCAGGAACCAGCAAGTTCACGAAGAACTTCTGGAACGTTCGTAAGTCAATATTTGAGACTTGAACGGGCTTCCTGGACTTTACAGACTCCCTTTTCTCTCTTCTTGGTGCATCTTTCAAAGGAGGCCAAGGGGCTCTATTTATAGAGTGGAGTTGAGACTTCACCTCTTCTCCTATTCGATGTGGGACTAAAATACCAATACTCAAAAATAGAGTTTGATATTTTAGATCATCCCACAATCAGCATAGAAGTGTGCCAGTCCACGCCTACCCCCCGAACACTCCCGTGCATGCACGAGACATCCTGGAGTCCGTGTCCGAGTCCGAGTCCGAGTCCGCACAACAAAAATTAACTTGCTTCTTTGTTGGATTTAATCCTTTTTTCTTCTAGGAAAATACTCCCACATGGCACAAACTTGTGCCCTACTACACCTCATGTGCACACCTCAACACAAGCAATACATTATATTGAGATACTCACCATTTGGTGTAGCCGATGTGGGACTATCTTTTCTAGTCCAAAGGCAAAAACACCAACAATCCCCTACATATCTCAATATATGGGTTGAACGTTCCCCACAGTGACTGCCCATCATGCATTAGGAGAGATGTCGCTACGAATTGAATCTTCCCGCTAGGTTAAATAACAACATGATACAAGAATGGACTAAGCCTTGAATTCTGCACCATAACTGTAATTCTTCCTACTCACATAATGACATCAACTGTGCTTCTAGCTGCACATTGAAGGCCTTGTGCTAGCCTGGTTTCAGTGTATAATTTTTGGGCGTCTACAAATTTATCCTCAAGAGACGGCCTGATATCTCTGTCCATACACTATAGGTGAGTTCTTTATAAAGAGTCATGGCATGAAGCATTGCGCTTCTTTGCGGTGCTACGCCGCTATGACATGGCTTAAAGCCGAGGCTTTACCCCACCTGGGTACCTCATCGTAGTGTCATACTACTGTAGCATGAGGTCACAGGCCTCTTTGTAGTGCCAAACTACCCAGCATGAAGCCTTGCGCTTCCGTGCGGTGTTACGCCGCTATGACATGGCTCGCAAAGCCGAGGCTTTACCCTACCTGGTACCTCTTCGTGGTGTCATGCCACTGTAACATGAGGATATCGTCCTCTTTGTAGTGCTGTCTACCTCTCTCTATTACGATTATCATACAGCATTAGGCTACCTGCCTATTTGCGGTGCTACTCCGCTGTGACTTGGCTTGCAAAGCCGAGGCATTACCCCTACCTGGGAACCTCATGGTGGAGTCACCCCACTGTAGCATGGATTTATACTCCTTGTAGTGCTGCGCTACCGTGCATCCTGTAAAGCACTCCAGGCATTCACTCTGCCTGAGAACTCATTAAGGCATTTAAGCCAACCTTCCCACAGGATCCGTTTTTCGCAGAAAACAACAGTAGACAACAGTGGTTGTAGGTCCGTAACCTCTCCATGTCACATAGGACAAGTATCCACCGTTCCTGATATTCTTCTGGTTAATAGTCCTCCCTTGAACCAAAAGCTAGATACCTAGTAGATTTCTCTTTAAACTAATAGCATAAAACTTTATGGTAGGATTGTAATAACACAATATCAGAATGCCTTCAAGCCCATTTTACAAGCTGTGTCATCGACCAGCTGGCGCTTGAGGCCCTTGGTGAACGGATCCGCCAGGTTCTCCTGACTCCGAACATCGATTAATGCAATGACGCCCCTTTTGATGAGATCGTTCACTGCTCTGTGCTTCAACCGCACCGTCCTCTTCTTCCCGTTGAAGAGTTCATTTGATGTCACTGCTGCTGCCGCCTGGTTGTCACAGTATATCGATGTTACCGGTATCTGAGCCCCAACCACCGGAAGATCATACATGAGCTCCCGAAGCCACTCTGCTTCATATGCAGCAGCATCCAATGCAAAGAATTCAGATTCCATGGAGGAGCGAGATAATATAGTCTGCTTCTTCGACTTCCACGATATAGCAGCTCCGCCCATGGCGAATACGAATCCACTTGTGGAATACTCGCTCTCCATATCTGAACACCAGCTAGCATCACTGAAGCCTTCCACTACTGACGGATCTCCGCTGTAAAAAAGTGCATATGTCTGAGTTTTCTTGAGATATCTCATAACACGCTTCACAACTTTCCAGTGCTTAACGCCTGGATTGCTAGTGAACCGACTCAGCATTCCCACGGCAAAAGCTATGTCAGGCCTTGTGGCAGTATTAGCGTACATCAAGCTTCCGATGACGCTAGCGTACTCCAACTGCCTGACGCTTTCCCTCGAATTTGGCTCCAACTTCTGATCACTCCGGTACGGTGTATCAATTATAGGAAGATCTTGATACCCGTAGCGAGTGAGCATCTTCTCAATATAATGAGATTGTGACAGCGCTATTCCAGTGCCTGTCCGGATGATCTTGAGCCCCAAGATTATGTCGGCATCCCCCAAGTCCTTCATACTGAACTTGGTCGAGAGGAATTTCTTTGTCTCTGTGACGCAGCTTAAATCCGTACCTAGGATTAGCATGTCGTCCACGTAAAGACAAATGATTACTCCTCTTCCGTCAGCAAACTTCGTATAGACACACTTGTCTGTTTCACTGACCCTGTAGCCATTTGACCTTATTACCTTGTCAAACTTCTCATGCCACATTTTGGGAGCTTGTTTCAAACCATACAGAGACTTCATCAACTTGCAGACTTTGTCTTCCAGACCTCTGACGACAAAACCTTCTGGTTGTTGCATGTAGATCTCTTCGGTCAGCTCGCCATTAAGGAATGCCATTTTCACATCCATCTGATGTATCACCAGCTTGTGTATTGCTACTAGAGCAATTAACAATCTGATGGTTGTCATCCGAGCTACTGGAGCATAAGTGTCAAAGTAGTTGATCCCCTGCTTCTGAGCAAACCCCTTGGCCACTAGCCTGGCCTTGAACTTGTCAATGGTTCCATCTGTTTTTATCTTCTTCTTGAAGATCCATTTGCATCCGATGGGTCTTGCTCCTTCTGGCAGGTCAACCAATACCCATGTGTTGTTGGAGGTGATTGAGTCAATCTCGTTGTCTATCGCCTTCTTCCAGAATACAACATCTCTGGTCTTCATCGCCTCATCATAGGTAAGCGGATCTGCTTCCACATGATAGGTGACGAAGTCATCTCCGAAGTCTTTCAGCCTCCTCGTTCGCTTAGATGACGGCTCAGCGAGTTTTGGTTCAGCTGGTGTCTCCTTGACGACAGCTTCATCTAGGACTACTGGTTTATTAAAGACTTCTGTCTGCTTTGTACCCTCATCATTCTCCGGAAGATCTGCGAGAATAATATTCTTGTGTTTTGCAAACTTGTCTTCAAAGTATTCAGCATCGCTAGATTCGATGATATGGTTTGACTCGATATCAAGGAATCTCCGAGCATCACTCTTCTCGGCATAGCCCAAGAAGATCGCCTTCGTAGTCCTTGTCCCCAGCTTCTGAATCTTCAGATCCGGGAGCTTCACATAAGCCAGACACCCCCACACTTGAATGACATTCAAGTTAGGTCTGACTTTGAACCAGAGTTCATGAGGAGTTATGTCGGAAGTTGCATATGGCACTCTGTTCAGAATGAACGTTGTCGTTAGTGCAGCTTCTCCCCAGTAGCACTTTGGAAGACCCGCAGTCAACAGCATGGAGTTCATCATCTCTGTCAACGTTCTGTTCTTCCTTTCTGCTACTCCGTTGGATTGAGGAGAGTACGGAGCCGTTGTCTCATTGATGATTCCGTGTTCTTTGCAGAATAATAAGAATTCATGAGACCGATACTCCCCGCCTCGATCACTCCTTAACCTCTTGAGTTGTTATCTAGTTTGCCGCTCAGCCTCGGCCCTGAACTCCTTGAACTTCTCGAATGCTTCGTCTTTAGACTTGAGCAAGTAGACGAAAGCATACTTTGAGAAGTCATCGATGAAAGTAATGAAATACTTCATCCCGGCCTTTGTAGAGAATTGTTAGAAGTCACAGATATCTGAGTGAACCAACTCCAGAAGATCTGTGCTTCGATGGACCCTGTGAAAGGGTTTCCTAATGATCTTCGTCTGAGCACATACTTCGCATTTCTCTACCTTACCCCCACACTTGGAGATATGTCCTAGACTAGACATTCTGTTAATCCTTTTACAATGAACATGTCCTAGCCTATTATGCCACAACTCAAGAGAATAATCCAAAAAAGTGATTGCATTTATATTATCATGCTGGGTTACAACAAGCTGAATTTTGTACATTCCTTCAGTTTGGAAAGCTTTTTCGAAGAATGTACCCTTCTTGGACATCACCAACTGGCCAGCATTGATGTCCATCCTCAAGCCTGCGTTACAGAGCAGACTTCCAGAGATCAGGTTCTTAGTAATTACTGGAACATGCTTCACACCTTGAAGCGTCAGAGTGTTCCCCGATGTAAGTTTCAGCTCCACCGTCCCGATCCCCAGTACTTCAGCTTGTGCCTGGTTTGCCATTATGACCTTCTCTGAAGTTGGCTCATAAGAGACGAACCAGTCCTTGTCTGAACAGACATGGCAGGTCGCACCAGTGTCTATCCACCAGTCCAAGTCAGCCCCCACAGTTGCAACCTGTGCTATCATGGCAACTAGATTAGTAACCATAAAAACCTAACTAGGCTCATCTTGTTCTTTGGGCTTGGACTTGCATTCGGATTTGTAGTGGCCCTTCTTGCCACAATTGAAGCAAGTCACATGGGACTTGGACTTCTGCTGCTTGAAAGCAGGACCCTTCACTTTCAGATTCGTGAAGTCCTTCTTTTTGCGATGAGAAGCAGCCTGCTTTCCCTGGTACTCTCTGGTTTGGACCAGATTTGCCTTCGCCAGTTGCTGGGAAAGAGTATCCATCTTCTGTTGAGAGCGCATCTCGTCCTCAACATGGATCTCTTGCAAGAAATCTTCCAAGCTAATTTCCATCTTCTTTCGATGCATCCTTGTATAGAAGTTGCTCCATCCTGCATGAAGTTTCGCGACGATCCCTCCAACGACAAACTTATCGACGAGGGGCATGTTTTCGTCTTCTTGTTTCTGACGCAACATCAGAAACTCCTTCACTTGGGGCATCATCGACTTCTCGTCTTCGAAGGTCCACTTATGGTATTTTTCTACCATGAAGATCTTGGACCGGTTCTCGTCATCTTCATAGAGCTTTCCCAAGGAGTCCCATATCTCTTTGGCAGATGTCTTCTTGGAGTAGGACTCTGCCAGAGAGTCTTCCATGGAATTGAGTATCAGTAGTTTACATATACTGTTTTTTCTCTTCCACTTCGCTTGCTTGGTCGTAGCAGCGGCCACAGCCGCAGCAGATCCAGTGGTTGGAACGATCGGTTCTTCTTCTGACAGCACGTGATCAACATTCACGAGTTAAAGATTTAAAGTGACCTTTCGTTTCCATATCTGGAAGTGTTCGCCATCGAATTTCTCCAACTTGTTAAAGCCGGTATCGATGAGCGAAGCACGAGAGTTATCCATCTTCTCAATAAAGCTTTGAGATTGTAAGTGCCGAGGCACAATTTTCGATGGAAAATTCTGAAACTGAAACAATTGTACAGACAACGTTTTAAATGCAACACCTTAAAGAAGATGTGCAACAGAGATCCTGGAGGATTCTGAATTACGAGGATCTAAAAAGATTCTACGTAATACACAAAAAATCTAAAAGACTTTGTGCAAGCAACTATCGACAGTAGAGCTTCTAAAAAGAAGTTACTGTAAAAGGCAACAAAGGCGATACAGTAGAGCTTCTAAAAAGAAGTTACTGTAAAAGGCAACAGAGGCGATACAGTAGAGCTTCTAAAAAGAAGTTACTGTAAAAGGCAACAGAGGCGATGACAGGCGAGAAAGAGATGCTGGGGTGAATGAACCATCGTTGCTCAAAGCTTTATTTGCCCCACACGAGCACGAACAGCTTCCAGGAACCAGCAAGTTCACGAAGAACTTCTGGAACGCTCGTAAGTCAATATTTGAGACTTGAACGGGCTTCCTGGACTTTACAGACTCCCTTTTCTCTCTTCTTGGTGCATCTTTCAAAGGAGGCCAAGGGGCTCTATTTATAGAGTGGAGTTGAGACTTCACCTCTTCTCCTATCCGATGTGGGACTAAAATACCAATACTCAAAAATAGAGTTTGATATTTTAGATCATCCCACAATCAGCATAGAAGTGTGCCAGTCCACGCCTACCCCCCGAACACTCCCGTGCATGCACGAGACATCCTGGAGTCCGTGTCCGAGTCTGAGTCCGCACAACAAAAATTAACTTGCTTCCTTGTTGGATTTAATACTTTTTCCTTCTAGGAAAATACTCCCACATGGCACAAACTTGTGCCCCACTACACCTCATGTGCACACCTCAACACAAGCAATGCATTATATTGAGATACTCACCATTTGGTGTAGCCGATGTGGGACTATCTTTTCTAGTCCAAAGGCAAAAACACCAACACTCCTCCGGCCCCGTCCTCCGTCCCTCCGCTCCTCCACCGCCGCCGAACTCGACTTCACGCATGTCATCCACTCCCGCTACCCCTCCGCTGGAGCAAGGAGGAGGAGGGAGGAGGAGGAAGAGGAGCAAGGAGGAGGAGGAGGAGAGAGGAAAAACCCTAATATTGGGCTGCCCGCAAGTAATTTTCGGGACGTCTCCAGTAAAAGTTCCTCAAACCTGGGCTGTCCCCTAGTAAAATGACGCCCCCAGTAATTTCCGTGGTGCCCTTAGAAAAAGCCTTTATTTACTATTAAGTAATTTATAGATCTTTTCAGATTATATTAAAGCTCTTACTTTTGTGGGAACTTTGATTTGTTTGGATGTTGTATACTTGACTTGGCCGTCCAAGGTGGTGCTTTAATCTCTTGTCGATATCCATAATTGTGTTCTCAACCTCGTATCAATGGCACATCATGACGTTGGTACTGGGGTCCTAGGTCTCGCCACAATCGGATCTCCGACACCCTAATGACTTCCTAAGTCGGTTATCAGAGCTCGATTCCCCGAGTAGTTATCCTTTGTTTTCATCATTGCCATCCATCATCCTCCTCCTAGACTCTCCATCCACACACCATGCCATCTCGTCTTTGACAAATCCACGATATCGAGATTGATGAACTTTGTTAATAAATCCAACATTTGTAGTTGGAGAATCAACAATTGCGACAACATTGTCAACAACACCACCATAAAAGATGCGTCGAGAGCTTAGACGAATAATCAACTGGTATTGTATCATGAATCTAGACGTACGCATCTTTTTGTTTCTAGCATGTGTCGTCATTTCTATTCATTGTACATTAAAATCTGTTGGTGCTAGTCGAAATGGAAACAATAGCAACCCAAGCACTTTAACCGGCATAAACTTTTAACTGTAACTATGTTTAAGACCTCAACTAGACGATAGAGGTCATACTACACATTTGGACATCCAAGAATTCTGATAGTAGTTAGATGCTTTGGGAAATTATATTCCCATTAGCTAAATGAATACATCACATAGAAATTTCATTAAAGTTATCGTTTTGAAAAAGGATCAGTTGCAAGATTGTTATTTATTTTTTTTTACTTTGGCCAAACACACAAAAATCATATAATATAGAAAGAGTGAGAATCTTGTTTATATTTCTGAAAGATTACTAGGTTTTAGTAGGACATTCGTCTTAAGATCGAATAGTTGACATATGAATTATGTATTTTTCAACTTTCGGAAGATTTATGCTAAATTTCATATTCCGATACCGTGTCAACCTATATGAATACCAAGGTCTGGTCCGGAGGATTGAGTTGTCCTATCCTGAAGCTAATTCGAGAAATTTATTTGGCAAACACAGTTGGGAGATGGGTGGCAACAGTTTGTTGATGGCAACATTTAATGGTGGTGGGTGATAGGTTGCTATATAAATGGGTTAAGAAGAGCTTAAGGAATACCAAAATTTGAGAGAAGAAAATAAAGAAAGAGGAGCTACGATACGAACAAAGAATTTTTTTCTTATTTAATTTTACTTTTATATTATAATTAGTTATTTTATTACAATTAGTTATTGCATGATCCTTATCATTAACCTTAACCTTAACCCTAACCCTAACTCTAATCCTAATCCATATCACTAACCCTAATTCAACCCTAACACTTATCACTAACCCTAACAATAACCCTAATCAATAACCCTAACCCTAACCCCTACCCCAACCCTTATTACTAACCATAGTCTAACCCTAACCTTAATCCAACCCTTATCATTAATCCTAATCCAATAATAACCATAACCCTTATCATTAAATCTAACTTTGCCCCTACCCCTAACCGTAAACCCGAAAAACTATAATCCTAAAAATCCTAAGATTCCTAACCCTAAAACCCTAACCATAACCCTAAAAATTCTAATTATAACCCTATAACCCCTAAAACCCCTACCCTTACCCTTAGAATCCTAACCCTAAACCATAACCCCAAGAACCATAATCCTAAAATATCTAGCAATACGCATTTTGACAACCACCATCTTGTAGATGGTTGACCAAAATATAGACGTATCCTAGGTGGGCCAACATCAAATGTGATTATCCAATAGCGTGAGAGGCTCATATCTAGTTTGATATTTCTTGGACACGTATACTAAATTTTAATTGTGTTAGTTATATGATTATATATTTTTCCACATATATAGTAATAACAATTTCTTATATATATAACTATACGATTATAGTGACGAGGTATTATGGATCAACATACTATATTTACTCCGTTGCCTCCGGGGCCAATTTGATTCGCTAGAGTATTTGGAGGTAAATTAATTAATTATGTTGATTATTATTTGCTTACTTTATTTTTTATAATTATTTGAATATCAATTAGGTTCAATGGTCACCATGCATGTATGATCAATATGCACTTGAGAAACAAAGAACAACCTATGATTTTTGTCTCCATAGCTTTTACATCATATATCACGGAAATATCATGTTTTATCCCAACTGATCGTGTTATGCAACAATTCGGGATAAAATAGATTAGTTATGACGACCCACCATGTTTCAACTGTGGTAGAGCCAGTGCAACTGTAGAAGGCCGTAAAATGATTCATGCATGGAATTCCAGATTAGACACATGGCATGGCAAACTTGGCTCAACCGATAATAAATATGAAAGATGGTAAGTTGTTTCAAAATTATACAAAATTTAATTAGATAATAATGAAATCAAATGCTCACATTTTGTTTAATTGGTGCAACATTCGATGATAACGCTTATCGATCGTCTCGGTCGGGAGCTCCTCGTATAAGCAACAAAGGCGACGAATATCAGGAATATTGATTTCAGCATCTAGCTAAAGACGATTCCAGCTTGTGTGGGTTTTATATTAGTTGGGATGGTACATATTTTTCATTTATTTTTAATATATAGTACTTATTTATATGAAGTATTAAATTGGACAAGCCTTAATATTTCAGGTTCGTATGCAGCAAGCATACCAAAATGAGTATACTGATAAATGGAGAACGAATGTAAAAGGATTTTAAGATTATGTGCAAGAAGACCCAGCTTCCATGATGTCACGACCCGCTTTCGCTTTTCGGAATACGAGTACATGGCCAAGTTCAGCCTACGGCGATAGTACGTTGTCTATGATAACAGTGGTCCACCACAAGCACAATATGCACATATATCATCCACAATTAAGCCATCAGTAATAAAAAAATCCAATAGTCTCAATAATATAATTATCAAATAATCCACTACAACTCAGAAAGTCTCAGGAACAAACCCTGTAGCAAAAAATAAAACAAATAAACTAAACTCTATTGTAACCGCTCTTCCCAAAATTTTAAAATTATTATCTATTTATGTTATTGCACGGGGCACAATTTTTTCGATGGAAAACTGAAATTTCGTAACAATTGTAGAAACAATCGTAATTACGTAACACTTCACAGAAGATACGTAATAGAAATTTCAACTAGTGCTACACTTCACAGAAGGTACACAAAACGTAACACTTCACAGAACGTACGTAATAGAAATTCCACTAGTGCTACACTTCATAGAAGGTGCACAAAGGAATCCTGATAATATCAACGCAAACACTTCACCGAAGGTGTGTTAATAAAATCCTGATAAAACCAACAAAGAAGAGACAGGCGAAAGGTGGAAAAACTCCTGCTGGGGTGAATGATCACCGTTGCTCAAAGCTTTATTCGCCCCACACGAGCACGAACAGCTTCCAGGAACCAGCAAGTTCACGAAGAACTTCTGGAACGCTCGTAAGTCAATATTTGAGATTTGAACGGGCTTCCTGGACTTTACAGACTCCCTTTTCTCTCTTCTTGGTACATCTCTGAAAGGAGGCCAAGGGGCTCTATTTGTAGAGTGGAGTTGAGACTTCACCTCTTCTCCTATCCGATGTGGGACTAAAATACCAATACTCAAAAATAGAGTTTGATATTTTAGATTATCCCACAATCAGCATAGAAGTGTGCCAGTACACGCCTACCCCCCGAACATTCCCGTGCATGCACGAGACATCCTGGAGTCCGTGTCCGAGTCTGCACAACAAAAATTAACTTGCTTCCTTGTTGGATTTAATCCTTTTTCCTTCTAGGAAAATACTCCCATATGGCACAAACTTGTGCCCCACTACACCTCATGTGCACACCTCAACACAAGCAATGCATTATATTGAGATACTCACCATTTGGTGTAGCCGATGTGGGACTATCTTTTCTAGTCCAAAGGCAAAAACACCAACAATTTATTTTTTCTATTTTTTTAAAAATCAAAGTTTTGAAAATAAGTTTTTTTTGTATTTTTACAAAAGAAAGTTACAAGTATTTTGAACCATAGAAAATGTTTTTCCAAATTATTTATTTACTTTAGAAATATATATCTTATCTTATTTTGATGGAACTAACTATTATTATTTATTATGATGAATATGTAATTATTAGCTTAGAAAACATAAGAAAAGAGGGTTTTATAAAATCCTAATATTTAGGGGCTTTATTGCAAAGACCAAATTTAAACTTCCCTGTCCCTGGCCGATTACAAAACCAAATAGAATTCGAATTCGATTTAAAACCCTTCTATTTATCCTATTAGTATTTGAAATGGATACATGTGTTAAACTCCATCTAAATCCTTTTGATAAAGAGAATATCTGCGTTTAAAATCACTCCTATATGTTTTGATCATTCAATCCTAATCCCTTTTGAATTCAAATACAACCGAAATCTATACCTATATAAGAAAGAGATGTGAGCCTATCCTTCCTATCTAATCTTCCCTCTACTCTCGAGAATAGAGCAGTCGAATTCTTCTGCGAACAGATTGCTACCTTCCTCCTTGTGTCATCTGCGAGTCTGGAAATCATCATTAAGGACTTCAGCAGGTAAGCAATTAACTTTGCTGATTTCTTAGTATGTAGGAAGTAGGTATCTAAACTATTAAATGGTCGATGTATTGCCTAAGAAGAGGGTAGGATAGGTTAGAAGAATTACATTCTGTTTTGAAGATTTATATCAAGGGATTTTCAGATAGAAAGTCCCAGGTTGCTTGCACTAGAGTTGCTTTTGAGTGTAGGTATCTATACATACATACTTTTCATATACAATTGAATTGAAATTAAGTCGTGTAGTTGGTATGTTAGTGTCGTAGGGTTATGGGTGAGTTGTGAGCATCAGGACTATCAAAAGGTTTGTGGTGTATGCCTATATTTAAGTTATATGTGGCACTGTTATAGCGTACCAGTATATTGTATACTGCAGTAGTATGGTGTGCGTGCATGTATAAATAGGTACAAGTGCTGCGTACCAAGACTGGGTAATCGTTAGACTGGGTAACAACATAATGTAAGACTTTGTGTGCTCTCTGTATCAATAGCAACAACAGTAGCAGGATTGTATAGGCTTATAGGCAGTTATTGCATTATGCAGCAGAGTGAGGATAAATCCGAATAAATAGTCATATATCCTAATTCATGATTCCAGGAAGAGCCGACAGGTATGGAAAACAGAGGTTTGTAGGTAAACTGGAACTGAGGATGGGTTCATGTGTAGTATGAGTGTAAGTATAACTGGGTATACCCATGTGCTTCTTAAAGTACGTGTAGGCAACTCTAGAGGGGGGGGGGGTGAAAAGAGTACTTGTGACAATAATAAACAATTAAAAATTTAACTCTATTCAATCCCAACTAGTAAATAATTAATCAGAGTATAATTGCAAAAATTAAATAAAGATCAGAAAGCATACGCAGACACATCAATTTTTAACCTGGTTTCTCTCGTGGAGGACTAATCCAGGCCTGAGAACTCTAGCTCAGGATTGAAATCCACTATTTGTGAAATAGCTTTACAACCACGTGCCTTTACACAGAAGAGCACGCCAACTTCTTGAAAAGATCGCTGAGGCGAAACTTAGAATTTTCCAAGTGACTTATTCATGACTCTTGCACAAAACTTTTAATTGACTCGCACCGAGCACCTTGTAGGCTGGAAAAGTTTTGTGACTAGTAGATGAGAAGAGTATGGCTCTTTAGGATGTATAGGCTATAAGAGAGAAGAGATGAGAAGATTGGATGATTTAAAATGGAAGAAAAGGGTGCCTATATATACTAGTTCTGGGAGGCAGAGTTCGGCCAGAACTCTGTCCAAAAATTTAAAATTTTGGTCGTTAGACAACTTGCAATGAGCAATCCCTAAAAATTAGCTCCTAAAAATTAGGAGATAGAGTTCGGCCCAAACTCTGTATGGGGGCAGAGTTCGGCCCGAACTCTACCTCCTTGGAGACAGAATGCTCATTGGGCTATTGGGCTTTGGCAGTTTGGCTTTTTGTTTGTGGAGCTTGTTGGTTATCTAGTCTATGGTTGAGGTACTCAGTGCGACTCAATGTACAATAGTCTAGACTCAATAAAAGAGTAAAAATTACAGACTTCCAATTACAAGTTCCAGCAGTATTCGTCGAGTAGTCGTTGATGATGATTGTCTGACTTGATATGTGTTAGTCGTCTGATTTGTAGCTTTGATGACAATTTATGTGTCGAGTTGGATCATGTCAAATATCGATTTGTTAATTATCAAGATTAGGTTGACTGCGATCCAGTTTTGGTTAACAATCTTCCCCATTTTAATAATTGACAAAATTGGGATATTTGCGTGTCACAACATTCATACCTGGACACATATATAGCTCCCCCGTAGATGGACATTTTGGCTCTCCCGTAAATAGAGAAGTCCTTATACAAGTACTAGTCCAAACAATACATAGCACACAAGTATTTATCCAAAATGGTTAAGTCCATATATAGCTCCCCCGTAGATGGACATTTCTCTCCCTTTGACATTTAGCAAAATAAAATAGAAGCTCCATATAAAGACATATTGTCCTAACCCATACCGACTGCCAGATGTCCTAATCCGTCCACATGCGAAACACTTGTATTCTAAAACACATAGTACACATGATTTGATTTGTGTTGACATATTGTCCAGTGGTTTGTCTTATATGCATCGTCCTCATATATTATCTTGTGTCTTAATTATACCTTCAACTGTTCCATGTCATAATTGTACTCTCAAACTGTTTACCATGATATAGTGGTCTCTTTTATATCATGTTATATTTATCCTTTCCTTATTGCTATTCTGCGTTCTTGTATATTATATTGTGTAATGTAGTTTATAGTGATCTTGCTCCAATCCAGACTGGATAACTATTTTTCAGCTTTAGACGATGTGGTTTGCCCCAAGGTTTATGGTGCGTATCTTGGTGACATTAACGTTACCAATGTACCGGTTGTTTCTTCTGACGCAGAATAACATATTTTTTTCTTCTGCTCTTTTGTGTTATTCTTAACATTGGGGAGGCATGGGTATGCTAAGGTCAACCTAAAAGATTAGTTAGATAGATTAGTGGTTTTATTTTCTTCCGTGAGACATTGTACTTGAATTTAATGTAAACTTTGAAATGTTGTAAAATAATTTATTCTTAGCATTGGGGATCGGAGGCATGGGTATGCTGAGGTCAACCTACAAGGTTAGTTAGATAGATTAGTGGTTTTATTTTCTTCTGTGAGACATTGTATTTGGATTAAATGTAAACTTTAAAATGTTGTAAAATAACTTAGATGTTATTTTATGAGCATTCTGTTTTATTGTGGCCTGGACAGCGTTCTACCGTCGACACTGCGACGTAGGCTGGCTTGGACACGCACTCGTATCCGAAAAGCGGGTGCGAGTCGTGACAATGACGATCGAGGACACGAGCCCAACAACACTGTAGTGAGCTCCGGCGAGGCGCGATGGTGCAGACTTAGGGTTAGAGTTGAGTCCAATGTTTGTAATGTGTCTAGTGTTTTAATGGACACGAGGTTTTATGGCTAATGTGTCCTGTGTCTGTGGACACGATGAATCAGGACACAAAATGAGTGTTTGTGGAATGTAGGTATGTGTCCATGTCTCAGGGTTGGACCCGGGATATAAGGAATGGGTGGAAATAGGTCGCGTCGTATCGGACACGGGAAGAATGTAAATGTACTAGCTAGATAACAATGGACACACCGACACGACGGTACACGGTCATTATGGCTAGGTAGATGATTAAGAGTGATTAAGACTAATAACAATTATGGATATTTATAGGGGTCATTAGGAATAATCTACACTCAATTAGCACATGGATCCAAAGAATATGCCTAGAATATTCTTGAGAATATTCTAGGGAATATTTCTAAGAATACTCTAGATCCTGGAATATTCTTGAGAATAATCCTTTGGGATTAATTAACACTAAGTAGGATTAATTTAGGAGGACCTAGGAGGTTCTCTCACTAATACACTAGGCTAATGATGTCATCCTAAGTAGAAAATTACTAAGCAATGATGTCCTACAACCATATTTACGACTATGCCACTCAAATAATTACCCCCCGACTTCTAACTGTTTACAACCATGCCCCTCCACTTAAATGAGGGATGCTATACAATAATTAAATTACTAAAATATCCTCCCTCTTCTAGGCAATTACAATTTGCCACTCCTTTCTAATCTATAAATAAAAATTACCAAATAGAAATAAATAATTACTAGAAATTTAGGAATTAGGCTTTATTGGAATATTGGAAAGCGGGGTTACAAATCTACCCTCATTTTAAAAATTTTGTCCTCAGAATTTTAGAAGGAGTAGAAAGAGAATATGATTCATTAATTTTGAAAAGAGGGGTTACAAGGACACATATGAGAAAGGTGGTCTAGATGCGCCTGTGGAGATCGAATACGACAAAAACAAGAGCACGTCTCAATCTTAAGGAAGGTCATCAAACAGACTATTTGCGATTTACCCTTGGGAGTCTAGATAAGATTTTGGGTTGAAGATTCGTATCATTTAATTTTTTAGACATTAGTGTGTACCATTGTCTTTGAGATGAGAAGCTTTTATTTATTAAAAAATTATTTATTTATATCAATGTCTAAAATTTACTACAATTTGAGAAAAACTACAACTTCAAAATATTTTATTTATTTATTTTGAGATTAATTACAACATTAAAGATAAAAAAAACTACATTCTTTGAGATGCCTTCATTCTCTTGGTTCGTTAGTAATTCTTCTTCTAGCCTTTCGTAACCCACCACAATTAATACATCGAAGATCTCTTGTCGATAAATCTTTCGTTATGATACGTTTCTTATTTGGTCTCCCAAATGTGCGTCGTACATATGGAACTCCAATTTGTCCTCTAACTAATGCATTTTGAAGGTTGTAAGGTGTAGTGCCCCGTCCCGCAAAGTCAATCGGAGGAATCGAAACGCCGACGACGTTCGGACTTAGCCTTACAATGGCGACTCGAAGACATTGCTCGGTCAAGCGATCGCTCGCTCAGGTGGGATAGTTTCGGTGAACTCGCCTCATCTTTGCCTTCACATAATAAATCACATATTTTCAACTTGCACAAGTAGGCTTGATAATAAAAGAGACGAATCCACATAGCTAAAGGGAATAATCCCGACGGGTCGAATTGAGTTAGAATATGGAAAGGTCCAACGGTCGGCTTAGAGTTGGTGCACGACGTGCTTTGAAAATAACACTCGGTCCTTCGTCCCGTGGCTTGGGAGAAGGAAAGTTGGTCTTCGACACAAAACTGTGAACTTGCCTAAGTCATAGGCGTCGCCCGCGTAAATGCTCGATAAAGCATGCACGCTACCGTAATGCAAGGCTTGGCATAGCCTTTGCTCGTCCCTCGGGTTAAGTTGCAGGCTTGAGTAAGTTAGGCAAAGTTATGCCGGTCGATCAAAGTCTTTCCAAGTGCTGTCCCGCCCATTCTTCGGTTGTCAAGTTAAATAGTCCCACAATCCCAAGGCCCGTCATATAAAATATGACTTGGGCGATAGCGTCGCGTAGAACATAAGTCGATTTGAGGCACGATGCACGGACTTAGTGTTAAGGTATGAACCACGGTCGACTTAATGAGTTTTGGAGAAAGGTCTATCGAATAGGCATTCCTTAGTTAAATGAAATGATACGGTAACATTGTAGCTCCCCTTCCCGGAATTTTAAAATATTTTTTTATTTATTTGATTTAAATGGTAATTTTATTATTTTTATAAATAATTAATTCGTTAATTATTACGATAGATGACTTTAGCCATAGATGAGTTTTAGAATACAAGGTGACTAGAAATCGTGGCACTAATAGTGTAGTGGCGTGCCTAGACTAGTGTATTAGCTATGCCAAGGAAGACCGAGCCATAGTGATGTCCTAACTAGGAAAACCAGACAAAGTTGCGACTTAAACCTTACCGAAGATTTTTATTTATTAATTATATTATTGTGTTTTAGAGAAACCGGTTATACCATTTTAACCAGATTGGACCTGAACCAAGCTCAAGCCCGTGTAGGCATCCAGTGTACACAAAGATTCCATGTAGACATATTTCAAGTAGATGCAATGCCTATTGCTGGTATATTAAATTTCGTTATTATTATTATTATTTTTATGGGAATTGTTATTTGATATTATTATTTTATTGGTTATATATTATTTTAATATTAAATATGTGTGCATGTGTATGTATATATAAATATATACAGTAGTGTAGGTATGTATATATATAAAGAATATATATATATATATAGATATGTACTTAGTTAAATATATAATAGTTAAATAGAAAAAGAAAAGAGATAAAAAGAAAAATGAGAAGCAACAATAGCCCAGGGCCCAAACGTTCCCAGGCCAGCCAGTCCAAGGCACATCCCACTAACTAGTAAAAATTATTTTTCCCTGAGGGCTCAGTAATAATGACTGTAATTTACATGTATCTTAGTTTCTTCTGATTGTAGAGTTTTCTTTCTATTCTTTGTTTTGTCATTTTATTATTGTGTTCATAGATTTTCACATTTTCTTTGTATGCATTGGACTAAGGGTTGATTGTGTGCTTATTGTTCAATTTCTTTACTGTCTGTTATTTTATTTGTTGCCTGAAGCTTGCTCACCTCTCCTTTCATTTTCAGATTGAAAATGAGAAAGTAGGATGCCTTGTTTCAGAACCTAAGCACTGGGATAGTTCACACCATGGCGACCTTCCTTGGCCCCGTGCGCGCCACCGCTGTGCGCCGTCGTGGGCACTGGCCGGTCGGCCAAGCCGCGCACACAGCGGCGAGCAAAAGCAGCAGTAGCAACAGGGCGTCAGGCCTACTTCGCGAGGCAACCACGATCTCCACACTCGTCGGTTTTACGAACGGATTGCTCGGGTATGCTCCCAACCCAACCGACTCTACATCCCATTAATTAGATTAGAATAGATCGTAATAAAAACCTAGGAGAAATCGACTTGAAGTCGAGAGAAATCTGTTGAAAACAGAGTATTGAAACTGTTCGTAGAACCCTATTTGGAAGTCATTTCTGGGACGACAGATGAACGAACCTAAGAATCTACCTAAAGGCAGACCTAGACAACATATACAAGATTAAACCCCTTTTTGTAGTTCCTGATTTCATCAAGTATTGGCAGAGTTATTCGAATCCAATGTTCGAGAAAAACCTATTTTAAAACTGTTCAAAAACTAGAAAATTCATCCACACGACGTGCGTCCCGCCAAACCGGGCGACGTGGTCGCGAACCGAAGGCATTGAAAGGTGCGTAACGGCTTCGTGGTCGTGTGGGCTTTGGCGGAATTCAAATTGGTCGCGTGTGCGCGACGAATTTGATGCGTATCCGTCAAAATTCACCGTATCGTACACTTTGTAAATTCTCCAATTACTTTGTGCATGCTCGTCAGATCGAGACGAAACTTGTGCCAGCAGAACCGTATCATTTTTCTGGTCCTGCATGCCAAGTTTGGTCCAATTCTGAGACAGTTGATAAAATCACCGTTTTGTGGGCCCGCGGTTCCACTCAACGGGCGATTTTGTGCACGGCCCGCCAGAATCCAACTCTGGACATACGGTTGGGTTCGTATCAAAAAACCGGATCCGTAAACATGTAGTTTGATGACTTTAGAGACCATTGACTCTGGCACACTTTTCGGTGCAAAGCGGGTCCAACGACGAACATCGTTTTTGCCCGAAATTACCGTTTTGCCCCTGTGTCCAGAATTGGACTTAAGGACCGGCAATCCTAGATAATTTGACTATTCTGAGAATATTGGTAATGTTTGTTTCAGCTTTCGGAGACAGTTGTGATGACTTGGACTGTATAGCTTACCAGTTGACGGTATTTTATTGGTTCTTTGTGCTACCACCCGGCAAGTATACCTTGCCTCCCTCTACAGTTTATTTACATGCATATTTCTATTAGTGTACAGTTTTACTAGTTGGTTAATACTTGTGATTTGTATATCGTACATGCTAGTATAGCTATAGTCCTTATACATGGTTAGCCTTGTTAGTTCATATTGGATTGGTTCTCTCGTGTATCGTGATAGGGTCGTGTCGTGTCTTCACCTGTTCCTTGACTGAGTCGTGTCTGCAAGTATATGTGAGTGAACTGCTATTTCTTGTTTTTCCCACAACCTGCGAGTCCACATACGGGACGAGGGTTGCCTTTGCACCTGCGAGTCCACTTACGGGGCGAGAGTGATTTGTCTTGAAACAACCTGCGAGTCCACAATCGGGACGAGGGTTGTCCTTTCCACCTACGAGTCCACAATCGGGGCGAGGGTGACTTGTCTTGAAACTGATCTGCGAGTCCACAATCGGGGCGAGGGTTGGTATCCATTGATCTACCAGCAGTTCATTTATGCATACTTGATCCTGTATCCGTGTACATAGTTACCTGTCAGTAGCCATATGTCAGTTTTCTGTCTAGTTCCTGTTTATACCATGTCTATATTATTGCATGATTAAACTGTTAGATAGGCATGTTTTATGTATCTTGCTAGTCTGAGGACCTGATGATCTCTTCGTGTTTAGCGATTGTATGGAGTTAGTCAGCAGAGCGGGATGGTAGAGGATTGCGATACATGATACAGATATTGCTTGGAATTTTTCTTTATTATCTTTTCGTGCTTTATATTCAGTATCATGATATACTCTGCTTATTTATGGACTCATATCATTTTTGGAGTCTAATCGAACAATATGCTAATGGGCTGCAGACCATGACCCATACTTGTTCATTCTTGCTTTATATGATTCTTGTGGATTGAGATATAGTTTAGATTAGACATGATACCCATGACCTTGACAGCTTATACGTGCTCGAGTCGGGCTGGAGTCCGCTCGATACGTAGCTGGCTTGCTCACGAGCTCGCGTCCGAAAAGCGGGTGCGGGTCGTGACAAGTTTTTGTGGTAGCCCATGCAGGTCAGAGCATATCGTATCGGTTACGTAACTGTACTGATACGAGCCTGCGACCTTGACTAAACCTAGAAATCTCAATCCACACTGCCTTGAAAATTCTCCTAGAAATTCTCTACGTCCTTGAAAACTCCATATTTGCACTCGATTATACTTCCTTGTTTTCTGTACCATTGATTCTCGTCCCTTCATATTTCGGGGTGACGAATGATCGTGCTGTCTAGGTTTTCAGAAATTCTTAAATTATAGTATAATATTGCTTGATGATTGGACTTTGGTTGCTTGATAGATATGAGGGTATTAGAGATACCATATGCTATAAATATCTATGGATAGTGATGTTAGCAACTAGTTAGAAGACCATAAGGTTTAGTGACCGTGTTTCAAGGGAGTAGTGTGACCAAAGATGGATGGAAGTCCTCGAGATTTCGTAAAAACCAATGACCCGAGAAGGTCATAGAAATACTTTTGAGAAATTAAATTGAGGAGATTATGGTAATAGTAGACTTCCTTTGATTTTTAAGGAAAAGTTATGAATTGGAATTTCGAGGACAAAATTATTTTTAAGGTGGGTAGATTTGTAGCTCCCCTTTCCGGAATTTTGAAATATTTTTTTATTTATTTGATTTAAAAGGTGATTTTATTATTTTTATAAATAATTAATTCGTTAATTATTACGATAGATGATTTTAGCCATAGCTGAGTTTTAGAATACAAGGTGACTAGAAATCGTGGCACTAATAGTGCAGTGGCGTGCCTAGACTAGTGTATTAGCCATGCCAAGGAAGGCCGAACCATATTGATGTCCTAACTAGGAAAACAAGGCCAAGTTGCGACTTAAGCCTTATCGAAGATTTTTATTTATTAATTATATTATTGTGTTTTAGAGAAACCGGTTATACCATTTTAACCAGATTGGACCTGAACCAAGCTCAAGCCCGTGTAGGCATCCAGTGTACACAAAGATTCCATGTAGACATATTTCAAGTAGATGCAATGCCTATTGCTGGTATATTAAATTTCGTTATTATTATTATTATTATTATTTTCATGGGAATTGTTATTTGATATTATTATTTTATTGGTTATATATTATTTTAATATTAAATATGTGTGCATGTGTATGTATATATAAATATATACAATAGTGTAGGAATGTATATATATAAAGAATATATATATATATATATATATATATATATATATATATATATATATATATATATATATATATATATATAGATATGTATATATCTACTTAGTTAACTATATAATAGTTAAATAGAAAAAGAAAAGAATTAAAAAGAAAAAGGAGAAGCAACAATAGCCCAGGGCCCAAACGTTCCCAGGCCAGCCAGTCCAGGCACAGCCCACCAACCAGTAAAAATTATTTTTCCCTGAGGGCTCAGTAATAATGACTGTAATTTACATGTATCTTAATTTCTTCTGATTGTAGAGTTTTCTTTCTATTCTTTGTTTTGTCATTTTATTATTGTGTTCATAGATTTTCATATTTTCTTTGTATGCATTGGACTAAGGGTTGATTGTGTGCTTATTGTTCAATTTCTTTACTGTCTGTTATTTTATTTGTTGCCTGAAGCTTGCTCACCTCTCCTTCCATTTTCGGATTAAAAATGAGAAAGTAGGATGCCTTGTTTCAGAACCTAAGCACTGGGATAGTTTACATTAGTTTCAGTTAACATTAGAGATATGTTCTGTTTCGAGTATCCATTATCAACATTAGTATTGGTACAGCATCATCATTGAGCAAACCCAGCCCAGCCACTGGGGCTCTAGTCGAACCCCATGCCCAAAGGCCAGACCAGCCTACCTGGGCGAACCCAGCCCAGCCACCACAGTGGCCCAATGCCAATGGAACATAGCTCAAACCGAGCCCAGAGTGGATGTATACAATCTCGTTCGAACAGAGACTTTATAGAGAGAGTGATTGGGAGGGATTTTCATCGAAACCCTAAACTCCCAACCGCGCCCCGCCTCCCCACACCATGGCGACCTTTCTTGGCCCCGTGCGCGCCACCGTCGTGTGCCGCCATGGGCACTGGCCGGTCGGCCAAGCCGTGCGCATAGCGGCGAGCAAAAGCAGCAGTAGCAGCAGGGCGTGCGGCCTACTTCGCGAGGCAACCACGATCTCCACACTCGTCGGTTTCGCGAACGGATTGCTCGGGTATGCTCCCAACCCAACCGACTCTACATCCCATTAATTAGATTAGAATATATCATAATAAAAACCTAGGAGAAATTGACTTGAAGTCGAGAGAAATCTGTTGAAAACAGAGTATTGAAACTGTTCGTAGAACCCTATTTGGAAGTCGTTTCTGGGACGACAGATGAACGAACCTAAGAATCTACCTGAAGGCAGACCTAGACAACATATACAAGATTAAACCCCCTTTTGTAGTTCCTAATTTTGTCAAGTATTGGCAGAGTTATTCGAATCCAAAGTTCGAGAAAAACCTATTTTAAAACTGTTCAAAAACTAGAAAATTTATCCACACGACGTACGTCCCGCCAAACCGGGTGACATGGTCGCGAACCGAAGGCATCGAAAGGTGCGTAACAGCTTCGTGATCGTTTGGGCTTTGGCGGAATTCAAATTGGTCGCGTGTGCGCGACGAATTTGATGCGTATCCGTCGAAATTCACCGTATCGTGCACTTTGCAAATTCTCCAATTACTTTGTGCACGCTCGTCAGATCGAGATGAAACTTGTGCCAGCAGAACCGTATCATTTTTCTGGTCCTGCATGCCAAGTTTGGTCCAATTCTGAGACAGTTGATAAAATTACCGTTTTGTGGGTCCCGCGGTTCCACTCAACGGGCGATTTTGTGCACGGTCCGCCGGAATCCAACTCTGGACATACGGTTGGGTTCGTATCGGAAAACCGGATCCGTAAACATGTAGTTTGACAATTTTAGAGACCATTGACTCTGGCACGCTTTTCGGTGCAAAGCGGGTCCAACGACGGATATCGTTTTTGCCCAAAATTACCGTTTTGCCCCTGTGTCCAGAATTGGACTTAAGGACAGGCAAATCTAGCTAATTTGACTATTTTGAGAATATTGGTAATGTTTGTTTCAGCTTTCGGAGACAATTGTGATGACTTGGACTGTATAGCTTACCAGTTGACGGTATTTTATTGGTTCTTCGTGCTACCACCAGGCAAGTATACCTTGCCTCCCTCTACAGTTTATTTACATGCATATTTCTATTAGTATACAATTTTACTAGTTGGTTATTACTTGTGATTTGTATATCGTACATGCTAGTATAGCTATAGTCCTTATACATGGTTAGCCTTGTTAGTTCATATTGGATTGGTTCTCTCGTATATCGTGATAGGGTCGTGTCGTGTCTTCACCTGTGTCTTGACTGAGTCGTATCTGTAAGTATATGTGAGTGAACTGTTATTCCTTGTTTTTCCCATAACCTGCGAGTCCACACACGGGGCGAGGGTTGCCTTTGCACCTGCGAGTCCACATACGGGGCGAGGGTGATTTGTCTTGAAACAACCTGCGAGTCCACAATCGGGGCGAGGGTTGTCCTTTGCACCTGCGAGTCCATAATCGGGGCGAGGGTGACTTGTCTTGAAACTGACCTGCGAGTCCACAATCGGGGCGAGGGTTGGTATCCATTGATCTACCAGCAGTTCATTTATGCATACTTGATCCTGTATCCGTGTACATAGTTACATGTCAGTAGCCATATGTCAGTTTCCTGTCTAGTTCCTGTTTATACCATGTCTATATTATTGCATGATTAAACTGTTAGATAGGCATGTTTTATGTATCTTGCTAGTCCTCTGAGGACCTGATGATCTCTTCGGGTTTAGCGATTGTATGGAGTTAGTCAGCAGAGCGGGATGGTAGAGGATTGCGATACATGATACAGGTATTGCTTGGGATATTTCTTTATTATCTTTTCATGCTTTATATTCAGTACCATGATATACTCTGCTTATTTATGGACTCATATCATTCTTGGAGTCTAATCGAACAATATGCTAATGGGCTGCAGACCATGACCCATACTTGTTCATTCTTGCTTTATATGATTCTTGTGGATTGAGATATAGTTTAGATTAGATATGATACCCATGACCTTGACAGCTTATACGTGCTCGAGTCGGGCTGGAGTCCGCTCGATACGTAGCTGGCTTGCTCACGAGCTCGGGTCCGAAAAGCGGATGCAGGTCGTGACAAACATGGAAAGAATGCTCGCGACCGTGGGTCGTCGAGGGGTCTCAAATGATGAAGTCTGGAATGTGGAACTCAAAACGATAGTAAAATAATGAAAGTAAAGACAATAAAACGGTCCTGAAATGAGGAAGTGGGTCGAGTCTGCATGGTCATTGGACAACTTGTGTACCGGTGCACAAGGATTTGATTTTGTTCCTCAGACGGTTGCCGCGGCCACGGGACCGATCTCTCCTAGGAGGAACCACGGGCCTACGAGACCCTTGGATGGTGTGCAACCTGACCCAAGGGGTGCGCCGTAGGACGGGTATTAGGGGAAATTCGGCGAGATTGTGCCTCGTTATATACGAACGTACCCTAATATTCCAATGGAGGTCCAAGATAGCTTGTCGGGCTAGTGACCAAGTTCATATAGATGTCGGCATGACGACGGCCATCCGCGAGTGTGCCTTTGGATATAGTCGAGTATTGAGTGCGCTATATCAAGGAGTCGAGTTGAAGGTGTGTGTACAAGTTAAAAACACAATGTTGGGCCTAACATTTGGTTTTAACGTATGCGTCGTATTTCGGCACGAGTCGTGGCGTCAAGTCTTAAGATGTTGGCATAGAGTTGCACAAGCTTGATTGAGTCATCGCGGGTTTAAGTCAGGAATTGCCGCAAGGCAAGTTGGTTGAGTGACACTAAGTTCACAAGTCTCGATTGGGTCAGTTGGTGATCAAAGTAGCAAGGGCCGCTAGGCGGCAAGGGCCGCGAGGCGGCGATATTATTAAGTCTTACTGAATTGTGAGGCACGACCTCAGCAAGGGTTTGTAGCACGGTCACACGAAAATGAAGCCTCATCGCGTAGTTGCGTCCTTGATTTTGGCCGAAAGGCAAGCACGACTTGATAGGTTAACGTTGTTGGCACAAAAGGGGGTCTAGAGGTAAAGTATGAGTTAACGTTGTGGTACAAGCACGGGATGGTCCTCAGACACAAATATGCCAAGGCGTTCGTAGTCTTAAAACTGATCCTAAGGTAAGACTAGAAAAACAATAGAAAAGGATTTAAGCTACACAAAGTAAATGAACGTGTAGGTTTTGTATGGGTGGGCGAGGAGCTCACTCCACCAGTACAGTTGAGTACTGACACCCATACAGTATTTCATGTGCAGGCACAGGTAGAAGCTCGTGGCGTGGAGCTCGCTTGGATGCGTCGAGGCACGGAGTTCCTTGGCGATTCGAAGCGTGCGACCGCGTGGATTGATGACTTATACAGGACATAATGTATGGACATCGCCTTTCGAAGCTTCCGCTGGCTCAAGCATGGTAATCGAGAGATGAGAGAGAGAGCAGAGTGACTTGTAAATAAGAGAAAAGTGAGCACAAGAGACTTGTAATTTGGCCGTGCGCCCACAAATGTAATCTTGTATTCAATATCAATAAAGAGCTTCTTTTGAATGACTTGTGTTTATGTGTGCTTGTTCTAAATTTTCGCTGCATGTTTCAATATTTCTGCTTGGGACTTCTGTGCGATGACCCCGTCGCCGCCGATGAAATCGGCCGTTATGAAACTGCCTTGCACGAGCGCAATTTAGGCTCGTGCGGCATCACGCCTTAGCGAGGACGATCGCTCCTACGGGAGCGGGGCGTGACATAATGGTATCAGAGCACGACTTTACGTCCTTGGACTTCACGTCGATTTCTTAGTTTTGAAAGCTCGTCGTTGGAAAATAAGTATGCGCTCTCTCTCGATTGTCCTTCGGCATGTCTATATAATAAGTCTAAATATTTTCAAAAGCTCGTACAAGCGTTCAACCAAACGCTTTGATAGGCGACGGCCTTTGTGCCGAACGGTGGTCTCAAATAAAAAACACGTGCTAAAAAGCTAGCAAGTCGCGTGCGTGCCTAGCTAGTCCTGCGTTGACCCTAGAAATTGAGCATACAAACTCGAAATATAGTCCGAACGGGATAGCTATGCACACGGCCTTTTGGCTAAGTTGTGTCGCGTGTCACGCACCTCGTCCTTTTGGTGCAATCGAGTTGCGAGCGATATCACGTATCGCTCGGTCGGGAACGAGGATAAACTTAAATTGCTTATTGATAGGAACGCTATCGGAC
The DNA here is from genome assembly GCA_029216955.1 of Iris pallida. Taxonomy (NCBI): domain Eukaryota; kingdom Viridiplantae; phylum Streptophyta; class Magnoliopsida; order Asparagales; family Iridaceae; genus Iris; species Iris pallida. The sequence continues at coordinate 12,057,809 of JANAVB010011800.1, forward strand.
TAACGCTTAGGCGTACACGGAAGATTGGTTTGGATTTGAGCGAACGACTTAGTGCGTCAATACGACGTGAGCGATTACGCTAGAGATTCGTCAAACGAATCAGAAGGAGGTCTTAGCGAATGATGCGAAACGTGATTGTAGGCTGGATCGGATGGCTCAAAACCGAGTGGTGTATGGATTATCTTAGAAATCATTCGAGCAAAAATTGAGGATTACGAGTAAGGACGAGTATGTCGACGAGGAGATGCGATCGCGCAAAGCCTTAGAGCGCGTCACGCTTAGATGGTCGTGACTTTGAATGTCTCGAACGAGATGTCGTCCGGACAACTGTGAATGAGCAACGCAAGTTAGAAAATGACTCCGAACGATGAATAAAGATGTATGTCTTGATCGAAGAAATCTAGTAAATCTCACGTGCGATTTCGGATTGAGTAAAATGAAATGTGACTTGAGTTTTGGACAACGATTGTGAAACTAGCTCGAGGAATAGCGATCGAACTTGATCTTGAGTATCGAGGAATTGTGGTATATCCAGTTCGGACAATAGCATCAGTCGCACGACTCAAAATTGGTTGCAACGGAAGATCGTCAGGTTATGCATATCGTCGATGGTATTGAGGCGTATCAAAGATCGATATGCGATAACTCGGGGGTACTCTGACTCAGCGAATAACGATCGTGCAAATGTCATTGTTCTGATGGATGCTATACTCGGGATATTGAAATGTATCGAGGAAAAGATAGACTTGGCTCGAGGATTTTCTAGTTGAACGAATGACGATCGGACTATCGAACTTGGCTTGGATGAAAATGGAATGTTTGGATTTGCTTCGTCGATAACCACAACGTTGACGTTGATGTGCCTTATACGAGCGCTACTCTAGCCTCGCACATGCGTCACGCCGATTAGGGCGATCACTTCGCGTGAGCGCTGGTATGGTGATTCATACAGCGGGGGTAGTCGAACTCGCACGGCGCGACAATTTGATGCCTCGACTTGTGGTTTGACGCGAAGGTGGACTTAAGAATGACTTGGTGTACTTGACGATTAAACTTGAGGATTGAGTAGGTCCAATCCGCGTATCAAAAATAAATTAGTCTAGACTCAAACAAGAGTTATGCCCCGATGAGAATGATTATTCCGCGGGAGCGTTGCATGGTGATTCATGAACCACCGTGGATAATCGAACTCGCGTGAGATTGGGGCACAACATATTGTCGAGCTAGACGACCTCATGATCGAATACATGAATTGGTTAGAATTGGTAAAATGAATGGATTCTGTGCAACGAATGTCTCGATGCGAATTAGGTGTTCGTGCTCGATGTTTAGAAATCTGAGTGACGCGAGCTTGGATAGAAAACTCCATACTATCGACTTTGGTTTGACCCTAGGATTGGGGTCAGTATTGGCATTATTGTTGGGGAACTATGATTCCAATCCTGACGTTGACTTAGCCTTGAGAATTGGCCTAGCGGTTAGGCGAGGCGCCCTGTTTCAAGTGTTAGCAATCAAAAGATTGATCTTGAGGATCGACATGGATGGATTGAATGACGCAAAAATAGGAAACCCCGCTCACGAGACTCGGCTGACATGCATATATTTCAGGGATGCCTGAGTATGTGCACGATACGACTCGAGTGAGAATGACGAATTCTTTATCATGCGGCTTGGTTGAGTGCATGTATTTTGGGGACGCTTAGAATGCGTGCACGACCTAGCCAAGTGATACATTGAGTTCAAGCACGACTTGAGGAATGGAAGAGTGTCGAGATCTTGAAATCATGTTAACGAAAATATTGAATATCATGCGAGCGTGGCTCGAAATTTAAGAAATGCGCAGGCGAAGTGTGTACGATAGTCCCGTGTCCAGGCACGATTAAGTCTTGGCCATAGAAATGGTAGGATGGCTTGACTTCAGGAAAGTCTCGAGGGCGAGACTTGTTCTGAGTGGTGTATGTTGTAGTGCCCCGTCCTGTAAAGTCAATCGGAGGAATCGAAACACCGACGACGTTCGGACATAGCCTTACAACGGTGACTCGAAGACATTGCTCGGTCAAGCGACCGCTCGCTCAGGTGGGGTAGTTTCGGTGAACTCGCCTCATCTTTGCCTTCATATAATAAATCACATGTTTTCAACTTGCACAAGTAGGCTTGATAATAAAAGAGACGAATCCACATAGCTAAAGGGAATAATCTCGACGGGTCGAATTAAGTTAGAATATGGAAAGGTCCAACGGTCGGCTTAGAGTTGGTGCATGACGTTCTTTGAAAATGACACTCGGTCCTTCGTCCCGTGGCTTGGAAGAAGAAAAGTTGGTCTTCGACACAAAACTGTGAACTTGCCTAAGTCATAGGCGTCGTCCGCGTAAATGCTCGATAAAGCATGCACGCTACCGTAACGCAAGGCTTGGCATAGCCTTTGCTCGTCCCTCGGGTTAAGTTGTAGGCTTGAGTAAGTTAGGCAAAGTTATGTCGGTCGATCAAAGTCATTCCAAGTACTGTCCCGCTCATTCTGCGGTGTCAAGTTATATAGTCCCACGATCCCAAGGCCCGTCATATAAAATATGACTTGGGCGATAGCGTCGCGTAGAACATAAGTTAGTTTGAGGCACGATGCACGGACTTAGCGTTAAGGTATGAACCACGGTCGACTTAATGAGTTTTGGAGAAAGGTCTATCGAATTGGCATTCCTTAGTTAAATAAAATGATACGGTAACAGGGAAAGAATGCTCGCGACCGTGGGTCGTCGAGGGGTCTCAAATGATGAAGTCTGGAATGTGGAACTCAAAAAGATAGTAAAACAATGAAAGTAAAGACAATGAAATGGTCCTGAAATGAGGAAGTGGGTCGAGTGTGCATGGTCATTGGACAACTTGTGTACCGGTGCACAAGGATTTGATTTTGTTCCTCAGACGGTTGTCGCGGCCACGGGACCGATCTGGCCTAGGAGGAACCACGGGCCTACGGGACCCTTGGATGGTGTGTGACCTGACCCAAAGGGTGCGCCGTAGGATGGGTATTAGGGGAAATTCGGCGAGATCGTGTCTCATTATATACGAACGTACCCTAATATTCCAATAGATGTCCAAGGTAGCTTGTCGTGCTAGTGACCAAGTTCATATAGATGTCGACATGACGGCGGCCATCCACGAGTGTGCCTTTGGATGTAGTCGAGTATTGAGTACGCTATATCAAGGAGTCGAGTTGAAGGTGTGTACAAGTTAAAAACACAATGTTGGGCCTAAGATTTGGTTTCAACGTAGGCGTCGTGCTTTGGCACGAGTCGTGACGTCGAGTCTTAAGATGTTGGCATAGAGTTGCACAAGTTTGATTGAGTCGTCGCGGGTTTAAGTCAGGAATCGCCGTAAGGCAAGTTGGTTGAGTGACACTAAGTTCACAAGTCTCGATTGGGTCAGTTGGTGATCAAAGTAGCAAGGGCCGCTAGGCGGCAAGGGCCGCGAGGCGGCGATATGGTTAAGTCTTACTGAATTATGAGGCACAGCATCGGCAAGGGTTTGTAGCACGGTCACACGGAAATGAAGCCTCATCGCATAGTTGCGTCCCTGATTTTGGCCGAAAGGCAAGCACGACTTGATAGGTTAACGTTGTTGGCACGAAAGGGGGTCTAGAGGTAAAGTATAAGTTAACGTTGTAGTACAAGCACGGGATGGTCCTCAGACACAAATATGCCAAGGCGTCCGTAGTCTTAAAACTGATCCTAAGGTAAGACTAGAAAGACAATAGAAAGGGATTTAAGCTGCACAAAGTAAATGAACGTGTAGGTTTTGTATGGGTGGGCGAGGAGCTCACTCCACCAGTACAGTTGAGTACTGACACCCACACAGTGTTTCATGTGCTGGCACAGGTAGAAGCTCATGGCACGGAGCTCGCTTGGATGCGTCGAGGCACGGAGTTCCTTGGCGATTCGAAGCGTGCGACCGCGTGGATTGAAGACTTATACAGGACATAATGTATGGACATCGCCTTCCGAAGCTTCCGCTGGCTCAAGCATGGTAATCGAGAGATGAGAGAGAGCAGAGTGACTTGTAAATGAGAGAAAAGTGAGCACGAGAGACTTATAATTTGGCCGTGCGCCCACAAATGTAATCTTGTTTTCAATATCAATAAGAGCTTCTTTTGAATGACTTGTGTTTATGTGTGCTTGTTCTAAATTTCTACTGCATGTTTCAATATTTCTGCTTGGGACTTCTGTGCGACGACCCCGTCGCCGCCGATGAAATCGACCGTTATGAAACTGCCTTGCACGAGCGCAATTTAGGCTCGTGCGGCATCACGCCTTAGCGAGGACGATCGCTCCTACGGGAGTGGGGCGTGACATAAGGGACTGCAATTGGTTCCAGATGCGGCTCATATATGCTTCTTAATTTTTCTTTAGAAAATATAGCATGATAAAAAGTTTTGATACACCCTTTGCAAGACTTATACACATAACATGCATGTACACATGGTAGATAAATATGATACCACTTTAAAAATGAACAATATTTATCACTTAAGCGAACTACATATCTTCTACTTGTTGCACGATCTAATATTTCAACGCAACACTTGAAGGTGGTGTTTTTATCTATTGATGCAGCCATAATTTTTAACATTTTAGGTCGATAATATATTTATGATTTTTAGCAATTTACCCGTTTTTGTCCTGATATGTTATAATCTTGGCTCGAATACCATAAAATAGTATTGTATTGGTTTATGACGTAGATTTTTAATCCAATTATTAAAACATTCAACAAGGTTTGAAGTGTTAATTTCTGTCACGCCCCAGAACCAGAATACTGGAGAGCGGAAGACAGACACAGCCAGCTATGTACATTGAAGTGCAACCCACCTCGCAATACGGTCACGGCTGTCTTGATGCATGAGGGTTTATCTACAAGTCAACAGTCTCTTATAGTCAAGAACAAGCCTATTGTCTCAATATCAAGCAAACAAATAATTGTTACAAGATGTTAGATCATCAAACATATAAAGTAAGGCATCCTAAACATTACATATTCAGATGATCATGAAGCTAGTCATACAAAATACAAGACTAGCAAGAGTTAAGTCATACATTATCAACCCTAGGATTTGTCAATCACGTTACAGCCCTTAGACAGACAGGAATAAAGCTTCAACACGAGCTAACACACAATCGGCGGCTAAACGCCTCAAAAGAATAATTTACAATAGAGCGGGAGAGCAAAATAAGAAAATCCATTCGTTACCAGGATTACGTCTGGTGTTCACCATCTGGCTGGAAGGCAGGTAAATCCTCGGGTGCTTCTCTGAAATCTGGCCATACAAAATCAGCTGGGTCAGACCCCAGAAAGAGCAAGTGCCACAAGGGAGGCTCCACTTAGAAACTAAAACTAGCATATAATAAAAGAAGAACTGATAAAAAAACATAGTTAAATAACATAAAAGACATGCTTTAAAGAACATACTAGCTTGTATTAAGAAAATAAGAGGTGGAATATAATTCCCATGTTAATCATGAGAGAATCATTTAGGCACGACCAATCAAGTCCTATGGCTTGCTATCATTAGCCAACTAGGGTTGTCACAGGCCTAGTTACTAACAAGATACAATGAGATGTTTTCGCGGTCACAAGCCCTGCAGACTATCCAGGTTATCCAGGCAAGGGTTACAAGAGTTATCAAGATTTCTGGTGTACTTTAATGCTTATGATTCAAGAAGTGCAACACATGACAGTGTGCTAAAAATGTGCCATACTCGTCGGCAGGCTACAAGTCCACAGGTGTGGCCGGGATAACGGGATCGCATGTAACTGGAAAATCTCTCTATATGAACTACTTAATCAATCTAGTCATTAACCTAGACAGATCCATTATGAATCCCTGATCGTGGTAACTAGGAATCCATGTCCTAGACATGATGCGAGACGAGACAGGTAGCTTGTACAGGCATATCAACCACGGAGTCCAGGCAAGAGTTTACACTAGCAAGACATGAATAGCCGTCGCAATAGCAATCAAGGTTATACATGTCATGTCAAGTTTACTTGTCACTTGTCAGGAGTACTTGTTAGGAGTGCGACTCGACGGGTCACTATCAAGAATTACCAAGACATGTCATATATCATGTCGAGTTCATGTCAAGTCAAGTCTAGTAAAATCTTATCAAGCTCAAGCTCTATCATGCTCAACAAGTTATTAAGTTGGGTCGTCACAAGACAAGTCAAGTACAGGGTACATCAAGGATCAAAACATTACATTACTCTAAGAACCACACAGAACAATCATAGAAATATATAACAAAAAGATCTTGGCAAGAAAAGATGAATGGGTCAAAGACGCTAGGTGGCAAATGGGGCCAGGGGACAAGTGGCGCCAGAGGGGGCAAATGGTGCCAGGGGACAAATGGTGCCAAGAGGCAAATGGTGCCAGGGGCGCGCGACTGGATAGCACGACGCTAAGGAGCGCCTGTTGAAAGGTGCGACGCTAAAGAGTGCGCAACCGAGATGGCTCTAATGTGCGCAAGCACATACTGTTCATCTTCCCCAACCAGTACCAAAAGCTTGGTTGAACCCATGAACTCCAAAAGCCATAACTTCTTCAAAACATGTCGAAATTGAGACTTCCAAGGGTCTAAATTGTGCAGAATTGAATTTCCCATAACATAGAACCATTAAATCTCGAAAATAATAAAATTAAAGAGATCAAAACTAAAAAAAACGAGAAAAGATACAACTTAGATCTACAATAATTCATCCATCAAAACCAAAAATGTCAAGTTCTAAAGAGGCTTAGAATCAAGTAGAGAAGAGAATGGAACAATAAAGCTTGAGATCTATCATGAAGCAAGTTGTACTTGCCTAGGGTTTCTTTGTAGGTGGGGAGGAGTAAATGAAGAAGAAGAATTAATGAGAAGAGAGATAAAGAGGTTGATATAAATATCAAACCAAGTCATCTCCACCCAACCCCAAACCAAACCATGCCAAGTTAACATTCCATGATGAACCAAGGTGAACCAAACCAAACCAAATCAAGACTAAACCAAGACTAGGCTAAATAAGACAAGTCAAAACACGGGCCACCTGACAAATGTCAGAAATCTGTATACGTATACTGAACATACGTATAACGAAAACCGAGAGTGATAATTTCTAATTAGAGCAAGAAGCATAAGCTATTGTCTAGTGCGCTAAAACCCGAGTTTTATCATCTACTCCAATAACCCATTTAAAAACACTCATGTTTTTAGCTTTAGTTATTTCAAACCAATACTTCCCATATGTTTCTTTGTAAGATCCTGCAAGAGAGTCTAATATACGTTGAGTCTAAATCTAGTTACTGATTTTAAATTTTGTTTAAAATGTTGACATATAAAGTGGCAATTCTTGAAAAGTACCACACATAGAATTTATTAATCCTTTTTATTTATTTAATTTAAATGAATTCTTTCGTTAAATTTTTTTAAAACACAATCTAAAATTGTTTAAAAACCATGTCTAGGAATTATTATTTTTCACTTTTAGCAACATCATAAGCAATCGAATATAATTGATAGTTAGGATCATGAGTACAAACAATATATAAGATATCTTGATATCTAGAAAGAAAAGTAGCGAAAGTAGCATCAGTACTAATCACAGGTAAACGACCCCTTAAAAAACCATCAATGCATGTCTTGAAATAAATATTTTTTTTAAAGTTATTATTTTTAGTAGTATTTATAAAACATTTGCTACCTGGATTTTTTTCGATAATTATAAAAGCAAACTCTTTAAGACTACTATATGAATCAATATAACAATAATTTATTTTATATAAAATAAATTTCTAAGCTTTCCAAGATATATAATATTTAATACGTATTCCGTGTTCTCTATATATATTATTTACAACATGCGATGGACTATACGACTAGTTATCTCTAATTTTATCAATTATCTTATTTTTAACCTATGTATTAGTAGTTAATGGATGACACCCTGTATGTTCACCCAAACAAGAATGCCAATTTTTTAATATAGAAATAGCAAATGTCTCGCCTTCATCAATGGCTTTAGTGATACTCTCCAATTACAACTTTATTCATTACATTTATATACTATCCCACATGTATTGCTTAAAGTAGTTGAACAATTGTACAAAATTATTTTCAATTTCTATCACTAATAAAACTTTTAAATTTAGAATGAGTTTCAAATATTTTTTTGACGAATAGTTTAGGAGTGTTAACATTACCATCAAACTCATTATCTAAATTTCCATTAAATCATCACTATTTTCATTATCGTTATGACTTTCAACCAATGTTTGTTCTTTGGTAAATGGAATAACTTGGTGAGAAGAACTATGACCAATATTAATGGTTTAATTATTAGAAGTACGTTTACTACTTATGTTAAGTATTTATATACGGTGATTGTAAGTTTACTGCTTATATTATTAATTCTTGTTCACAATCTAAAAAAAACAAGTAGATACAAAAATGTGTCTTAATATAAATTCATAATCGATAGAAAATTATTCAATAATTTGAATGCGTAAACTATCTAACGTATTATTCCAATCAGGTATAAGAATTTGGGTTAAACTTCCTTCGTGAGATTAATCATTTAGTGTACCTCCACTACTAAAATAAGGAGAATTAAGATGCACAAATGCGTCACCAATGTCCAAAAAAATTGTCGCTAATGTCGTGTAGCGACACATTTAACGGTGTCTATGACCAATAGCACAATCGACAGTCGTTGATTCATAAAATTTCACTCTTGCAACTAATTTACGATGCATAGAACGTCCCTAGAATTCTTAGATTTAGCGATATTGATCGACATCAAAGTAGGAGCGTCGATGATTTAGCAACACATAATAAGTCACTGTTTGTCGCCAAAATGGCGACAAAATAACGGACGTAATCTAAGAGATTAGCGACATTATCAATGACATGGCAAAGTCAGCCATGTCAACAGATTTGTGACGTTTAACAACATATGACATTTTAAAAAATCGAGCCTCTAAATGGAGATCCATGGTATTGTTAGACTCTGGACCATGGCGAATAAAGACTTTTGAGCATCTAAATGGAGACCTTCTGAACAAGAGTTTCTGAATATAGTAGAAAGAGCTTTTGAACAAAAACTTCTAAATGTAAAACTAAGTAGGAAGAGATTGCCAAAAATTGGTAAAAAAAAGAAGAACGACATTATTGTTTGCAAACGAACTGGACTTTAATTTATAGAGAAACAACCATTGTAACTAGCCGTTAGAAAATTACTAGAACAGTAGTCGTCGAAAAATTATTAGTATCTTATACTTGATTTTTGCCAAACCATATGACAATTTATATATGTCAAAATTGTTGGATACAGTTGCTGCCGTTTAATTCAAAAATCAACTCCATCTTCAATGTCTGACCATTTTCCTTTCTCAATTCTTGAATGTTAGAAATTATTCCAACGGACAATTAATGTCCAGCTCATTATTCTTCATCAATTTTCATTATTCTTCTTTAATCCTGAGGTTACGTTTAGCTCTCTCTATATATATTTTCGTTGGTTGCTAGTCTAAGAGAAGAAATAAAAAAAAAAAGGAGAATTACACTGCTATTTTCTTCCGTCTACTTTCTCTAATTTTTAGAATTTTTTAATCTTCTCTTTCCAAACATTTTGTTCAATTTCTTTGCTGAGCAAGCTAAATTCAGGTCAATTTTTTGGAGTTGTGTGCGACGACAGGATACCGGTAGAGTAGAAATTATACTACTAGGAGCATTCGGAAAAGTCTGCACATAAATCCAGATTAACTCGTAGGGCAGTGCTATGTGCACGACTTCTCCGGAGCCGATAATTTTTTATTTTGGTTTATTTTGTTTAAAAGTTTTGGAGATAAAGACAAATCTATCCAACAATCTAAGAGTTAATCTATATATTACTTGGCTGTTTTCCAAACTTCAAAATATGTAGATATAGATATTGTTATTGTTGCTACACATTTTATAATGTGTTGCCCGTGGCATGTTGTAAGTATATAGAAGTTACTTTTCCTTCTACTTCTTCATTATCCCTTCATTACAATCTTTGTAGATTAATTATATATGGATGAATGCGTAGTAGCTTATACTTAAGGGCATTTAGCTTTTGACGAAAAGAAGCATAGTGATCTTAGTTAAGGGATATATATGCACATGGCTTGTCATCTGAACATTATTTTGTCAAGTTTGATATGTGCTCTTTTTCTATGTTATTTTTTTTGATTGTTTGATAATACTAAATTTATGTATGCACTTGTTGTATAATTTTTCTTATTAGTTTCTCAGTGTGTTATCTGTTTGTGGGTTAGAACCCTGAGTCATATGAGCAGTAGCTGTGTAAATATGGCATACAAATGCAGTCAGATTTATGGTTGTGAAGGACCAATATTTTACGCCATCTGTTAGTATTAGCCGTCTTTCATGAGAAAATAATGTTCTAATCTTATATCATCATCATTAAGTGCAAAAAAAAAAAAAAAAATATATATATATATATATATATATATATATATATATATATATATATATATATATATATATATATAATAATTTTTTCCTCATGAGTTCGGCGCTAGGGTTTCCCCAAAACTCGGGAGACCCAGGCTCTGCCGCCGGCAGGGGAGAAAAGAGCGCCCGACCGGAAGCCAGTAGCGAGGAAGGGGATGACGCAACCATGGACTTGGCAGGGGGTTGGACGACAGTGGAGCGCAGGAGGAAACCCAAGCCCGTGGATCAACGAGGAACTCGGCAGGCGGCCGGTCATTCTCCCGCGGGAAGATCCCAATGGACTCGACAGGATTTGCGTCCCATTGGGGCGACACAGCAACAGCAGGGGATCCACCCCACGAAGAAGAGTCCGGTAGTAGAGGGCAATGGCCAGGGGGCCGACCAAGGGAAGAACAATAATAATGTTGAGAAGAACAAGGGGAAGACCCCTGTCCTGAATAGCCCAGAGCCAGGGGGAAGAAATCCACCAAGCTCTAAACCGGTGTCCTGGGTGGAGATCTGCAGACCGGCACCTATACGGGAAGAGGTTGATCTACAATACGTCGAACCGAGTGTGATTAATGGTTCGAGAGTGGTGGAGATAACAAAGGAGGACATACAGGAAACGACGAAGTATTGGAAGAATACGCTGATTCTATACGTAATGGGGAATAGGCCTTTCTACGGTCAGTTGCGAGCATACGCACATAGGGTCTGGCGCCCTAAAGGGGAGATGGAAATATTCTCGCGTGAGAACGGATTCTATTTCATCAAGTTCGCATATGCGGAGGACATGGAGAGGATTCTGGAGGGTGGTCCTTGGACTTTTGATGGGCGCCTGGTGGTTCTGAAGAGATGGTTCCCGGAATCAAACTTCGAGAAGGATCGTCTAACTACGGTCCCAATATGGATACGCTTACCCTGGCTGTCCCCCCAACTGTGGAGTATCCCTTCCATAATGAAGATGGCAAGCATGGTTGGCAGACCAATCTGGACCGATCTCCCCACCGCACGGAGACAACGTCTATCCTATGCGCGCATTTTCGTTGAGATCACGGCTTCAGAGCTCCCAAGGAAAATAGACCTGGTTCTCCCTAATGGGAAATGGACAACACAGGAAATAAAATATGAATGGGTTCCGCCTTCGTGCGCCAACTGTAGGTGTTTCAGGCATGTGAAGACAAATTGTCTCGACCCGCCTAGAGATGAAGATAACTTGGGACTCAACGGGCAATCGAATAACAACCAGGTCGAAGAAGAGGGTGATGTGACGATGGGTATCAGCAAGGATGGAGGAAATTCAACAAACGATAATGCAGAACAATGCCCCATGGAACAGGATGCTAACGGAGAAGGAGGAATAGAGAGACGAGTTGCTACCACATCTTCAATCCTAGGGAAGCGTCCAGGACCAGAACAAGAGCACACGAAGGAGACAAGTCTTGATCGTGCATTGGTTGTCGTTGAGTCTCAACAACACCAACAGCGGATGAGTGAAGAAGATAGGCAACCCGGTCAGGCGAAACAATTGCAGAAGATTGATGACTTCAATAGCAGAGCCAGGAGAAGAGTAGAGAGTCACGACGACGAGGATGTGCATATGGACAAATCAACAGGGTTGGAGGATCCAGGTATGGCGCTGACCACAGTAAATCCTAAGTGGACATTAATGTTACGAGGAAGTGCGAATATGCCAGACGGTATTGGAAATCAAGTGGAGGAACAATCTGACCCTCCGACATGTCCTAGGGGGAGTGAGATGAGCGATCAGGACCCTCAGCCTGAGTCTTAAATGTCGGCCATAACGTGGAATGTTCGCAGAGCGAACTCCATAGGTAAATGGCGCGAGATATTAAATGTAGTGAAGAGAAATAAATGCAATATAGTATCCATACTGGAGAGTAAAATCAAATCGGTGGATAAACTGAACAGACGCGTTCCACATCACTGGGAAGCTGTGCACAATCTTCAGTTAGGAGAGATGGCTCGTATTTGGGTCATGTGGGATACCCGTAGTTGGACGGGTCAACTTAAGTTTCTTTCTGAACAACTCATTGTTGTTGAACTGTGTAACAAAGGGGGTTTTCGTTGCATAGTGGGTGCGGTGTATGGGCATAATGACAGAAGACTGCGTCATCAGCTATGGAAAGATATTATCAAAATAGAAGCTGAGGTTGCGAATCAACTTCCTCTGGTTCTGAGTGGGGACTTCAATGCTATTCTTTCTGAGGACGAGAAGAGGGGAGGTCGGGCGGTGCCACAAGCCATAATTGCGAATTTTCAAGACTGTCTACTCACCTCCGGGTTGACTACATTAACCAAATTCGGGCACTTATGGTCATGGGATAACAGCTCCGCGTCCAACCGTATTTCCTGTCAGTTAGATAGGACTATTTGCAACTCCAAATGGATCGAGATCTTTCCGTATAGCAGGTCCGAAGGCCTACACAAAGGTATAAGCGACCATACTCCGCTATTGATACGCATGGTAGCTGACCGGCCAACTCGCCGACGTCCGTTCAGATTCAACAACTCTTGGCCGCTCGAAGATGGGTATCAGGAGGTGATTGACGCCAATCTCACAAGAGGAGTATCAGGTAATACCCAATATCAGTTTATTTCTAAACTTAAATTTGTTAAACGAGCTTTGAAAGCTTGGAATAGCAAGCGGCCCAAGGACAGGATTGAAGAGATGGACAAAGAACTTAGAGAAGTACAAGATCATTTACAAGCCAATCCCTCAGACTCTGTATTGGCGGCCAGAGAGGTACTCGCACAGGAGGCGATACGGCCCTGTCGCTTCAAAGAGGAAGTTAGCCTCCAACAAAGGGCGAAGTGTACATGGCTTAAGGAGGGTGATCGGTGTTCAAAATTTTACCACGCTACAATCCGAGCACGGCAGCACAGGAACAGTATTGTCTCCATCATAGATACGGAAGGGAAAGAAGTAACAGGGGTCGAAGGTATTGCCGAGCAAGCTATAGGTTACTTCAGTAATCTTTACAATCAAAGTACTTATGATAATACTTTTCCTGATATTACATGTAAGAGGATTGCCACTGATCTGGGTAATAACAAGCTGAGCCAGCCCATTAATATGGAGGAAATAGAGAAGATTATCAAGAAGGCGGACCCGAATAAAGCGCCGGGCCCTGATGGCTTCAATGCAGGGTTTTATAAGAAACACTGGAATAATATTAAATTTCAGGTGCTAGATGTGGTGCACGATTTCTTCACCAATGGACGTCTTCTGAAGGAAATCAATCATACTTTCTTAACTCTCATTCCGAAGAAGGAGGGCGCATCGGAATTAGGTGACTTTCGTCCAATATCTTGCTGTAATTTTATTTACAAAATTATTACCTCTGTTATGTGTGATCGGATGCAGGATATTCTACAAGAGCTTATTTCGGAGAACCAAACTGCTTTTATCAAGGGTAGATGCATCACGGATAATTGTCTAGCCCATGAGATGATAAGAGAATTCAACAAGGCAGGTGGAAAGAAGGGCTGTATCAAACTCGACCTCCGGAAAGCGTATGATACCGTTAATAGAAGCTTCGTCTGCTCAATTCTCAGAAGCATGGGATTTGCGGATTGGTGGGTGGACAGGATAAAAGAATGTATTATGACACCTACTTTTTCGATTATAATCCAAGGTCAGCCTCACGGGTTTTTTAGAAGCTCTAGGGGGTTACGCCAGGGTGATCCCCTATCACCGTACTTGTTCACCGTAGTTATGGAATATCTATCGTGCCTGATGGATATAGCTGTACACCATGGAAGGATAACACCTCTCTACAGACGCATAAACCCGACTGTCTCCCATCTGATATATGCGGATGACTTATTGGTTTTTATTGAGCCTTCTGAAAGTTCGATTGTAGCGTTGAATGATTTAATTGAGGAGTTCGGACATCGGACAGGCTTGCAACTGAACAGGGACAAAAGTAATGTATACGTCAATTAGAATTGTGCAGGGAAGGAGGAGTTGGCTCACAGGCTTCAGATCGAGATTGGCCAATTGCCGGTCAAGTATCTTGGGATCCCACTGTCCATCAACTATGCTCGGGACGCCGACTGTCAGGGATTGACACAATACGTCCAAGGTAGATTGGAAGGGTGGCAAGCTCAACTTCTTTCTTTCGGAGGCAGACTAGAACTTGTCCGATCGGTGATATAGGCGATAGTGAATTATTGGCTTCAGGCATTATATATCTCCGAGAAGACCATTAAGAATATCGAAAATATGTGTGCCAACTTTGTCTGGCGTGGAGGAATGCACCAAATAGCGTGGGCTGATCTTTGCAAAGCAAAAGAAGAAGGCGGAGTCGGTATGCTATCTCTACAGGTTATGCGCGAAGTAGCGATGACAAGATTAGCTTGGAAATTCCTCACAGGGAAATCAATGTGGGCTAGATGGATTAACAACCGTTATTTGAGAGGCAATAATTTTTGGATCCAGAAAATAGATAATAATTTTTCGGTAACTTTCAAGCATATTTTAAGGTTGCGGCCGTGGTTGAAGGAGAATATTTGCCGAGCTATCTGTGATGGCACTACCACAAGCTTGTGGTTTGACCCTTGGTTCGGACATAAGTCCCTGACCAACCGCCTCGGATGGCCTGTCTTTGAGCTTATGGGCAGCCACGAACAAGTGCAAGCCATCATTTGTGAAGGCGCGTGGAACACAAACACATGCACAGTTGGGAGATGGTTTGCTAATGAAATTGAGCAAGTTCCTATAGACGCCGAGGCCCAAACGGACAGGTGGGTCTGGGAGAAAACCAAGGAAGATTCATTCAGTTCCAAACTGATTTATAATCTGCTGCGCACCCATGATTCCACCGTCCCATGGGCGGAGGTGGTTTGGTTTAAAGGAGCTGCAACAAAGATGCAGCTATGTTTGTTTAAAGCAATAAAAAACAGACTGCTCACAAGGGATAGGCTTGCCCGGTTCGGAGTACAGTTGGGAAGCACGGATTGTGTATTATGTTATCAATATATGGAGACCTGTGAGCATTTATTTTTTTAATGCGTCTTCTTCGATTGCGTATAGAAAAGCCTGTGTGATGAGATTGGTATCAAACATGAGCAAGGGACGGGAATACAGGCCATAGTGGAGGGTATTATCCAAACAAAGAATCAGGGCCGAGAAATCTATAACAGGGCTAGATTACGTCTCCTATCGGCTGTTTGGCATGTCTGGCGTGAAAGGAATCGGAGGATCTTTGATGCTGAATTTCACTCTATTGCTAAAATTACAGCCAATATTAGACAGGATATAGAATTCCTCTCTAATTAATTGTTTATTAGAGGGGGAGATTACTTGTTACGGACATTGAGAACTTGTACACATTTTTTTCAATAAAATTACCTATTTCTTCATTATATATATATATATATATATATATATATATATATATATATATATATATATATATATATATATATATATATATATATATATATATATATTGCAAATGACCTCTAGCCTAGTGGTTAAGAGAGATGTATGCGGCCCAAGTGGTCGGGTGTTCGAACCCCAGTGGAGGAGAGTTCATCACAATTACCTGTTGCTTTAATATATATATATTTTTTTCGAACCCCAGTGGAGGAGAGTTTGTCACAATTACCTGTTGCTTTTATATATATATATATATATATATATATATATATATATATATATATATATATATATATATATATATATATATATATATATATATATTGTCTGCTACATTTTTACTAATTTGCATTCATTCTTTTCATTTTCAAACCAAGGAATCTCTTACTTACCAAGATGGGAACACCCCTTAACTTAAACCGTGTAAGCTTACATATGTATAATAGAGTTGTTGTATCCATTATATGTAATGATACCCTTGGGAGCTTGTATATTTTTGTCCTATATATATCTACATTTTATTTCCTATCACGGTTCTACTGTTAAATTCTTCTTATTGTTATAAAGGAATTCATCTACTAGTACATCCTAATAAGAGGACTAAATACATGGATATGAACAAACAACCATTTCGTTGTAGTTTGTATAGTCATATTAGAAAAAGGGAATATATTAGAAATATTGCTCTAGACATAAAAATGACATCTAAGTGATTGACTTTGCTTCCTCTGAAAGCATGATTTAGATGTTATTTTGTACATGTTATCTAAGAACATAAAAAAAAATTACTGTTAAGAATTTTATATTATTAAGTAATTTTTCGTGTGTTTAAAATAACTTTGTTGTACAAGTGTTTCCATTAAAAAGAAATGCTGCTTTAATTAGAGAAAAGTATATGATGTATTATCTACATATTGAATAAGTCCACTTGTGTGTTTTAAGGAGTTGAGCAAGTCTCTCATCTCATCCAAACCCTAAAAGGTTTCATTCTTGAATGTCTGACAACTCCTTAGTGTAATTTTTTTAAAATATTCTTTCTTGTATATGTATATTTCTTACTGATAGTTCTTTTTTTTTTTTTGAGCATAAAAGCAGAGACCATTCATTCATTCAAAACAGTGTTACAAACAGATCTATCACGAATGATCAGATCAGTAATACAAGGAGGGATGATATCATGAACTTGTAAATAGTTCACAGAGTTGTTAAACAAAGAGTATGTGGCTAATACATGAGCACAAACATTTAGATTCCTATGAACATAGGAGAAGGAAACACCATTGTTCATGTGAAGTAATTTCTTAGCATTTGCAATGGTATGTCGAGCTAGCCAAACTGAGGATTCTTCCTAGTGAGAAATGGAGTCAATAATGACCTTGCAATCTCCTTCCACAGTGACAAACTGTAGGTGTCTTCTCTCAATGATGACCAATGCCAAATGAATTCCAAGAGCTTCAGCTTCAGTTGGTGAACCACCATCCTGACATTTTGAGAAAGCAATGATGAAACTGCCTTCCGAATCACGTAAGATGGCCGAGGCTGCCATCTTACCATCCAGGTAAGCCCCATCAAAATTAATTTTCCATTTTCCTGGAGTAGGTGGTTGCCAATGAGCTAGAGGAGTCAATCTGTTGGATGTCAAGATGGAGGGAGATGTGCTCGATCCGAGCACAGCTTCATGCTTCTCTTGAAGGAGTTTCGTATCATAGATGATTCTTTGTGTAGATATTCTGACATTGTTGAAGATGAAGTTGTTCCTGGCCTTCCAGATGGACCACATTTGGTATAAACAGCTGGATATAACATCTTTATCACCAATTTGTAACAGAGCAGTCAATAAGGAGCACACTGATAGTTCTTAAGCACTTTACTGCATTCTAAATGTTGTGTACGTTAGCCAACGTTTACTCTTGAATTCTTTGGATGCTTCAAATGGGCCAAACGTTCAAAAATTGAATGCTTTTAAATTTTCACATGTTTGAGCATTAAATAGGTTAATTATAATAACTATGAATTCTTCATGTTAGAATACCAAGCAAGCAATTAATTATCAAATGGAGAATATTATTTGCATGTATAGAGTTTTTTATATTATAAATTTGGCGTCAGTATGGCTAGTTTTTGGCTTTATTCGGATTTTGTAGGGACCTCTATGCCCGCTCAATAGTATTTAGGTGGACTTCATGGACTCAATGTGTTTGTCGACTCTCGAGTTCAGTTTTAAGAATCCCAACCCTGCACCTTTGTATTTATAACACTGACTAGTTGTTACGAAACTTTCTCCATAATTTTAAGCTAATGCTTTAATGTTTTCATTAACTGCTTATTTAGATGCGATTATTATTTTGGTTCCAATGTTTTCAAACATAGAAAGGTCCTAGGTGCTCTGACTTATGTTAAACCTTGCTGTTGGAAACAATGGGAAACAAGTTAAGGATATAAATTTATATATTGTCGATGGAAAGTTGTGAGAACACTCGGTCTCTATCTTTGCGGCTTAGGAAGCACATTTAAATTTTATGTTTTTTTTTGATGTACTACTACCTTAAACGACTATTACCAGCAGTATTTTACAAAGATGCAATTCTATGAACTCTTTACCCATAAGCACACATAGATACTTACTAACTTACTACCATATGCACTCTCACACTGGATATTAAAATATTTGGTGTATGTTGAAGTATGTAAGTAATTGTATATACATAAATATTTTTCTCTGGTTATTTTGATTATCAAATTTCTAAAGGCGCCTTGACCCTATACTTTATTTGAATATATGCTCAAATGCTTTATATTATTTTTCATAATGCTAATCTCGTGAGAACTTTATTATTTTTTGGTAGATTTAATATATGATTGGGTGCTAGTCAGGTTCTTCCAAGTTCAGTACTTGGGCGCTTGATAAAAATAAAATAAATTATTGGTAATTTTTAATGTTAAAATTCATTAAAAATATATATTGGTGTATTGGAATAAACAAGTTGTGCATCAGTTCACATTGCATTTCTTATTAATATGCAAACTAACATTTATTTTTTTGAAGACAGAATTGTAGAGAGTTTTATCTTTTTCGGACATGATCTTTGTAATATTATTTCTTCTAGTCAGAAGTATTAGAAGTTGTGACATGTTAGAAAATGAGCAAACATTCTAAGGGATAAGAACTATCTCAAAATAATGTATTAAATAACATTTATTCTGAAACGCTATTACTAAGCCGAAATCAAGAAGTACAAAATTGCTCCGATGATGTGGAAAGGTAATTTTTCACATTTACAATTCATATATTCTATTCATTTTGATTTCTAAGTTTTGTTGGACAAATATATGAAGTATGTGAGCCATCATTATTGGTTTCTGGTGATAATGGATAATATTCTTTCCTTGATCAGTTTACATGTTTGAACCTTAAATGACTATATTATCACAATATTAGAATTTCTAGTCAGAAAAAATTATAATATTATTCTGTCACAATATTTAGACAAACTTTGTATTTGCTTATATTCCGTGATGCTATAATTCTTTTGACTCGTTAAAATAATTTAGTCACAAGAAAATAGTTAGTGAAATTGAAAATTCCTTTAAATTTGAAGTTTTAAAACCGGCCCCTAAGCGACACGGTACTTAATCGTTCCGCTGTGGACATCCGCTAGCAGGAAACCGGCCCCTACAACTAACCCAAGTTAATCAACACTTGATAGACTAAAAATTTCTTAAGGTTGATTAGCAAAATCACTTAAACTATTATTTTAGTACTTTAGATTACATTTTTATAAACATGGCTAATAAAGATAAATCTTTGGAGCCATGAATGAAAGATACTGTGTCTTACTTTAAGAGGTGACAAAGTAAGATAATTTTTGACTCACTATCCTAAGGCTTATATCAACAATTAGTGGAATCACACATTTTGTTAAATGGATTCTGATGACACAGAGTATGATTTAGGAGTGATCCAAACATCTTGCTCAGTCAAACCAAAAGCTCCTAAAGAAATAGATTAGGTTTCATAAATTTTTAAAGTATTTTCTGTGTCATTATATGACATTTTTTCGGATATAAAACACTAATGATCACTAAGATCCAGTGTAAGGTTTCCCCCGTGGAACAACTTAGATACTCATGATAAATTGATAGGACCTTATGACAAACTAGCATGGCTAGGAGTATCAAAGATTTGAAATAGTATATTTAAACATAGTTTGTGCTGAAGTTGAATGGCTAAGATATCTTATGATGTGTATATCAAATAGATCAAGGCAAATTTTACTTGTGCTTTGACTTCATGATATATTGAAACTGAATAGATCAAGCATCTTATTATGCATATACATGATCTACATATTTTTGTACCTGACATTTGTTTCAAAATTATGCAAAAGCATGATTTTATGAATTTGAACAGGTACTAGCAGCTGCATTTCAAGAAATTAAAAAAATATGGTCTTGACTTTAAAATTTATAAAAGAACCTTACAGATCTTTTGACGAAGAGTCTGTTTACTCTTGACGAAGAGTTTGTCTAGGAAATTAACCTTAGAATCATCGAGGGAGATGGGGTTAAGCCGATAAGTTAGTCACCAGCAGTGACAACCAAACCGAGTCTGATTGGAGATCCCAAGAAGCCGGTTCAATGGGTAGAAACAAGTTAGACTAGGACTATTATGGAACGCTGACCCTGAGATTAAATTCTCTTAAAATAATATCCAAGAGGCTGTACGATATTGTACATGGATACTCCATCCCTATGGTGACAGTATTCCGGTGTGATTTGGTTAGGATAAGTTTTAGAACTTTTAATAAGTCCAAGCATGATTATGTAGGATTGACTCCAATCACCAACCCTTTGAGGACTTACCTATGCGAGAGGTCGTGAAGGCCGCGATTATGGGACATGGCGAACCCAGATAACTCTCATGAATATGGAATACGTGCGCATGGCCAACCAAAAGTGCCACCCGATAGACCCAAGGACCTCTAGCGTACTATGTGTGCTATTTTCTGAATCTGGTTCAAGAAGTCTGATTCAAGACATAGTCCATTAAGTACTTCTTCAAACAAAGACAATAGTCACTAAGTGAGATTCAAGGCTGTAGTTCATCTCATCTATGCATAATATATAATTGTCCAGAAATTTACAACTGCTGCTATTTAATGCAAAATCAACTCCCTCTTCAATGTCTGACCATTTTTCTTTCTCAATTCTTGAATGTCAGAAATTATTCCAACGGACAATTAATGTCCAGCTTATTATTCTTCATCAATTTTCATTATTGTCCTTTAATCTTGAGGTTATGTTTAGCTCTCCATATATATATATTTCCGTTGGTTGCTAGTCTAAGATAAGAAAGAAAAAAAAAAAACAGAAGGAGAATTATACTATGCTATTTTCTTCCCTCTACTTTCTCTAATTTTTAGAACAAATTTCATCTTGTCTCTCCAAATCTTTTGTTCAATTTCTTTGCTGGGCAAGCTAAGTTCGAGCCAATCTTCCGGAGTTATGTGCGACGACGGGATACCAGTAGAGCGAAGATTTTACCACTATGAGCATTCGGAAAAGTCTGCACATAGTTCCAGATTATCTCTTAGAGTAGTGCTACGTGTGCGACTTCCCCGTATGCCGGTAATTTTTTAATTTTGGTTTATTTTGTTTAAAATTTTTGGAGATAAAGATAAATATATCCAACATAAATTCCACAAGACGGTTTGGAGGAATCTATTGTAAGTTTTATTTTTTATATAATTTTTTTGTCATCCTATTTTTAAACTTAATTTTGTACGATAAAATTTTATGTATTAATATACTGTTTTCTTTCGCAATTGGATCCTACAGGTGAATTGGGCTGAAGCCCACTGATATTTTTTTGACTAAGTTCAAGTTTTGTTGAAGAACTCAATGGAAGTTGAATGGAACCCACTTCGAACTTCTAACAAGTTCCTCGGCTTCTAAGAGTTCTCTGAGGCCTCGAGTAAACAAGAAGGCCCTTACCACACAACCACCATGACATCTTTAAACCAATGGACAAGAAAATTTGCATTTTATATTGGAAGAAAATAGAATAAAACCCAATAAATATTAAAAAAAATGCTTGCTTAAATTACACAGATGTTGCCAAATCAAAGACTTTCATTTATGGGCTGTTTGGTTACATGATGTGAATTCCAAATTTACAATCTACATGATTTGGGATTGGATTTACAAATCTAGTGTTTGGTTTGTCTATAATTTGGGGAGAAAGTGAAGGACATAATTACAGTCCTATTTTCTGTTGAGGCATTTTTCTCCTCTTACTTTCAGCTCCCCACATTTTTTTTCTTTTTAGATGTGAGTGGGAAAGTCACTACTGCGGAAGGAGAGAGGATGGTGGCAAAGATGTTGACGACGGCGGTGGAGAGGATGACTACGACGAAGGAGAGAGGGAGGAGGAGGCATGGTGGAGGCAGTGGCGAAGAGGTCCGCGATGGAATTTATCCACTTTCAAGTTTCAAAATATCACATATCCAAACATTAAAAATCACTTTCAGCAGACAAGAACATAAAACTTGAAAGCATACGTATTTCACTTTCATAAGATATAAGTCACTTTCACACTTTATTATACTTTTAAGCAACCAAACAACCCCCTATTGGAAGGAACAAAACTCAGAAATATGAAAATTATTACTTGAATTACATAGATTGTGTTTAAAGAAAACGTGAATGAAGAGATCAACAAAATCCCATAATAAGAACTTATCGAGTTATTCAATTACGTCGCAAATTGTGGCGAGTGCCTGTTCGTTCTGTCCCCTGAAAAAGTACTTGCTCCACCCGTCGGATCCTATTTGTCAAGTCCTCGACAAGGGTAACTAAATTGTCAAGCTTCCCATCAAGCCTCTCAAGTTCTACCCTAGCCTCCTAAATCTCACAAAGAAAAAAAAAAAAAAACCAAGTCAAGTATACCATTCCTTACTGCAAGAAAATAATATTTAGTATTTGGTCAATAATTTTAAGTATCACTAAAAGCACAACACTAGTTAGCAAAATATTGTAAATTTTGGAAGTGGACTGTCAAAATTTTGTCAGCACTGTACATACTCAAAATTGTCAAAATTTAGACAGTCCTGAACATACACAATTGGGTCAAAATTTTGACAAATCTCATATGGCTGCCAAAATTGCGATGTACCTTTAATAAGACACCATAATTTGAGTCATACATGGTATGTTTATTTCCTTTGAAGTCATTAAAATTTGTCATTTCTTCTAGGATGGAGATCGAAAGTTGTCGAAAATACCTGTGCTGACTTGCTAGTGGGGTTTGCGGACATACTCTTTTGGGATATATTTGGAGGCTGTAAATGGGCATATATATACTCCTATGTTAGGATGAATTTCAATATAAACAATAACAAGATTAGAAAACCAATGAATCAATGAATTATATATATATATATATATATATATATATATATATATATATATAAAATTAATTGCCTTCTTATTCTTTTCAACATTTTTGTTCGTCTCCTCCTCCTCTTCCTCATCGCTTAGGTTATCTAGCATTCTCACTTGATTAGCCAAAGCTTCCCGTCTATCCAATGGGACCCCAGTCAATGATAAGGAGTTCTGTCATCGACAAAAGTATTAAAGAAGTTTTTTGCTGCTTAATTTTCAACAAATATTTACTGTAGCGTACGAAAATTATTACTCTAAAAAAAATTATCAAGCACAGGAAGAAGATGTTAAAGACTTTACCATTGTACTTGCAGCTAGGGATGGAAGATAGATAGGCAGATGTTTTCAACACAGGCTGAGTGGAACGAGTAAGGGAGCTTAGGCTTCGTGCTATACTTATAGTAGGAAACCAGATCTATCATTTTCAGGTCAAACGTAAGAAGCTATAGAAGCAATTATTTGTTTATCATCAAAAGAAGTTTCCAAGCAAGCTGTAACAAGCAACCGATATTATTTCTAGGAAAGCAAGTTGCAATATAGTTTAATCATCAATGCGCCCACTGCTATCAATTTGGTTGTTGGGAAGCAGAGATCCTGGATTGCAGGTGTAGAAGCATTTTCAAAGTCCAAGCGCATGATTTCTATGCTCAAAAGCTATGAAATCTACTCTATACGCTATGCGCTACGAAGCTATGCGCTGAAAACAGTGATTCTGCATAAATAGGCAATAGCTTATGCGACATTCTTCAAAGCAGTGAACTTTGATGTCATGCGACAAATACACATATAGACAAGCCGCATAACTCATTCTGACACTCCATTGAAAGTCGAGCCGTCTCGAGCAGTGTCCAGACGACGGTTGTAGAAGAGATGTCAGCATTGACATCAGCAGAATTCTTTATGCTTTACAGCTGTGCAATGTTGTCATCATGCGGTAGATTAATCATGCGGTAATTAAATTCATCATGCCGTAAAGCATCATGAAGACCAATCTGCATCATTGATAGTATGCTCGATGATCAGTCTGCGACAAAAGCTACATGTGCCACATGAGTAGCGTGGCCCCATGCTATTTACTACGTGGAGATCGTGTGCTACATGGCCGCATGTCATACATGTTGTCTTGAATAAACGAAGCCACGTGACAGCCTGAGCGTGACATGCATGCACGACTTAGCCCAAGTACTGCTAACAAGCTATGCGTTAGCAGTATCTTAGGCACATCAGACATTAAATAATGTATTCTCTGTCTTATGCGTGCATAGGATCACCCCAATGTGGTTGGCTATAACACTACTAAAATAAGCCAAATTAGCGACGTCCAGATACGTCGCTAATTAAGGAAAATACGTTGCTAAAGGTAATTAGCGACGACTTTAGCGACGAAAAATGAAGGTCGCGAAAAAGCTAGTCGCAGATGACAAATTCGTCGCCCTACGTCGCTGTTTGCGACGTCACCACAATGTCGCTGGGTCGTCGCAAATATGGCGACGTAAGGCGACGAACAGGAACGTCGCCATATTAGCGACGTTGTGCGACTACGTAGCGACGTCGTTCCTTTTTATGTGCTGACATGTCATGCATGCCACGTCAGCAGTTTAGCGACGTATAGCGACCAAATTAGCGATGTCATGTCTATGACACGTCAGCAACTGAGCGACGGATCGCGACGTGACGGCGCTAATTAGCGACGTCTGTTTACGTCGCTATACGTCGCAGAACGTCGCTATACGTTGTAACGCCCCAGTCCCAAAATACGTAGGACTAGGAACGTAGACATGCCAGCTGTATTCATACGAAGTATACTCCAATATATGAAAGCCTCGTATAAATACATAAGCTGTAAAATGCAGTAGAACCATAACTAATCTCATCCACACAAAATAAAAGATAAAAGATCATATAATGAGAATAAATTTGTCTTGATACAATATGTTGGGCGGAGACAAATCCACTACCAACAAAATAAGGAATAATACATAGAAAATGAAATGAGTGGCGAGCGAAGCGAAGACGATCCAAATGCAATCATCCTCGAAGAAATAGCGAAGATCATGGCTAGAGCTAGAACACCTGCGAAAGACAATAGCACACACCTGGCAAGACAACCAGGTCCTCAGAGGGACGTAACAAGACACATAATAGCATGTCATATAAATTGAATAAATATTGCTCAAATAAATAAGTAAATCGAATTATAACATGTTCCAATACGCACCTACTGAACGAGCGTACCATCCCCCAACTAAACAAGGACAGGAGATGTTAAACTAATTCACGGCGACGTATCTTTCCATGCTATGAATCCAATATGGTTTCCGGACCCCAACAAGGTTCAATACCTTCTCATCGAAGTAGTAAGTCACACCTACAACCAAACAAGGACAAGATGTGACGAACTAATCCGCGACAAGTTATTGTTCCAAGCCACGGTCAGATACAAGTACCCAAACCAAAAGTACTCGTACCTAACGGATAAAGGTAGCCTACCGTTCTAAGTGAAATGTAGTTAAGAACAATCCTTCCTACGTATGGGCCCTGGCTGAATAGGATCGGCGTAGTCCCCCTTGGGCACTAGAGGCCCCATCAGTAAGAGCATGACGTTCCGCAGAATCGTCAGTGGCCGTCAGTAATCATGGGTCATCAACCCCGTATCTCCAGCGGAGAGTCCGGGTCACAAGGGAAGTGCATCGAAGCCCATACGCTAAGGAATTGTCCTCCCCACCCAATGCCTACTGTGTTGCATCCACAACACAAACCACTATAACCGCTAAGTCAAACTAGCATGCAATCTCTATTAGCGGTTATTCCTATCGCACGGCTTGTACGTACTGGTGGCCAGCCTATCATGCACTTCCGTGTTCTACATGCGACACACAACTTCGTGTTTACAGCGTGTCAAGGCCAATGAATGCAACACACAAGGTGGTCCCTTAAATCTAGGTTTAATTTGTAAGAAAAATAATACACAGCAGGAATATAAATGAACAGTAAGTTCTAACAGTTATGCCATGTATCACAGTTTATTTTGCATAAAGAAAATAATGAACATGCATGAAATATGAGCTAAAATAATTAAACAGCAAATGGCAAGGTGTCTTGCCTGGTAGAGCGCCTGGTGTGCTGCGATAATCAAGGTGGCATGAACTGCGACTTTGATGTAATAACTACACATGGGGACCTCTGTTGATGGCACAGACAGTTCCATTGGGTCCAGAACGGTCAAATTAGTTATGGTGGACATAAGGTAGTCTCGACATTGGCGAAGGAATAGGAATAACGGGATTGGTCATGGGAAGGAGAAAATCAAAGAAAAATGGATAATATATATAGGATTTTTGGAAAACTAATTATAATACTTTTAAAAATATATTACACTAGTCGAAAGAAGTTTTAGGTAAATACTTTTAAAATAGAAATCACTTTAGGCTAAAACTCTAAGTTTGTGAAAATGAATTTATAGGTAGAAAACTATATTGGAAATTCAATTATAAATAAAACTTTATTTAAAAATCACTTATAAGTAAAACCATATTTATCAGCTAAAAATACTATTCTATAATAAAAATATTTTTGGATAAATATTTAAGGCCGAGAAAAATTTATTCTAAGGTTAAAACTAGCATTCGAATATAGATGTAGGTCTCAGGATATAGCTTGTAGAAAATATTTATATAATTATCAAACAATTGTATTTAATAACAAATACTAACAATGATAATAGTAAATAATTAAAACTATGATAATAATAATAATACATAGTTGAAGATACTTTTATTTAATCAAAAACATTTACAATTTATGTGTATTCTATTTGTATCAGTGGTGTTAAATATAAGGGTCATAAAATAATAATAATAATAATAATAATAATAATAATAATAATAACAATAAAAATACTTAATAATCCATTTACCATTAAAACTAACATAAAAAAATGAAAGAGAAAAAAAATACTAATGCTGATAATAGCTGGCCTGTCCTCCTTCTCGTTTCACGAGAAAGGAGCTCAGCCCAAATAAAGTGAAAGAGGAAAACAACAAAAAAATAACCACAACAACAATCAAAACTATTAATAATAATAATTAATAATGATGATGATAGGAAAGTATTAAATATGATAATATTAACATAAAAATAAAATAAATAAATACTGCTTAATAAATAAATACTGCTTAATACAAAGTTCTGTTTACTTCAAAAAAACAGAAAAATAAAATAAATAAATAACACAGCTGTCTTCTCTTGGAAGACGAAAAGAAGAAGGAGAAGAAAAATCAAAAGAGAGCGAGAGGGAGAGAAAGGAGCGGAAGTGTGAGAGAGGCGGCGGGCTCGGGATCGACCGGCGACGACTAGGGGCGGCGGCGGAGGCGCTCCGGAGGAGGGAGGAGAGGATCGGGGGAATGAACGGCTGAGGTCGGCGGACGACACAGCGGAGAGGCGGACGCGGTAAAGAAGTCGACCGGGCGGCTGAGGGTTGTGAAATGGGGAGGAGCGGCGGAGCTTAGGGCTGGCCGCGGAGGAAGGCGGTTCGAAGGGGGTTTCGTGCGGCGGCAACCGGCGCGGGAGATCTGGGCGGCGCCGCGCTGGAAAGTCGGAGGCGGAGGCGTAGGCGGAGGGTTTCGAGAAGAGGGCGGCGGACGCGGCTCCAGGCGGGGAAAGGCGGTCGGGTCCGGAGGAAGGTCATGGCTCCGGCGGGGAAGTGGGTTTGGTCGGGTTCACTGGTGGGCGGAGGATCTAGGGCCACTGGCGGCGGTGGCCCGCCGTCGCGGGGGCGGAGCTCCGGGAGGCTGGCGCGCGGCGGAGGAGAAGCGGCACGGCTCCGGGATGTGCGGGTTTGGCGCGTCGGGCGGCGCATCCACCAGCGGAGGATGGCGGTGGCGGCTGCCGGCGCTGCGACGACCAGGGCAGGTGAGGAAATCCCCCCTTATTCTCCTTTGATTTGCTGGTGGGTGGTGTGATGACGACGAAGGTGGTGGTAGTGGTTGTCGGGGTTGTCGTTGATGGCCGGGGGCGGTGGAGGTTGGCGATGGCTGGGATCCGACGGTGCTGGGAGAGGAATACAGCGGTTATGCCGTGGCGACGGGTCGGGGGTGACTCGGCGTTTGGGTTGGCTGTCCTCGGGACGAGGCTGGAGGCTGTCGTATGGTTGTGCTGTGATTATTTTAGGGGTTTTGTTTGGGTGACGGTTGTGTTGGTTCGGGCTGCGACAATGGCCATGGTTGGGGTTTATGGTGGCAATGGTTTGTGGTGGAGGAGAGGGGTTAGCAGGGAGTCGGGATGGCAGGGCAGTAGCGGGGTGTTGGTGTTGGTGTTTCTAGGGTTAGGAGGGTTTCGGGTCTGCGGCCGTTGGCCGGGAGAGGGGCTAGATATGGTTGGCTGGCCCGGCTAGGCTTAGGTTAGGTATAGGAGTTGGTGTCGGGATTGTCGACACGAAGGAGATGATGTAGATGTACCAAAAATAATCTATTGGAGTTGAACACCGACACGATGCACTCTGCGATGGAAATTTGTGGAAGAATAATGGAAAGTTGGAGGAGTACCTGCCTATTTATAGGATGTGGGAATTCCCAATTGGATAAGCATTAGGAGTAGTTTAAACCAAAAAATAGATAGCTTACAATTTAATTTAAAAATCAATCAAATCCAATCTAAATCCAAATCCAATTAAATCTAATTTAATTCCTTTAGTTTAAAATCAAATCAATAAATCAAATTCCAATTAACTTAATCTATTTAAATGTATCTATGGAATCAAATCAAATTTAAATTGTCACAAATATTTCAAAAATATGTTTTCCAAAAATACTATAATAATTAATTTCGAAAATTATATTATTTAAAATAAACAAATAAATAGTTACGAAAATATATGTTTGTACAATTAATATTTACATAGATATACTTTTCTAATTTACCATTTTATAGGAAAAATTTATTTATTATTATAACTATATAAATGAAAGGCTTTTCATAAAAGTCATAAACTTGAAAAATAATAGCTAGAAATAATTTTTGTCTACATTAAAAAATAATAAAAATAATATTTTTCAAAAATATGTACGCTCGCACATATTCGCACTCGACGAGCAAGAAAAATAATTTCGTGCGCGGCGTACAATACGACTACGCAACGTACACTACAAAATTTTAAATCGGTACCAAGTTTAAATAAAAAAAAATAGTAGAAATTTAGGGGTTTTACATCCTACCCAACTTAAAAGAATTTCGTCCTCGAAATTAAGAATTAGTAGGGGGCGAGGAGACACAAGGGGGTATCAATGGGGATCCAACTATGACAAAGTTTTCACAAAATCACGTCGTAAGAAATCGCGATCTAAATCATTGAAAGATAATATGGTATGGTCACGTGGGTCGCGAGTTAAGGCACGAATAAGAGATTGCTAGCTTAGGTTCATGCCTAAATCAAGTGACTTGGAAGGTTCATGATAGCGAATATAGGACCAAGAAAAGGACGAGTGGTTTAGGGTGAAGATATAGCAACATTGAGTGAGAATGGTCATAGCCGATGGGAAGGTTAGAGGAAGTTCTAGTATGACGCTTTCGTCCCTCTAAAATAGGTGAAGGTGAAAGCAATAGAGTTCGAAGACGATGATATCGAATACGAATTCGTGATTCAAAGACGACCGAAAAGAATTTCAAAGGAATTGTCAAGGCAGTCGCGGATGGGACTCTAGAGGACAAGTTTAACCATATCCCCATCAACGTAGAATAATAGGCAAAAGCGAACCAAAGTGCACTTGGTTGATCAGACCATCATGCACCGGTTCTGATTAGACCATATATTAGTGGACATGCCCAAATAACATATGTCTTGAAACAAGCTTGATAAAAGAATAAGCTTGTAAATACTAGGCTATATTAGCATCATTAGTCAAGATGGTAAAAACATGGGCACGAAAGATTAAGATTGAAAGAAAGCAGAATGATTCTAAGTCATATCCTATGTTGGTCTCTATACAGTCGTCCTATAGTCTTCTTGGCCAAGTCCTTGGTTGACTAGACGGGTTAGGTCCTCTAGATTCTAGGATCTAAATAAGCTTGCTAATATAGGTCACTAGGTCAAAGGGGTTGCTAGTTCATAAGGTTTTCTACCCAACTTAAAGAATTTAACTAATGGTGTTTGGGACATCTAACTTGTAGGGTCAATCTCTAGCAAGCACGAAAAGAAGATAAGGATAATGATAGAAGGAATCAAGCAAGATATAATTGATGAGTCGAACGGTAGATAAAATCAAGGAAATAGGTCAAGTATGTGGATGAGATCCTAGACTTCTAATCCTATACGCAGGCTTGTTTGGTACGGTAAGGTAACCAAACAATTTATCTTGACCTGCATGGGCCACCACAAAAACATGTAACGCCCCAGTCCCAAAATACGTAGGACTAGAAACGTAGACTTGCCAGCTGTATTCATACGAAGTATACTCCAATATATGGAAGCCTCGTATAAATACATAAGCTGTAAAATGCAGTAGAACCATAACTAATCTCATCCACACAAAATAAAAGATAAAAGATCATATAATGAGAATAAATTTGTCTTGATACAATATGTTGGGCGGAGACAAATCCACTACCAACAAAATAAGGAATAGTACATAGAAAATGAAATGAGTGGCGAGCGAAGCGAAGACGATCCAAATGCAATCATCCTCGAAGAAATAGCGAAGATCACGGCTAGAGCTAGAACACCTGCGAAAGACAATAGCACACACCTGGCAAGACAACCAGGTCCTCAGAGGGACGTAACAAGACACATAATAGCATGCCATATAAACTGAATAAATATTGCTCAAATAAATAAGTAAATCGAATTATAACATGTTCCAATACGCACCTACTGAACGAGCGTACCATCCCCCCAACTAAACAAGGACAGGAGATGGTAAACTAATTCACGGCGACGTATCTTTCCATGCTATGAATCCAATATGGTATCCGGAACCCAACAAGGTTCAATACCTTCTCATCGAAGTAGTAAGTCACACCTACAACCAAACAAGGACAAGATGTGACGAACTAATCTGCGATAAGTTATTGTTCCAAGCCACGGTCAGATACAAGTACCCAAACCAAAAGTACTCGTACCTAACGGATAAAGGTAGCCTACCGTTCTAAGTGAAATGTAGTTAAGAATAATCCTTCCTACGCATGGGCCCTGGCTGAATAGGATCGGCGTAGTCCCCCTTGGGCACCAGAGGCCCCATCAGTAAGAGCATGACGTTCCGCAGAATCGTCAGTGGCCGTCAGTAATCATGGGTCATCAACCCTGTATCTCCAGCGGAGAGTCCGGGTCACAAGGGAAGTGCATCGAAGCCCATACGCTAAGGAATTGTCCTCCCCACCCAATGCCTACTGTGTTGCATCCACAACACAAACCACTATAACCGCTAAGTAAAACTAACATGCAATCTCTATTAGCGGTTATTCCTATCGTACGGCTTGTACGTACTGGTGGCCAGCCAATCACGCACTTCCATGTTCTACATGCGACACACAACTTCGTGTTTACAGCGTGTCAAGGCCAATGAATGCAACACACAAGGTGGTCCCTTAAATCTAGGTTTAATTTGTAAGAAAAATAATACACAGCAGGAATATAAATGAACAGTAAGTTCTAACAGTTATGCCATGTATCACAGTTTATTTTGCATAAAGAAAATAATGAACATGCATGAAATATGAGCTAAAATAATTAAACAGCAAATGGCAAGGTGTCTTGCCTGGTAGAGCGCCTGGTGTGCTGCGATAATCAAGATAGCATAAACTGCGACATTGGTGTAAAAACTACACAAGGGGACCTCTGTTGATGGCATAGACAGTTCCATTGGATCCAGAACGGTCAAATTAGTTAGGGTGGACATAAGGTAGTCTCGACATTGGCGAAGGAATAGGAATAACGGGATTGGTCATGGGAAGGAGAAAATCAAAGAAAAATGGATAATATATATAGGATTTTTGGAAAACTAATTATAATACTTTTAAAAATATATTACACTAGTCGAAAGAAGTTTTAGGTAAATACTTTTAAAATAGAAATCACTTTAGGCTAAAACTCTAAGTTTGTGAAAATGAATTTATAGGTAGAAAACTATATTGGAAATTCAATTATAAATAAAACTTTATTTAAAAATCACTTATAAGTAAAACCATATTTATCAGCTAAAAATACTATTCTATAATAAAAATATTTTTGGATAAATATTTAAGGCCGAGAAAAATTTATTCTAAGGTTAAAACTAGCATTCGAATATAGATGTAGGTCTCAGGATATAGCTTGTAGAAAATATTTATATAATTATCAAACAATTGTATTTAATAACAAATACTAACAATGATAATAGTAAATAATTAAAACTATGATAATAATAATAATACATAGTTGAAGATACTTTTATTTACTCAAAAACATTTACAATTTATGTGTATTCTATTTGTATCAGTGGTGTTAAATATAAGGGTCATAAAATAATAATAATAATAATAATAATAATAATAATAATAATAATAATAATAATAATAATAATAATAATAATAATAACAACAATAAAAATACTTAATAATCCATTTACCATTAAAACTAACATAAAAAAATGAAAGAGAAAAAAATACTAATGCTGATAATAGCTGGCCTGTCCTCCTTCTCGTTTCACGAGAAAGGAGCTCAGCCCAAATAAAGAGAAAGAGGAAAACAACAAAAAAATAACCACAACAACAATCAAAACTATTAATAATAATAATTAATAATGATGATGATAGGAAAGTATTAAATATGATAATATTAACAGAAAAATAAAATAAATAAATACTGCTTAATAAATAAATACTGCTTAATACAAAGTTCTGTTTACTTCAAAAAAACAGAAAAATAAAATAAATATATAAATAAATAACACAGCTGTCTTCTTCTGGAAGACGAAAAGAAGAAGGAGAAGAAAAATCAAAAGAGAGCGAGAGGGAGAGAGAGGAGCGGAAGTGTGAGAGAGGCGGCGGGCTCGGGATCGACCGGCGGCGACTAGGGGCGGCGACGGAGGCGCTCCGGAGGAGGGAGGAGGGGATCGGGGGAATGAACGGCTGAGGTCGGCGGACGACACAGCGGAGAGGCGGACGCGGTGAAGAAGTCGACCGGGCGGCTGAGGGTTGTGAAAAGGGGAGGAGCGACGGAGCTTAGGGCTGGCCGTGGAGGAAGGCGGTTCGAAGGGGGTTTCGTGCGGCGGCAACCGGCGCGGGAGATCTGGGCGGCGCCGCGCTGGAAAGTCGGAGGTGGAGGCGTAGGCGGAGGGTTTCGAGAAGAGGGCGGCGGACGCGGCTCCAGGCGGGGAAAGGCGGTCGGGTCTCCGGAGGAAGGTCATGGCTCCGGCGGGGAAGTGGGTTTGGTCGGGTTCACTGGTGGGCGGAGGATCTAGGGCCAATGGCGGCGGTGGCCCGCCGTCGCGGGGGCGGAGCTCCGGGAGGCTGGCGCGCGGCGGAGGAGAAGCGACACGGCTCCGGGAGGCGCAGGTTTGGCGCGTCGGGCGGCGCATCCACCAGCGGAGGATGGCGGTGGCGGCTGCCGGCGCTGCGACGACCAGGGCATGTGAGGAAATCCCCCCTTATTCTCCTTCGATTTGCTGGTGGGTGGTGTGATGACGACGAAGGTGGTGGTAGTGGTTGTCGGGGTTGTCGTTGATGGCCGGGGGCGGTGGAGGTTGGCGATGGCTGGGATCCGACGGTGCTGGGAGAGGAATACAGCGGTTATGCCGTGGCGACGGGTCGGGGGTGACTCGGCGTTTGGGTTGGCTGTCCTCGGGACGAGGCTGGAGGCTGTCGTGTGGTTGTGCTGTGATTATTTTAGGGGTTTTGTTTGGGTGACGGTTGTGTTGGTTCGGGCTGCGGCAATGGCCATGGTCGGGGTTTATGGTGGCAATGGTTTGTGGTGGAGGAGAGGGGTTAGCAGGGAGTCGGAATGGCAGGGCAGTAGCGGGGTGCTGGTGTTGGTGTTTCTAGGGTTAGGAGGGTTTCGGGTCTGCAGCCGTTGGCCGGGAGAGGGGCTGGATATGGTTGGCTGGCCCGGCTAGGCTTAGGTTAGGTATAGGAGTTGGTGTCGGGATTGTCGACACGAAGGAGATGATGTAGATGTACCAAAAATAATCTATTGGAGTTGGACACCGACACGATGCACTCTGCGATGGAAATTTGTGGAAGAATAATGGAAAGTTGGAGAAGTACCTGCCTATTTATAGGATGTGGGAATTCCCAATTGGATAAGCATTAGGAGTAGTTTAAACCCAAAAATAGATAGCTTGCAATTTAATTTAAAAATCAATCAAATCCAATCTAAATCCAAATCCAATTAAATCTAATTTAATTCCTTTAGTTTAAAATCAAATCAATAAATCAAATTCCAATTAACTTAATCTATTTAAATGTATCTATGAAATCAAATCAAATTTAAATTGTCACAAATATTTCAAAAATTTGTTTTCCAAAAATACTATAATAATTAATTTCGAAAATTACATTATTTAAAATAAACAAATAAATAGTTACGAAAATATATGTTTGTACAATTAATATTTACATAGATATACTTTTCTAATTTACCATTTTATAGGAAAAATTTATTTATTATTATAACTATATAAATGAAAGGCTTTTCATAAAAGTCATAAACTTGAAAATAATAGCTAGAAATAATTTTTGTCTACATTAAAAAATAATAAAAATAATATTTTTCAAAAATATGTACGCTCGCACATATTCGCACTCGACGAGCAAGAAAAATACTTTCGTGCGCGACGTACAATACGACTACGCGATGTACACTACAAAATTTTAAATCGGTACCAAATTTAAATAAAAAAAATAGTAGAAATTTAGGGGTTTTACATACGTCGCAGATATTATAAAAAAATTTAAAAAAATATGTTTGGTATTTTTGTTATGCTATGTGTTTGTGTTTACACAGACACACATCATCACAAAAATACCAAACATAATTTTTAAAAAATTGGGTAGCACCTCCTTTGTATATCAGATCATCGCTTATAACCCAGCGTAGTTATATTTGTCATCCCCGTCGCAGATATGACAAAGAATATCACAAAGTAAATATCACAATGAAAATACCAACAAAGTAAATATCATAAAGTAATATCCAACAAACATACATGTCCACAATGGAGGGCAAATAAGAATGAAAATCGGTGTACAGAACGGTCAATAGGCCCATAGGGCCAATACATACAAAGATGATAAAAAAATCTATTGGATCACTGAGGACCCCTGCCGCGCATCTGGGATAGCATGTACTCATACTTCTCCTGTGTGAGCTGCACCGTAGGGTGAGTAGGAGGCAGTGCAATGTCTGGAGTCGGCCCCGTCGATGGACCGAGAGGATGTATCTGCTCCAGCTCTCGCAGTCGCTCACCATGCGTAGCAAGGGTACTCACCATCCTCTGAGTACTCTCCTCAATCGAAGTTTGTACCTGAGTGAGTGAGGCAGACATGGTCCTCTGCGATCCCTCCAGCTCGACCTGTCTACGCTCTGTACGCTGCGTAGACTCGATAAGCGTGTGCAAGCTGGCAGCTGTAGCCTGCTACAGACTCACCAGCTCCTGTATACTGCACTCGACCGCATCAAATCGTCCGGTGATCATCGGATCGTCGGATCGTCGCTCTGCGGTATGGTGATCAGAAATCTGCTGCTGCAACTCGCGACGCAGCTCGTCGATCTGACGACCAATATGTTGAGCTCGTATTGACGCCTACAAAGCTGGAGACTGCGCACTGACAGAGGGGGCCCGGGATGACTCTAAAGCTAAATAGGCGCCGTAGGATCCCGTACCATAGTACATACCCTTCTGAAGACCGCCAATGGCGGTCATCCAGAGGTCATCCTGCGATAAAACTGTAGGTGGCTGGGAGGAAGTACCGGCCCCTCCCTCTGCTGGCGCACTAGCAGTAGCAGCCGCCTCCTCTTATAGCCGAAGAAACTCGGCCTAGAACAATGTTTGCTAACGTGTAAGTATTTGCTAAAGTCTATATTGATATATATTTTCCTGTTTTCTAAATTATAGTAAATTAATATAAAGAATAGAACGTACATATGCCTGTGTCGCCCTCTCGTCAATGAACTCTCCAGCCCTCCGATGGGTGACGAGGAAGACGGTCACCATGTTCGGGTCCTCACCCATTTTTACCTGTTAAAATATATTATCTATTATTACTATTAAACATTCTATCCAACTATATATAAAATGATGTCCGTCATAGGAAACATACCAGACGACGAAAATGCTCCGTCATCGGAATGGAGCCACCACACCACTTACTGGCGCTCGACCGCGCCACCTTGGCCTTGTCAGACCTCTCCTGGTACCTGGCCTTACCGAATCTAGCCTTTATCGCAGTCTACTGCTCTGGCGTGATCCAACCATTGATCGGCTTTCTGGCGTGATCACGAAACTTCTGGTCATGGATCGCATTACGGATGAGCTTGCCTGCGACGGCAGAAAATTGGGTCTCGATCTTCGCCGCCCGGTGTGGTGGATAGAAATAGGTCCTCTACAAGAAGTAAAATAGAAAAGTTATATAATATACACAAATAATTATTAAAATTTAAAAATAAACAAATTTTTTACCTTGAAGTGGGCCACCAAAAGGCCTTCCTATCTGCGAGAGCATCTGAGTAGTTAATCCAAGGCCCACCATAGTTCTGCCTCAGAAATAACCCCAGGTGTCTCAGTACTGCAGGAGGCCGATATCTATACAATAATAAATTTCATGAATATATATGTACATATAATCATTTGAGAAATATATATTAACTAATTAACTTACTTCGTAGGCCCGTCCGTCTAAATCTCCATACGCGTCTCGTCCGGAGGAGCGCATGGAGGGTCGCTCTTACCTCCTGCCTAGGCAGGATCAGTCTGATCGTCGTCCTCCATATGCTCGGCGTCGGCTCTTCCCATGGAGCCGTCGATAGGAGGAATGCTGGACGCAGGAGGAATGTTGGACGCGGGATCAGGAATGCTGGACGACGAGGGAGGAGTCGCCAACCTGCTGGAACTGTCCTGTCCCGGTAATAGATCGGGAACATAACGGTACACTGGCGTACTCGGAGATGAGGATGAGGGTACGGAATCTGCATCCCCAGCCCGAGGCAGACGGGACTGCCTAATATAATATCCTCCGCGTCGTCCTCCTCCTGGTCTAGTCATACCTGATAATAACATATGACAATAAAATAAATATACATATTTATATGATAGACATCACAGATTTTTGAAAAATCTCATAGTCACAGATAAAAGTGTCACTAAAGTGTCACAGATTTATATGATAAAAGTGTCACTAAAGTGTCAAATATGATGATAAAACAAACATACAGATTTAATCCTCTTCTGAAAATTCATCTAGTTCGTTAAGCTCATCTTCTTCTTTTTCTTCTTCCTCCTCTACATCTTCACTTTTATCTACATCTTCCTCTTCAGATAATTCTACTTCTTCTACATAATTAGACGTGTAATGAGGAACTTCTGTCGTGTCCATTTCTATAATATTTGTTACAAGAGGTAGTTCATCCTCCTGATAAGCTATATCGTCAACCTCAAAGGTATTTCTAGCTTTGGTCTTGCATACTGCCCACCAGTCCGACCTTGTTGTTCTCCGTTTAGGATAACTTGTGAAGTACACGAGCTGAGCCTGACTTGATAGGACAAATGGTTCATAGGCTTGATATCGACGCCGATAGTTTATATCCATAAGACCGTGCTTGTCTACTTTCTAACCTTGACCTTCAATCGGATCGAACCAATCACACCATAATAACACAATCTTAGCAGCTCTATTCCATAACTATATGTCAGCTCCACAATCTCCTGTAGGACGCCATAGAAATCGTTGCCCGCATCAACATCTTTGTAGTTCGAAGATCTGATACACAAATAGCTATTTTTGGTGGAATCGAGATCCACAAAGTTGTCTCTGATCGGGCAAGTTGTTGACTTGAACCTAAACCCATTAACACAGTAGCTTGGCCATATTTTTGCAGCATAAATTGGTCCCTTGGCTAGCGTTCTAATAGACTCATTCTCAAGTCTTGCGTATGGACGATCGACTTAAATACCACGAAAAAATAAATTAAGCTCATTCTCAAGTGCATATACAGAAAGGTAATTACAGAGTTCTCAAGTCTTACATATGCACTCAACCATGATGGAAAATAATGCCTCATTTCTTGTTCTAGTTCTTCTTCTGTTATGTGTGGCCTACCTGACCTCACATCATCATTAAATATGCTAAAAACAACATTGTTCAATTAATGTAATAATATAATAATCAACACTATTAAAATAATGTTGACGTATTAATTACTTACCCCTCCAGCTTCTCTACTTCATCATCGTCGCAGTTGAGTAATACATACACCTGAGTAGCCCTTAGCTCATCATCGTTCAGATATCTCTTCTTTATTTTACCCGATGGCTTTCCTGGGGCATTGAATACCTTCAGTATTGTATCATTACATTCATGATCTCCGTTGTCGTTTCTGGAAGCTCTCGTTCTATTAGTTGCAACATGAGGCTTAAAATATATCGAACAAAAGTTTGTAATCTTCTCGAGAACATAGGCTTCACAAATAGAACCCTCGACCCATGCCTTATTTTTCACCTTTCTTTTTAGGTGATTCAAATGTCGCTCGAACGGGTACATCCATCGATATTCGACGGGTCCACCAACACGTGCCTCATATGATAGATAAATCAGCAAATGCTCCATAGAGTCGAAGAATCCAGGAGGAAACACCCTCTCTAGCTTACACAGTGTTACCGCAATATCCTTCTCTTGCTTTTCTAGACGATCAACGAGCAATTTCTTAGAACAAAGATCCATGAAGAATATGCTAAGCTCCGTCAATGGATCCCAAACTGCCTGCGGTAAGAATTTCCGAAATGCAATTGGAATTAACCTCTCCATGAATACGTGACAATCGTGGCTCTTCATACCCGTCAATTTATTTTCTTTCGGATCGACACATCTTCTCAGATTTGACACATATTCGTCTGGAAATTTTAGGCCCTGAATCCATCGACAAAGTCTCACTTTATCCTCCTTATCCAGTGAGAAAATTGACTTCGGCAGGAACTGTTTTCCATTCTCCTCTATCAAATGTAACGCAGGGCGTTTGCATATTTCTTCTAAGTCCAACCTGGCCTTGGAATTGTCTTTCGTTTTTCCCTTTACGTCCATCACAGTATTAATTATGTTATCAAACACATTCTTCTCAATATGCTTGACATCAAGATTATGTCTAATCAGATTGGTACTCCAATATGACAGATCCCAGAATATGCTCCTCTTTGTCCAGTTATGATCTCTACCAAATCCATCGCACTTGTACCCAGTTGTAGGATCTTCGATAGCACTTAGAAAATCTCTAACCTCCTCCCATATCGTGGCTCCGCACCACCTTGGCGGTGGATCACCCTTCTCTACAACGCCGGCATGGAATGCATTCATGTTCCTTCTGAACGGATGATCTTTTGGCAGAAATTGTCGATGACAATCAAATGAGCACGGTTTTCCTCTGTGTTTCAAACGGAAAGCCTTAGTACGGTCCATGCAATACGGACATGAGAGACGGCCATGAGTGCTCCATCCAGATAATATTCCATAGGCCGAAAAGTCGTTGATGGTCCACATAAGGGTTGTCTTCATCTGAAAATTTTGCTTCCTGGAAACATCGTATGTGTTAGCGCATACTTCCCATAACTGATTCAACTCATCTATCAAAGGCTGTAAGTACACATCAATGTTCCTCTTAGAATTGTTCGGACCAGGAATTATAACGGTTAGAAACATGTACTGAGTCTTCATGCACATCTAAAGCGGTAGGTTACACGGAGTGACAATCATAGGCCAGCATGAATACTGGGATCCCGAAAGACCAAAAGGAGTAAAATAGTCAGAAGATAGCCCCAACCTGACATTACGCGAATCTGAAGCAAAATCAGGATACACTCGATCAAAGTGCTTCTACGCTTCTCCATCGGATGGGTGATCCAACACTCCTTCAATCTGTTCTCGCATGTGCCAACTCATATTTTTGGCCGTCTCTTTCACCATAAATAATCTTTGCAACCGCGGCGTTAAAGGCAAGTAGTGCATTGAATCGATCGGTCTTCTTGCACCGGTAGACCTTCCTGTACTAGTTGTCTTATAGCGATCAACACCACAAAATCTGTACACATCTGCGTCCTTCTCGTCTTTGTAGTACAGCATGCACCCATTGCGACAAGAATTGATTTTCTCGTATCCCATCCAGAGCGATCTCACCATCCTCTTAGACCGATAGAAGTCTTTAGGTAACTTAGCACCCGCCGACAAGATCTCTATAATCAACTCCAACACTCGGTTGTAGCATTCTTGCGACATGTTAAAATCTGACTTAATGCTCAACAGTCTTGTAACCACCTCCAACGGTGAATGATCCTCAAAACCAGGATACAATGGAGTCCTTGCATTCTCCAGCAACTCCATGAACTTTGCATCATCGATATTCGGTGCCTCCTCAGCTGCACCATGAACGAAACTAGGCCCCGCAGTGTCGAAAATCATGTTCACGCACCCGTCGTCGTATGCATGATTATATGAAACAAAATTAGGTCCCGCATGTATATACGACTCAACATAAGGCTCCGGCTCTGGTGCTAAAGACACAAGTTATCCGTGTGTGGTCCACTGATAGTAATTAGACGTGAAATCTCTCGAGTACAAATGATATGTCACTTCCACTTCTGGATAATATTTCACGTTATGACATTTCACACACGAACACTTAATTTTGGTGCCATCCATGTACTGAGGGAACGCCTTAGCAAACTGCAGAAACTGCTCTACTCCCGCTATGTATTCATCCCGCACACCACACATATCATCAGGACGACGATTGTACATCCATGAACGATTCCGCAAGTAGTAATTCATATCCATTTGGAAATAATTTTGCAAAGATGGACACACATTATCCAAAAGGCACAAATTCGTATATTATGTCTTATTATGGGACACACATTAGTAGCGGACAGTTACTAATAACCATGCTATATCGCACATAAGTTCTTGTGTATCCAACGTGTACACATGCGCTATCGATTCTTACTGATGTCAATCTCATTCAGACACACTAGATTCGTTTCGATATCGCCAGGGTCAAGAAAATTGTCTTAACATCAATTTTCAGGACTTGAATATAATGTCACCTACAACCGATATCTAAGATCCCATGACAAAGTCAAAGACCCCATGAATATAATGTCACCTACAACCAATATCTCATTCAGACACACTAGATTCGTTTCGATATCGCCAGACCATATATATATATAATGTCACCCACAACCGATATCTAAGACCCCATGACAAAGTCAAAGACATTATTGACAAGACTTGAATATAATATCAACTAATTACAACCACAACTAGTACTAAATAAGTCTCCTAGTATGATATAGAGGTAAATAAATAGTATACTAGATTGACTGATACTCAACTGAACACCCTCTGGACACATACTCAAGCCTATACTACACACTCACACACCACTCTACTATACTCACATAGACACAGATAATTGTTACCTTATTTTATATATATATATATATATATATATATATATATATATATATATATATATATATATATATTATACACACTAACACACTCTCAAACACTACACAAACCTATAGCTAATGCATACACACACTAATATCTATATCCCCATATACATTTAGTATCACACACTAATCAATTACTCTCAACTCTACACACACACACACACACACACACACACACACACACACACACATATATGTGTAGCTATATTTACCTTATAACTTAGTATCTTGAGATACCCAATCCTTACCTACACTTGGCAATTACAATAATTTTCTTTCTAATACTAGCTAATAATCTAACAATGTACTCCATCCCCGATCGGGTTTAAATTTTTATCCCCGTCCCCGTTTACCAATGTACTTCCGTCCCCGTCCCCGCAACCTGCCCTATTAACACTTTTGGGAGTGAATTTTTTGTCCCCGTCCCTGTTAATAATTTTTTCTTTATAGTATAAACTATTTCATTCCAAAAAATTTTACAAGACAATGTTGATAAACATTCACACACAAGACTAACAAGAAATTTTGATTTATATCATCTAACTCTCTATCTCGATTCCCTTGTAATTACTCGTATTGTTCAATGCATCTCTCTTATTTCTCAAATACTATATACATTATCATCACTATCCTCCTTAGATCTCTCTCCCTCTCATGTCCTTTTTAAACATTCATGTGCACCACATGCACACAAACAGCTACTAGATTCTCCAAGGCCGTTGTTGCCTCTAATGAGTTCAATCACAACTCTTCCCCTTCTCTTCATATTCATTTCATTCTTATACACCAAAGAACGTATTTATTATCAATATATTTTCCATTCATTAAAACTTTAGCCCTTC
This sequence comes from Iris pallida, assembly GCA_029216955.1. Taxonomy (NCBI): domain Eukaryota; kingdom Viridiplantae; phylum Streptophyta; class Magnoliopsida; order Asparagales; family Iridaceae; genus Iris; species Iris pallida. Next base: position 12,100,686 of record JANAVB010011800.1, read on the forward strand.
ATCCATTTTATACTAACGATCACATCACCACAGGAGGTATAAAAGGAGGGTAATCGCACCCGATGGTGATTAACTACATAACTATACATACTCATTTCACACAAACTTTCCAGTTCTTCCTCCTTATTCTCCACTCTCTCACACACATAGAGCAAGAGAATATGATCCTCTCTTCCGTTCCCGCATACCCCTACATACCCATTACCTATATTAGAGAGACAACCATTTTCTATACTGTCGAAGGTCGATTGTATTGGACGCGACATGGAGGATTCCAAACATCGTCGGTGGACGTGTGTGTGTGTCCTTGTGTGTGTGTGTGTGTGTGTGTGTCCATGTGTGTGTGTGTCCGTGGGAGGAGGAGGAGGAGGAGGGAGAGGATTTAGGTTAGGGTTTACCTAAGGAAGATGAGAAGTAGCTCGGATTGGGGGAGGAGGAGCTCGAGAAGGAGGAGCTCGACGGGGGGGTAGGGGTCGCCGGGGGTGGAGGGAGTCGCCGGGGGGGGGAGGGAGTCGCCGGGGGGGAGGGAATTTGTCGCCGGGGGGAAGAGCTCGAAATTTCTAATTTTTGAGTGAGGAGGAAAAAGGAAGCAGCGTGCCCTAAGCAAAAAAGTTAGCGACGTCAAGAGTAGACGTCGCTAAACGTCACAAACATCTTAATATATGGCGACATATTTTAATAATATGTCGCTGAACGTCGCTATTCAGCGACGTAATCTATCTAATGTCGCTGGACGTCGCTATTCAGCAACGTTTTGCGATGTCTATAGAAAGGAGTCGCTATATTATATATCTAGCGACGTAATTTCATTCCGTCGCTAAATTACGTCGCTAATTTAGCATATTTTAGTAATGTAAATAGAGGGGACATGTGCTTCCCACAGACACGCACACAGACAATGATAAAAGAGAGAGCTTTTGTATCAAAGTCTAATTGCTGTCCATTCTGGCAGTGAGCCAGAGTTAGCGAGCTTCTGCAATCTTCGCAACAAATTGTCAATGGAGTAAAGAACGCGACCACAGACTTAATCTCTATCACTCCAATTCCTTAGATTTTTGTACTTAGAATTCTTGTATCTAGGATTCTCTTGTACTCATTTCTTTGGAAGTTCTAATACAAAAGTTTTATACTTTTTTAATTAAAAAATGGCAATTTTTTTGGGGAAGACCTTCTTTACCGACGAAAGGTGGTGGTACAATTGGACGTCACAAAAATTGGCTCTACTCAAAGGATGATAGTTGTGCAGTTTGATCAGTAGGCCTACGAGAATATGTTATCGGGGGATGGCTCTACTCCTTCCTCTAAGGTGCAGAAAGCCAAAATAAATTGCAAGACTTGGCTCCCGAAAGTTCGCAACGCTTTTCCAAACGTCAATGATGATACGAGGAGATCTCTTGTCATATATGACCCAAACAAGGCTCTGTCAATGCATAGCCCAATGCAGGATATGATTGTTGATGTACCAAGGCAACTGTTGGTGTGGCACATGGCTCTAAACATGCGCATGTCAGGCCAATGAGCTGCGTTCCATGCACGAAAGGAGGAATGTTCAATACTTCATGGCAAAGGAAAACACTATGATGACATAACTCTTGTGTTAGAAATTCTATCCAACCCATGCGTCAGCAAGGTACAATGAAGTCTCAGAACAACGCTGGGAAGAAAAATGCTACTCCTCAGCGCATGAAGACCTAATGTATAGAGCAGAAAAGAGATTTTGTCTTCAACATTTTTTTTTCGCGACCAGAAGTTGCGTGTACCTGATGGTAAGTTGTACATACTGTAGCGCCCCACTTTCGATAGGCGACGGAACTTCATAATATGCTTGCGTCGAGTCAGATCGTGTAGCTCCCCTTCCCGAAAAATTTTGAAATATTTTTTGTTTTATTCATTTGATTTAAATGGAGATTTTACGATTTTTATAAATAATTATTTAAGTTAATTATTACGGTAGATGACTCTAGCCATAGTTGAGTTTTGAAGTACTAGACGACTAGGATTTGTGGCACAGGAGATGTAGCAGTGTGCCTTGACTAGTGTACTAGCCATGCCCGGGGAAACCTAGCCATAGGGATGTCGTAACTAGGAAAACCAGGCCAAGTTGTGACATGACCATTATAAATAGTTAATTATTTATTATTAATATTATTTGACGTTTAAGTGACCCGGTCGTACCGAACTAGTCAAACTGGACCCGAACTGAATCCAAGCCCAGGTAGGCATGTAGTGGGACCAAGTACGACCTTGTAGACATGTTTGGTAAGTGTAAGTATTTTGTATATATTTTCAGAATTGACAATTATTTTCTAAATATTGTTATAGGTAGATTATAGGTATTATTATTATTATTAAATAGGGCTTTACAGAATTTGTATGACCTTCTGGAGCCATATAAGTAGGGTGCATGTTACATCCATCAGAAACGAGTTTTAGGCTATTTTAATTGTTATTAGGATTTTATTTTAATATTACTTTGTTTTTACTAAAGATAATGATTTATATTTATTAAATTATTTACTTTATAAATGATATGTATAAATATGTGGGTATTTATAAATATTATATATGTATGTATTTATATGTATATAAATGTATACGTGTATATATATGTGTATATGTGAATATATGGATATAAGTAGATAAATATACATATAGGTATATACGTGCATAAATATATATTTATATAAGTGTACATGTGAAGATATATATATATATATATATATATATATATATATATATATATATATATATATATATATATATATATATCATATATGTACATATGCGCATGCATATATAAATATATAAAGGTATACTGTGTGTGTATATATATATATATATATATATATATATATATATATATATATATATATATACTATAGTGGTTAAATAGAAATAAATAGAAAAAGAAAACAGAAAAAGAGAAAGAAAACAGAAAAAGAGAAAAAGAGAATGAAACAGTAGTAGGCGGGCCTGAGCCCCCAGGCCCACGTGAAATTCCCCCCAAACCGAGAGCTGCTCAGCCTCTAAGCTAATCCCCTCGACCAAATTCCCTCTAAACCGAACTCACCAGCCCAAAACACCCGAGCTCCTCTACGCATATATACCCACACACGCGAACGAAAGAAATTCCTCAAAACCCTAACGACTCCACACCTGCGCCTCCCTCCCCCACACGGCGCGCGCCCCCACGATGGGCCGGCCGCCATCGACCAGCCAAGCCACGGCCGTGCGATGCAGCAGCGCGCGTGTTCGCAAACAGAGGAACGACAGCAAACAGTCCCTGGCCGACCCAACTTCGAGGTGAGATTTCTCCCTCCGTACTCCATGAAAGTTTGATCTATCGATTCCTACACGAAGCCAATATAACCCTCTCTAGATTCCCATGACTGGATCGAGATATAGCCCGACGACCAGTCAGGAAAATTGAACCCAAAACCCATCGAAAACTGTTTCAAAAACAGAGCATAGTTAACCTAAAACCATAAGTTTGCGGTCAATTTTCGACCAGGATAACGCGAACCTTGGAAAACCGCTTGAACAGATTTGTTGACAACATATACAAGATGGCAACCCCAATCATAGTTTTATTTTTTATTTGTTAGTTTGTGATTAATTCAGTTTCAAACTTTTAGAAAAAACTAGTTTCGAATTATAGAAAATCAATAAAAACCCTCGATACGACGTGCGTCCCGCTATTCTGGGCGACGTGGCCGCGTACCGTAAGCATCGAAAGCTGCGTAACGGCTTCGTGGTCGTGTGGGCTTTGGCGAAATTTAAATTGGTCGCGTGTGCGCGACGAATTTGATGCGTATCCGTCGAAATTTACCGTATCGTGCACTTTGCAAATTCTTCAATTACTTTGTGCACGCTCGTCAGATCGAGACGAAACTTGCGCCAACAGAACTGTATCATTTTTCTGGTCCTGTATGCCAAGTTTGGTCCGATTCTGAGACAGTTGATATATACGCCGTTTTGTGGGCCCTACGGTCCCACTCAACGGGTGATTTGTGCATGGCCCCCCGGAATCCAACTTTGGACATACGGTTGGGTTCGTATCGGAAAACCGGATCTGTAGACATATAGTTTGACAACTTTAGAGACCATTGACTCTGGCACGCTTTTCGGTGCAAAGCAGGTCCAACGGCGGACATCGTTTTTGTCCAAAATTACCGTTTTGCCCCTGTGTTCAGAATTGGACTTAAGGACAGGCAACCCTAGCTAATTTGACTATTCTGAGAATGTTGGTAACGTTTATTTCAGCTTTTGGAGACAGTTGTGATGACTTGGACTTTCTGACTTGTTGATTGGCGATACATTGTTGGTTCTCCGTGCAACCCCCAGGCAAGTATACCTTGCCGAACATATACAGTATTTACATGGTTTCTCCTCCTTTATTGTACTCCTTTTTATATTGTCACATGATTACATATTGTGATTGATTTGTCCTTGATTGCTTTACTTGTTCTAGAATACGTGCACGTATAGGATGTTTGACATTGCTAGAATATTGGCCTCTTTGTGTTACCCTTTTCTCGTGATTGAGTTGTCAGTTTCTATATATGTCCTTGACCATTCTTGACTGGGAGTATCTTGTATTGTACTACAGTTGAGACATACTATAGATTGGGAGTATCTTGCATTGTACTACGACCTATAGCCGATTCTTCTACCTTGATATCACTTGATTGACTTGACTCGAGGCATGCCATAGATTGGGAGTATCTTATATTGTACTACGACCTATAGCATATATTGATTGATTGATTGACTTGACTTGCGACACTTTAAATTGGGAGTATCTTGCATTGTACTACGATTTATAGGAGTCTACTTGACTTTGTATTCTTTAGGAGAGGAGATCGATATTAGAATTGGCTAATCTTGACTGGGATTATCTTACATTATATTACAGTCAAAATCTACTATAGATTGGGAGTATCTTGCATTGTACTACAAGCTATAGAGGTTAATCGATTGATTGGTAGCCAAGTCTAGTATTATATTTCCTCACGACTCGTCGTCCTTAGATGTTTCTTCTTGCAGTGTTCTTATCCTCCACACCTGTTATTTACTATCATATTAGTACGCATGTTTTATGTATCTTGCTAGTCCTCTGAGGACCTGATGATCTCTTCAGGTAGCTGATTGCACGGAGTTAGTTAGCTGAGCATGTGGTAGTTGACTTCATCTGCATGATTCAGGTATTTTGTTAGTGATATTGATTTACTATCTTTCTCGTGCTTTTATGATATATTCTGCTTATCAGCTTAGCTTTATGGACTCCCATTATTCTTGGAGTCTAATCGGACATATATGCTAGTGGGCTGTAGACCACGACCCATACTTGTTCATTCTTGTTTTATATGATTCCTGTGGATTGAGATATAGTTTAGATTAGACATGACACCCATGACCTTGACAGCTTATACGTACTCGAGTCGGGCTGGAGTCCGCTCGATACGTAGCTGGCTTGCTCACGAGCTCGCGTCCGAAAACCGGGTGCGGGTCGTGACAAGTTTTTGTGGTGGCCCATGCAGGTCAGAGCATATCGTATCGGTTACGTAACTGTACCGGTACGAGCCTGCGACCTTGACTAAATCTTAGAAATCTCAATCCACTCTGCCTTGAAAATTCTCCTAGAAATTCTCCATGTCCTTGAAAACTCTATATTTGCTCTCGATTATACTTCCTTGCTTCATGTGCCATTGATTCTCGTCCCTTTTATTTCGGGGTGACGAATGATCGTGCTATCTAAGATTTATCAGAAATTCTTAATTTATAGTATAATATTGCTTGACTATTAAATATTGGTTGTTTATATATATGAGGAATTATAGGTACCATATGTCCTAGATAGTCTTGGTAGAATTTTTAGTCACTAGTTAGAAAATTATATGATTTTAGTGACCTGTGTTTCAAGGTAGTAGTGTGACCAAAGGTGGGTAGAAGTCCTCAAATATTCTTGGTTATAAATATTTGTGAGGAATTAAATTTGAGGAGATTAAGGTTAAGGTAGACTTTCTCCTTGAATTTTAAGAATAGTTACGAATTTGAATTTCGAGGACGAAATTATTTTTAAGGTGGGTAGATTTGTAGCTCCCCTTCCCGGAAAATTTTGAAATATTTTTTTGTTTTATTTATTTGATTTAAATGGAGATTTTACGATTTTTATAAATAATTATTTAAGTTAATTATTACGGTAGATGACTCTAGCCATAGTTGAGTTTTGAAGTACTAGATGACTAGGATTTGTGGCACGGGAGATGTAGCAGTGTGCCTTGACTAGTGTACTAGCCATGCCTGGGGAAACCTAGCCATAGGGATGTCGTAACTAGGAAAACCAGGCCAAGTTGTGACATGACCATTATAAATAGTTAATTATTCATTATTAATATTATTTGACGTTTAAGTGACCCGGTCGTACCGAACTAGTCAAACTGGACCCGAACTGAATCCAAGCCCAGGTAGGCATGTAGTGGGACAAAGTACGACCTTGTAGACATGTTTGGTAAGTGTAAGTATTTTGTATATATTTTCGGAATTGACAATTATTTTCTAAATATTGTTATAGGTAGATTATAGGTATTATTATTATTATTAAATAGGGCTTTACAGAATTTGTATGACCTTCTGGAGCCATATAAGTAGGGTGCATGTTACATCCATCAAAAACGAGTTTTGGGCTATTTTAATTGTTATTAGGATTTTTATTTTAATATTACTTTGTTTTTACTAATGATAATGATTTATATTTATTAAATCATTTACTTTATAAATGATATGTATAAATATGTGGGTATTTATAAATATTATATATGTATGTATTTATATGTATATAAATGTATACGTGTATATATATGTGTATATGTGAATATATGGATATAAGTAGATAAATATACATATAGGTATATACGTGCATAAATATATAAATATATTTATATAAGTGTACATGTGAAGATATATATATAAATATCATATATGTACGTATGTGCATACATATATAAATATATAAAGGTATACTGTGTGTATATATATAGATACATATATATATACATATATATATATATACAATAATGGTTAAATAGAAATAAATAGAAAACAGAAAACAGAAAAAGAGAAAGAAAACAGAAAAAGAGAATGAAACAGTAGTAGGCGGGCCTGAGCCCCCAGGCCCACGTGAAATTCCCCCCAAACCGAGAGCTGCTCAGCCTCTGAGCTAATCCCCTCGACCAAATTCCCTTTAAACCGAACTCACCAGCCCAAAACACCCGAGCTCCTCTCCGCATATATACTCACACACGCGAACGAAAGAAATTCCTCAATACCCTAACGACTCCACACCTGCGCCTCCCTCCTCCACACGCGCGCGCGCGCCCCCGCGGCGGGCCGGTCGCCGTCGACCAGCCAAGCCACGGCCGCGTGACGCAGCAGCGCGCGTGTTCGCGAACAGAGGAACGATAGCAAACAGTCCCTGGCCGACCCAACTTCGAGGTAAGATTTCTCCCTCCGTACTCCATAAAAGTTTGATCTATCGATTCCTACACGAAGCCAATATAACCCTCTCTAGATCCCCATGATTGGATCGAGATATAGCCCGACGACGAGTCAAGAAAATTGAACCCAAAACCCATCGAAAACTGTTTCAAAAACAGAGCATAGTTAACCTAAAACCCTAAGTTTGCGGTCAATTTTCGACCAGGATAACGCGAACCTTGGAAAACCGCTTGAACAGATTTATTGACAACATATACGAGATGGCAACCCCATTCACAATTTTATTTTTCATTTGTTAGTTTGTGATTAATTCAGTTTCAAACTTTTAGAAAAAAACTAGTTTCGAATTATAAAAAATCAATAAAAACCCTCGATACGACGTGCGTCCCGCCATTCCGGGCGACGTGGCCAAACACTGTAAGCATCGAAAGCTGCGTAACGGCTTCGTGGTCGTGTGGGCTTTGACGGAATTCAAATTGGTCGCGTGTGCGCAACGAATTTGATGCGTATCCGTCGAAATTCACTGTATCGTGCACTTTGCAAATTCTTCAATTACTTTGTGCACGCTCGTCAGATCGAGACGAAACTTGCGCCAACAGAACCGTATCGTTTTTTTAGTCCTGTATGCCAAGTTTGGTCCGATTATGAGACAGTTGATAAATACGCCATTTTGCGGGCCCCACGGTCCCACTCAACGGGTGATTTGTGCACGGCCCGCCGGAAGGACCCGAGGAGAAGCAAAGCGATCAAGAAGAAAACGAGAAAGAAGAAGCTCAACCGCAAATGATAAATTCTTCTTCCTTGTTCAAGGCAAAGGAGTTCCGCAAGATGAATCCACCAAAGTTCAATGGCCGAGCAGAGCCTGATGTGATCATGGGATGGCTCGCGGAGATGGAGGACATGTTTAATCTGCTTACTTGTGCGGTGTTACAGCTGCAACTGAGGGCGTACGACTGGTGGGCAGCTAAGAAGCAGGAAATCTACGAAGCCGATACAGACGCCACGATTTCCTGGAAAATATTCAAGGAAGCTTTTCTCGAATAGTACGTTCCTCGCGCCATCCGTCAACAAAAAGAAGACGAGTTCATGATGATGCGACAGAAAAATATGTCTGTCGACGATTATGATTCGAGCTTCTCAAAGCTGGCGAAGTTTGCCGGCGCCTTCCTGTCCAACAAAGAAGCCTGGTGTGAACGCTTCCAACAAGGCCTAATTGACAAAATGCGAAGGGATGTCATGAATCAAAGGTGCCGAACATACCGTGAATCCTATAATGCCGCTCTTGATAGTGAGCGCATCTTTGGCCGTATGTCGAGTAGAGGCATCCGTAACCACTTCAACAAGCGTCCTAACGACGCCGACGCCGGGGGATCGGGAATAAAAAAATGTCCGAACAGATTCGATGATCGAGGCCATGGCAGTCAATACAGCACCAGGTACGGTAGGCGTGGGCACCGAACCATCGATTGCGTCACGAGATCTTGCTACAAGTGTGGCGAGGTAGTCCATATAGTTATATTGCCCGCACAAAGGCTCGAATCAACACAACCCACCAAGGAACGTTCCGAATCCGCATAAAACGTCGATACTGCAAGGCGCAAATGCGGTGCCCATCAACCAGCAGAACCAACGCCACGGAGCTCAAGGCCGAGTTTGTGCCTTAACTCAGGACGAGGCGTTTGCGTCCGATACTGTTGTAACAGGTATATTACTCTACAAAAATATACCTGCTCGAGTACTATTCGATTCGGGTGCGACGCATAGCTTTATATCTGCTGATTATGCGAAAGAAAATAAAATAACCATGCAATCACTAGATATAAATATTAGCGTTAGCACTCCGTCGGGAGTCGATATGCCTACGAACTTTATTTGTAGGGACGACCGCATTTGCATTGGAGGAAGATATCTATCCTTGGATGCCGTCGTACTAGACATCAAAGATTACTACATAATCCTGGGCATGGATTGGTTGGGCGCTTGTCGTACAACGATCGAGTGCGCGGAGAAGAGAGTGGTGTTTCGTCTTCCTGGTGAGACAGAGTTCTCATATTCACGCGGTACGGTCTCGAAGACGGCAATGATGGTATCGGCAATCTCGACGAGGCGTATGCTGCGTTCCGGCTGCGCGGGATACTTGGCATCAGTTCGAGACACGCGGAAGGATAATACAAACGCAATGCTGACCGATGTTGTGGCAGATTTTCTCGACATTTTTCCTAACGAGGTGCCCGGGATGCCGCCGGATCGAGAGATAGAATTCAACATCGACATCTTTTCGGATACACGGCCGATATCAAAGGCGCCTTACCGAATGGCTCCAGCCGAACTGAAGGAGCTGAAGGTGCAATTACAAGAGTTGCTAGACCGCAGATTTATTCGCTCTAGCGTCTCTCCGTGGGGAGCTCCCATATCGTTTGTGAAGAAGAAGGATGGATCGATGCGGCTATGTATCGACTATCGGGAACTCAACAAGGCGACCTTACGGAACAAGTATCCTTTGCCACGAATCGATGACTTATTTGACCAATTGCAAGATACGTCAATATTTTTGAAAATCGATATTCGTTCAGGCTATCATCAATTGAAGATCAAGTCCGACGACGTATCGAAGTCTGCCTTCCGTACTCGATATGGTCATTACGAATTCCTCGTCATGCCGTTCGGTTTGACGAATGCCCCAGCCGCTTTCATGGATCTGATGAACCGAGTCTTTCGACCTCAAGTCGATAAATTTGTAGTCGTGTTCATCGACGATATCCTAGTCTACTCAAAGAATCGAGAAGAGCATACGGAACATTTGAAGACGGTACTGCAAATTCTGCGTGAAAACAAATTATACGCTAAGCAGAGTAAGTGCGAGTTCTGGATGAGTAGCGTGACATTCCTCGGACATGTAATCTCTGCCGAAGGTGTCGCGGTGGACCCAAAGAAGATTGATGCGGTGGTAGATTGGAAACGACCTGCCTCGGCTAGCGATATTCGGAGTTTTCTGGGCTTAGCGGACTACTACCGTAGATTCGTGCGAAGCTTTTCAAAACTAGCGTCGCCTCTGACTCGCCTCACCCAGAAGGGGATAGTATTCGAATGGAGTGACGACTGTGAATCCAGCATTCAAGAGTTAAAGCAACGGCTTGTCTCAGCTCCAATCCTTGCACTTCCAGAAGGTCCAGAAGGCTTTAAGATATTCAGCGACGCGTCGAAAACTGGCCTCGGGTGCGTACTCATGCAGAGAGACAAAGTCATCTCCTACGCTTCACGGCAGTTGAAGCAGCACGAGAAAACCTACCCGACGCACAACCAAGAATTGGCGGCGATCGTGTTTGCGTTGAAACTTTGGCGACACTATCTCTGTGGTGTGGCTTGCAGAATCTACACAGATCACAAAAGCCTGAAAAACTTGTTTACGCAACGAGAACTCAACCTACGTCAGCGACGTTGGCTCGAACTCATAAAAGATTACGAGCTAACGATCGAGTATACGCCGGGCAAGAAAATATGGTGGCCGACGGGCTTAGCAGAATGTTTATGGGAACACTAGCCATAAACAAGAAGATACGGCGAGACCTTGAAGCGATGTGTATCGAACTTGGAATTGAGTATGGACACCTGCACCTAGCTCAGCTGAAGTTAGGGTCGAGCCTGCTTAGCAAGATAAAGACCGCACAGAAGGACGACTCATTCCTGAAGAAGATGTGCGAGCTGATTCCAACAGGAAGGGCGACTGACTTTGCGGAAGACGGAGACGGGACGATGCGACTAAAGGGAAGGCTCTGCATTCCTGAAACTGCCGAACTCAGGAAAGAAATTATGACTGAGGCACATTATACGAAGTACTCGTTAAAACCTGGAAGCACCAAGCTGTACAAGAACTTGCGCACAAACTTCTGGTGGCACGGCATGAAGAAAGACGTGGCTACTTTCGTATCGCAGTGCATGGCGTGTCAGCAAGTGAAGGCGGAACACCAAAGGCCAGGCGGAGAGCTGCAGAACATCGCCATTCCCGAGTGGAAGTGGGACAACATCTGATGGATTTTATTATGGGATTTCTGAAGACGTCGTGGGGAAATGATGCAATTTGGGTCATTGTTGATCGATTGACCAAGTCGGCTCACTTTATCGCAATTAAAGTAGGATGGAGCGTCGATCGGTTAGCACAAATTTACATCGACGAGAATGTTCGACTGCACGGGGTACCAGCCTCAATAATTTTGGACAGAGGCGGGATATTCCTATCATGTTTCTGGACGAGCCTACAAGCGGCAATGGGGACAAAGCTAAACTTTAGTTCTACGTACCATCCCCAAACTGACGGTCAGACGGAGAGGGTAAATCAAATCCTAGAAGATATGTTGCGTCTGTGTGCGATCGACCTAAAGACTAGTTGGGATACGCATTTGCCGCTTGCGGAGTTTGTATATAACAACAGTTATCAGTCGAGCATTCAAATGGCTCCATACGAAGCGCTCTACGAGAGGAAGTGTCGTTCGCCGATATGCTGGGATGAAGTTGGAGAACGATAAGTGCTTGGACCAGAACTGGTGGAGCAGGCCGTCGAAAAGGTCCGCTTGATTCGAGATAGACTCCGCATCGCGTAAAATCGACAAAAGAGCTACGTAGATCTTTATCGACGACCGCTAGAGTTCTTGGTCGGGGACCATGTGTTTCTGAAAGTAACGTCCATGCGCGGTGTGATGCAGTTCGACGTTAAAGGCAAGTTGAGCCCGTGATTTGTAGGCCCCTTCGAGATCATCGAGCGAGTTGCAACGGTTGCTTATCGGATCGTACTACCTCCTGCATTGGCTGATGTGCACGATGTCTTCCATATTTCACAACTTTGAAAATACGTGCATGATCCAAGTCATGTGGTTAGCTTCGATAAGTTGGAGCTACGTACTGACTTGTCTTACTCGGAGGCGCCTATTCAAATTTTGGACCGCAAGGAAAATGTGCTGTAAAATTGGTCGATGTTCTTGGTCCGCGTGCTTTGGCGGAACCATTCAGTCAAGGAGTCGACGTGGGAGATGGAGATGGAGGTGAAAGAGAAATACCCTGCGTTGTTTGTCTAAATTAAGGTCAGACCCTTGTTCTTATGTTTCGGGATGAAACTTTTTCTTAGTGGTATATTATGTAGCGCCCCGCTTTCGATAGGCGACGGAACTTCATAATATGCTTGCGCCGAGTCAGATCGGCCGGGGACTTAGATGACCATCTAACTCGATCGCTAAGCTTGGTAAACGATAACGCCTTGCGGCATCGATTCAAATCGATTTGGACGGAAGTTACGAGAATCGATCCGACTAATGGAACGACTTCTGTTGGAATAAGTACTAGATGCAGTGGGCTGCGTCTCGGCGAGTGAGCTCTCTATAAGAGTCCCTTCGACGGGACCGGACCGCTGTATGGTTTTCTAGGAGCTTTGCCGCTGGGCTTGATGAAGTGCTTTCGCGTCATTTTTATGGATGCAATTACAATTTCGATGCAAGAAAAAAAGAAGGAATTCTAACAATGCGTTGGTGCCATTGCAGGAGCTCGCGTAACTAAGGATTAACGTTGCGTAGCGCTTCGACGACCGGCACGAAGCAAAGTAATCGGTGGGTGATTCGGCCCCTTCTTTTCTACTCTGTCCCGCAAACTAATTCATTGCCTCGAATTCATTCAAATTGAACGATGCCAAGTTAATTGCATGCCAATCCACTAAGTTCAAAAACTCTGGAAAAATGTATCGATTTAGTGTAATTCACTCTGAAAATACAAGTCTATCACATAAACCAGAAAGTTTAAGGTTCTACTAAAAAGATAGACTATTTCACGTGCTGCAAAATAATACGAAACATCAATTATGGGTTATGATGCCTCGGACAATTTGGTGCCCACGGGATGCTAAATCGGGAGTACGACTTGGGGAAAAATGAATCGTTGCATAAGTTGGAGGAAATGATAATGCCGTTCAATACTGTCCGCGCTATACAAAACTGTTGCATATGTTAAACTGTTCTCGCATTGGCATGGTCATGGACAGCTTGTGCACAAGTTGATATTTTCCTCGAATCGATATCCGGGGCATCGGAATCGAATCGACCTAGGGGGAATGAATAATCGTGCTTCGGCACTGATGCATTGCGGGACCATCAGTCAGGCTTGCAACCTAGACTGAGCGGGCCGAAATTCCGTTGAGATAGTCCCACGTGATGTGTAACATCAATGACCGCATATAAGATAGTAGCATGCTCACCTATTGTCTTATGCAGGTGTAAATATTATCTCTGTTTTCATGCAGGGACGAGCACGGCCGTGGTAAGAAATATGATAAACTGCTATGGTTCACTGTATACTTTATTACCCAAAGACGGCTATCGAATATGAACTGAATTCATTTAGTTCTAATATAAAGACAACTCTAAAGCATGCCTACCCTAACAGTCAGAGTCGGTTTAGACGAGTGGATTCGTCTCGTCCACTTAGCAAGTGTGCTAATCCCATTCCCCCAATTTCCCCAGGTGCGACGGGCGCTCCCAACTAAACTGAAGCTGAAGTGCGGAGAGGCATTTTGAAGCTCTTCCTCTGCTGAAGTATTTTGAAGCCAATTCAAGTCGACGGCTTATGTATAAAGGGGCGAATGTATGGGACGGCAAGCGTTAGTTCAGGCAACTTGCCGAATGTATTTTCTTTCTATTTTTAATTATTGTAGCCGCAACGGCATCCAATGTAATTACGACTTGCACTTCGTTGCAAGCTATGAATGAAAAGCGTTTCTATCTTCCTATACTGCGTCTTAAATTCTAATGTGATTTGTGAAGTTTCAACTTGGCGTACTAATATGAAAAAGCAATGTAACGTTCTTGCCTTGTACGAGTACAATTCTAGACTCGTACGGCATTATGCCTTAGCGAGGACGATCGAATCGGCAAAGTAACACCGGGGACGAACGGTTTGTCGACTCGGGGCGTGACACATACTGGATACCATATATGTGCCCTCTGTCATCATGCTCCCTTAGCCATCATGCACCAACAATGTTCAATCAACGGACCCATGCGCATTGCTATCCTATGCACATGAAATGGGTTTACCCTCAAAGTCTTTCACCAATGACCCATGCGCTAGGTGTTCCCATGCACATGAAGTAGGCCAAAAAGCAACTACGTTCCCAACAAACCCATGCACTGACTTGGTCTATGCGCATGATAGGGTTTGAAGGCAAAATTTTCCTCAATTGATTTGCATACGTAATTTGTTATAAACACAAATCGAGGGATGATACTGTTGGCCCATTCGGTCGTGGTTGATCTGATTTCGATAATTAACTAAACTACGATTCAATACACTGTAGTATAGCAACAAAGACTGCTACAAATCAAGGTACACTCAAGAAGAAGATTACTACATCACAAGAAGATTGCTACCATCATTGTTGGTTTTTATAGTTTATTATGTATTTTTACACTTAACCATTTTCTAAACAAAATCAAATGGGCTACAAACCAAATCAGAACCTTCTGGAATCGAGAAAACCAAATTCGGATCGAGTTCTGCCCGAACTCTGGCCGAACACGGATTCCCAAAACATAAACCCTATAGTCTGTCTCCTTTCCTGATGACTCAGCTCACAACGGACAAAATTTTGAATGTTAGAGGACCAAACTTTGCACGAAATTGATCTCAAAAACCCTATAAGTAGTGCTTGAAATTTCTATTCTTACTCACTCATTGATCAAGTAATTCACTTCTATATCTTTCTTCCTTGAGCTATTTTTCCTTCCGTCTCAAAGAAACTTTTTCATATGCAGTGTTGAAACGTCAGTCGATTAGAAGTTATTTAGAGTTATACAAACTTTAAAAAGTCCATGATTGCTTTTATTTCAAAAGTGTGAAGTTGTGATGCCCTCCGGACCAAAGCACGAGTCTGTATGAAGTTACAAGCCTTCAGATCAAAGCTTATGTTTTCACTGATAATGGATTTAAGATCAAGCGATAGTTCTCGAGACTAGATTAGTCCTCTACGAGGGAAACTAATATACATCGCGGTGTTTGCTTTGATATTCTAAACTGTATTTACTTTCTGTATATTTGTGCTTTATTGCTTAATTATTTTTAGTTTGTACACTGGCTTACTTTATTAGAGAATTAGTGACACGTACTCTATTTACCCTCCCTTTAGAGTTGTCTAGTTGTCTTCAGTTGGTACTAGAGCAAGGTTCTCTTCTATTGGCTTTACATCCTAAGAGTAGAACATATGGCAACTGTGAAATCTATCTTCACCAGTGAAGGCCAACCCATAGTTAGGTCTCCTAAATTTGATGGAAGCAATTGCACATATTAGAAATCATAAATGATTTTCTATCTCAAGTCACTAGACTTTGACATCTGGTCTATCAATCATTATTGACGGCTACAAAAGGTAACTATAATAGTTGTAGATGGTAACCTAATAGAAACGTTTAATGATAGATACACGAATTTGGAAAAGAAGCAAGCCAGTCAGGATGATAGAGCCATCTATGCTTTGTTCTTTGCTGTAGACATGACTGAGTTTAATATGATATCTACTTGTACCACTTCACACGAGATCTGGAAACTTATTGAGGTAACTCAGGAAACTACTTCCCAAGTGAAGGAGTCCAAGATCAGCAGGCTTACACAAGAGTATAAGGCATTTAGAATAAAGCATAATGAAAGCATCACATAAATCTTTACACGTTCCTTGACATTGTTATTCCTCTTTCTTCTCCGGACAAGTATTATAGTAATCATGAGAAGATTCGCAAGGTGCTTAGGAGACTTAGAAAGAATTAAAACCTAAAGGCAACTGCGATTATTGAAGGAAACAACCTCACTACAGTGTCATTTGAACAATTATTGGGAAATTGATGACGCATGAGCTGGACCTCAAAGACTTTGAAGAGTCAGCCCCAAAGGAGAAGACTTTAGCCTTCAAAGCTCATCACAAGAAAGTCTCTAGCAATAAAACTGAAGATGATTATTCAAAAGGTGAGGAACATGCCCTAATGGTCAAAAAATTCATTTATTTGAGACTTGATAGATCTAATTGAAAGAAGAATGCCAATCAAGACAATGACACTAAAGAACATGTATGCTATGGTTGCAAGAATTAGGCTATATAAGAAAAGGATTGCCCAACAACAAAGAAGGCGGTCTCAGAAAGCCCTATTAATAGGGCTTGAAATTTTCATTCCTACTCACTCATTCATCAAGGAATTCACTTTCATATCTTTCTCCCTTGACCTATTTCTCCTTCCCATCTCAAAAAACAACTTTCTATGCTGTAAGTGCTGAAATGCGAGTCTATTAGAAATTGTTTAGAGTTGTACAAATTTAGAAAATTTTAATATCGCTTTTATTTCAAAAGTGTGAAGTTGTCATGCCCTTTGATCGAAGCATGAGCCCGTACGGAGTTGTAAGCCTTCAGATCAAAGCTTGTGTTTTCACTAATAGTGGATTTAACATCGAGCGAGAGTTCTCGAGACTAGATTAGTCATCCACGAGGAAAAATAGTATACATTATTGTGTTTGCTTTTGATCTTCCAAACTCTATTTACTTTCCATATATTTGTGCTTTACTTCTTAATTATTTTTAGTTGGTACATTGGCTTACTTTTATTGGAGAATTGTTGACACATACTTTATTCACCCCCCTAGAGTTGCCTAATTGTCTTCAATTGGTATCAGATCAAGAGTCTCTTCTATAGGATTTATATCCTAAGAGTAGAACACATGGCAACTATGAAATCTATTTGCACCAGTGAAGGCCAGTCCACAAATAGACCTCCTCTATTTAATGGAAGCAATTTCACATATTAGAAATCATGAATGAGTTTCTATCTCAAGTCTAGACTTTGACCTCTGGTCAATCATTATTGACTACTACAAAAAGCAGCTAGAATAGTTATAGATGGTAACTTGATAGAAAAGCCTAACAATAGATACACGGATTTGGAAAGGAAGCAAGCCAATCATGATGCTAGAGCCATCAATGTTTTGTTCGGCGTTGTAGACATGACTGAGATTAATAGGGATCTACTTGTAGTACCACTTCACACGAGATTTGAAAACTTCTTGAGGTGACTAATTATGAAGGTACTTCCCAAGTAAAGGAGTCCAAAATCAGCAGGCTTACATAAGAGTATGAGGCATTTAGAATGAAGCCTAATGAAACCATCACACAAATGTTTATACGTTTCTTAGACATTATTAATCCTCTTTCTTCTCTTCACAAGGATTATAGCAATAATGAGAATATTCACAAGGTGCTCAGGGACATATTAAGAATTGGAATCCAAAGACAACTACGATCATTGAAGGAAACTACCTAACTACAGTGACACTTGAACCATTATGGGGAAATTGATGACGCATGAACTGGACCTTAAAGACTTTAAAGAGTCAGCCCAAAAAGAGAAGACTTTAGCCTTCAAAGCTCATCACAAGAAAGTTTCTCGTGATGAAATTGAATATAATAATTCAAACGGTGAGGAACAGGCCCTAATGGTCAGAAAATCAAATAAATTCTTGAGACTTGAGAGAGTAAATCGAAAAAAGGATGACAATCAAGACAAAGGCACTAAAGAACATGTATACTATGGTTGAAAGAAAATGAGCTATATAAAAAAGGATTGCCCAAAAACAAAGAAAGGAAATCACTATGATCATCCAAGCAAAAGACATCTTCATACAAATATGCCAACACAAGCATATGGCATGAGAGTGAAACGAGCTACTACAAAAAGGAGAATAGTCCGTATGAAGCTATAAATCTTTATTTAATGACATTTGTAGTCAGTTAACTACAAACCCCCAGTATGAAGATTTTACTTTCGATGAAATTTCTAATTCCTTCAGTGATTTTCTTGAAGAACACAAGAAAGTTCTAGATAAAACAAGCAAGCTAGAAAGGAGATAAAGATACACATGCGCTTGAGACTGAAAGGTTGTCCTTATTGAATAAAATAAGAGAGTCTCCCTCCACTAGTGACGCGCGGAAGAGATATCTGCATTGAAATTATGTTTGCATGATGCTCTACTTAGTACTTATTCCAAAGAATGAATGTCTTGATGAAAACCCGACGGATTTTAGACCCATTTCTCTTTGTAATGTCACCTATAAAAAAATCTCTAAAATTCTAACTACAAGGATTAGGCCTTTTTTGAACAAAATCATCTCATAATGCTTTTGGTCCAGGAAGATACATTACTAATAGTATATTAGTGGCCCAAGAACTTATACACTCCATGAAATTCTTCTACAAAAAGAAGAAAGCATTTTTCTTATTATTGACATATCCAAGGCCTATGATCAAATGTCTTGGTACTTTACTAAGAATTGTTTAAATGTGGTTAGCATGAAAGATCATACAAACAAATTAATCACAAGTTGTATTACCTCTTAATCTTTCCCTATACTCATCAATGGGAACCCATAATGGTAGTTTAAACTGGATAGAGGTATTAGACAAGGTTGTCCACTTTCACCTACATACATAATTTGTACTGAAACTCAATCTCACTTATTCTACTGTTATGAAGGAGATGACCTCTTTCATGGAGTTCGAATAAATTGACATTCTCATCGTCCACCTCATATTTACTGTTTATTGACGATATTCTTATTTTTGGCCAAGCCTCTACCCCATTCCATGCACTATATCAATCAGATCCTTTCTACTTTCTCTTCTTGGCCATGTAGAAAATAAACTTTGATAAATCTAGTATCCATTATTGTAAATCCATGGATGAATCAACGAAGATACAACATGCTAACAAGCTTCATCTATTCCCGATGACCTCTGAAGCCATGTACTGTAGAAGCATAAAATTTTTAGCAAATGAAGTCTTATGCGCCCAAGCCGATGAGGACATATGCGCCCAAGTCATCATGTGAAGCCCTATGCGCCCAAGTCATCCTGTGAAGCTCTATGCGCCCAAGTCATCCTGTGAAGCTCTATATGCCCAAGTCGTCCTGTGAAGTTCTATGCGCCCAAGCCACCCTATAAAGGAGGGCACATAGCCTGAAATAGGGCTATGTGCCAAAGCTTGACTCGGTCAAAGCCATGATCAAAACGTGCACCGAAGCGTACGGCCAGGTCAGTCTTCACGAGCAGTCGTGCATCGAAGTATATGGCCACGACAACACCACGACCAACCCACAATCTCGCAGCCTGCATGCGCCTGCACCCTATGCTCCCAAGGCAGAACTATGCGCCCACATGAAAACTACTGTATTTTTCTTATGTGGGTGCATAACATCATTCCAGCTCAGAAACTACTATAAAAAGGGGTCTCATCCCTCTTCAAAAGATAGAACGAAGAGCATTTTCAAGAGCCAAATTGCTGCACTTCCTGCCAGTGAGCCGAGAGTTAGCAATTTTCTTAGGTTTTCTTCCACTTTTGTAATCAGAGTGTCAACGGAGTAAAGGAGTAACTGCCGCTCGATCTCCATCGTCCCTTTTCCCAGAATTCGTGGTGCCTTATGCCAATAAAGAAAAGACAGCGTTTCTTCTTCTTTTTGTGTGTATCCATAAAAATTGTGACTCTGCTAGGGATTACCTTTTCCTCCGACGAGAAGGTGGTGACGCAATCTGATACCGAAAAAGTGGAGAGCACTCAGAAGATGCTGATCGTAAAGTTCGATCAGCAGGCGTTCGAAGAGATGCTCTCGAGGGATGGCTCTACTCC
This sequence comes from Iris pallida, assembly GCA_029216955.1. Classification (NCBI taxonomy): domain Eukaryota; kingdom Viridiplantae; phylum Streptophyta; class Magnoliopsida; order Asparagales; family Iridaceae; genus Iris; species Iris pallida. The sequence goes on from JANAVB010011800.1 coordinate 12,120,876, forward strand.
GTCAAAATCAGCGAAGCCAAACAAGTCTCATAAGACTTGGCTTCCGAAGGCTCGCTGTGTATATCCTGCTAGTGTCATAGCAGATATGCAACTGGAGGACTCTGTCACATGGGCGCACGACTCTGCCACAGAAGCTTCCCAAATGGAAAAGGCTCACACCGTTCCGGGCTCTACTAGCCCAGTGACTTTTTTCCTGCACAACCAACAACGGTGTGTTCGATGCTCGAGACTTGGCAAAGGAAAGCACTATGATGCAAGAATCGGGGTGTTCGACACTCTAGGCAAACCCAGCGAGGCTCACAAACGAAGGAAGCAAAACTGGAAGAAAACAACGCTGCTCTACCAAGCATGCGCCCAAAGCCATGCGCCCAAGGGGATGTTTAGGCGCATAAACCTAATCAGAATGCTTCTATTTTCGACAGATTGGGCATCCAGGGTCATGTACCCAAGGCTATGCGCCCAGGCTTACTTGATCCATACTGTGCGCCCACATCAAGGAGGCTCAAACATGCTGTCAAGAAGCATATGCTCAAGGCTAGTCTCCAAGGCCTATGCGCCCACAGCAAAAAGACAGGCCCCAACGCGTATAGCACGAGGCTGTCCTCAAGGACATCACAGAACATAGGTGTGGGGGTTGCCCCTTCACGTGAACTAAGTCTGGATGCGCCAACTCTCCTTATGAACCTGCATACAAAGCTCGGCGATGCATGCAACATGGGTTGTAAGGCAAAACTTCCTTCCGCTGACTTGCGCGACATGATAAATCATAATCATAAAGCGAGGGAGGACATAACAATTCATAGTGCACATCCGTGAACCAGTATTATTATCAACTGTTGCTGCTCCAAAGCAATAAGAGTGCCTCAGAAAAAGTTTGTGTTTCGACGCCTTCATTTCTCTGATGATGAAAAGCCGCCGTGTGTCTCATCCAACATGGCTTCATGGGGTCCCCCTTACGGAAGCCCCAATCAAAGATGGTGGACCACAAACCCAACTTTCTCTCTCAGTTCTGCGAGAAGAAGAAGACGAATTCTACCAACGGATGGCCAGCAGGCTGTCACATCTGAAGGAGTCTATATGGGTACTCGGTCGAAGGCAAGATCCCGTATAGATGACGACGACTCCCAAACTGGGGGTAGTATTCCCTTAGAGTCTAAAACGGATGACCTTCACATTGGGGGTAGTCTTCCAGAGGATGACGATCTCTCCGAGTCTGATGGTGACTATCTACCTTCTCTACCTGAAGATGAGGGATTTGTCCACTCAGAGACAGACAATATCAGCACCAGTTGTACTGTTTCCTCTGTTTATCCTCCTATGTTATCTACATACACGACGGACGGAGAAAGACCTAAAGAAGCTAGTGATCAGACCAGCAAATGGCTATAGGGTCTTGAAACAGCATTCACCAAGATCACTGATATGCTTACCAGTATCATGGCGGTCCAAGCTGCTGGGGCGGTCCCTCCACCTCAACAAAATGTCTCGGCTCACGCTAGTCCGGCTCATAGCAACAACCCGCCTTCGCTATAAAAGAAGTATCATTCCGTTGTACCTCCTCAAAATCTTGCAAATGCTGGGGGTGGTCTTTCGCCTGACAACCGTTCAGTAGCCGTTTTCCAATACCTGCTCAATCGACAGGATGCAATTGATTCTCTGGTCGCCCGTCTCGCCACCATCTCATACAAAGACGAGCTTCAGAAGATCGAGATATCTCAACCTTATCCCCCCTGAGTGGGAGAATGCTACTTACTGTTTGCCATTGATTATAAAAGAACAGAATAATTATATCGGAGGACTGGACTTTTACTTCACAATACAAACTCGCTCATACAAAGAAAGCCTAGGGACGAAAACCTAGGTACAACAATCTAAGTACAATTGTTTAGTTTTTCTGGGGGGTGACGGTAGAGGCTCGGAAAAGCGACGGCAGCTCTGCCTTACTCCTTGGACGATCGGATGTAGCCTTGGCTCTGGTGAAGAAATGCTCTTAGACGTGTGGGGAGACTCCTCTGCGCCTTCGGTTGCTGGCTCTCTGGATGTCTCTGTAGTGCTCTCTTCTTTTTTTTGCTCTCTCTCTGCTCTTCTCTCCTCTGCTGCTCTTTTTTTTAATAAGAGAATGTCCTCTTTCGCAAGGGAATGGTACCTTGCTATTTATAGGAGTGGGGTCATCATTAGGGTTTGCAAATGATTGCCTCCTTCAGAAGTTGGCGGTTAAGGATCAATAAATCTGGGCCGTTCGTCTTGAATATAATAATATTTGAGCAATTAATGTGATTGCATTAAATCTCTGTGGACAATAAATGTTGATTACCATGAATATTTATGATTTGTGATAGCCTGCCACGTGTCCAATTTGCTTGATTTGATTTGATCTGGGTCATTATGATGATCGTAACAAATCTGATTTTGTTAGGATTTGTTGGCACCCATAATTCCAGGGAAGATAAGACTGCTACGTGTCTCAATTGTAGTGAAGATCACCACGTGTCTCAACTGGACTGTCATGGCCGAGTCGCATATGGGGGGATCTTCTCAGCCGCATGAAACATGCAGCCGCATGAGGATGGACAGCCACGCGTGGATGGGCAGCCGCATGCAGATGGGCAGCCGCATGGGGATAGGCAGTCGCATGCAGATGGGCAGCCGCATGGAGATAGGCAGCCGCATGCAGATGGACAGCCGCATGGAGTGGCCTTGGGACTTGGTGGATTTTACCAGCTATAAGGAGATTTTCTCCTCTTTCCTAGGATCATGCCATTATGTCAGAGTCATTATTACGTCCTTATGTCAGAGCTGTCACAGCTGTTATTTCTCAGAGTAGCCGTCAGGGCATTAAATGCAGCCGAACGTAGAGAAGAACTATTGACGGCCACGTGACTTTTTTCTGAGCCGCATGGATATATCCGAGCCGCATGGACCCCTGAGCCGCATGGACTTCTGAGCCGCATGGGGATCCTGAGCCGCTTGGGGATCCTTCTGTCGGAGCTGTATAGGTCTTTTTTTATTCTTTTCCATGCTTCTACAAGACCCCCTTCAAGGTTTTCAATTTACAAAATTGAAATACTTTGAACAAGAAGCATGGCCATATAAAAACTCTTCGGACCTCATAGGATGTTCTGGCTGCATGGATGTCTCAGCCGCTTGGCCTCCTCAGCCGCATGGCCATCTGAGCCGCATGGGCTTTCCAGCCGCATGGGCTGCTTGGCCGCATAGGCTCCTTGCCACGTCTTCATGCCACGTATGCAGATCTTTGCATTGATTGCCTTTGATTTGAGCCGTCTTTTTGGGGGGAGTCCCAAGAGTCGGCTTATTAAATTTTGGATTTTCTTTGGATAAATCTCCTTTATGAGAGGGGACAAAATCCTATGAGTCGGTTTTGCCTGTTAGCACACGACCCGAAGCGTCCCATCGGTCCACGTGTTTTTTTCCCCTTTTGTCCTCCTATAAATAAGAGTAATTAAGAGAAAAAATCTCTTTACTCTCTCCTTCAATCAAGCCTTTCCTGCCCTAACTGTCATCCTCTTCTTCGATCACCGATGGCTCCCAAGAAGACTGTTGCGGCGAAGGGTAAAAAGGCAGCATCTTCGTCGGCTGCGGTGGCGAAGGGCAAGAAAGCTGGTTCTACTTCGACTGCGACGACGAATGATAATATGGCAGCTCCTCCGCCAACCGACGTGCCCGCAGTTTACCCCGACGTCCACCCCGCTATTGCTGGTAAGGACGCTATGTGAGGTTAAACCCTAACTGTTGTGGCTAGGTCGCATGCTCTATGCACGAGCCTTCATCTTCATGTGTACTGCATGTATGTCTCATTTCCGAGCCGCATGGGGTATGCTCCATGTCCGAGCCGCATAAGAATTGTTACTGTGGCCGCATAAGCACTTTGCCAACGGGGCCGCATAAGCTGCGCTGGGCCGCATATGCTCGCACGAATTTGTTTGTCGCATGAGCCGCATAAACTTATCCGAACGCTGCCGCATGAGACTTCGTTTAAACAGAGCCATAAAAATACTGCCGCATGAACCTTCGCTGGACGGAGCCACATAAGTGTTTTCTGAGTTGGGCCGCATGAGACTCCATTAAATTAGAGCCGTATAAGCTCGAAAACGCCAATCAGTTCTCCTTGTCCATCTTTTTAACTTATTTCTTTTGTCCTTTTTTAGTGAGTTTCACAGTTAATGCTACGGAGGAACCTCTGGTGGGTCGTACCCAAGCCGCTATGGGCTATAGGTACGACCAGATAGTTCGGTATGTGGCGGACCAGTTTCCTAGTGACGAGCCTTTGACGAGGTTAAATGCCCTCAAGAACCAACCCTTCTACTTCCTATGTGCCATGATAAATTCGAGGAAATTGGAAGAAGAATACCTGAAGCCTACGTTCTTCTTCGGAGATGCTTTGACTGTGAAGAACAGTCAAGTTCTGGACGTGTCAGAAAATTGGAGCTTTATTTCTAAAGGGATGGCGATCCGCATCCCTCAAATGGAGCGTCACTTTCCACTATCTTGGTTTAATATGCTCCCGTTGGACAGAAAGATGGAAGATTCTTTGACCCCTACCCGGAATGGGATGTTTGTGGGCGACATCCATTACAACAACAGCATGAAGTCAGTGTGTGCGAGCAAGGTGCATGCCAGCCGCTATGTAGTGGGATTGGCCTCGGGTACTTTCTTGAATGTGCCGGGTCCCAATTTCACGTTCTCTGCAGCCGACACTTTCCTGAATCAGCTTGCTCGGAAAGGCTCCTATCCAATTGGCCGGTTGGCACTCCCAAGTTGGATACACCCCATCCCTCCATGGATCAATATGTCTATGTGGATCTCGCGAAAGTATGAGACTTTTCTGCGTGAGATTGATCTTTATCACGCTATTCGGGGCACCAGCCACGGCTTACCCGTAAACAAGAAATTATTCATGGCTTTGCTAGAGACGTACAACCGCCGTACGGGAACCTTCTATACACTTATAGGAGAAATGGGGCTTGTACTCCATGAGATGCACGTGGTTTCCAAGCTTCTTTGGGAGGATAAAGCTTTTGAGGTGTACACTCCTACGAATGAGGAGTTCGAAGAGCTGGAAGAACGGTATCCGGGTTTTGTGGCTATTTATCAGGAGATATGGTGCCACTATAGCACGTGCCAACAGATAGCCAAGAAGGATAGCAGCTCGGAAGGGAATGCTCCCCACACTAAGGACCAGGTAAGCTATCTCTTCTCGACGGGAGCCTCAGGCCGAGTTACTTTCCGAAGTCCTCAATCCCGGGAGGCAGTTCAGGCCTTGGTGTCGTCGGCCAAGAGGGTGGCCACCACCAGTGACAGATTTGGGAGTCAAACCGACTCTTTTTGTTATTTTTATCAGGATACCCAAGAGTTGTCAGATAAGGCGCTCCTGACAGGGTTCATGATGATATGGCTGCAGAATTGCGTAGTCTCGGGAGGAGCTGGTTCTATTGAGAGGATCAGCCGTAATTTTATCCTTCCTGCTGTAAAGCTAGTTTTTGGAGTCAAACTAGCTCTTCTCCCGGCCATGGTGTGCAACATACTGTAGAAGTATGGAATTTCACGATCAGAAATCCTATGCGCCACTACATGCGCCAGGGAGCTCAGACAAAGTACTTGACACAGCAAAACAAGAGTATAGACATTGAAAGAGGATTTTTATTTACATACAAAAGTCTATTACATGTATAGAAAAGACTGTACAAAGGAGAACTTCTACAAAAAGAAACGACCCTAAGTTTACAGCCAGGCACAGCAGCCACCATGCACTCTCAGTCAGGCGCATCCCACCATGCCCTCTCAGCCTGGCGCAGCAGCCACTATGCGCTCTCAGTCAGGCGTATCCCACTATGCGCCCTCAGCCGGGCACATCCTGTCAGCAGCTCAGTTATGTGCATCCTCAGTTATGTGTATCTCTTCAGCTGCTCAGTTATATGCCACTCTTCCAGCCAGGCGCCTCATGAAATGTCAGCATATGCGCCATCTAATGCTTCGACTAATGAAGCATTTATTGAGCAGAACGAGGGTGGCAATCAACCCTCTAGCTGGAGGAAGAGCTCCCCAAACCGAGGAAGAGAAGAGCACCGCAAATCAACCTGTAGCCAGGGGAAGCTTCGAAAGAGCCTCCGAAGACCAAGGAAGACCGCAATCGAAACCGCGGCTAAAGGAGCAGCTTTCAACACAACCAGAATGGGCAACACCCACTCTAACAGAAGAAAGAGCCTCCAAAGCTGCAGCACCGCAATTTCGATCTGCGGCTCTTCCCGTATAATGGAGACGAGGCTCGAGCATCCCGATCTTTGGATGCAATCGGCACCTTCCGCCTGCCTCAGAAGCCCTTGACTCCGACTTTTGGATGTAACAGTCACCTTTAAGTGCATCGATGAGGACAATGATCGCATCTTCACCTTCGGGAGCATCTCATCGACAGAATGCACTTGAGTAAACAAGTTTATTTCGGAAGGACGTGAGAGAACGAGAAGCAAACTCTCTCCATGCTATTATTTATAGGCCGGTCAAATCAAACCCATGCGCCAAGTGGCTGGCTCTCCGAATCCCGTGCAATGAATTTACATTAAATGGATGAACCTGACGCTTCGAATTCAGCCAAGTCAAAAACGGCTATTTAAAGCACTCGAAGAACGTAACAGTCGCACCAAAAGACGTGTCATGCGGAGTGGATGCGCCGGTCAGACCGCGCATCACATAGACGCACCTCAACACCAAGCGCTTCACAACCATGCGCCCCATACGGCCCCATGCGCCTAGTAGAACGCCGATCAATGCACCCACTCAACAGTCCATCACCTGTCAAAAACATTAAATGCTGAAACCTGACAGAGTTGGCAGCACGTCCCTCGAGGACTGAACAGTCGACAGCTTTTTCAGAAAATAAAGCGTCACCAACGTCAGCATCATCATTACTTCCCTTCGACGGTTACAACCACGTGGCCGTCCAACCATCTCGCATGCGCCTTCGCAGCCATGCGCCCAAAGCTCTGCATGCGCCTCAAAAGACATGCGTCTCAGACTTTTCTCTGATCCCTAAAGACAGAAGTAAAGTCACTACTGAAGCCTCGCATGCGCCCCAAAAGCCATGCGCCCCGAATGGTTCGTGACTCCCAAAGGTTACGAGCCAAAGTCTCCTCATGCGCCCAATCCTAGGCGCATCCTACCAGATCATTCCCCGTCAAATCCGAGATCTCCGAGATATGGGTCTACGACACGTGTCCTTTGACTCAATTAACCCAAGATCTTAGCAATAGAAAGATTCTTCCTCCTGCTACGTGCCAGCCCACAACAGTAGCATGAAGAATTCAACTCCTCAATCAGGGCGCATCGTCCATGCGCCTCCATCAGCAATCACCACGTGGCGTTCCCGCGTCCAGGCGCATCCTACATATGCGCGCATGAGCAGCCAGCCTGTAGACTATAAATAGAGGGATCATCTCCTTCTTCCACACGAATATACATAGACAGACAGAGACATCGCACAACCACCGAGGCAGATACAGACACTCAACGTCTTCTTCCTCTCCGCAAGCTCCAACACCCAGAGCAACTCAGACCTTCAGAGAACCGATAACCGTCGTTAGATCGTCAACGGAGTCAACATATTACCACTCGTTCTATCGGCACAAGGGACCCAGATAAACAAAAGTGTACTCCTAGGACTACGTCTGAGTCCTACATTGTAACACTGTTCTGTTTGTATTAAAATTACATCAAAAGATTTTAATGGCAAACAAGCTGGCGACTCTGCTTGGGACCTCTTTCTTCTCCACCGAAAAAGCTATGTCGCAATCCGACGACGTGAAGGTGGGCTCCTCCCACAAGACGCTGGTCGTACGCCTCAATCAACAGGCGTATGAGGAGTTTATCTCTAAAGGCAGTACGAGTCCTTCGAAGCGGCTGCCGAAGCCGAAGAAGACTCGCCAAATCTGGGTGCGCAAGGTCGACGCCTCTGGCACCACCACCGAAGGGGATGCGCCGATCCAGCCTTCCCTTCCTGCTGACGTCCTCAGCAACTAAGATGCGTCCACCGGTGCAGCGCATCTCTCGAGGAAACGTGCGGCTGACTACATTCCCCAGCCATCTCCCTCTCAGGCGAGGAAGATGCGTCGACGGAGCAGGGACGCAGCTAATGCCCCGCGTATCACCTCCGATGCATCACAGAAGGTCTCTGTCTTTGACAGACTCACTCACTGTAGTGGCGAGGAGAATTTGGATTCTGAGTACTACGCGCCCCAACGGCCTAGTACGAAGAAGTCCAAGGCAGCACGGGCCATGCGCCCCAAACGTGGTATGCCAGCAGCAAACCAAAAGCATGTGCTTACAATCATGCGCGCTGCTGATGGTAAGCTGTATAAGGTCGACTCAGGTGCTTCTGTGACAGAAACGAGCCGACCTTCAAAGTCCTTGTCTCACTTGGGCGTACCTGTTGCGTTTGCAACCAAGTCGAGCAGGGCAAACCCAGTGGTCTTGAACTCCCGCGCCTCCTCTGGTTGTGCGTCTGAGGTTCGTTCAAGTTACTTTAAATGTTGTTCCCCTACTACTGATCTGAGCGCCTGTTTGGTGTTGGATCAGGGGGCGCAACATTCACTTGACCACCCCGACGCTTGGCCTTGCCATGCGCCTGAAGGGGGTGCGAAGGTGGCACTCTCCTCCAACGATCTGCGTAACATGATCACTCACAAACGTCGGTCAGGAGAGTCGACTGACAAGCACGATGCGCCCCTCACAGGGCACACATGTGCTATAGTCACCATCAACTGCTGTTGTAAGTCAGTAGTCCCACCAAGACAGTCGGTGTTCCAGCGGCTGCAATCATCGACACCCCTCTGACGTCGCCTCGGGAAGAAGGTGTCAACAAAAGAGGAGCCAGAACTAAAGGTTACTTCATGCAATATAATCGCTAACTCCTCATCATTCCGAAAGGCGACTGGCAATTCCTCGTCCAAGAGCCAGCCGAGGAAAACCAAGACAACCGTCTCTTCCTCCGGAGTGTTCGAAGGCACTCGGGGGAGGAAGAAGATCTTGGAGGAAGCTGGAGGTAGTTAAGCCTTTGTTGATCCTCCTTCCGAAAACGAAGGTGTCCTCCAAAGCACAGCTGGGGTGGATCTTCATCCTCGAGGCGAAGTCAGCCACCCCGACGTAGCTGGGGGTCGTCTAGCCCCTGTGGATCTGCATCTCGAAGATGAAGAAGTCCTTCAAGACAGGACTTGGGGTAATCAGGCCCTTACGAATATTTTTCCCAAAGACGAAGGCGTCCTCCAAAACTTAGCTGGGGGTAGTCTAGCCCCTGCGGATCCGAGTCTCGAAGAAGAAGAAGTCCTCCGGAACATAGCTGGGGGTAGCCAAGACGAAGCTCCGGGAACAACAACTCCTCTACAGGAGAGTGAGGCTGAAAGCGAAGCCTCAACCGAGCCATCCGACTCCAGCCGTGTCATGACAGTCTACATGACTGGGGGTGACACCGAGTCGGATGCGCCACCAGCGGACCTCGTCCAGCGCATGGATACCCTGGTGGGACGACTCAAAACTCTCTCTGCCTCCATGTAAACATTGACTCAAGCAGTGTTTGAGATACGGTCAGCTTTGGCCAGGACACCTTCTACCGGTCCCGACCCAGGGGCCAATTGAGAGTCAAGTGTACCCCCTCAACGGGTATCCTTGGATACAGATCGCCGTGAAGTCCCTAGGACGTCGGAGCCCTCAAATGCTCAACTCCAGGTGGTACCACCTTCCCCGACTCCCAGCTCCACGGAAGACGTGGTCGAGATGATCAGGGACTTGCGCGAGCGCTTTGAGTCCAAGAATAGACAAGAGGAGCACCAAAAGATGGACATCCCCCAACCTTATCCCCTCGAATGGAACAAAGTAGTTTATCCTTCTAAATATAAACCACAAACATTGACGCCATACGACGGGAAGGACTCTTCGCGTCGCTATCTGACATACTTTCAGTCCCAAATGGGACATCTTTCGAAGGAGGACGCGCTACTCACCAGCATATTTGTCGGGGCACTGAAAGGAGTGGCGTACGACTGATACTGTAGCCTCCCTGACAATTCCATATCTTCCTTCGACGACTTAATGTACCTTTTCCTCGACCGTTTCTACGACGTCGGGAAGGACATGACAATGGCGTCTCTCATAGAGATACGCCAGAAGGAGAAGGAAAAAGTTCGGATATTTATCGAACGCTTCCGACAGGCCTGCTTCTGACTACCCCCGGGAATGCGAAAACATGCACTCCTCTCCTCCTGCAGCATGAACATGCTACCTGCAGTCAAACTCTGGCTCAACTCTACTCCTCCTCCCGATTGGAGTTCCTTAATCATCGAAGCAGAAGCAGCAGAAAAGAAGGCGTCCAATGCTCGCCTTCTGGGAGTTTGTTTCCCTGCCTTTGAGGACAAGGGGAAACTGCCTGCAGGCAACAACCCCGGACGAGAGACGAAGGGGAAACAAGCATTGACTGTCAATGCCTCGAAAGGTACATCAGTGCCTACTCAGAAGCCTCCACTTGCACCAAGGCCAAAGGTGGTGTATTCTTTCAACGATGAAGACACCCTGGAACTCTTCGAGATACTGAAGCAGGGTGACAAGATCAAGTTGTCGGACCCGAAGCGTCCCGACGAGGTTGGGAAAGTGGACAATCCGAGGTACTGTCACTACCATCGGTTTGTCGGACACCCAACCAAGGACTGCTACGTCCTCAAAAACTACATCCAGCACATGATCAATGCGGATGTTATCTCCGTCGACTACGAGAAGAAGACGGTTTCGGCCAACATGGTGTCACTCCAGTTCGACACATTGCCGCCAACTATAACACAAGATGGCGTCGTCCCCATCCCTAAGGCGACAATGGAGGTGGTTAACTTACCACCTACTCGTGACAACATGAGTGGACTCATCCCACTCACCACATCTCGGGGAGAGATCTTATGGGTTCACCCTGATCTTGTCTCCGAGTTACTCAAACGGAGGTACGCTCTTCCTCCAGAACCAAAGACAGGAAGATCAAGTCTTGCCGTATGGTCTCTTCCTCTGCGGAAGAGGCACTTCCTGTACAGACGCGTTCACAACAGAATGCCCAACCCGACGAAGCTGCCGTCGAGGTGGTGCCTCCTTGCACCGTCCCTGCTGCCCAGGAAGAGGGCCCATCTAAGCCCCCAGCAGCCAATAAGCAGAAGAATGTAGAGGCTCGTTTCGACAGGCCTCTACAAAAGGAGAATGCTTCAGGGCTAGCCAAGCCCCACAACTTCGACATACTGGCACAACTTGCCAGTACTCCTGCCCGTCTATCTCTGTTTGAGCTCCTTCGTCTTTCCAAAGATACTCGTGAAGCTCTCTGTGAAGCTCTGAAGGATGTCGAATCCTTCATCAGTCAGGTCAAGCAGGCTAAAGATCTCCCGACTACATATGCACAATGTCATTGTGCGAATGAGGTTATCCCCAATATAACCTTCACCCAACAAGACATGCTGCTCAAGCACAACCGACACAATAGGCCGCTGTATTATACAGGGTATATCGGTTCTGCCAAGGTGAAGCGGATTCAGATCGATCCGGGGTCTTCCCTCAGCATCATTTCGAAGATGATCCTCTCAATATTGGGGATCCCAATGTACCGACTGGCGCCTTCCAACACAACAATCAGTGGCTTCAACGCTAGCAAAAGCGAGCCGCTGGGCAAAATACGGCTAAAGTGCCATATCGGTAACCTCAGAACCGAGGTGACTTGCTATGTCGTGGACGCCAACGTCAACTACAACCTCCTGTTGGGTCGTCCATGGCTGCATGAATACATGATGGTGCCATCCACACTCCACCAATGTATGAAGTACGTGTCCACCAATGACGTCATCCGGACAGAGCTCGCGGACATTGACCCTTTTAAAGGGGTTGAAGCCTACTTCACTGATTCCACCTTGTACAAGTCACCTGACGAGGAGGAAGCCAATGATCCTGACGATGAAGCAGAAACGGCAGCAGAGCCGGACATGGAGCCTGAGATGACTCCCGACGCTCCTTTGAAGATCCGACTCAAAGGCAAACCGCCTCAGAAGTTGCCTCCCATGAACATCAAGCTACCCGGGAAAGCACCAACTGCTCCAGGAAGCACATCTACGGAAGCTCCCTTGGAGATACGGCTCAAGGAAAAGCCGCCTCAAACGTCGGTTCCCCTTGTGGCAAAACTACAGGGGAAGGCACCAATCACCGGAGGCACAGTGGAGGCACCTCTGAAGGTGCGTCTTAAGGGCAAGCCGTCGCAATCATCTGTCTCATCCAAGTTGCCGGAGAAGGCCCACATAGCCCTCTCAGACCCCAAGATCAAAGATGTGGTGGACTCTCCCGATCCCATCCTAGTACTCACAGATGAAGAGCTTGGGGTGTATATCTCTGCTGATGTAGATACACCCTCTCTGGACAAAGTAATCACGCGGGATAAAATCTCGTATTTCATCAATAATAGAGTGTCTTTTAATTGTTCTAGTCTTCCATATTGGAATGCCATGTATATATTAGATAACGCTCTACGGTAGTTGCAAACACAAATAATGACCGTCCATCATGTAAATCGAGTAGTCCCGTCCCAAGGGGTCTGTTTTGTAGTCCCACCGCGGAGTCGAGACGAAGAATCCATCATCTTCGACAAAGTTGAGCGTCATCAAGACCTCCCGTCACTCGAGCCAGAACCAGATACCGGCAGAATACAAGTCTATCGGTACACGGACAAGACAAAGTACCTCATCCAAAAGATGGGTTACGACCTAAAAAGCAACAAAGGCCTAAACTACGGCAAGGGTCGACGTCTTCCTCTCTGGCTTCTAACACCTAAAGGAAAGTCGCAGGACTACTATCATCGAACTCGACGGAGGGTAGGCTATGTCACGCCGCCGTCAACTCCAGAGAGTTCGGAGGTAGAAGAAGCAGAACATTCTCACTCATCCGAAGCATCAACTTGGGATTCCGATACCAGTATCGGCTCAGTCTTCAAGAGAGTGCTATAAGCCAACATGACATCTGCACAATTTCAAGAAGATGAAGTCGAAAACCAAACGTCAAAATTCTTCGAAGAAGAACCCTGGGCTCAACGCCTGGGAGAACAGTGGGAGTCTCGTTTTGAATTACGCGAAGCCCCTACCGAAGACGAAGTCGATCAGATCGACCTTGGGGATGGATCTTCTTCCAAACCCATCTTCCTCAGCAAAAGCCTAAAAGGAGAAGACCGAGAATCTTTAATCCAGCTGGCTAAAGAGTATATCGATGTCTTCGCCTGGAGCTATGAAGATATGCCGGGACTTGATCCCCAGATCGTGATGCATAGGCTTAACATCTTACCTGATGCCAAGCCTATCAAACAACAACATCGACGCTTTCGTCCTGACATCATGAACGCCATCGATCAGGAGGTGGATAAACTCTTGACCAGCGGCTTCATCCGTGAAGAACAACACCCGGATTGGGTAGCCAACGTTATCCCAGACACCAAGAAGAATGAGAAGATACGAGTCTGCATCGACTTCAGGGATCTCAACTCCGCTTGCCCGAAGGACGAGTTCCTACTTCCAATCACCGACGTGATGATCGACAACACATGTGGCTTCGAACGCATGTCTTTCATGGACGGGTATTCGGGCTACAACCAGATCAAAATGTTCCCCGATGACGTAAAACACACGTCATTCAGGACTCCAAAGGGTGTTTTCTGCTACACAGTGATGCCCTTCGGCTTGAAGAACGCTGGTGCCACATACCAACGAGCTATGAGCAACATTTTCCATCAGCATCTTCACAAGACAGTCGAATGCTATGTTGATGACATCGCAGTCAAGAGCCGTCTCAAAGGTGATCACCTACAAGACCTGAAGACAGTCTTCAATCTCATGCAAGCGCATCAACTCAAGATGAACCCCGCTAAATCCTTCCTAGGGGTTTCTAGCAAAAAGTTCTTGGGCTTTATTATCACGACGAAAGGCATTCATGTCGATCCCGAGAAGACCAAAGCCATCCTTGACATGGACCCTCCAAAGAACCTCCGAAAACTTCGAGGCATGCAGGGGCATCTGGCATACATCCGGAGGTTTATAGCAAACCTTTCCAGAAAATGTCAACCCTTTACTCAGCTCATGTAGAAGGGAGTCTATTACATCTGGACAGAGGAATGCCAAAAAGCTTTCGATGACATCAAGGCTTACTTGACGAGCCCGCCAGTCCTGGTGGCACCCGTTGCCGGCAAACCATTTCTCTTCTACGTCCGTGCCATGAATCATTCCCTCGGCGCTCAGCTGGCTCAGAACAGCGATACAGGCTGTGAGCAAGCTATCTACTACCTCAGTAGAACACTGATCGAGGTCGAACACCGGTACAACCCTGTTGAAAAGGAGTGCTTGGCGTTGGTATTTGCCATCCAGAAGACTCGCCATTATGTCTCGGGCCAGACAATTCATGTCATCTCCCGAGTCAATCCACTCAGAGTTCTCATGACGAAGACAGAATCATTGAACTCCCGACTAGCTACATGGACGATCCTGCTAACGCCATACAACATGGTGTTCGTTCCGCAAAAACCCGTCAAGGGGCAGGCTCTGGCCGACTTTTTAGCTGCACACCCCTGTTTGCCATTGATTGTAAAAGTACAGAACAGTTTTATAGGAAGACTGAACTTAGACTCACAATACAAACTCACTTGTACAAAGAAAGCCTAGGGACGAAAACCTAGGTACAGCAGTCTAAGTACAATTGTCTATTTTAGATTCTGGGGGTGACGATAGAGGCTCGGGAAGGCGACGGCAGCCCTGCCTTACTCCTTGGACGATCGGTATGCAGCCTTGGCTCCTGCGACGAGATGGTTGACGTTGACGAAGAAATGCTCTTCTTGCTCTCCTCGTATTGCTCTTATGGCTTCTCTCTTTCTCTGTGTATTTTTCTCTCTGATAGCGTATATCTCTCCTTGTATATCCTTTTGCAAGGGAATGGCACCCTGCTATTTATAATAGTGGGGAGCATCATTAGGGTTTGGATGACTACTCATTCTCAAAGTGGCGGCCGCCTGATGCTTAATCAATCTGGACCATTCGTTTTAATCATGAAGGATCGGGGCCATAAATAGGGATAGCACTGAATCCTGCGAATGATTAATGCTGATTGCTTTAAATCTTCATGATTGGTTGTGTTAAGCTTGGATCTCTCTCCACGTGTCCCATTGGCTTGATCATGAATGATATGACCTGATCTCATTAATTATGAGGATAATGTTAAATATGGTCATTGGGATCTGGTAAATCTCTGATTGATTTGCATCTCATAATCATCCTTGCTACCAGCTGTCAAGTCGTAGGGGTAATTGGATCTCTGCCACGTGTCTTAATGATGGATTCTGACAGAGCCGCATGATATCCATGAACCGCATGAGACAGCGTCTCAGTGAACCGCATAGGTATAGTATTTGTGAGCCGCATGGGATGGTTTTTCGGTAAGCCGTATGGGATGGTCTCTCGGTGGGCCGCATAAGTGTAGTACTCGCGAGCCGCATGGGACGGCTTCTTGGTGAGCCGCAGGAAGACGATTCTTGCTAGCCGCATGAAGCTGTTCTTCACTGGAGCCGCATGGGGGTAGCCACGTGTCAATCTCAGATCGTGTCAGAGATTTTCTCCTATTTTCGAAGAGTCTGTCATTATGACAGGGCCATTATGATACTTTATGTCAGAGCCGTCAGCTGTCAAATCATGGCAGAGCATTAAATAGGGCCATTGCTCGATGGCCAGCTGTGTGAAGGGGTCCCATGGGAGCACGTGGCATTGATCGAGCCGCATATCTCTGTTGGTCGAATGGGAGCCGCATGTACTTCTGAACCGCATGCGGCTAGGGGGCTCTTTGAACCGCATAGGACTGTCCCTATGTAAGCCGCATAGACTCTCCTGCCCCGAGCTGCATGAGACTAAGTGTCTCTCTGAACCGCATGGGACTGCTCCTGTATGAGCCGCATGGGGTTCTCCTGTTTCGAGCCGCATAGATCATCATTCTGATATTTTCCATGCTTCTACAAGACCCCTTCAAAGTTTTCAATTTGCAAAATTAAAATACTTTGAATAAGAAGCATGGCCTTTGTTGACCGCATAGATGATTCAGCCGCATGGGTTTATCTGGCCGCATGAGCTGTTAAGCTGCATAGTCTTTTTGCCACGTATCCCAGGAACGTGTGCAAATCTTCTGCATTAAATGCCCTTGATTCGCCGCCTCTTGGGGGAGGATCCCAAGGGTCAGTTTTGTTTTGACCGAAGCATTTTTTCTTTTATTCTTTTAGGCGGTGCATGGATCGAGGCATTTGTTTGATTTTTCACGCCTCCTTCGCCTATAAATAGGAGTGATTTTATTTTTTAAGGGTTTCTTTACCTTTTCTCTTTTGCTCGTACTCCTTGTTGCCGACTTCCTCTTCGTCTTCTCTCATCAAAGATTGACAATGGCTCCCAAGAAGACTACCGCTGCTACGGGCAAGAAGGCCGCGTCGTCGTCTGCGGCAGCGAAGGGTAAGAAGGCCGCGTCCTCATCGACTGCGACGGCGAACGTGGCGGCTCCTCCGACGGCTGGCGTGCCTGTTTTCCACCCCGACGTTCACCCGCCTATTGCTGGTAGGACCATCAATATGAACTGCCATGGCTACGCCGCATATCTTATGCGCAAGCCTATATTCCCAAGTATGCTGTGTGTCCGACTCATATTCGGGCCGTATGGGATATGACTCAGGCCTGAGCCGCATGAAAGTTGGTGCATAACTACTTCATCATCAGGGCCGCATAAGCTCATCTGGACTTGGTCCGTATGAGCTCTTTCAAACCGAGCCGCATAAGCTTATTTCGAACTGAACCGCATAAGGCTATTTTAACTGGACCGCATAAGCTCATCCGCGCTGGACCACATAAGCTTTATTCGAATCGGACCATATCCGTATATGCTTCTTTCGAACTGCATAAGCTCATCCGCACTGATCCGCATAAGTTCATTTCGAGCCGAACCGCATAAGCTTATTCGAACTGAACCGCATAAGCTCATTCGGACTGCCCTGTATGAACTCTTTCAAACTGAACCGCATGAGGCTATACTGAGCTAAGCCGCATAAGCATCACGTGGTTTTGTGTTTCAGCTATCTTTTTGACTTGTTTCTTTTGCTTTATCATCAGTGAATCTGCCAGTAAATCCTGCGTGGGAACTTATAGTGGGCTCAAATCAGTTCGCCTTGGGCTTGCGTCTTGACGACTTAATTAAGCATGTGTTGAACCAATTCCCTGCTGATGAGCCTTCGGAGAGGTTGAACGCCATCGAGAATCAGACTCTACATTACCTCCGTTCCATGATGAATACTGGAAAGCTGGATGGAAAATACCTGAAGCCTTCGTTCCTCTTTGGAGACGCTTTAATCATAAAGAATCCCCGCGTATTAGAGATTTCCGAGAACTGGGATTTTTCTTCGGATGGGGTGGCAATCCATATTCCTCTCATGGAACGTCATTATCCTCTGTCGTAGTTCAATATGGTGTTGCTGGACAGGAAGATAGCGTGTAACTTAACTCTTACTCAATCAGGGATGTTGATGGGCAACATCCATTATAACCCGAACATGCAGTCAGCTTATGCAGGTAAGGATTCCGTCCTCCGGTACATGATAGGTCTGGCCCCGGGCTCTTTTATGAATGTATACGGTCCTAACTTCACACTCACTCAAGCTGATACTTTCCTGAATCGGCTTGTTCGCAAGAAATCTTATCCCGTTAGCAGATTGGCATTGCCGAACTGGATAAACCCCGCTTCTACGTGGGCCCAGTTGACCACTTGGGTTCTACAGACCTACGGAACATTCTTACGGGATGTGGGACTTTACCATGCCATTCGGGGCACTTGTCACGGGCTTCCTATCAATAAACCACTGTTCGTGGCGCTCTTGGAGATGTATAGCCGACGAACGGGGACGTTCTTTGCACCCGGAGGGGAGTTGGGGCTTGCTCTCCATGAGATGTATACTGTCTCCAAACTTCCGTGGGGGAATGAGCCTTTCGAGGTGTATACCCCGTCGAATGAGGAATTTGAGGACTTGAACCGACGACTCCCAGGTTCTGTTGCGGTGTATCGGGAGTTGCTGTGCCACCATAGTGCTTGTCACCAGATGGCTATAAAAACGGTAGATAGCTCCGAAGGGACCGCTCCCCACACTACATCCTGGATTAATTATCTTTTTAAAGTTGACCCTTCTAGCGAAGTTACTCCTCGAACCCCTCGAACGCATGGAGAGATAAAGGATCTGATGTCAAGCGTCAAGAAGTCGCGATCCAAGAGCGACATATTCGGAAGTCAAACTGACTCTCTTAGATATTTTTACTACGGGGCCACACAGATGTCAGAGAAGGCGCTTCTGGCTGGATTCTTAATGATATGGCTACGGAACTGCGTAGTCTCGGGAGGAGCGGGTTCTATCGAGAGGATCGGTCGTCATTTCATTCTCCCTGCTGTTAAACTGGCATTTGGAGTTAGACTGGCCCTTCTTCCTGCTATGGTGTGTAGCATACACCATGGTCTTCGAACATTCTCGTCCAAGGTTATTGCGCGCAAGAAGACGTTCGATTTTGAGCGCGTCGAACTGCCTTTCCACTATTTGATGGGGTGGTTGGCAATGCACTGCAAGTCTTTGATGGGTCCTGGGATAGCGGAAGATGCTACAGATGAAGACGCTTTCCTTTTCAAATGCCATCGCCGGTCTTGGGAATACCACACTATGCCATCTTGTCGGAGGGCGCTGGCGAGGGTGGATGGGTGTGACTTTTTTGTGTCTGTTCCTCCCTTTTCTGATGAGGAAGTGAGGAAGGTACATCTTGATGGTACCGGGCCTTCTCACTTTCTGTCTCCGGATATGCTCACCTGGTTACGCAACATCCGCCCCGCGCATCTGGTTTATCGCAACCGCGATAATGTGTATTTGGAGCCTTACCTACCTAGTAGGTTTTCCCGCCAATTCGGTTATAGCCAGTTATTCCTTGATTGTTCCAACCCTTGTTTGGGCTTTGAAGGTAGTATTCTTGATGGTGTCCGGGCGTGGAATTATTATGACGCTTATCATACTCGGGCCAGCTTCTCGGTCCCTGATGCTAAGGCGCCAAGGGAAATTTTGTACGTAGCTGCTTTGTATCACGTTATGGCGAACAAGCCTCCTGTTAATTTCGATCCGAGTACCAGTTTCATCGTGGGTACCGGTTTAGAGGAGAAGCCCAAGGGGGCTAAGGCTAGAAAGCAACTAGCGCTCCAGACTCCCCTTCCTGAGTCAGAACCTTCCGAGTCGGCTGAGGAGGAGGATGATTATGATAGCGAAGACTCCCTTTCTGGTGGGGGTGAAGAAGTAACGGATCAACCGCTTCCCACACCTGATGAACCAGCGGAAGATCCGTTGCTTACTACACAAGAGGAAGTAGTGAGGGAAGAACAGCCTTCAGCTGTGTCTGGTTCCTCACATAAACGAGTCAGACGCGAGTCTTTTGACAGCAGAGCGACCTTTTCCGTGAAAAGAGCTGCCGTTAGGTCTCGTGGATTATTTATTACCGAGAGGGGTGAAGGTACAGACGCTGTTCCAGAGGTAAGACCAAGTCGGAGCCATCTCTTTGTTGTAGTTTTCTTTTCTTTCGGCAGTATGACTTAATCACTTTTCTTTGTAGGCGTCTGATAAACCGGCCTCTCCTGAACCGTCTACTACCCCTGAAGTTGATCCGGCCCTTGCTGCTTTGATTAGCGACATGTGTGCCGTGGTCCTTTCTGCGGGGGCTCTCTCAGTGGCGGCTGGAAACTCCCAGATTGATGGGGCCTCGGCCCGAGGTGATGAAGGTTTCCTCGGGCCCGTCTCCGAGATCGCTGAACTTCAGCAAGGTGACGCCGATCTCGTTGCATCCCTTCCCGAGGGTGCAGGGGCGGAAGAGCCTATTATACCTGACTCGGAGACTGCTAGTGAAGAGGCTGCGGTGGTTGTAGACAAACCTCAGCCTCCACACTCCTCCACTGGCAAGATAAGCCAAATATTGACTAGTGAGGGGGCTTATTTGCTCTATCAGCACATCCTTCGAGTCAAATCGATTCATGGTTGCCTTGGCCCTGCTGGTCCTGACCCTTTACTTTCCACCGCGGATGTTCTTGGGGAAGGCTCGGCCTGCCGTGATCTGGGAGAAAGGAGCGTTCCCTCTCCTTCGCCGTCTCATGTCGAGGGGCCTCCCGCCAACCCCGGGCAGATGGGAATAGAGCTGGCGATGGTTTCCAGCTCATCCTCTGCTGATCATACGGCTCCGGAGATTGACCTATCGACCCTGCCGAGCATTCAAGTTCTGCGGGCCGCTGAAGAGGAGTTGGCCGCTGTTCATGCGTCCTTCCGTGCAGAGTTTGTTTCTCTGGTGGCAGGAGCGGCAGATTCTGTTGCGTCTTCTTCAGCGCTGCCAGCCACACTCCCGTTGACACCGGCTTCCTCGGAGGCTCTGGACGAGGTGACGCAGGATGTGGTCGACAGCTTCTATCGCCACTTAAAAAGGGGCGTAGACACTGCTATAGAACGGGGGACCCCTTTCTCTCTATCTCTTCGGTGCGCTCGGGGTCAAGTTGAAACTTTGAAGTCCCTTTCATGCGGGGTAGGGTTGGCTGCACTCCTGGAGCCTAAGTTGGCAGAGGCTGATCAGGTTGTGACCCAATTGCTGGCGATACGGCAGGCGGGTTTGCCTACTGCGATTGAACGGGAGCAGGGCTTCCTCATTGCTGCTCGGGATAGGATCAAGCTAGCTCGAGATACTGCCGGGCCCGTTGTACAGGGAGACCTTGACAAGTTCTCCGCTTCGTATGACAGGCTGGGTCGTCGGAGTCAGGCTTATCGTGCTCGGGAAGAGTCTGCTTCCCGTGGAATTGCTGATACGAAGGAGCGGATTCTCACACTCCAGAAGGAGTTGGCCTTCTTAGAGTCAGAGCTGAAGGCTGCTCAGACGGAACATGAGTCAATTGTTCGGGAGGCCGAGAAGGTTTCTCGATCTTCTGTTAACCTGGAGCGGGCCTTTAAGAGATTCGAGGATAATTGGCAAGCCCATGCTCAACTGGAGGACGAGGCGGTGCTGACCCAAGAGGCGGAGCGTCGAGCTACCCAGAGGTTTGAGCGGTCGGTTGCCTTGCTGACGGATCGTCTTAGGGCGTTATGTGCCCCGGAGAAGTGATCAGCTTTCTATTTTCTTTTGCTTCTCTTTTTTCTTTTTTTTTCTTTTTTTTGTAAGGGATGTGATCCCAAATGATGTAGCACTCTGAATTTTGAATAAATGAGCATGTTTCAACTCATCTTCTCTTTCTTGTACTTGTGGCGTTTGTGGAATTGGACTTGCTGGGGGGATTTATTTGTGGACCTGTTACCCTAGGCGTACCTTGGTTTTAGGTACGGATAACAAGTTTGGTCAGGATATCTGGAACAGCCATGGCAAAGTGGTCATGGGTGCTCTCGGTATTGGAAAAAAGAATGCCGTAGAGCAGCTGGGCTCCCGGGGCATGATGAGATGGTGGATTTATGCTAAGAAGCTTAACAAAGGATATTCGTGGACCTATTATCCTCGGCGTACCCTGGTTCAGGATACGGATAATGGGATAAAAGGAAACCAACGTATTTGCTCAGAGGTTATGAGAACATGGCAAACATGAAGGTTTTACCGTAGAATCTTCCTGCTCAGAGGTAATGAGAACATGGCAGGGGAGACTTCACGGAAGATATTTGTGGTCAACAGAGGACATTTGTGGTCAACAGAGGACATTTGTGGTCAACAGAGGACATTTGTGGTCAAAAGAGGACATTTGTGGACCTATTATCCTTGTCGTACTCCGGTTGTGGGTACAGATAATAGGTTGAAAGGGGACCGACATACTTGCTCAGAGGTAATGTGGACATGGCAAGCATGCAGGTTTCTTCGACGGAGCCTTCCCACTCAGAGGTAATGAGGACATGGCAGGAGTAAGCTCAATGAAGAGGGGGTACATAGAACGACTCAGAGGTAGGAGAACGTGGAAGTTCTATGCGAGGGGTGGTTTGTTTTTGGTGGAAGTGAAAATGACTCAGAGGTAATGAGGACATGGCCGTTTCGGAAATTTGTGGATCGATTACCCTTTTTTGTGCACTGGGAGCGCGGGTAGTGGATCATGAGGGAGGATCTCTTCCAGGAAGAAAGTTCAGAGGTATAATCATACATGACTTACTATCTGAAAGAGTGACCGGAATGCGAGTTTAGAGGCACCAGCGGGTACATGACTCAGTAATTTAGAATATTGAGAAAGTGTGAGTGCAGCGGCACCAGCGGGTACATGACTCGATAATCTAAAATATTGTGGATGTGAGTTCAACGGTACCAGCGGGTACGTGACTCGAAGATCTTGGAGAGAATGTCGTTTAGACATAATATTTCTTCAGGAACTTGCCGTTGACGGGCAACATGAGCAAGTCTCCGTTTTGTTTTGCGAGGCGGTAAGCACCGTTAGAGAATACTGTCTCAATGATAAATGGGCCTTCCCACTTTGGCTGGAATTTGCCGGCAGTCTTGTGAGTCATGACCATCGGCCTCCGGACTGCCAGGACGAGATCGCCCACCTGGAATGTTCTGATTTTAACCTTCTTGTTGAAGGCTCCAGAGATGCGTGCTTGGTATAGCTCGATTCTTTGCTGAACCAGGAGGCACTTTTCATCTAAGGCCTCTAACTCCTGTAACCGGCGTCGGTAGTTATCATCCGTCGTCAACTGATGTGTGAGGGCGACGCGAAGTGAAGGGATCTGAGTCTCTAATGGGAGAACTGCCTCACTCCTGTATACTAAGGAGAACGGTGTATTCCCGCTGGCTGTTCGGACTGTAGTACGGTACGCCTATAAACACTCGCCGAGCTTCTCGTTCCAGTCGCGTTTGTTGGAGGAGACAAACTTCTTGAGGAGCTTGATGATTGTTTTGGTGAATGCCTCTGCCAACCCGTTCACTGCCGGGTTGTATGGTGTCGAAGCGACATTCTGAATACGATGCTTATCGCAGAACCGATAGAATGCGTGGCTTGCAAACTGTGGACCATTATCATGGATGATCCTACGGGGCAGTCCAAAGCGGTAGATAACGTGATGCTTAAGGAAACTGATCACGTTTGAAGTCTTGACTTCTGCGAGTGGGACAGCTTCCGCCCACTTGGAGAAGTAATCAGTGATCGCGAGTATGAAGCGATGTCCTCGGGAGGAAGGTGGGGTGATTGGGCCAATGATGTCCATTTCCCATGCTTCGAATGGCCAGGATGCCACAGTCGGATGTAGAAATTCGGATGGTTGGTGAATGAAGTCCGCGTGGACCTGGCAGGCTTTGCATTTTCTAGCATAATCTATTGCATCTGTCACCATCGTAGGCCAATAGTAGGCCATTCGTCGAAGGTGGTCTTGCAATTTTGGGCCGGGCTGGTGGGCCCCGCAGACACCGTCGTGAGCTTCTCGTACGGCTTCTTTGGCTTCTGTATTTGACAGACATCGAAGCAGTAATCCGTCGTAAGAGCGGCGATACAGCATTTTCGTCTCTGTATCGTAGAAGAATCTGAGAGAACGCCGTCTGATGGAGGTGGCTTCCTTTGGGTTTTCGGGCAGGATGTCGTAGACGACGAAGTCGATGAATGGTTGTCTCTAATCTGGGGCATCATCGATCGTCTGGGCGAAATAACTTGCCACGAATTGTATATTGTTCTTGGGACAGACCAGTTCGTGGCCTATTACATCCACTGATTGGCGATCATAATTCGAAACTGCAAAGGAAGCGGCAAGACCAGCTAGGGCATCGGCTTCGATATTTCGGAGTCTGGGAACGTGTTCGATGAAGAACCCCTTGAACGATGAGATGATGTCAATCGCTATTTGGTGATAGAGGATCATGTCTTCGTGGCGGACCTCGTATGAGCCTCGGATCTGATTGACGATTAACTGAGAATCGCCGTATGCTTCAAGATATCCTACCCCCAGCTCTCTTGCAAGTTGAGGCCAATGACCAAAGCGTTGTACTCGGCCACATTGTTAGAGCAGGGCTCCGTGAGAGAGTAAGCGCGATTAATTACCAATCCGGAGGGGGAGATCAGCACTACCCCGAACCCGACGACTATATTGCCTTTAGGTCCGGTCCTTGAAGCACCGTCAAAGAACATTCGCCATATATTATCGTGAGAGGTTGCATGCGAGTCGGCGACCTCATCTGGGATCTCTTCGTATATCCTGGAGGACTCTGAGCCTGGATGGGCTGCTAAGAAGTCTGCCAGGGCTTGGCCTTTGACTGCCTTTTGGGGGACGAAGATCATATGGTAAGGGGACAGCGGTATTGCCCACGTAGCGAGGCGAGAGCTGAGTGCCCCTGGTTTAGTCATGAGGACCCTGAGAGGGTTGACCCGTGAGATCACGTGTATCGTTTGTTCGGTGACATAGTGTCGCGTTTTCTGATTGGCGAACACCAGGGCGAGGCATTCCTTCTCCACAGCGGTGTATCGGTGCTCTGGCCCAATCATCATTCGGCTGAGGTAATATATGGCCTGTTCATGGCCTGCGTCGTTGTTCTGTGCCAGTAGAGCCCCAAGGGAGTGCTCCATTGCTCGTACATAGAGTAGGAATGGTTTTCTAGGAACCGGGGCCACCAAAACTGGAGGATTTGACAAATACTCTTTGATGCTGTCGAAAGCACGCTGACATTCCTCGTCCCATACGAATGATACTCCTTTCTTCATGAGGTGCGTGAACGGTCGGCATCGCCCGGAGAGGTTGGAAATGAACCTCCTGATGTAGGCTAGCCTCCCTGGGAGGCCTCTGAGTTCGCGGAGATTTTTTGGGGGACCCATCTCCATGATTGCTTTTGTTTTCTCAGGGTCTACATGGATACCCTTTGCAGTGATGATGAAGCCTAAGAACTTCCCGCTGGATACGCCCAGAAAGGACTTTGTAGGGTTCATTTTCAAATTGTGCGCTCGCATTAGGTCGAATACCGTCCTTAGATCCTGCAGATGGTCTCCTTTGCAGCGGCTCTTAACGGCTATATCGTCAACGTAGCACTCCACTGTCTTGCGTAAGTGGTCTCTGAAGATGATGCTTATGGCTCTTTGATAGGTGGCGCCGGCATTCTTCAAACCGAAAGGCATGACTGTGTAGCAGTACGTGCCAATTGGCGTTCGGAATGATGTATGCTTTTCGTCATCAGGAGACATTTTGATTTGGTTGTACCCCGAGAAGCCATCCATGAATGATATACGTTCGTAGCCGCAGGTATTGTCGATCATGATGTCTGTGATAGGAAGGGGGAATTCATCTTTGGGGCACGCCTCGTTCAGAATGCGGAAGTCGATGCAGATTCGAATCTTCCCATTCTTCTTGAGGACGGGTACTATGTTGGCGACCCAGTCTGGATGTTGCTCCTCGCGAATAAAGCCGCTGGCTATCAGTTTGTTGACTTCGGCTTTGATTGCATCCATAATGCCTGGGCGGAAGCGTCGTTGTTGTTGTTTGACTGGCTCTGCATCTGGCCGAATGTTGAGTTTGTGAAGAGCAATGTCGGGATTTAACCCTAGCATGTCTTCATAGCTCCAGGCGAACACATCAATGTATTCTCTGACAAGTTCTAGCAGCGACTCCCGTTCTTCGTCTGCTAGGCTTTTACTGACGAAGATTGGTTTTAGAGAAGATTCGCTGCCGAGGTCAACTTGTATAACCTCATCTTCAGTAGGAGGTTCTCTCAGTTCGAACCACTTTTCCCATTGTGCATCCAATTGCTGGGCCCACGGCTCTAGCTCGAGGATTTCGGGGATGTCTTCGTCTTCTTCGTAAGCGTCGGCGAATGCCATATTGACTGTCATAACTTGCCTGAACACATCTCCGATGCTGGTATCCGAGTCCAAAGTTGGTGACCCGGTTGAATGTGACTGCCAGTCGCATTCTTCATCTGAACTCTCAGGGGTTGTAGTAGGTGTTACATACCCCAACCCGTATCGAGTTTTGCTATAGTAGTCTCGTGGTTTGCCTGCCGGGACTGGTGGCTTCAAAGGTAATCGTCGCCCAGTGCCGTAGTTCAAACCTGGCATCGTCTCCAGATCATACCCCTGTTTCTGCATGAGATATTTGGATTGGGGGCTATAGAGATACAGAGGCAGTCTCCCGGCATCTGACCCGAGGTCGGCTTCTTCTATGGTGAGGGGATGCGGGTTGTTTGTCCGGCCGAAGATGATTGGATGGTCTCCTCCCTCGAATATTCGGTAAGCGTCTTCTACTGGAGTAAGCTGGATCGCGGTGTACACATTTGTCACCTGTGTGTGTAGGTGGGTGCCTATACCGTGTTCCATAGCATACATTGTACATAGCTTATTGAGCTCGGTGTAGTTCAAAGATAACCCTTTATTGATGAAGTAAGGTATCTTTTCTAGGGGGATTACATCATCTGCGGAGGGAACATCAGTGTGGGCGGCCACATACTTGGCTAGCTCCGGTTCCTCTTCGACTACCCCCTGTGTGATCGAAGACTGAGAGGACGTCCTGGGAAGCTTGATTGTCAGTGGTTCAGTTGAGGGAGCAGAGCGTGGAGTCTTTGGCAGACTAGCGACCCCCAGCTTGGCAGTTGATGTGGAGCGAGGAGTGGCCGGTTCGCTAGAAGCGTCAGACCTCGCATCGGGGTGACGACCCTTCTTGGGAAGGCGTATCATCAGTGGCCTATCAGAGGGATTGAGCTTCTCCGTTTGGGGTTGACCGACTCTCGGCAGTCTGATTGTCAGTGGCCCCGTTGTGGGTCTCGGCACTTGGCCTGACCTTGGCAGCCGGATTATCATCTGCTCCTCCTGCGCCGAGAGGCTGATTGCGTCCTTACGCAGAGTGGCAGTAAGGGGCGCGGACTTGCCTGGCTTGCGAGCTTGAAGGTGAATCGTCAGAGGTCCTTCTGACCCGTGGCCGTTTCGATACCAGCTTGTTCATTTCCTTCATCAAGGTGCCTCTTCGATTTTTCGTATAGGCAGGAGTCCGAGTAGTAGGATTCGACCCCTTTGAAGGGATCGATATCAGCAAATTCTGTCTTCACGAACCCGTGTTTGTCGACATATTTGAAGCACTGGTGTAGCGTGGAAGGTACGATCATGTAGTTGTGTATCCATGGGTGCCCCAAGAGGATGTTGTAAGAAGTGTCTGCATCTATGACGTAGCAGGTGACTTCGGATTGGAGGTCGCCAATTTGACACTTCAGATGAATCTTCCCAACAGGATAGCTCCTGTCCGAATTGAAACCGCTAATGGCGGTGCTTGTAGGCATCAGGCGATGCATTGGGATGCGGAGATGATGTAGCAGACCCTTTGGGATGATGCTTATGGAAGAGCCAGGATATATGTGCATCCGATCCACCTTCACGTCGCCGATGTATCCTGTGTAGTATAGCGGACGATCGTGTAGGTTGGTTTTGATGAGCATGTCTTGCGGAGTGAAGACGATATTGGGCATTGCTCCCGTGCAGGCACTGTCTTGGAGATCCATGGGTGAGTCCTCCCCGGTGAGGTTGGATTGAGCCAGATAAGCATCGGCATTTTGGAGTGCTTCGCTCAATGCAATACGAACGTCCTTGGAGAGCCTTAGGAGTTCGTATAGTGACAACTTGGCCGGCGTGTTAGCCAATTGTGCTAAGATGTCAAAGTTGTAGGGCCTCTCTAGCCCTTGGACTGCTTTTTTTCGGAGGGATTTGTCGAAGCGAGTCTCCTTCGGCCTAGGCTTGTCGGTCGTCGAAGGCTGAGCCGGTCCCGGAGCATCAGTTGTAGTGGGTTGATGATTTTCAGCTGGATTGTCAACCACAGGTTGGGATTGCGCTCCGGACCGCGTGACAATGGCTGTAGCTTCCTCGTTGTCTACCGAGATTGTGTGGCAGGTCCTGACTTTTCCACTTTTCTTTTTGTCGGTGGTAGATAGTGTGGGCTGAGTCACTTCTGACACCAAGTCTGGATGGATCCACATGATCTCCCCTCGTGATGTGGTGAGGGGTACTAGATCGGCAGCCTGATCTCGGGGAGGTAGAAGATTGGTAATTTTCATTGTCGCCCGAGGGACGGGGATCACCCCGTCTTGAGTCTCCGTCGGAGGGAAGCTGCCGAATTGTACGGATACCATATTGGCCTCCACGGTTACCTCTTCGAAATCGATGGCCAGAGCGTTCGAATCGATGAGGTTCTGGATGTACCGTTTCAGCTGGTAGCAATCGTGTGTAGCATGATGAACATAGCGATGATAATGGCAGTATTTCGGGTTCTCCATCTCTGCCGGCCGCGGTTCCCGTCTTGGTGGAGGAAGCTGAATTCTGTCCCCTTGTATGAGCATGTCCAAGATGGGCTTGACGTGACTGTCTTCGAAGGAGTAATCGATTTGTGGCCATTGTTTGTCTGCTGGCTTCGGCTCAGGTTTTTGTGCAGTATCGGCCACCATAGCCTGCTTTCCCTTGCTGTCCCGATTGTTAGAGGGGCTACCCCCATTATCGTTGTTGGGACGCTTGCCCTTGTTTTCTCCTTCCGAGATGTGCAATCCCAGTTGGCGAGCCTTCTTTAGTCATTCTTCGGCGCTTGTGGCGCTGATGATGAATGTCTTCCAATCTTTGAATTGACTTTCGCCCATCCAGAGACTGATTGTTGGGAGCAGTCTCTTTTGGCAAATTTTAATTAAAGAGGAATCTGGATTTCCGGAGGGCAGCTTCATGGCGGTTTGGCGGAACCGCTCAATGTAGTTCCTTGTTAATTCCTTCTCCCCTTGGACGACGTCCATGAGAGTGGACATGGTGACGTCCTGTCCTACTTCGTAGAATCTCTCCAAGAACAGGCGCTTGAAGCCGGCGAAGGAGTGGATGCAGTTGTCTGGCAGATTGCGATACCAATCGAAGGCGACTCCTTCCAATGCCCCGATGAATAATTGCGTGAGGATAGCATCATCATGGGGCAGATGGTCGATGGTGACCTCAAAGTAAGTGATATACCGACTTGCTGAGGTCTTGCCATCATACGGGTTGATGTTGAACGGCTTATATTTTGGTGGGAATGGAACATCCCTCCATTCGGCATGGTATGGTTGCCGTATTCTGAGGTCTTGAGCGTTTTCTCGGGCATGGAACATGGCTCGGAGCTCCTGGACCTCTCTTCTTACTTCTCGGGCCTCATCTGTCGTGGTAGGGGCTGTTATTTCGGGAGGATTATTGCCCGGGTTTGGTGCTGCGGAGTTCGAGTCCGCATTGACCGCGGGACCCGTGCTTGTTTGGCTAGGCGTTCCTCCTTGCAGAGTTGGAAGAGCGGCTTTGATTTCATCTACAGACTTGACCAAGGCCTGCAGTATAGCCTCCAAAGTGTCGATGCGTTGGCGATCGCTGGAACCACCTTGGTTGCTGTCTGTCATGAATACCGTCCTTACATGAGGAGTGATGGAAGAAACGGTGGAGGATGTGCCCTCCGAGTCGTACCCATGCATCGAAAAGTCATCGGGGTAGGTGGGAATGTTCTTTTCGGGCTCGGACTCGGAGGGAACGGTATCCCCAGCCTCGGTGCTTGCTTCATCTTGAGAGCCATGGATGTCCTTGGGGACATCAGCGTCTGTTGTACCTGATAGGAGAGTTGTTTCCCCGGGCTCGGCTCCTTGAAACAACGAATTATTGTGGATGTTCGGAGGAGTGCTACCCCCAGTTCCTACGACCCCCAGCAATGTGGATGATGAATTTCCCATTGCAGCAAATTTTGTCTTTGAACGGGTGTGTTGGAATATTCCGGTGGAGGACAACCGTTTAGACGACAGTTTCTTAGCTGTGGTAGTTGAGGTCTTCGGGGTGGATATGCTTGCCTTCTTCCCTCTCCCCTCGGCGGGGACTTTATGAGCGGAATTGCTGGAGACAACAGGAGGCGCCTCGTCTTCTGAGCTCGGATGTTGTAGTCTTTGGAAGACTGACGGCCGATCTTCTATTGCTGCCGCGTTGTTGCAACAGCAGTTGACGATGATCTGGGTGCAGTGATGTCCAAGCGAGGACTCTTTGCACGCCGAGGCTCCTTCTCTTTTCTTGCGCTTGTGGAGGATTGCCTCACGCAGGTCAGAGGAACCACTTTGTCCTTTTGCTGCCGGGGGCTGGACTCGAACGGTTCTGTACAACTTCCCATCAGAGGCCCGTGTGATAATTAACGGGACGCCCCGATAGTTAGAGGTTGGGACAGCTGCCTGGGCTTGGTGAGCCCGCGCTGCCCTAGACTTCCTCCTTTTAGCACTTGCGGGTGCGTAATAGGAGGAGTCCAAGTTGAACGCCACATAGTCTGGCTTATCATCCAGAGAACCATCAGAGTCAGGACCGCATGAGAGACGGTCAAAGACTGATCGAGAGAAGCGTGGAACGGACGCAATGTGGCTAGAATTGGGTACCGTGCAGGCTGTCTGCATGCGGTTGTCTTCTGTCGTTGGATGAGTTGTTTTTATACGGCTAGGAGTCACGACCGTGCAGGCTGGCCGCATGCGGTTGGCAATTGTGGCCACATGGGTTTTCTGCCAGCGGTTGACTTTCTTAGCCGCATGAGTTTCATCCATGTGGTCGACAACTGTAGCCGCATCAGCTATGCGGCTGACAGATTTTGCCGCATGAGTTTTCTCCATGCGGCTAGCGGATGTAGCCGCATGAGCTTTCTCCCTGCGGCTAATACCCTTATGCGGCTCGGATCTCATAGAGTTCCTCTTTGCCCCTGCAAGTCCAGCATCATAGTGTTTTCTTCTGCCAGACTTGGGGACAGCAGAGTTGTCTACGGTCTGAGGTGGGGCCGCAGGAGAGTCATTCTCGCCGTCTTGAGCAACAAAGGATATCCCATCGAGGGCTTGGGGAGGAGCAAATGATTTTGGCCTCCACTCTTTGCGAGCCTTCGTGCAGCGGGCGCGCTTCTGGACCGGGCCAGCGCTTCCTTCGGAGAGCATCTCTTCAAACGCCTGTTGCTCGAAGCGGACGACCATCTTTTGTTACGTGGAGCCAAGTTTGGCTGCATCCGATTGCGTCACCAACTCCTCAGCCGTGGAGAAGTTTGTCCCCAGCAGAGTCGCTATCGTGTTTGCCATTGATTGTAAAAGTACAGAACAGTTTTATGGGAGGACTGAACTTAGACTCACAATACAAACTCGCTTGTACAAAGAAAGCCTAGGGACGAAAACCTAGGTACAGCAGTCTAAGTACAATTGTTTATTTTAGATTCTGGGGGGTGACGATAGAGGCTCGGGAAGGCGACGGCAGCCCTGCCTTACTCCTTGGACGATCAGTATGCAGCCTTGGCTCCTGCGACGAGATGGTTGGCGTTGACGAAGAAATGCTCTTCTTGCTCTCCTCGTATTGCTCTTCTGGCTTCTCTCTTTCTCTGTGTATTTTTCTCTCTGATATCGTATATCTCTCCTTGTATATCCTTTTGCAAGGGAATAGCACCTTGCTATTTATAATAGTGGGGAGCATCATTAGGGTTTGGATGACTACTCATTCTCAAAGTGGCGGCCACCTGATGCTTAATCAATCTGGACCATTCGTTTTAATCGTGAAGGATCGGGGCCATAAATAGGGATAGCACTGAATCCTGCGAATGATTAATGCTGATTGCTTTAAATCTTCATGATTGGTTGTGTTAAGCTTTGATCTCTCTCCACGTGTCCCATTGGCTTGATTATGAATGATATGACCTAATCTCATTAATTATGAGGATAATGTTAAATATGGTCATTGGGATCTGGTAAATCTCTGATTGATTTGCATCTCATAATTATCCTTGCTACCAGCTGTCAAGTCGTGGGGGTAATTGGATCTCTGCCACGTGTCTTAATAATGGATTCTGCCAGAGCCGCATGATATCCATGAACCGCATGAGACAGCGTCTCAGTGAACCGCATAGGTATAGTATTTGTGAGCCGCATGGGATGGTTTCTCGGTGAACCGCATGGGATGGTCTCTCGGTGGGCCGCATAAGTGTAGTACTCGCGAGCCGCATGGGATGGCTTCTTGGTGAGCCGCAGGAAGACGATTCTTGCCAGCCGCATGAAGCTGTTCTTCACTGGAGCCGCATGGGGGTAGCCACGTGTCAATCTCGGATCGTGTCAGAGATTTTCTCCTATTCCCGAAGAGTCTGTCATTATGACAGGGCCATTATGACACTTCACGTCAGAGCCGTCAGCTGTCAAATCATGGCAGAGCATTAAATAGGGCAATTTCTCGATGGCCAGCTGTGTGAAGGGGTCCCATGGGGGCACGTGGCGTTGATCGAGCCGCATATCTCTGTTGGTCGAATGGAAGCCGCATGTACTTCTGAACCGCATGCGGCTAGGGGGCTCTTTGAACCGTATAGGACTGTCCCTATGTAAGCCGCATGGACTCTCCTGCCCCGAGCCGCATGAGACTAAGTGTCTCTCTGAACCGCATGGGACTGCTCCTGTATGAGCCGCATGGGGTTCTCCTGTTCCGAGCCGCATAGATCATCATTCTGATATTTTCCATGTTTCTACAACCCCATCCCAGAGTCCTCAAGACTCTATGAAGACATCCCGGATGACGTCCAAGAATCAAACATCACTGAAGAAAGCTCCGTCTGGCGGATGTTTTTCGATGGCGCTTCAAGAACAGGCACCAAAGGCCAAATTATCGCAAGAGTGGGGATAGTATTAGTCTCCCCCGATCAACTGGTCATCCAGCGTGCTTACTCTCTTTCGAAGCCGTGCTCCAACAATGTTGCCGAGTACAATGCACTCATCACGGGACTCCAGCTGGCACAACAACTGGGGGTGAATCATCTGGAAGCCTACGGTGACTCAAAACTCGTCGTAAACCAGATCAGAGGGCAATACGAAGTTCGCCATGAAGACCTGATCCCTTACCACGAAGTTGCGTTGAACATCATTTCAACCTTCACCAAGTTCTTCATCGAACATGTACCTCGTTTACAAAATCTGGAGGCTGACGCTCTGGCTGGCCTCGTAGCCTCATTAGCAGCACCCCTCGGGACTCAGCACTATGTCACGGTAGTTGGTCGAGACTTGGTCTGTCCTAAAAACAACCTGTGCTCACGAGTGGCCCATGCCATGTCAACAAGTGCTGGTGTTAATGTCCGAGACTGGAGTTTCCCGTTCATCGACTTCGCTATCTACGTAATTCTCCCAGAAGACCCGAAAGAACCCGTCTCAGTCAGAAGGTGTTCCCTTCGATTCTACTACGATACAGCTACTAAAATGCTGTACCGACGCTCCTACGACGGACTTCTTCTGCGATGTCTGTCCAACGAAGAAGCAGCCGAAGCCCTTCGAGAAGCACATGATGGAACCTGCGGAGCCCATCAACCTGGCCCTAAGTTGCAGGATCGACTGCGACGCATGGGCTACTACTGGCCAACCATGGCCGCTGACGCTGTCGACTATGCTAAAAAGTGCCATGTGTGCCAGCTTCACGCAGACTTCATCCATACACCGTCAGAACCACTACATCCTACAGTCGCCTCTTGGCCCTTTGAAGCTTGGGGCATGGACATTGTAGGACCGATCATCCCTCCTTCATCGAGGGGACACCGCTTCATCCTAGCCATCACCGACTACTTCTCTAAATGGGCAGAAGCAGTTCCACTAGCGGAAGTGAAGAGCTCTAGGGTGATCAGCTTCATCAAGCACCATGTCATCTTCCGTTTCGGGGTACCTCGGAGGATTATCCACGATAACGGTCCTCAATTCATCAGCCATGTTTTCAGCAGATTCTGTGACAAGAATCACATCCAAAATATGGCCTCAACCGCCTACAATCCGGCAGCAAACGGATTGGCCGAGACGTTCAACAAGACTATCGTCAGGCTACTCAAAAAAGTCGTCTCATCCAATAAATGCGGCTGGGACGAAAAGCTCGACGAATGCCTTTGGGCCTACCGTACAACGGTACGGACCCTGACAGGAAACACACCATTCTCCCTGGTCTACGGGAGCGAACCGGTACTACCTCTCGAGATCCAGATACCCTCACTCCGCGTAGCAATCACAAACCAACTCACAGAAGAGGACAATCAACGTCGTCGTCTGCGAGAACTGGAGGCACATGACGAAAAGTGTCTCCTAGCTCAACAACGCATTGAACTCTACCAAGCCCGTATATCACAGGCTTTCAACAAGAAGGTCAAGCAAAGGACTTTCCAAGTAGGCGACCTGGTTCTGGTAGTCAGGAGGCCGATGGTATTGACTCACAAGATACCAGGAAAGTTTGAGCCCAAGTGGGAAGGACCTTTCATCATAGAGACGGTATACTCAAACGGTGCTTACCGTCTCGCTAAACCCAATGGGAACTTGTTCATGATGCCCATCAACGGCAAGTTCCTAAAGAAGTACTACTCTAGACATCTTTCAGACATGTACTTCCACAAGGGGATCTGTGGACCCAATCATCAGGGCTCATATACAATTCCCTTCCACAAAATCATACGCTTCCGGAACCCAGCTGTTCCGTGGCATCCTCCAGTAGAAGGACAACCACGTCCACATCACCTCTGAGTTGTTCCCCTACGCCCTACAAAGCGGAAGCTTACATTCCGTAAGACTACGCTACCCATCATGTTTACCACGTCCACATTACCTCTGAGTAAACATCCCGTACAGAACCCCTGCGTTGCCGTACATTGATCGCAGAACTTCCACGTCCACATTACCTCTGTGTAGTTCCGCGTATTCCCCGGAGTCATTCCTACCACGTCCATAACACTGTAGAAGCATGGAAAATATCAGAATGATGGTCAATGCGGCTCGGAACAGGAGAACCCCATGCGGCTCATACAGGGGAAGTCCCATGCGGTTTAGAGAGACTCTCAGTCTCATGCGGCTCGGGGCAGGAGAATCCATGCGGCTTACATAGGGACAGTCCCATGTGGTTCAAAGAGTCTCCCAGCCTCATGCGGCTCGGAAGTACATGCGTCTCACAAACGACCAACAGAGATATGCGGCTCGATCAACACCACGTGTCCCCGTGGGATCCCTTCACACAGCTGGCCATCGAGTAATGACCTTATTTAATGCTCTGCCATGATTTGACAGCTGACGGCTCTGACATAAAGGGCCATGATGGTCCTGTCATAATGACAGACCCTTCTGGAATAGAAGAAAATCTCTGATACGATCCGAGATTGCCACATGGCAGACTTCCATGCGGCTCAATCGAAGAACAGCTTCATGCGGTTGGCAGGAATCATCTTCCTGTGGCTCACCACAAAACCATCCCATGCGGCTCGCAAGTACTATACCTATGCGGCTCGCGGAGACGCTGTCTTATGCAGTTCATGGATATCATGCGGCTCTGGCAGGGTCCACCATTAAGACACGTGGCAGAGATTCAATTGCCCCCATGACTTGACAGCTGGTAGCAGGGTGATTATGGGATGCGTGGTATTAAATCAATCAGAGATTTACCAGATCCCAATAACCATATTTAACGTTATCCTCATAATTAATGAGATCAGGTCATATCATTCATGATCAAGCCAATGGGACACGTGGTGAGAGATCCAAGCTTGACACAACTAATCATGAAGATTTAAAGCAATCAGCATTAATCACTCACAGGATTCAATACTATCCACATTTATGGCCCAGATCCTTCACGCTTAAGACTAATGGTCCAGATTGATTAAACATCAGGCCGCCGCCACTTTGAGAATGGGCAATCATCCAAACCCTAATGATGCCCCCACTCCTATAAATAAGCAAGGTGCCATTCCCTTGCGAAAAAAGATAGACAGAGAGAGCTTTCCCCTAATAATCAGAGAGAAAATACACAGAGAGAGAGAGAGAAGTCAGAAGAGCAATACGAGGAGAGCAAGAAGAGCATTTCTTCATCAACGCCAACCATCTCGTCACAGGAGTCAAGGCTGCATACCGATCGTCCAAGGAGTAAGGCAGGACTGCCGTCGTCTTCCCGAGCCTCTATCGTCACCCCCCAGAATCTAAAATAAACAATTGTACTTAGACTGCTGTACCTAGGTTTTCGTCCCTAGGCTTTCTTTGTACAAGCGAGTTTGTAACGTGAAGTAAAAGTTCGGTCCTCCGATAATTGTTTTGTTCTTTTATATTTTATGGCAAACACGATGGCGACTCTGCTGGGGACAAACTTCTCCACGGCTGAGGAGTTGGTGACGCAGTCGGATTCAGCCAAACTTGGCTCCATACAACAAAAGATGGTCGTCCGCTTCGACCAACAGGCGTTCGAAGAGATGCTCTCCGAAGGAAGCGCTGGCCCGGTCCAGAAGCGCACCCGCACGACGAAGGCTCGCAAAGAGTGGAGGCTAAAATCATTTGCTCCTCCCCAAGCCCTCGATGGAATACTCTCTATTGCTCAAGACGACGAAAAGGACTCTCCTGCGGCCCCACTTCAGATCGTAGACAACTCTGCTGTCCCCAAGTCCGGCAGAAGAAAACACTATGATGCTGGACTTGCAGGGGCAGAGAGAAACTCTATGCGATCCGAGCCGTATAAGGGTATTAGCCGCAGGGAGAAAGCTCATGCGGCTGCATCCGCCAGCCGCATGAAGAAAACTCATGCGGCCACATCTGTCGGTCGCATAGTTTATGCGGCTACAGTTGTCGACCGTATGGATGAGACTCATGCGGTCACTGAAGTCAATCACTTGCAGAAAACCCATGCGGCCACAGTTGCCAACCGCATGCGGCCAGCCTGCACGGTCGTGACTCCCAGTCGCACAAGAACAACTCATCCGACAGCAGAAGACAACCGCATGTAGACAGCCTGTACGGTTTCTAATCTTAGCCGCATAGCGTCCGTTCCACGCTCCTCTCGATCAGTCTTCGACCGTCTCTCATACGGTCCTGACCCTGATGGTTCTCTGGATGATAATCCAGACTCTGTGGTATTCAACTTAGACTCTTCCTATTACGCACCCGTAAGTGCTAAAAAGAAGAAGTCTAGGGCAGTACGGGCTCATCAAGCCCAGTCAGCTGCCCCAACCTCTGACTATCGGGGCGTCCCGTTGACTATCACGCGGGCCTCTGATGGGAAGTTGTATAGAACCGCTCGAGTCCAGCCCCCGGCGGCAAAAGGACAAAGTGGTTCCTCTGACCTGCGTGAGGCGATCCTCCACAAGCGCAAGGAAAGAGAATGGGCTTCGGTGTGCAAAGAGTCCTTGCTTGGACGTCACTGCACCCAAATCATCGTCAACTGCTGTTGCAACAATACGGCAGTGACGGAAGACCGGCCGTCAGTCTTCCAAAGACTACAGTATCCGAGCTCAGAGGACGAGGCACCTCCTATTGTCTCCTGTAATTCCACTCAGAAAGTCCCCACCGAGGGGAGAGAGAAGAAGACAAGCATCTCCAGCCCCAAGATATCAACCACTACAGCTAAGAAACTGTCGTCTAAACGGTTGTCCTCCACCGGAGTATTCCAACACACCCGTTCAAAGACGAAATCTGCTGCAATGGGAAATTCATCATCCACATCGCTGGGGGTCATGGGAACTGAGAGTAGCACTC
Source organism: Iris pallida (assembly GCA_029216955.1). Lineage (NCBI taxonomy): Eukaryota > Viridiplantae > Streptophyta > Magnoliopsida > Asparagales > Iridaceae > Iris > Iris pallida. The sequence goes on from JANAVB010011800.1 coordinate 12,158,423, forward strand.
CTCCGAATATCCACAACAATCCGATGTTTCAAGGAGACGAGCCCGGGGAAACAACTCTCCCATCAGGTACAACAGACGCTGATGTCCCCGAGGACATCCATGACTCTCAAGACGAAGCAAGCTCTGAGGCTGGGGGTACCGTTCCCTGCGAGTCCGAACCCGAAGAGAACATTCCCACCTACCCCGATGACTTCTCGGTACATGGGTATGACTCGAAGGGCACATCCTCCACCATTCCTTCCATCACTCCTCATGTAAGGACGGTGTTCATGACGGACAGCAATCCAGGTGGTTCCAGCGATCGCCAACGCATCGACACTTTGGAGGCTATACTACAGGCCTTGGTCAAGTTTGTAGATGAAATCAAAGCCGCTCTTCCAACTCTGCAAAGAGGGACGCCTGGCCAAACAAGCACGGGTCCCACGGTCAATGCGGACTCAAACTCAGCGGCACCGAACCCGGGCAATAATCCTCCCGAAATAACAGCCCCTACCCCGACAGATGAGGCCCGAGAAGTAAGAAGAGAGGTTCAGGAGCTCCGAGCCATGTTCCATGCCCGAGAAAATGCTCAAGACCTCAGAATGCGGCAACTATACCCTGCTGAATGGAGGGATGTTCCATTCCCACCAAGATATAAGCCGTTCAATATCAACCCGTATGATGGCAAGACCTCAGCAAGTCGGTACATCACTTACTTCGAGGTCACCACCGACCATCTGTCCCATGATGATGCTATCCTCACACGATTATTCATTGGGGTATTGGAAGGAGTCGCCTTCGACTGGTACCGCAACCTGCCAGACAACTGCATCCACTCCTTTGCTGGCTTCAAGTGCTTGTTCTTGGAGAGATTCTACGAGGTAGGACAGGATGTCACAATGTCTACCCTCATGGACGTCGTCCAGGGAGAGAAAGGGCTGACGAGGAATTATATTGAGCGGTTTCGTCAAACCGCAATGAAGTCACCGTCTTGGTAATCCGGATTCTTCCTTGATTGAAATTTGCCAAAAGAGATTACTCCCAACAATTAGTCTCTGGATGGGCGAGAGTCAATTCAAGGACTGGAAGGTATTTATCATCAGTGCCACAAGTGCCGAAGAACGGTTGAGAAAGGCTCGCCGACTGGGTTGCACATTTCGGAAGGAGAGAACAAGGGCAAGCGTCCCAACACCAACAACGACAATAGGATTAGCCCCTCCAACAATCGGGACAACAGAGGCAAGCAGGCCATGGTGGCCGATACAGCCCAGAAGCCTGAGTCACAACCAGCAGACAAACAATGGCCTCAAATCACTTATTCTTTCGAAGATGGCCACGTCAAACCTATCTTGGACATGCTCATACAAGGAGACAGAATTCAGCTTCCTCCACCGAGACGGGAGCCTCGGCCGGCAGATCTGGAGAATCCAAAATTTTGCCATTACCACCGCTACGTCCACCATGCTACACACGACTGCTACCAACTGAAACGATACATCCAAAATCTCATCGATTCGAACGCTCTGGCCATCGATTTCGAGGAGGTAACCGTAGCAGCCAACATGGTGTCCGTATAATTCGGCAGCTTCCCTCCAACGGAGACTCAAGACGGTATCATACCCATCCCTCTGGCGACGATGGAAATTGCTAATCTTCCGCCCGCTCGTGATCAAGCTGCTGGTCTAGTACCCCTCACCACATCGCGAGGAGAAATTATGAGGGTCCATCCGGACCTGGTCCACGAGGTGACTCAGTCCACGCCGCCTCCCATTCACAAGAAGAGAAGTGGAAAAGTCAGATCCTGCCGTACCATCTCGGCAGATGTGGAAGAAGTCATGGCCGTCGTTACTCGATCTGGAGCACAATCCCAACCTGCGGCTGAGAACTCGACTGATGATCATCCTCCAGCTACCACTGACGCTCCAGGGCCCCCTCAGCCTCCGACGACCGACAAGCCTAGGCCGAAGGAGACTCGCTTCGACAAATCCCTCCGGAAAGAGACACCTCAGGGGCTGGAGAGGCCATACAACTTCGATATACTAGCGCAATTGACCAATACACCGGCCAAATTGTCCTTATATGAACTCCTGAGGCTTTCGAAGGATGTTCGTGCAGCCTTGAGCGACGCACTCCAAAATGCCAACGCATACTTGGCTCAGGTCAACCTCACGGGAGATAATCAACCTGCGGATCTCCAAGACAGTGCGTGTATGGGAGCGATGCCCAATATCGTCTTTTTTCCGCAGGACATGCTCATCAAAACCAACCTGCACGATCGCCCGTTATACTACACCAGATACATCGGCGATGTAAAAGTGGACCGGATGCACATTGATCCTGGGTCGTCCATAAGCATCATTCCGAAGGGTCTGCTACATCATCTTCGCATTCTAATGCATCTCCTAACGCCTACAAGCACCGCCATCAGCAGTTTCAATTCGGACAGGAGCTACCCAATTGGAAAGATTCGCCTGAAGTGTCAGATTGGCGATCTCCAATCAGAAGTCACCTGCTACGTCATAGATGCCGACACTTCCTACAACATTCTCCTGGGGCGCCCTTGGATACACGATTACATGATCGTGCCCTCCACGCTGCACCAATGCTTCAAATATGTCGATAAGCATGGCTTTGTAAGGACAGAATTTGCCGATATCGATCCCTTCATGGGAGTCGAATCTTATTACTCAGACTTCTGCCTGTACAAAAAATTAAAGAAGCACCTAGGTGAAGAAGATGTGCAAGCTCATGCCAAGACAGCCACAGGATCAGAGGAACCTCTGACGATCCACCTCCAGGCTCGCAAGCCAGGCAAGTCCGCACCCCTTACGACCACTTTGCGTAAGGACACGATCAGTCTCTCGACACAAGAAGAACAGATGATAATCCGACTGCCGAGATTGGGCCAGGTGCCGAGACCTACAATGGGGCCACTAACAATCAGGCTGCCAAAAATCGGTCAGCCGCAAAAGGAGAAGCTCAATCCCTCAGACAAGCCAATGACGATACGTCTTTCCAAGAAGAGTCATCACCCTGATGCAAGGCCTGGGACTTCTAGCGAACCAACCACTCCCCGTCCAGCATCGAGTACCAAGCTGGGGGTTGCTAGTCTGCCGACAACTCCACGTTCTGCTCCACCAGTTGAACCTCTGAAGATCAAGTTGACCAGGTCGTCCTCTCAGTCTTCATTTATACAGGGGGTCGCCGAAGAAGAACCAGAGCTAGCCAAGTATGTGGCTGCCCACGCTGATGTTCCCTCCGCGGATGATGTAATCCCCCTAGAAAAGATACCTTATTTCATCAATAAAGGGCTATCTTTGAACTACATCGAGCTTAATAAGCTTTGTACAATGTACGCTATGGAACATGGTATAGGCACCCACCTACACACACAGGTGACAAATGTGTACACCATAATCCAGCTTATTCCAGCAGAAGATGCGTACCACATAATCGAGGGAGGAGATCATCCGATCATCTTCGGCCGGAAAGACGATCCGCGTCCCTTCACCATAAAAGAAGTCGATCTTGGGTCAGATGCAGGGAGACTGCCTCTGTATCTTTATAGTCCCCAGGCCAAATATATCATGCAAAAATAGGGATATGATCTGGAGACTACACCAAGCTTGAACTACGGCACCGGACGACGACTACCTTTGAAGCCTCCAGTCCCGGCTGGCAAGCCACAGGAGAACAGCATTCAACCGGGTCACCAACCTCCGACTCGGATGAAGAGTGTGACTGGCAGTCACATTCAACCGGGTCACCAACCTCCGACTCGGATATCAGCATCGGAGACATATTTAGACAAGTCCTGTCAGTCAATATGGCATTCGCCGACGCTTACGAAGAAGACGAAGACATTCCTGAAATCCTCGAACTAGAGCCGTAGGCCAAACAGCTGGATACACAATGGGAAAAGCGGTTCGAGCAGAGAGAACCTCCTACCGAAGATGAGGTTATGCAGGTCGACCTCGGCAGCGAATCCTCTCCAAAGCCAATCTTTGTCAGTAAAAGCTTAACAGACGAAGAGCGAGAATCGCTGCTGGAACTTATCAGAGAATATATTGATGTGTTCGCATGGAGTTATGAAGACATGCCGGGGTTAGATCCCGATATTGCTCTTCACAAACTCAACATACGGCCAGATGCAAAGCCAGTCAAGCACCAACAACGACGCTTCCGTCCAGGTGTCATGGACGCGATCGAAGCCGAAGTCAACAAACTGATAACCAACAGCTTCATTCGTGAGGAGCAACATCCCGATTGGGTCCCAATATAGTCCCGGTCCTCAAGAAGAATGGAAAAATCCGAATTTACATCGACATCCGCAATCTGAATGAGGCATGCCCGAAAGACGAATTCCCCCTCCCTATCACAGATATCATGATTGACAACACATGCGGCTTCGAACGTATGTCGTTCATGGATGGATTCTCGGGGTACAACCAAATCAAGATGTCTCCTGACGACGAAAAGCACACGTCATTCCGAACACCGATTGGCACATACTGTTACACAGTCACGCCTTTCGGTTTAAAGAATGCTGGCGCCACGTATTAACGAGCCATGAGTATCATCTTCAGAGAACACCTGCACAAGACAGTGGAATGCTATGTCGATGACATCGCCGTCAAGAGTCGTTGTAAGGGAGATCATCTGCAGGACCTGAGGACGGTATTCGACCTGATGCGAGCCCACAATCTGAAAATGAACCCTACGAAATCTTTCTTGGGCATATCCAGCAGAAAATTCTTGGGATTCATCATCACCGCTCAGGGCATTCATGTAGACCCTGAGAAAACGGAGGCAATCATGGAGATGGGTCCCCCGAGAAATCTCTACGAACTCAGAGGCCTCCAAGGGAGGCTAGCTTACATCAGGAAGTTCATTTCTAACCTTTCCGGGCGATGCCGACCGTTCACGCACCTCATGAAGAAAGGAGTCTCATTCGTATGGGACGAGAAATGTCAGCGTGCCTTCGACAACATCAAAGAATATTTGTCAAATCCTCCAGTCTTGGTGGCCCCGGTTACCGGAAAACTATTTCTGCTATACGTACAAGCAATGGAACACTCTTTTGGTACTCTGTTGGCACAAAACAACGATGCAGGCCACGAACAAGCCATATACTACCTCAGCCGAATGATGGTTGGACCGGAGCACCGATACACTGCGGTAGAGAAGGAATGCCTCGCCTTGGTGTTCGCTATTCAGAAGATGCGGCATTATGTCACAGGACAAACCATACATGTGATCTCACGAGTCAACCCTCTCAGAGTCCTCGTGACTAAGCCAGGGGCACTCAGCTCTCGCCTTGCTACATGGGCAATATTGCTGTCCCCCTATCATATGGTCTTCATCCCGCAGAAGGCTGTCAAAGGTCAAGCCGTGGCAGACTTCTTGGCAGCCCACCCAGGATCGGAGTTATCCAGAATATATGAAGAGATCCCAAATGAGGTCGCCGACTTGAATACAACCACTCACGATAACATATGGCGAATGTTCTTCGACGGCGCTTCAGGAACTGGACCCAAGGGAAATATCGTCGTTGGAGTCGGGGTTGTATTGATTTCTCCTACCGGGCTCGTGATCAATCGTGCCTACTCTCTTATGGAACCCTGCTCTAACAACGTAGCCGAGTACAACGCTTTAGTCATCGGTCTCCAACTTGCAAAAGAGCTGGGGGTAGAATATCTTGAAGCATACGGCGGTTCGCAATTAATCGTCAATCAGATTCGGGGATCATACAAAGTCCGCCATGAAGACATGATCCCTACCACCAAATAGCGATCAACATCATCTCATCATTTGAGGGATTCTTCATCGAGCACGTCCCCAGACTCCAAAATATCGAAGCCGACGCCTTAGCGGGCCTTGCCGCTTCCTTAGCAGTGTCAAACCACACTCATCATTCGGTTGACGTGATAGGCCACGAATTGGTCTGCCCCAAGAACAACGTCCAATTCGTGGCAAGCTATTCCGCCCAGGCGGTCGACGAAGCACCAGACTGGAGACAGCCATTCATCGACTTCGTCGTCTACGACATCCTCCCAGAGAATCCAAAGGAAGCCACCTCCATCAGACGACGTTCTTTCAGATTCTTCTACGATATAGAGACGAAAATGCTGTATCGACGATCCTATGACGGGTTGTTGCTTCGGTGCTTGTCAAACGCAGAAGCCAAAGAAGCCGTACGAGAAGCTCATGACGCTGTCTGCGGGGCCCACCAGCCCGGTCATAAATTGTAAGACCGTCTTCGACGAATGGGCTACTACTGGCCCACGATGGTGGCAGATGCGATAGACTACGCAAGAAAATACAAAGCCTGCCAAGTCCACGCAGACTTCATCCACCAACCATCCGAATTTCTACATCCGACGGTAGCATCCTGGCCATTTGAAGCATGGGGAATGGATATCATCGATCCAATCACCCCACCTTCCTCCCGAGGACATCGCTTCATACTTGCGATCACTGATTAATTCTCCAAATGGGCGGAAGCTGTCCCACTCGCAGAAGTCAAGACTTCAAACGTGATCAGCTTCCTTAAGCATCACGTCATCTACCGCTTTGGACTGCCCCGAAGGATCATCCATGATAATGGTCCACAGTTTGCAAGCCATGCATTCTATCGGTTTTACGATAAGTACCATATTCAGAATGTCGCTTCGACACCGTACAACCTGGCAGCGAACGGGTTGGCAGAGGCATTCAACAAAACAATCATCAAACTCCTCAAGAAGTTTGTCTCCTCCAACAAATGCGACTGGAACGAGAAGCTCGGTGAATGCTTATGGGCTTATCGCACCACAGTTCGAACAGCCACCGGGAATACACTATTCTCCCTGGTGTACGGGAGTGAGACAGTCCTTCCATTGGAGACTCAGATCCCCTCACTACACGTCGTCCTCACACATCAATTGACGACAGACGAAAACCACCATCGCCGGCTACAGGAATTGGAGGCACTTGATGAAAAGTGCCTCTTGGCTCAGCAACGAATTGAGCTATACCAAGCACGCATCTCTGGAGCCTTCAACAAGAAGGTCAAAATCAGAATATTCCAAGTGGGCGATCTCGTTCTGGCAGTCCGGAGGCCGATGGTCATGACTCACAAGACCGCCGGCAAATTCTAGCCAAAGTGGGAAGGCCCGTTTATCATTGAGGCAGTATTCTCCAACGGTACTTACCGCCTCGCAAAACAAAACGGAGACTTGCTCATGTTGCCCGTCAATGGCAAGTTCCTGAAGAAATATTATGTCTAAACGACATTCTCTCCAGATCATCGAGTCATGTACCCGCTGGTACCGCTGAACTCACATCCACAACATTTCAGATTATCGAGTCATGTACCTGCTGGTGCCGCTGAACTCACCTCCATATTCCCTTCAGATTATCAAGTCATGTACCCGCTGGAACCGCTGAACTCACACCCACATGTACCTCAGAATACTGAGTCATGTACCCGCTGGTACCGCTGAACTCACATTTTCTCAATATTCTAAATTACCGAGTTATGCCCGCTGGTGCCTCTGAACTCACATTCCGGTCACTCTTTCAGATAGTAAGTCACGTATGATTATACCTCTGAACTTTCTTTCTGGAAGAGATCCTCCCTCATGATCCACTACCCGTACTCCCAGTGCACAAAAAGGGTAATCGATCCACAAATTTTCGAAACGGCCATGTCCTCATTACCTCTAAGTAGTTTTCACTTCCACCAAAAACAAACCGCCCCCTCGCATAGAACTTCCATGTTCTCCTACCTCTGAGTCCTTCTATGTACCCCCTCTTCATTGAGCCCACTCCTGCCATGTCCTTATTACCTCTGAATGGGAAGGTTCCGTCGAAGAAACCTTCATGCTTGCCATGTCCCCATTACCTCAGAGTAAGTATGTCGGTTCCCTTTCTACCTATTATCTGTACCCACAACCGGAGTACGACAAGGATAATAGGTCCACAAATGTCCTCTGTTGACCACAAATGTCCTCTGTTGACCAGAAATGTCCTCTGTTGACCACAAATGTCCTCTGTTGACCACAAATGTCCTCAGTCGACCACAGATGCTGTACTGGATCTCCAGTACACGCCCATCCCTTCTCTATCATGCCTGAGAGCCCAGCTGCTCCTTGGCATTCTCCTGAATACCAAAAACTTCTATAGCTGTCTTATCGCGAAGTTGTTCTAGGTATTCCTCTCCAAAACATGTTATTCGTACCTAAAACTAAGGTACGCCCAGGGTGACAGGTCCACAAATAATCCCCCAGTAGGTCCAAATCCACGAACACCACAAGTACTGTCACTCCCCGATCCTGGAATACCTATTTTAATACGTAAATCGATAAATTGTATTTACCTTGTATTTATACTATATTTATTATGCAGTATTTCTTCATGCATTTCCCAAAAATATTCGACAAAATATTATTTCCTAATTTATTTTCTGCATTTGGGCCTACAGTTTTGGCTCCTTTGGGTAACCTATTCTTGGTTCACCAATGGTTCATCATGAACCCTTTGGTTCATCATGAACCCATGGGTCCAAGATCTATATATATAACTCATCTCATTCTCTCTCCTATCATTTACTTTCTCTTATTTATTTTCTCCACCAACCAAATATTTCTTCCATCAACCAAGGCAAGTACCAAGTTGCTTAAGAGATGGATCCATAATTTTGTCAATGATTTCTTACAAAACTATTTGCCAAAACATGTTCTTCTCCTCAATCTATACTAGTTTAGAACTTAGAAATTTCCATTTTGAAGCTTTGATTTTTGTAGATCTAGGTTTTAATCATTTTTGGATTTTGCATTATGATCTACTTTAGTTGGATTTTATGGATTTTTGATGCTTCCATGTGGAAGAGCATTCAGTTTCACCCAAGTTGGAACTTTGGAAATCTGGATTTGGAGTTCGGATGGCCAAGATATGATGCTTTGAAGTTTGGGTTCAGCCATGGTGTTCTTGCTGTTTGGAGAAGACAGTGAACAGTATGCTCCTGTTTGAGCACGCTTCCTGTTGGAAGCGTGTCTCTCCTTGAGCTTGCGTGACTTTTCACGCAGCTCTCTTCTTGAGCTTGCGTGACTTTTCACGCAGCTCTCTCCTTGAGCTTGCGTGACTTTTCACGCAGCTCTCTCCTTGAGCTTGCGTGACTTTTCACGCAGCTCTCTCCTTGATTCTGCGTGACTTTTCACGCACGCTGCCCTGAGTGAGCCAGCGTGACTTTTCACGTAAGCTGCCTTGAGTGAGCCTGTGTGACTTTTCACGCACGCTGCCCTGAGTGAGCCAGCGTGACTTTTTACCCCTTGAGCGTGCGTGCTTTTGTGCGTACGCTTTTGATATTTTATTAGATATTATATGCCCATTTTATATCCTTACGCCTTTTGTCCCGAGCATGATATGAGCACTAATGTGACCCCGGAGAACAAAGTGTTCCTACCTGATACATGTACCTGAATGTCCCAGTTCTTGTTCATGCTCGACAAATGACTCGTAACTCCACGTGGCGTATTTGCAATGATGCATTACACTAAGGAGGGTAGCACATGTTGACATACTGATTGACATGGATCCTCTTTGGGGTACTCGTACTAAAGTATGACTTTAGGAGAATAATCATGCAGGCCACGGCATGTGAGTCCAAGATTTTACCTAGGGTTAAACTAGGCAACTAAATATACTATGTGCATGGGGAGGGCAGAATCCCGAGATCGTGTTACACCAGCCGCCTTGAGATATTGTCTTGACGCGCCGGCTGGTCTCCACGGATACTGTGTCATCTGCAACGAGTGGATGACTGTATCCGATTAATTCCTGCTATATAATATATGTTTTGGCAAGGTGGCCTTACGAGGGACCTGTGCTCAATAACACCTGTCTACGCGAACCCCTGGGTTGGCTAGCCTTGCTGGAAAGATACGATCTGAGGATTTCCTATTAACATGATGCGAGAATAACCTCGTCCCACTAGAAACTCGTAGACTTGATTGGCCGTGAAAACGACTTGCTTGTATCCTATTACCTTCCGTGAATAACTGAGGGAAGCAGACTGTCATGGTACGTGATCCAACCCATGTTCTTGTTTGATTGTTGGATTGGTTATCGTACTATGATAGGCTGTGGACCGAAGTTATGAACGAAAGACTATTTCTGGTTGTGAAGTGCTACTTCTGTGAATGACTGAGGAACATGGTCTATCATGGTACATGATCTAACCCATTTTCTTGTTTGATTGTTGGGTTGGTTATTGTGCTGCGATAGGCTATCGACCGAAGTCACGATCAGGAGATTTTATTGCTTATACCTTTTAACTTATGTGAAAGTTATAGAGTATGACACGTCCCGACTCCATGCGGCACCTTTTGTCCTTGTTTGGTTGTAAGGGTGCCATATGGGTTCGAGGATGTTGCGCTACCCTATAATAGTAGCATAAGTATTACTATTATCAATCATTCTATTTAACTGGATTTTAATCTTAACTCTTGTGCCCCTTTAGCGGTACTTGCTATTCGGGGCTGACCCCGCTGGTTTTGTTTGGCCAGATCCCGTAGCAGAGCCTGAGGACACGATCTTCCTCCCTGACATCCATGGTGCATACTAGGAGCATGGCGGTTCGGGGACTCGAGTGGGTTTCTTCTCCACCACTCCTGCTTATATTTTATGCGGCATTTAGCCACCGGCACCTGTTAGCCGGATTACTTGATATTTTGTGTCAGTACATAATTGTAATTAAACAGACTGCAGCTGTGTATAATTTTGTACTCCTGACTCTCCGAGATAGCTAAATTATAAAGCTAGTCTCTCATGATCATTTTGATGAAGCGTCGGGGACGCCTTACTGCTTTATCCTTAATGTTCATTTATTTGCTGATGTGATTTGATTGATTGAGACATAGAACTCTGTGGGACCATAGGAGACTTGATTGTAGCATGTACCCCCTAGTCTCTCGACAGCCACGATCGCCGTATGACGTTACGTACCTCATATGGAGTAGCTGGCCTAGTCCGTCTCCGTATTTCGGTACTGGGGCGTGACAAGATTTTAGTGGTGGCCCATGCAGGTCTGTTTTTCAGACTTGTGGGGTATTGCGAATTATTAGGAGTCTCAATCAAAACTTGTTCCCCTTGAAATTCTGTTTTGAATTCTTTGTCCTTGCCTTGATCTCTAACCTGACTTGCATCCTCGAAATTTTCCTCGTCCGGACTTGATAATCTTATATTCTTCTCTATAGGGGTGCTTCATTCTCAGTAGCGGGAGAGGCCCATGAGGAAGAGCAGCAAGAGCATGGCTCGACTGGGCAGCAATAGGGGAGAGAACCTTCTCCAGTGCAGGCAGGAGCAGAAATGGAACCAGAGGCAGTGCAGCCGCAGGTTATTAAAACTCCTGCAGCACCAGCAGCGACGGCAGTACCAGACGCCGTAGCACTCCTGGAGATCATCCGGGGGTTTCTTGTCACTAACCAACAGCAACAGACTCGGCAGCAGGAGCAGAACATGTTGCTGAACCAAGGGATTCAGTTAGCTCTTGAGAGGAGTGTCGGGGCTGACTCGGGAGCATCAGGAAGGTTTCGTCGCTTGAACCTGAGGTATTTTGATGGCACGGAGGATGCCATCACTGCGGATGCCTGGATTCAAGACATCGAAGCCATTCTTGTGGCAGCCAAGGTTCCAGATGATGAGAAGGTTGATCAGGTCAAACTGGTACTTCAGGATCTTGCCCGCGACTGGTGGGCATCAGAAGAAGTTGGTACAAGACGCCCTGTTCATTGGACCACCTTCAGTGACAGATTCAAGGCCAAGTATTTTGGCGTAGTAGCTCGATATGAGCTCCAGCAGAAGTTCATCAGTCTCAAGCAAGCAGGCAAGACCGTAGATGGGTATGCAGCAGAGTTCTGCAGATTGTGCCATTTCACACCAGCAATGTTGGCAACGGAGCCAGAGAAAGCTATGAGGTTCCAGCAGGGACTTCATTTGGAACTATTACAGCTTGTGGAAGGACACGACTACCAGACGTTTGACGCTGTTCTGACGGCCGCTCGGAGGCACGAGCTTACCCAGCAGAGGTTGGCATCGAGGACAGGAGGTCAGAAGAGATCTCATTCCCAGGTTGGAGGAGGAGCAATGCAGCGAACACCGGCACCAGCACCCGGTGTACGTATTCATGATGCAGGAGCGCCGCGGAGGACGGCCGTGTCAACTAATACAGCGCCAGTTCGGCATCAGCAGCCGAGGAACCAACAACAGCGTCAGGGAGCACCCCAGGGCTGTACATTCTGTGGGAAGACAGGGCACACGAGGGAGGTGTGTCGGTCAGCGAATGGCTTATGCTTGAGGTGTGGTAGTTCAGACCACCGTATTTCTACTTGTCCTATGATGCAGAGGCCAGGAGGGCCAGCTCAGCAGTTTCCAGCGTTGCCCGCTCCGGTGGCAACCCCGAGTGGAGGGCCAGTATTAGCAGTAAGGCCCCTAGCCCAGCGTCTACCAACGCAGGCTCAGATGTTCTGCCAAGCACAGGAAGCCGAAGGCCCTCAGAGGCAGCAACAGCGTAGTCGAGAAAGGCCGCAACAAGGGGCTCCACGGGGCCAGGCTCTCACATTGACCTTGGGAGAGGCTCTAGCGTCTAGTGACGTGGTGGCAGGTAAAATTTTCGTCACCTCATTTCCCGCTATAGCATTATTTGATTCAGGCGCTACTCATTCATTCATCTCTGCACAATATGCTACACGGATTGGATTAGAGTTTGAGGCATTGCCGGAGAGGATGGATATACTCACCGGCAATGGGCTCGTAGAAGTTAGCAGAGTGCGCTTTTCATGTCCGCTGGAGGTGTGTGGGCATTTACTGCCCGCATCATTGATTGAATTCCATATAGGGAATTTTGATGTTGTTCTTGGCATGGACTGGTTGAGAGACAGTCATGCGACAATTGATTGTAGAGGAGGTAGGGTCATATTCAGCGTTCCTGGGATGGAGCAGTTCATCTTTACTCGAACCTTGAAGAATCAGGCCGGAGGCGTCATCTCAGCAGCAGTGTCAGAGTCAGGACAGATTCCGAGAGTGGTCGAAGATTTTCTCGACGTCTTCCCTGATGAGCTCCCAGCGATACCCCCCAGTCAGAGAGGTAGAATTTAGCATTGAGTTGAACCCTGGAACGAGGCCTATTGCAGACAGAGTTTACAGAATGTCGCCGTCAGAACATGATAAGTTGTATCAACATGAAGAAGAGTTGAAGTCTAAGGGATTCATCCGAGACAGTAAATCGCCCTGGGCCGCGCCAGTGATTCTAGTTCCCAAGAAGGATGGGTCGACGAGGATGTGCATCAACTACCGCAAGCTGAATGTAGTAACAGTGAAGAATAAGTACCCACTACCAAGGATTGATGACCTGTTTGACCAGTTGAGCAAGGCCAGCATCTTTTCCAAGATCGATCTTCGGTCGGGATACTATCAAGTAAGAGTCCGGGAGCAAGACATACCGAAGACAACATTCAGATCTAGATATGGGCATTATGAGTTTCTAGTAATGCCCTTTGGACTAACCAACGCCCCCGCAGTATTCATAGATTTAATGAACCGCATCTTTCTGCCGTATTTGGATAAATTTGTGGTGGTGTTCATAGATGACATTCTTGTCTATTCCAATAGTGAAGAGGAGCATAAGAAACATCTAGGGACTGTCTTACAGACATTGAGGGAGTATCAACTTTATGCGAAGCTTGACAAGTGTGAATTCTGGTTAGATCACATTTCGTTCCTGGGGCATGTAATTTTTGGGGCAGGAGTGTCAGTGGATCCGAAGAAGATTGAGGCCGTAGAGCATTGGCCAGTCCCGAGAACGGTTGCAGAAGTACGAAGTTTCTTAGGACTAGCTGGTTACTACAGAAGGTTCGTGGCAGACTTTGCCAAGATCTCTGCGCCCTTAACGCGTTTGACGCACAAGGACATAGAGTTTGTTTGGTCAGCTAGCTGTCAGGCATCGTTTGAAGAATTGAAGAAGAGATTGATCTCAGCCCCGATCTTGACGCTTCCAGTAGGAGCGGGAGGCTTTACAGTATATTGTGACGCATCTGGGAAGGGTCTTGGATGTGTATTGATGCAGCACAGAAAGGTGATAGCATGTGCGTCTCGGCAGCTTCGAGACCATGAGAAGAATTACCCGACTCACGATTTGGAGTTAGCAGCTGTGGTGTTTTCACTCAAGTTGTGGAGGCATTATTTATACGGGGATCGGGTAGAGATCTATACTGATCATAAGAGTTTGAAATACGTGTTCACGCAGCGAGATTTGAACATGAGACAAAGAAGATGGTTAGAACTACTGAAGGATTTTGACTTAGATCTTCAGTATCATCCAGGCAAGGCGAATATAGTTGCAGATGCACTGAGTAGGAGAGACAGTGCCTTTATTTTGACCTCGCAGAAGCATATTTTAGAAGACCTTCAGAGTGTGGGAATCGAAGTAGTTTTGCCAAAGGATATAGGAAGAATGACCAGTATGCAGATTCAGTCAACCTTTGTAGTGAGGATAAGGGCAGCACAAGCAGGAGATCCACAGATTCAGAAGTTACGGTCGGAGTGTGAATCAGGTCGTAGGAAGGAGTTAGTGATTCATGAAGATGGTACGCTCAGGTTTGGAAACAGACTCTGTGTACCGAGTGGAGACCTTCGGCAAGAAGTTATGTCCGAAGCTCATAGTTCTATTTACTCCATTCATCCAGGAGGAACGAAGATGTATCGAGATATCAGGCAGTACTTTTGGTGGAATGGCATAAAAAGAGAGAGCGAGATTTGTATCCAAGTGTCTGGTATGTCAGCAGGTGAAGGCCGAGCAACAGAGACCAGCAGGGTTGCTACAGCCGCTTCCTATCCCAGAATGGAAATGGGAGCACATCACGATGGATTTTGTGACCGATTTACCTAGATCCCCGACTGGTAAGAATGCAGTCTGGGTAATAGTAGATCGACTCACGAAGGTCGCTCATTTCCTTCCCTTCCGAGTTGGACAGACTACTGAGCAGTTAGCAGAAATATACATGAAGCAGATAGTAAGGCAGTACGGTGTTCCAGTTAGTATTGTATCAGATCGGGATACGCGGTTTACTTCCCATTTTTGGTGGAGCTTACACCAAAGTTTGGGAACCAAGTTAAGATTCAGTACTACTTATCATCCACAAACCGACGGGCAATCAGAAAGAACCATCCAGACGTTAGAAGATATGCTACGGGCGTGTACCTTGGATTTTGGCGGATCTTGGGAGGATCACCTTCATCTAGTGGAGTTCTCCTATAACAACAGCTATCAGGCTAGCATTCAGATGGCCCCATTCGAAGCATTGTACGGAAGGAAGTGCAGGTCCCCTTTGGCATGGGACGACGTCGGAGAACGGAAGTTGTTGGGACCAGAGATGATCACGCAGACTGTGGAGATAGTTAAGTTGGTCAGAGAGCGCCTTCGAGTTGTACAGGACCGACATCGTCATTGGGTAGATCAGCATCGTAGGCCTCTAGAGTTCAGAGTTGGCGACCAAGTGTTTCTGCGGATTTCGCCTACTCGAGGTATCATCAGATTTGGAACCCGAGGAAAGCTTAGTCCAAGATACGTTGGTCCTTTTAAGATTCTCGCTCGGGTAGGCGATGTGGCTTATCGACTTGCCCTTCCGCCTTCGTTAACTGGCATACATGTTGGGTTTCATGTATCCCAATTACGTAGGTATGTCCCGGATCCGAGTCATGTCCTCGATCATTCTGAGTTAGTCGTTGGTACCGGCCTAACTTACGAGGAACAACCCGTATCTATTTTAGACCGGCGAGAGAAGGTACTCAAGAATCGGACGATAAGCCTTGTCCGTGTTTCTTGGAAACATCACTCTCCGGGAGAGTCAACCTGGGAGCGCGAGGACGAGATCAGATCTCGGTATCCGTATTTGTTTGACTGATAAGGTATATTTTTGCATCTTATTGACACGATTCCATGCTTATCTGCACCTGCTTGTTTTGCACTTTGTGATGTATGATAATAACTGCTATGATAGTTAACTTATATATGATTGTGCCTTGCTTGCCCTGATTTCCCTATCCTGTCTTGGCTGGAATTTCGAGGACGGAATTTTTCTAAGAAGGGTAGAGATGTCACTCCCCGATCCTGGAATACGTATTTTAATACGTAAATCGATAAATTATATTTACCTTGTATTTATACTATATTTATTATGCAGTATTTCTTCATGCATTTCCCAAAAATATTCGACAAAATATTATTTCCTAATTTATTTTCTGCATTTGGGCCTACAGTTTTGGCTCCTTTGGGTAACCTATTCTTGGTTCACCAATGGTTCATCATGAACCCATGGGTCCAAGATCTATATATATAACTCATCTCATTCTCTCTCCTCTCATTTACTTCCTCTCATTTATTTCCTCCACCAACCAAATATTTCTTCCATCAACCAAGGCAAGTACCAACTTGCTCAAGAGATGGATCCATAATTTTGTCAATAATTTCTTACAAAACTATTTGCCAAAATATGTTCTTCTCCTCAATCTATACTAGTTTAGAACTTGAAAATTTCCATTTTGAAGCTATGATTTTTGTAGATCTAGGTTTTAATTATTTTCGGATTTTGCATGGTTTGATCTAC
The DNA here is from genome assembly GCA_029216955.1 of Iris pallida. Lineage (NCBI taxonomy): Eukaryota > Viridiplantae > Streptophyta > Magnoliopsida > Asparagales > Iridaceae > Iris > Iris pallida. Next base: position 12,175,045 of record JANAVB010011800.1, read on the forward strand.
TTTAGTTGGATTTTATGGGTTTTTGATGCTTCCATGTGGAAGAGCATTCAGTTTCACCCAAGTTGGAACTTTGGAAATCTGGATTTGGAGTTCGGATGGCCAAGATATGATGCTTTGAAGTTTGGGTTCAGCCATGGTATTCTTGCTGTTTGGAGAAGACAGTGAACAGTGTGCTCCTGTTTGAGCACGCTTCCTGTTGGAAGCGTGTCTCTCCTTGAGCTTGCGTGACTTTTCACGCAGCTCTCTCCTTGAGCTTGCGTGACTTTTCACGCAGCTCTCTCCTTGAGCTTGCGTGACTTTTCATGCAGCTCTCTCCTTGAGCTTGCGTGACTTTTCACGCAGCTCTCTCCTTGAGCCTGCGTGACTTTTCACGTACGCTGCCCTGAGTAAGCCTGCGTGACTTTTCACGTAAGCTGCCTTGAGTGAGCCTGCGTGACTTTTCACGTACGCTGCCCTGAGTGAGCCAGCGTGACTTCTCACCCCTTGATATTTTATTAGATATTATATGCCCATTTTATATCCTTACGCCTTTTGTCCCGAGCATGATATGAGCACTAATGTGACCCCGGAGAACAAAGTGTTCCTACCTGATACATGTACCTGAATGTCCCAGTTTTTGTTCATGCTCGACAAATGACTCGTAACTCCACGTGGCGTATTTGCAATGATGCATTACACTAAGGAGGGTAGCACATGTTGACATACTGATTGACATGGATCCTCTTTGGGGTACTCGTACTAAAGTACAACTTTAGGAGGATAATCATGCAGGCCACAGCATGTGAGTCCAAGATTTCACCTAGGGTTAAACTAGGCAACTAAATATATTAGGTGCATGGGGAGGGCAGAATCTCGAGATCGTGTTACACCAGCCGTCTTGAGATATTGTCTTGACGCGCCGGCGGGTCTCCACGGATACTGTGTCATCTGCAACGAGTGGATGACTGTATCCGATTAATTCCTGCTATATAATATATGTTTTGGCAAGGTGGCCTTACGAGGGACCTGTGCTCAATAACACCTGTCTACGCGAACCCCTAGGTTGGCTAGCCTTGCTGGAAAGATACGATCTGAGGATTTCCTATTAACATGATGCGAGGATAACCTCGTCCTACTAGAAACTCGTAGACTTGATTGGCCGTGAAAATGACTTGCTTGTATCCTATTACCTTCAGTGAATAACTGAGGGAAGCGGACTGTCATGGTACGTGATCCAACCCATGTTCTTGTTTGATTGTTGGGTTGGTTATCGTACTATTATAGGCTGTGGACCGAAGTTATGAACGGAAGACTATTTCTGGTTGTGAAGTGCTACTTCTATGAATGACTGAGGAACATGGTCTATCATGGTACATGATCCAACCCATGTTCTTGTTTGATTGTTGGGTTGGTTATTGTGCTTCGATAGGCTATCGACCGAAGTCACGATCAGGAGATTTTATTGCTTATACCTTTTAACTTATGTGAAATTTATAGAGTACGACACGTCCCGACTCCATGCGGCACCTTTTGTCCTTGTTTGGTTGTAAGGGTGCCATATGGGTTCGAGGATGTTGCGCTACCCTATAATAGTAGCATAAGTATTACTATTATCAATCATTCTATTTAACTGGGTTTTAATCTTAACTCTTGTGCCCCTTTGGCGGTACTTGCTATTCGGGACTGACCCCGCTGGTTTTGTTTGGCCAGATCCCGTAGCAGAGCCTGAGGACACGATCTTCCTCCCTGACATCCATGGTGCATACTAGGAGCATGGCGGTTCGGAGACTCGAGTGGGTTTCTTCTCCACCACTCCTGCTTATATTTTGTGCGGCATTTAGCCACCGGCACCTGTTAGCCGGATTACTTGATATTTTGTGTCAGTACATAATTGTAATTAAACAGACTGTAGCTGTGTATAATTTTGTACTCCTGACTCTCCGAGATAGCTAAATTATAAAGCTAGTCTCTCATGATCATTTTGATGACGCGTCGGGGACGCCTTACTGCTTTATCCTTAATGTTCATTTATTTGCTGATATGATTTGATTGATTGAGACATAGAACTCTGTGGGACCATAGGAGACTTGATTGTAGCATGTACCCCTAGTCTCTCGACAGCCACGATCGCCGTATGACATTATGTACCTCATATGGAGTAGCTGGCCTAGTCCGTCTCCGTATTTCGGTCCTGGGGCGTGACAAGTACAAAAAAGAAAAGATGAGTTGAAGCATGCTTATTTATTCAAAATTCAAAGTGCTACATCATTTGGGATCTCATCCCTTACAAGATGAAGACAAAAAGAAAAAAAAGACAACAAAAGAAGACAGAAGACTGATCACTGCTCCGGGGCACATAACGCCATGAGACGGTCCGTCAGCAAGGCAACCGACCGTTCAAGCCTCTGTTTAGCTCGACGCTCCGCCTCCTGGCTCAGCACCGTCGTGTCCTCCAGATGAGCATGAGCTTTCCAGTTGTCCTCGAATTTCTTGAAAGCCCGCTCCAGGTTGACAGAAGATCGGGAAACCCTCTCGGCCTCCCGAGCGATTGACTCCTGTTCCGCACGAGCAGCCCCCAGCTCTGACTCTAAGAAGGCCAACTCCCTTTGAAGTACAAGAATCCGCTCCTTCGTGTCAGCTATTCCACGAGAAGCAGACTCTTCCCGAGCCCTACACGTCTGACTTCGACGACCCAGCCTGTCATACGAAACGGAGAACTTGTCAAGGTCCCCCCGCACAACTGGCCCGACAGTATCTCGAGCAAGCTTGATCCTATCCCGAGCAGTAATAAGGAAGCCCCGCTCCCGTTCAATCGCAGCATACAAGCCAGCCTGCTGTATCGCCAGCAATTGGGTCACAAACTGATCAGCCTCTGCCAACTTAGGCTCCAGGAGTACAGCCAACCCCACCATGCCAGGAAGAGCCTTCAAAGTGTTAATCTGACCCCGAATGCCCCGTAGAGACAGAGAAAAAGGGATCCCCTGTTCTACGGCAGCATCCACGCCCCTCTTTAAATGGTGATAGAAACTGTCGACCACATCCTGCGTCACCTCGTCCAGAGCCTCCGAAGAAGCCGGTGTCAACGGGAGTGTAGCTGGCAACGCTGAAGAAGACGCAACAGAATCTGTCGCTCCTGCTACAAGGGAAACAAACTCCGCACGGAAGGACGCATGAACAGCGGCCAACTCCTCTTCAGCAGCCCGCAGAACTTGAATGCTCGGCAGGGTCGAGAGGTCAATCTCCGAAGCCGTATAAGCAGCAGAGGATGAGGCAGAGACCATCGCCAGCTCCATTCCCATCTGCCCGGAGCTGGCGAGAGGCCCCTCGACATGAAACGGCGAAGGAGAGGAAACGCTCCTTTCCCCCAGATCGCGGCGGGCAGAGCCTTCCCCAAGAACATCCGCGGTGGAAAGTAAAGGGTCAGGACCTATAGGGCCAAGATAACCATGAATCGATTTGACCCGGAGGATATGTTGATAGCGCAAATAAGCCCCTCACTAGTCAATATTTGGCTTATGTTACTAGTGGAGGAGTGTGGAGGCTGAGGTTCGCCTACAGCCACCGCAGCCTCTTCACCAGCAACCTCCGAGTTGAATATGATAGGCTCCTCCGCCCTAGCACCCTCGGGAGGGGATGCGACGAGATCGGTGTCGCCTTGCGGAAATTCAGCAACCTCGGAGGCAGGCCCGAGGGAACCTTCGTCACCCCGGACTGGGGCCTCAGCAACTTGGGAGTCCTCAGCCGCCGCTGGGAGAGCCCCCGCTGGGAGAGCCCCCGCTGAAAGGATCGCGGAACACATGCCATTAATCAAAGCAGCAAGGGCCGGATCAACCTCAGGGGCGGCAGACGGTTCATGGGAGGTCGGTTCATCAGACACCTACAAAGAAAAATGATTAAGTCGTACCCTAAGAGAAAGAAAACCACAACAAGGAGATGACTCCGACTTGATCTTACCTCCGGAACATCGTCTGCATCTTCACCCCTCTCCGTAATAAGCAGTCTACGAGGTCCGACCGCAGCTCTCTTCACGGAAAAGGCTACTCCTCCGCCAGTAGACTCACGCCTGCCTCGCTTACACGAGGGACCAGGCACGGCAGGCGGTAGTTCTACCCGCACCACCTCCGGTACAGGTGGCAACTGATCTACCGCCGCATCTAATACGATCGACGGTTGATCCGTCATCATCTCATCTGCCATGATGGGCGGCTGACCCGCCGTTGCCTCGCCACCAGAAGAGAGAGAGTCCTCGTCGTCCCGCTCGTTGTCTTCCTCAATTGTGTCAAAGGACTCGGAATCAGGCGTAGGAACTCTATTCGCCCCTTTCTTTTTTGCCCTCGACACCGTAGCCTTCTCCGCCAGACGAGTGCCCACGATGAAGCTAGTCCTCGGGTCAAAATTGAGAGGAGGCTGATTTGCCGTAACATGATATAAGGCCGCCATATGCAAGATTTCCCCTATCATGTTTGCTGCAGGAACCGAGAAGCTAGTTCGAGTATGACAAGTGTCATAGTAGCTCCATGCCCTAATACCATCGAGAATGCTACCCTCAAATCCCAGGCAGGAACTGGGACGCCCGAGAAATTGTTGACTGTACCCAAATTGACGGGCAAACCTACTGGGCAAGTAGGGCTCCAAGTACACAGTGTTGCGATTGCGATAAACTAAATGCGCCGGGCGAATGTTACGCAGCCAGAAACGCATCTTCTCAGGTAAGAAATGAGGAGGTCCAACACCATCAACATGAACACTCCTCACTTCCTGGTCGGTAAAACGGGGAACGGATACGAAGAAATCATATCCGTCCACCCTCGCCAGCATCCTCCGACACGCCGGCATGGTACTACATTCCCAAGGCTGATAGTGATACCTGAAAAGAAAAGCGTCGTCGTCCGTAACGCCATCTCCCGTCCCAGGCCTCATCAAAGACTGATAATGCAACAACAGCCATCCCAGCAAATAATGATAAGGCAGCTCTATACGTTCAAAGTCCATCGCCACGTCACGAGCGATGACCTTGGACGAGAAGGCGCGGAGACCATGCTGAATGCTGTACACCATAGCGGGAAGAAGAGCCAGCCTGACCCCAAAGGCCAACTTCACGGCGGGAAGAATGAAGTGACGGTCGATCCTCTCGATAGCACCTGCCCCTCCTGAGACCACACAATTGCGCAGCCATACCATTAAAAACCCTGCCAAGAGTGCCTTCTCTGACAGCCGCCGAGTACTATAATAAAAATAGCTGAAGGAGTCAATCTGGCTCCCAAATTTGTCACCCTTAGACTTCGACCTCCTAGCAGTCGACACCAAGTCTTCTACTTCCCTAGGAGTTTGACGATCTCGAGAAGTAACTCGGCCAGCAGCACTGAATTTGAAAAGGTATGAGACCCAAGAGTTGGTATGGGGAGTGTCCCCTTCCGAGCTATCATTTTTCTGGATAGCCATTCGGTGACTGGTGCTATGATGACACAACAGTTCTTGATACACAGTGACGAAGCCTGGGAATCGTCGGTCTAAATCCTGGAACTCCTCATTCGTCGGAGTGTACGCTTCGAAGGGCTCGTCTCCCCAGGGGAGCTTGAAGACAGCATACATCTCGTGAAGAGCGAGCCCCAATTCCCCTACAGGTGTGAAGAAATTTCCTGTCCGATGATTATACATCTCCAGAAGGGCCATGAACAATGGCTTATTAATGGATAACCCGTGGCTGGTACCCCGGATAGCATCATAAAGATTGACTTCTCGCAAAAATTCCCCGCAGTTTCGCAGAATCCACGAGGTCAGGTTAGCCCACGGGGGAATGGGGTGTAACCAGCTCGGCAGTACCAATCTGCCAACAGGATAGGACCCTTTGCGAGCAAGCTGGCTCAGGAAGGTATCAGCCTGAGAGAATGAGAAGTTAGGACCGGGTGTGTTGATAAAGGTACCCGGAACTAACCCCATCACGGATCGACTGGCCGGATCCTTGATCGCGCGTACTGACCCAGTGGTTTTGTTGTAACGGATGTTACCAACAAACATCCCCGGTCTGGTTGGAGTGAGGGGGTCTGGCATCTGCCTGTCCAAAACGATCATGTTGAACCACGCAAAAGGGAAATAACGCTTCATAATGGGGATGTGAATCGGCATCCCGTCCAGATTAAAATCCCAACTCTCGGAAACATCCAGCACTCGGGAGTTTTCTATGATCAATGCATCCCCAAAGAGGAAGACCGGCCTCAGATGCTTCCCATTAGGCTTCCCGGAGCTCATCATGTCACTAAGAAATTGGAAAGATTGAACCCTGATAGCGTTTAGTCGCTCCAAAGGCTCATTAACAAGGAGCTGCTCTGACACTTGACGAACTAAATCGTCCCGTCGCACATCCATGGCAAACTGATTCGAGCCAACCAGAAGTTCCCCCGCAGGATTTACTGGCAGATTTACTGAAGAAAGACAAAAGAAACAAGGTCAAAAAGATAGCCGAAACACAACTACTCGATGCTTATGCGGCTTAGTTCAGCATAGCCTTATGCGGCTCAGTTTGAAAGAGCTCATGTGGTTCAGTTCGAATGAGCTTATGCGGTTTGGTTCAAAATGAGCGTATGCGGTTTAGTGCGGATGAGCTTATGCGGTCTACTTCAAATGTTCTTATGCGGTTCAGTTCAAAATAGGCTTATGCGGCTCAGTTTGAAAGAGCTCGTGCGGTCCAGCCCAGATGAGCTTATGCGGCCCTGATGGTGAAGTAATTATGCGGCTGCAAACAACAACTTTCATGCGGCTCAGGCCTGGGTCATATCCCATGCGGCTCGAACATGAGTCGGACATGCAGCACACTTGGAAATACAGGCTCGCGCATAAGATATGCGGCGTAGCCATGACAGTTCATGTTGATGGTCCTACCAGCAATAGGCGGGTGAACGTCGGGGTAAAAAACAGGCACGTCAGCCGGCGGAGGAGTCGCCACGTTCGCCGTCGCAGTCGATGAAGACGCGGCCTTCTTCCCCTTCGCTACCGCAGACGATGACGCGGTCTTCTTGTCCGTAGCAGTGGTAGTCCTCTTGGGAGCTATTGCCGATCGTTGATAGGAGAAGACGAAGAGGAAGTCGGCAACAAGGAGTTCGAGCAAAGAGAGAAGGTAAAGAAACCCTCAAAGAATAAATTACTCCAATTTATAGGCGAAGGAGGCTCGTAAATCAACAAACGCCTCGATCCACACGCTGTCTAAAAGAATAAAGGCAAAATGCTTCGGTCAAAGCAAAACTGACCCTTGGGATCCTCCCCCAAAGGCGGCGTTAATTCAAAAAACGAATCAAGGACATTTAATACAGAAGATTTGCACACGTGGTTGGGACATGTGGCAAAAAGTCTATGCCACCTAACAGCTCATGCGGCCAGATAAATCCATGCGGCTGAACCATCTATGCGGTTAGCAAAGGCCATGCTTCTTATTCAAAGTATCTCAATTTTGCAAATTGAAAACTTTGAAGGGGGTCTTGTAGAAGCATGGAAAATATCAGAATGATGGTCTATGCGGCTGGGAACAGGAGAACCCCATGCGGCTCATACAGGGGCAGTCCCATGCGGTTCAGAGAGACTCTCAGTCTCATGCGGCTCGGGGCAGGAGAATCCATACGGCTTACATAGGGACAGTCCCATGCGGTTCAAAGAGTCTCCCAGCCTCATGCGGCTCGGAAGTACATGCGGCTCACAAACGACCAACAGAGATATGCGGCTCGATCAACACCACGTGTCCTCGTGGGATCCCTTCACACAGCTGGCCATCGAGTAATGGCCATATTTAATGCTCTGCCATGATTTAACAGCTGACGGCTCTGACATAAAGCGCCATGATGGTCCTGTCATAATGACAGACCCTTCGGGAATAGAAGAAAATCTTTGATACGGTCCGAGATTGCCACATGGCAGACTCCCATGCGGCTCAATCGAAGAACAGCTTCATGCGGTTGGCAGGAATCATCTTCCTGCGGCTCACCACGAAACTATCCCATGCGGCTCGCAAATACTATACCTATGCGGCTCGCGGAGACGCTGTCTTATGCAGTTCATGGATATCATGCGGCTCTAGCAGGGTCCACCATTAAGACACGTGGCAGAGATTCAATTGCCCCCATAACTTGACAGCTGGTAGCAGGGTGATTATGGGATGCGTGGTATTAAATCAATCAGAGATTTACCAGATCCCAATAACCATATTTAACGTTATCTTCATAATTAATGAGATCAGGTCATATCATTCATGATCAAGCCAATGGGACACGTGGTGAGAGATCCAAGCTTGACACAACTAATCATGAAGATTTAAAGCAATCAGCATTAATCACTCACAGGATTCAATACTATCCACATTTATGGCCCAGATCCTTCATGCTTAAGACTAATGGTCCAGATTGATTAAACATCAGGCCGCCGCCACTTTGAGAATGGGCAATCATCCAAACCCTAATGATGCCCCCACTCCTATAAATAAGCAAGGTGCCATTCCTTTGTGAAAAAAGATAGACAGAGAGAGCTTCCCCCTAATAATTAGAGAGAAAATACACACACACACAGAGAGAGAGAGAGAGAGAGAAGTCAGAAGAGCAATACGAGAAGAGCAAGAAGAGTATTTCTTCATCAACGCCAACCATCTCGTCACAGGAGTCAAGGTTGCATACCGATCGTCCAAGGAGTAAGGCAGAGCTGCCGTCACCTTCCCGAGCCTCTATCGTCACCCCCAGAATCTAAAATAAACAATTGTACTTAGACTGCTGTACCTAGGCTTTTGTCCCTAGGCTTTCTTTGTACAAGCGAGTTTGTAACGTGAAGTAAAAGTCCGGTCCTCCGATAATTGTTCTGTTCTTTTATATTTCATGGCAAACAAACACTTCTAAGTAGGAAGATCCCGTCATTTGAATCCCATATTTTCCATGACCACATCACCTCTGAGCAAACATGTTGGTTCTCTCAAACTTATTATCTGTACCTGAAAACCAAGGTGCGCAAAAGATAATAGGTCCACACAAATCATCAAGTTCGTGACAGCAAAAATGAACACACCACAAAAACTTTATATTCTTTATTTTCAAAAAAAAGTAAAGGATTACACCCCCCAGCAAGAGTTCAAATACAAAAAAAGAAGAAGAGATTACAATCCCTAAACATCCTCGGGGTTGGCCGAAAGCTCTTCAATCCGACGCCTCAAGTCTGTCGCTCGAGTCTCCACAGTCGCCAGGACCCGGCGTTCAGCTTCTTGACGCATCGCTTCTATGGCCTCAGGAGAAGTGTCATCCTCATGCTTCTCATCCAACTATTGCCGTTGCTGAGCTAGGATAAGAGCCCAGTGGGTGAAAGCTGCTTCCTCCTTCTTAAATGCCACATGTTCAGCCTGGGCACGCTCGACATCTAATAAGAGTCGGGCCCGCTGGTCCTCAAGACGACGGATCTGGGCATCAACCTTCATGATACTAGCGTCCAATGCAGCTCGCAACTCCACTTTCTCCTGCGTAGACTGAGACAACCGCTCCACTGCAGTTTCAGTCTCAGCCACTTCGCGTTCCCAGACACTCACGGTGGCCTGATAAGAGGACTCAGTCTCAGCGACCAGCTTCTCCTTTTCCGCGTCTATCAAGACGGAGAGATTATTTCGCTGGATACACTGAAACTCGAAAAGCCGCTGGTCTAGCTCGGCCACCGAAGCCTCCAGAATGTCGGCCATATGATCATGGCCCTGGTGGAGACGGATCAGGTTGATATGAGGCAGTGCCAGAGTTTTTGTCGTTGCAAAGCTTCCATTGGCATCCATCACTGCCGATATGCCCCTCTGTAACATCTTATATACCGGCTCGATGATGAACTTCACATATTTATCTGCATCCGCCAGCACCTGTGGCGTCATAGCAGGAGTCGGAGGAGCTACTCTAGATAGCGGACCAGAAGACAGCCCGCCGACCTCAACCTGCGAGGCTGGAACCCCGACATCAACAGGCTCTTCATCAACAGGGGCCTGACTACTAGCCCGAGGAGCCAAAAGAATAGAAGGAGCCGAGAGAGGTACCGATATAGTACCCCAAGTAGAAGGAGCAACAGTGGGTTCCGCCAAACCCTTACCCTTCTCAAGCTCGGAAGAACCACCGACGTCAGCGGCTACCTCATCAGTTTCCAACGCACTATCAGCAGGCAGTAAGGGATATTCCCCCTCTGGCAGAACGGGGAGATCAACACTTGTCTCCTGACTCGCCCCTGGGGTCAAGACTGGCAGACGAGTCTCGTTTTCAACATCAAATCCCTCTACAGGGACAGGATTTGTCGCTACCTCCCGGTCGGCAGCCACCTCAGCCTCCACTGCTGAGTCTGGGGTAGGGCTCGGCAATGCTGCGGTCGATCTTCCCTCATCATGACAGGAAGGGGAATCAACCTTCTCCTCTGTTCCAATCATGTCTGTTGCCCCTGCAACAGACTCATGCAGCTCTAGAGGAACGTCATCTGAAGACGACGAACTCCACCCCACTTCATCATCAGGAAGCCCCGTGTCTGTTGGACCTTCAACGTTCAAGGCCCCCACGGTAGCTTGTTATTTGCCATTGATTGTAAAAGTACAGAACAGTTTTATGGGAGGACTGAACTTAGACTCACAATACAAACTCGCTTGTACAAAGAAAGCCTAGGGATGAAAACCTAGGTACAGCAGTCTAAGTACAATTGTTTATTTTAAATTTTGGGGGGTGACAATAGAGGCTCGGGAAAGCGACGGCCGCTCTGCCTTACTCCTTGGACGATCGGTATGCAGTCTTGGCTCGGAGAAGATCTGCTTGGCATGGACGAAGAAATGCTCTTGTTGCTCTCCTCGTGTTGCTCTCCTGGCTTCTCTCTCTCTTTGATTATCAAAAAGGGGGGAGCTCTGTCTGTATATCTGTCTCTTTTTTTTTTATTCTCTTGTTGCCGGGGTTTTTGCAAGGGAATGATGCTGGCTATTTATAGGAGTGGGGTGTGATCATTAGGGTTTACTAATGATCATTTGTTTGGAATGTCGGCGCTCCTTCAATCTATCTGAATCCTTGATCCTGATTACAATAAATCTAGGCCATTAATGCGGATAGCACCGTATCTTGTGAGCAATTAATGCTAACTGCTTTAAATCTTCATGATTGATTATGCCAATGTCCGATTGCTCGCCACGTGTCCTATTAGCTTGATAATAAATGATATACCCTGATCTTAGTAATTATGACGATGATGTCAAATATACTTGTTGGGATTCGGTTAAATCCTTGATTGATCCGATGCCACATGTTTTGATTGTGGGTCCTGTCAGAGCCGCACAGGATGGGCAACACTTGAACCGCAGGAAGATACTCTTTGTGAGCCATATAGGACAATGCTTCATCGAGCCGCAGGGAACGAACTCTCAATGAGCCGTATATGCATAGTCTTTGCGAGCCGCATGAGCTAGAGTTGTATTGAGCCGCAGGGGCTGAGCTCTCAGTGGGTCGTATATGGCTGATTTCTGCTAGTCATATAGGGTGACTTCTCAGTGAGCCGCATGAAGCTGTTCTCTATTTAAGCCGCATGAGATTTGCCACGTGGCAACCTAGAATTTCTGACGGATCGGGTCAGAGATCTTTTTCTTTTCCCGAAGAGTCCGTCATTATGGCAGAGCCATTATGACACTTTATGCCAGAGCCGCCACAGTCGTCAAATCGTGTCAGAGCATTAAATGAGGCCACTATTCAAAGGGCCAGTTGTAGGGAAGGATCACAAGGGGACACGTGGCATCGATCGAGTCGCATATTCCTGCTGAACCGCATATACTCTCGATCCGCATGAGACTGAGAGTCTTCCTTTGAACCGTATAAGACAGCTCCCATATGAGCCGCATGGGCTTCGTATCCGGAGCCGCATGGACCATTATTCTGATATTTTCCATGCTTCTACAGGACCCCCTTCAAAGTTTTCAATTTGCAAAATTGAAACACTTTGAATAAGAAGCATGGTCCCGTTCATGCCGCATAAGTGTCCCAGCCGCATAGATTCATCTGTCCGCATAGGCTCTTTGTCACGTGTCCTGACCACGTGTGCAAATTTTCATTAAATGCCCTTGATTCGTTTTGAATTTAATGCCGTCTTTTTAGGGGAGGATCCCAAGGGTCGGTTTTGCCTTGACCGAAGCGTTTTGCCTTTATCTTTTGAGGCGGCACGTAATCCGAGACGTCTGTTTATTTTTATGGGTCTCTTTCGCCTATAAATAGGAGTCTTCTAGTCTCTTGGGGGTTTCTTTACCTTCTCTCTTTGCTCGAATTCTCTGTTGCCGACTTTGCTCTTCGTCTTTCTTTCTTCAACGACCGACAATGGCTCCCAAGAAGGCTGCTTCGTCAAAGGCCGCGAAGGGTAAGGCGGTCACTTCTACAGCGACAGTGGCAACAAACGTAGTCCTTCCTCTGCCGGCTGCTGTGCACTTTGTCCATTCCGACGTTCATCCGCCTATCGCTGGTAAGTGGTCGTCTGAAAACCCTAACTGTTGCCATGGCTCTGTTGCATACTTTATGCACAAGCCGTATGTACGAGGCTTATCGATGTGACCGCATAAGCACTTCACCCCACGGGGCCGCATGGGCTTGTCATACTCGATCTGAGCCGCATATGTGTTTTCGATTTGTGCCGCATAAGTGTCGCTCACTTTTGAACCGCATAAGCTTGCTTGTTTGTAGCCGCATTAGTTCGTACGAGTCTGTCTTTATGGACGTGCTTGACCCGAGCCGCATGAGTCTATAGACTCGTCTGCATTTGAGTTACATGGACTCGGTTAACTCGGAGCCGCATGAGGCTATGATGAATCAGAACTGTATGGACTTATCTGATTCTGAACTGCATGAGGCTGTGACAACCTGAGCCGTATAGAATCAAATAATCTTTCAAATGCTTCTTGTTTTTCACTGTCTTCTAACCTTGTTTCTTTCATTTTTCTCCAGTAAATCTGCCCGTAAATCCTGCGGGGGAACTTCTGGTTGGCTCAAATCAATTCGCCTTGGGCGTGCGTCTTGACGACCTAATTAAGCATGTGTTGAATCAATTTCTTGCTGATGAGCCTTCGGGGAGGTTGAACGCCATCGAGAATCAGACCCTCCATTACCTCCGTTCCATGATGAATGTCGGGAAGCTGGATGGAACATACTTGAAGCCTTTATTCCTCTTTGGAGATGCTTTAACCATAAAGAATCCCCGAGTATTAGAGATTTCTGAGAACTGGGATTTTTCTTTGGACGGGGTGTCAATCCATATTCCTCTCATGGAACGCCATTATCCTCTGTCATGGTTCAACATGGTATTGTTGGATAGGAAGATGGCGTGTAATTTGACTCCCACTCAGTCGGGGATGTTGATGGACAACATCCATTATAATCTGAACATGCGGTCTGCGTACGCGGGTAAGGATTCCGTCCTCCGGTACATGATGGGTCTGGCTCTGGGCTCTTTCATGAATGTATACGGTCCCAACTTCTCATTTGCTCATGCTGATACCTTCTTGAATCGGCTTGTTCGTAAGAAATCCTACCCCGTTGGCAGGATAGCATTGCCGAACTGGATAAACCCTACTTCTACGTGGGCCCAGTTGACCACTTAGGTTTTGCAGACCTATGGAACGTTCTTGCGGGAGGTGGGACTTTACCATACCATTCGGGGTACTTGTCACGGGCTTCATATTAATAAACCACTGTTCGTGGCGTTCGTGGAGATGCATAGCCGGCGAACGGGGACGTTCTTTGCACCAGTAGGGGAGCTGGGGCTTGCTCTTCACGAGATGTATACTGTCTCTAAACTTCTGTGGGGGAATGAGCCTTTCGAGGTGTACACCCCGTCGAATGAGGAATTTGAGGACTTGAACCGACGACACCCAGGTTTCGTCACGGTGTATCGGGAGTTGCTGTGTCACCATAGTGCTTGTCACCAGATGGCTATAAAAACGGTGGATAGCTCCGAAGGGACCGCTCCCCACACCACATCATGGATTAATTATCTTTTCAAAGTTGACCCTTCTGGCGAAGTTACTCCTCGAGCCCCTAGAACGCACAAGAAGATAAAGGACTTGATGTCAGGCGTCAAGAAGTCGCGGTCCAGGAGCGACGTATTCGGGAGTCAAACTGACTCTCTTAGCTACTTTTACTACGGGACCACACAGATGTCGGAGAAGGCACTCCTGGCCGGCTTTTTAATGATATGGCTACGAAACTGCGTTGTCTCGGAAGGAGCAGGTTCCATCGAGAGGATCGGTCGCCACTTTATTCTCCCTGCTGTTAAACTAGTATTTGGAGTTAGACTGGCCCTTCTTCCAGCTATGGTGTGTAGCATACACCATGGTCTTCGAACATTCTCATCCAAAGTTGTTGCGCGTAAGAAGACATTGGATTTTGAGCGCGTAGAACTGCCTTTCCACTATTTGATGGGGTGGTTGGCGATGCACTACAAGTCTTTACTGGGACCTGGGATAGCGGAAGATGCTACCGATGAAGATGCTTTCCTCTTCAAGTGCCATCGCCGGTCTTGGAAATACAACACTATGCCAGCTTGTCGGAGGGCGCTGGCGAGAGTGGACGGGTGTGACCTTTTTGTGTCTGTTCCTCCTTTTTCTGATGAGGAAGTGAGGAAGGTACACCTTGATGGTACTGGACCGTCTCATTTTCTGACTCCGACCATGCTCACCTGGTTGCGTAACATTCGTCCCGCTCATTTGGTTTATCGCAACCGCGATAACGTGTACTTGGAGCCTTACCTACCTAGCAGGTTTTCCCGCCAATTCGGTTATAGCCAGTTATTCCTAGATCATCCCAACCCTTGTTTGGGCTTTGAGGGTAGCGTTCTTGATGGCGTCAGGGCGTGAAATTATTATGATGCTTATCATACTCGGGCCAGCTTCTCGGTTCCTGACACTAAAGCGCTAAAGGAAATTATGTACGTGGCTGCTTTGTATCATGTTATGGCGAACAAGCCTCCTGTTAATTTTGATCCAAGTACCAGTTTCATCGTGGGTACTGGTTTAGAGGAGAAGCCCAAGGGGGCTAAGGCTAGAAAGCAACTAGCGCTCCAAACTCCTCTCCCTGAATCAGAACCTTCCGAGTCGGCTGAGGAGGAGGATGATAGCGAAGACTCCCTTTCCGGTGGAGGTGAAGAAGTAGCGGATCAACCGCTTCCCACCCCTGATGAACCGGCGGACGACCCGTTGCCTTCTGCACAAGAGGAAGTGGTGAAGGAAGAACAGCCTCCGGCTGTGTCTGGTTCCTCACGTAAACGAGTCAGGCGCGAATCTTCCGACAGCAGAGCGACCTTTTCCGTGAAGAGAGCTGCCGTTAAGTCTCGTGGGTTACTCATTACCGAGAGGGGTGAAGGTACCGATGCTGTTCCAGAGGTAAAAATAAGTCAGAGTTGTATCTTTGTTGTAGTTTTCCTTCCTCTCGAAGATATGACTTAATCACTTTTCTTTGTAGGCGTCTGACGAACCAGGCTCTCCTGAACCATCTACTGCCTCAGTAGTTGATCCGGCCCTTGCTGCTTTGATTAGCGACATGTGTGCTGCGGTCCTCTCTGCGGGGGCTCTCTCAGCGGCGGCTGAGGACTCCCAAGCTGCTGAGGCCCCAGCCCGGGGTGACGAAAGTTTCCTTGGGCCCGTCTCCGAGATTCCTGAACTTCAGCAAGACGATGCCATTCTCGGTGCATCCCCTGCCGAGGATGCAAGGGCGGATGAGTCTATTATTCCTGACTCGGAGGCTGTTGGTGAAGAGGTTGTGATGGCTGTAGGCAAACCCCAGCCTCCACACTCCTCCACTGGTAAGCTGAGCCACATATTGACCACCGAGGGGGCTTATTTGCTCTATCAACATATTCTTAGGGTTAAGTCGATTCATGGTTGCCTTGGCCCTGCAGGTCCTGACCCTTTACCTCCCGCCGCGGATGTTCTCGGGGAAGGCCCGGTCTGCCGTGATCTGGGCGAAAGGAGCGTTTCCTCTCCTTCGTCATCGCATGTTGAGGGACATCCTCCCAGCTCTGGGCAGATGGGGATGGAGTTGGTGCTGGCCCCGGCCTCGTCTTCGGCTGCTTATACGGCTCCGGAGATCGACTTCTCGACCCTGCCGAGCATCCAAATTCTGCGGGCCGCTGAAGAGGAATTGGCCGATGTTCAAGCGTCCTTCCGTGCAGAGTTGGTTTCTCTTGTGGCAGGAGCGGCAGATTCTGTCGTGTCTTCTTCCGCGCTGCCAGCCACACTCCCGTTGACACCGGCTTCCTCGGAGGCTCTGAACGAGGTGACGCAGGATGTGGTTGACAGCTTCTATCGTCACTTAGGGAGGGCTGTAAACGCTGCCGTGGAACGGGGGATCCCTTTTTCTCTGTCTCTGCGGGGCGCTCGGGGTCAAATCGACACTCTGAAGGGTCTTCCTGGCGGGGTGGGGTTAGCCGCGCTCCTGGAGCCTAAGTTGACAGAGGCTGACCAGCTTGTGACCCAATTGCTGGCAGTACGGCAGGCTGGCTTGCCCGCTGCGATTGAACGGGAGCGGGGCTTCCTCGTTACTGCTCGAGACAGGATCAAGCTCGCTCGAGAAACTGCCGGGCCGGCTGTGCAGGAGGACCTTGACAAGTTCTCTGTCTCGTATGACCGATTGGGTTGTCGAAGTCAGGCTTGTAGGGCCCGGAAAGAATCTGCCTCTCGTGGAATAGCTGACACGAAGGAGCGGATTCTCGCACTCCAGAAGGAGTTGGCCTTCTTAGAGTCAGAGCGGGAGGCTGCTCATGCAGAACAGGAGTTGATCGCTCGGGAGGCCGAGAGGGTTTCCCGATCTTCCGTCAATCTGGAGCGGGACTTCAAGAAATTCGAGGACAACTGGCAAGCCCATGCTCATCTGGAGGACGCGACGGTGCTGAGCCAGGAGGCGGAGCGTCGAGCCAGACAGAGGCTTGAGCGGTCGGTTGCCTTGATAAAGGACCGTCTCACGGTGTTATGTGCTCCAGAGCAGTGATCCGTCCTCTGTCTTCTCTCTTTTCTGCTTTTTGCTTTTCTTTTAATTTTTTGTAAGGGATGCGATCCCTGCTGATGTAGCCCTTTGATTTTTAAATAAATGAGCATGTTTCAACTCATCTTTTCTTTCTTGTACTTGCGGTGTTCATGGAACCGAACTTGCTGGGGGATTATTTGTGGACCTGTTACCCTAGGTGTACCTTGGCTTTAAGTACGGATAACAAGTTTGGATGTTTGGAGCAGCCATGGCAAAGTGGTCATGGGTGTTCTCGGTATTGGGGGAAGGAATGCCGTAGAGCAGCTGGGCTCCCGGGGCATGGTAAGATGGTGGATTTATGCTAAGAAGCTTAGCAAGGGATATTTGTGGACCTATTATCCTTGGCGTACCCTGGTTCAGGATACGAATAATGGGATGAAAGGAAACCAATCATATTTGCTCAGAGGTTATGATGACATGGTAAACGTGAAGGTTTTACCGTGAAATCTTCCTGCTCAGAGGTAATGAGAACATGACAGGGAAGACTTCACGGAAGCTATTTGTAGTAAATAGCGGATATTTGTGGTCAACAGAGGACATTTGTGGTCAACAGAGGACATTTGTGGACCTATTATCCTTGTCGTACTCCGGTTGTGGGTACAGATAATAGGTTGAAAGAGGACCGGCATACTTGCTCAGAGGTAATGTGGACATGGCAAATATGACGATTTCTTCGACGGAGCCTTCCCATTCAGAGGTAATGAGGACATGGCAGGAGTGGGCTCAATGAAGAGTGGGTACATAGAACGACTCAGAGGTAGGAGAACGTGGAAGTTCTATGCGAGGGGGCGGTTTGTTTTTGGTGGAAGTGAAGACGACTCAGAGGTAATGAGGACATGGTCGTTTCGGAAATTGGTGGATCGACTACCCTTTTTGTGCACTGGGAGTGCGGGTAGTGGATCATGAGGGAGGATTTCTTCCAGGAAGAAAGTTCAGAGGTATAATCATACGTGACTTACTATCTGAAAGAGTGACCGGAATGTAAGTTCAGAGGCACCAGCCGGTACATAACTTGGTAATTTAGAATATTGAGGGAGTGAGAGTTCAGCGGCACCAGCGGGTGCATGGCTCGATAATCTGAAATGTTGTGGGTTCAGTGGTACTAAAGGGTACATGACTCGATGATTTGAAATAGGGTATATGAGAGTTCAGTGGTACTAAAAGGGTACATGACTCGATGATTTGAAATAGGGTGGATGAGAGTTCAGTGGTACTAAAAGGGTACATGACTCGACAATCTGGAGAATGATGTTTAAACATAGTATTTCTTCAGGAACTTGCCGTTGACGGGCAACATGAGCAAGTCTCTGTTCTGCTTGGCGAGGCGGTAAGCACCGTTGGAGAACACGGCCTCGATGACAAATGGACCTTCCCATTTTGGCTGGAACTTGCCGGCGGTCTTGTGAGTCATGACCATTGGCCTCCGGACTGCCAGCACAAGATCGCCCACTTGGAATGTTCTGATTTTAACTTTCTTGTTGAAGGCTCCTGAGATGCGTGCTTGGTATAGCTCGATCCTTTGCTGAGCTAGGAGGCGCTTCTCATCTAAGGCCTCCAACTCTTGTAGTCGACGTCAGTAATTATCATCCGTTGTCAATTGATAAGTGAGGGTGACGCGGAGTGAGGGGATTTGAGTCTCCAATGGGAGGACTGCCTCACTCCCGTACACCAGGGAGAATGGTGTATTTCCGGTGGCTGTTCGAACTGTGGTGCGATAAGCCCATAAGCATTCTTCGAGCTTCTCGTTCCAGTCACGTTTGTTGGAGGAGACAAACTTCTTGAGGAGTTTGATGATTGTTTTGTTGAATGCCTCTGCTAACCCGTTTGCTGTTGGGTTGTACGGTGTCGAAGCGACATTCTGAATACGGTACTTATCGCAGAATCGGTAGAATGCATGGCTTGCAAACTGCGGACCATTATCATGGATGATCCTTTGTGGCAGTCCGAAGCGGTAGATAATGTGATGCTTAAGGAAGCTGATCATGTTTGAAGTCTTAACTTCTGCGAGTGGGACGGCTTCCGCCCATTTGGAGAAGTAATCAGTGATCGCAAGTATGAAGCGATGTCCTCGGGAGGAAGGCGGGGTGATTGGACCAATGATATCCATTCCCCATGCTTCGAATGGCCAGGATGCCACCGTCGGATGCAGAAACTCCGATGGTTGGTGAATGAAGTCTGCGTGGACTTGGCAAGCTTTGCATTTTCTAGCATAATCTATCGCGTCTGCCACCATCGTGGGCCAGTAGTAGCCCATTCGGCGAAGGCGATCTTGTAGTTTTGGGCCGGGCTGATGGGCCCCACAGACACCGTCATGAGCTTCTCGCACGGCTTCTTTGGCTTCTGCGTTCGACAAGCACCGGAGCAATAATCCGTCATAGGAGCGGCGATACAGCATCTTCGTCTCTGTATCGTAGAAGAATCTGAGAGAACGCCGTCTGACAGAAGTGGCTTCCTTTGGGTTATCTGGGAGGATGTCGTAGACGACGAAGTCGATGAATGGCTGTCTCCAGTCTGGTGCTTCGTCGACCGTCTGGGCGGAATAACTCGCCACGAATTGAACATTGTTCTTGGGGCAGACCAGTTCGTAGCCTATCACGTCAACCGAATGATGAGCTTGGTTTGGCACTGCTAAAGAAGCGGCAAGGCCTGCCAGAGCATCGGCTTCGATATTTTGGAGTCTGGGGACGTGCTCGATGAATAATCCCTCAAACGATGAGATAATATTGATCGCAATTTGATGGTAGGGGATCATGTCTTCATGGCGGACCTCGTATGAGCCCCGGATCTGATTTGACGATTAGTTGGGAGTCGCCGTACGCTTCAAGGTATTCTACCCCCAGCTCTCTTGCCAGTTGGAGACCAATGACTAGAGCGTTATACTCGGCCACATTGTTAGAGCAGGGTTCTGTGAGGGAGTAGGCGCGATTGATCACCAGCCCAGTAGGAGAAATCAATACCACTCCGACCCCAACGACGATATTTCCCTTGGGTCCGGTTCTTGAAGCGCCATCGAAGAACATCCGCCATATGTTATCGTGGGTGGCTGTATTCGAATCGGCGACCTCATCTGGGATCTCTTCATAGATTCTGGATGACTTCGATCCTGGGTGGGCTGCCAAGAAGTCTGCCAGGGCTTGACCCTTGACAGCCTTCTGCGGGACGAAGATCATATGATAGGGGGACAGCAATATTGCCCATGTAGCGAGGCGAGAGCTGAGTGCCCCTGGTTTAGTCATGAGGACTCTGAGAGGGTTGACTCGGGAGATCACATGTATGGTTTTCCCTGTGACGTAGTGCCGCGTCTTTTGAATGGCGAACACCAGGGCGAGGTATTCCTTCTCCACAGCGGTGTATCGGTGTTCTGGCCCAATCATCATTCGGCTGAGGTAATATATGGCCTGTTCGTGGCCTGGGTCGTTGTTTTGTGCCAGCAGGGCACCAAGGGAGTGTTCCATTGCTCGTACGTAGAGCAGGAATGGTTTTCCAGGGACCGGGACCACCAAAACTGGAGGATTTGATAAGTATTCCTTGATGCTGTTGGCATTCCTCGTCCCATACGAATGAGACTCCTTTCTTCATGAGGTGTGTGAATGGTCGGCATCGCCCGAAGAGGTTAGAAATGAACCTCATGATGTAAGCTAGTCTTTCTTGGAGGCCTCTAAGTTCGCGGAGATTTTTCGGGGGAGCCATCTCCATGATCGCCTTTGTTTTCTCGGGGTCTACATGGATACCCTGTGCAGTGATGATAAAGCCCAAGAACTTCCCGCTGGATACGCCCAAGAACGATTTCGTAGGGTTCATCTTCAGATTGTGGGCTCGCATCAGGTCGAATACCGTCCTCAGGTCCTGAAGATGATCTTCCTTACGGCGACTCTTGACGGCGATGTCGTCGACATAGCATTCCACTGTCTTGCGCAAATGTTCTCTGAAAATGATACTCATGGCTCGCTGATATGTAGCGCCAGCATTCTTTAGACCGAATGGCATGACTGTGTAGCAGTATGTGCCAATCGGCGTTCGGAATGATGAGTACTTTTCGTCGTCGGGAGACATCTTGATTTGATTGTACCCCGAGAATCCATCCATGAATGACATACGTTCAAAGCCGTATGTGTTGTCGATCATGATGTCTGTGATGGGGAGGAGGAATTCGTCTTTCGGACATGCCTCATTTAGATTACGGAAGTCGATACAGATTCGGATCTTTCCATTCTTCTTAAGGACCGGAACTATGTTGGCGACCCAATCAGGATGTTGCTCCTCACGAATGAAGTCGCTGGCTATCAGCTTGTTGACTTCGGCTTCGATCGCATCCATGACGCCTAGGCGGAAGCGTTGTTGTTGCTGCTTGACTGGTTTTGCATCTGGCCGTATGTTGAGTTTATGAAGAGCAATGTCGGGATCTAAACCCGGCATGTCCTCATAACTCCATGCGAACACATCAATATATTCTTTGATAAGTTCCAGTAACGATTCTCGCTCTTTGTCTGTTAAACTCTTACTGACAAAGATTGGCTTTGGAGAGGACTCGCTGCGAGGTCGACCTGCATAACTTCATCTTCGGTAGGAGGTTCTCTCTGCTCGAACCATTTTTCCTATTGCTCGTCCAGCTGTTGGGCCCACGGCTCTAGTTCGCGGATTTCAGGAATGTCTTCGTCTTCTTCGTAAGCGTCAGCGAATGCCATATTGACTGACAGGACTTGTCTGAATATGTCTCCGATGCTGGTATCCGAGTCGGAAGTTGGTGACCCGGTTGAATGTGACTGCCAGTCACACTCTTCATCTGAACTCTCGGGGGTCGTCGTGGGAGTTACATACCCTAGTCCACATCGAGTTTTGCTATAGTAGTCCCGTGGCTTGCCGGTCGGTACTGGGGGCTTCAAAGGTAGTCGCCATCCAGTGCCGTAATTCAAACCTGGTGTAGTCTCCAGATCATATCCCTGCTTTTGCATGAGATATTTGGACTGGGGGCTATAAAGATACAGAGGCAGTCTCCCGGCATCTGACCCAAGATCGGCTTTCTTTATGATGAAGGGGTACGGATCGTCTTTCCGGCCGAAGATAATTAGATGGTCCTCTCCCTCGTATATTCGGTAGGCGTCTTCTGCTGGAGTAAGCTGGATCGCGGTATATACATTTGTCACCTGTGTGTGTAGGTGAGTGCCTATACCGTGGTCCATAGCATACATTGTACATAGCTTATTGAGCTCGGTGTAGTTCAAAGATAACCCTTTATTGATGAAGTAAGGTATCTTTTCTAGGGGAATTACATCATCGG
Source organism: Iris pallida (assembly GCA_029216955.1). Taxonomy (NCBI): domain Eukaryota; kingdom Viridiplantae; phylum Streptophyta; class Magnoliopsida; order Asparagales; family Iridaceae; genus Iris; species Iris pallida. The sequence continues at coordinate 12,197,317 of JANAVB010011800.1, forward strand.
CGGAGGGGACATTAGTGTGAGTAGCCACATACTTGGCTAGTTCCGGCTCCTCCTCGGCTACCCCCTGTGTAAATGAAGACTGAGAGGACATCCTAGTCAGCTTGATCTTCAGAGGTTCAACTGACGGAGCAGAGCGTGGGGTTGTCGGTAGACTAGCAACCCCCAGTCTGGCGCTAGAAGTGTCAGACCTTGTATCGGGATGATGACCTTTCTTGGGAAGGCGTATTGTCAGTGGCCTATCGGAGGGATTGAGTTTCTCCGTTTGGGGTTGAACGACTCTTGGCAGTCTGATGGTAAGTGGCCCTGTTGTGGGTCTCGGCACCTGGCCGGACCTTGGCAGCCGGATTCTCAACTGTTCCTCCTGTGCCGAGAGGCTGATTGCGTCCTTACGCAGAGTGGCCGTAAGGGGTGCGAAATTGCCTGGTTTGCGAGCCTGGAGGTGGATCGTTAGAGGTTCTTCTGATCCTGTGGCCGTCTTGGTATGAGCTTGCATATCTTCTTCGACCAGGTGCTTCTTTGATTTTTCGTACAGACAGGAGTCTGAGTAATAAGATTCGACCCCCTTGAAGGGATCGATATCAGCAAATTCTGTCCTCACGAAGCCATGCTTATCGAAATATTTGAAGCATTGGTGCAGCGTAGAAGGCACGATCATGTAATCGTGTATCCAAGGCCGCCCCAAAAGGATGTTGTAAGAAGTGTCGGCGTCTATGACGTAGCAGGTGACTTTTGATTGGAGATCGCCAATCTGGCATTTCAGACGGTTCTTCCCGAATGGGTAGCTCCTGCCCGAATTGAAACCGCTAATGGCGGTGCTTGTAGGCGTCAGGCGATGCATCGGAATGCGAAGATGATGTAGCAGACCCTTCGGAATGATGCTTATGGAAGACCCAAGATCAATATGCATTCGGTCCACCTTTACGTCGCCAATGTATCCAGTGTAGTATAACGGGCGATCGTGCAGGTTAGTTTTGATGAGCATATCCTGCGGAGAGAAGACGATATTGTGCATCGCTTCCATACACGCACTATCTTGGAGATCTGCAGGTTGATTATCTTCCGTGAGGTTGACCTGAGCCAAGTACGCGTCGGCGTTTTGAAGTGCATTACTCAAAGCTGTGCGGACATCCTTTGAGAGCCTTAGGAGTTCATATAAGGACAATTTGGCCGGTGTATTGGCCAATTGTGCCAAGATGTCGAAGTTGTAGGGCCTCTCCAGCCCCTGAGGTGTCTCCTTTCGGAGGGATTTGTCGAAGCGAGTCTCCTTTGGCCTAGGCTTGTCGGTCGTCGAAGGCTGAGCCGGTCCCGGAGCATTAGTAGAAGTGGACGGATGATCATCAGTCGAGTTCTCAGCCACGGGCTGAGATTACGCTCCAGATCGAGTAACAACGGCCGTGACTTCTTCTTCATCTGCCGAGACGGTGCGGCAGGATCTGACTTTTCCGCTTCTCTTCTTGTGAATGGGAGGCGTTGTGGGCTGAGTCACCTCGTGGACCAGGTCCGGATGGACCCACATAATTTCTCCTCGCGATGTAGTGAGAGGTACAAGATCGGCAGCTTGATCTCGAGCAGGCGGAAGATTAGCAATTTCCATCGTTGCCAGAGGGATGGGTATAACACCGTCTTGAGTCTCTGTTGGCGGGAAGCTGCCGAATTGTACGGATACCATGTTGGCTGCTACGGTTACCTCCTCGAAATCGATAGCTAGAGCGTTCGAATCGATGAGGTTTTGGATGTACCATTTCAGTTGGTAGCAGTCGTGTGTAGCATGGTGGACGTAGCGGTGGTAATGGCAGAATTTTGGGTTCTCCAAGTTAGCCGGCCGAGGCTCCCGTCTTGGTGGAGGGACCTGAATTCTATCTCCTTGTATGAGCATGTCCAAGATAGGCTTGACGTGGCCGTCTTCAAAAGAGTAAGTGATTTGAGGCCATTGTTTGTCTGTTGGTTGTGACTCGGGTTTCTGGGCCGTGTCGGCCACCATAGCCTGCTTGCCTCTGTTGTCCCGATTGTTGGAGGGGCTACCCCCATTGTCGGTGTTGGTGCTGGGACGCTTGCCCTTGTTCTCTTCCTCCGCGATATGCAACCCCAGTTGGCGGGCCTTCTTCAGTCGTTCTTCGGCACTTGTAGTACTGATGATAAAAGCCTTCCAGTCCTTGAATTGACTTTCGCCCATCCAGAGAATAATTGTTGGGAGTAGTCTCTTTTGGCAAATTTCAATCAGGGAAGAATCCGGATTGCCATATGGTAACTTCATTGCGGTTTGATGAAACCGCTCAATGTAATTCCTAGTCAGCTCTTTCTCTCCTTGGGCGACGTCCATGAGGGTAGACATTGTGACGTCCTGACCTACCTCGTAGAACCTCTCCAAGAACAAGCGTTTGAAGCCAGCGAATGAGTGGATGCAATTGTCCGGCAGGTTGCGGTACCAGTCGAAGGCGACTCCTTCCAATGCCCCGATGAATAACCGCGTGAGGATAGCGTCATCATGGGGCAGATGGTCGGTGGTGACCTCGAAGTAAGTGATATACCGACTTGCTGAGGTCTTGCCATCATAGGGGTTGATATTGAACGGCTTATATCTTGGTGGGAATGGAACATCCCTCCATTCAGTAGGATATGGTTGCCGTATTCTGAAGTCTTGAGAGTTTTCTTGGGCGTGGAACATGGCTCGGAGCTCTTGAACTTCTCTCCTTACTTCTCGGGTCTCATCTGTCGCAGTCGGAGCCGTTACTTCGGGAGGATTATTGCCCGGGTTTGGTGCCGCCGAATTTGAATCTACGTTAATTGTGGGACCCGCACTTGTCTGGCCAGGTGTCACTCCCTGCAGAGTAGGAAGCGCCGCTTTGATTTCGTCTACAGACTTGACCAAGGCGTGCAGTATGCATAGTCTTTGCGAGCCGCATGAGCTAGCGTTGTATTGAGCCGCAGGGGCTGAGCTCTCAGTGGGCCGCATATGGCTGATTTTTGCTAGTCATATATGGTGACTTCTCAGTGAGCCGCATGAAGCTGTTCTCTATTTAAGCCGCATGAGATTTGCCACGTGGCAACCTAGGATTTCTGACGGATCGGGTCAGAGATCTTCTTCTTTTCCCGAAGAGTCCGTCATTATGGCAGAGCCATTATGACACTTTATGCCAGAGCCGCCACAGTCGTCAAATCGTGTCAGAGCATTAAATGAGGCCACTATTCAAAGGGCCAGCTGTAGGGAAGGATCACAAGGGGACACGTGGCATCGATCGAGCCGCATATTCCTGCTGAACCGCATACACTCTCGAGCCGCATGAGACTGAGAGTCTTCCTTTGAACCGTATAAGACAGCTCCCATATGAGCCGCATGGGCTTCGTATCCGGAGCCGCATGGACCATTATTCTGATATTTTCCATGCTTCTACACTTGTACCATCCCGAAAGTTGCTGCAACCTCAGTGTCTCTTCCGACAAAGTCTGGAGATACTAAAATCTCCGCAGGAACATCTTCAGGATTCTCCTCCATTGGAGACATCACCATCGAAGGAATGCACTCATCAGAAGAGCTTGCCACCTCTTTCGATTTACTGACGCCCGATTTCGAAACACGGGTTTTCTTCTTCGACGATCCCTACAAGAAGAAAAGCACAGGTCACCAAAATGACAAGATGAGCCAGATTGCGGAGGACTCTTTACCTCAGTAGGGACTGATTCCATTGACGCAGCCTTTGGAGTCGTCGCTTTCCTTGGCCTTTTTGGTACAGACGAACCGACTTTTGCGTCAGCCCGCCTCTTCCCAGCAGGGGGATCTCTCACTGATGCTACAGCAACAGCCCGATATCCCGCCAACTCCGGTGGAAGATATGACCGAGCCGCCACTAACATATTCGTCGTAGCCTCTAGCTGAGTTCCAATGATAAAACTGGTCTCCCTATCATAATCAGGAGACACAGTATTCATGGTACAATACAGCTTAACGGCCGAATACAGGATCTGTGGCCGAGGGTTGCGAACTGGGGTAGTGAAATGAACACCAGTGCACCGGCATTGTAATATTGCCAGCCCCGGGCTCCGTCCAGCAAACTCCCGACAAACCCCAGACTATTACTGGGATTCTGTAACATTAGCTGGGTGTAGCCAAACTGGCGAGCAAACCGGCTTGGCAGATATGGCTCTAGATAACACATATTTTGGTTGCAGTAGACCAAGTGGGAAGGCCGAATACTTTACAACCAACGAAAACCCCATTTCGGCAGAGTAATCGCATCTTCACCAGAGTCGTCCAAATCTTGGTCAGCCTCAAAATCTTTGAAGATGGGACCGACCTTGATAATCTCCCACCCCTGAAGATAGGAAAAAACTCTCCTACAGACGGGGACGCCAGTGTGCAACCACTTCCTCTTGTAGAAGCGACGGATAAAGGTGTCACCTTCAACGTGATCCTCCTCCGGGCCTGGACTCATCACGTTCGGATGATGTAGAATCAACCATCCCATCAGATAATGGAATGGTAGTTCGGCCCGAGGAAAGTTGTCATTTCTACCTCGATCATGAACCACATTTCTCGCAAATTCTCGCAAACCTCGCAGTAGGTTACACACCATTGCGGGGAGTAGAGCCAGACGTCGGCCAAAAACCAACTTTACAGCTGGCAGGATTAGGTTCCGGGTCACCCTCTCTACAAAGCTTGACCCACCCGAGAAGACGTAATCCCAAAGCCAAACCATCAGATACGCAGCTAACACTACTTTCGACGACATCCGATGAGTAAGGTGCCAAAAACAGCTATAGGAGCGTTCATCCGACTGTCGATCCTCGTTTTCTCGGGGATTCTTCTCACCTAACCTGTTCATTTCGGAAAGCACCTCGCTACGGGAAAGTGCTGACAGAGTGGAAAACTGAGAGGGATCCTCCTTGCCTTGCTTAAAGACGTAATCTCTCCAAGCGGTTACATGAGGCTGTGACCCGCTCTTATCCCTCTTCTGCATATAATAATGATGACTTGCCACTTCCTTGAAGACAGACATCATCTTTTCAGCTTGGTCCCCCAGGACTTGGAACTCCTCGTTGGTCGAGAAGTATTCCTCATAAGGTTCTGATCCCCAAGGGAGCTTTGACACCTCGTATATTTCATGAAGTACGAGTCCCAGCTACCCCACCGGAGTGAAGAAAGTCCCGGTCTGGGTGTTAAACATCTCCAGGAGCGCGAGGAACATATGTCTGTTAATGTCAACGCCTGCCTGAGTAGCACGGATTGCGGCAATCAGTCCAATATCTCGAAGTTCAGTTTGAAACCGTGACAGGATCCAGAGTGTCAGTTTGTCCCATTTGGAAACATAATAACACCAACCCTCTACCCGAAATTTACCTTTCGGGTATGATCGCTCCATCAACAGCATGCGACTTGCAAAAGTCGAGGCACCAAAGGCAAATGTATTGATGGGAACATCACTGTAAATGCTCCCAGGACGTAGAGTCCGCCAGGTGAAAGATGGCCCAGACCGCACGGCGGCCAAAGTATCCCTTTGATCGGAGGTAGAGTCGATCTTGATGATACCTGCCACCGCTCTCCCCTGGGATGGGGTTAGTTCCCAAGACATCCTCCTCTTGGAAGCAAGACGACAGAAATCCATCAAAGGACATTGACGTTCAAGTTGCTTAACAGTCATATGCACTCCTCTTGCTGTAAAGAACCAATCTTCCTTGACCTTCAACACCTTTCCTTCAATAGAAGTAAGTCGGTCCCCAAACAGGAACTCGGGCTTCAGGAAAGTCACTTTATCAGAAGTGGCAGATTTCAAAATGCCACGCTCCATCATCTGTTTGAGGAACCCATGCGGTTGTTCCCGGATTTGAGTCATTCTTTCGGGAGGCTGATCCAGTATAATAGCAGCTTGAGCAGGATTTATTACCTCCTCTTCGTAATCTACTCCCATCTGGCAGAGGGCAGCATCCAGAAGCACTTTATTCAAGAGTGGGACAGTCATCGACACTGATGATTCAACAAAGAAGGCAAAGATCCAGGGATGTTAGAAACAACAAAAGAATTTGAGCCTCGTTCTCATCAAAAGCGCATCAGGCTCAGGCGTATCTAAAAAGGAGCTTCGGCGCATCTTCAGGGCTTAAACCCATACGCGTCAGCAGTGGAGCTTCGGCGCATCTTCAGGGCTTAAACCCATGCACGTCAGCAGTGGAGCTTCGGCACATCTTCAGGGCTTAAACCCGTGCGCGTCAGCAGTGGAGCTTCGACGCATCATCAGGACTCAAGGTCCATGCGCGTCGGCGTATTTATGGTACAGGAAGAGGATGATGAAACTCACCAACTACCGATGGACGAACGTCGAAAGGCGGACGGGGAACATCAGCCGCAGCAGCCTCTACAAGCTCTTTCCCTTTGCCTCGTCCTTTGCCAGCACCGCCGCGAGTAGTCTTGGGAGCCATTCCTTGAAAGGAGAAAGTTAGGGTTTTTCGAAGAAGAACTCTAAAACAAAAGCAAAGAGAGGAAGAACTCTCTCTCTTTTCTCCTTATGCCTATTTATAGGCTCAGTCGCACGCGTGAACCGATGAAGTGCGACCTCAGCCGCCGTCTCGGGTTCTGCGAGAAGATAACTGCAAATAAATCCAAAAAGATCATCATTAATCTTCTTGGTTATCGAGGCGTTATCATTTACATTAACTGAGAGGAGCATGCGCCCCATCACTGATGCGCGGAGTATCCATGCGCCCGAACAGTCATGCGCCCCAACCACCATGCTTCTTATTCAAAGTATTCCAAAACTTGACAAAAAAGTTTTAAAAACTTTGAAGGGGGTCTTGTAGAAGCATAGAATTTCACGATCAGAAATCCTATACGCCTCTACATCCGCCAGGGAGCTCAGGCAAAGTACTTGACACATCAAAACAAGAGTATAGACATTGAAAGAGGATTTTTATTTACATACAAAAGTTTATTACATGTCTAGAAAAGGCTGTACAAAGGAGAACTTCTACAAAAAGAAAAGTCCCTAAGTTTACAGCCAGGCGCAGCAGCCACCATGCGCTCTCAGTCAGGCGCATCCCACCATGCGCTCTCAGTCAGGCACAGTCCACCATGTGCCCTCAGCCGGGCGCATCCTTTCAGCAGCTCAGTTATGTGCATCCCTTCAGCAGCTCAGTTATATACCACTCTTCCAGCCAGGCTCATCATGAAGTATCAGCATATGCGCCATCTAATGCTTTGACTAATGAAGCATTTATTGAGTAGAACGAGGGTGGTAATCAACCCTCTAGCTGGAGGAAGAGCTCCCCAAATCGAGGAAGAGAAGAGCACCGCAAATCAACCTGTGGCCAGGGGAGGCTTCGAAAGAGCCTCCAAAGACCAAGGAAGACCGCAATCGAAACCGCGGCTAAAAGAGCAGCTTTCAACACAACTAGAATGGGCAACACCCACTCTGACAGAAGAAAGAGCCTCCAAAGCTGCAGCACCGCAATTCTGATCTGCGGCTCTTCCCGCATAACGGAGACGAGGCTCGAGCATCCCGATCTTTGGATGCAACAGGCACCTTCCGCCTGCCTTAGAAGCCCTCGACTCCGACTTTTGGATGTAATAGTCACATTCAAGTGCATCGATGAGGACAATGCGTCGCATCTTTACCTTCGGGAGCATCTCATCGACAGAATGCATTCGAGTAAACAAGTTCATTTCGGAAGGACATGAGAGAACGAGAAGCAAACTCTCTCTATGCCATTTTTTATAGGCCGGGCAAATCAAACCCATGCGCCAAGTGGCTGGCTCTCCGAATCTCGTGCAATAAATTTGCATTAAATGGATGAACCTGATGCTTCGAATTCAGCCAAGTCAAAAATGGCTATTTAAAGCACTCGAAGAACGTAACAGTCGTACCAAAAGACGTATCATGCGGAGTGGATGCACCGGTCAGACCGCGCATCACATAGACGTGCCTCAACATCAAGCGCTTCACAAGCATGCGCCCCTATACGGCCCCATGCGCCTAGTGGAATGTCGATCAATGCGCCCACTCAACAGTCCATCACCTGTCAAAAACATTAAATGCTGAAACCTGACAGAGTTGGTAGCACATCCCTCGAGGACTGAACAGTCGACAGCTTTTTCAGAAAACGAAGCGTCGCCAACGTCAGCATCATCATTACTTCCCTCCGACAGTTACAACCACGTGGCCGTCCAACCATCTCGCATGTACCTTCGCAGCCATGCGCCTCAAAAGCCATGCGCCTCAGACATTTCTCTGATCCCTAAAGACAGAAGTAAAGTCACTACTGAAGCCTCGCATGCGCCTCAAAAGCCATACGCCCTGAATGGTTCGTGACTCCCAAAGGTTACGAGCCAAAATCTCCTCATGCGCCTAATCCCAGGCACATCCTACCAGATCATTCTCCGTCAAATTCAGGATCTCCGAGCCATAGGCCTACGACACGTATCCTTTGACTCAATTTACCCAAGATCTTAGCAACAGAAAGATTCTTCTCCCTGCTACGTGCCAGCCCACAACTGTAGCATGAAGAATTCAACTCCTCAATCAGGGCACATCATCTATGCGCCTCCATCAGCAATCACCACGTGGCGTCCCCGTGTCCAGGCGCATCCTACATATGCGTACATGAGCAGCCAGCCTGCAGACTATAAATAGAGGGATCATCTCCTTCTTCCATATGAACATACATAGATAGACAGAGACATCGCACAACCATCGAGGCAGATACAGACACTCAACGTCTTCTTCCTCTCCGCAAGCTCCAACACCCAGAGCAACTCAGACCTTCAGAGAATCGATAACCATCGTCAGATCGTCAACGGAGTTAACGTATTACCACTCGCTCCATCGGCACAAGGGACCCAGATAAACAAAAGTGTACTCCTAGGACTACGTCTAAGTCCTACATTGTAATACTGTTCTATTTGTATTAAAATTACATCAAAAGATTTTAATGGCAAACACATACACCGTGGCCTCCGTACTTTTACGTCCAAGGTCATTGCCCGTAATGTGACAAAAGACTTTGAATGGACTGAGCTGCCCTATCATTATCTGATGGGGTGGCTGCTGATGCACTGTCCGTCTTTGATGAGGCCGGGTTCTGAAGATGGCTGATTGCTGATGACACTTTTATTTTCTGTTATCGCAACGAGCCTTGGGAGTACGAGACCATGCGTGCCTTCCGGATGGCGCTGGCGAGAGCAGATAGGTATGACTTTTTTGTATCCATCCCTCGTTTCACTGCTGAAGAAATAGCGGACGTACATCTCGACAGTATTAGGCCCCCTCAGCTTCTAGACGGCCAGATGCTTCTATGGCTGCGTAACATCCGCCCCGCTCACCTGGTATACCGCAACCGCAAAGCCGTCTTCCTGGAGCCTTACCTGTCCAGCAGGTTTGCCCGACAGTTTGGATACAGCCAGCTTTTTCTTGACAGTCCCAGCTCTTGTCTGGGTTTTGAAGGTAGCCTTCTTGACGGTATCACGGCCTGGCACTACTATGATACGTTCCATGCCCGTACCACTTTTTTGGTTCCTGATGTTGAGGCGTCGGTAGAGATTTTGTATATGGCGGCCCTATACCATGTTATAGCAAACAAGCTCCCCGTCAGTTTTAGCCCGGGTGCCAGTTTTATTGTCGGTACTGGCCTGGATGAGAAGCCCCATGGGGCCAAGACGAGGAAGAAGAAGAAGAATATAGTCAAAGCGCCAGACTCGGACTCCACCGATGCGGATGATGAGGATGCCGAGCATAATGCAGATAACTCTTCCCTTTCGGTGGAAGATGTTGGGGCGGATCAGCCTCCTGTTATGTCAGATGAGATGGTGGCGGATCAGCCACCGGTTGCACCTCGTCCTGTACGGAAGCGTAGCAGGCACATCTCTCCTGTTGGCGGTATTTCTTACTCCCGAAAATAGGCTGCAACCAGACATCGTAAGCTAACTATAAGGGAGAGAAGTAAGGAGGTCGACCCCGCTTCGGAGGTAAACGAGTTACTACTATTTTATTTAGTTCTTCCTTTCTTCTTGCTTTGATCTTAATCATTTTCCTTCCCTCTCGTAGGTGTCAGAAGAAGAGGAATCTCAGGTTGCTGAGGTCCTGACTCGAGATGGCGGGGGCTCCGATAAACCTGTCTCGGAAACTGCTGAATTTTATCAAGGTGATGCTGATCGAGCCGTACCTCCCTCCGGGGTGGCTAGGACCGAAGCGCCAGCCGAATTCGGTTTGGGGGGTACTGGTGAGGGGACTATGGCGGTTGTGAACGAATCTCAGCCTCCGCGATCCTCCCTTGGTAAGATAAGCCGAATTTTGACCAATGAGGTGGCCTATTCGCTCTATCATCACATCCTTCGGGTTACGTCGATTGATTGTTTCTCTGGACATACAGGTCCTGCCTCTCCAGTGCCGATGATGGACATTGTTGAGATAGGCTCTGCCGAAGGGGAACTGGCGGAGAGGAGCGTACCCCCTCCTCTTTCGACTCATATTGAAGGACCTCCTGCTGGCTTGATTTCGGGAAGTCGGGTGGCGGCACTGCCGGGGCAGGGGACAATGGTCCTTGCGTCTTCTTCTGCTCGGGCGGCTCCGAGAATTGACCTTTCTGCTCTGCCGAGTGTTCAGACTCTTCGGGTGGCGGATGAGGAGTTAGCCGCTGTTCAAGCGTCCTTTCGCTCAGAATTTATTTCCCTTGTGGCTGGGACAGCCAGCTCTGTTGCATCTTCTTCGATACTGCCAGCCACACTCCCTTTGACACCGTCCTCTACAGAAGTTCTGGATGAGGTATCGCAGGATGTGGTTGATAGTTTCTACCGCCATTTGAAGAGGGAAGTAGAAGCTGCTGTGGAGCGGGGAACTCCTTTCGTCTTGGCCCAACAATACGCCCATGGCCAAATTAACATTCTCAGAACCCTTTCTGGTGGGGAAGGGATAGCTGCGCTCCTGGAGCCCAAGCTGTTGGAGGCTGATCAGCTGGTGGCCCAGCTTCAGGTGCTGCGGCAAGCTGATCTGCCTGCTGCTATTGATCAAGAGCACGGTTTTCTCATAACTGCCGTAGAGAAGATAAGGGCGGCTCGGGATAAGACCAAGCCGGTCATACAGAAGGACCTCCATGATCTCTCTGAGCTATATGATCAGTTGAGCCGTGAGAGTAAGGATGTTACGGCTCTGGAAGCGACTGCCTCCCATGGGGTTATTGATACACGGGAGCAGATCCTTGAACTTCAGAGGAAGTTAGCTTTTTTGGAGTCTGAGCTTGAGGCTGCCCGCACCGAAAGGGGGCTAATTATCCAGGAGGCTGACAGAGTTAATCGAGCTTCTGCTGGCCTGGAGCTTACCCTGAAGAAGTTGGAGGACGGCTGGCGGCCACACATGGACTTGGATAATGCGGAGCGGTTGTCCTCGGAGGCCAAGCGCTGAGCTAAGCAGCGGCTTGAGCGGGGGACCACCTTGGTGAAGAACCGTCTCCTGGAATTATGTACCGCCGAACCATAGACGGCCTTTTTCTTCTTTTTTATTTTCGTTCTTTTCCTTTCTTTATGTGGGACGTTGTCCCTAGAACATGTAGTATTTTCGTCTTCCAAATAAAAGAGTATGTTTTATTTTACCCTTTATTTGTACTGCTTGTTGTGCCTGTGGTGTTATGGTGGTGTTTGCCCCGCTTGGGGGACTGTTTGTGGACCTGTTACCCTTGGCATACTTGGGTTTTAGGTATAGGTAACAAGTTTGATGTGGATACCTAGAACAATTCTACGGTAAGGTAGTCATGGACGTTCCTGGTATCGGAAGAAAGAATGCCATGGAGCAGCTGGGCTCCCGGGGCATGATGAGAAATGATGTGCATGTACTAGGAAACATAGTATAGCATTTATGGTCAGCAGAGGACATTTGTGGGCCTATTATCCTTGGCGTACCCTGGTTCAGGATACGGATAATAGGATGAGAGAAAACCAACATACTTACTCAGAGGTAATGAGGACATGGCAAGTATGGAGGTTTTACCGCTGAGTCTTCCTACTCAGAGGTAATAAGGACATGGCAGGAGTGGACTAAGAGAAGGATATTTGTGGTCAACAGAGGACATTTGTGGACCTATTATCCTTGGCGTACCCTGGGTTTTTTTTGGTACAGATAATAAGTCGAAAGGGAACCAGCATACTTACTCAGAGGTAATGAGGACATGGCAAGCATGAGGGTTTCTTCGATGGAGCCTTCCCACTCAGAGGTAATGAGGACATGGCAGGAGTGGGCTCCATGAAAGGGTACACAGAACGACTCAGAGGTAATGAGGACATGGAAGTTCTATGCAGAGGGGTGATTTATTTTTGGCGGAAGTGAAACGACTCAGAGGTAACATCGACGTGGTCGCTTTGAAAATTTGTGGATCCGTTACCCTTTTTGTGCACTGGGAGTGCGGGTAGTGGATCATGAGGGAGGAGCTCTTTCAAAAGAATAAGTTCAAAGGTATGGTTATACATGACTTACTACCTAAAAGAGTGATCGGAATGTAAGTTCAGAGGTACTTGCGGGTACATAACTCAGCAATCTGGGATATTTGGAGGAAGAATATGAGTTCAGCGGTACCGAAGGGTACATAAATCAATACTCCGAGATTTGGAGAATGTGAGTTCAGCGGTACCGGCGGGTACATAACTTAATAATCTGGAATTTGGAGGATGTGAGTTCAGCGGTACCGGAGGATACATAACTCAATAATCTGGGATTTGGAGAATGTGAGTTCAGCGGTACCGGCGGGTACATAACTCAATAATCTAGGATTTGGAGAATGTCGTTTAGACATAATATTTTTTCAGGAACTTGTCGTTGACGGGCAACATGAGCAAGTCTCCGTTTTGTTTCGTGAAGCGGTAAGCACCGTTGGAGAATACAGCCTCAATGATAAATGGCCCTTCCCACTTTGACTAGAATTTGCCGGCAGTTTTGTGAGTCATAACCATCGGCCTCCGAACTGGCAGAACGAGATCGCCCACTTGGAATGTTCTGATTTTAACCTTCTTATTGAAGGCTCCGGAGATGCGTGCTTGGTATAGCTCGATTCATTGCTGAGCCAAGAGGCACTTTTCATCTAAGGCCTCCAACTCTTGTAGCCGACGACGGTAGTTATCGTCCGTCGTCAATTGGTAAGTGAGAGCGACGCGGAGCGAGGGGATTTGAGTCTCCAATGGGAGAACTGCCTCACTCCCGTACACCAGGGAGACTGGTGTGTTTCCAGTGACCGTTCGGACTGTAGTACGGTATGCCCATAAGCATTCACCAAGCTTCTCGTTCGAGTCGCATTTGTTGGATGATACGAACTTCTTGAGAAGTTTGATAATTGTTTTATTGAATGCTTCTGCCAACCCATTCGCTGCCGGATTGTATGGCGTCGAAGTAATATTCTGAATTCGATGCTTATCGCAGAATCGATAGAAGGCGTGGCTTACGAACTGCGGACCATTATCGTGGATGATCCTTCGGGGCAGTCCAAAGCGATAGATGACGTGATGCTTGAGGAATCTGATCACGTTTGAAGTCTTCACTTCTGCAAGCGGAACAGCTTCCGCCCATTTGGAGAAGTAATCTGTGATTACGAGTATGAAAATATGTCCTCGGGAAGAAGGTGGAGTGATCGGACCGATGATATCCATCCCCCATGCTTCGAATGGCCAGGACGCCACTGTCGGATGTAGAAATTCGGATGGCTGGTGGTTGAATTCCGCGTGGACTTGGCAGGCTTTGCGCTTTCGTGCATAGTCTATCGCATCTGTTACCATCATGGGCCAGTAGTAGCCCATTCGGCGAAGACGATCTTGCAATTTTGGGCCAGGTTGATGGGCTCTGCAGACACCATCATGAGCTTCTCGTACGGCTTCTTTGGCTTCTGCGATTGACAGACATCGAAGCAGTAATCCATCGTAGGATCGGCGATACAGTATTTTTGTCTCTGTATCATAGAAGAATCTGAAAGAACGCCTTCTGATAGAGGTGGCTTCCTTTGGGTTCTCGGGCAGGATGTCGTAGACTACGAAGTCAATGAATGGTTGTCTCCAGTCTGGTACTTCGTCGATCGTCTGACGGAATAACTCGCCATAAATTGAACGTTGTTCTTGGGACAGACCAGTTCATGGCCTATCACGTCCACCAAATGATGAATATTGTTTGGCACTGCTAGGAAAGCGGCAAGGCCTGCTAGGGCATCGGCTTCGATATTTTGGAGTCTGGGGACGTGTTCGATGAAGAACCCTTCAAATGACGAGATGATGTTGATCGCTATTTGGTGATAGGGGATCATGTCTTCATGGCGAACTTCGTACGAGCCCCGAATCTGATTGACGATTAATTGTGAATCGCCGTACGCTTCAAGATATTCTACCCCCAGCTCTCTCGCAAGTTGGAGGCCAATGACTAAAGCGTTGTACTCGGCCACATTGTTAGAGCAGGGTTCTGTGAGGGAGTAAGCGCGATTGATCACCAGTCCGAAAGGAGAAACCAGTACCACCCCAACTCCGACGACGATGTTGCCCTTGGGTCCGGTCCTTGAAGCACCGTCGAAGAACGTTCGCCATATATCATTGTGAGAGGCCGCATGCGAGTCGGCGGTCTCGTCTGGGATTTATTCATATATTCTGGCCAACTTTGAGCCTGGGTGGACTGCTAAAAAGTCTGCCAGAGCTTGATCTTTGACAGCATTTTGCAGGACGAAGATCATTTGGTAGGGGGACAGTAATATTGCCCATGTAGCGAGGTGAGAGCTGAGTGCCCCTGGTTTAGTCATGAGGACCCTGAGGGGGTTGACTCATGATATCACATGTATGGTTTGCCCCGTGACATAGTGTCGCGTCTTTTGAATGGCGAACACCAGGGCGAGGCATTCCTTTTCCACGGCGGTATATCGGTGCTCTGGCCCGATCATCATTCGGCTGAGGTAGTATATAGCTTGCTTATGGCCTGCATCATTGTTTTGTGCTAGCAAAGCGTCGAGGGAATGCTCTATTGTTCGTACGTAGAGCAGGAATAGTTTTCCAGCAACCGGGGCCACGAGGACTGGAGGGTTCGACAAGTATTCTTTGATGCTGTCGAAGGTATGTTGGCATTCTTTATCCCATACGAATGAGACGCCCTTCTTCATGAGATGGGTGAATGGTTGACATAGCCCGGAGAGGTTAGAGATAAACCTCCTGATGTAGGCTAGCCTCCCTTGAAGGCCTCGGAGTTCACAGAGATTTCTCGGAGGACCCATCTCCATGATCGCCTTTGTCTTCTCAGGGTCTACGTGGATACCCTGGGAGGTAATGATAAAACCCAAGAACTTCCCGCTGGATACTCCCAAGAAGGATTTCGTGGTGTTCATTTTCAAATTGTGTGCTCGCATCATGTCGAACACTGTTCTTAGATCATGTAGATAATCTTCTTTAGAGCGGCTTTTGACGGCGATGTCGTCAACATAGCATTCTACTATTTTGCCCAAGTGGTCTCTGAAGATGATACTCATATATCTCTGATAGGTGGCACCAGCGTTCTTTAAACCGAAAGGCATGACTGTGTAGCAGTATGTGCCGATTGGTGTTCGGAATGATGTATGCTTTTTGTTGTCGGGAGACATCTTGATTTGGTTATACCCCGAGAATCCATCCATGAACGACATACATTCGAAGCCGCAGGTGTTGTCAATCATGATGTCTGTGATAGGGAGGAAGAACTCGTCTTTGGGACATGCCTCGTTCAGATTGCGAAAGTCGATGCAGATTCGAATCTTCTCATTCTTCTTGAGGACCGATTCTATGTTGGCGACCTAGTCCGGATGTTGTTCCTCACGAATGAAGCCGCTGGCTATCAGTTTGTTGACTTCAGCTTCGATCGCATCCATGATGCCTAGACGGATGCATCATTACTGTTGTTTGACTGGCTTTGCATCTGGCCGAATGTTGAGCTTGTGAAGAGCAACATCGGGGTTTAGTCCTGGCATGTCTTCATAGATCCAGGCGAACACATCAATATATTCCTTGACAAGTTCCAGTGGTGATTTGCGCTCTTCATCAGTCAGATTCTTGCTGACGAAGATAGGTTTTGGAAAGGATTCATCACCGAGATCAACTTGTACAACCTCATCCTCGGTGGGAGGCTATCTTTGTTCGAACTGCTTCTTCCACTGCACATCTAGTTGTTGTGACCATGGCTCTAGCTCAAGAAGTTTGGGAATATCTTCATCTTATTCGTAGGCATCGACAAGTGCCATATTGACGGACCAGACTTGCCTGAGCATGTCCCCGATGCTGATATCTGAATCAAAAGTGGGTGATCCGGTTGAGTGTGAGTGCCAGTCGCATTCTTCGTCTGAGCTTTCAGGTGTCATCACAGGTGTGACATAACCTAGCCCACGTCTGGTCTTGTTATAGTAATCTCGTGGTTTCCCAGCCGGGATCGGTGATTGTAAGGGTAACCGCCGTCCAGTTCCGTAGTTCAAGCCTGGTGTAGTTCCCAGATCATATCCTTGTTTTTGTATAAGGTACTTGGATTGGGAACTATACAGATAAAGGGGCAACCTCCCGGTGTCGGGTTCGATCTCAACTTCTTCCATCTTGAAGGGCTATGGATTATTCTTTCGACCGAAGATGATTGGATGGTCCCCTCCTTCGATTATGCGGTAAGCGTCTTCCACGGGAGTAAGTTGATTTGCGGTGTAAACATTTGTCACCTGTGTGTGTAGGTGAGTGCCTATACCGTGTTCCATAGCATATATTGTACAAAGCTTATTAAGCTCGATGTAGTTCAAATATTGCCCTTTATTGATGAAGTAAGGTATCTTTTTTAACGAGATTACATCATCTACGGATGGAACATCAGTGTGAGAAGCTACGTATTTGGCCAGTTCTGGTTCTTCTTCGGCCACCCCTTGTATAAATAAAGAATGAGAGGATGACTTGGGCAACTTGATCATCAGGGGTTCTGCTGGTGGAGCAGAACGTGGAGTCGTGGGCAAACTAGCAACCCCCAGTTTGGTACTAGATGTTGGGCAGGGAGTTATTGGCTCGCTAGAAGCCCCCGACTTTGCATCGGAGTGGCAATTCTTCTTAGGAAGACGTATCGTCATTGGCTTGTCGGAGGGATTGAGCTTCTCCGTTTGTGGTCGACCGACTCTAGACAGTCTGATTGTCAGTGGCTCCGTTGTGGATCTTGGCGTTTGGCCGGACCTTGGCAGCCGGATTATCATTTGTCCCTCTTGTGCCGAGAGGCTGATTGCATCCCTACGTAGAGCGGCTGTAAGGGGTGCGGTCTTGCCAGGTTTACGAGCTTGGAGGTGGATCGTTAGAGGTTCTTCTGATCATGTGGCTATCTCAGTTCGAGCTTGCACATCTACTTTGCTAAGGTATCTTTTCGACTTTTCGTATAAGCAGGAGTCTGAGTAGTAGGATTCGACCCCTTTGAAGGGATCGATGTCGGGAAATTCTGTCCTCACGAAGCCATATTTGTCGACATACTTGAAGCATTGGTGCAGCGTGGAAGGCACGATCATGTAATCGTGTATCCAAGGGCGCCCAGGAGGATATTGTAGGAAGTGTCCGCATCTATGACGTAACAGGTCACTTCTGACTGAAGGTCGCCAATTTGGCACTTCAAGCGAATCTTCCCAATCGGGTAGCTCCTGTCCGAATTGAAACCACTGATGGCGGTGCTTGTCGGCGTCAGGCGATGCATAGGGATGCGAAGATGATGTAACAGTCCCTTCGGGATGATGCTTATGGAAGAACCAGGATCATTGTGCATCCGATCCACCTTTACATCACCGATGTATCCAGTATAGTATAACGGATGATCATGCAGATTGGTTTTGATGAGCATATCCTCTGGAGTGAAGACAATGTTGGGCATCGCTCCTGTGCAAGCGGTCTTGGAAATTTGCAGGCGGGCTTTCTCCCGTGAGGTTGACCTGAGCTAGATATGCGTCGGCATTCTGGAGTGCCTCACTCAAAGCCATGCGAACATCCTTGGAGAGTCTCAGGAGCTCATATAATTATAATTTGGCCGGTGTGTTGGCCAATTGTGCCAGGATGTCAAAGTTGTAGGGCCTTTCCAGCCCATGAGATGCCTCTTTTCGGAGGGATTTGTCAAAGCGGGTCTCCTTCGGCCTAGGCTTGTCGGTCGTTGGAGGTTGAGAAGGTCTCAGAGCGTCAGCAGTAGCCGGATGATGTTCTTCAGCCGAGTTATCTGGTATAGGTTGGGATTGAGCACCAGACCGAGTGACGACAGATGTTGCTTCTTCGACATCTACCGAGATTGTGCGGCAGGATCTGACTTTTCCATTCTTTTTCTTGCCAATGGAGGGTGGTGTGGACTGAGTCACTTCAGATACCAAGTCTGGATGGACCCACATGACCTTTCCTCGTGATGTGGTGAGGGGCACTAGACCAGCAGTCTGATCTCGAAGAGGTAAAAGATTAGTAATCTCCATTATCGCACGAGGGATGGGTATCACGCTGTCTTGAGCCTCTGTTGGAGGGAAGCTGTCGAATTGTACTGACACCATATTGGCTGCCACGGTCACCTCTTCGAAATCAATGGCCAGAGCGTTCGAATCGATGAGATGTTGGATGTATCGCTATAGTTGGTAGCAGTCGTGTGTAGCATGGTGGACGTAGCGATGGTAATGGCAGTACTTCAGATTCTCCATTTCTGTCGGCCGAGGTTCCCGTTGTCACGCCCCGCTCCCGTAGGAGCGATCGTCCTCGCTAAGGCGTGATGCCGCACGAGCCTAGATTGCGCTCGTGCAAGGCGGGTTCCATAACGGCCGATTTCAGCGGCTGCGACGGGGTCGTCGCACAGAAGTCCCGAGCAGAGACATTGAATAATAGCAGCGGAAATTAGAACAAAATGCAAGTTACTCAAAATAACTCTTTATTGATATTGATACAACGGTTACATTGGGGACGCAAGGCCAAGATTTCAATCACTCAAGCTCACTCAGCTCACATTACAAGTCACTCAGCTCTCTTTCATCTCTCAATTACAAGTCTTGATCCAGCAGAAGCTTCGAAAGGCGACGTCCATACATTATGTCCCGTATAAGTCTTTAGTCCATGCGGCCGCACGCTCCGAATTGCCAAGGAACTCCATGCCTCGACGCATCCAAGCGAGCTCCGCGCCACGAGCTTCTACCTGTGCCTGCACATGGAAACTATGTGGGTGTCAGTACTCAACTGTACTGGTGGAATGAGCTCCTCGCCGACCCATACAAATCCAACACGTTTGATTTACTTTTGTGCAACATAGTCCCATTTATGATTGTCTTTCTAGTCTTGCCTTAGGATCAGTTTTGGGACCGACGCCTTGCCTATTTGTATTTCAAGACCATCCCGTGCTTGCAACATCGATCGTCGACTCAACAACGTTAACCTATCAAGTTGTGCTTGCCTTTCGGCCAAAATCAGAGACGCAACTACGCGGTAAGGCTCCATTCCTTGTGACCGTGCTAGAAATCCATCATACCATGCCAACAACTCAATGTGACTCAATCGTATCGCCGCCTTGCGGCCCCTTGCTACTAACTCATCATCCGACCCAATCCAAGACTTGTGGGCTAAATGCCACTCGACCAACTTTGCCTTGCGGCGTTTTCTGACTTAGACTCAAGACAACTCAAACCAACTTATACAACTTATATGCCGACAACTTAAGACTCGACGACGCATCTCGTACCGAAGCACGTTGCCTATGCTG
The DNA here is from genome assembly GCA_029216955.1 of Iris pallida. NCBI lineage: Eukaryota > Viridiplantae > Streptophyta > Magnoliopsida > Asparagales > Iridaceae > Iris > Iris pallida. Next base: position 12,216,990 of record JANAVB010011800.1, read on the forward strand.
TAGCCATTCTTAGGCCCAAACACTTGTATCCTAACCATACACACATTCGCTAGACTGAATCCACAGACACACACGTGGATTGCCGCTCGTGCCGACCCATCTATATGAATTGGTCACTAACATCACAAGTTATCCTGGACTATAGCCTTGCCATTCGGTGACCCTTTCAGCGCAAGTAGCTAGCCTCGCTGAAAGTTTCCGAATGACCCGAGCGGTTCGTCCAGCTACGGCTATACCGTATTTCCCTCCGGAACGCCGCGGTCCTATGGCGCCCAGGGTTGTCACGCGTGGAAACTCCTCCTTGTCGACAAGTTGTCCAATGACTATGCAAGACTCGACACAAACTGACGTCTCACACAGTCATTCCTCTTCCAATGTTATCATCTCTTTCAAAACCAATATCAAACCATCTATCATTTGAGACCCCTCGACGACCCACGGTCGCGAGCATTCTTTCCATGTTACCATATCATTTCATTCAACTCAATGCCTATTCGATAGTCCTTTCTCCAAAACTCATTCAATCAACCGTGGTTGCTGCCTTAACACTAGGTCCGTGCATCGTGCCTCAAACCGACTTCCGTTCTACGTGACGCTATCGCCCAAGTCATAATTTATATGACGGGCCTTGGGATCGTGGGACTATTTAACCTGACAACCGCAGAATGAGCGGGACAGCACTTGGAATAACTTAGGTCGACCGGCATAACTTTGCCTAACTTACTCAAGCCTACAACTTAACGAGCAAAGGCCGAGTCAAGCCTTGCCTCGATGGAATGTGCCGTGCACGCGTTCAACTTGAACGACCAAGTCATTTGGGTGCCTAGACTTATGGCACAAGCTGTGCAACGCAACGTAACTCATGGGGCAAGCCAAGGCTATGCCAAGCCTTGGACGACAGGATCGTGCATGCTTTATGAAGCATTCATGCGGGCGACGCCTATGACTTAGGCTACGTACATAACTTCGCCGACTCAACCAACTTTCCTTCTCCCAAGCCACGGGACGAAGGATCGAGTATCATTTTCAAAGCACGCCGTGCACCAACTCTAAGCCGACCGTTGGACCTTTCTATATTCTAACTCAATTCGACCCGTCGGGATTATTCCCTTAGCTATGTGGATTCATCTCTTTTATTATTAAGCCTACTTATGCAAGTTGAAAACATGCGATTTATTATGTGAAGGCTAAGATTAGGCAAGTTCACCGAAACTACCCAACCTGAGCGAGCGATCGCCTCGACCGAGCGATGTCTCTGAGCAGCCGTTGTAAGGCTAAGTTCGAACGCCGTCGGCGTTCCTGTTCCTCCGATTGACTGAGCGGGATGGGGCACTACATCATACACCACTCAGAAAAAGTTTCGTCCTCGAAACTAACTGAGTACTTACTTATCTTGACTTATCACTTTCCTCAACATTCAAGGACTCTTGTACACACACTACGCCTATGCGTTTCCCAAATCCGAGCCACGCTCGTGCTATCCACAATTCTTTTCTTCTAAACTCACGATCTTAAAATCCTCGACACTTTTCTGTTCTTCAAGTCTCACTTGATTCAACGTATCACTTAGTATGGATCGTGCACATATCTTAGGCGTCCCCAAAATACATGCATTTCAACCAAGCCTCGTGGTAGCGAATCCCACTATCACCACTCGAGTCGGATCGGGCACGCATTCAAGCGTCCTTGATATACATGCATGTCAACCGAGCCTCATGAGTGGTGCCTTCACCATTTCTATCGCTCCGTACCGGAACATCTGCCTAACTGCTAGGCTATGTCTTTCCGTCAGTATTGGAATCATAGTTCCCAAACAACGATATCAACACTGACCCCATCCTAAGGTCAAACCAAGTTGATAGTACGGGGTTTTCTACCCAAGCTCGCATCACTCCGATTTCTAAACTTCGAGCATTGATTCCCTACGCACATCCCAATATTTCGTCGCACGGGGTCCGAGTCGTTCAGCAAAGCCATTTCGTATAGTCTATCTCTTTTGAACACGTTCGACGTAGATCGCCTATCAATCTTTTTTAATTCAAGCACGCTATGACACAATCCATCGCTAAACCATGATTAACATTCCATACTTCCGAAGTCATCTATTCCAATTCGCGTAATCGATCACTAGGTCGTCTGACTTAACAATATGTTGCGCCCCGATCTCACGCGAGTCAGATTATCCGCGGTGGACATGAATCACCATGCACGCTCCCGCGGGATAATTATCCTCATCGGGACGTAACTCTTGTTTTGCGTCTAGACTAATTTCATTCTCGATGTGCGGATTGGACCTACTCAATCCTTATGTTTATTTAATTCATCAATCGCAAGTCCTAACATCCTCGAATTTTCCTTCGCATCAAACCGACAAGTCGAGACAATCAACGTTGCTGCGCCCTAATTTTTTTCGAGTTCGATCATTCCCGCGACATGAATCACCATGTCAGCGCTCATGCGGAACGATCGCCCTAAACCCGACGCAACGCATGGGCGAGGCTAGAGTTGCGCTCGTACAAGACAAGATCGTCGACGTTGTAGTTTTCTGCGTAACCATCGAGACATAACCATTTTCATCCAACATTCATCTCGGTCAAGATCCAAAGCATAGCATCCAATCGAACAATAACAGTTGCACGATCGTCCTTCGCCGAGTCAGAGTACCCCCGAGTTATCGCATATCAAACTTTGATACGCCTCAATACCATCGACGATATGCGTAACCTGACGATCTTCCTTTGCAACCAATTTTGAGTCGTGCGAATGATGCTATCGTCCGACTGGATAATCTTCACGAATCATTCACAACATCAATTCCTCAATCAATCGATCGACATCCCTGAGGCTACCGCATACACCACTCAGGGATGAAGTTATTCAATAAATCCTTAACTTATCATTCGAATCAAAATTCACTTCTTCAAATTTTTCGTTCGAACCATTCCTCAATTTCCAAGCACGCTCATCTATATCACACCGACGATATGGCCGTTCGATAGCACCCCTATCGATAGTCATCTCAATTTACTCAATCGAGTTCAACTCATTCTTGTTCGACACTATTCAATTCCCGCACTCAACTTTCCTAAGGTCGACGCAACTTTTGGTGCATATGCCCAGCCCGACTTAGACAACAGTGCTTACGCAAACCATCTTTTATTTCTTATCAAAAATTGTTCTCCTACATTTTGTAAAATAGTTAGACTTATTGTATGGACATCCCTTGGGACAATTGAGAGAGAGCGCACCAACGATAACACTTGCGGAAGCAACAGAGTTTGCGGAAACAACGAGTTAAAGAATTCAATCGATAGTCCAAGGACGTAAAGCCGTGCTCTGATACCATTATGTCACGCCCCGCTCCCGTAGGAGCGATCGTCCTCGCTAAGGCGTGATGCCGCACGAGCCTAGATTACGCTCGTGCAAGGCGGGTTCCATAACGGCCGATTTCAGCGGCTGCGACGGGGTCGTCGCACAGAAGTCTCGAGCAGAGACATTGAATAATAGCAGCGAAAATTAGAACAAAATACAAGTTACTAAAAAGAACTCTTTATTGATATTGATACAACGGTTACATTGGGGGCGCAAGGCCAAAATTTCAATCACTCAAGCTCACTCAGCTCACATTACAAGTCACTCAGCTCTCTCTCATTTCTCAATTACAAGTCTTGATCCAGCGGAAGCTTCGAAAGGCGACGTCCATACATTATGTCCCGTATAAGTCTTTAGTCCATGCGGCCGCACGCTCCGAATTGCCAAAGAACTCCATGCCTCGACGCATCCAAGCGAGCTCTGCGCCACGAGCTTCTACCTGTGCCTGCACATGGAAACTATGTGGGTGTCAGTACTCAACTATACTGGTGGAATGAGCTCCTCGCCCACCCATACAAACCCAACACGTTTGATTTACTTTTGTGCAACATAGTCCCCTTTATGATTGTCTTTCTAGTCTTGCCTTATGATCAGTTTTGGGACCGACGCCTTGCCTATTTGTATTTTAAGACCATTCCGTGCTTGCAACATCGATTTTCGACTCAACAATGTTAACCTATCAAGTCGTGCTTGCCTTTCGGCCAAAATCAGAGACGCAACTATGCGATAAGGCTCCATTCCTTGTGACCGTGCTACAAATCCATCATATCGTGCCAACAACTCAATGTGACTCAATCGTATCGCCGCCTTGCGGCCCCTTGCTACTAACTCATCATCCGACCCAATCCAAGACTTGTGGGCTAAATGCCACTCGACCAACTTTGTCTTGAGGCATTTTCTGACTTAGATTCAAGACAACTCAAACCAACTTATGCAACTTATATGCCGACAACTTAAGACTCGACGCCGCATCTCGTGCCGAACCACGTTGCCTATGCTGTAGCCATTCTTAGGCCCAAACACTTGTATCCCAACCATACACACATTCACTAGACTGAATCCAAAGGCACACACGCGGATTGCCGCTCGTACCGACCCATCTATATGAATTGGTCACTAACATCACAAGTTATCCTGGACTATAGCCTTGCCATTCGGTGACCCTTTCAGCGCAAGTAGCTAGCCCCGCTGAAAGTTCCCGAATGACCCGAGCGGTTCGTCCAGCTACGGCTATACCGTGTTTCCCTTCGGAACGCCGCGGTCCTATGGCGCCCAGGGTTGTCGCGCGTGGAAACTCCTCCTTGTCGACAAGTTGTCCAATGACTATGCAAGACTCGACACAAACTGACGTCTCACACAGTTATTCCTCTTCCAATGTTACCATCTCTTTCAAAACCAATATCAAACCATCTATCATTTGAGACCCCTCGACGACCCACGATCGTGAGCATTCTTTCTATCATTTGAGACCCCTCGACGACCCACGGTCGCGAGTATTCTTTCCATGTTACCATATTATTTTATTCAACTCAATGCCTATTCGATAGTCCTTCCTCCAAAACTCATTCAATCAACCGTGGTTCCTGTCTTAACACTAGGTCCGTGCATCGTGCCTCAAACCGACTTCCGTTCTACGCGACGCTATCGCCCAAGTAATAATTTATATGACAGGCCTTGGGATCATGGGACTATTTAACCTGACAACCGCAGAATGAGCGGGACAGCACTTGGAATAACTTAGGTCGACCGACATAACTTTGCCTAACTTACTCAAGCCTACAACTTAACGAGCAAAGGCCGAGTCAAGCCTTGCCTCAATGGAACGTGCCGTGCACGCGTTCAACTTGAACGACCGAGTCATTTGGGTGCCTAGACTTATGGCACAAGCTGTGCAACGCAACTTAACTCATGGGACAAGCCAAGGCTATGCCAAGCCTTGGACGACAGGACCGTGCATGCTTTATGAAGCATTCATGCGGGCGACGCCTATGACTTAGGCTACGTATATAACTTCGCCGACTCAACCAACTTTCCTTCTTCCAAGCCACGGGACGAAGGATCGAGTGTCATTTTCAAAGCACGCCGTGCACCAACTCTAAGCCGACCGTTGGACCTTTCCATATTCTAACTCAATTCGACCCGTCGGGATTATTTCCTTAGCTATGTGGATTCATCTCTTTTATTATTAAGCCTACTTGTGCAAGTTGAAAACATGTGATTTATTATGTGAAGGCTAAGATGAGGCAAGTTCACCGAAACTACCCCACCTGAGCGAGCGGTCGCCTCGACCGAGCGATGTCTCTGAGCAGCCGTTGCAAGGCTAAGTTCGAACGCCGTCGGCGTTCCTATTCTTCCGATTGACTGAACGGGACGGGGCACTACACCCGTCTTGGTGGAGGGAGCTGAATTTTATCTCCTTGTATGAGCATGTCCAGGATGGGCTTGACATGGCCGTCTTCGAAGGAGTAGGTCATTTGCGGCCATTGCTTGTCTGCCAGTTTTGACTCAGGTTTCTGGGCTGTATCGGCCACCATAGCCTGTTTGCCCTTGTTGTCCCGATTGTTGGAGGTGTTACCACCATTGTTGTTGTTGGTATTAGGGCACTTGCCCTTGTCCTCTCCCTCCGAGATGTGCAATCCCAGTTGGCGAGCCTTCTTCAACCTATCTTCGACGCTAATGGCACTGATGATAAACGTCTTCCAGTCCTTAAATTGACTTTCGTCCATCCAGAGGCTGATTGTTGGGAGCAGTCTCTTTTGACAAATTTCAATTAAGGAGGAATCCGGATTACCGAACGGCAACTTCATTGCGGTTTTGCGAAACCGCTCAATATAGCTCCTTGTCAGCTCCTTCTCCCCTTGAACGACGTCCATGAGGGTGGACATTGTGACGTCCTGTCCTACTTCGTAGAATCTCTCCAAGAACATGCGCTTGAAGCTGGCGAAGGAGTGGATGCAGTTGTCTGGCAGGTTACGGTACCAGTCGAAGGCGACCCCTTCCAATGCCCCAATGAATAATCGTGTAAGGATGGCATCGTCATGGGGCAGATGGTCGGTTGTAACCTCGAAGTAAGTGATGTACCAACTTGCGAAGGTCTTTCCATCATATGAATTGATGTGGAATGGTTTATACTTTGGTGGGAAGGGAACATCTCTCCACGCAGCGGGATACGGTTGTCGTATCATGAGGTCTTGGCAGTTTTCTCGGGCATGGAACATGGCCCGGAGCTCCTGGACCTCTCTTTTTGCCTCCCTGGCCTCGTCTGCAATGGTAGGAGCCATCATTTCAGGAGAATTATTGCCCAGGTTTGGTGCCGCTGAGTTCGAGTCCGCATTGACCGCGGGACCCAAGTTTGTTTGGCCAAGCGTCCCTCCTTGCAGAGTAGGAAGACCTGCTTTGATCTCATCCACCGATTTGACCAAAGTGCGCAGTATGGCCTCCAGAGTATCGATGCGTTGGCGATCACTGGGACCATCTTGTTCGTCGTTTGTCATGAATGTCGTCCTCATATGAGTAGAAGTGGAAGGGACGGTGGATGACGTGCCCTCCGAGTCATACCCCTGTACCGAGAAGTCATCGGGGTATGTAGGAATATTCTCTTCTGGTTCGGACTCAGAAGGAATGGTACCCCCAGCTTCAGAGTTTGCTTCATTTTGAGAGTCGTGCACGTCCTCGAGGGCGTCGGCACCTACTATATCTGATGGGAGAGTTGTTTCCCCGGGCTCATCTCCTTGGAACATCGGATTGTCGTGGATGTTCGGAGGAGTGCTACCCCCAGTTCCAGTGACCCCCAGTAATGTGGATGATGAATCTCCCACTGCAGCAGATTTTGTCTTTGAACGGGTACCTTAGAAAACTCCGGTGGGGGACAACCATTTAGACGACGGTTTCTTAGTCACAGTGGTCAAAATCTTCGGGATGGGAATGTTTATCTTCTTCCCTCTCCCATCGGTGGGGATTTTCTAAGTAGAGTTGCAAGAGACAACGGGAGGCGCCTCATCCCCTGAGCTCGGCTGTTGTAATCTTTGGAAGACGGACTGTCGGTCTTCTCGTGCTGTCGCGCTGTTACAACAGTAATTGACAATGATTTGGGTGCAGTGATGTCCGTAGGAGGAATCTTTGCACACCGAGGCCTCTTCTCTTTCCTTGTGTTTGTGGAGGGTAACCTCACGCAAGTCAGATGGTTCTGGAACGACCATGTTTGCCCCCCTGGTTTTGGGAGACTTTTGGTAACCACTCTGTCCGTTTGCCGCCGGGGACTGGACTCGAGTGGTTCTGTACAACTTTCCGTCGGAGGCCCGTATAACAGTATGTGGAGTGCTCGGATGGTTAGAGGTCGGGACAGCGGACTGAGCTCACCAAGCTCGTGTTGTCCTAGACTTCTTCACTCTAGTATGTGAGGGCACATAGTAGGAAGAGTCTAAGTGGTGTTGCAGAGAGTCAGAGAGCACAGGACCATAGGAGAGGCAATCGAAGACTGAGCCTGAGCCACGTGGAGTAGACAACATACGGCTGGAATCAACAGTCTTCATGCGGCTGGAAGTATTGGCCGCGTAAGTATTCTTCATGCGGCTGGAAATCTTGGCCGCATGGGTATTCTTCATACGGCTGGAAATCTTAGCCGCATGGGTATTTTTCATCTGGCTGGCAGTTTCGGCCGCATGAACATCGTGCATGCGGCTGGCAATCTTGGCTGCATGAATGTTCGGCTTCTTCCTGGAGCACATAGAATCACTTTTTTCCCCTGCAAGTCCAGCATCGTAGTGCTTTCCTCTGCCGGACTTGGGGACAGCAGAGTCCTCTATGGCTTGTAGTGGGGCCGCATGAGAGTTTTCTTCTCCGTCTTGGACAACAGAGAGTACTCCGTCCAGAGCTTGGGGAGGAGCAAATAATTTTGGCCTCCACTCCCTGCGAGCCTTCTTTGTGCGGGTTCGCTTCTGGACCGGGCCAGCGCTCCCGTCGGAGAGCATTTCTTCAAACGCCTGTTGGTCGAAGCGGACGACCATCTTCTGTTGTGTGGAGCCAAGTTTGGCTGCATCCGATTGCGTCACCAACTTCTCAGTCGTGGAGAAGTTTATCCCCAGCAGAGTCGCCATCGTGTTTGCCATTGATTATAAAAGAACAGAACAATTATATCGGAGGACTGGACTTTTACTTCACAATACAAACTCGCTCGTACAAAGAAAGCCTAGGGACAAAAACCTAGGTACAGCAATCTAAGTACAATTGTTTAGTTTTTCTGGGGGTGACGGTAGAGGCTCGGGAAAGCGACGGCAGCTCTGCCTTACTCCTTTGACGATCGGATGTAGCCTTGGCTCTGGTGAAGAAATGCTCTTGGACGTGTGGGGAGACTCCTCCGCGCCTTCGGTTGCTGGCTCTCTGGATGTCTCTGTAGTGCTCTCTCCTTTTTTTGCTCTCTCTCTCTCTGCTCTTCTCTCCTCTGCTGCCTCTTTTTTTTTTAATAAGAGAATGTCCTCTTTCGCAAGGGAATGGCACCTTGCTATTTATAGGAGTGGAGTCATCATTAGGGTTTGCAAATGATTGCCTCCTTCAGAAGTCGATGGTTAAGGATCAATGAATCTGGGCTGTTCATCTTGAATATAATAATATTTAAGCAATTAATGTGATTGCATCAAATCTCTGTGGGCAATAAATATTGATTGCCATGAATATTCATGATTTGTGATAGCCTGCCACGTGTCCAATTTGCTTGATTTGATTTGATCTGGGCCATTATGATGATCGCAAAAAATCTGATTTTGTTAGGATTTGTTGGCACCCATAATTCCAGAAAAGATAAGACTGCCACGTGTCTCAATTGTAGCGAATAGCACCATGTGTCTCAACTGGACTGTCCTGGCCGAGCTGCATATGGAGGGATCTTCTCAGCCGCATGAGGATGGGCAGCCGCATGAGGATGGACAGCCACACGTGGATGGGCAGCCGCATAGGGATAGACAACCGCACGCAGATGGGCAGCCGCATGTGGATAGGCAGCCGCATGCAGATGGGCAGCCGCATGGGGATAGGCAGCCGCATGCAGATGGGCAGCCGCATGGAGATAGGCAGCCGCATGCAGATGGGCAGCCGCATGGAGTGGCATCGGGACTTGGTGGATTTTGCCAGCTGTAAGGGAATTTTTTTCTCTTTCCTAGGATCATGCCATTATGTCAGAGTCATTATTACGTCCTTATGTCAGAGCTGTTACAGCTGTTATTTATCAGAGTAACCGTCAGGGCATTCAATGCAGCCGAATGTAGAGAAGAACTGTTGAAGGCCACGTGGCTTCTTTCTGAGCCGCATGGATCTATCCGAGCCGCATGGACCCTTGAGCCGCATGGACTTCTGAGCCGCATGGGGATCCTTCTGTCGGAGCCGCATAGGTCTTTCTTTATTCTTTTCCATGCTTCTACACTTACCCTCCTAACTACAAGCCGCTGACGCTGAATTCATTTGACGGGTTGACTTCTCCTCATCAACACATGACATACTTCAACACGCAGACTATGCACTTACCCAGGGACGATCTGTTCTTGTCAAAACTATTTATTAGCACCTTGTAGGGGGTAGCTTTCAAATGGTTCTGCAGTCTGCCTGACGGTTGTATCAATTCGTTTAAAGACTTGGAGAGGTTGTTCCTCAATAGGTTTTACGAGAGTGGCATGCATGTTAGTATGTCCACCCTCATCGATACCAAGCAAAGGAGGACTGAGTCTGTCATTGCCTTCATCGAACGCTTCAGGCGGCTAGCACTGAAGATGCCCTTCGGCATACTAGACTCAGAACTTATGGATACTTGTCTACATAACTTCCTTCCTACGGTGAAGTTCTGTCTGGGTATACATAAGTATGATACCTGGCCCGCTTTCATTGGGGCCGCTGATGCTGCTAAAAATGTCGTTCCTAATCTGGAACTACTGGGGTTGAAAACACCTAAATCTGAAGACAAGGGCAAGCATCCTCAAATCCCTGTCCGTGGGGGTAAAGGGAAAGAAGTCCTGAAGGTCGACACCTCCAAAGGAGCTTCCAATTCTCAAGGCGCCTCCGACAAGCCTAAGGAGACCTTCTCCTTTGACGAAGACGATGTCATTACCATCTTTCGCACATTGATGAAGGATAATAAACTGGCATTGCCTCTACCACGATGTCACCTCCATTTTTCGTATACGTATTTCCAATATACGTGTACAGATCTTGTCCAGTATTTTTACTTGTCTTGTCTTGCTAGCTAATTCTTGGTTTAATCCCATTTAGATTCATCATGGCATATCATGGTTTAACTTGGTTTATTTTGGGTCGGCTTGGTTTATTCCATGGTTCAACATGTTAACCCCCCCACCTACCACCATCCCCATTTATAAACTCCTTTCTCTCTCCTCTTTACTCTTCATTTATTACTTCTTCTTCCTCCATTACTTCTCCACCTACCAAGAGAAGCTTAGGCAAGTGCAACTTGCTTCATGGAGGAACTCCATTTTTATTGTTCTATCTTCTTCCTCACAAGATTCTAAGACACTTTAGTACTTAGCATTTTCAATTTCCATGGTTAATTTCTTGTAGATCTAGCTTTGATACATTTTCAAATTTTACGAGTTTTGATCTATCAAACTTGCATATTTTTGAAAACAAATGGTTTCATGTTATAGAGAATTTTATTTTACCCCAAATTAAATTTATGGAAGTCTGGATTTGGGCTCATATTGTAGATTGGGTGGAGCATGGAAGCCATGGTGTTTTTCCAGGAACTTCTCCTCGGTTGGAGTGGATGCAAGTGCTGACTAGCACCATGCTGGCCGCATGAGACTAATATGGCCGCATAAGACCATTCTGGCCGCATGGGACTATTCTGAGCCGCATAAGACCCTTCTGGCTGCATGAGACCAATTGGGCCGCATGGGACTAATCTGGCCGCATGGGACTATTTTGAGCCGCATGAGACCAATCTGGCCGCATAAGACCATTCTGGCCGCATGGGACTATTTTGAGCCGCATGAGACTAATATGGCCGCATAAGACCATTCTGGCCGCATGGGACTATTCTGAGCCGCATAAGACCCTTCTGGCCACATGAGACCAATTGGGCCGCATGGGACTAATCTGGCCGTATGGGACTATTCTGAGCCGCATAAGACCCTTCTGGCCGCATGAGACCAATTGGGCCGCATGGGACTAATCTGGCCGCATAAGACCATTTTGGCCGCATGAGACCAATTGGGCCGCATGGAACCTGCATGGGACTAATATGGCCGCATGAGACCATTTTGGGCCGCATGAGACCAATCGGGCCGCATGGGACCACTCTGGGCCGTATGACAATTCATGCGCCCTGGCCGCATAGCCTTCCATCAGCCCCTTGCATTCTTTGCCATGTTAGTTGCCATATTTTAATAGCCCTTGTGTAACATGGAATTCTTTTGATTATAATGCTAGTACCATGTTAATTTTGGACTTCTCTATGAACATGACAAGATATGATATATGGCTTAGCATGATACTATACGATAGTGGCCTGTTAAGGCGCACTCCTGACAAGTAACAAGTAACATAACATGATTGTGGCCCGTCGTGGCACACTCTTGACAAGTATGTCTAACATGTAATCTTGAATGCTGTTGCGACAGCTATCTCGACTTGCTAGTAAATTTTCATTATGACACCGTAGGTGATTGTATTGAATGTGCTTGTATAAGCTACAAGCCTTGTCTCGCATCATGTCAAGGAGATGTATCCCTGGTTACCACGGTCAGGGATTCATACCGAATCTGACTAGGTTAATGACTAGATTGATCAAGTAGAGCATATAGAGAGGTATTCCGGCTACAAGCAATCCCGTTATCTGGGCGCCTTCCTTGATGGACTTGTAGCCTGCCGACGAGTAGGGCACATTTCCAGCTCACTGTCATGTAGGGCACTTTATGAAACGATTACTATGCACACTGCTATGTGTTGCACCCAAGTCACCTGACAAGACATGATAACTCTAAGCTTGAACCTTGCGTCTGGATAACCTTGATAGTCTGCAGGGCTTGTGGCCGTAGGAATATCTCATTGCATCTTGCTAGTAACTAGGCTTGTGATAACCCTAGCTAGTTAACTATCAAGCCATACTCTTGCTTGGCCGTGAATGATTGAATGGAGTCCTATCATGTCTAGTCTTGTCTAGACCCAGTACATGGCTATCTCTGGACATGCTTGTGTATACCTTACTTTATCGATAATTAGTTAGAGGCTAAGTTCTGTTCAGGTGAAGGGTTACAACCCCGGTCCTTGTTTAGTTTACGGGTTGTAACTTGGTTACCGGAATATTCCTTTAGTTATCTTATCGTTTATCATCCTGTTCTCTTTAACTCATGTCTGTTATTATTTCATCTGTAACTTATGTGCTGATATGCTGGTTTTAGTTCTTAAGTGAAGCCTCCTTTGTGGCGCTTGCTCTTCCTGGGGTCTGACCCAGCTGGTTTTATATGGCCAGATTTTGGAGCAGCTTCTGAGGATCTCCCAGCCTTCCTGCTAGATTATGACCACTAGAAGAAACCCTGGCAACGAGTGGGTTTTATTTTGCTCTCTCACTCTATTGTAAAATTATTCTTTTGAGGCATTTAGCCGCCGAGCAAGTGTTAGCTCGTGTTGAATTTACATTCATGTCTGCCTACGGGCTGTAACATGATTGACAAATCCTAAGGTTGATCATGTATGACTTGAACTCTTGCTAGTCTTCGCATTTTACATGGCTAGCTTCATGATCATCTGAATATGTAATGTTTGGGACGCCTTACTTTGTATGCCTGATGATCTACCATCTTGTTACATTTACTTGTTTGCTTGAGATTGAGACACTAGGCTTATTCTTGACCCTAAGAGACTAATGGCTTGTAGTAAACCCTCATGCATCTAGACAACCGTGACCGTATTGCGAGGTGGAATTCACTTCTATGTACGTAGCTGGCTGTGTCTATCTCCCGCTCTTCAGTATTCTGGTTCTGGGGCGTGACACACGACGTCCTGCAGAGGCGAACTAGCTCAACGATCCTAAGTACTATCTCTATCATTGGTACGTACATCATTCCACCAAGGACTGCATCGTCTTGAAGAAGAAGATACAACAGCTTATCGACAACCAAGTGATCAACCTCGAAGCTGAAGACAAGGTCGTATCTTCTAACATGATCTCTCTTCAGTTTGGTGACTTTCCTCCCACAGAAGTCCCAGACGGTGTGGTCCCGATCTCCAAGGCGATAGTGGAAGTCGTCAACCTACCACCAGCTCGCAACTCAACCTTGGTGCCACTCACGACTGAACATGGTGAGATCATGTGGGTCCATCCGGACCTTGTGCAAGAGATAACACAGGGGGTGGTATCTACCAAAGAAAAAAAGGACAAGAAATATAAGTCATGCCATATGGTGTCCTCTCCCATCTACGAGGTTCTATCTGACGAGACGTGATCGGGGAAGGCCTATCTTCAGACATACGATCCTGCACAAGAAGAAGCAGTACCTTTTCAAGCTCCTGCTACCCCCACAAGCTCAGAAGCCTGCTCGTCTAAGCCTCCAACTACCGACAAAGCCAAGCAGAAGGAGATACGGTTTGACAAGTCTCTGAAGGTGCCAGCTCCCGAAGGCATGGATCGGCCCTACAACTTTGACATACTGGCACAACTAGCCAATACACCTGCCAGGTTGTCTCTGTTCGATCTGTTGCGACTCTCCAAAGAAACACGGAAGGCCTTAAGTGAGGCATTACTACATGCCGACTCTTATCTCGCTGAAGTCAAAGCCCCCACTGAAGACCCTGTTTTCTGTCCTCACTGCCACAGTACTATGGAAGTGGTGCCCAATATCACCTTTTCACAGGAGGACATGCTACTCAAGAATAATCATCATGATAAACCCCTGTACTATACAGGGTATATCAGGGCGATCAAGGTGGACCGCATGCACATCGATCCAGGATCCTCCCTAAGCATCATTCTTAGAAGTTTGCTTCAAATTCTGGGGATCCATCTGCACAAGCTATCTGTAACCAACACAACTATCATGGCTTTCAACGCTGGTCGAAGCCACCCGCTGGACAAGATCCGTCTCAAGTGCCAGATCGGTGATCTTCGAACAGAGTTTTCCTGCTATGTGATCGATGCCAATGTATCCTACAACATCTTGTTGGAACGTCTATGGATACACGAGAACATGATCGTTCCTTCCACACTTTACTAGTGCTTCAAGTATGTCAACAGCGACGGTATCGTTAAGACGGAGTTTGCCGATGACGATCCTTTTAAGGGCATCAAAGCCTACTATGGAGATTCTGTACTTTACCAATCTCAGCCCCCCAATGATGACGACAACGAAGCTGACAATGAAGCTAAAGCAAGTTCATCTTCCAATGATGGCCCCCTGATTATCCGAGTCAATGGACGTACTACTCCAAAAAAGTACTCTGAAGCCTCTCACAATCTGGGTGAAAAAGAAGAACCCTGACAAGGTCAAACCATTGACCATCACTCTCAGCAAGACACCCTGGGTGGAACCTACTGATGTCCGTCCCTCCAATCCTGAAGAATTACCCTACGTGGTGAACTTGGCCAAGACTGTGGCTCCTCTTCCAGATGACGATCCTCTCAATGAGTATATCAATACTCATAATAATGTACCTTCAGCGGATGGTGTTATCCCTGAAGAAGAACTTGCATATTTTTTAGTAATGGTTTATCTTTGAATTACTTCGATGACTATCAATCTGTAAACCACTACATAGATACGATATACGCTCTAGAGCACGGCATAGGACCACACATTTGTATGCCAGTCACGACGCCTCACCTGCGGAAAAAAGTTTACCCAGAAGATATCCACTACTTCATCATTCCAGCCAGAAAGAAGGATGAAGAACTAATCATCTTCGTTCGTATAATTGGCGAGAGAAAGTTCGTTCCAAACTCTACTTCTCCCAAGCACAACACGGAAGCTGACTATGACTCTGATAAAATATAACTTTTTTGATATAGTTGGCAGGCCAAGAATATCATCCAGAACATGGGATATGACATCAAAAGCGACCAGGGGCTAAATTACGGCCGAGGACGACGGTTACCAATACGACACTTCGCTCCTCCCGGTAAACTCGAGAACTACAACCAACGAAACAGTGTTGGTTTGGGTTATATCACTCCTCCAACAACTCCCGAAAGATCAGATGATGAAGCAGATCGTTGTTCTCATTCTTCTGATTCCTCCCTCTAGGACTCAGACTCCAGCATTGACGACATGTTCAAAGCAACTCTGTCCGTCAATATGGTTTTCGTTGACCAAATTACGGATGATGTCTGTCACCCCCATTTCCTGTATTTCGTATTTGTACTCGTAATTTGATTTTGGCACGTATTTTGTTTTCTCGACTTGTGGATTCGGTTTCTCGTAAATAGGTTTTGGACCATGGCATGGTTTTATTTTCTGGAGTTGGTTTGGTTTTGTTCATCATGAGTGGAACACTTTAACCTACACTCTACCCTCAACACAACACACCCACCCTCATTATATCTCCACCAACCTTTCTCTCTCCTCTTTACTCTCCATTAATTTTCTTCTTCTCCTTCCTCCACACACACAACACCACACCATAGGCAAGTGCACCTTGCCATCAAATAAGCACCACTTTTTATTTGTCCATTAGCTAGATTAGGCCATGGAGAACAACTTTAGAACTTGACATTTTATGATTTGGAGCTTCCATTTTTCTAGATCTAGGTTTTAACCATTTTCGAAACCCTTGGTTTTGATCTATTAAACTTCAATTTTTGCATGTTTTGATGCTTCCATGTGGAAGAGAATTCGATTTTACTCAAGTTAGAACTTTAAAAATCTAGATTTGGTTTTGATTTGGTCAAGTTATGAAGAATTGAAGTTTTTAGTGTTCTTGGACTTGTTCTCGGCCTAGAGAAGAAGACTCCAGCCTGCGCTCTTTAGCGCAGTGCTGAACCGCGCAACCTTCCCCGCACCACACTCTTTAGCGCTGGTCGCTGACCGCGCAGCCCTGGCCGCTATCCGATTGCGCGCGCACCCCTGCGCCATTGGCCGCTGCGCAATTGATCTCTGCGCAAACCTGCTCCCTGCGCAATTGATCCCTGCGCAACCTGCACCCTGCGCAATTGGCCCCCTGCGCACTTGGCTCCATGCGCACTTGACCCCTGCGCACTTGGCACCCTGCGCAACTGACACCCTGCGCAATCCAACCCCTGACCCCTTGTGCAACCCATTGGCTCTTGGAGTTTTGGTTTTATTTCCTTAAGCTTGGCTCTTCTATAGCCCTGTATATTGATATTTCATTAGATATTTTACGTCCATTTTATATCCTTATGCCCTTTGTCATGAACTTGATTTTTACTTGATATGTTTGGAATGACAATTGTACATGGCCTGGTATGACAAGGAACTAGCATAACATGACAGTGACCCGTAGTGGTGCACTCCTGACATGACCAACCTGACTTGATAGTGGCCCGTGGCGGCGCACTCCTGACTTGACTTGACTTGTAACTTGTAACTTGACTCGTATAATCAACTTGACACCGTGGGTGCTCCTGCTTGCTTGCTTGTACAATCCACTTGTCTTGCCTTGCATCATGTCTAGGACGTGACTCCCTGGGTACCTCGGCCAGGGACTCGCGCTAAATTGGATTAGGCTAATGATTAGATCAAACTAGAACATGGAGAATTCCCAGTCACAGGCAATCTCGTTATCTGGGCGCTTTAATGGACTTGTAGCTTGCCGACGAGTAGAGCACATTTCCAGCACACTGTCATATGTTGCACCCTCTAAGTCTCCTAAGGGTACATTTGTCTCCCGGGCAATGTACCCACCTATAACTCTCAACCCGCGGAAGGATAACTGGATGGTCTGCAGGGCTTGGGACTGGAAATTCTCACTTGCATCTTGTTAGTAATTAGGCTTGTGATAACCCTAGTTAGTTAAAGTAGTAAGCCATAGTACTTGCTTAGCCGATTGCGAATGAATGGGTCCAGCTCTGTCTAAGTCTTGTCTAGCCCCTGTATCTGGAACTCTTGATCATGATTGTTGTACTTATCTCTAACGATAAATGGGTAGAGACAGTGAGCTATTCAGGCGAAGGGGTACAATCCCGGTCCTTGTTTGGTTTAAGGATTGTAACCTGGCTCCCGGAATGGTTCCACGTCCCTAGTCGTTTATCGCTCTGTGTACTTTTATTACTTGTACTTCCTTTTATCCTTTATGTTCTGATATGCTGGCTTTTGTTCTTATTTGTGGCCTCCTTGTGTCACTTGCTCTTTCTGGGGTTTGACCCAGCTGGTTTTGTGTGGCCAGATTTCGGAGCAGCTTCCGAGGATCTACCAAGCTTCCAGCCCAATGGTGAACACTAGACGGAACCCGGGCTACGAGTGGGTTTTCTCTTTTTGTTTCACCCACTTATATGTAAATTTATTCTTTTGAGGCGTTTAGCCGACGAGCACCTGTTAGCTCGATGCACATTTACTTACTGTCTGCCTACGGGCTGTAAACATGATTAACAAATCCTAGGGTTGATCATGTATGACTGAACTCTTGCTAGTCCTATCATTTTGTACGACTAGCTTCATGATCATCCGATATGTAATATTTGGGACGCCTTATATATATATATATATATATATTTGATGCTCTAATATCTTGTAACTCTGTTAATTGCTTGAGATTGAGACAATATGCTTGACCTTAAGAGACTGCTGGCTTGTAGTAAACCCTCATATCTAGACAGCCGTGACCGTATAGTTGAGATGTATTCTATTTCAATGTACGTAGCTGGCTATGTCTGCCCCCGCTCTCCAGTATTCTGGTTCTGGGGCGTGACAATGTCCAATCGATCGAGCTTGAACAATAGGCTCAAAAGATGGATACTATGTGGGAGCTGCGCTTCGAGCAACGTGAACCACCTACCGAAGACGAAGTCATCCAAGTCAATTTAGGAGATGAATCATCTTTTAAACCAATCTTCATCAGCAAAAGTCTATCTGGCGATGAACGTCAATCTCTTATACAGCTTATAAGAGAATACATCGACATCTTTGCATGGAGCTATGAAGACATGCCAGGCCTAGACCCTAAAGTCGTCATGTACCACCTGAATATTTTGTCTAAAGCTAAGCCAGTGAAGCAGCAACAACGACGATTTCGACCAGATGTCATGGAGGCCATCGAGAATGAAGTCAAGAAGCTCATTGCCAGTGGGTTCATTCGCGAAGAACAACACCCTGACTGGGTTGCCAACATCGTTCCAGTCATAAAAAAATGGTAAAGTTTGAGTCTGTATCGATTACCGTGATTTGAACTCTGCATGCCCGAAAGACGAGTTCCCTTTACCGATCACCGACGTAATGATCGATAATACTTGCGGCTTCGAGCGGATGTCCTTCATGGATGGGTTCTCAAGATACAACCAGATCAAGATGTTCCCCGACAACGAGAAGCACACATCTTTTCGAACACCGTTGGGGGTATACTGCTATACGGTGATGCCCTTCGGATTAAAAAATGCAGGGGCGACATACCAGCGAGCCATAAACACATTTTTTTACGATCATTTACACAAAATAGTGGAGTTCTACGTAGACAATATCGCAGTTAAAAGTCGTCTCAAGGGCAACCACCTCCAAGACTTGAGAACGGTGTTCGAACTAATGCATTCATACCAACTCAAGATAAATCCAACCAAGTCTTTTCTGGGAGTCTCCAGCGGCAATTTCCTTGGTTTTGTCATCACTTCAAAGGGTATACATCTTGACCCAGAGAAAGTGAAGGCTATCCTCGATATGCATCCTCCAAGAAACCTCAAGAAGCTACGCGAACTGCAAGGAAGGCTAGCCTACATCAGACGATTCATTTTGAACCTTTCTGGAAGGTGTCAACCATTCACTCAGCTCATGAAGAAAGGCGTATCTTTCATCTGGACTGAACAATGTTAACGCACATTCGACGACATCAAGAAGTATCTTACAAGCCCTCCAGTATTGGTAGCTCCAATAATGGGGAAGCCTTTCTTACCATATGTCTGCGCTATGGACCATTCTCTTGGCGCCCTCTTAGCTCAGAAGAATGAAGGCGGCCATGAACATGCAATCTACTACCTCAGCCGCACAATGGTGGGTGCCGAGCACAGATATACACCTGTGGAGAAGGAATACCTTGCACTAGTATTTGCCATCCAGAAGACACGCCACTATGTGTCTGGGCAGACTATCCGCATTATATCTAAAGTCAACCCTCTCAGAATACTCATGACTAAACCGGGCTCTTCCAATTTCCATTTAGCTATATGGGCAATGCTGTTGACCCCATACGATATGATCTTCGTTCCTCAGAAGGCAGTAAAAGGCCAAGCATTAGCTGGTTTCCTAGCAGCTCATCCAGTGCCAGAATAGTCCAAACTCTACGATGAAATCTTCGATGAAGTGGTGGAGTCTAACACTGCAACTGAAGAAATTCTAATTTGGCGAATGTTCTTTGACAGTGCATCAAGAACAGGACCCAAAGAAAATATTGTGGCCGGAATAGGCATCGTGCTCGTGTCACCTGTTCATCTGGTTATACATCGTGCATATTCTTTCATGGAACCATGCACCAACAACGTGGCCAAATATAATGCCCTATTAATCGGCCTACAACTGGCAAAACAACTGGGAGTTGACTATCTAGAAGCTTACGGCGATTACAAGCTAATAGTTAGTCAGGTCTGAGTGGATTATGAAGTTCGTCACGAAGATCTCATCCCCTATCATTGTCACGCCCCAGAACCAGAATACTGGAGAGCGGGGGCAGACATAGCCAGCTACATAATCCTAAAGTACGTTAACACTCTGAAATCGCGTATAACCTGTCAAGACATAGGGGTTACTCTACAAGCCATCAGTCAATCCTATGGTTTAACATTTCTAGGTATCTCAATCACAAGAAATTATACAAGAGCAAAGAGTACGATCATCATACATACAATAGTAAGGCATCCCGAACCATATATACATGAATGATCATGGAGCCAGTACCACAAAACTGATGACTGGCTAGAGTATTAGTCGTACATGATAAGGACTAGCTATAGTCAAGAATACACATATCATGTTTATGCCTGTAGGCTACAATATCAAGGAAAATACCAAAACACGAGCTAAACACGTGCTCGGGGCTAAACGATACAAGAGGAGAATTTCCACATCAGTGGGAGAATGAAGAAGAAACCCACTGAGGCACTCTGGTGCTCCGGCTGGTCACCGTCGAGTAGATGGTGCGGTAGATCCTTCGGGCTCTTCTATCAGAACCTGGCCATGCAAAACCAGTGGGGTCAGACCCCAAATAGCAAGTACCACAAAGGAGGCCGAACTATGAACTTAAAACCAGCAATCATAGGCAATCAACAGGGAGAGAAAGCAATAAGTAAGGGAGGATCGAGATTCGTGCAGTACCAATACACTTATCCCGAACATAGGGAGACAGTAAGTAAATCATCATTTGACATAAAGTAAACTGGAGAACATGTTAAATAAATAGAACTGGGAAGGTGATATACGATGAGATAACCATGGGACTATTCAGATAATCAGGTGACAACCCGTAAACCAAACAAGGACCGGGGTTGTTGTAACACCCATATTCTGAATACGTATTTTGTCAAGCTTGCATGTATTTCAGACCTGTATTTATTTTCTCGGATTTTGGCATGTACTTTTAATTGGCTTGACTTGCAGATTTTGGTTCTCGTAATTGGGTTTTACCTGGCTTGGTTTATTTTGTGGAGGAGAATTGGTTTGATTTGGTTTGGTTTGGTTTAACATGCATTGGAACACCTTAGCCTATGTTCAACCCTCATTCCACCACAACCTACCCTCTTTATTATCCCCACCTAACACTCTCTCTCCTCATTACTTCCCTCCATTAATTTCTTCTTCTTCTTCCTTCCTCTACATAACACTCCACCCATAGACAAGTGCACCTTGCCACCACATGAGAACCACTTTTTATTTGTTCATTAGCTAGATTAGGCCATGGTGATCAACATTAGAACTTGACATTTTGTGATTTGGAGTCTTCTTTGTTCTAGATCTAAGTTTTCTCTATTTTCGAATTTACATGGTTTTGATCTATTTTAGTTGAGTTTTTATGGGTTTTGATGCTTCCATGTGGAAGAGAACTCAATTTTACTCAAGTTAGACCTTTGAAAATGTAGATTTGGTTTTGATTTGACCAAGATATGAAGAATGAAATTTTTTGGTGTTCTTGAGCTTCCTCTCGGCCTGGAGAAGAAGACTGCAGCCTGCGCTCTTTAGCGCAGTGCTGGACTGCGCACCCCCCCTCTCGGCCTGCACACTTTAGCGCAGCGCTGACCGTGCTGCTTGCCCCTTGCCGAACTGCGCTCAGCCTCATGCGCCAACCATTCCTGCGTAATCTACCCCTGCGCAGTTCATTTCTGCGTAATCTATCTCCTGCGCCAACCATTCCTGCGCAATCTACCCCTGCGCAGTTCACTCCTGCGCACTTGGCCCATGCGCCATCTACCCCTGCGCCCTGTGCTCCTGCGCACTTGGCCCATGCGCCATCTGCCCCTGCGCCCTGTGCCCCTGCGCACTTGGCACCCTGCGCAGCTGACACCCTGCGCAATCCAACCCCTGACCCCTTGCGCAAACCATTGGCTCTTGGAGTTTTGGTTTTATTTCTTTAAGCTTGGCTCTTCTATAGCCCTGTATATTGATATTTTATTAGATATTTTATGCCTATTTTATATCCTTACGCCTTTTGTCATGAACTTGATTTTACTTGATATGTTTGGAATGACTATTGTACATGGAAACGTATGACAAGGAACTAGCATAACACGATAGTGACCCGTAGTGGTGCACTCCTGACATGACCAACCTGACATGATAGTGGCCCGTCGTGGCGCACTCCTGACAAGTACCCTGACATAATTTATCTTGATATTGTTGCGACGGCTAACTTGACTCGTATAATCAACTTGACACCGTGGGTGTTCCTGCTTGCTTGCTTGTGCAATCCACTTGTCTTATCTTGCATCATGTCTAGGACGTGACTCCCTGGTTCCCACGGTCAGGGATTCATACTGAATATGGATTTGGATAATGACTAGATCAAACTATAGTTCATGGAGAATTTCCAGTCACAGGCAATCTCGTTATCTAGGCGCTCTTAATTGGACTTGTAGCTTGCCGACGAGTAGAGCATATTTCCAGCGCACTGTCATGTGTTGCACCCTCTAAGTCACCTAAGGGTATATCATCTCCGGGGCGATGTACCCAAGCATACTCTCAATCCGCGGAAGGATAACTGGATGGTCTGCAGGGCTTGGGACTGGGAAATTCTCATTGCATCTTGTTAGTAATTAGGCTTGTGACAACCCTAGTTAGTTAAAGTAGCAAGCCGTAGTAATTGCTTGGCCGCTTGTGAATGGATGATGTCTAGCCCTGTCTAAGTCTTGTCTAGTCCCTGTACCCTGGTACTCCTGAACGTGATTGTTTTACTTGCTTTAACAATAAATGGATAGGGACATGTGCTATTCAGGCGAAGGGTTACAACCTCGGTCGTTGTTTGGTTTACGGGTTGTAACCTGGTTCCCAGAATGGTTCCACGTCCCTAGTCGTTTATTGTCCTGACGTGCTCTTTATTACTTGTACTTTTATTTCATTTCTTATGTTCTGATATGCTGGTTTTTGTTCTTATTTCGTGGCCTCCCTTGTGGCATTTGCACTTTCTGGGGTTTGACCCAGCTGATTTTGTGTGGCCAGATTTTGGAGCAGCACCCGAGGATCTACCGAACCTCCAGCCCGATGGTGGCGACTAGAAGGAACCCGGGCTACGAGTGGGTTTTCTATTTTGCTTCGCTCACTCTATTGTAAAATTATTCTTTTGAGGCGTTTAGCCGACGAGCACCTGTTAGCTCGATGCACTTTACTTACTGTCTGCCTACGGGCTGTAAACATGATTAACAAATCCTAAGGTTGATCATGTATGACTTAACTCTTGCTAGTCCTTGCATTTTGTACGAATAGCTTCATGATCAGCTGATATGTAATATTTGGGACGCCTTTTATTGTATATTTGGTGATCAAACATCTTGTAATTGTATTGCTTGCTTGAGATTGAGATAGAAGGCTTGACCTTAAGAGACTGTTGGCTTGTAGTAAACTCTCATATCTAGACAGCCGTGACCGTATAGTTGAGATGTATTCTATTTCGATATACGTAGCTGGCTATGTACGCCCCTGCTCTCTAGTATTCTGGTTCTGGGGCGTGACAGTTGTAACCCTTCGTCTGAACAGAACTTGGTTTCTCCCACCATTTATCGGCAGGATAAAATAAGAAATCAGGACATGTAACAATCATGTACAAGATCAAGACGAGACTAGACTGAGTAAACTCCATCCAACATTCACGGCCAAGCAATAAGTACGGCTTGATATTTTAACTAACTAGGGTTATCATAGTCCTAGTTACTAGCCATATGCAATGAGATTATTCCACAGCCACAAGCCCTGCAGACCATCCAGGTTATCCAGGCGACATTTAGTACAATAAGGGTGCAACACATGACAGTGTGCTGGAAATGTGCCCTACTCGTCGGTAGGCTACAAGTCCACATGCATGCCCAGATAACGAGATTGCCTGTAACTGGGAAATCTCTTATGAACTACTTGTTTATTCTAGTCATTAGCCTAGCCCGATTTAATATGACTCCCTGACCGTAGGAAATCAGGAATTCATGTCCTAGACATGATGCAAGACTTTACGGTAGCTTATACAAGCACATTCAATACAACACCCACGGTGTCAGGATACTAATTAATTCTTGTCAGGAGTGCGCCACGACGGGCCACTATCATTATCATTATTACATATCAAGAGAGCGCCACGATGGGCCACTATCATTATCATTATTACATATCAAGAGAGCGCCACGACGGGCCACTATCAAGAATTATCATGTCAAGTTATCACTGTCAATTATCATGGCAAGTTCATCATGTCAAGTTTATTTCAAGAGTGCACCACTACGGGTCATTGTCGAGTCATGTCATTTATCAAGAAGGAAGAAACTTGCACAATTAAATAATAATATATTTATAATATATATATTCTTGAAGCCAAGGAGAAACTCTACAACTTTCATGTTGGGAGTGGAAAGAAATTCTGACCACAATTTAGACAAATAAAACATTTAAACAATCAAAGTGGGACCCATGCGATCCAAAAGTGGGAGAACAAACATGCGGTCAAAGAGAGTGGGAGGCCACCCATGCGGCTCCGAAATTATTTAAATGAAATCAGTCAAGCATTTAAGGCCAGCAAGCCATATGCGGCTAGCATACAATTGTGCATGCGGCCAAGAGTGGGAGGGACCCCATGCGGCCAAGAAAGTAGAAGACCATCCATGCGGCTAGGAAACAATAAATAGGCCATAAAATCAAATAAGATAAAAGACAGTGGGACCCTCATTAAATGCAAACTCCCACTTCAGCAAGCAAGTCAACTAAAGGAAGCTATGTGGGACCCCCCACAATTAATGCAATAAGAAAAGGTTCACGTGAACCATTTAAATATTGGTTCACGTGGCCAAGCAATGATGACATGTATATATAAAAAAAAATATCCTGCAAGTACATGCAGCTCAATAAAAGCCATGCGATCCAATATTAAATTCAAAGTCCAAAAGTACAATGGCCATGCTGCCAGCAAGTAGGAAGAGGCCATGCGGCTAGAATTAATGTAGCAAGGAAAGTAAGCCGCATGCAATTGTTGCATATGCGGCTAAGAAATGGAAGCTTGCTATGGCAAATAACTAATGCAAGTTGCTACCAACATTTATATTCCGGTGGCCAACTATGGGCAATTAATGCTTTACCCAAATGTGGCCAGGCAAGTGCCAACTGGCCAAGGCCATGCGGATGCAAGCAATAATTTCATGCGGATACAAGCAAGAGAAAGGAATATAATATTCCTTGCTAAATACATGCAAGGAATATTTATCATGCGGATTGCAAGCAAAGACTAATGCTAATATGCATTAAATAATAATGCATGCAACATGCACCCATAACTTCCTTATGCGGCTCCAATATTAAATGGGACATTAGCTCAATCCATGCGGCAAAAAAATTGCAGCAAGAAAAATGTATATATAAATAATACATTACATGCTTATGGACTTAAATGCATTGCATGTATTAATTGCATTCATAAGGACTTAATTGCATTAAATGTATGTAATGCATTCCTATGGACTAAAATGCATTTCATGCATTCTTAAGGACTAAAATGCATTTCATGCCTTTAATGTATTCTTATGTGGCTTACTATTCCAGGGAAAGCTTTTAGGAAAGAAATGCATTAGAAAAAAGAAGGTATTAATTAATGCATAAAGTGCATTAAAGAAAACACTACATGCATCCTTTAAATGCATGCATGCGGCTGATGCATGGACACTGCATCAAATACATTAAATGCACTCCTTGGTGCCATGCGGCTAAATGTTGGCGCCAGCTTTCATGCATTAATGCATAATACAAATGCCTATTTAATACAAGCAACCATGCATGATATACTACAAGCGCCTATGCGGCTCCAGCCTCCATCCTATGGCCTATGCAGCTAAAATGGCTAAAGCCGATG
Organism: Iris pallida; assembly: GCA_029216955.1. Taxonomy (NCBI): domain Eukaryota; kingdom Viridiplantae; phylum Streptophyta; class Magnoliopsida; order Asparagales; family Iridaceae; genus Iris; species Iris pallida. The sequence goes on from JANAVB010011800.1 coordinate 12,243,042, forward strand.
CGGCAAAAATAAGAGATGGTCATGCGGCCCAAATAAGTGCAACTAACTAATAAAATAATTGCATGCCTATGCGGCCAACACAAAATTTTATGCATGCGGCTCCAAAAATACAAGCAAGCATGCAATTCAAAAATGCAAACAATGGCTTCCCACAGAAACTATGTCCATGGAAAATACCATGGCCTCCATGCTCCACCAAGATACAATGGAAACCCCTAATCCAGACTTCCATGGGTCAAATTTGGGTAAAATGAAATTCTCTACCACGTGGAACCATCAGTTGACAAAAATATACAAGTTTGACAAATCAAAACCCATGAAAACTGAAATCTCTTCAAAGCTAGATCTACTACAAATGAACCATCAAAATGGAAAACTCCAAGTTCTAAACATGCTTAGAATGTAACAAGGAAGAGAATGGAACAAACGAAATTGAAAATAGTCCAACATTCGGCAAGATGTACTTGCCTCTCTCCAATGGCTAGGGTTTTGGTGGAAAAGAAATGAATGAGGGTGAATGAGGAGGGAGAGAGAAAAGTGGCTTATATAACAAGCTCAAGTGATCTCCACCATTCATTCCTCTCCACTCAATCTAAGCCCTACACCTCATCTCATGAGAAACCAAACTAAACCAAACCAAACCAAGTCAAAGTAGAACTGAACCAAATAAAACCAAATCCAGTTAAACCAAGTCATGAAATCCTACACTTAGGAAAATTTTAAAATATCACGTAAATCGATAAATACGAAGTACGGTTCAAATTAAAACCCATATCCGTATAAAATATCGATACAGTGAGACGGGTCTCACAACTCTCCACACCTTAGAAAAATTCCGTCCTCGGAATTTTCTGAGGCTAGTCGAGCAAGATAACAAAACAAAAGCTCCAGGAAACTCAACAATCTCAATAAATCTAGCATGACATATAAGTAAGGTAAAATAATCAGTAATGTAATTAAATACGTAAGCGGTAAGTAAATGCACAAGAACAAACACAATCATGATCAAGAAGGGCTGGAGGCATATGGATCAATGTGTCTCCTGAGACAGTTGTGTAGGAACCAACGTACTTGCTGGCCAAAGCTGACTCCCAAAAATGGATAAAAGTCAAGCCTCAAGGTAAGTCGGTACCAATAACTTAGTTCAAGACATGACTCTACCCAGGACGTGTCATCGTAGTTGAAACAGATGCATGAACTTTATCACCCGTCTCAAGATACGGAGACAGAAGCGACTGGCTGATTGGGATGGACTAACATCTCTGCATGCATGCTGAGACTGATCCTCCATAACTGGCCTGGCTGAAGAATGCTGAGCTGCCATCGGCAAAACACGAACAAGATAATCAGAAGGATCAAGAACAGTGCCCTTGAAAGTTGAAGGACACAAGATCAAATCATGGGAACAGGAATGATCAATGATCAAAACAGATATCAAGTCAAGTATCAGAGGTAGAGAATAATCCGAAGGAGATCAATAAGGATAATCGTGATTGAGATATCTAAACATGGTAACCCCCACAAATCTGAAAATCGAGACCTGCATTGGCCACCACTAAAACCATGTCACGCCCCAGAACCAGAATACTGGAGAACGGGGGCAGACATAGCCAGCTACGTAATCCCAAAGTACGTTAATACTCTGAAATCACGTATAAGCTGTCAAGACATAGGGGTTACTCTACAAGCCATCAGTCAATCCTATGGTTTAACATTCCTAGGTATCTCAATCACAGGAAATTATACAAGAGCAAAGAGTACGATCATCATACATACAATAGTAAGGCGTCCCGAACCATATATACATGAATGATCATGGAGCCAGTACCACAAAACTGATGACTGGCTAGAGTATTAGTCGTACATGATAAGGACTAGCTATAGTCTAGAATACACATATCATGTTTATGCCTGTAGGCTACAATATCAAGGAAAATACCAAAACACGAGCTAAACACGTGCTCGGGGCTAAACGATACAAGAGGAGAATTTCCACTATCAGTGGGAGAATGAAGAAGAAACCCACTGAGGCACTCTGGTGCTCCGGCTGGTCACCGTCGAGTAGATGGTACGGTAGATCCTTCGGGCTCTTCTATCAGAACCTGGCCATGCAAAACCAGTGGGGTCAGACCCCAAATAGTAAGTACCACAAAGGAGGCCGAATCTATGAACTTAAAACCAGCAATCATAGGCAATCAACAGGGAGAGAAAGCAATAAGTAAGGGAGGATCGAGATTCGTGCAGTACCAATCTACTTATCCCGAACATAGGGAGACAGTAAGTAAATCATCATTTGACATAAAGTAAACTGGAGAATATGTTAAATAAATAGAACTGGGAAGGTGATATACGATGAGATAACCATGGGACTATTCAGATAATCAGGTTACAACCCGTAAACCAAACAAGGACCGGGGTTGTAACCCTTCGTCTGAACAGAACTTGGTTTCTCCCACCATTTATCGGCAGGATAAAATAAGAAATCAGGACATGTAACAATCATGTACAAGATCAAGACGAGACTAGACTGCGTAAACTCCATCCAACATTCACGGCCAAGCAATAAGTACGGCTTGATACTTTAACTAACTAGGGTTATCACAGTCCTAGTTACTAGCCATATGTAATGAGATTATTCCACAGCCACAAGCCATGCAGACCATCCAGGTTATCCAGGCGACATTTAGTACAATAAGGGTGCAACACATGACAGTGTGCTAGGAAATGTGCCCTACTCGTCGGCAGGCTACAAGTCCACATGCATGCCCAGATAACGGGACTGCCTGTAACTGGGAAATCTCTTATGAACTACTTGTTTATTCTAGTCATTAGCCTTGCCCGATTTAATATGACTCCCTGACCGTGGAAAATCAGGAATTCATGTCCTAGACATGATGCAAGACTAGACGGTAGCTTATACAAGCACATTCAATACAACACCCATGGTGTCAGGATACTAATTAATTCTTGTCAGGAGTGTGCCACGACGGGCCACTATCATTATCATTATTACATATCAAGAGAGCGCCATGACGGGCCACTATCATTATCATTATTACATATCAAGAGAGAGCCACGACGGGCCACTATCAAGAATTATCATGTCAAGTTATCACTGTCAATTATCATGGCAAGTTCATCATGTCAAGTTTATTTCAAGAGTGCACCACTACGGGTCATTGTCGAGTCATGTCATTTATCAAGAAGGAAGAAACTTGCACAATTAAATAATAATATATTTATAATATATATATATTCTTGAAGCCAAGGAGAAACTCTACAACTTTCATGTTGGGAGTGGGAAGAAATTCTGACCATAATTCAGGCAAATAAAAGATTTAAACAATCAAAGTGGTACCCATGCGGTCCAAAAGTGGGAGAACAAACATGCGGTCAAAGAGAGTGGGAGGCCACCCATGCGGCTCCGAAATTATTTAAATGAAATCAGTCAAGCATTTAAGGCCAGCAAGCCATATGCGGCTAGCATACAATTATGCATGTGGCCAAGAGTGGGAGGGACCCCATGCGGCCAAGAAAGTAGAAGACCATCCATGTGGCCAGGAAACAATAAATAGGCCATAAAATCAAATAAGATAAAAGACAGTGGGACCCTCATTAAATGCAAACTCCCACTTCAGCAAGCAAGTCAACTAAAGGAAGCTATGTGGGACCCCCCACAATTAATGCAATAAGAAAAGGTTCACGTGAACCATTTAAATATTGGTTCACGTGGCCAAGCAATGATGACATATATATATAAAAAAATATCCTGCAAGTACATGCAGCTCAATAAAAGCCATGCGATCTAATATTAAATTCAAAGTCTAAAAGTACAATGGCCATGCTGCCAGCAAGTAGGAAGAGGCCATGCGGCTAGAATTAATGTAGAAAGGAAAGTAAGCCGCATGCAATTGTTGCATATGCGGCTAAGAAATGGAAGCTTGCTATGGCAAATAATTAATACAAGTTGCTACCAACATCTATATTCCGGTGGCCAACTATGGGCAATTAATGCTTTACCCAAATGTGGCCAGGCAAGTGCCAACTGGCCAAGGCCATGCGGATGCAAGCAATAATTTCATGCGGATGCAAGCAAGAGAAAGGAATATAATATTCCTTGCTAAATACATGCAGGGAATATTTATCATGCGGATTGCAAGCAAAGATTAATGCTAATATGCATTAAATAATAATGCATGCAACATGCACCCATAACTTCCTTATGCGGCTCCAATATTAAATGAGCCATTAGCTCAATCCATGTGGCAAAAGAATTGCAGCAAGAAAAATATATATATAAATAATACATTACATGCTTATGGACTTAAATGCATTGCATGTATTAATTGCATTCATAAGGACTTAATTGCATTAAATGTATGTAATGCATTCCTATGGACTAAAATGCATTTCATGCACTCTTAAGGACTAAAATGCATTTCATGCCTTTAATGCATTCTTATGTGGCTTACTATTCCAGGGAAAGCTTTTAGGAAAGAAATGCATTAGAAAAAAGAAGGTATTAATTAATGCATAAAGTGCATTAAAGAAAACACTACATGCATTCTTTAAATGCATGCATGCGGCTGATGCATGGACACTGCATCAAATACATTAAATGCACTCCTTGGTGCCGTGCGGCTAAATGTTGGCGCCAGCTTTCATGCATTAATGCATAATACAAATGCCTATTTAATACAAGCAACCATGCATGATATACTACAAGCGCCTATGCGGCTCCAGCCTCCATCCTATTGGCTATGCAGCTAAAATGGCTAAAGCCGATGCGGCAAAAATAAGAGATGGCCATGCGGCCCAAATAAGTGCAACTAACTAATAAAATAATTGCATGCCTATGCGGCCAACACAAAATTTCATGCATGCGGCTCCAGAAATACAAGCAAGCATGCAATTCAAAAATGCAAACAATGGTTTCCCACAGAAACTATGTCCATGGAAAATACCATGGCCTCCATGCTCCACCAAGATACAATGGGAACCCCTAATCCAGACTTCCATGGGTCAAATTTGGGTAAAATGAAATTCTCTACCACGTGGAACCATCAGTTGACAAAAATATACAAGTTTGACAAATCAAAACCCATGAAAACTGAAATCTCTTCAAAGCTAGATCTACTACAAATGAACCATCAAAATGGAAAACTCCAAGTTCTAAACATGCTTAGAATGTAACAAGGAAGAGAATGGAACAAATGAAATTGAAAATAGTCCAACATTCGGCAAGATGTACTTGCCTCTCTCCAATGGCTAGGGTTTTGGTGGAAAAGAAATGAATGAGGGTGAATGAGGAGGGAGAGAGAAAAGTGGCTTATATAACAAGCTCAAGTGATCTCCACCATTCATTCCTCTCCACTCAATCTAAGCCCTACACCTCATCTCATGAGAAACCAAACTAAACCAAACCAAACCAAGTCAAAGTGGAACTGAACCAAATAAAACCAAATCCAGTTAAACCAAGTCATAAATCCTACACTTAGGATAATTTTAAAATATCACGTAAATCGATAAATACGAAATACGGCTCAAATTAAAACACGTATCCGTATAAAATATCGATACAGTGAGATGGGTCTCACAATCATAGAGCAACAATCGAGTTGGCATATACTTTCACTGGGTTCTTCATTGAGCACGTGCCTCGACTACAAAATATAGAAGAAGATGCTCTAGCCGGTCTCGCTGCTTCCTTGACCGTCCCTACCAATACGCAGCAGTCGATCACAGTGTCTGGTCGAGAACTATTATGTGTGAAAAATATCTTGCATATTCATCACAGTTACACAATGGAAACAAACGTCGATGTTAAAGACTGGAGATTTCCTTTCATAGACTACGCTGTCTATGGAATTCTCTCCGAAGACCCAAAGGAAGCAGTGTCTATCTAAAAGTGATCCCTCAGATTTTACTATGACACAGCTACCATAACGCTATACCGACGCTCTTACGACGGGCTACTGTTACGATGTCTATTAGACACAGAAGCCAAACATGCACTCCGGAGGCTCACGACGGAGTTTGTGGTGCACACCAACCAGGCCCCAAATTACAAGATCGCCTCAAACGAATGGGTTATTACTGGCCCACAATGATAGCAGATGCTGTGGAATATGCAAAAAAAGTGTAGAGCTTGTCAGTTCCACGCCTATTTCATTCATCAACCTTCGGAGTTTCTACACCCGACGACAGCATCTTGACCGTTTGAAGCCTGGGGCATGGACGTCATAGGACCAATCAGCCCGCCATCTATTACTTCTCCAAATGGGCGAAAGCTATACCGCTCATCGAAGTGAAGGCGTCAAACGTGATCAGTTTCATCAAACATCACGTTATCTACCGCTTCGGCCTACCTCACAGGATTAGTCATGATAATGGTCCACAATTCGCAAGCCATGCATTCTATCGGTTCTGCGATAGGAATCGAATCTAGAACATAGCCTCTACTGCCTACAATCCAGCGGCTAACGGGCTAGCAGAAGCCTTCAATAAAACCATTATTAAACATCTCAAGAAGTTTGTGTCTTCAAACAAGCGTGATTGAAATGAGAAGCTCGGCGAATGTCTATGGGCTTATCGTACAACGGTCCGAACTCCAACAGGCAGTACGCCATTCTCTCTGTTTTATGGGAGCAAAGCAGTTCTTTCCCTAGAAATCCAGATTCCTTCTATTCGAGTAGCCTTAGCCAGCGAATTGACTACCGAAGAAAGCTACCGTCTGCATCTACAGGAGCTCGAGGCACTAGACGAAAAATGCTTGTTAGCTCAGCAGCATATTGAGCTATACCAAGCACGTCTTTCCAGAGCCTTCAATAAAAAGGTGAAGGAAAGAATCTTCCAAGTCGGTGATCTAGTCTTAGCAGTGAGAAGACCAATGGTCATGACGCACAAAACAAAAGGGAAATTTTAGCCTAAATGGGAACGTCCTTTCGTCATAGAATCAGTGTATTCTAACGGTGCGTACCGACTAACCAAGCCTGATGGTGACTTGCTCATAATGCCTATCAACGGCAAGTTCCTGAAGAAATACTATGTGTATCCTTTTTTACATAAATGTTCACATATGTTTAGTCATGTAAATGTACAGTGCGATGTTTATGTTATTCGAAAAATTATCTAACTATTATCCGTATTTTAAGAGTCTTGAATACGCCTTGGATAATATGTCCTCTCAAATATTCCCCCAGTGGAATCATTTCTGTTTTTGACTCCTTCCAAACTCGGTTTGACGAAAACAAGTCACGTCCCTATTACTTCTGAATTGTTTTCCGATAATTATTTTTCCAGTAAAATGATTATGTTTTGCCATGTCCATATAACCTCTGAGCAAAGCATTCATCAAGGATAATCACGTCCATACTACCTCTGAATTATCCACTTCCACCTAACGTTATATATCTTTCCACGTCCATATTACCTCTGGTCAGATATAGAACATCCTCTGCTATTACGTCCATATTACCTCTACTAGCAGCTTCGTTCAACTTATTATCTATATTAAAAAAACTTGAATATGAAACGGATAATAGGTCCACATCAAAATTTTACAGCGGAATACCCACCAGAAATATCCTTGCTACGTCCACATTACCTCTAGTTCCGATATTTCACAAAACCACATTCACTTTGAAAATATTCTTTATTCTTTACTCGAACGTCTATCAAGAGACAGAAAAAAGGTACAAGAGCCGTGACGACTGGAAAAAAGAGTTACAAAGAATCTAAGGGATACATAGGCGATTGATGTTGTCCCTTAGAGCCGCGATTTCAGCTTCAGACTTTGCGATAGCTCGACGGCGCGCCTCTTCTTGACGAGCAACTTCATCCTCGAAAAAGATCAGACTCAGATGCTCTCCCTCCAACTTCGCCAGCTGTTCTTCTAAATGGGTAGAAGTGGTGACGGTCATGGCAGCCTGAGCCAAATAATCCTTCTGTTCAGATGTTGCCATCCTTAAGTCGGCTTCCAGTTGGGCGATCTCGTTCTGGATCTGCGCAATATAATTATACCTCTCGGTGATCTGTGCAGCCAGTTTGTTCTTCGAGGCGGCACGCGCCTCACTTGTAGTGTTGAACTGACCATACTGGTCAGCCAATTCGCCGATCTCCCGAATGAGGGTGTCCTTTCTTGCCTGAAAAGTAGCCTTCTCCTCCGTAAGAGCCGTGATCAAATCCTCTTCCTCTGCGCGGAACAGCGACATCAGGCTCCGCTGTTTGGTATCCCAGAACCTGGCCACCTAACCCTCCAGGTCATGCAGAACTTTTCTTAAAGTATTGGCCCACTCTTCATAGTCGACAATGCTCTCGAGGGCTGCCACTTGGCATTCGGCAACAGCCTTCACAGGGCCAAAGGCAGCATTCCGATTCAAGACTCCAGGAAGCTTCACTTTCAGTACAGAGTAGAAAGCTTTGACAACTTCCTTGGCCATCTCGTCATCTTTAGTGGAGGTCTTTGGAGAGGAGGCTTGGAGAGTCTCTTCTGCTCCAGGAAGGGATACCTGACAAGAAGCCGAACCTGATAAGAAAATCTATTCTACCAAAACCCACTCCCAATTATCATGTGTCACGTCCACATTACCTCTGATACCGATAGTCTTCTGACTTGACACCTGTACCCAACCCGGGATAAAAGGTACGATATCAAGACCACAAAATCTATCACGTCCATATTACCTCTGTTGGGTTTTGTTTCAAATCTATTTGCTCGCCTTCCCAGATGCATAAAGGGGCAAAAGGTCCAAACCAAAAAGGGGGGTCCTCCAGCAGAATACCCTTTACACAAATGTTGTATTAGGCCCTCTAATACAAGTACCACAAATACCACAAGCAAAGAATGGAGTGATTGTATTCTGTTTATTCAAAATCAGTTACATTCACAGGACTACATCTCATGAGCAAACCAAAAAGTTCTTCATCTCTTCATCTGGATAAAAAGTAAAGGATTACAAACATAAACTACAGCTAAAGACAGACAAAAATACTAAGACAAAATACGGACATTTATGGGAACCCACGGATCCTAGTTGTGGTAAGGCATATACCATTCCCTCAACCATTTCTCATATGAAAGATCTATTTGATTAAGGTCCTCTATCGGGGCAGGAGGGTCAGAACTCCCAGTGCTACTACCTTTAGACTTGGGCTCCTCCTTTACAGCAGCTTCAATCTTAGGAGTAATTTCCTCCCCGATGGGCGTCAGCTCTTCTTTTCCCTCCATTTTTGGTATCACCTCCTCCTTAACGAACGGTGACTCTTATTTGATAAAAGGAGGCAGCATCTCCTCCTTCACAACGGTCTCAGCCTTTGGCATGGATACTGTAAGAATCAAGGGCATAAGAGAAAGTTAGACTCAGAAATCCGCAGGAAAAACTAAGTGTTGAAAGGCTCTTATGCGTCCAAAGGGCTATGCGCCCAAAGAGCTATGCGCCCAAAACAAACATGTGGGCACATAAGATACAAACAGTACGTAGGCGTATAATATGCAAGTGGCATGTAGGCGCATAACATGGCAACATGTGGGCGCATAGCACACCACAGTGTTGGTGCATGACTTCTGTGGGCGCATAAGAATGCTCACAGAAGTACGTTACCTTAGGAGCATGCGCCCAGACAGAAGAAAAGTCTGAGCGTCGTAAATTAACGCTCAAGATTTTGTTTTTTGAGGCGTCGCCTCACCCAGAATCGGGTCCTGGACTGGAAAGGATGCTGCCTAGGCGGAGAGCCACTCGGTGCAGCCCCCTTGCCCTTCTCGGATCTCTTGGCAACCTTGGAAGACATGGTTCTTAAAGAAAGAAGATGAAGAGTCTTTGTGAAAGTTCTAAGAGAGGAGAATAATGAACTTTCTCTCTCCTTCAGAGCCTATTTATAGGCATGGGCCACTTCCTATGCGCCCACTATTTCTATGCGCCTATGCGCCCATTATGCGCTATGCATCCACCATAGCCTATGCGCCCACGTGAAGATCCAGCCTCTTGCATACTATGCGACTGCCACTTGCTGACGTGGACGACGTATGAAGGATGGACCTCTTCAAATTCCATCCGGATGAATCTGTCAGTTCAGATTTTTGAGGAAGATCTCAACAGTCGTCTCTCTGACAGGCTGGCCAAACGCTATGCGCCCAAAGAAAGGGTCATACTATGCGCCCACTGCATCACAAGAAGACGGTCCATGCTTCTTTCAAAGTATTTCAAACTCGTTCAAGTATCGAAAACTTTGAAGGGGGTCTTGTAGAAGCATGAAAATTTTAGCAAATGAAGCCTTATGTGCCCAAGCCGATGAGGACATATGCGCCCAAGTCATCCTGTGAAGCTCTATGCGCCCAAGTCATCCTTTGAAGCTCTATGCATCCAAGTCATCCTGTGAAGCTCTATGCGCCAAAGTCGTCCTGTGAAATTCTATACGCCCAAGCTACCCTGTGAAGGAGGGTGCATAACCTGAAACAGGGCTATGCGCCCAAGCTTGACTCGGTCAAAGCCATGATCAAAATGTGCACCGAAGTGTACAGCCACGTCAGTCTCCACGAGCAGTCGTGCACCGAAGTATGCGGCCACGACAACACTACGACCAACCCACGATCTCGCAGCCTGCATGCGCCTATACCCTATGCGCCCAAGGTAGGACTATGCGCCCATATGAAAACCAGTGTGTTTTTCTCATGTGGGCGCATAACATCATTCTAGCTCAGAAACTACTATAAAAAGGGGTCTAATCCCTCTTCAAAAGAAAGAACGAAGAGCATTTTCAAGAGCCAAATTGCTGCACTTCCTGCCAGTGAGCCGAGAGTTAGCAATTTTCTTAGGTTTTCTCCCACTTTTGTAATCGGAGTGTCAATGGAGTAAAGGAGCAATTGTCGCTCGATCTCCATCGTCCCATTCCCCAGAATTCTTTTTTGTACTCGGGGATCCTCAGCGCAAGATCTCTCAGGCGTGCTCGATTTGTGGTGCCTTGCGCCAATAAAGAAAAGACAATGTTTCTTCTTCTTTTTGTTTATGTCCACATGTACTTGGGCCATCAACTCCCTCAAATCCAGAAATTAGATTGATACATATCAATCTCTGGTCTCTAAATGCAGTGCCCGTTTCAGAACCTTTTGATTTGAGTCCATAATAACAGGCAGGTTTCGTTAATAAAAAAAAGCGGAGGCCCACATCTGCTAGCACCATCTTTAAGAAGTTGGAATATGGAGATTGTGTAGTCCATATTCTCCTCTATGGAAGACTTGACAGTCTCCAAAATAGACTTTAGTGAAGGAGAAGGTCTGGACCAAACTTAGAGGGCGTGATCGTATAGCTCGAGGGTTCGATATTGGATAATCGGTAACTCGGTTACGCGATCAAAGTTGTGCCGATAGAAATGGTTTTTTTCAAAATTGGTAGTCGCATAGAGATCGTCGGAACGTGATTTGGCTCCGAAATAATATAGCGTAGTTCGTAGTAACTATCCTTCATTAATGATCCACAATTATCGAGCGTAGGTTCGGGACAGCTGACCCTACCGCCAAATCAAATTGAATGTTGCAGACCGTAAGATGACCCATACGATATCGCATATAAAATTGCATCGGTAACAAATATCATGTGGTGCATGTTGATGATAAATCTAGACGATTTTTGAGAATCGTGCTATGCACGAGAGTGAGCGGTAAGAGAATGTCTTACGAGTTATGTCATTAGACTTGGATTCACCTTGCAATTGAGCTTGCATGAATCGAACTTATATTCAATTTTGTGAGACAGACAAGTTGGAAATTTGGGTAGTGAAATTCCTACTCGATAGGAATCGAACGTATGACACATCATAGAGATTTTTTTTTGTGTCAATGCGATTGCTGCCTTTGAGCACCGTCTCCTCGAGTAAAAAACTTCGTATAGAAAAGATCGTTGCCTTTGAGCATCGTCGATTTAAGTTGAGTCGTAAAGAGTTTGAGCACGGTGTCTAGGTAAGTGACCTAGTAGGCGTAGCCCTAAGTGTTGATGCATTTGCAAGTCAACAAAGAAAATCGTTTCGAGATAAGTTGCATAGCCATACTTCAAAAATAGTTGGGCAGCAACTTCGAACGTAAGGCGTTGCAGAGGATCGTTGCGATTGGGTGTGCGACGGCTTGGTGCGACGTATAGAATTGATGGTCCATACGAAACTTACAAAACAAGAAATACGATTTTTGAATCGCGTCGCGTACGGTGACTTTATTGAATGAATCACGTATGTATCGAATATATGTATGCGATAAAAATTTTGAGAACAGTTGCTAAAGATAAGTCCGATAGGGAGTATGAGATGGCAAGCATAGGATTGAAATTTACCTGTCAGCTTTGTTCCAATTCTTTACCAGTGGGCTTAGCTGAAATACACATATTTTTGGGACGCCTTGAATAGGTGTACGATCCAGATCAAGTTGTATACTAAATTCAAATTGAGCTGCAGGAAAGACTGAAAGTTAATGAAAGCTTGCACGAGTGTTTAAAACGGAACAACGATAGTTGGTGAGATCGTGAAACGATCTAGAGAAACACTTGGAATTGAGTGTTGGTTTCGGTTCGATGACAAACCTTGTTTGAGTGGTATATTATGTAATGTCCCGCTCCGCACGGTACATTATGCTGAGTTGTTGACTCGAAGAGTCGTGTTGACCCGATTAAGTATTAATGTGAATCGATACAAGAGTTACCTTATCCCGAGAATACATCGAGTCGGATCGATGCAAAGAATTACATTGACCCGAGGAAAGCATCGAGTAAGATCGATGCAAGTGTTAAGCTGGCCCAAGAGAAAGCATTGAGTCGGCTCGAAGATTCTAAGAAATTGAATCGACGGTGCATTATATTGAGTCGTTGGCCCGATGCACTCAGCAGGAAGGCCGAGCTGGCAACGACATGCTTGCTCAAGGGATATATTATGGATCATGTCCGAGTGGGTATCGTTGAGGACCCGCTACAGAGGCCATTGTGAAGCTCGTTCAAGAGGCAAAACGAGAAGGTTTTGGCTGAAGGACGGGCTTCTTTACACCAAAGGCGACAAGGTGGTTGTGCCTAAATGCAGTGGCTTACGGAGACAGATGCTCAAGGAGTGCCACGATACCAAGTGAGTTGGACATCCGGGGCAGAAGCGGACCTTAGTGCTGTTAGAGGCCGCCTACTGCTGGCCTCGCATGCGCGAGGATGTGAAGGATTATGTGCGCACTTATCTTGTGTGCAAAGAAGACAAGATGGACCACCAAAGACCCAGGGGCCTGCTGGAGGCCCTTTCCGTGCCGAGCCGATCGTGGGAGAGCATATTGATGGACTTTATATCCGCCCTGCCGAAAGTGGGGGCGCTTAGGTCCATTTTTGTGGTGGTAAACTAATTCTCAAAGTATGCGACCTTCATTGCTACTTCAACGGACTGCACAACAGAGGAGGCCGCGCGACTGTTCATCAGCCACGTCGTGAAGTTTTGGGGCATCCCGGAGAAAATAGTCAGCGACCGAGATTCCCGCTTCACAGGAAGTTCTGGATGAAAGTGTTCAAAATCCTCATGACAGACATACACTTCTCGACCAGCTTCCATCCGCAGACGGACGGACAGAAGGAGCGGGTCAAATCTCTGCTCGAGGAGTACTTCCGGTACTTTACGAGTGTAAACCAGCGGGATTGGATGCACCACTTGGACATCGCTCAGTTCTGCTACAATCTTCAACAGAGCGAGTCGTCACATAGTAGCCCATTCGAGTTGGTAATGGGTCGACAATCGCTTGCCCAGCACACGCTGAGTGTGGGGTCCCCGAGTAGAAGCCTCGCGGCCAACCAGTTTACTTTAGACTTTAAGGCATAGGTGGACATTGCCAAAGCATTTCTGGAGAAGGCAGCGAGAAAGATGAAGAAATGGGTCGACTCGAGGCGAAGACCGGTCTACAAGGAGAGGGATATGGTGATGGTCATGCTACAACCGCAATAGTTTAAGGTGTTCCGAAAAGTGCACAAAGGACTGATTCGGAAGTACGAATGCCCCTTTCTCGTGCTCAAGAAAGTAGGCAAGATGCCTACAAGCTCGAGCTTCCCGTCAAGCTGAAGATTCATCCAGTCTTCCATGCGAGTTGCCTGAAGTCGTACCATGAATACTTGGAGGATCCCTAGCAAGGAGTTCCGAAGAGGCCCACGACAACTATGACTACGTCCTTCGACAAGGAGGTGGAAGCCGTGCTCGACAAGAGGACCATCCATTAGCGAGGCGTGTCCCCGTATGTGGAGTACCTCATCCAATGGAAGGACATGTCGTACTACAAGTCGAGCTGGGAACGTGCTGATAGGCTGCATCAGTTCAGGGCTGAAGTCTAGGCGTTTCTCAACGAGCATGGTTGACGAGGACGTCAACGCCTTAGGTGGGGGAGGATGTAACGCGCAAAAAGTTGCGCATCGTCCGAGGCAAAACTGCATAGCCTTCCACGGATCAAGGTTATGCGGGAAGCTTCCAGAATGTTTTAGAAGATGGTGGAATGGAAACGTGCTGATACGCTGCATCAGTTCGGGGCTGAGGTCCAGGCGTTTCTCAACGAGCATGGTTGACATGGACGTCAACGCCTTAGGTGGGGAAGGATGTAACGCGCAAAAAGTTGCGCCTCGTCCGAGGCAAAACTGCATAGCCTTCCACGAATCAAGGTTATGCGGGAAGCTTACAGAATATTTTAGAAGATGGTGGAATCTTCCCAAAGGTCCCAGAATCTTCCAGAGGAATCGAAAGTCTTTTAGAAGATTCAAGACCTTTCTAGATATCTCATGATCTTTCTGGATGTACTAGAAGCTTCCTTTGTTCTTATCTAGTCCCTACAATAGTACATGTAATATGCCGATTCCAGAAGGATTCTGATGTTTCCATGTAAGCCCTATGGGCACTATAAATAAAAGGGAGGCTTCATTTGTTTCTGACCACCAAAACTTGTAAGTATTCTCCAAATAATAGAAGAATCATTTACGAGTCTCTTTTGTTCCACTCTTTTTAAATTTTTTAGCATTCTAGCTAAGCGAGTTCGAAAAAACTTGTATCAGTCTTTGAAAAAAAAAGATAGTACATCACACGCAATGAAGTATAATTCAAAATAGAGAAATTTTGACTTACCCCCAACTTGAATTACCGATATTAAGGGTACACCCACAGTTTTGCATTAATGAAGAAATGCCCCCAGTTTGGACGGAAACTGTCTAGGGCTAACGGTCAAAGGCTTTGACCCAAAAAATTTGACAAAAATACCCTTCCCTGTCTGTGTGCTATCCCCCTCCTCCATCTCACAGCCACTTGCCCAACCCCTCCTCCCCGCCGCCACCGGCGTCCCCGCCCCCCCCATCTTCTTTCTCATGCCTAACCTTAGATCTCGATCTGCTACATTGTGCATTGTTGATCTCTTACCTTCATAATTTTACTTCTGTTCCCTCTTAGCTAGATGCCTGGCTGGCCATGGCAAAGATCCATCTACCTACATAAACTAATCCCCTTAATTCCCAGAATAACCTAACTACGGCAAGCAAGGTGGACCTCAACTTGACTCCTCCGCTTTCTCACACGAGTTTCATTCTCTTTTGTTAATTATTTACATAGTTTCGATCGGATGAATATATATCAAAACTAGGCCCCTTTTTTTATTTCTAATTATCATAAATCAATCTCTTCGCAAGCAAACAATACATACGCTCATTTAACTCAGTAAACAATAGCTATTTCTCACACGTAATTGAATTCGCTGATGGTCTCCTTGACTCACATCCATCCCAGCTTTTGATTCTTCACTCAGTTTTGACTCAACTTCAACATATATCAGCGGCCGGAGGGGGAGGGGACAGCGGCCGGGGGGGGGGGGGGGGGGACGGGGAAGGGGGCGGTGCCCGACGGGGAGGGAGAGCGGGGGGTGGGGGTGGGGGTGGGGGTGGGGGGCGCAGTGGCAGCGGGGAGGAGGGGGGAGAGGGGAGGGGGACAGGAAGAAGACAATGTGTGAAGGATATTTTCGTCAAAAATTTTGGGTCAAAATCTTTGACCGTTAGCGCTAGACGGTTTCCGTCCAAAGTGGGAGTATTTTTTTATTAATGCAAAACTGTGGGGTACATCCTTAATATGGATAATTCAAGTGGGAGGTAAGTCAAAATTTTTCTTTAAAATACTACGTCTGTAACAAGGCGCTCAACGTCTCACCAATGTCGTAATCCACAGATCCACACCTACAGCAATCATCAAAGATTCTTAAACGATGAGCTCAAATGAAGAAGTAAACAAATACTAATTAATACTCATCACAATGGCCCAACTAGTGACACCAATTTAATTATATACATGCTGTGATTGTAACCCTGTTGACTAATTATAACAAAGCGTCATTTGTTGTATTGAATAATTTATATCATCTATGACACATGGCGATGAATCCTACAATAACATTATAACAAAATACAAATAAAGTCAACACTCTCCCCAATAACATTGCAATCCGTTGCAATCGCGATTGTAAGAGAAAATATTTTTGTAATAAAAATTATTAAAATTTTATTATGTAACTGATTGTGAAATAATTATTTGGTGGTATACATCAAAAAAAGTGGTACTATATGCAAAAATATCATTCAATATTTTAAGAATATGCACTAAATGCAAAAAAACTATGGAAGAATTTTATTGTCAAAAGAAAATTATTTTGTAATTATAAAGTTTATTAGATTTGGTATTAATATAAAATATTTTTAAGATTATAAATATATTTATTATTATTTTAATACTTAGCTTCTTGCCTTCTGGACAAAAGTTTCGGCTTCGTCATTATTATGCCATTGATTACTAAATTACAGTTCGATTGCATAGACTTAAGTAGGAACTCAAAATAAGAATTTGCAATCTACTTATGACACGTGGACTTATTTTTTTATTTAAGGTCTTGATTTTTTTTAGGTTTTTAAAAAAAATCAAGAGAAAAGATGTATGTAATCCAATGATTTATTATTGATTTTTTTTAAATTTTTTTATTTGCATTCTATTTTATTTATCATAATTCAAGTTGCATCCAACCGAATTACCATAATGCACAAAACTCTCTACTTTTGACGAAAATCGTCTGTGACTGATGTTCATCTCATTTGACTCAAATTTTATGACCAAAATACCCTCACTTTTCCATATTCCATATCTCCTCTTTTCCCATCTTTCTTCAGCACCCCCCACTTTCTTCGGCGTTGGCAGTCGAAGGGGGGGCGTAGCAGCAACTAGCAGCGCCAAAGATGAGTAGCGGCATCGTGACGAGGAGGGGGCAGCAGGGCCGTAACAAGGATCAGCGGCAGCACGACGAGGGGCAATGGGGGCGCACATGCAGCAGGGAGGCTCGCGTGCGACGGCATGAGGAGCAATGGAAGGGGGCGGCGGGGAGGGGAAGGGGGCCACGGGGCGCACGGTAGGGAGGGAGCAGCAAGGAAGAAGACAATAGAAGAGACTGATTATGGCGGAATTATTTTGGTCATAAATGCTTGGTCAAAGAAGTTGACCGTGTCATAGACGGTTTTGATCAAAAAAAAAAAAAGAATTCGTACATTATGATAATTCGGTAGGATGCATCTTGTATTATAATAAATAAAATATGTTGCAACACAAATTTTCTCTTTAAAAAATTAGTAATTTATGAGTTACTCAAGAATTTTTGAAACTGATTGATAGAAAATTTTATGAGAAGTAATAAATAAAAAAAACACTTATGGAGTCTTCTGACAGTTCTGTGTATAGTATAGTCACATGGCACGTTGTCGTGTTCATGCATGGCATTTAAAGATTGTTATTTACTATTTTTATTACGAATGGTGGAAGAGATAAGCACGGCCATCATTGTCAGATTGGTGTGGGTGATGAAAGTAATGGCCAAGACTCGAGAAGCCATCTGCGTCCATGACGTAAGGAAGACGGTGAGTGATGAACCATACATTTGTGAGAATTTATTTCTTAATTTTATAGGATATATTAGAATTGGGTTTATACATGGTTTTTTTTTCTTTCAAGATTTGGATGCAAAAATACTAGAGTAAGTAACTCATGAGTTACTAGTTTTTAAAAGTCGTCAACAAAAAGAACCGTTGGATTAAATGCATCTTATCTTTTAATTTTTTTTTTTTTTACATAAACAGAAAAAGAGGCAAAGGTCTAAATAGAAAAAAAAAAAAAAAAAGGGATGAAGTTTTAAATAGAAAAATAAGTCAATATGCCATAAACATATTGTGAGTTCTTAGTTTGAGTTGCTATTTGAGTTTCTGCAGTCGAACTAATTTGGATGCCTGTGCAGTACTAAAATATTGGAGATGAGCGAAATCAACGAAGAGTACAGTAGAATTAATGTTTTAAAATCGGGATCGAAAATCAATTCGAACTGACCAGAACAATGGGTTGTGTCAAACCGGTTAAACTGATAGGTTAACCCGGTTTGAACAATTATATATACTTACAACCTTACATTGGATATATTACATAGTACATAACTGCGTATATATACTAGTTAGAAGTTTTACATGTTTGCCATTGGAGAATTAGTCGAGAAACAAACATATTAACTTTGATTGTATATAAAGTCCAAAATAAAAGTCAGGGTTAAATTGGTTCAAAATTCAACTGGGTCAGACGGTTCGGTGGTCTGATCGGCCGGGTCGACCGGGTTGACATTCAGGACACTGCTGATTGAAGACTTTCTTTTGGTGGTGACGAGCCGAAGCTGGTTGGACATACCGACGATGATATGGCCGGAAATTTAAACATGATGCAATCGACTTCGGGCTATGTGATGATGCATGCTGGTGGAGCGGTATCGTGGTAGTCGCGGTTGCAGAAGTGTGTTGCCTTGTCGACGACAGAGGCATGGTACATTACAACGACGGATCGCTTGCAAGGAGTTGTTGTGGATGAAGAAGTTGCTGCAGGAAGTGGGACTAAAGTAAGAACAGTATACTTTGCTCTGCGATAGCCAGAGTGTCATTCAACTTGTGAAGAACCAAACATTTCATGGTCGGTCCAAGCACATTAAGACTCGATATCATTGGATACGGGATATGGTTGAGAAGAAGGATGCAACGGCTGAGAAGGTCCATACTGATCAATGGAACGGACATGCTCACGAAGGTTCTACCAAAGAAAAAATTTGAGTACTGCAGGAGGATCGTCGGGATAACGAGTTCCTCCACCTAGTTGTGAAAGGGGAGATTTGTTGGAGTGGGTGAGGTTCCCAACCTATGTGGAGAATACCTCGGAGTGCGACGAGCGCCATCCATGTGTCGGAGAAGCTCGAGGAGTGCTTCGATCCTATTTTGAAACATATATGGTAAGCAAATATATGATTGAATTTTCATATTTACTTTGATCATATATTTATGATTGCAATCTTTCGTATAATGGCTTTCCATATCATTGGACTTTCAATTATGGCACGCCAATTATGATTGAATTTTCATTAAATATATGGTTGATGCATATTGGAATTTTTCATATACATTGGCCTTCCATGTATAGATTACCGAGGGCTTATAAAAGATTGATGCATGCAAGTTGAAAAACATCTAAAAAAGAAAACAAAAGTGATTTACAATATTTGAGAGAGAAAGAGGATTGAGGACTATTGTGAAGGAGAGATCGCTTCGAATAATTTTTCGACAACTCTTGTTCTTAGAGTCCGCAATCAAATTTTTTTCTTTCAAGTGAGTTGTGGTGATCCGTGTTGGATCGGGAGAAGCTTGTAGATATTGTATCTTTATTCTATTAGTGGAGATTATTTAGGGTTGGACTACGATCGTCCTGTGATTTTACCGCAAGGATTTTTTGCGTCAAAAATTTTTGTATCTGCGATTGTGTTTGACATTTTTGATTTATGTGCTTTTGTTCGATTCTCTCGCAGGACTTTTTGGTTCGGAGGAACGCTTAGTTTTCAACAGATTGCAAATCTAGGTATGAATATTATCCAATAGTTAAAGGAAAATATGTAAGAACAGCTCGGTACAGACTGGGAAGGAAACCCTCAAGTCAATAAGTAAATAAATAAAGTATTTCTTACAATTAAATATGAAGCTTAACAAGTCAATGGACCAGCTCTCGAAAATATTGTATCTAAACCATAAAAAGAAAATACAACTTGCCCAAGATGAGCCAAACCTGTTTGTTATTATTAAATTAGGATATTTTAGAACAGCTCGGTACAGACTGGGAAGGAAACCCTCAAGTCAATAAGTAAATAAATATTTTAGCAATTCTAAATATTAATACTAGCATATACTTTTACTATTTTTTTAACTACCAAATATTTTTATTTTTGGTACGGAAGAGTAAAATATTTAATATATAATTCCACTTTTTTTTGAACTTTTTTGCTATTTTACATGAGGGTGGAGGTATTTGCTAATTAAAAAAAATAGTGGAGGCATATACTAGTTTTATCATTGGAAATGGGGGCATTTGCTAAAATAACCCTATTAAATTTGACATATAACGAAAGCCCACTTTTCTGTGCTGGCGAGTATATAGGAGGATCAAGGATGAAGAGGAAGATGATAAAACCCAGAGAGCAGGATACAAAGAAAGGTTGCAAGAAGGCAAAGAGGGAATAGCAACATGGGTATGTCCGTGTTCCCTATCCTTTACTTTCTTAATTATTTTGTTAATTAATAATCATCCCATCAAACTATCAAAAGTTTTCCTTACTACTACAATGATTATGGAAGAATGAAAAAGTACAAAATAAATCGAAAAATAAGAAATAAGAACACAAACGATTTAATATGATGTGGCTTGACTTACATCAGCCTATCTTCATGGGGTATAGGTAGAATAACTTTGTTAAACCTTAGTAATAATCTTTTTTTTTCCTTTTATACTTTCTGTAATTCCTATACATATTGAGCCTCCAGTTGGAGAAGAATACACAAAAATTTGTCACTATTTGAATTTGAATTTGATATGTTGTATTCTCTTGTTTTGACAATTCCAATAATATGTTGTTTGTATATTTGTGATTACTAAAGGGAGCAAGCCTGCGATATTTTGGTCCAATGTAAACGTAGATCTTGACTGGAGGGGGATGGATTCAGCAAACATAGAGGTACATACATTTTTTGTTTAATTCATTTATCTTTATATTCAAAAGATAATTTGGGGAAAACATGCTGACATTTTCTATTCGATAATTAAAATATTTTTATTTTTCCGTAGGTCGGTAAATCAAAAATTTATACTAGAAATTTGTTAACACAATCAAGAAAGCAGAACCAAAGAGTAATAACATAAAACTGATCGGATTTAGAAGTTAGAAGAGAGAAGAACCATGTTGGGGAATTATCAGGGCTCAAAAACCTTCTAACATTTTTCTGTGCATAGTTTATGTCGTGCTAAACCTTCTAACACTTTTGCACAAGTCAATCAAACTGAATCAGGATGATAGAGATGGATTTCATTTTTGTATTTTCCAAACTGTTAGTGTTGTTCCTCTACTGTAGAGGAGCTAACCCCAACAATTATGAGTCTCTTAACCTGATCCATTAAACTGGTAAACTCAACTGCTTAATATAAAAGGTGGTGTTACTGTTAATTGCATGATAGACTCAATAAATCACCTGTAACCCCTGATCGTGTGGCCGCCACAGGGCGCCAACTCAGCGCTCGATGCTCACATGCTGAGCACCAACAAAGTGCCACTTTGCTTCCTATAGCCCAATGTTCAGCTCAGACTCGGCTCAACTAAAACCGAATCATGTCCCAATGTAGGTCAAGGTCCTTGGTGGTTTTTACTACAAGAAAAAGGCTGTCTTATGACGGCTAAATATTGTTATAAATCATATTGTATAACGCTTTTAAGTATCCACTAAAGTGTTATAAGTATCAGTGTTATTAATAATTAAACAACATTATAAACGAGATGCACATAGATAACACTTTTTTCCAAAGTGTTATTATCAACCACATTTAAACTCATTTGTTATAATGCTTTGATGACCAAAATATTATAACAATAAGCGTTATTAACAACCACATTTAAACTCAAGCCTCTCATTTTCTAAGCACAGACCTCAAAAATATAAAGCCCATCACCCACAACTACAATCCAAGTAACCTTTAGTCTTATATAAGCCCACATTAACCATAATAAGTGGCCATCATACAATCAGAATCCCTAAACCATGAACAAATATACAAAATACATAAAAACTAATAAGAATAAAGAAACCTCTAAACTCAATGAGATGACATCCATTTTACTCTAGAAAGTCTATGAATTTACAGTCTACTGACCATCCCAAGTCCATGAAGTTTCTCATAAAGCATGTTTTTGGAGACGTCCGGAGCAAAAGAATTAGAAGCACTGGCTTTGAATTAAGTGTAATGTGTACAAAAATCATATGTTAAAATCATAATTGTTTCTTGTTCAGCTTCAGGCTCTTTCATCTGCTTCAATATATATTGGATAACCTTTTTAAGAGTTGCTCTTCGATTATCCCCATACTTCCAAAGCTCTGAAACAACAAATCCGACCAGGGTTGTAGGCATTGATCTAGGCCAAGCATCTTGTGACTTCATGTACCTCCTCACTCATCATCCCTCTGTAATACTTCCTGCAAAAAAAAAAAAAAAATTCCGCAAAAATTAGTGTTTGTCATCCAGAGTCACTTGCTTGTGTAATAGGATCACCATTTGTTTTTACTCAACACATGTTACACGGAACGAGAGAACTAGTATTGGTATTCTAATATCGGTATCTTTACTTTAGTGGAACCAAGGATGGTCCATAAAGAATACATTACTAGTGAAGGATTTAATGAAATATGGTTCTAACAGCGCACAATGGTAGTAACCATTCAGTAGAGTCACCAATCCGACAGAGAAATTCCTTCCGTGAACTTAACAAATCTCAATGACGAAAATCAACTAGCCATTTTCTTGTTTGCTATGGTGTCAATGTCAAGCAGTTACAAAATAAGAGAATTCTTCCTTTAAGAAACTTGTTTCATCACAAATCACCGATAGAAAATTGACAATGTATGCCTGAAAGATCAGGTACTAGGTTTAGATATGAGATAATCTTACCCGGTTATGCAAATTATGTACAAGGCATGAAGAATGCGCTAAAAGAATTGATGAATAGACTTCCTCTCATGTATATGGTTTCTTCATTTGATATTCCCCCTGTATACAGATAATACACAGTTCTCAGATAAATATGTGAATAAAATAAAACTTGCAAACTTTAGTCACAAGTAACACTTTTTTTGGTTATTACACAACCCCCATTGTTAGTGGAAGCACTACATAGGAGCAATCATAGGTTATTTTATTTTTTTGCTAGGGGCTAGGAAAAAAAAAAAATTATTGGGGACAACACATTCTCTCGCTCTAAATCTAAACACAAAATCCCACTCTTCCTCTTCTTCCTACTTTCTTCTCCCCGATTCTCTTCATCTTTCTCTTCCAAGGCATGGCACACACCAAGGCTACTTCCTTTCTGTATCTCTTCTTCTTCTTCTTCCCTATTTTTGAACAATTTTTTTCCTCTTCTAATTCAAGGTTCTTTTGGCTTATTAGTTTCTATGTGATTCTCATGTATTTTTAAACATTACTTATTAGATTATAGGTTAATTCTCTAATCGATGTTTTCCCAAAGTTAGAATCCAAAATTAGGGTTTCCAACCTCAAAATTCGGCACAGTCCCGTTGGGGATGAGAGAGGACTGCCACGACCGTGACAGTCCTAAGATAAAGGTCGGTTTTTATACTTAAATGATGCCTCCTAACAATTTTGACAATGACAAATTGGTAGTAAATTTTTTTAAAAAATTGTGTTGCCCCCTAACAATGGGGGTTGTGCCGTTGTAAATAACCTTTTCTTTTCTTGCCAAAATCTAGCAGAAAACACGAAGAAGCCTACCTTGATACCACCTCATCGGTTTGTCCTTGTTCGAATGCCCCCATTTTCTTCGGTATAGATCTCATCATTATGCTCACTTCCATTAAAAATGTACCTACACATGGAAACATGATACAAACACGATACCAGTTATGATGATGCTATGAAGCAAAGAAACTTCATAAACTTTAATGGATAGAAAGTAACACACTAGTGAAGGTCGCCTTACCTATACAACCTTTTAGATAGCAATTAAAAGTTGAACAAAACTTTCAGGAGATGCTAAAAATGTCAAAACAAGGTAAATTTACTTGATAGGAGTATAACATCGATGTAATGATTTTGCAGAGAGTAAAGAGTATTAACCAAGAAACTATACACTAAAAGCAAATTGAAGATGACCAACTATTCAAGGATAATAACCAAATCAACCTATCTCATGCATGCAACATTTATAAATTTTATTGAGATACACCTAAGATTTATTCTAAGAGCATCATTAGTATTTTTTTTAAGGCCGCCAGCTTAGGACCGTGGCCGTCCCGCGACCACCCAGCCATCCCATGCCCACGCGGGGGGGGGGGGGGGGGGGGGGGGGGTGGGCTCAAACTTGGGACCTCCCCCAAGTGAGCCCCCCTCCCCCCCCCTCCCTAACCACTTGGACTAGGGAGCTTGGACTTTCATTGTTGTTATTAGATGGTACTGAACATTTATCTTGAGGCCCAACATTTTGGGGGGGAAAAAAGTAAATGTAGAATGAGTTGGGTTTGTATGAGAATAGTAGAAAGTAAAAAAAATTGAGTTTTGGTCTCAAAGATTGTGTGGTCAAAAATTAATATGGAAAAAAATAATGTAAATTTAGAATTGGGCTCCAAATTGGGACTTACTATTCTACAAAATGATTTCCTACATTCTGAATCTAGAAATTCTCTTGCCCAACCATTAGCTCATGTGGGTGGGTTGGGCCTGAAAATCTAGAAATTAAAATATATGATGTCTTATTATTCTACAAAATGAGCTCCTACATTCTAAATCTAGAATCTAGAAAATGGGTTGGGCCTTACTAATGATGCTCTAATAGAGGGTTAGTCAACATGGACTTCATAACCCAAATTATTGGATTTATAATGTAGTGTTATTCATTGGGATTCTCAATCATTCTTGATTTTAGAGTCCCATTGTAAGGTCCTTCGCGCCCTTATCCCGATTGACTGAATTTCTGCCGATAATTAACTCGAAAGCCTAATCGCTCTAGGGCCACCCGTGTCGACTCAACGATCAGAGAACACTTTTGCCTTAAACCGTAATTTTCCACAACCGTACTTCAACTGCAAACTGTATAACATCAAACCTAACCGTCCACCCTTAACTAAAGACACCATATTTCCGTGTCCGTGCAACATAACTAAGAGATCCAAAATTCAGGTGGGATACGTAATATTTTGTGTTGTTGAATTAACATGTTTCACCATGGTACTTCCTTTTCCCTTTGGAGTAACATATTTCCTTCCAATTGTTTTTGCCTACGCAGCCGCTCCAACCTTCCGATAACAATTACAAAGAGAAGAAAAGGATAGAAAATTCTCGACCTCCTCCTGAACCGAAACCTACAACTGGAAGAATCGGATCAACTTCGCAAAGACCAAGTGCAGATACTCGTGTAAAGCCAAGTTTCAAACCATACTCCGAGGAAGAGATCCGAGATGCAACTAACAATTTCAGAGAGTCATTCATCATCGGAGCAGGGGGGTATGGAGCTGTTTACAAATGTAAACTTGATGACTGGGATGTGGCTGTAAAGATACTAGGCGAAAAAAGCGATCAAGGGTTAACTGAGTACATCAAAGAGGTAAGAGCGAACACTTCAGATACTTATTTGTGGGCATTGATCCATCAACCCCGACAGTTCAAAACACCTTTCCATGTCTTAATTATCCTAAATTACATTATTACTTTGCTCGCAGATGGGGGTTCTATCAAGAATGAGACATGAAAACCTTGTCCATTTGATGGGGACGTGCTTCGAACTACGCGCCCTCATCTACGAGTACCTCCCTAATGGGAGCCTGGAGAAGTGCCTCGAGGAAAGGCCCACGGAGCTCACATGGCAGTTACGCACCCGCATTGTGTACGAGATATGTAAAGGTATCATGTATCTCCATGCCAAGCAGCCTGCCCTGGTCCACGGTGATCTTAAACCTCATAACGTTCTTCTAGACGATGGCTTCAGAGTCAAGCTTGCCGACTTTGGCCTCTGTCGCGTCTTAACCCAAGGCCAGGCCTCCAAGGCACACCACCTTACCATCCACATCAGTGGCTCGGCAGGCTATATGGATCCCGACTACATCGGGACAGGGAAAGTCACACCTGGAGTTGATGTGTACGCTCTTGGGAAAACAGTGGTGAGAGTCTTGACTGGGCAACAACCTCCTGATGTCTTTGCACAGGTGCATGCTGCAAATAAAAGAGGATCCCTGATGAAGATTGTTGATCCCACAGTCAGGGATTGGCCCAAGAATGTAGTCGAGGTTTTGGCACGCTTTGCTTTGAAGTCTTGCAAGCTTGATAGGTACAAGTCTGAATTCTTGAAGAAATTTTATAGTGACATCGGGAAGATCTTAGATGATATTGGCTATTGAACTACATAGAACGACCGCAACCTATTCCAGTCTGCTGCACATACATACATTAACATGTGTGTAGTTGTGCTCTAGGGATATGCTTGTGATCTTTACTTCTTTTTCCTCTTTCTTTCCTATTGAATGCATGTGTGACCTTACACTATCATGTGTTTCTTTCCGATTAAATTCGTGTTTGTAAGCTTCAGACATTCTCTTGTTTCCAACTAAATAAACTGTGAACAGATCATAACGAATTCTAAAATGCAGTTTATTCTTCCATCTTTAATATGTTTTTTTTTTTTTTTGAAATAAAACTTCATTAACATTAAGAAGAAATATGATTCATGTCAAACATGACATGAGAAGAGATACATGCAGGAATATCATTGAACATGGATATTCCACTTGATTGATTATGCAACAGAGTAGTAGAGGCTAAATTATGGGCTACTTGATTTGAACTTCTATGGGCGTAGGAGAAGGATATATCAGCAGCAGACTCCTTGATATGTCTAGCATCTTCCACAGCATGTCTTGCTCGCCGTGGAGGAGTGATAGAATTGTTGTTGATGGAGTCGATCAAAGGTTTGCAGTCTCCTTCTATGGTGACACAATTGAGATGGTGTCTAGTACAGATATCCAATGCCAGATGTAATCCCATGGGCTCAGCTGCTATTGGGGAGCCTCCTTGTTCATGTTTAGCTAGAGCAAATATGAAGAGGCCGTGCGAATTTCTCAATACTGCCGCACCCGCCATATTCCCGTCGAGAAATGCTCCATCAAAATTGACTTTCCAGGTACCTGAGAGATTGGTGGAATCCAATGTGCTATTTGTTGATGATTGAAAGCAGGGCTTGCACAGCTGGAGACTTCCTTGTTGCAATCTTCAAATTTATCCTTCAGTCGTACAATATCCACAAGAATGTTGCTTCCACATATGGCTTGTCTTCAAATATATATTTGTTCCTTGCCTTCCAGATAATCCACATTTGATATAGACTGTGTTATCTTATCTTGATCTCCCTCCTTTAGAAGATTGGTAATGAACATAGAGACTGTGGTTCCTTCCTCGATGTGATTGGCGAAGTTTGGGTTTTGTAACCATGATATTCATGTTACAGCACAATGAAGAATTATGTGATCTAGAGTTTCAGAATGTACCTTACATAGTGGACATATAGGATCGATATGTCTGATACAATGGTGGATGTTGTGCAGAGTTGGTAGTGAGTTTGTGAGAACTCGCCAAATGAACATAAGGACTCTTGGGCAAATATGGTTTAAGGACCATAAATATCTCCATTCTTCGAAGTCATCGTCTCTGAGACAATGTTGGTTCAGCAAAGTTTTGTCATGTATTAATCGATAAGCATATTTGGTTGTCAACACTCCATCATTTGTATGTATCCATTTTAGTTGGTCTTGCAAGCAATTGGTAGACAGTGTTATTCTTAATATTGCTGTAGCATCTGTTGGAGGGAAAAGAATGTAAATGAGGTTCTCCTTCCTCTGATTTGTTTCTTTGTTGATTAGCTTACTGACTTTCGAAACCCATCTATCAGCAAAGTTATAGCCATGCACTTTGAAACCAGGTAAGGAAGAAACCCAAGGGTCCACCCATATGTTAATGTTGGTTCCATCACCCACTGACCACATAACGTTGTCGGTAAGAAATTCCCTACTTCGTAGAATACTTGACCATATACAAGATGCGCCGGAAGTTTGGAAGGCAGACCAAAATGAGGAAGAATGAAGATATTTATCCTTGAGAAGGGATGTCCATGTTGCATTAGAATCAGTGAGGAATCTCTAGGTAAGCTTCAGAATTAGAGATTGGTTTGTAATGAATGGATCTCTGATACCCAACCCTCCTTGAAACTTGGGTTTGGTTAGTTTAGACCAAGCTGTAAAGTGTATTTTCCTCTTGTCAGTGGAGTTCCACCAAAAATTCCTTTGGAGTTGTGTCAAGATGTCAGTAGTCTTCTTCGGGATATGGTATGAGGACAGATAATAGGTAGGAATGGAGGCTAGTGTTGATTTAATTAGCACAGTTCTTCCAGCATTGGATAAGCATTTTTGTTTCCAACCTTGAAGACGAGAAACACTGGTGTTGAGAAGAGGGGTAAATATGGATGCGCTGTTTTTGGATTGTAGAAGAAAGTGGCCCAGATATTTATCAGTGTTAGCCATAAGTTTCACACCCAGGAGACTGAGATAAAGATGTTTCATGACACAAGCCAAATTCTTTGAGAAGAACATTGAAGATTTATCAAAATTTATTTGCTGACTTGACCAAGTTTCAAATGTTTGGATAACGATCTTCACTTGATTGATATTATAGAGTGAGCACTTCCCAAATATGATAAGATCATCAGCAAATGCTAGGTGAGAATAGGTAGATGGGGAGTGTGGGAGGGTGAGGCTGTCATAGAGTCGATTTCTATCCATGCTTGAAATGAAAGTTGAAAAAATTTCCATGCACATGATAAACAAATATGGAGATAAATGACAGCCTTGTCGGATACCACGTTTAGGAGAGAAGGTTTCAGAAGTTTCACCATTAATTAGGATGGCAAGAGAGGTAGTGGTGATACACTGTATGATTAGTTTATGAGAATGATCCTTAATCCCAAACCCTATCAAGGCTTGACTGATAACATCCCAATTTAACCTGTCGTAGGCTTTAGACATATCAACTTTTAGAGCAAAGGATGAGTTTTGGCCCCTAAGTTTAGAGATTGAATGGAAGAGTTCTTGGGCTATGACCACATTGTCACCAATGAATCTACCAGGCACAAAAGCATTTTGATGAGGATTAATAAGTTTATGCAGAAGGGGTCTGAGGTGATTGGCAATGATTTTTGTGATAAACTTGTAGAGAACGTTACAGAAGGCAATGGGTCAAAAATCAACAGGTTTGACAGGGTGAGGGATCTTTGGTATGAGGACAATATTAGTATGGTTTAAACTATGCGGCATGCTACTAGTTTTGAAATACTCTTGGATGAGATGGATTACCTCATTGCCTATTAAATCCTAGCAATTCTGATAGAAGTAGACTGGATAACCATCTGGTCCTGGCGCTTTATATGGACTCATCATCTTGACTGTGGCATATATTTCATATGCAGTAGGGATAGAGCAAAGAGAGATGTTCTTATCTTCTGAAATAGAGGAAAGTTCAGATATAATATGAAGAGGAACAGGGTTGGTATCACCAGCTTGAATCATGGAGTTGAAGTGGTTCACAAATATAGTTGATATTCCTTCGTGAGATGGCACATAATCTCTATTTGGATTCAATATACTGTGAATTGTATTTTTGTTCTTCTTCACTGTAGCAGATAAGTGGAATTTTTTTGTGTTTTTATCCCCTTCTTTAAGCCAGGAAATGCTTGATCTTTGTTTCCAATAAAGTTCTCTTTGTAAATGAAGTTTGTTGAGCATGAGTTGTATTTTCCTCTCCTCCAGATAAGTAGAATCAGTAGGGTGTTGGATTTGAACTTGCAATAAACTGTCTTCATAGTATTTGATGTCATTATTCAAATTCCCCAGTCGAGATTGGCCCCAACTACTTAGTCTGGGTAGCAGAGTCGAAAGTTTACTTTGAAGATTAAAGGATCTGATGCTGCACCATGAATCAGATAAGAATTTTTTGAAATCAGAGTGTTGAGTCCAGGCAATTTCAAATCTTTTTGGATATCTTCTTCTTTTTGATTTGGTGTTGAGTAGTAGTAAGATTGGGTTATGATCACTGTTAAGGCTTGGGAGATGGAGGAGACCTGCATTGGGATAGAAAGATTGCCACTGTGAGTCTACCATAGCTCTGTCGAGTCGTTCTACAACATTGTGTTGAGGGCATCTCCTATTGTTCCATGTATAGGCTGGTCCATAGTATCTTATATCCATAGCTGCAGCTCTCTGGAACTAGTTGATAAAATATTTATGATGATTGTAATTGAACCTGTTGCCTCCAAGTTTCTCATCTTCATTTAGAATACTGTTACAATCCCCAATACATAGCCAAGGTTGATTAACATAGTCGATAGTAGTTTTCATATGTTCCTAGAAAGTTCTTCTATCAGCAATAACTGGAGGGCCATATATGCATAGAAGATGCCAAGACTGCATGTGGTGCATTTGCTGAATACTTGAATGGATACAATTATCAGTCATTGATATGATGGATAAATTGATTTCAGAAGCCCAACAAAGTAGAAGGCCCCCAGACTGGCCTCTGAAAGAAACTGCATTACTGTTATCATAGCCAAGTTCAGTAGCAATTAAAGTTGCAGAGGTTAACGAGCATCTTGTTTCAGATAAGAAGAGGATTTTGGGTTTAGATGCACGGAGGAATGACTTCAAGTTTCGAATAGTCGGGTCATTCCTCAGACCCCGACAATTCCAAGAGAGTATCATGGTGACATAGGCTGTTGCAGGCCAGCCGCGCCTCCTTTCTCTGCTATATTAGAGCTTCGCTTACTTGGTCTATCAATATCAATCTCTGTATCGGGTCCGAAGGAAACTAGTCTTGATCTTTTGCCATTGCTTAGCATGACAGGGTTTCTAATGGACTTGTCTGAATCTAATGTGATGTTCATAGGAGAGGCAGTATTAACAGGGGTGAGAGCTTTTATGAGAGAAGTATAGTTTGTGGTAGGTAAAGAAGAAGGAATATGGTGTTCATGAACTGAGGGGGGTATATGCAGGATACTATCAGCAGTATCTTGAATAGGGAAAAGGGGTATGTTATCATTGATAAGGGTAATATGAGGTAGGGTGTCTTTGACATCTGATAGGGGTGTCATTGGGCGAAGATGTAGGATGTATAGCTGAGCAAAGGTTTGGGTTGATATATGAAAGGGTATCTATGATATAATGCTTGCCTACTACCTTACCTGAGTTCCTCCTACCTCAAGGTGTGTTTTGGGTCAGGCGGTCCGAAACCCGCATTGGGTCCGGCCTGGTCAAATTTGGGGTGGGTCGATTAACAGGTCAGGTCGGCTTGGCCCACTCTTATGCCAGGTTCGAGTTTGGATTCGGGATGTGTCACTACCACATTTCTAGCTTGAGGGTATTTTGGTCATTTTTAAAATTTTGGAAATTATTTGGAATTATTTAGTACTAATTATAATTATTGGAATTTTCAGTAATTTTTAGTATAATTGATTTGGTGCTATTATTGACTTTGACTCAGGGTGACTTAGGAGACTGTCCTAGAAGCTAACCTAGGTCATGACTACTTGGTTAGAGTGTGTAACCCTAGCTTGACCTAAGTTAGTGATATCCAACTCATTAGAATTTATTTGGAGAAATTAGGATTTGATTAGGCTAGTTAATGGCTTATGATTTCACAAGTCAAGATTTTATGACTTAGGCCCATAGAGGCCCATAGACCATTAGAGGAACCTTAGCCCAATACCCCTTGGCCGGCCACCTAGGGCTCCCCTCCATCTATTTAATGTCTCCTAAAAGTTAGGGCTAGCCTCCTTAGAAAATTTGCAAGTTTAAAGAAGATGTAACCCTTTCTTCCCCAATCCATAACTCCTCCATTCCAACTCCTTTTTCTTCCTAATTTCTTGCAATAGATTATAATTGCTGTGTTCTCTATGGCTATGGTGAGAAATTTCAGGGAAGGACCAATTTGAAGGAGTTTGGTAGCTTGAGGATCCACTCACATTGGGGCTTTTTGAGCCATTGCAAACCCTAGGTAAATTTCTAATCCACTCCATAAAATGATGTTTTAATTGCATAAATAGGAAGCCCTAGGTCTACCCTAACTGTAGGTATAGCTATTCCTAGGTTTCGTGTCCAATACGTGTTCGTATCGGACACGTATCAGTGGATACGTGTAGGTGTTCGATGAAATGCCACAGTGGGCATTTCATCACTGTTTTAGGAATTAGTTTGAATAGGAAATTAGTTTTTAACTTTGCTTATTGTTTTCTGGTGTCCTGAGATTGTTTTGGTGTCGTGTCGTGTCGCAATGGACACGGGAACACGCGGGGTGCAACACGCGCGCGCGCGGGTAGCATTCCCCTGCTACTCAGGGTTGATTGCGTGCAGCACACGCCACTTGGACACGTGTAATTGGACACGTGGGTGCGGGCAGTGTCTGACACGAGGCCCCTGAAGTTTCGTGGGTCCTCGTGTCATGTCGGACACGGTATCGTGCGTGCACGGGGAATGCACTATGCGTGCACAGTCCTGTCACTTGTACACTATTTTAATTCAGTTTTTAATGATTTAATTTGTGATTTTAATTGCTAATTAGATCCTAACATGAATAATGATATATGTTAGATTGGATTTACATGTTAGTTTAGGTGTTTGATGTGGGATTTGGATTCGAATTGGGAAAAAATACAATCGGCTGATACTCTGATACTCATTTACTGATACTTGGTTTTTCAAATTTTCCTAAACATTTAAATCCCACTTTTATGGATGTTTTTCACTGATTAAATGATCCCCACATATTTTAGTTTATGTTTACTTCATGATTACTTATTTAGATTAGACTTCTGGATTTGAGAATGGGAATTGGACATGTGTTAGTTCGAATGGAATTAGAAATTAATGAAAACTGAGAATTGGTTTCCTTCCTACTGTAAACTGAATTGAATTGATTTCAAATTCTTAATACCTGAGTTGTTCTTCCCATTTTACCTAATTGAATGTTTCATTCATTCCTAACACAATGTATCAGCTTACTGTTTCCTTTTTTTTTTCTATTTTCCTAATATGCTCACTGTTTTGCATTGACACATGAACACAATGTATTAGCCACTATTTTCTTCTCAATACTTGAATTGATTTTCCTTCCCTCTTAACTGAAATCGAATGATCTTTTATTAGTTGTTTTCATGGCTGAACTTGAATGAGAAATCGAATGATGTTCATAAACATGTAACTGTCAATTATTTTCCAGATTTTCTAGTTAGCTAACTGTTATTTCATTTCCTAATTCCTGATGTATTTTCAGTTCCTATTACCTCACTGTTTCCAGGTTTGAACACATGCCACTATTTTCACATGTTTCACATTCCTAACACTGTTTCTTGAGTATTATACACTGTTTTGGTAATGCCTATCACTCACTGATTTCAGGAACACCACACACAGGCTTATTGCCATGCCACTATTCCTATTTGCACACACAAGTGTCAATGTACACTACACTGTCATGTTATTCCCCTCACTGAATTCCTGTTTTTCCATTTACTGATTACCTATAGTTAGCTCCCTGTTTTTCCATTTGCCTCACACCCTCATGCCATATCACACACACACACACACACACACACACACACACACTTGAATACATGAGCACATTGCACTTTCCTATTCTCTATATATATATTTTATATATATATATGTATGTGTGGTATACATATGGGTAGCCTATATGTTAATGTGTATGTTACTATATTATATTATATAAATATATCAATGAGTGTATTATATTTTAGATATATATATTGTTATGTATATGTGTGTTATGGTTGGTTTTAGGTATGATATTGCCTAATAGCCTATAGCCTAGGGCTCTTAGCCTATGGGTGTGGCTTGAATGCCAGTATAGAGTCTAGATTAGACTTGTTTAGTCTTGATTAGGCCTAGAATAGACTAGTTAGACTAGTATAGACTTGTTTGACTTAGGTTTGACCTAGTTGACCTAGTTTGACTTCTAGGGTTGACCAGAGTTGACCAAGAGTTGACTTTAGTCTAGATTGACCTAGATTCATGTAGAATGCATTGACTTGCATCTTATTATCATTTTAGACTCATAGTGACTTGTACTGTTCCATAGGAGACAGACACCACTCCTCGGATAGTAGATATTCTTCAGATTCTCAGGATACAGGCGAGTACATTCTCTGATCATTTCATATCCTGCATTAGGAGTATTTTCCTGCTTTAGATTACTTTACATGATGCTGACACGTCGGAAACACGGATTAGTACTATATGGATCTTGTCGTGCGATGTTATCCCCTTAGCAGATACATCGTATATTTCGTGTTCGTGTACTTTATCATGAGCATCGTGTACTCCTTGTGTTCGTGCTTTTCGTGTACAAATCGTGTGAAATCGTGTATACTCATGTGCTCACATGATCTTCGTGTGCGACTATGCTTCGTGTGCAATAACATATCTTGGCTACATCCTTGTGTATTGATTGGGGTGGGGGAGTAAAAGTGGTTATGTAATCAATCCAGTAGATTACTCGTGTACAACCTCTGTAGATTACTCGTGTACAACATCGTGCCGTTTATATAACCGTCTTGTGCTCTGAATCACTAGTCACTGATAGTTCTCTATATGTTGTATCTATTTATTTACAGTCTTCCTTTTTCATCATGTTATTTCCTTCAGTTTCTTGTATCTTACTCTCTAACATGATTATATATCCTGACTTGCTATGATTTGTTGAGATGTACTGTGTTCGCTCCTGTTCTGACTGAACCTGTTGAAATATTACAGAGGATGAGGCTGAGGCGTTCTGCCCTACCTACTACGGTGCTACCCTAGATGAGTGTTGTGACTTGGACCAGCAGCAGGGTCCACTAGCAGTTGACGACACTCCCCTAGATTAGGATGTCTTACTTTTCATGGATTACTGTATATGGATTCTGAGATATTTGGGATATGTACTTATTTTAGACACTTAGACTTCTGGATTGTATCTCGGTATTTTTCTTTTGTTCTGGTTATTTATCTATCTATCTCTTTATCATGTTCTACCTTAGTTGTGATTGAGACTGTATTTGCTATGTCATCTCCATTTGGAGTGTATATACTGTACAGATACCTTTATATTGTTAGATGTTGACCTAGGACAGCGTTCTACCGTCGGCACTACGGCGTAGGCTGGACGTACCCACGTCTCGTGCTCTTACTCTAGGGTGCGGGTCGTGACACATTTTTAGTGGTGGCTCATGCAGGTCCTAGAATAGAAATGTAGTGGTATTCGAACTAGAATATCGCTGTAGACTGCAATAGGAATTCGTATATTTTTTGAAGATACTCAATCACACTAGGAAAAAGTCCTTATCAGATTTCGTATATCTATTTTGCTGCTTATTGTCTTCCTTAGAATTTTAAACTGTCCTCCTTTGATATTTTGACTCATTCTCAGTAATTGTTTCTTGTTTGATCTGTGTCTCCAGGATGGTTGAGACGAGATCGCATCGCCCCGGGACGGGAGACGCTGGCGAGGGGTCTGCCACCTCTCGTATGCATCAGCCAGCTCGCACCGCAGGGCCTGTGCAGCCCTCAGGAGTCGGTGTTTCTACAGCTTTTGGAGGAGCACCTCTACCAGCCAAGAGGTAGAGCCCTGTACTTCCTGAGATTCTTCTATCGCCGCAGCCTCCCCCTGCGGGGATGGTGGATGCTGCACATCTCTTCTCCTTCG
Organism: Iris pallida; assembly: GCA_029216955.1. Lineage (NCBI taxonomy): Eukaryota > Viridiplantae > Streptophyta > Magnoliopsida > Asparagales > Iridaceae > Iris > Iris pallida. The sequence continues at coordinate 12,278,958 of JANAVB010011800.1, forward strand.
TAGAGAGGATTCTGGAGTCCTCCCAGCAGCAGCAGCAGAGGCAGAATGCCGATTTTCGTCGGGGGATCGACGAGGCACACCAGCTGGTTCGCACTACAGTTGAGATGGTTACTGCTCAGGAGGCACAACAGCAGCCCCGTAGGAGGGAGAAGGACATACAGGATTTTCAGAAGATGCACCCTCGAGAGTTCCTGGGCACGGAGGGCATCCATTATGTCGACGACTGGATAGAGCACATCGAGGAGATATTTCGACTAGCGGAGATACCAGATCGAGGCGGCAGGCAGCCAGATGCAGGATTTAGCCCGTACGTGGTATCAGACAGATCCCAGGGTGGGAGTTGAGGGCTAGACTTGGACCCAGTTCAAGGAGCTGTTTAAGGAGCAGTTCTTTCCTGATGTTGCCTTGGGAGGTATCGAGGCACAGTTCGAGGGTCTGGTTCAGGGGAACTAGATGGTAGCTGAGTATGCCGGAGAGTTTTATAGATTGGTCCGATTTATAGATGACTTGATTGAGAAGATAAAGGCGAAGAAGTTTTGCCGAGGCTTGATTAGAGAGGTTCGGTCGCTGACTAAGAGCGACCGGAACGCCACCTTTGCAGAAATATTTTTTGGGGCTATGGCGACGGAGGACGACCTACGGTTGAAACAGAAGAGGGGTCGTGACTTCCAGGGTGGTAGCAGCAGTCAGGGCAGGCCAAGAGGCCTCATTTCCAGCATCAGCAGCCGCAGAGGCCAGCCTTTCAGCATCAGCAGCAGTTTTAACATCAGGGTCGGGCACCTTTTCAGCAGGTGCAGCATCAGCAGCAGAGAGGACAGCAGGCAACCAGGCAGCAGGCTATCAGTTGTACTTTCTGCAAGAAGTCTGGGCACAAGTGGGAGGAGTACAGGAAGAGATTTGGCAGATGCTTGATGTGTGGTTCGGCGGACCATCAGATGCGAGAGTGCCCAATTACGACGATACATCCAGTACTGGAAGGAGGAGGAGCAGCCAAGGCTCCAGCAGGTCAGCTGAAGGGGCCATTGCAGACCCAGTAGCAGAGGTTCCATCAGCACCAGCAGCAGGCACGAGGTGGACAGCATGGACGAGCTTTCGCCATGGCGGCTGAGGATGCAGAGGCCGTAGGGGAGTTGATAGCAGGTTCGGTTCTTCTAGACTCCATTCCAACTTTTGCACTCTTTGATTCCGGGGCGTCCCATAGCTTTGTGTCAGTATCTTATGCTATTAGATACAGTCTGGTTTCTGAACCATTGCCTAGGACCTGCAAGATCACGATCGGGGGTGGGGTCATCCTCGTGAGTGATGTTTGTAGAGGACGGAGCGTTATGTTGGGAGGCCGAGAGTTGGGGGTGAGTTTGCTCGTCATGCCACTATCGAACTACGATATTGTATTAGGTATGGACTGGCTGAGTAGACATCATACCCACATTGATTGTTGAGGGGGTAGAGTTTTATTTGGGGCACCAGGAGAGCCAGAGTTTGAGTATACCCGGCGGCAGGCAGAGCAGGACAGTGGAGTCTTCTGTGGAGCTTCAGTTGAGGAGCAGGTGGCTCCGCATCCCTTGATCGCAGAGTTTATGGACATATTTCTAGAGGAGCTGCCAGGGCTTCCATCGGACAGGGATGTAGAGTTCTCGATAGACTTGGTTCCCGACACGGAATCGATTTCTCAGCATGTTTATCGAGTGAACAACAGTGAATTGGTGGAGCTGAAGAAGCAGGTGGATGAGCTGCAGGACAAAGGCTTCATCCGATCGAGTTTTTCACCTTGGGGTGCACCGGTACTCTTCGTACCCAAGAAGGATGGGTCGGTACGGATGTGTATCGACTACAGGGCACTTAACAACCTGACGATCAAGAACAGATACCCACTGTCGCGGATCGATGATCTCTTTGATCAGTTGAGTGGAGCTCGGGTGTTCTCCAAGATTGATTTGAGGTCAGGTTATCACCAGGTGAAGGTGAAGGGGAGGATATTCCCAAGACCACTTTCAGGACGCGATACGGGCAGTTTGAGTTTTTGGTTATGCCGTTTGGGCTGACTAATGCACCAGCAGTGTTTATGAACCTAATGAACAAGGTGTTCCACCAGTACTTGGACATATTCGTGGTGGTGTTCATTGATGATATCTTGGTATATTCCAAGACAGAGGAGGAGCACGAGGAGCACTTGAGAGTGGTTCTGGAGACACTCAGGAGGGAGAGATTGTATGGCAAGCTCTCGAAGTACGAGTTCTTCCTGGACAGAGTTGACTTTTTGGGTCATGTGGTGACTGGAGATGGTATCTCAGTGGACCCGAAGAAGATCACAACAGTTGAGGCTTGGGCAGCGCCGACTTCAGTGGTAGAGATCAGGAGTTTCTTGGGGCTGGCAGGATATTATAGGATATTTGTGCAGGATTTCTCCCGGGTTGCAGAGCCGTTGACTCGGTTGACCCGAAAGGATGCTGAGTATGTTTGGTCAGAGGAGTGTTAGGCAGCTTTTGATGAGTTGAAGAAGCAGCTTACGACAGCTCCGATTCTGACATTGCCTTCAGGTTCAGGTGGATTCACTATCTATAGTGACGCTTCAGGGAAGGGGCTGGATTGTGTCTTGCAGCATCATGGGAAGGTGATTGTTATGCTTCCAGGCAGTTACGTCTCCATAAGAAGAACTACCCTACCCTGACATGGAGTTGGCAGCAGTGATATTTGCTCTGAAGTTGTGAAAGCACTATCTGTATGGAGAGAGGGTGGAGATTTTCACAGATCACAAGAGCTTGAAGTATGTGTTTACACAGAAAGAGCTCAACATGAGGCAGCGCAGATGGCTAGAGTTGATGAAGGACTTTGACATTCTACTTCAGTATCACCCAGGGAAGGCCAACGTGGTTGTCGATGCCTTGAGTAGGTATCCGACAGCCACGTGTTTGGCCATGGATCGGCACTTGCTTGCAGACTTGGAGAGCCTTGGGATTGAGGTGATCATGCCCAGAGTGCAGATGCAGTTATGGGGTCTTCAGATACAATCGGACTTGATAGAGAGGATCAAGGCGACGTAGTTCGAGGATGTGGCTCTGCGGTGTATCCGAGAGCAGGTTCATACATGATTGGTGGATGACGAGTTTTCATTTGCAGAGGATGGTGCCTTGAGGCACGGTTCCAGGTTATGAGTGCCTAGTGGGGAGCTCAGAGAGAAGATCATGCAGGAGGCTCACAGATCGTAGTACCCTATACATCCTGGTGCCAACAAGATGTACAGGGATCTGCGAGAGCATGTCTGGTGGTACGGGATGAAGCGGGAGGTAGCCCACTTCGTAGCTAGATGCTTGGTCTGTCAGTAGGTCAAGACAGAGAGGCAGAGGTCCGGAGGATTATTATAGTCGTTGCCCATTCCAGAGTGGAAGTGGGAGCATGTCACCATGGATTTCGTATCTGGGTTACCGCGTACACCAGGAGGAAAAGACGCGATTTGGTCATCGTTGACAGGTTGACCAAATCGGCCCACTTTTTGCCATTCAAGGTGGGTACGTCTATAGAGAGGCTTGCAGAGTTGTACATGCGACAGATAGTCAGGATTCACGGAGTTCCCTTCAGCATTGTCTCAGATCGGGATAGTCATTTTACTTCTCATTTTTGGAGGAGTCTACAGACTAGTTTGGGCACTCAGCTCAAGTTTAGTACTGCATACCACCCCCAAACGGACGGACAGTCAGAGAGGACTATTCAGACACTTGAAGATATGCTGCGGACGTGCGTCCTGGATTTTGGAGGTTCCTGGGAGGATCATCTATATTTGGTGGAGTTTGCTTACAACAACAGTTATTAGGCCAGCATTGAGATGTCACCTTTTGAGGCTCTGTACGGGCGTAGGTGTCGTACACCCTTATCATGGGATGATGTTGGAGAGCGAGCTTTACTGGGACCAGAGATGGTTGTTGATGCAGCCGAGAAGGTGAAGCTCATCAGGGACAGACTTCGTGTGGCGCAGGACAGATATCGGTACTGGGCCGATAGCCACCGGAGGCCGTTGGAGTTTGAGGTACATATTTAAAGATAGGATTAGAAGTAGGTTGTATTATTGTTTTGTTTGATTGATCATGTTTGATTTTTAGTAACTTGAGACCTTGCTTGTGATTAGGTTGGAGACATAGTTTTTCTGCCGATATCTCCGACTCGTGGTATGATACATTTTGGTGGAGGTGGAAAGCTTAGCCCGCGCTTCATCAGACCTTTCGTGATCAGCGGGAGGGTCGGTGATGTGGCTTATAGGCTAGACTTGCCACCTGCACTAGTGGGGGTCTACAACATATTCCACGTATCACAGTTAAGACGGTACGTCGCTGACCCTAGCCATGTGCTCGATCATTCGGAGATTGAGGTTAGACCTACTCTCAGTTATCCAGAGCAGCCTGTGGAGATTCTGGATCGCCGAGAGAAGGTGCTGAGAAACCAGGTGATACCTTTGGTTCGCGTCGCATGGAGGCATCATTCTCCAGGAGAGGCGACCTGGGAGCGGAAGGATGAGATGCGCGAGCGATACCCATATTTGTTTGCACCATGAGGTATGATTATCTATCCTTCTCATCTGTTAGTTTCGCCCTTTTAATTTTGAGGACAAAATTATTTTAAGGGGGGTAGATTTGTCACTACCACATTTCTAGCTTGAGGGTATTTTGGTCATTTTTAAAATTTTGGGAATTAATTAGTATTAATTATAATTGTTGGAATTTTCAGTGATTTTTAGTATAATTGATTTGGTGCTATTATTGACTTTGACTCAGCATGACTTAGGAGACTATCCTAGAAGCTAACCTAGGTCATGACTACTTGGTTAGAGTGTGTAACCCTAGCTTGACCTAAGTTATTGATATCCAACTCATTAGAATTTATTTGGAGAAATTAGGATTTGATTAGGCTAGTTAATGGCTTGTGATTTCACAAGTCATGATTTATGACTTAGGCCCATAGACCACTAGAGGAACCCTAGCCCAACACCCCTTGGCCGTCCACCTAGGGCTCCCCCCCCATCTATTTAATGTCTCCTAAAAGTTAGGGCTAGCCTCCTTAGAAAATTTGCAAGTTTAAAGAAGAGGTAACCCTTTCTTCCCCAATCCATAACTCCTCCATTCCAACTCATTTTTCTTCCTAATTTCTTGCAATAGATTCTAATTGCTGTGTTCTCTATGGCTATGGTGAGAAATTTCAAGGAATGACCAATTTGAAGGAGTTTGGTAGCTTGAGGATCCACTCACATTGGGGCTTTTTGAGCCATTGCAAACCCTAGGTAAATTTCTAATCCACTCCATAAAATGATGTTTTAATTGCATAAATAGGAAGCCCTAGGTCTACCCTAACTGTAGGTATAACTATTCCTAGGTTTCGTGTCCAATACGTGTCCGTATCGGACACGTATCAGTAGATACGTGTAGGTGTTCGATGAAATGCCACAGTGGGCATTTCATCACTGTTTTAGGAATTAGTTTGAATAGGAAATTAGTTTTTAACCTCGCTTATTATTTTCTGGTGTCCTGAGATTGTTTTGGTGTCGTGTCGTGTCGCAATGGACACGGGAACACGCGGGGTGCAACACGCGCACGCGCGGGTAGTATTTCCCTGCTACTCGGGGTTGATTGCGCACAGCACACGCCACTTGGACACATGTAATTGGACACATGGGTGCGGTCAGTGTCTGACACGAGGCCCCTGAAGTTTCGTGGGTCCTCATGTCGTGTCGGATACGGTATCGTACGTGTACGGGGAATGCACTGTGCGTGCACAGTCCTGTCACTTGTACACTGTTTTAATTCAGTTTTTAATGATTTAATTTGTGATTTTAATTGCTAATTAGATCCTAACATGATTAATGATATATGTTAGATTGGATTTACATGTTAGTTTAGGTGTTTGATGTGGGATTTGGATTCGAATTGGGAAAAAATGCAATCGACTGATACTCTGATACTCATTTACTGATACTTGGTTTTTCAAATTTTCCTAAACATTTAAATCCCAGTTTTATGAATGTTTTTCACTGATTAAATGATCCCCACATATTTTAGTTTATGTTTACTTCATGATTACTTATTTAGATTAGACTTTTGGATTTGAGAATGGGAATTGGACATGTGTTGGTTCGAATGGAATTGGAAATTAATGAAAACTGAGAATTGGTTTCCTTCCTACTGTAAACTGAATTGAATTGATTTCAAATTCTTAATACCTGAGTTTTTCTTCCCATTTTACCTAATTGAATGTTTCATTCATTCCTAACACAATGTATCAGCTCACTGTTTCCACTTTTCTTTTTTTTTTCTTTTTTTTTTTTTTTTTTTTTTCTGTTTTCCTAATATGCTCACTGTTTTGCATTGACACATGAACACAATGTATTAGCCACTATTTTCTTCTCAATACTTGAATTGATTTTCCTTCCCTCTTAACTGAAATCGAATGATCTTTTATTAGTTGTTTTCATGGCTGAACTTGAATGAGAAATCGAATGATGTTCATTTACATGTAACTGTCAATTATTTTCCAGATTTCCTAGTTAGCTAACTGTTATTTCATTTCCTAATTCCTGATGTATTTTCAGTTCCTATTACCTCACTGTTTCCAGGTTTGAACACATGCCACTATTTTTACATGTTTCACATTCCTAACACTGTTTCTTGAGTATTATACACTATTTTGGTAATGCCTATCACTCACTGATTTCAGGAACACCACACACAGGCTTATTGCCATGCCACTATTCCTATTTGCACACACAAGTGTCAATGTACACTACACTGTCATGTTATTCCCCTCACTGAATTTCTGTTTTCCCATTCACTGATTACCTATAGTTAGCTCCCTGTTTTTCCATTTGCCTCACACCCTCATGCCATATCACACACACACACACACACACACACACACACACACACACACACACACACACACTTGAATACATGAGCACATTGCACTTTCCTATTATATATATATATATATATATATATATATATATATATATATATATATATATATATATATATATATATGGTATACATATGGGTAGCCTATATGTTAATGTGTATGTTACTATATTATATAAATATATCAATGAGTGTATTATATTTTAGATATATATATTGTTATGTATATGTGTGTTATGGTTGGTTTTAGGCATGATATTGCCTAATAGCCTATAGCCTAGGGCTCTTAGCCTATGGGTGTGGCTTGAATGCCAGTATAGAGTCTAGATTAGACTTGCTTAGTCTTGATTAGGCCTAGAATAGACTAGTTAGACTAGTATAGACTTGTTTGACTTAGGTTTGACCTAGTTGACCTAGTTTGACTTCTAGGGTTGACCAAAGTTGACCAAGAGTTGACTTTGGTCTAGATTGACCTAGATTCATGTGGAATGCATTGACTTGTATCTTATTATCATTTTAGACTCATAGTGACTTGTACTATTCTATAGGAGACAGACACGACTCCTCGGACAGTAGATATTCTTCAGATTCTCAGGATACAGGCGAGTATATTCTCTGATTATTTCATATCCTACATTAGGAGTATTTTCCTGCTTTAGATTACTTTACATGATGCTGACACGTCAGAAACACGGATTAGTACTATATGGATCTTGTCGTGCGATGTTATCCCCTTAGCGGATACATCGGGTATTTTGTGTTCGTGTACTTTATCATGAGCATCGTGTACTCCTTGTGTTCGTGCTTTTCGTGTACAAATCGTGTAAAATCGTGTATACTCATGTGCTCACATGATCTTCGTGTGCGACTATACTTCGTGTGCAATAACATATCTTGGCTAGATCCTTATGTATTGATTGGGGTGGGGGAGTAAAAGTGGTTATGTAATCAATCCAGTAGATTACTCGTGTACAACCTCTGTAGATTACTCGTGTACAACATCGTGCCGTTTACATAACCGTCTTGTGCTCTGAATCACTAGTCACTAATAGTTCTCTATATGTTGTATCTATTTATTTATAGTCTTCCTTTTTCATCATGTTATTTCCTTCAGTTTCTTGTATCTTACTCTCTAGCATGATTATATATCCTGACCTGCTATGATTTGTTGAGATGTACTGTGCTCGCTCCTGTCCTGACTGGACCTGTTGAAATATTACAGAGGAAGAAGCTGAGGCGTTCTGCCCTACCTACTATGGTGCTACCCTAGATGAGTGCTGTGACTTGGACCAGCAGCAGGATCTACTAGCAGTTGACGACACTCCCCTAGATTAGGATGTCTTACTTTTCATGGATTTTTATATATGGATTCTGATATATTTGGGATATGTACTTATTTTAGACACTTAGACTTCTGGATTGTATCTCGGTATTTTTCTTCTGTTCTGGTTATTTATCTATATATCTCTTTATCATGTTCTACCTTAGTTGTGGTTGAGACTGTATTTGCTATATCACCTCCATTCGGAGTGTATATACTGTACAGGTACCTTTATATTGTTAGATGTTGACCTAGGACAGCGTTCTACCGCCGACACTGCGGCGTAGGCTGGACGTACCTACGTCTCGTGCCCTTACTTTAGGGTGCGGGTCGTGACAGGATGGGATTGTCTCCCAGGCCCGGTCCTGCTCCTCATCCGGTAAGAGCCTGGCTTACCTCTAAAATATGGATCTTGCCTGGTCCATACGGTGACCCAATCAAGACAGTCGTAGGCTTGGGTCAACTTGGTTCCTCCCCCACGCATGGGCCCTACCAATGTAAATATAACAGTTGGGGAGGTTATTTTATGGTTTTACTCCCCTTTTTAATCGTTTGAAAAACATTGGAGGTATTTTGGTAAAGCCCTCCCACATCTCTAATAGTGTTTTGGAAGATAATTTTACTGAAATATCCATATTTTTCTAGTTGTTTGTGAACACTAATAAGGGTATTTTTGTAATGCACATTTCCACGCACTATCCTGGTTTGTTGGCTTGAAAGTCAAGTTGGACTTGAGTTTATGTAGAGGTATCATTTATAGATCTATGTGATCAGTGTTATGCCTCGTTCTGGACGGAGGTGTTTTGTTGGCTTCTTGGTTTGTTTGTGATGATTGGATTTGTGTTGTGCGAGGTGCTGGGGGATCTGAGTGGTGATGTAGAGTTGTTTATTTCAGTCGGATTGGATAGTTTATGGAGCATGGCTAGTTTGTATGGTTATACCAATTAAGAAGTTTGGGTATTACGTCAAATCGTATGTCTGAAAAATGGTTCGATATCTGCTCGGTCGAGGCAGATAGGCATTTCTTCATTGTAGGTAATTTTGATCCTTCGCCTCTTTACTTTGACACTTAATAAATTGATGTTGCATGTCTACTTCTTTATGTTATGAGTTGTCCCATGTTAATAGAAAGAACAAATACAAAAGAGATTAATATATTGTTCCTAGATACATATCACATAGACTATAGTGTTGTTGTTTGTGTTGTAATACGGAGCGTAGTGTCGTATGTATATGGTTTTAGATCGTATTGTTTATAGAGAGAAGTATAATGGTAAGTATGTAGCTTGGTGTCATGGTATAGTATGAATGTATGGTTTGGTGTCACGATATTGTATGGATGTGTGGCTCGGAGCCACGTTAATAGTATGGATATGTGTGGCTCAATGCCACAGTATAGTATGGATATGTAGATTGGTGCTACGGAGTGTTATGTGGATGTGGCATGGAGCTACGGTATTTTTGGGACCAATGGGTCGTCAATCAAAATATCGGATGGAAGTGTGGATAGCGTAAGTATGATATGTTGTATGAGTAGAGAGTGATATCGTTTTATATTCAATTTATATACCATACATATGTTTTATAGTTGAAAAACTTTTTACGTATATCACATGGTCATTGACAACTTGTTTAACCCATGTTCTCTAAAATCCTAGATAAAACAAATTTTCTGGATCTAATTATTAATTTCAATAAATATTTCTTAAAGTAATAACTTAAATAAAGATTTTCCTAAATTCCAAATATTAATTGCATTCAATTTTGCAATAATGCAACAACTCAATTTCATTAGCAATTATTAAATAATTATGAAGAGGGCAATGGAAATTAGGTAATTACTAATTAAAATTATAGGTGGGAAGTTTCTAGAGAAGATTTTGTAACGAACTAATTATAATTATGCCATGTGCTAAATTAAAAAAATAATGGAAATGAAATTACTTGCAATTTACAAATTGTTCCATGCTTCCTTATAAATACCACCGGAGGACCCTGAGTCCACGGTCATGGCTGGTGGCAAGGTGGGTGCTCTTATTTCTTGGGCTGGACCATAGTTTATGTTACGATTAAAAAGAAAGTAACAGTAACCGGGCCATTGTGGGACAAAATTTCAATAATAGTATTGGGGTTAAATTCAAGAGGAGACTAAATAATAATTTTAACTTAGAATTGTATTAAGAAAATAAAGAGCTTTGTTGGGGATTTAAAGTAAATTATGAGTTATATTGGGCTGAATCATATTTTTAGTTTTGACTTTAAGTGCGTTGATTACAAGGTGGAAAATACGTGAAGAATAAATTAATTCTACAGAATTATTTTACTAGAAAAAAGTTTCATGGAAAAAATTCACGAAATTAATCTGGGTGTTTGATTTTTGTTAATTTCCATGGAAATTGATATTTTTCCTATGAGCAGGGCCAGTTTTAATTTCCACCATTTTTGGAGGAATGTATGGAAAATGATAGTTTTTTGAAAAATAATTCTATGAAAAATATACGCAATCAAACGCTACAATCGGTGGAAATTTTGTGATGGAAATATTTTCCATGAAAAAAAGCTCAATCAAACACACCCTAAGGGAAAAATATTAAATGGGACATCTAATTAATAATGGGCTTAGTATTACTTGGGCTAGAGCTAAATAAAATTTGAATAAATACAAAATAGAAAAATAAGAAATGAGGATAAAGTTAAGAAGTAAGAACAGTTCCTTCTTCTTTTTTAATGAGAACATGAGGAATGTTTTTAGAATAAACAAGAAAATTTTGGTGTAGTTTCAAATCCTTATATTATAGGAATTTTAACTGTATGTTTTTCTTTTGATTGGTTTAAATATAAATCAGCATGGGCATGCCTTTGGGCCGATAATATGATTAATTATTGCATAAATAAAACTTTGATGGGGGTATAGTTGGTTTCGACTCAAAACAACTTAAATAGATTTTTGGCCTAGAATATTATGGAAGATTTTCCTTTTGGGCCTTGGATAAATCAGGATTGAATAAGTATTTAAAATAAAGTATATGGGTTTGATTTAATTTCTTGGGAATAGGGACCTTATATATAATAAAGGGTTTTTTGTATATTACTTTTTTAGAAAGGGATTTTGCATAGTTTTGGACAAGCCTCTTAGAGGATTCTTTAGGGATTTTTTAGAACGTAAATAGGAATGTATGAGATGAATAAGAGCCTAAATCCTAAGTATGTATTTATTTACAGGTTAGATTAGACTCGTGGCGTTAGCAAAGTGGACCTAAGACGAGTACACTATGAATCTATCTCTTTACTTAGTAAATGTTGGACAAAAAATGGATACGAGACAAGTACACTATGTTGTCAAATCCAACTCGCTAGGTAGTTATTATGGATATCAGAATCATACACTTCATGTATGATTAAGTCGTACATTTGTTGTACTTGTACTCACCACCCGATCACATATTGAAACAGTATTTCATTCACAATCTTTGATTGTTTTCTTGTACATGATTTTAGTTATTGCATAAGTTATGGTACTTGAGGTTTGTTCATGTTCATTGTACTTATAGAGTATTTTTGCATTATATTTCTCAACTTTATTCTATATTAAGTTCTTGGTTATAGTTGTACCTTGCTCCAATTCTGACGGAATAGTTAACATATTAGGCGAGGACATGAAGATTTGCACCTGGATCAGATGATGGTTATGGAGGATCTAGAAAACATAAGAGATGGATATTCTTTTTGTATGTATTACATTTTTGTTTATGTAGCAGATGTATATATTATCTTCCTGGATTATTTTATCGGATTTGTCTATGGTGATTTGACGTGCATGTTGTACTGAAATCTCTGATCATGGATTGCGGTGATCATGTGTGTGATTAGGTTTTGTTCCTGCTTTTATCTCCTTAGTTTTTGTGATTGAGTAAGATCGAGATTATGAACATTGATAATTTTTGAGGTCTAGATAGCATACTACCACCGATGCCACAACGTAGGCTGGAAGTGCTCATGCACTCGTGTTCGATCATCTAGGAGCGGATCATGAAATATTTTTATGATGGCCCATACAGCTTTCGTTTTTGCAAACAGTACGACATCGTGATAGTACCTAGGATTATTTGTACTACTACGAGCCTACAAGATAGGAATGCTCAATCACAGTCTAGAAAATTTTAGATTAATTGTCGCTCCCTTGTCATTTGTAACCTTTGAATATTAATTCTTTTACTAGAGTTCTCAAATAGAAGGTTTTAATAAATTAAATTAAGAAAAAGTTTCTATAATTAAAGTCGATTATTAATTAAATCCTTTAATAGAAAATAATAATAACTAGTTATAATTTCTTTAATAAAATAATTTAATCAAGTAAAAAGGATTTTTGAATGATTAATTAAAAAATTACCACAATGGCATTATTTTTTTCTTAAATCATGAGGGAATTCTTCTACAAAGAGTTGGTTAAGATTAATTTCGTTGGGAACTAAGTTCTTAAGGCCTATAAAATCTTACCAACTAATTCCTTCAAACCAAATTTCTCTATCCTCATCATGGTGGATTTCATCTTTCTTTTCATTCCTTTCCCTCTCTTTGATATGTAATGAAAGTAAAAGAGATTAATTTGGATTTAAAATAATTAGGCAAAAACTAGAATTTTGCACTGTAGGTCTTTTGATAAATTGATGATCCCTTAATAAATTTTATTGGCTCTTTGTAAATATGGTTCTTAAATAAGAAGTGGGGATGGGCTAAACTAAAGGCTTCTTGGTAGACTTTATGTATATAGGAAGTAAAATGCTACTCAATCACGTAATATGATTCCTTCAATGCAAGTGTTAAGTTGGCCCGAGAGAAAGCATTGAGTCGGTTCAAAGATTCTAAGAAATCTAATCGATGCCAAGTCAGATTCGATACGAATATTGATTTTAGTTGGTTTCATGTGTAGGCTATGCTTTTACGCTGAAATATAAGAGGTCAACATTTTTCTTTGTTTGCAACGGAGTTCGTAAAAACAAATCATCGTCTCGCAACGGACTGAGACATAGGCACAGTAAGCCAAATCGGTCGAGTAATTCAACGAAGCACGAAGCGCTCGAGTAGCCAAGTCCGAATAGGTGGCCGTGCAACAAAGTTATAAAATTGAGCCGCATTAGCTCGGTAAAAAAAATAAGGCGTATCGACTTAAGGTAGGAGGACTTTGACCCTTCTTTCCTACTCCGTTATGCCTAAGTAAAATGTACCGTTGTATGCTGAAGTTAACTTATCGAGTCAATAGGCGTGGATCTATCGAGAGAAAATTGTAGTGCGCTTGTCGAACACTAGATAGAACAATTGAAATAAAACGTACATCAAATGCACGAGTCGCTATTGAACATCGAAACACCGCAACGACGAGCGCCTTGGTGCACAAGCCATAAGAACATGGGATAACTATATCGGCGAGTGCCTCCGTGCATGAGTCATTCGTGCCCCCGCGTACGAGTTAGAAGGCTAGAATATTAAAAGACTATTGAGGCGAGTGCCCTAGTGCACAAGCCATGAACATTAAGGCATAGAACATGGAAATACGGTATCAAGGCGAGCATTAAACGCTACCAAAATTTATCGTTTTAGCGACGGCGCTATCCGTCGCCAATCCGACGGTAATTACTATTAGCGACCGATAACCGACGGATTTTGGCCAAAAAAATCCGTCGGCAATCAGCTCGTCGCTAATAACGGTCCGTCGCTACGTTGTCGTCAAACGACGGAATAGCGACGGATTGTCGACGTCATAATACGAAGCATTAGCGACGCATTTCCGACGGACTGTCGTCCATTTCAACTATTAAGTACTGAACTGTGTAGACAATAGCGACGTAAAATTTTGTCGGTAACCCGTCGTAACAGCGTCTCAAAGCATATCGTTCCGTCGCTCATCCGTCGGTATTCGTCGGTAACGAACGACGAATTAGCGATGGCATTCTGACGGACTATCCGTCGATCAGGTTCTGGAAATGCTTGGCATTTCCAGCACCATGGCGACGGAAGAGTAGTCGCTAATCCGTCGATATATATCGACGGAGTACTGACGGATTATCCGTCGAGCATGTTCTGGAAATTCTTTGTATTTCCAGAACAAGGGCGACGGATAGGTCGTCGCTATTCCGTCGAACTATATACAATGCCGACGGATATTCCGTCGACCATCCGTCGCTACCTGGAAACATTTTAAAATCTCCAGTTAGCGACGGAATAGCCGTCGAAAAGTAGTCGAAAACTGGTAGTAACCGTCGCTAAACGGTCACAAGTCCGTCGCTAACTAAGAATATTTTGAAAATTTTTTTTACAGCGCTTTCCCTTTTTGCAAAAATATGCATAAACCAAACCAATATATAATGAACACCAATTATCCAACAATCACATAGACCAAATATATTATGCACACCAATTATCCAAGAATCACATAGACCAAATATGCACATACGAATTTAATGCACACCAATTATCCAAGAATCATATAGACCAAACCAAATTAATATAAAATAGACATCAATTATCGGGAAGAGTAACCTAATATCCATCGTTATAATCTGATCATAGCACAAATATTCCAAAATTTTCACAAATATTCCAAAACACATAGGAAAATCGACTTTGGTCTCAACAAAGACCACAAGTCAGACGATGAATCCTCACAGCCAGGGATCATAGTTGCGTTGAGGCATGTACCATTCTATCAGCCACTTTGCATACGAAGGCTCAATCTGGTTGAGGTCTTCTGTAGGGACAGGAGGGTCGGTCCCGATGCAACTACTCTCTGACGGTAGCTCCTCCTTAACTTCAAGCTTGGGAGCAATCTCTTCTCTGATGGTCATCGGTTCTTCCTTGACCTCGACCTTTGGTAACACCTTCTCCTTAACAGTCACCGGCTCTTGTTTTACGACGGAGACTTCCTCCGTGTCGACCTCCAAGGGTTTCTTGCCTCGACCCCTTCCTCGACTAGCAGCACCACCTCGACGAGTCCTATGAGCCATCTTTCTGACAACATGAGGATTATGTCAAAACAAGTAGGATTCATCGTCTGACTTGTGGTCTTTGTTGAGGCCAAAGTCGATTTATGTCAAAAAACCTACGGCTTCTGATTTTATTCGAAAGATTACTACATAGGAGCCACCTAGCAGTACAAGTACTTGCATTGTCTTCTGATTTTATCCGAGTTATGTCTATCAGCTGATCACACTCTTTATTGCCACTGCGAACTTCGATTGGGTCCAACTTGAGCAACAAGATATCCGTTAATGGTGTAGCTGAGACGAGTAGTCTCGTAAGCAAATTCAAAATCTAAGGCAGAGATAGGCATACATCAGGAAATCACAATATATATAATAAAGTTTGATTGTATAATTTGAAGCTATACATGGTAATTATATCGTATCACTTTGTAACATGAGTTGTAATTTCATCTTCGACGAGAAACTATATTGAAGAAAAGATGGCAACTCTAGAGGGGGGTGAATAGAGTTTATAGAGATAATATTCAATTAAAAATCAACTCTATCACAATTAGAACTAATCAGAGTAAATGTGGAATTTAAAGTGAGAAGCAAGAGAGCATACGCAAACACAGCCGATTTTAACCTGGTTTCCCTCGTGGAGGACTAGTCCAGGCCTGAGAACTCTAGCTCAGGATTAAATCCACTATTTGTGAAATAGTAGTTTACAACCCGTGCCTTTTCTTCAGAAGAGCACGTCAACTTCTTACAGAGGATCGCAGTGGCGATTTGCTTGGAATTTTCCAAGCGACTTCTTCAACTCTTGCACAAGACTCCTAACTGAGAGATGCTGAGCACTCGAGACTTAGGAAGCTTGTGGCTAGTAGATGGGAAGGATATAGCTTATCTGAGCTTTAAGAGAGAAGAGAAGAAAAGATTGGATGATTTGAAATGAGAGAATTCTTGCCCTATTTATAGGGTTTTTGTAGGCAGAATTCGGGTAGGAAATTTCAAATATTTGGCCGTTGGACAACTTGCAACCAGCTAACCCTAAAATTAAGGTTGCTGATTTTTAGGGGACAGAGTTCGGCCCGAACTCTGTGTGGAGGCAGAGTTCGGCCCGAACTCTGTCTCCAGAGCACAGAACTGGTTCTTGGGGAGCAATAGACATTTTCTGGATGGTGGAGTTTAGGGATTATTGGGTAGGCTATAGGTCAAGTCTCAAGAGCTCAGCATGACACAGTTTACATCAATCTAGACTCAATAAAAGTATAAAATACAGACTCATATACAACTGAAATGCAAAGACTGAGCTGTCGTCTGTCTTGAGCTTGATGTAGACGTCGTGTGTCGTATTAAATTATTACAAGTATTATTTAGTCAATGTTATCAATATTTGGTTGACTGTGACTTTGTGTCAACAATCTCCCCCATATTGATAATTGACAAAATAATAAATGTATATTCAATATTCATACCTGGACACAGTCAATGATGAAAATATAGCTCCCCCATAATCAATGCGTTGAACCTGTTGGTCTGATAAGAAACATCTCCCAAAAGCACCAAAAGCGCATATATATCAAGAATATAATATACATATCTCTCCCCCTTTTGGCATTTAGCAATATAATAAGAAGCAAGTAATAATGGGCGAACACACCAAAAAAGAAGAAACAACATATTAACTAACAGAACGGGCAAATGTCATAGAATAATAGAACTACGAGAATCATAAGAGTCACAACTCATAACTAGAGTCACCAAAACATAAAGTGTCTATGACAAACTAAGTACATAAATCCAACTAAACAACTGAAAAACTGGAAAGCATAAAAACATAAACTATGATGAGCAGCAGCATCATCAGGTAGTAGCCATCTCCATCATGGAGCACGAGAAGGCCCAGCGGTGTCGGAAGGATCAGTGAAGGAACGGCTGGGGTCCACAATAGCAGCACCCGGATCCAGGTAGCGCATGACCCAAGGATCGTCAATGCGATATCCCTCGCGACTGGGATCCCGCTCCATGGGAATGGGCATAGAAGGATGACGAGACATGGAATACCGAATATCGTGCAGCGAGTTGCTGAGGGCACTCATCTGCAGGGTAGTACGGTAGTCCATCTGAGTCTAGCGATCGTCCTCCAAGGCAAAACGATCTCGGAGCATGGTCTGGATGGAGTCAAGGGTAGCAGGAGGAGGTGGCGCATCCTGTCCAAGTGGAGGGGCGTCGGGCTCCTCATCATCAGAATGCTCAGAAGTGTCAGGAGAGGCTACGACTGCCTGAAGACGTCGTGCCTTAGATAGGAAAGCAGGTGCAGGCAAGAAAGGACAATCATCAAGAGGTACATGGAACGCACGAAAGACCATTGGAAGATATAAGGCATAAACCAAGGCTCGTGGTTTCTTCCTACAATTAATCATCCAGTCCATCATGGTACGTGGAAGATTAAACGGAACACAAAAGTGAAGATGATAAAGAGCAGATATTTCAAAATAAGTAACTTCATCGGTAGAACCCGCTTTGGGTAGAATGGTGTTGAAGATGATCCGATGAAGTTCATAGAAATATGGATTTAGATATTTAGCCATAAGCTTGCGAGGACGTGTGTTCGGAGTACACAAGTCGTCCTTGAAGCTTTCAAGGGAAGTCCCGTCGGGAAATCGGAACGACCGAGCTTCAACAAGCTTTTCCAAAGAATTGGGCTCTTGAAGTTCAAGATATTCGGCTAAGTCAAAATCATCAAATGAGATATCAATACCCGCAACACGTGAATAGATGTGAGTATCATCATGAGTCAAGTTGCAGTAAAACATTTGTATGGCACTACGATAAATGACCGAATTTGAGGTAATAAGTTCGTCAAGGCAAAGGTCATTAAAGAGTGCATTATATTGAGAGAAAATTGTAAAGTTTATGGGGTGTCCGACAAACACCGGACGGGTCCGAAAATTACTAAACCATTCATTGGACGCGTCTAGTGATACAAAGAGTCGGTCGTCATAAGTGTTTGGATCACGTGGACGTGAAGGGTTGAATAATGGATGAGGTGGTTGTTGTTGTTCAACGGGTTGCTCAACGGAAGGAGGAGGATTCGACGAGGACGCTCCCTCGGTCCGAATTCTCTTCCCACGGTTGAATAAGCGAGGAGCCATAGCACAAAGTAGAAAAATTGAGATAGAGAAGGAGAGTGAGTTATACCTCAAATAAATGATGAACAATGAAAGAGAATGAGAAAATAGCCCTTCTCCTTGATTTTGGTGAGAGATGGAGCACTATGGAGAGAAAACTAGGGTTAGGGTTTGAGAAAATAGTGGTAGAGAGGTGGAAGAGGTGGTAAGAATGAAGAAGAGGGAAGAGAAACCGAATATAAGGGAAGGGTTTCTCTTGGTCGGAGTGAATCTGGACCATTGGATCAAGTTGTGATCAACGGCTAGAACCTGTCCCCGATTCTGGAACAGGGAGGTCGAACTCGGCCCGAACTCTGGTAAGGGTAGAGTTCGGCCCGAATTCCGGGTCCTTGTCCCAGAACTGAAATCAGGCTAAAAGGATGAAATATTGGTTAAGTATGGGAAACCAATATAAGATATAAAGATAAAAGCTTAAAAGATGCAATAGAACAGATAGTAGAAGATAGCAATATGAAATTAAAAAATAGCATTTCAGCAGATGATAAATCAAAATGTACCGTATAATAAACAAGGAAATATATCATGATTCAATAATTTGAAGCTGCCATGGGTTAGCTGCAGGGGCCGGATCCCAGCTAGCGGTAGTCCTGAGGACTAGTGCACCGTGTTGCTTAGGCTTTTACGCCTTGTTGTCAGAAGGGCCCTTTCGGCTTGTACCCATAGCAAGTTTATTTTAAGTGAATCACAATATAATCGATATTTACGCAGGTGTATTTTAATTTATGACAGCTTCATCTAAAATTCCAAGTTCACGACAAAGAAAATTGAAGCGCTCTTCGGATAATGGCTTTGTGAAGAAGTCTGCTAACTGATGATCAGTGTCAATAAATTCTAAGTTAATCGTACCATTTTGCTGATGATCACGCAAAAAGTGGTGTCGTATCTCAATGTGCTTCGTGCGTGAGTGACAAATGGGGTTCTTAGTAAGATTTATTGCACTAGTGTTGTCACGAAAGATCGGAATATGCATGAAAGATAAATTATAGTCTTAAGGGTTTGCTTCATCCACAGAATTTGTGCACAACAACGCCCAGCTTCTATGTATTCAGCTTCTGTTGTGGATAGTGCGACAGAATTCTGCTTCTTGCTAAACCAAGAGACTAAAGCCTTTCCTAATAAATGGCACGTACCGCTCGTACTTTTACGGTCGACCTTGCATCTAGCAAAATCAGCATCAGAGTAACCAATGAGGTCAAATGATGTTGACTTGGGATACCATAGGCCCACTGTAACCGTACCCTTAAGGTATCTGAAGATATGTTTAACTGCGGTCATGTGCGATTCCTTAGGATTTGCTTGATATCTAGCACACAGGCAAACGCTAAACATTATATCAGGGCGACTAGCAGTAAGATAGAGTAGGCTGCCTATCATACCTCGATACTTACGTTGATCTATGGGTTTGCCACTTTCATCTGGTTCAAGTTTGGTTGAAGTAGCCATAGGAGTGCTGATTGGTTTGACATTATCAAGTTCGAATTTCTTCAGCATGTCCTTTGTATACTTTGACTGACAGATGAAGGTTCCATTAGACATTTGCTTAACTTGCAGCCCAAGAAAGTAGTTGAGCTCCCCCATCATGCTCATCTCAAACTCGGTCTGCATATACTTGGCAAAATCTTGACAGAGGATTTCAGTAGTAGAACCAAAAATAATATCATCTACATATATCTGTACTAAAAGAATAGTGTCCTTCAAAGACTTTATGAAAAGTGTAGTGTCAATTTTCTCTTTTGAAAAATCTTTCTCAAGCAAGAAGTTGCTTAGCCGTTCATACCAAGCTTTAGGGGCTTGTTTGAGGCCGTACAGTGCTTTCTTTAGCTTGAACACGTGGTCGGAAAACTTATGATTTTCATAACCAGGAGGTTGTTTTACATAGACTTCCTCCTTAATAAAACCATTCAAGAAAGCACTTTTAACATCTATTTGAAATAATTTGAAATTTTGAAAACTTGCAAATACGCAAAGCATCCGAATGGATTCTAATATAGCAACAGGAGCATACGTCTCATCGTAGTCGATACCTTCCTCTTGGTTGTATCCTTGGGCTACTAGACGAGCTTTGTTGCGTGTGACTGAACCATCTTTATTTACTTTGTTTCTAAAAACCCACTTAGTACCAATAATCGAGTGATTAGCCGGTCTAGAAACGAGTTCCCATACTTGGCTCCTCTCGAATTGGTTGAGTTCCTCTTGCATAGCAGAAATCCAAAATTCATCATTGAAAGCTTCTGAAATGTTTTTAGGCTCAATTTGTGAAATAAAGGCAGTGCTAGCAATGGAGTCTCTTAATGATGATCTAGTAGTTACTCCTCGTGAAACCTCACCGATTACCAAATTTTCTGGATATGATGGCTTGAAGGAGAATTTCTTAGGCAAGCTTTCCAGAGAATTTGTTTCGGTTGTGGTATTCATTGGAGTAGATATGGATGGCTCAACATCATCATCAAGAGTAGCTGCTACACTGTTATCTTCATCAAAAGTCACATTTGTAGACTCTTCTACAATTAAAGAGCGTTTGTTAAAAACTCTATATCCCTTACTCTTGGCAGCATAGCCAAGGAAAATACCATCGTCAGCTTTGGCATCAAATTTGCCTAAGTTGTCTTTGGTGTTAAGGATAAAACATCTACAGCCAAAAACTCTAAAATAAGAAATATTTGGGGTTCTCCCAAACCAAAGCTCATAGGGTGTCTTTTTCGTAATAGGACGAATAAGTACCCTATTTAAAATGTGGCATGCTGTACTGACAGCTTCAGCCCAAAAGTATTTCGGAAGTGAAAACTTGTTCAACATGACTCTAGCCATATCGCCAAGAGTCCTATTCTTCCGCTCCACAACACCATTTGGTTGGGGAGTTCTAGGACAAGAAAACTCATGATCAAAACCATTGGAATCACAAAACTTTTCAAAATCAGAATTTTCGAATTCGCCTCCATGATCACTTCGGATTCGAGTGATCATGTAGCCTTTTTCGTTTTGAACTTTCTTGACAAAAATCTTAAAAACTGAAATAACATCACTTTTATAAGTAAGAAAGAAAACCCAAGTAAATCTTGAAAAATCATCAACAATAACAAATGCATAGAGTTTTTCACCAAGACTGGCTACTCTACTAGGACCAAATAAATCCATATGAAGTAGTTGCAGGGGTATAGTAGTGCTTACAGAGTTTATGGAATGGAAAGATGATTTGGTTGCCTTATTCAACTCACATTTGGCACATACGGTGTCCTTTTTGAATGTGATGTCGGGCAAGCCTCTAACTAGCTTCTTGGTTGATAGCCTGGATATAGTATCCATATTGGCATGACCAAGACGCTGGTGCCATAGTAGCCGTTCATCTTTGTGAGCATATAGGCATCTACCTGCATTGTTAGTATTCCCAGACAAATAGAAAATATAAATGTTATCCTCTCTTACCCCTTCAAAAGCAATGTCTCCTGTTGACCTATCATATATAAGGCATTTATTTTGTCCAAAGATAATGTCATAACCATGATCAGCAAGATGACTGATGCTGAGCAAGTTATGCTTTAACTCGGTCACTAGGCAGACATCCTTTATTACGGAGAGGGAGGATAGCCAATAATACCATTACCTATAATATACCCTTTTAGGTTATTTTCGAAGGATACATATCCTTCTCTCTTCATCGATAGTGACGCGAAAAGATGTACATCTCCTGTCATATGCCGCGAGCATCCACTATCGAGAATCCACTTACTCTTAGTTGAGGAGGGAAGGTCCACCTACATCAAGAGTAGATGTGACCTTTGATACCCAAGTTCTTGAGGGTCCTGAAGAGTTAGCTTTTGGAAACCATGCATATATCTTTTTATCAACTAATCTTCTGATTCTACATTGTGGTGTGTTTTCCATAAATAAATTTACTTTATTTATTGTGTTTCTGGGAAAATTACAACTGTAGGAATCCGATCTAGAAGACGATCGCTTTATCCCTTGGACTATGCGAAGAAGAAAAGCTCTTAAAATTTCAACATCAATTTAGATATCTATCTGTCCAATGAATGAGAAAAGAACTCTATTTATAGAGTCAAAAAATAACTGAAAAGATAACTGTCTTCACAACCTGTGCATAGTTGAAAATCACGCAGGATTTAACATATGCAAGGTTATGAGCAGTTACTGGACGTGGCCTGCAACTGTTGGACACATGGCAATCATGCATGAGTCGTGTGCAAGTTACAGGACACGCGGATGAGAGATTAGTGGCATGGCTTCCACGTACTCCAATTTGATGAAATCCACGCAGACTTGTTGAAGACGAAATCCACGCAAGCTTGTTGAGGACAAAATCCACGCAGACTTTGGGCAGAAAGCTTCAAAATACACGCAGACTTGGGGCAGAAAGCTTCAGAATCCACGCAGACTTGGGGCAGAAAGCTTCAGAATCCACGCAGACTTGAGACGGAAAGCTCAAAATATACGCAAGCTTGAGGCAGGACTGCCAGCTGTCTTGATTCGACGTGCCTTGACTGACACAAAATCTCTGACAGTGATTGCCTTGTCAGTCGCATTAAATGACAATAAGCTCTTTTGGTACGCCAACTTGATGAAGGCTGAGTCTTATTGAAGAAGATTTCGAAAGTCACGCAATAGTCGACTTTGATCTCTCGAGTTCCATGCATACGTGGCATACGAGGAGACATTCTTTGACTGTCGTGCTGTCAGTCATAATGACACTCTGACAAATGATGAGCTGTCTCTATGTATATTTGAGGAAATAGTCTGGTAGAACCCAGCATAACTTTTAAACATTGTCTTGATCAACTCAGCGTGACTTTTAGACTTTGTCCTGATCAACTCAGCGTGACTTTCATTTTTAAAGCCTACAAAACCCCCTTCAAAGTTTTCAAAAAATGATAAATTATTTCAAAATACTTTGAAATCGAGATGATAAAATGAATTTAGTCACGCTGAGATGACTTTAAAGAGAGATTTACTCCGAAATGATTGGACTGTTGGGATTCTGTGCGGTTAGGATCCCGTACAAAGCTCCTAAATCGAGGCAAATAATGATGTTGCCATTTGGAATTCTTCATGAGCCTATAAATAAGCCATAAATCACTTCTTTCCTTCTTTACTTGCTTTTTAGAGAGAGAAAATCCACAGAAGAGAAACTTCATCTTCCCCGACGAACTTCATCTTCCCCGACTTCTTCTTCTCCTTCTCAGCAGCAATGGCTCCCAAGAAAACCGACGCTCAGGCCAAGGGGAAAGCCCCTGCGACTTCCTCGCGTGCCACCACCGACAGACTCCCTCGACGCGAAGTCACGCATCCTCCTATGCAGCGTAAGTGATGGGGGGATACGAACTGTTGAAGATGACTTGATGAAGATGACTTTGATGAAGATGAACTCCACATAGAAATCTTAGGATCTTAAGACAAAATAATGAACTTCAGAAATATATCCCCCCTTCTTAGGACACAGGATATTAATAAAGTATGCCCCCTCTTTAGGGTCGGCCATACTTCACATCTTCGTGTTTACGAAGCTCTGTGTTTCACGCAAAGGAGCACGGCTCTCATGACTCTGCGTGATTTTTCATATGTTGGCAGGGATGTCAATGTTTGAATTATTCACGCAGATTTCATGACTCTGCGTGATTTTTCACATGTTGGCAGGGATGTCAATGTTTGAATTATTCACGCAGCTTTCACGACTCTGCGTGATTTTTCACATGTTGGCAGAGATGTCAATGTTGAATTATTCACACAGCTTCTGAGAGTCATCCTCTGGATAGATTAGTCTTGATCCGTCAGCGTATTTTTGTCATTTTCACTTAAATGTGATTCTGGCAATGATGCGTGACTTTTATTCTAATCTGTCTGGACTTTGCGTGAATTAATCACCTGCGTGAATAAATCATTCAGCGTGTCTTGATAGTATATCTGTCTGAAGTCTGTATGACTTATGAAATTTCCTTCGAACACTGTAATACATGCATAAGGCTTGTAGACATAGATTTTACTGAAACATATCTGACCTTATCTTCTTTTTTTTCTGTAGTGAACATCCGAAGTGAAGAGGCAGATTATGAAGGGCACATGAGTTTTTTATTTAAACATGATTTATCTCATGTACAATTTCCTCAGTTTGACCTTTCAGAAGCCAGACTGTCGTTGTTGGCAAATCAAGACCATACAACTCTACTCTGTCTGATGAATGGACAACCCTTTCAGAGTCTTGATTTGGTGTCCCACAAGAAACCAGCATTTCTGTTCGGAGATGCCATAGCACAGAAGTCACAACCAAAGGGCATCAGAGAGAAGGTGTGCTTCTATTTCGAAGGTGATGCAAAACAGCCCATGTACTGGCCGAAGGTTTCTAGGGGCTTATCTATCATGAGATTCATGCATGCCAGTTATCCCAGAAAGATGTCCTGGCACTTAGCAGAATATCAGCAGGCAAAGGCGAGCCGTATCATTTACAGGAATGAGGGATTCTTCAGTTCCCCAGAGAATCATGTATCCGTGTTTCGAGGTTTGAAGCCGGGATGCGTACCACCTGAAGACTCATCAATATTGATGCCATTCAGGATGGCCGTTTTGATAAACGAATTCATGGCAAACGAGAATGCATTCTACCCCACTGATTCAACGTCGAGGATGAACGGCTTAATGAATCAGGAGAACGTGAGGTGGAGGAATTTGGTCCATTGGGCTCTGAAGAATTTTGAGAGTGAGCTGAAGAAAATAAACCTTTATGACGCAATCGTTAATTCATCCTACGGCTTCAGGCCCAACCCCTTTCTGTTCCTGGCCTTGGTTGAGAGGTATAACCACAGGACGGGGACATTTATGACTCCCAAAGGGGAGATGGGCTTTGCCCTTCATGAGATGGAATACATCTCGCATCTACCTTCAGGCACACTACCATATGAAGAGTATGTGCCTACGACAGAAGAGATGAACTTTCTGTCAGAAAAGAACCCAGAGATGGTGCACCTGTTTGAAGAGATGATGTGCCATTTTGGCACATGTACTCTGTATTATAAGAGTTCTAAAGATGAAGCCGGCAACCACATCCAGAAATGGATGTCCTATCTTTTCATGAACCGTGAGAAGGATGAGAAAAAGATAAACGAGAAGAGATGGTACCAAATTAACAACTTCAAGCCTCTCTCTGAGAGTGAAATCATTTATCTGCTGGAGAAGTATGACTGCAAAGATTTCACGATCACTGAAGACTGGTATGAGTTTAAAGCTGGAACCACCTTCAGCTCGTATGTGAGACAGAGTGGAAAGATTCTGTCAAGAAATGGTCATTTAGCCGGATTCTTATCTCTTTGGTTAAGAAGATTCGTCGTTCCTGGCTCCAGCTCTTTGGACAGAATACATAGAGGCGTTATTTTTGCAGCAGTGCGCCTTATGTATGGTTATAAGATGGACTTATTATCAGCGATGACCTGTAGGCTGAACGCAGGTCTTCGGAATTTTGTAACCAATATGCTATCTGATCAGAGGAGGATGACTGATGAATTCCCCAGAATAGAGATGCCCTTCACATATCTATATGGTTTGCTTCTTCTCCACCATGACGGTCTGATACCTCCGGGAGCAGGAGGGAGTGACAGTCTCTTTTTGGAGAAGTACTCCGGGGAAACTTTCTGGAAGGTTCACACTCTTCCAGAATACAGAAATATTCTAAATCGAGCGTCACATTGGTCCATTCAATGTGTCCCTCCACCACTGGGTTATGAGAGCATGCCCTTGAATATGATAGACGGAGATCAAGGACAAAGGCTAGATGATGTAGCCTTTCAGTGGTTGCAGAGAATCCGGCCCTGTCATCTAGTATACCTCATGAAGAAATGACGTATCTGGAGCTGTATCTACCGAGCCGATTTGCCAGGCAATTCGGATATGACCAACTTCATGTTGGGAATGCCACCACTTGCCTTTCTGCTCGAGGAGGGCTTATTGACGGAGCTCGGGCCTGGAGATACTTTGCGGCTAGAGATACAAAAGCTGTATTCTCTATGCCTAATCCTTTATCCAGCACGGGGCGAAGATGCTTTACACATATGCTCGCTTCTATGTTTCGTCGAGCACTTTTATGCCGAGCTTCCATCTGAAGACTTTTGTTGCGGAAGACAACCCAGCTCCATCAAAAAGGTCGAAGAAGAAGATTGTTATTCCATGATTTTGTCCGAAACCTGAAGATGAGACAGCGGAGGTGGAGCCCCTATATGACTTATTTCAAGAGCAAAATTTTCCCGATGAAGTTCTTCCTCCCATATTTGTATCCCTTTCTAAGAGGAAGCGAAGTGATGAATCTGAGACAGTCTCCAAAAAGAGTACTAAGTCTCAGACATCTAAGAAGAAGAAGAAAGGGGTCTCAGTAACCGCCACTTCATCTTTAGGTGGCATCTCAGTTTACGAAGATGACGCCGCCGATAAAGACGAAGATACAGATGAAGACGATGCTCCTTTGATAACAAGGAGGTCGAGAGGCAAATACGTCAAGAAGACCGTCGGCAAAATGAAGGGCAATGCACTCCTGGAAACGATTATGAGTGGAGGAGTCTTGCCAGAGATCAATGAAGCGGCTTCTACTGAGAAAACAGAATCTGATTATGTTCATCTTTCGGCAACTTCAACTGAACAGACTGAGGTAGAGTCCACTCGAGCTCAGGAAACGACTGCTCCGACAACAAGTAGAGTAGCTACTGAACCCTTAGAAATGAGGATGATCCCATTTGAGCATGGGACAGAGGGCGTCATCCAGGCATTGGATGACCAGATTGAATATTCTGAAGAAGAACCAGCCCCGACGGAAGTTATGGAACAACCGGGAGTTCCAGAAACTCAGGTTGAAGAAAACATTTCTTTGGCCAGAGGAGATGAAGACGTGCCAACGTCTGAGCCATCAGCTGCTGATGACTTGTTGAAGAATGTTTGTAAAGACATCATTTTTCGAACTGATATTCCAGAGAAGACTGAACCGGTAGTCAATACTGAGCTTGCTATCATCACTGTTCCAGAGATTCATTCATCTCAAGGAATAGATGAAGATGTGAATATCATAGACTCCGGATCAGAGACTCATCCTGAAGCTGGGGATGAAAAAGAGTCTGAAGAAGAAGAAGAAGCTGAAGAAGGAGAGGATTGGCATGCTGGCACTTCTACTCATTATGATGAGGATAAAGTCAGAGGGAACAGAATGGAACTCAGCCCCGAACCTGCTCAATCTCCGGACAACGCTCCTACGCCTAGTAATTCTGGAGCTGAAAGCAGTCACATGAAGCAGGTGTCGGACACTATCATGGATCGGCTACGAGAAGACGCAAGACTCCCTCAACATATCGAATATGAACCTCAGCCTGGTAGAATTTTATTTCAAATTCTGTTTCTACTGTTTCTTTTTCTTTATATGCTGATTATTTTTTCTTTGACTGTAGGAACTGCTGCAGCAATGAGCTCGACTCATGCTCCACTTATCCAGACTGATGCTGATGAAGGGAGTTCGCACTTGCCAACTTCTCCAGTGGCACATACTTCCGTTCCCAGGATAGAGAACGTTCAAGCTTCTTCTTCAATGATGACAACAACTTCTGGGTTTGAGACTGGACTAGCAAGAACTCTGGGAATGTATTCAGAGATAATTTAATCATATCTAGATACATACTCCAGACGTTTCTTGAAGGACGAAGCTATGCCCTTCTCTGAGCTTCGAACTATGATCAATTTCCCGCTCATGGCGTTGCGACATGCAGGTTGCGAATCTCAGTGCATCTTCTTCGAACATCTCCTGGATGAGTTGGAAATAACTATCCGAAAATACTGGGAGACTAAGAAGGAAGACATTCATTCTTTAACGGTGGCTGAGATCAGTCAACTAGAGCATGAAGCCCAGTCCCAGCAAGCTGCATTAGAAGCATTTTTTGCCTCTTCTTCTGAGAAATTAGTAGAAAAGGGTGAAGAAATATTAGCTACTCGTCAGAGATGGAGAAAGATAAAGCATCCAAAGCTGAAGAGCTGAAGAAATTGAAAGAGGAGTTGGCTTGTCTTCAAGAGCGAATTGCTGTCATAGAAATAGAGCAAGCTGAGGTCATTGCTGTTTATATTTCTGAAGCCAAACGCTGTGAAACTCTTCAAAAGGAGCGAGAGCAGATGCAGACAGAGCAAATTGAAGAAGTTAATCGTCGCCAATCTGCTATTATCGCTTTTGACGAACAAATTATCGCTGTTGAAGCAGCAGAAAAAGTTCGAAAAGCTCATGAAGAGAAAATGAATGCTGTTCTTGATCATATCAGGGAGCTAATAACTCCTAATAAGTGAATCTTTTTCATTTTTACTTGTATTCAATGTTTTGATTCTGAATGGAAACAAACGAGAATTCTTGATCTGGTTTTTGGTTTTGCTGTTTTAGTAATGATATATTCATAGAAAATATGTTCAGAGGTAAATAATACATGACACATTTCAATAGAATAGAATATACAAACAAACTTTGTAATTCTATCAGATGATATTAAACCAGAAATGATCTTAGTTTAATACTGATTGGAAAAAATAGAATTCAGACATAAAAATATCTTTGAACCCAATTTTTCATGATCTTTGAACTCGAGAATCAAAAGACTAGATATCATTTTCGTAAATATGATACTGACATGGATGATGAACGATGATGAATCGTAAATGTATGTGGGATGAACGAGAAAACCGACAAATAATGGAATGAACGGATAAACCGTCAAAAATGAATGATAATGATAATGAACGGATGAATCGTCAGATGATGATGAATGAACGGGTGAACCGTCGGATGAACGGATGAACCGTCGGGCATTAATGAACGGGCGAACCGTCGGATGAATGTGATAAATGAACGGATGAACCGTCAGGCATTAATGAACGGGCGAACCGTCAAATGAATGTGATAAATGAACGGATGAACCGTCAGGAATTAATGAACGGGCGAACCGTCGAATGATTGTGATAAATGAACGGATGAACTGTCAGGCATTAATGAACGGACGAACCGTCGGATGAATGTGTCGCTTCATTATTTGAGGAACTTCTGCCTATAAATATAGCAAAAATCTGACAAGAACGAACACTTCTACTCTTCAACATAAAAATGTCGTCTGAAGAAGCGTCCAAGAAGGCTGAAATCGCCCCAAAAGTTCAGAAGGGCACTGAAGAACACCCTGTCGATCCAGTTCAGCCGAAGGAAGTAGAAGCAGGCGAAGGTTCGTTTGCACCCAAGCCACCACGAGACATTCTGGACTTTCTGCTTGATCCAGGAAGGATTGAAGAAGAGGAAGCCATGAGGATGGCTGCTTGCAAATTCCTCGTGGGTTCCAGCAAAGAAGTTCTCAGCTCTTTTGCTGATCGCGTTTTCGAGAAGGACGGCAGCGGTCCGCGTCCAAATGTAGAGTGGATGATAGTGACCGTCTTTAATATCATGTACTATCATATGATGAAATAACATTTGAATTTTATTTATGAACTTGAACTTCGTCTGATGATTTACAAGTATTTATATTTATACATAATACTTTTTAAGGAATTTGCCATTAATAGGCATCATAACAATTCGACCATCCAGTTCTGAGAGTTGATAAGCTCCATTTGAGAAAACTCTGCTCACAACATAGGGACCTTCCCACTTTGCATCAAATTTGCCTTTGCTCATATGAGTCATAGTCATAGGACGTCTGACTGTTAGAACAAGTTCTCCTTTTTGATATGCTCGAACTCTGACTTTTTTGTTAAAAGCTCTTGAGATTCTAGCTTGATAGAATTCGATATTATGTTGAGCAGATAATCGCTTTTCATCCAAAGCTTCTAATTCCTGAAGTCGAAGACGATCATTATTCTCGACGGTAAGTTCATTAGCGATTGCTATCCTTAAAGAAGGAATATGAATCTCTAATGGAAGAACAGCTTCGCATCCATACACCAGAGAGAAAGGTGTACATTTAGTAGTATTACGAACTGTAGTACGGTAAGCCCACAAACATTCACCGAGTTTCTCACTCCAATTACGTTTGTTAGTAGAGACAAACTTCTTTAAGAGTTTGATGATGGTCTTGTTGAAAGCTTCTGCTAATCCGTTAGCTGCCGGATTATATGCGGTAGAAGCCACATCGTTGATCAGATGATCGTCACAGAATCGAATAAATTTTTGGCTGACGAATTGTGGTCCATTATCATGAATAATGCGTCGAGGAACACCAAATTTGTAGATAAAATGATGCTTGATAAAATTGATGACATTGGAAGTTTTGACTTCAGATAAAGGAATAGCTTCGGCGTATTTGAAGAAATAATCAGTTATTGCGAGAATAAACCGATGACCTTTTGATGACGGCGGATTGATCGGACCGATAATGTCCATGTCCTAAGCTTCGAAGGGCCATGATGCTGCCGTCGGATGTAGAAATTCTGAGGGTTGATGAATAAAATCTGCATGGATTTGACAAGCTTTACACTTCCTTGCATATTCGATGGCATCTGATACCATAGTAGGCCAATAATAACCCATACGTCGAATACGGTCTTGAAGTTTTGGTCCAGGCTGATGTGCTCCACAAATTCCACCATGTGCTTCGCGAATAATTTGTTGGGCTTCGTCACCGGCAATACATCGAAGAAGTAAACCATCATAAGCTCGACGATATAAGGTTTTTGTAGTATGATTGTAATAGAATCTGAGTGATCGTCGTCTGATAGATGCGGCCTCACTCGGATTATCTGGAAGAATATCATACAATACAAAATCTAAGAAAGGAAGTCTCCAATCTTTATCCGTATTCTGAGTCTCAGCTGAATTACTGAAGATGAATTCCATGCTAGAATCAGATGAAGATGATAATGATTTACGACTTAATCTAAATCCTCTTATTGCATTGACATCATGAGATATTGATTCTTCAGTGTCAACTGGAAGTCCTAGAGTCAGGTTGTTTTCAAGATGAAATAATTCTCGATTGTAAACAACAATCATTTGTTGCCGTCTAATCGGAATAGCCAATACTGCCGCGAGATTAGCAAGAGCATCAGCTTCTGTGTTACATGCTCGCCTAACATGCTCAATGAAGAACCCTTCAAATGAAGAAGCCATAGATATAGCCGATCTATGATAAGGAACCAGATCTTGATGGCGAACTTCATAAGTACCCTTTATCTGATTGACAATGAGTTTCGAATCTCCATACGCTTCCAAATGTTGAATATTCAGGTGTTTAGCGAGTTGAAGACCAATAAGCAGTGCATTGTACTCAGCTACGTTGTTTGAACATGGTTGGTCGAGAGAATAAGCTCTTTGGATAGCAAGACCTTCTGGCGACACAAGAATGATTCCAACCCCAGCGACAATATCACCATTAGGACCTATTCTTGAAGCTCCATCAAAGAATAGACGCCAAGTAGGATCTTCTTCAGCAATTTGGTTTGAATCTAGGACTTCATCTGGGATTTCATCATAGAGTTTTGAATTTTTTTGGAATTGAATGAGCAGCCAGAAAATCAGCTAAAGCTTGTCCTTTGACTGATTTCTGAGGGATATAGTGCATATCATACTGAGCAAGTAAGATTCCCCAGTTAGCCAATCGAGAATTTAAAACACTGGATTTCTTCATCATGACCCGTATAGGATTGATCCTGGAAATGACATGAATGGTCTGGCCAATGATATAATGTCGTGTCTTTTGGACAGCGAACATCAAGGCTAGACATTCTTTTTCGACCGGTGAATATCGAGGTTCAGCTCCGGTCATAGTACGACTAAGATAGTAAATGGCTTGTTCATGACCATTTTTATTCTTTTGAGCGAGCAATGCACCCAATGAATGACTCATTGCTCGGTTATATAGGAGGAGCGGTATTCCTGAGACAGGAGGTACCAATACTGGAGGGCTTATCAGATATTGTTTTATATCATCGAATGCTTTCTGACATTCATCATTCCAGACAAAAGAAACACCTTTCTTCATAAGTTTATTGAATGGTCTGCAGCGTCCTGAAAGATTAGAGATGAATCTCCTGATATAAGCGATCCTTCCTTGAAATCCTCGTAGCTCTTTTAAGGTGCGTGGAGGACGCATCTCTTGAATGGCTTTGATTTTCTCGGGATCTACGTGTATACCTTTCGAGGTAATGACGAAGTAGAGAAATTTGCCACTAGAGACGCCTAAGAAGGACTTAGTAGGGTTCATCTTTAATTGATGCCGACGCATTAGATCAAATATAGTCTTCAAATCTTGGATGTGATCCTCTTTTTGTCGACTTTTGACTGCAATATCATTAACATAGCATTCGACTATTTTTCGTAAATGTTCACGAAATATAGTGCTCATGGCTCGTTGATAAGTTACTCCTGCATTCTTGAGACCGAATGGCATAACTGTATAACAGTATGTACCGATCGGCGTTCTGAAAGAAGTGTGTTTCTCGTCATCTGGAAATATTTTAATCTGATTGTACCCAGAATACCCATCCATGAATGACATCCGTTTAAACCCACATGTATTATCGATCATAACATCAGTAATTGGTAGAGGGAATTCGTCTTTAGGACATGCCGCATTGAGATCGCGGTAGTCTATGCATACTCTGATCTTGCCAGTCTTTTTAAGGACAGGAACTATATTAGCCACCCAATCGGGATGTTGTTCCTCTTTAATAAACCCAGAGGCCATGAGTTTATTGACTTCAGCTTCAATTGCATCCATAATGTCTGGACGAAATCGTCGCTGTTGTTGTTTGACCGGTTTAGCATTCGGCATGATATTGAGTTTATGAGTTGCGATTTGTGGATCAAGTCCTGGCATATCTTCATAACTCCAAGCGAAGACATCGATGTATTCACGAATAAGTTTGATCATGTCTTGTTTATCAGTTTCTGAAAGACTTTCACTAATGAATATTGGTTTGGGGGATCCCTCTTCACCAACATCTATTTGAACAAGTTTGTCTTCAGTCAGAGGTTCTTTTTGCTCGAATCGGAACTCCCATTGATTATCTAACTTTTGGGCCCATTGTTCTGATTCAGGTGAGATTTCAAACTCGTCTTCGTTCTCATCATTTTCTTCAGAACTGTCAATGGAGACCATGTTGGAAGACAGAATGTTGTAGTGGAAGTCACCGATACTTGTATCAGAATCCCAAGAGGTAGTACTAGAAGAATCAGATCTCTTATCTTCGTCAGATTTGGGATCTTCATGGACAGTATTGATAAAAGGAGTAGGAGCAATATAACCTAATCCATATTTTGTCCTCCCATATTTCAGAGGAGGAATCTGGACAGGCATTTTTCTTCCTTTTCCATCATTGAGGCCAGTTCTGAAGTCATAGCCCATATTTTTAATGATGTCTTTAGATTGCTGACTATAACGACGTAGTTGTAATCTTCCAGTATCATCGTTTTTGTCATTATCTTCTAAATCAGAAGGATTCTGGGGCTCTTTGTAGAAGAATATTGGAATGTCTCCTGGCTTTCTACTAGGAACCCGAAAATATGAAGTTTGTACTGATTCTAGGGATACGTCTGTATGAATAATATGTACAACTCCTATGGTTATCATTCTCAAGTCATCTAACAAATGCAAATAACTATGAACATGATTACACACATCAATATACTACAAAGATGGAGACTTTTCATTAAATTTAAAAGCAGCAATATTTACATTGGGAGAAGGCTGAGCCTTAGAAATCTTAGCCAAATCAATGACTAAAGGGGGAGAAGAAGAACGAGAAGAAGTTTTGTTTCGATTAAGATCGATAACAAATGGCTCAGAAGAGGTGAGCTTCCTTGAAGCCTGAGATGGAAGAGTAGTCCGCCCTCCAACAGGGATTACCAGAGTATCCTGTTTTATATGTGAAGATACATGAACTGTAGTATGCCCACTGACAGGAATGATCAGTGTATCTTGAATAGACGACTGAGGTAATGGAGAGATCCGTCCGCTCACTGGAATAATGAAAGAACCTTCTCCAGAGGGTTTAGGAGATTGTTGCTGAGTAGTTCGACCTTTAACAGGAATTATCAAGGTCTCACTTTGCGGATCCTCTTTCTCCATAGCTTGTATCACCCTTGTATACTCTTCTTTGTACATCCGAGAATCATTGAAATAAGCTTCAACCCCATGGAAAGGATTTATATCAGCAACTTCCTTTTGTACTCTTCCATTGCTGTCAATGTATTTAAAACACTGATGAAGAGTAGAAGGCACTACATTATTTTCATGAAGAAAGGGCCTCCCCAGAAGAAGATTATAAGATCCCACGATCTCGATCACATAGAAAGTGACTTTGGATCTGAAATCGCCTATCTGAAGTTTCAGATGAATCTTTCCCAAAGGCTCGCTTCGGCTTTGATTGAATCCCAGGATAGTAGTAACCGTCTTGGAAAGATTGTGAAGAGGGATTTTTAGTTCATCCAACAGACTCTTTGGCATTATACTTATAGCAGACCCTGGATCAATGAGGATACGATCTATCTTCATCGTATCGATATAACCGGTGTAGTAGAGAGGCAGATCATGTCGATTATCTTCCAGTAGCATGTCGTCTTGTGTAAAGGTGATATTTGGGATAATCTCCAATACACTGTTAGAATATAAGCAAGTGGCAGGTTCTTCATCTGGCTTCTTTAATTGTACAAGACAAGAGTCAGCCTGAAGAAGTGCCTCACTTAACGTCTCCCGAGTCTCTTTAGAAAGATGTAGAAGTTCAAAGAGGGACATTCTAGCTGGAGTATTAGCAAGTTGAGCTAGAATGTCGAAGTTATAAGGTTTTTGAAGTCCAAGAGGAGGGGACTTCTTGATTGGTTTATCAAATCAAGCCTGTTGCTTGCCTTTCTCAAGAGCTGTGGGCTTGGAAGGAGTAGGTTCAACCGGTGCAGTTGAAGGAACAGGTGCAGCGGATGATTCTTCCTCAAGAGGAACATCAGGAGCATCTTTGTCAGCAGGAGGGATATCAGGAGTATCCTCAGGACTCTTGGAATAATCCTTCAGATAAGGTTTTCCTGTTCTAGTAGCACCAGCAAGTGCTTCTTCCTTATCTTTTGATTCTATGTCGGGAGTAGATCCGAGAGAAGTCATATGACATGACTTAATCTTTCCAGCCTTCTTGGACTTTCGAGAAGTAGTCTTTTGAAGAGGAGGAGATTCAAAATATGCCACTTGATCAGGATGAATCCACATGATTTCTCCTGTTTCCATAGTGATTGGTACTAATCCTTCAGACTGTGGAGGAGGAATATTTACTATTTCAAGAGTTGCCTTGGGAATAGGAACGATCCCACTTTCAAGGAGTTGAGGAGGGAAATCTCCAAATTGCATAGAGACGACGTTGGAGGTGACGGTCTTCTCTTTCGGAGTAAGAGTGATAGCTCCAGATTTAATCATTTCCTGGATCTTTCCTTTCAGTACATAACATGTACGAACTATGTGACCCAACATTCTATGGTATGGACAGTATTTAGGATGATCCGTCTTACCAGCTTCATCAGGTTTCTTGATTTCAGGTAATTGTATTTTATTACCTTTCAGCAGACATTCAAAGATACCAAGGACATCATCGTCATCAAAAGAGTATTCTTCTTTGGGGCGAGGTGCTCTTGGTTGTTGAGTTGTAGAGGCAGGAGGAGTTTGAACAGTCGATGCATCTTTACTCTGAAGATTAACTTCAAGGGTTTCTTTTCCCTTGCGAGCATTGGATTTAGCATTATTATTAGTACTTTGACCTGTTTCTTTGGGAGTCATCTGCACTCCTAAACCTTTAAAAGTTTCAGCACTAATTTCTGCGGCTTTGGCACTAACTATGAAGGAAGGCCAATCTTGAAATTGAGTAGATTCTGTCCACATGCTGATGATTGGCAACAAATTTGATTTGCATGTGTCGATGGTGACAGCATCAGGAGTTCCAAGAGGCATCTTCAGAGCTTCTCTTCGAAACCGTTCAATGAAATCCTTTATAGTTTCATTATTTTTCTGCTTGATTCCTATAAGAGCAGACATAGTCATGTCATTGAGCCCTTCATAGAACCGTTCAAGAAACATTTGTTTGAAACCGGCAAATGAAGTAATACACCCATCCGGGAGACTTCTATACCATTCATAAGCCGTTCCTTTGAGACATCCGACAAACACCCGAGTAAGGAGGGCGTCACTTGGTTGCAGCTGGTCAGTCATCACTTCAAAGTGATTAATAAATTGACTCGGAGAAGTGGTTCCATCATAGAATGAGATAGTAGGAGGCTTGTATTTAGGAGGATACGATACTTGCTTCCATTCTATTGGATAAGGTTGCTTGATGCCTAACCTTTGTAAACCATCCTTCTGTTTGAATGCCTCAAATTGAGTTTTGAGATTCCTCAATTCTTCAGTAACAACTCTGGAAGATTGTGGAGTTGTAGCTTGTAGAGAATAGTTGGGAGGAGGAACGGCATTATAAGCACTACCCCCAGCTCCCGAGTGACTAGGATTTGGTTGAGCTTGTCCAGGGATATTAGATTGTACTGCTGGAGGAACTTGTACTGGACTTACACCAGTGTCAATTGGTATGGCATCTGGTACAGTCTGTCGATTTTGCAGATGGGTTTCCATGAGTTCATACATCGACTTCATAGTATCAGCCATAGATTTCATTTGCTGTTCCAAAGAAGCAATCCTTTGGTCTTGAAGAGTCACCGAAAAAGAAGGTTCATTGTTCAATTCAGTATTCCCATCCACCATATATGTTGTGACTGTACGAGGGATTGTTGATGAATTAGTAGATGTTGTATGTTCTGAATCATTGCTTTGTGTATCAAAGTCATTTGTAGGAGAATTACTCCCAGTAGGAAGAGGTGGGAAGTTAGATTCTCCAAGAAATTCAGAATAATCTTCAAAAACCGAAGTTCTTTGATTAGAAGCCATGACTCTTGATCTGGTGCCTCTATATACTCCATCTGGACTATCAGTTCTACCCCCAGTATCCCGAGAGGTCATGTTGACAGAAGCATACAGAGGTTCATTTTCATCAGGCATAGGTTCACACTGAATCCGATTGAAGACAGATTGTCATTTAGTTTGACATCTGCATTGCATTATGATTCTCGGTTGGAAGTCACATTCATAATCAGCGTGGTTATGATCCATCGATTGACATCTGCATTGAATTATGACTCTTGGCTGGAAGTCACATTCAGCATGGTCATGATCCATTGACACAGAATTATTCCTTCTCTTCTGTTGAAGGTGTTCTCGTAAATCTGTCTGTGAAGATTGAGGTACATCAGAGAACATTCTTTGTGTATTTTTAGGAATATATTTCCGGTTCTTGGGTCTTGATGACTCTTGATTATATAGAGAGTGATTAATCTGAGCCATATAATTTCTAGCATACTCTGCATCCGAATCTTTTATTTTCATTTCTGATTGGTGTGGTTTCTTAGCACCAGAAGTACTTCCCAAACGTGTTTGATTAAGTTTTGCTCTTAGATCAGTTGGAGGTAACACATTGGTTTTTGAAACTTGGAGTTTTCCTTCCATTGATCTGGATATTTGCAGAGAAGGAAGAGTTGAACCATCCCCTTGATTAGGAGTTGGTAACAGACCCTCTTTTATAGACAAATTCTGTGCCCAATTCGAAGAAGTCGTAGAAGAAGACATTAAGAAATGTTTCTTCTTAGACTTATTCAAGTTTTGAGACATAGAATGTCCAGAAGGAAGAGTAGTCAAAAGACCATCTCCTTTTCTTTGACTAACAAAACTGTCAGTCAAAGCTGTTTCTGAAGTAAACATTACAGGAGCAGAAGAAACAACTAAAGAGTTATTTCTTTTCGAAGGGACTTTGTGAGCCATTTGTGGAGGAGTTCTAACAAGACCACCCCCAGTTCTAGTAGAACTTGGCAAAGAAGAAGAGATAGCTAAAGAGCTATTCTTCTTAGATGTATATGGAATACACGCTGAAACAGGCTTGGTTAAAGAACCAGTGCTGTTAGCGTGACTTTTGAATTTAGAAATACACGCTGGAACATATTTGGCTAAAGAGCCAGTGCCGTCAGTATGACTTTTGAATTTGAGATTGCACGCTGGAACAGATTTGGCTAAGGAGCCAGTGCTATCAGCGTGACTTTTGACTTTGAGATTGCACGCAGGAACAGGCTTGGCTAAGGAGCCAGTGCTGCCAGCGTGACTTTTGACTGCTGTCGTCTTCGAGCACACAAGAGCGTGCGTGCTTGCAGTAGAGTCCTTGCCAGTGTTAGGAGTAGACGCTGTGGCAGAAACTTCACCATTAGTTGCCAACAGATTTTTAGGGACGTAGACAGATCATCTCTTCGACTTGGCAGTGGTGATGGAGGCTGAAGTGGGCTTGCCACCCTTAGCCCGCTGCATTTCTTCGTAGGCGAGTTGATCGAATTGGATCGATATCACCTTCTTCGTCGAGCCGACTGACGAAGTGTCGCATTGAGTTGTTGCCATCTCAGAAGAGGAGATGGTTTTTCCCAGCAGAGTCGCCAATTTGTTTTCTATAAATAAATTTACTTTATTTATTGTGTTTCTGGGAAAATTACAACTGTAGGAATCCGATCTAGAAGACGATCGCTTTATCCCTTGGACTATGCGAAGAAGAAAAGCTCTCAAAATTTCAACAACAATTTAGATATCTATCTATCTGTCCAATGAATGAGAAAAGAACTCTATTTATAGAGTCAAAAATAACTGAAAAGATAACTGTCTTCACAACCTGTGCATAGTTGAAAATCACGCAGGATTTAACATATGCAAGGTTATGAGCAGTTACTGGACGTGGCCTGTAACTGTTGGACACATGACAATCATGCATGAGTCATGTGCAAGTTACAGGACACGCGGGTGAGAGATCAGTGGCATGACTGCCACGTACTCCAATTTGATGAAATCCACGCAGACTTGTTGAAGACGAAATCCATGCAAGCTTGTTGAGGACGAAATCCACGCAGACTTTGGGCAGAAAGCTTCAAAATACACGCAGACTTGGGGCAGAAAGCTTCTGAATCCACGCAGACTTGGGGCAGAAAGCTTTAGAATCCACGCAGACTTGAGACCATGTCACGACCCGCTCCCGAATAATCGGACACGAGTCGGACACGCCCAGCCTTCGTTGTTAGACACGACGAAGTAAGCTGTACTAAGCTAGGGAAAACTAACAGATAATCATGAAAGTATAGAATCACAGCATCTAAAAATGTATCCCAGAATGATCACCAATCCACAAATCCAGATATCATAATGTACTAGAATCAACAGGAATGAAAAGTGCTATGAACTCTAAAGTCAATATCTCAAAGTAAAGCTAAGCAATCTAAACCTGAAGCCTCAAGCTAAGCCTCATCCTGCTCAGCTAAATCCCGGGCTCTGGCCCATAAAGTAGAATGATAAATCCTGCAAGTATACCTGCAACTTATCCAGTCAGGAGCGGAGCAAAGTACAATTCTAGGTAAAGAACAATAACATCATGATATGGAAAGTAAATGCTGAAAGAACAAGAAAGAACAAGGTATGTAAAAAATAGGAAGAATGTGAACTACTGCTATAAAGATACATGAAAGATCACGACTATATAAAGATACAGGAAAGATCACGACTATAACTAAAATCAAGATCAGGATCATAGGAAACTAATGTAAGAACAAAATCCTGAACATGTGTGTTATAAATTTGAAATACTTCTATGATATGTGACCGGCTATGGGTAAGATCATGAAAGAACATGAAAGATCCTGAAAGATCATGTAATGGTACGGCTTAGGACCCACGTGCACTGTGCGAGGCCTAAGCTAAAGATCATGAATAAGTATCCGGGTTTGGTCACATATCTAGAGTATTTTCCCCACCCCAAGATACAAGTAAGATCATGAAAGAACAAGCCAGAAAAGATCATGAACGTGTCGCAGTGTGTCAGCAATAAAGAACAAGAAAATGCACTGATCAAAACCATAGAATGTACTTGCCTTTGCTCCGGGAAGATCGGGAATAGGAAGATAGTAGTCTCTATGTTCACCTGAATTTGATAATGATGTGTACAAGTTGGTTAATGTCTAATCTATGACAATTGATTAATATCTAACCATTAATATACTAGTTAATTTAAGTCTAATAAATATTAAGAATTAATCCCACATGCTCAGCCCTGTATATTACAAAGCTCTCAGCAATTAATGTACATATATATAAAGTTTACCAAACTAATCACTACTACATCAATTTAAACTTTACTTCAACGGCTAGAACTCAGCTTAACGAACAGTCCTCTAATCCCTGGCCAAAATCAGAGCAATGAACTCCATCAAAACATATCCATGAATTCACACATTTGGACCCACTCAACCCATCAAGCTAGCCGCACATGAGTTTTGGCAACTATTTCCTTCTTGACTCAATTAATGGCAGCCTTGCCACAAAGACTCACTCAAACTAGCCCAAATACTCAGTCATGATAGTCACACCACAGAATGAAGCTCCCTGTACCAAAATCTCCAAAGTAAATGTAACTAGCTATTATCATATATAAAGTGATTCAGGGTTTGCATCAATCCATGTTTGGACTTTTAGCTCAGCCCCAAAGCTTCACATGATTTGTCATAACCTCTCAGGACTCCAAATCTATTCAACAGAAAAAAGAGCAAATGGTTTAGGACCCAGTCAACCAACTGCCAATACTACTGCCATCCCAACAACCTGTTTAATATACAACTGCCATCCCAAATCGAACTTCTATACCAAGTCCAACCAACAGCAAAAGGAAAGAAACTCATATACACTTACACTATTTGGTTTGTCATGCTACTCAACTTTAATTGAATTTCACCAATTTAAGCATCACTTCAAAATATAATTCAAAAATGAATATTCAGAACTTAGCAAACTAACTATAACATTATACAACTATATTGCAAGATCTCTACAAAGTACCATTCAATTCCATCAAGCAGGCAGAGTCAAGGGTCGACAAGTCTTCCAACCATCAACTACAGTACTGGTCCAGCTTCTCTATGCCACACTCGGACACGCACGCTAGATACGTACCCGTACTCAGACACGAATGCCATCATATATACGAACATCATTAGGCACGCACAAAGATGGACACGAATGAACCCACAAATATCCATTCCTGATCCCGCACAGCCCTACTTCATCGTTCAATTCCTGGCACCTTCCCAACTGGACACAGATCCAAAACTGGACACAATACCCTACGTTTCATGTATTCAACACTGAGTCCCAAAGTCGAACACAACACAGCACACAGAACTGGACACGCACACTAAATCAATTCCCAAGACCGAGCCCTGTACATACTACTATCAATTCAGATACCAATTCTTGTTCTCCAACATTAATAGAAATAGATTAATACTTGAGAAAGATCCGATGTAGCGCAATACCTAAGGAGTCGGATACGGTTCCTCTTCGTGTCCAGAGTGATCCCGAGTCCTTCTGCAGCATTGTGTCGAACAGTTCCAGAGCAAAG
The DNA here is from genome assembly GCA_029216955.1 of Iris pallida. Lineage (NCBI taxonomy): Eukaryota > Viridiplantae > Streptophyta > Magnoliopsida > Asparagales > Iridaceae > Iris > Iris pallida. Next base: position 12,320,809 of record JANAVB010011800.1, read on the forward strand.
AAAAACAAGAAAATAAACTCAGATCCAAACACAGTAGGTTCTACTGAAAAAGCTACAAATCGCAAATTGATCGATCCAATCGACCGATCCGATCAAACCAGATCCAAAAGAGAAACAAGAGAAGAACGAGGAAAAACTCACCGCCTATCCACGTTCTGGAGTCCTGAAGCACAGCTAGTGACGTCGAGCTCCTCGCCGAGGGTTCTTTGTTGAAGACGAAAGGTTCGTTGGAGAAGAAGACCCGGCGGAGTAAGTCGATGATGCGGTGGTGACGAGAAGGACGATCAAAAGAAGCTCGACACCGTTCTACTGGAGGAGAACCGCCGGAGGAGCTTCTTGCATCGTCGTTGTCGAGGAATCGGTAGCGCCGCTGGGGAAAACGGCTCGCCCACCGTGCGCCGCCGAGAGAAGCCGCCGTAGAGGGAAGACGAGTGCCTATCCGTCGCTGGAGAAGCAATCTACCGCCGTCGCCATTACCGGCTCCAAAGAAATTAGGGTTAGGGTTCGGGAATAAATTGGGGAGAATGAGGGACTGGGGAGATTTGGAAATTTCGAGTAGTGGGTTTGACAGAACTCTATTCTCTCTCTCCCTCAAGTGTTTATATAAAGTAGGATGTAGGAAAAGAATATTTGTAAAGTTAGGAATCAACAATTAGGTAATTACAAACTACCTCCAGAAGTTTGTTAGGGAATTAGTTATGGTTGTTGGAAAAGTTGTTAGAATCTTGGAGAATACTCCAAGTTAGTTGCTAGAACCCTCTCTTAAATCCTGAAATAACAATTATCTCCTTAATTCAAATATAATGAAAACTAGTGATAAGAAATCAAGGTAAATTGAAAGTAATAATTTCTAAAATTCTAGAATATCATGAAAGAATTAAAAAAAATTAAATTTCATAAAATCGAGAAAGCGGGGTTACAGACGAAAAGCTCAAAATATACGCAAGCTTGAGGCAGGACTGCCAGCTGTCTTGATTCGACGTGCCTCGACTGACACAAAATCTCTGACAGTGATTGCCTTGTCAGTCGCATTAAATGACAATAAGCTCTTTTGGTACGCCAACTTGATGAAGGCTGAGTCTTATTGAAGAAGATTTCGAAAGTCACGCAATAGTCGACTGTGATCTCTCGAGTTCCGTGCATACGTGGCATACGAAGAGACATTCTTTGACTGTCGTGCTGTCAGTCATAATGACACTCTGACAAATAATGGGCTGTCTCTATGTATATTTGAGAAAATAGTCTGGTAGAACCCAGCGTAACTTTTAAACATTGTCTTGATCAACTCAGCGTGACTTTTAGACTTTGTCCTGATCAACTCAGCGTGACCTTCATTTTTAAAGCCTACATGGTGATATGTGTCCATGTAGACCACAATAAGTGCATGTAGCATTCCTATTTACATTAGGAGCATGTTGATGATGTCTATAAGAATATTGATGATATGTAGAATTAGCATGGTGATATTGTTGATAAGGCATGGCATGATGATGTTGTCTATATGGCATGGCATGATGATGTTGTCTATATGGCATGGCATGATGAGATTGTCTATATGGCATGGCATGATGAGATTGTCTATATGTGGAGTGATGTTGATTGTGTCTTTGTGCAACATGATGATGACTGTATCTACGTGTAGCATGATGTTTATGTGACATATGATGATTATTTCTACGTGCATGAGGTTTGTGAAAGTGTGTTTACATGTAAGCATGATTGTGAGCAGCATGAGTATGACATGGTTGACTAGTATGAGTAGTGTCATGCTTTGTGTGTGTCTCATGTGATTGGGTTTGAGGTTGAGCAACCTGTTTTCCCAATTTAGTCTCTAGTTTCTTAGAGACAGCTTGCAATTCAGTAATCTTAGCATTCAAACCATGCAACTTAGTAATAGTAATCTTGTGTCTATTTTTTTCTTCTGCAAGCTCCGTGTTGAGTGTTGTGATTTCTTGTGTTTGTTGCTCAATACGTGCCTTGGCATCATGTAAGCTTATTTTAAGCTTAGATACCTCATCAGTGACATCCGTGGGTGCCGTGTCTCTAATATTATCAAGTAAAAGAGAAAGTCTTTGTATTTCAACTTCATGACTTTTGATTTTGTTCTTGGCTTGTTTGTATTTACCAATGACCTTTTTATGGTCACTAAGTAAATCAGTGAAAGCATCGCCAAGTTCATCAAAAGTGAAGTCATCAAGAGTTTCGATAGATACCTTGTCGGATGTTGCCATTAGGCAAACATTAGCCGTATCTTGAGGAGAGTTCTTTTCTTCCTCGGAGTCACTAGCATCGCTTTCATGCCAAATGCTTGTGTTGGCATATTTCTTTGAAGAGGTCTTCTTGTATGGCTTCTCATAGCGGTTGCTTTTCTTTGAGAATGGACAGTCTTTTCGGACATGTCCCGTCTTCTTGCAACCGTAGCAAGTAGGCTCTTCTTCTTCATCTTCTTGTGGTTCCTTCTTTCTTGGTTGAAGCGAAGGAATTTCTTGAAGTTGCGAACCATGAGGGCTTGATCATCATCTTCTGAGTTGTCGTCATCCGTCTCTTCGGGTTCAGCCCTCCTTCAGTGAGCTTTGAGTGCGATCTCCTTAGCCTTAGGAGCAGGCTCTTCGAAGTCCTTGAGGTCAAGCTCATGAGTCATTAGCTTTCCCATCAAGGTTTCCATGGACATGGTTGTGAGATCGTTTCCTTCTATGATGGCTGTCACCTTATGGTTCCAAATTTTTGGTAACCCCCTAAGTAGCTTGCGAATCTTCTCGTGATTTAAATATTGCTTCCCAAGCGAGGACAGGGGGTTGATGATGTCGAGGAATCTTGTGAACATCTGCGTGATCGTCTCATTTGGCTTCATCTTGGAGGCCTCGTATTCCTGAGTGAGACGGCTTATCTTTGATTCCTTGACTTGGGTGGTTCCTTCATGCATCACTTCTAGAAGCTTCCATACTTCGTGGGATGTGGTGCATGTGGATACCCTGTTGAACTCATTCCTGTCTATAGCACAGAATAAAGCATTAATAGCTCTCGCGTCTAGACTTGCCTGTTTCTTCTCCTCGTCAGAATATTTGTCATGTGATTTCTCAATGAGATCACCGTTGACAACTATCCTGGCGGGCTTTTTGTAACCGTCAGTGACGATAGTCCACAGGTCAAAGTCTAGAGACTTGAGATAAAAAGTCATCCTTGTTTTTCAATACGTGTAGTTAGTTCCATCAAATAGGGGAGGCCTATGAGTGGACTGTCCTTCACCGTGATTGGAAATCAAGGATTGTGTGGTTGCCATGGATCAGCTCTAGGATGTAAATCCTTGTAAAGAGAACAGAGCTCTGATACCAATTGAAGAACAGATGGCAACTCTAGAGGGGGGTGAATAGAGTTTATAGAGATAATATCCAATTAAAAATCAACTCTATCACAATTAGAACTAATCAGAGTAAATGCAGAATTTAAAGTGAGAAGCAAGAGAGCATACGCAAACACAGCCGATTTTAACCTGGTTTCCCTCGTGGAGGACTAGTCCAGGCCTGAGAACTCTAGCTCAGGATTAAATCCACTATTTATGAAATAGTAGTTTACAACCCGTGCCTTTTCTTCAGAAGAGCACGTCAACTTCTTACAGAGAATCGCAGTGGCGATTTGCTTAGAATTTTCCAAGCGACTTCTTCAATTCTTGTACAAGACTCCTAACTGAGAGATGCTGAGCACTCGAGACTTAGGAAGCTTGTGGCTAGTAGATGGGAAGGATATGGCTTATCTGAGCTTCAAGAGAGAAGAGAAGAGAAGATTGGATGATTTGAAATGAGAGAATTCTTGCCCTATTTATAGGGTTTTTGTAGGCAGAATTCGGGTAGGAAATTTCAAATATTTGGCCGTTGGACAACTTGCAACCAGCTAACCCTAAAATTAAGGTTGCTGATTTTTAGGGGACAGAGTTCGGCCCGAACTCTGTGTGGAGGCAGAGTTCGGCCCGAACTCTGTCTCCAGAGCACAGAACTAGTTCTTGGGGATCAATAGACATTTTCTGGATGGTGGAGTTTAGGGATTATTGGGTAGGCTATAGGTCAAGTCTCAAGAGCTTAGCATGACACAGTTTACATCAATCTAGACTCAATAAAAGTATAAAATACAGACTCATATACAACTGAAATGCAAAGACTGCGCTGTCGTCTGTCTTGAGCTTGATGTAGACGTCGTGTGTCGTATTGAATTATTACAAGTATTATTTAGTCAATGTTATTAATATTTGGTTGACTGTGACTTTGTGTCAACAAAGGCTACTTGCATGTTCTTCCAACTTTAAATTACAAGATTACTACATTAGGTTAAATAAATCACTAACCTCATTGCGGCCAATGTTTACAGTCTTGGTTTAAATTACAAGATTACTATAAGTAGCCTTATAGTTTCTGCCTCGCCAGTCGAATGGCTTAATTGCCAAGTATCGGAACGAATGGCTCAGAACACAACCCGAGATTCATGCTAGCATACATTAGTGAGTTCATCTTGATTATGTTACGTCCTTCAGATACTAGATACGATAAGAACATAGATGATTCATACTAATGTATGCTAGAATGAATCTTGGCTTGTGTTCTGAACCATCCGTTCTGATCAAGCATCTTCCATCTCCTCTCCTCCACCATGGCTCTGAACCAATCTGCTCCTCCCTACTTCCTTTCTTTTTATTTGACTCTCTCAGCCACATATGACATCCAGCTCAAGTGTAGAGTCGGGAGAGAAGAAGTGGGCAGAAAGAGGAGGGGGAAGCAGCACAGCCGGAGACATGACCCGGAGGAAGTACAGAGGTTTTCTTCAACAGACGTAGGAGAACTATAAGGATATATCTTTTCACAACATATCACCTTGTCAAAGACCCTTAATTTGACAACCATGTTACCGCGGTGTCGGAAGACTAACATGTCATAATTTTCTAAGCCGTGTGTTTTGACATAATCCTCCAAACTCTTTCCTACTATGTAATAATGCAAGATTACTACATAGAAGGAAAGAGTTGGGAAGATTATGTCAAAACACACGGCTTAAAAACTTATGACATGTTAGTCTTCCGATACCGCGGTAACATGATATTCACATGAAGGGTCTTTGACAAGATGACATGTTGTGAAAAGATATATCCTTATAGTTCTCCTACGGCTGTTGAAGAAAACCTCTGTAATTCCTCCGGGTCATGCCGTCGGCTGTGCTGCTTTTCCCTCCTCTTCCTGTCCACTTCTTTTCCTCCGACTCTACACTTGAGCTGGATGTCATATGTGGCTGAGAGAGTCAAATAAAAAGAAGGGAAGTAGAGGGAGGAGCAGATTGGTTCAGAGCCATGGTGGAGGAGAGGAGAAGGAAGATGCTTGATCAGAACGGATGGCTCAGAACACAAGCCAAGATTCATTCTAGCATACATTAGTGTGAATCATCTATGTTCTGTACATATGGTGTAGTATATGTTCTTATCATATATAGTATCTGAAGAACGTAGCAGAATCAAGATGAACTCACTAATGTAATACTAAGACATCATCTACTACTATATAAGATATAGTGATAGGTTGTCGTATCATCATTGCCGAGGGATGAGGGTCGGAGGACAGTCAACTTTATCTATGGCTACATAGTTTCTGCCTCGCCAGTCGAATGGCTGCAGGGACTATGTCCTGATCACCATGTCGTACCGTAGACTAATGCAAATGGAGCTGGAAATATCCGTCGCTAACCGGTCACTAGTCCGTCGGTAACTGAGAATTTTTTTGAAAAAAAATTGCAGCACTTTTCCTGTTCACAAAAATATGCATAAACCAAACCAATATATAATGCATACCAATTATCCAACAACCACATATACCAAATATACACATACGAATTTAATACACACCAATTATCCAAGAATCATATAGACCAAACCAAATTAATATAAAATAGACATCAATTATCCTGAAGAGTAACCTAATATCCGTCGTTATAATTCGATTTATCTTTTCCCTCCTTTATCTACGGATATATAGTTTCTGCCTCGCAGTCGAATGGCTGCAGGGACTATGTCCTAATCACCATGTCGTACCGTAGATTAATGCAAATGGAGCTGGAGCCAAAATACAGAAACCAAAATACAGAATCAAATCCCTGGGACGGATGGCTCAGAACACAACCCAACCGGAGAGGATACTCTAAGAGATCCATCCGAGTAGGACGTATACTCTGAGAGATCACCTTTACAAGAATGATATCAGTAGTAGGATTGAGTGCTGGAGGGGATATTATCAGAGTATACGTCCTACTCAGATGGGTCTCTCACCGTTACTATTTTTTTCTGACAGCATGGTGGATGTGCTCCGTCAACAGATTCTTGCTCCGAGCCAAAACTTTTTCCCGGAGCTCAAGTGGACATTCTTCGTGTAGAGCTCGAGTGAGAGGTTCCTGACAGCATGGTGGTCTCCTTTGTTAAAGTATCCGTGCTCGTCCCACAACCAATGTGGGATGAGCACGGATACTTTGACAAAGGAGACCACCATGCTGTCAGGAACCTCTCACTCGAGCTCTACACGAAGGATATCCACTTGAGCTCCGGGACAAAGTTTTGGCTCAGAGCAAGAATCTGTTGACGGAGCACATCCACCTTGCTGTCAGAAAATAGTAACGGTGAGAGACCCATCTGAGTAGGACGTATACTCTGATAATTTTCTCTCCAGCACTCAATCCTACTACTGATATCATTCTTGTAAAGGTGATCTCTCAGAGTATACGTCCTACTCAGATGGATCTCTCAGAGTATCCTCTAGTGATAGGTTGTCGTATCATCACTGCCGAGGGATGAGGGTCGGAGGGCAGTCAACTTTATCTACGGATTCATAGTTTCTGCCTCGCCAGTCGAATGGCTGCAGGGACTATGTCCTGATCACCATGTCGTAGTCTAATACAATCCAGAGATTGACACAGTTCTAGTTCATATATGTAGTCCAATACAAATAGTCTAATACAAAAACAACTCAATACAAATAGTCCAATATAAATAAGTACTAATAGCTAATGAGAACCACGCTGCTCACGCAGACGCTCAGTGATACGATCACGCAACCACCTCGAAAAAGCAAGATTTTTGGCGTGAGGAGAGATGTCATCCCTTGCAAGGACTGCTTGAAGAGAACTCCCGGTCTCACTAGCTTCCGGTGCTGGATGAATAGAACCCCCGGTCTCACTAGCAACCGGTGCCACTTCCTCCTTAACTGTAGGAGGAGCCACCTCAGCATTCACTATTTTCCTCAAACGATGTGCCGCTCCTCGGGTCATGGATGCAATCTGGTAAGATCGATAGTCACAAATAATATAATTGTTACATAAGCAAGCTAACTAAAGGAACCATCATGTAATTTGAGTACATTTTCGAAAGCCGATAAAGTATAAAAAATTTGATTTTTTGCCAAGTGTGAGAATGGATGGCTCAGAACACAACCCAAGATTCATTCAAGCATACATTAGTGTGAATCATCTATGTTCTGTACATATGGTGTAGTATATGTTCTTATCGTATCTAGTATCTGAAGAATAAAACAAAATCAAGATGAACTCACATAATGTAATACTAAGACATTATCTACTACTATATAAGATATAGTGATAGGTTGTCGTATCATCATTGCCGAGGGATGAGGGTCAGAAAACAGTCAACTTTATCTACGGCTACATAGTTTCTGCCTCGCCAGTCGAATGGCTGCAGGGACTATGTCCTGATCACCATGTCGTACCGTAGATTAATACAAATTGAGCTGGAACTGGAGCCAAAATATAGTACTACTTCACCATGTCGGACCATTTTACTCACTCTCTCTCTCCTCCCCCCTCCGGCGCTCTCATACTACTAATTCCTATGTGTTTTAAGTGTAAGAACGGATGGCTCAGAACACAACCCAGAATTCATTCTAGCATATAATAGTGTGAATCATCTATATTCTATATACATATCATGTAGTATATGTTCTTATCGTATCTAGTATCTGAAGGATATAACAGAATCAAGATGAACTCACTTAATGTAATACAAAGACATCATCTACTACTATATAAGATATAGTGGTAGGTTGTCGTATCATCATTGCCGAGGGATGAGGGTCGGAAGACAGTCAACTTTATCTACGGCTACATAGTTTCTGCCTCGCCAGTCGAATGGCTGCAGGGACTATGTCCTGATCACCATGTCGTACCGTAGATTAATGCAAATGGAGCTGGAAATATCCGTCGCTAACCGATCACAAGTCCGTCGCTAACTGAGATTGTCACATACACATATGTATATCACAGCTAGATGTATAGATATATACATCTATACAGAAGCACTCAACTGATAGAACTCGCACTGTCCTTGAGACAGTGAACATATATATACACCATGAATCCAAACCCCATATTCATATTTACTAATCCAAACACCACCAAACTAATGGAACACCCAATATGGATAACACATTATTTAGCCAATATATAAACTCAGATGAATTTGAGAAGCAAAGCCACCCGCCGCCCCCGACCAAAGCCCGCCGCCCCAAGCTCACCGCCCAGTCCAGTAGTTCGGTTGCATATATATATGAACAGTGCTTATGGTTGTGCGTCGGTTGCAAATAGCCCCGACGCCCCCGCCCCAAGCCAGCCGCCCAGCCCCCGACGCCGTCGCCCCAAGCCCACCGCCCATCCTTCGTGTAAAACCCCTAAATTTCTACTATTTTTTCTTTTGCATGGATTTAAAATTTTGTATTGTACGTCACGTAATCGTATTTTACGTCGCGCACGAACTTTTATTTTTGCTCGACGAGTGCGAATATGTGCGAGCGTACATATTTTAGAAAAACAATTATTTTTTATTTTCTTACACTTTCAAAATATTATATAGAATTAGCATTCTTGCCATAAAAAGTCTATTGTTTTTAGCAGTTATTAATAATAAAATTCTTCGTGCAAAAATATTTATTTCATAAATATTTATTTATTTTAAATAATAATGTATTTTCGAAATTATTTAATATTAATATTTTATTATTCAAAAAAGATTTATTATTCAAAAAGATTTATTATTTTCAAAATTTATTTATTATAGTATTTTTTGGAAAACATATTTTTGAAATATTTGTGACAGTTTAAATTTTGATTTGATTCCATGGATACATCTAAATAGTAAACTATCTATATTTTAAATTGATTTGATATTAAACTAAAAGTATTTAATTTGATTTTAATTAGATTTGGATTTGATTTGATTGCTTTTAAACAAAATATGGAAATATCTAAATTAGGTTTAATCTATTCCTAATCCTATCCCAAGTGGGAATTCCCACATCCTATAAATATAGGCAGGTATTCCTCCACATTATTCATCTTCCATGAATTCCTCTACAAATAAATTCCACCATCCACAAGTGCAGTGCCTCGTGTCCGTGTTCGTGTCCATGTCCGCTTTCCATTCTTATTCCATGATATTTTACATATACAATTTACCATTTCTGTGTCGACAATCTCCGACACCAATATATTCCTAAACCTATCCTGTCCCCGATCTCCGCCGTGCCTAACGTCCGCACCCTCGACATCGTTGCCCTTCTTCTTCCCGTCTCTACCACCATCATCGCCACTACCAGCACACCCTCGTGTCCTTCTCCCCGTCCATAACAACCAGACCACATAGCAGAACCATCTCCTTTCCTCCGACCACCGTTGCAGTAGAGTACCGCGGCCCGATCCCATACCCCAATCGCCAGATCCACTCCGGTGCCCTCACCATGGTGACCCGACCAAACCAACCACGTCCTGCACCATGCCACCCGACAGCCCAACCCCCAAGACCCCACAGCCTTCTCGCCACCATCACAGGATCACCTCCACCACCATCACCAAAATTACCCCCACCGCCCATGGTCTCTGCAGCCCACCTCGACCCACCATCCGCCATGGCTCATCCCGACACCACCACAACTCCGGCCACCCACCCAAACTATCACCACCAATAGAAACCAGAAAGGAAAGAAGCAAAAAAAAAATCAAAACCCTGACTCACACCCCTTACCTACGTCCGCCGCCGCTCTTCCCGTGGACTCGCGGGCACCACCGCGAGGCCGCCGTGCCGGCGAACCACCCCGTACTCCGTAGTCGCCGAGTCCACGCCAGCAGTGTCGTCCTCCGGCGACCGCGCGCCGGAAACGGGCTCCCTCCGCCGAGTCCCGGCGCGTCCCCCCGTCAGCCCTATTAACTCCGCCGCCGTGTCCTCGCCGTCTGATGCGCGCGGCCCGCGAGCACAACCACCGTTCACCGCCGCTCCGATCGTCCCGATCTGACAAACCTCTGCCGCCTACACCTTCACTATCCCGCCGGATCCGACCATCTCACTCCACCCCATCCGCCGGGCCGCCTCCCTCGCGCCGCCGGAGCAGGGAGCTCCGCCGAGCCGTAGAACCCCGCGCGCCGCGCCCCACTTTCCCCTTCTCCGACCTTCACTCGCCGCATCCGCCTACTTCCGCTCCTCTCCTCCGCTCGCCGACCGATGATCCGCCGCCACTCCTCTATTCCGACCACCGGCTTCACCCATCCCTCACTCGTCCTCTCTTTTCCCAGAAACCCCCAAAATTTTTCTGTTCTCTCTGTACACACTCTCTCTCTCTCTCTCTCCCTGTTTAAACGGGAAGAGAACAGTTTTTTACTGTTAAATTTTTTATTAATATTTTCTTAAGTATTACTGTATTTTTTATTATTATTATTATTTTACTATTATTACTATAATTATTAGTATCATTATTATTATATTTATCTCCATTATCATTATTATTATTACTATTATTATTGCTAATAGATACATAAAATTTGTTTATATTTTAAAATATATATTAAATTTAGCATTGGAATTTGAAGTTAGGATTTGGCTTTTTAGACCATTTTATACTTAAAATTTTCTTATGGGTGTTGGCCTAAAATAATTTATTAGGATTTCAAAACCTATTATTTTCTTCAAAGTGTTATGTAAAGACGATATTTTAAATAGTTATAAATATTCTCAAATTTTTGAATAATCAATAACAGTATATATTTTATCAAGATTTTATTTTTATAGAATATGTATCTTAGCCTTAAATAAAATTTCTAATAGTATTTTATTTCGTTTAAAATATTTTTGATTTATAGAGATATATGTTTCAAACTAAAATACTACTTTGTCAGAATTTAGAGTTCGTCCTAAAATGACTTTCGATTTTTCGGATATTTGTTTGAGGACATATTTTGACTAATAGTTATTTTTTTCAAAGATTATAAAATATTTTCTAAAATCATATATTTATCAAATTTCCTCCGATTATCCCCCAGTCCGTAACTAAGCCCATTACTCCTTTCCTTCAACCAATTTTGGTCAACCTTATGTCATTCCTAGCTAACTTGACCGTCCTGGACCCAATGGAACTGACCATGCCACCAACCGAGGTCACCTTGCATAGTTGTTGCACCAAAGTTGCAGATCGTGCCACCTTGATCATCGCAGCACACCAGGCGTCCTACCAGGCAAGACACCTTGCCATTAGCTGTTTAATTATTTTAGCTCATATTTCATGCATTACTTATTTTCTTTATGCAAAATAAACTGTGATACATGGCATAACTGTTCATTATATTTTCTGCTGTGTATTATTTTTCTTACAAATTAAACCTAGATTTAAGGGACCACCTTGTGTGTCGCATTCATTGGCCTTGGCACATTGTAAACACGAAGTTGTGTGTCGCATGTAGAACACGGAAGTGCGTGATTGGCTGGCCACCAGTACGTACAAGCCGTGTAATAGGAATAACCGCTAATAGAAGTTGTATGCTAGTTTGACTTAGCGGTTATAGTGGTTTGTGTTGTGGATACAACACAGTAGGCATTGGGCGGGGAGGATAATTTCTTAGCGTATGGGCTTCGATGCACTTCCCTTGTGACCCGGACTCTCCGCTGGAGATACGGGGTTGATGACCCAAGATTACTGACGGCCACTGACGATTCTGCGGAACGTCATGCTCTTCCTGCTGGGGCCTCTAGTGCCCAAAGGAGGACAATGCCGATCATATTTAGCCAGGGCCCATGCGTAGGAACAATTGTTCTTAACAATATTTCACTTAGAATGGTAGACTACACTATCCGTTAGGTACGAGTACTTTTGGTTTGGGTACTTGTATCTGACCGTAACTTGGAACAATAACCTGTCGCGGATTAGTTCGTCACATCTTGTCCTTGTTTGGTTGTAGGTGTGACTTACTACTTCGATGAGAAGATATTGAACCTTGTTGAGGTCCGGATACCATATCGGATTCTTAGCATGGAAAGATACGTCGCCGTGAATTAGTTTACTATCTCCTGTCCTTATTTGGTTGGGGGGATGGTACGCTCGTTCAGTAGGTGCGTATTGGACTATGTTATAAATTTGATTGACTTATTTATTTGAGCAATATTTATTCAGTTTATATGGCATGCTATTATGTGTCTTGTTACGTCCCTCTGAGGACCTGGTTGTCTTGTCAGGTGTGTGCTATTGTCTTTCGCAGGTGCTTTAGCTCTAGCCGTGTTCATCGCCATTTCTTCGAGGATGATTGCATTTGGATCGTCTTTGCTTCGCTTGCCCAACTCATTTCATTTCTATGTATGTTTCCTTTACTTGTTGGTAGTGGATTTGTCTCCGCCCAACATATTGTATCAAGACAAATTCATAGTGATTATATAATATCTTTTATTCTTGTGGATGAGATTAGTTATGGTTCAACTGCATTTTACAGCTTATGTATTTATACGAGGCTTCCATATATTGGAGTATACTTCGTATAAATACAGCTGGCATGTCTACGTTCTTAGTCCTACATATTTTAGGACTGGGGCGTTACATGTTTTTGTGGTGGCCCATGCAGGTCAAGATAAATTGTTTGGTTACTTTACCGTACCAAACAAGCCTGCGAATAGGATTAGAAGTCTAGGATCTCATCCACATACTTGACCACTTTCTTCGATCTACCGTTTGACTCATCGACTGCATCTTGCTTGATTCCTTCTATCATTATTCTTATCTTCCCTTCGTGCTTGCTAGAGATTGACCCTACTAGTTAGTTGTCCCAAAACACCATTAGTTTAATTCTTTAAGTTGGGTAGAATACCTTATGACCTAGCAAACCCTTTGTCCTTGCGACCTATCTTAGCAAGTCTACTTAGATTCTAGAATTTAGAAAACCTTAACCCATCTAGTCAACCAAGGACTTGGACAAGAAGAATATAGGACGACTGTATAGAGACCAACACATGATATGACTTAGAATCATTCTTCTTCTTTCAATCTTAATCTCTCGTGCCTATGCTGTTACCATCTTGACTAATGATGCTAATGTAGCCTAGTTTTGCAAGCTTATTCTTTTATCAAGCTTGTTTCAAGACATATGTTATTTGGGCATGTCCACTAACATATGGTCTAATCAGAACCGGTGCATGATGGTCTGATCAACCGAGTGAACTTTGGTTCGCTTTTATTTGTCGTTCTACGTGGATGGAGACATAGCTAAACTTGTCCTCTAGAGTCCCATTCGCGACTGCCTTGGCAACTCCTTTAAAATTTTTCGATCGTCTTTGAATCACGTATTCGTATTCGATAATGCCTCCTTCGAACTCTATATTGCTTTCGCCTTCATCTATTTTAGGAGGACGAAGGCATTATACTAGAACTCCCTCTAGCCCTCCTATCGGCTATAACCATTATCACTCGACGTTGTTATATCTTTGACTTGAACTACTCGACCTTTCCCTCGACCCTAAATCTACAATCTTGACTTTCTAATCACTTGAATTTAGGAGTGATTACGATCGCCTCTTAATCATATCCTCAACCTAGACTACGACCATATAAACTCCGAACCCTTCTATCTACCGTTGTGCCTTCTCACCCCCCTACGAATTCTTAATTTTGAGGACGAAATTCTTTTAAGTTGGGTAGGATGTGAAACCCCTAAATTTCTACTATTTTTTCTTTTGCATGGATTTAAAATTTTGTATTGTACGTCACGTAATCGTATTTTACGTCGCGCACGAACTTTTATTTTTGCTCGACGAGTGCGAATATGTGCGAGCGTACATATTTTAGAAAAACAATTATTTTTTATTTTCTTACACTTTCAAAATATTATATAGAATTAGCATTCTTGCCATAAAAAGTCTATTGTTTTTAGCAGTTATTAATAATAAAATTCTTCGTGCAAAAATATTTATTTCATAAATATTTATTTATTTTAAATAATAATGTATTTTTCAAATTATTTAATATTAATATTTTATTATTCAAAAAAGATTTATTATTCAAAAAGATTTATTATTTTCGAAATTTATTTATTATAGTATTTTTTGGAAAACATATTTTTGAAATATTTGTGACAGTTTAAATTTTGATTTGATTCCATGGATACATCTAAATAGTAAACTATCTATATTTTAAATTGATTTGATTTTAAACTAAAAGTATTTAATTTGATTTTAATTAGATTTGGATTTGATTTGATTGCTTTTGAACTAAATATGGAAATATCCAAATTGGGTTTAATCTATTCCTAATCCTATCCCAAGTGGGAATTCCCACATCCTATAAATATAGGCAGGTACTCCTCCACATTATTCATCTTCCATGAATTCCTCCACAAATAAATTCCACCATCCACAAGTGCAGTGCCTCGTGTCCGTGTTCGTGTCCGTGTCCGCTTTCCATTCTTATTCCATGATATTTTACATATATAATTTACCATTTCTTTGTCGACAATCGCCGACACCAATAAATTCCTAAACCTATCCTGTCCCCGATCTCCGCCGTGCCTAACGTCCGCACCCTCGACATCGTCGCCCTTCTTCTTTCCGTCTCTACCACCATCATCGCCACTACCAGCACACCCTCGTGTCCTTCTCCCCGTCCACAACAACCAGACCACATAGCAGAACCATCTCCTTTCCTCCGACCACCGTTGCAGTAGAGTACCGCGGCCCGATCCCATACCCCAATCGCCAGATCCACTCCGGCGCCCTCACCATGGTGACCCCGACCAAACCAACCATGTCCTGCCACCACGCCACCCGACAGCCCAACCCCCAAGACCCCACAGCCTTCTCGCCACCATCACAGGATCACCTCCACCACCATCACCAAAATTACCACCACCGCCCATGGTCTCCGCAGCCCACCACGACCCACCATCCGCCATGGCTCATCCCGACACCACCACAACTCCGGCCAACCACCCAAACTATCACCGCTAATAGAAACCAGAATGGAAAGAAGCAAAAAAAAATCAAAACCCTGACTCACACCCCTCACTTAAGTCCGCCGCCGCTCTTCCCGTGGACTCGCGGGCACCACCGCGAGGCCGCCGTGCCGGCGAACCACCCCGTACTCCGTAGTCGCCGAGTCCACGCCAGCAGCGTCGTCCTCCGGCGACCGCGCGCCGGAGACGGGCTCCCTCCGCCGAGTCCCGGCGCGTCCCCTCGTCAGCCCTAGTAGCTCCGCCGCCGTGTCCTCGCCGTCTGATGCGCGCGGCCCGCGAGCACAACCACCGTTCACCACCGCTCCGACCGTCCCGATCTGACAAACCTCCGCCGCCTTCACCTTCACTATCCCGCCGGATCCGACCATCTCACTCCACCCCATCCGCCGGGCCGCCTCCCTCGCGCCGCCGGAGCAGGAAGCTCCGCCGAGCCGTAGAACCCCGCGCGTCGTGCCCCACTTTCCCCTTCTCCGACCTTCACCCGCCGCATCCGCCTACTCCCGCTCCTCTCCACCGTTCGCCGACCGATGATCCGCCGCCACTCCTCTATTCCGACCACCGGCTTCACCCATCCCTCACTCGCCCTCTCTTTTCCCAGAAACCCCCAAAATTTTTCCGTTCTCTCTGTACACACACTCTCTCTCTCCCTATTTAAACGGGAAGAGAACAGTTTTTTACTGTTAAATTTTTTATTAATATTTTCTTAAGTATTACTGTATTTATTATTATTATTATTATTTTACTATTATTACTATTATTATTAGTATCATTATTATTATATTTATCTCCATTATCATTATTATTATTATTATTACTATTATTATTGCTAATAGATACATAAAAATTTGTTTATATTTCAAAATATATATTAAATTTAGCATTGGAATTTGAAGTTAGGATTTGGCTTTTAGACCATTTTATACTTAAAATTTTCTTATGGGTGTTGGCCTAAAATAATTTATTAGGATTTCAAAACCTATTATTTTCTTCAAAGTGTTATGTAAAGACGATATTTTAAATAGTTATAAATATTCTCAAATTTTTGAATAATCAATAACAGTATAGATTTTATCAAGATTTTATTTTTATAGAATATGTATCTTAGCCTTAAATAAAATTTCTAATAGTATTTTGTTTTGTTTAAAATATTTTTGATTTATAGAGATATAAGTTTCAAACTAAAATACTACTTTGTCAGAATTTAGAGTTCGTCCTAAAATGACTTTCGATTTTTCGGATATTTGTTTGAGGACATATTTTGAATAATATTTATTTTTTTTCAATGATTATAAAATATTTTCTAAAATCATATATTTATCAAATTTCCTCCGATTATCCCCCAGTCCGTAACTAAGCCCATTACTCCTTTCCTTCAACCAATTTTGGTCAACCTTATGTCATTCCTAGCTAACTTGACCGTCCTGGACCCAATGGAACTGACCATGCCACCAACCGAGGTCATCTTGCATAGTTGTTGCACCAAAGTTGCAGATCGTGCCACCTTGATCATCGCAGCACACCAGGCGTCCTACCAGGCAAGACACCTTGCCATTAGCTGTTTAATTATTTTAGCTCATATTTCATGCATTACTTATTTTCTTTATGCAAAATAAACTGTGATACATGGCATAACTGTTCATTATATTTCCTGCTGTGTATTATTTTTCTTACAAATTAAACCTAGATTTAAGGGACCACCTTGTGTGTCGCATTCATTGGCCTTGACACATTGTAAACACGAAGTTGTGTGTCGCTTGTAGAACACGGAAGTGCGTGATTGGCTGGCCACCAGTACGTACAAGCCGTGCGATAGGAATAACCGCTAATAGAAGTTGCATGCTAGTTTGACTTAGCGGTTATAGTGGTTTGTGTTGTGGATACAACACAGTAGGCATTGGGCGGGGAGGACAATTCCTTAGCGTATGGGCTTCGATGCACTTCCCTTGTGACCCGGACTCTCCGCTGGAGATACGGGGTTGATGACCCAAGATTACTGATGGCCACTGACGATTCTGCGGAACGTCATGCTCTTCCTGCTGGGGCCTCTGGTGCCCAAAGGGGGACTATGCCGATCCTATTTAGCCAGGGCCCATGCGTAGGAAGGATTGTTCTTAACAACATTTCACTTAGAATGGTAGACTACCCTATCCGTTAGGTACGAGTACTTTTGGTTTGGGTACTTGTATCTGACTGTGACTTGGAATAATAACTTGTCGCGGATTAGTTTGTCACATCTTGTCCTTGTTTGGTTGTAGGTGTGACTTACTACTTCGATGAGAAGGTATTGAACCTTGTTGAGGTCCGGATACCATATCGGATTCTTAGCATGGAAAGATACGTCGCCGTGAATTAGTTTACCATCTCCTGTCCTTGTTTGGTTGGGGGGATGGTACGCTCGTTCAGTAGGTGCGCATTGGACTATGTTATAAATTCGATTGACTTATTTATTTGAGCAATATTTATTCAGTTTATATGGCATGCTATTATGTGTCTTGTTACGTCCCTCTGAGGACCTGGTTGTCTTGCCAGGTGTGTGCTATTGTCTTTCGCAGGTGCTTTAGCTCTAGCCGTGTTCATCGCCGTTTCTTCGAGGATGATTGCATTTGGATCGTCTTCGCTTCGCTCGCCCTACTCATTTCATTTCTATGTATTTTTCCTTTACTTGTTGGTAGTGGATTTGTCTCCGCCCAACATATTGTATCAAGACAAATTCATAGTGATTATATAATATCTTTTACTCTTGTGGATGAGATTAGTTATGGTTCAACTGCATTTTACAGCTTATGTATTTATACGAGGCTTCCATATATTGGAGTATACTTCGTATAAATACAGCTGGCATGTCCACGTTCTTAGTCCTATGTATTTTGGGACTGGGGCGTTACAATCCGACCCAAGCTAGCCGCCCAGCCACCGACGCCCCAGCCCCAAGCCAGCCTCCCAGACCCCGATGGCCCCGCCCCAAGCCCACCGCCCAGCCCCCGACCCAAGCCTGCCGTCCAGCCCCCGACGCCTCCGCCCCAAGCCAGCCGCCCAGACCCCGACGCCGCCGCCCCAAGCCCACCGCCCAGCCCCCGACCCAAGCCAGCCGCCCAGCCCCCGACGCCCCAACCCCAAGCCCGCCTCCCAGACCCCGACGCCCCCGCCCCAAGCCCACCGCCCAGACCGTGCCCCAAGCCAACCGCTCAGCCCCCGACGCCGCCGCCCCAAGCCCACCGCCCAGCCCCCGACCCAAGCCAGCCGCCCAGCCACCGACGTCCCAGCCCCAAGCCCGCCTCCTAGACCCCGACGCCCCCGCCCCAAGCCCACCGCCCAGCCCCCGACCCAAGCCAGCCGTCCAGCCCGGGACGCCCCCGCCCCAAGCCAGCCGCCCAGCCCCCGACGCCGCCACCCCAAGCCCACCGCCCAGCCCCCGACCCAAGCCAGCCGTCCAGCCCCCGACGCCACAACCCCAAGCCCGCCTCCCAGACCCCGAGAGAGAGAGAGAGATCGAGAGAGAGAGAGAGGGGGTTACCTTCGGGAGAGAGAGAGGAGAGGATGCCGACGCCGATGACGACACCGACGCCGATCACCGAAGCCGACACCGACGAGAGAGAGAGAGAGAGAGAGAGAGAGAGAGAGAGAGAGAAGAGAGTGAATTTGGGAAGAATGTGAAAAGTTCTCCCTGCCGTTTCATTTAAAGTCTGGTACGTATTTATAGCGACGGACTAGCGACGGAAGAAAACCCGTCGCTACGTAGTCGCCCTGTTTGATACGTGCCGACTGAATATCCGTCGCTACATAGTCGAAGATATGTTCCGCCAATTCTTTACACAATTCCCGCCAAATAATCGACTACGTAGCGACAACTGGAGATCCGTCGCTATAATTCCGACAGTCTAGCGACGGATGTGCGACCTTTCCTCCCCCTAAAATTAAAATAAAAAATGGCAAAGGTGTAGTCGGTAATCAGTCGCTGAGCGGCCAAGAAGCCGTCACTAACGCCGACAAAAAAATTTCGTCGCTAAATATCTGTCGCTAATTTAGTGTATTTTGGTAGTGAAATGCATGACTCGAAGAAAAGAGAATAAATATGTCGAAGCGTGCGTATGTGCACGAGACTCATAAAAGATGGCTTTGTTATGAGAAGCAGTTATGGCACGAATGTTGTGATGAAACTGTTGAAAGTGGCATGGTGCCTTCGAAATGTTCATGGCCTTCGGGGCGTTCATTTGACGAACATTGAGTTGGGGCTTTGTGCCAAGGAAAATAGAGATAGACGAATTATTTGGTTGTATGCTATTGATACGCGTTGCATGGTCAAATGGAGTAGAGATATATAGCCCGTACACGGGTTCATTTTTCTCGAACAGATCGCCATGGCGCTGAGACTGTTCAGCCTAGGAGGAATGGTAAATTCGTGGCAAATAATGCACGAGCATTGAGGGACCTTCAGAGAGGATTGCAGCCTATGGCTGAGGAGTAGCTCGCAAGGCATATGAGAAACATAAGTCCATTATGACATAGTGAATGTCAGTGACCTTCATATAGTTAAAGAACGTTGGGGTAAATATTGCAGGCACACAGAGATCCTGCAAAAAGAGCAGTTATAACATGACAGAGAAAGATGGTAGGCATATTCACCTTGCGTCGGTGTAAGGGTGAGTGCGTCGATGTTGGTAAGAAGTCGCCATGAAAGAAACACGAGATATATGTTGCTTGCATGCTTGCTTGCTTATATGATAATACATGCTTTATTACTTTCGATTATGCCATAAAACCTATCCTAAGGCAAAGATAGAAAGATCACAAACTTGTATGCTGCATGATTCAATATATTACTTAATGTCGATTTAGCAAAGTGGGTCTTATCAGTACGCGAGATAATTAATACTGATCCTCTACTAGATTGCTTGCATGATGCAGATAATGGATTGCTCGCGGTTGAGCTTTGCTTGAACGTGCTGAGGCATGGAATTCCATAGCGATTTGAGGCGTGTGACCGTATTGATGCTCGGATTGCAACAAGATGATACGACCGAAATATAAAAGACATGATGTATGGAAGTATGAAATCCTTAGTGGGCAAGAGAGAACTTGAGTATTGTAAACCAATCTGACATGATTTATTTGGGCTAGAAAGCCTTTGTAATTTTGCTGCTTATCAAATAAAGCAAATTATTTCGTATACTCTGTTGCTTCCGCTACTAATATATAAACCAAAGATAACCATTTTGAGAACATGTCATCTTGTCTTGTACGAGTGCGAATTTAGACTCGTACGACATCACACCCCAGTGAGGACAGACGATTCGGTGAAATCAATACGAGGACGAGCAATTTTTTTGAGTCGGGGTGTGACAAAGTAGTATCAGAGCTGTAGGTTCAATTTCCTCTTGACGCTTTGTTTTGTTTCAATTCTAAAAGTGCCTACCATAATCAAATGACTCTTGACTCTACTCGATGCTGCACTGGATGTTCCATACAATAAGTATAATACAAAGTCGCGTAACGTTGCCGCAAGTGTTTTGAATTTACATGATGTTTGTCGAATAAAGTCGTAAAATATTTGTTGCATTGAGTGCAATGAGCCGTAAAATGTTGGTTGCTACAAGTGCAACAAGTTGTGAAATGTGATTTGAGATGTTTGTTGTTTCAGTACAATAATCAATATGCGAAATGTCGGTTGCATCGATATAACAAAAATTGTCGGATGTTGTTGCATGAATTACAACGAGTTGATTATGAATGATGCGTTGCAATGAACGTGAAAGTTGATATAGAATGTGTTGAACGGATTCAAGCATTGGTTTTGAATGTCGAAAATGAATCGCTGCACGAGGTGCAACGGAAGTCGAAAATGAATGTTGAAATTGAATCATTGCACGAGGTGCAACGAATGTCAAAAATAAATTATTGCACGAGGTGCAACAGAAGGGAATAAAATCGTAAATCGATAGGAACGAATCTGTTTGGTTGTACGTCGAACTTGTGTTGGCAAATGAATACATTGGCCGAATTGTGTCAGATTTTGATTAATCAAAAGTTACGATTGTGATCGACATGATCACTGCAGAAATTGTAAGTCAGAATAGACTGTTGGTTCATACCGAGTATGATGCGAGAGAAATGACTTAATTTCTGAGTGTTATATGCCATACCACCTATGCGATGAATGACTCAATTTCTGAGTGGTATATGCAATACCACTTGTGGGATGGATTTTGTCTACATGTTGTGTAAATTGTGGAAGGTTTGTCCACAATGGAAGGTTGAGTAATGAGACTCGATTGAAAATTTGTATGACAGAATGTTGATGCAAGTATTCTTTGAAAAATTAGTTGGTACAATAAGGCGTGGATTGGTATCAATAAATGGTATGTCGGACGAAAAATTAAAAGTTGGTGGAATGACCGAGACTAATGATACGCTTATGCCTTGAGGTAATAGTCAGATCAGTCGGATAGGAAGCCCGAAGTTATAAACGAGACATACGAATGGCAAACTCGATAAAAATGTTGGTCGGTGCAAATTATAATTGGATCGCACAAATTGTGAGCTCGATAAAAATACTGATTGATACGGATAATCGTGCCTAAGAAAGATAGTCGGTTATGTTGAGACGATACTCATTTGAGTACGACCAAATTACGTAAAACTTAGAGGGCATGATTGTATAACTCAAGGACTCGATGTTGGATAATTGGTAACTCGTTTACGCGATCGTAGTATAGTGGGATGTGGCCAATCAGAAAATAATTTGATGCGTATGGCAAAGTTCGTTGAGAACTTGGATGTATACAATACGAGCGAAGTCGACCTTGATGCAGATTCAAAAGTTGACCCTCGTGCTATCAAAATTGATATGACCAATCAAAATTGATACGCGAGAAAACGTAAGCACGATGTGGAA
Organism: Iris pallida; assembly: GCA_029216955.1. Taxonomy (NCBI): domain Eukaryota; kingdom Viridiplantae; phylum Streptophyta; class Magnoliopsida; order Asparagales; family Iridaceae; genus Iris; species Iris pallida. The sequence goes on from JANAVB010011800.1 coordinate 12,342,986, forward strand.
ATACAAAATATAGTGGGCCTATGAAATTGAGATTTTGGTAAATAGCAATACGAGAATGTCGAACTGGTTGATCGTAAACTTTGTAATTGATCAGGACGAGACTATAAAGTCATCGATGATTGTTTCGATGCGTATGGCATCTTAGGCATTGACCGTGGGTAGATAAACTCGAACTCAATACGAGTAGATATTTCATAAATTGCAGAATCATTAACGGTTCGGAGGATAGTTGCGTCTCAATTGCGCAGATAAAAATAGTTTTGTTCGGATTTGGATAGAGTCCCATAAGAAATCGTCGGAACGTGATTTGGCTCCGAAATAAGATATATCATAGTTCGTAGTAACCGTCCTTTTTTAATGATCCATAATTATCGAGCGTAGCTTTAGGACAACTGATCCTAGAAGACTTGACCTCCAAATCAAAGTGAATGTTGCAGACCCATAAGATGACCCATTTGATGTCGTATATAGAATTACGTCGAGAACAAATATGATGTGGTGCATGTTGACGATAAGTCTAGACGATCGATTGATTATTTCGAAAATTGATGGAACGGCTTCGGCCGAGAATGAAATAGTCGTTTTGAGAATTGGTGTAAGCACCCTAAATTTTGGGTTGATTTTTTTCATTTTATTTTATTTTCTGATTGATTGGTTTCGATAAATAATTTATTCTGTTATTTTTCCTTAAGTGTACTTTTCCATGCCTTTGATATTTGGAGTGTCAGGGATGTTCAACTCTTGAAATCTTCTTAACGAGTTTTGGAGTGGACATGATTACCTTCATGATGGTATATAGTGTCCCACTCAGACTTGTTCCCTTGTGCTCTTTTTGCTTCCCTGAACTTCGGGTCGATTTAGACCATTTGATCATTAATTAATTTTCCCACTCTTTTCCTTGATCATTTTTAGCACGTTACTGTGACTTTTAATTTAGGAGCGCAAGATTAGTCAATTTCTTGAAACCAACTTCCCTTGCTTGATCTACTCGAGACGCTCGTCACCCATGACCTTCGTGTCCCACTCCGACACGCCATCTTGTGCTTTATTTGCTTCACACAACTTTCCTGACACGTGACCCAATTTTATTTTACCCCACGGTGTCACATTCATCTTCCAACTTGATTTGTGAGTCCCCTATCGACCAAAACCTGTCAGCCCCAACTATGGACATGGCCCACATTGAGCCTACTACCCGTCCGCTACTTGTGTCCCATTTATTAGAATCCCCATGTGCTACTTATTTATCCATGATCATCAACGTCTAATTTTAATTCGATTTTTGCTCAATGTCTGATTTTGATCCAATCTGGCTCCACCGAGTCCAGCCCAGCTCCATGTTATTCTCCATCATGACACCCTCATATTTTTTTGCCCAAAAATATCAAGTACACTTCTACCTATTTTTCTATATTTAATAGAAATTTCTTTTGATATTAAAATCCACTGGAATGACCTATTTTTTAGCTAATTTAATCCTAGCCTTTGGATTATTCCATCTAATCCTCACCATTTATTCCCCTTACAATCACACAGCCCGCTCCCCAATAGTTAGCCGGCCCTAACTCCCAAGCTCCTTTTTCTCTTTCTCTCTCATTTAACTATTCACTCATTATTACTCTTTCTCTCTCTCTCTCTAAATAATTTTTTCCCACACACATTTCTTCACAACACCAACACATAGCAGCAGCCATGCACCCGACCACCCATGGCTCGACCACCCTCTCGCCGTGACTTCAGCCACTCTGGCTGAGCTCGTATCACCGAGCTCCTCCTTCTTCCCTCTCCTCCTCCATCAACTCCACCACCCCATCTATCAACCGCACCACCACCATCAACTCCATGGCAGCACACACAGCCCGCCACCACCAGTCTTGGCCGTGCCTCCCTTGCCTCGTCGGGCTAGGCCAGGCAGTGCACCGCCCTCGACGTAGCCGGCTAGTCCTGGCCGTGCCACCGCACAGCAGCATCAGCCGCGCACAGGCACGCACGTGCGCGCACTCGCGGGCCGCCGTCGAGCGCTATCGCGTCGTCGCACGGCCGCCATGGCCTCCCTGGCTGTGTGCCCCACTCCGGCGAGCAGTCCCCTGACGGCCACCGTCCTCCAGGACGCGCCGTCGAGGTGATTCGTGCATTTTGCACGACGTCCCGTCGTGACGAGCTCGGGAACGAGGCTAGAATCGCGTTCCGTTGCAGCAACTTCGTACACGTTTTCCCGAAAATCCGACCGTTAGATCGGCGATTTCTTTGCTCCGTCGCAATCTCGGTATATCCACCTTCACTCTTGTCAATTTTCGTCCGTTAATTTTATCGTTTGATACATCAAAATCGGCCACCAAGTTGACCGTTTAAATTGTATTAAATTTGAACAGTTTCGCGGGGCCAACTTCGTCAGCTTGTATCTCCTCCACCGCAGCTCCGTTTGGTGTGCTACCAGTTCTTCTGCGAAGCTGGTATAACCCTCTTACTACCCCTCCAGTTTCGTTTCATTGTGAGCTTGTTTGATTGGTTGAATTCGACGCCAAATTTGGCCGTCCGAATTTATAATTTCCAACTTGTAAAATTCCATTTTTGAACACGGGACTCCAGATTTTATTTCTGACACCACCATTAGACTCGTGGCATCGTTCTGGCATGTTTTTATATAAAATTTGTTAGATTTGGAGAACGTGGGCCCTGGTACGTTTTTCGGTACAAAGTGGGTCCCACATTCTGGGTCAACGGGACTTTTTGACGCCGGCTCATCGGAATCCAATTCCGGATATACCGTTGAGTTCGTATCGTCATTCTGGAATCGTTGACATATAAATTGCTAGGTTTTGGTGGACATTGAATCCGGTACGTATTTCGGTGCAAGTCGGATACCAATATCCGGATCAACGGGTCATTTTGAGATCGGCTCATCGGAATCCAATTCCGGATATACCGTTGAGTTCGTATCGTCATTCTGGACTCGTTGACATGTAGTTTGCTGTGTTTTAAGAACTTTGGTTCCGGCACACATTTTCGTGCAAACCGAAATTCCAAGTTCTGGTCAACAAACCAAATTGAGATCGGGTCAACGAAATCCAATTCTGGAGATACCGTTGGATTCGTATCGTCATTCTGGTTTCGTGGAAATATAATTTGTTATATTTTATTGACTTATTTTCTTGCACATTTTTCAGTGCAAAACGGCTCCGACACGGACACCGTTTTGACCCAAAATTACTTTTTTGCCCTTGTGTCCAAATTGGACCGATGGATAGGCTATCCTAGCTAATTTGACCATTCTGGACACGTTGGCGATGTTTGTTTCATCGTTCGACAATGTTTGTTGATAATTTCTCTAAGTTTAACCTTTTTATAATTTATTAATAATTAATTCTTATAATGTTCGTATTTCGGGATTAGTACAACGAAACTGAGATCAGTCAATTCCAGTGATCTCACATCGCTGAAATTGACAAGATGGACACATGGATCACTGTAATAAGATTATCAACCTTACCATTGATCTTCTTATCTCGATTTGCGTGTCGTAAGTTTCGACGTACGAATAACGAAGTACACTTTATATCTTTAATAATTAGACTAGATTTACCATATTTGACCAGAGTTGACCAGTTGACCAGTTGACCAAAGTCAACGCTTGACCTAGTTGACTAAATTATTGACCGGAGTTGACCTAGAGTTAATTTGACTTAGAAGAACCTAGGATAAAATGGATTGTTTGTAGAGATTCATTTATTACAACTTGAACACCTTGTAACCTGTGTTGCTTTAAATACGAATCTGTGGCTTCAGTTGGACCCCCTATACTTATCAGCTGTTCAGGTTATTAGGCGAGTACATTCTCTGATCATTTCATATCCTGCTTAGAATTATTTCCTGCATTAAATTACTTTTACTGTTACTGTCACGTTGGTCACACGGATTGGTACTATATGGATCCCTTCTTGAGATGTTATCCTTAGGGAGCATCGGGTACTACATGTTCTGTACGTTTTACTTACATGGCGTATCACTATGCTTCACTGGTTCTTTGATCACTTGTGACATATACTCTTATGATCACAGAGTCTCCTAGAATCTCTTATCCCATTTACTTGGTATCCTAGAATCTCCTAGAATCCCTATTTATGGGACATCCATGTATCACCCTTCGGGGGCCTTTGCATGGAATCATAACATAACCTGGCTGGATCCTTGTGTATTGATTGGAGGTACGGGAGAGTAGAAATGGACATGTAAATAATACCCAAGTAGTATCTTATCAGAATCTCTTCCATAGTGTCTTATCATAATCTCCTATGCCATTTACATGTCTATATTGTACTCTGACTCACTAGCCACTGTTAGTCTTTATTTATAGTAGATATTTCTATTACAGCTCTCTCTCTGTTTACATACTGCATTTCTTCAGTACCTGTATCTTACTTTACTGCATGATTATATTTTCTAACCTGCTATGAACTGTTGAGATATATTGTGCTCGCCCCTGTCCTGACTGGACCTGTTGATAAATTTTACAGATAGCCTGGAGGTTGTCTGCTAGCCTAGAGGAGACACTTTAGAGGTTGTTTAGATAGTTATTTCATTTGTCTGGAGTTATATTTACTTTGTGGATTACTGTATTTGAGTTTTGAGATTTGAGATATATTTCTGGGTTTGTGTATCTTAGACACTTAGATTCTATCTCCTATATCTCTTTTGGATTTCATGTTTTATCTATCCTTATCATTCTCTACCTTAGATGTGATTGAGACTGTATCTGCTATGTCACCCCCATTCGGGGAGTATAAACTGCTTAGAATTATATTTGTTAGATGTTGTGACCTAGGACAACGTTCTACCGCCGACACTGCGGCGTAGGCTGGACGTTGTTACATTCTCGTACCCTAACAGTGGGTGCGGGTCGTGACAATTGGTCGGATGAATGCTTGAATGATTATGTTGGTCGATGAGCGAAATAGAAATTTCGAACAAACTTAGTAATGTAAATAGGCAATTTCGAGAATCGTGCTATATGCGAGAGCACGATATAAAAAAATGACGCTCGAATACCATTGTTAAATTTGGATTGAGAATTTGGCTAGAAATTTCTTGCTAGATAGGGATTGAACATAAGACGTGTCAAAGTGACCTTTGTGTCAAAACGATTGTTGCCTTTGAGCTATGCCAACTTGAGTTAAACAATTGTGTTGGATAGACCGTTGCCTTTGAGCATCGTCAACTCGAATTGAACTTTTGTATCGGATAGATTGCGCCCTTTGTGCATTGTCAACCTGAAAGTTGCGTCGAAAAAAATTAAGCACGGTGTATAGGTAAGTTACCTAGCGGGCGTAGCCCTGAATGTTGATGCAATTGGAAGTCAATAAAGGAAATCGTATCGAGATGAGTTGCATAGTGAGACTTCAGAAATAGTTGTGTAGCGACTTCAAATACAAGGTGTTGCGGAGGATCGTTGTGATCAGATGCGTTACGGCTTGACGCAACGTATGGAATTGATGGTTAGTACAAAAACTTACGAAATAAGAAATATGATTTTTAAAATCGCTTCACATGCTGTAACTTTTGTTGGATGATCATGTATGTATCGAATATACATATGTGATAGAATTGCATGAATAAGCACTAGAGACCAAGTCTGATCGAGAGTACGAGATGGCAAGCATTTTGGATTAAAATTTACTTATCAGCTTTGTTCAAATTTTCTACCACTGGGCTTGGCTGAAATACATATATTTTTGGGACATCTTGAATATGTATACGATCCAAACCAAGTTCTACACTAAATTCAAATCGGGCTGCAGAAAAGACTATGATATGTTAATGAAAGCTTGCGCTAATGTTGAGACGGAACAATGATAGTGGGGCGAGATCGTGAAACGATCTAGAAAACACTTGGATTGAGTATTAGTCTCGGTTCGAGGACGAACCTTGTTTTGAGTGGTATATCATGTGATTCTCCGCTCCGCATGGTGTATTATGCTGAGTTTTTGACTCAAAAAGTTACGTTGACTCGAGAATTGCATCGAGTAAGATCGATGCAAGTGTTCAGTTGGCTCAAGAGAAAGCATTGAGTCGGTTCGAAGATTCCAAGAAATTGAATTGATGCAAAGAGCAATTCTGATTCGATATGAATATTAATTTTAGTTGGATTCGTGTATAAGCTATGCTTTTATGCTGAAATATAAGAGGTCGATATTTTGCCTTGTTTGCAATGGAGTACGCAAAACCAAATCATCGCCTCATAATGGACTGAGGCATAGGTGTGGTAAGCCAAATCGGTTGAGTAATTCAACGAAGCATGAAGTGTTCGAATGGCTAAGTCAGAAGAGTTGGTCGTACAACAAAGTTATAAAAATTGAGCTCCATCGGCTCAGCAAAATGACAAGGCTATCGGCTTAAGGTGGAAGGACTTTGACCCTTCTTTTCTACTCTATTATGCTAAGTAAAATGTATCATTTTATGCTAAAGTAAACTTATCGAGTCCACAGACGTTGCTCGATCGAAAGAAAATTGTAGTGCGCATGTTGAACGCTAGATATAATAATTGAAATAAAACATGCATCAAATGCACGAGTCCCTATTGAACATCGAAACACCGCAACGGCGAGCACCTCAGTGCACAAGCCATAAGAACATGGGATAACTGTATTGGCAAATGCCTCCGTACACGAGTCGTTCGTGCCTCCGTGCACAAGTTAGAAGGCTAGAACATTGAAAGACTATTGAGACAAGTGCCCTAGTACACAAGCCATGAACATTGAACACTAAGGCATAGAACATGAAAATACGATATCAAGGCATGCATCAAATGCACCACTCGAGGGAAAGAGAATAAATGTGTCGAAGCGTACGTATGTGTACGAGACTCATACAGATGGCTTCATTGCGAGGAGAACAATTATGGTACGGATGTTGTGATGGAACTGTTAAAAGTGGCATGGTGCCTTCGAAATATTCATGGCCTTCGGGGCGTTCGTTTGATGAACATTGAGTTGGGGCATTGTGCCAATGGAAATAGTGATAAGCGAATTATTTGGTTGTATGTTATCGATACACATTGTATGGTCAAATGGACTTGAGATATCTAGCCTTGCACGGGTTCGTTTTCTTCGAACAGATTGCCAAGGCGCTGGGACTGTTCGACCTAGGAGGAATGTTAAATTCATGGCAAGTGATGCACAAGCATTGCGGGACCTTCAGAGAGGATTATAATATATGGCTGAGGGGTGGCTCGTAATGCATATGAGAAACATAAGTCCATTCGGACATGGTGAATGTTAGTGACCTTTATATAGTTAAAGAACGTTGGGATGAATATTGTAGGAACACAGAGATCCTGCACAAAAAGTACTTATAATATGGTAGGAAAAGATGGTAGGTGTATTCTCCTTGCATCGGTACAAGGGTGAGTGCATCGACATTGGTAAGAAGTTGCCAAGAAAGAAATATGAGATATATGTTGCATGCCTGCTTGCTTGCTTACATGATTCAAATATAACATGCTTGCCATGAATACATGCTTTACTGCTTTCGATTATCCCATGAAACCTATCCTAAGGCAAAAATAGAAAGATCACTAACTTGTATGTTGCATGCTTCAATACATTATTCAATGTCAATTTAGCAAAGTCAATATCAGTACACGAGTGGACTAGTATTGATCCCCCACCATATTTCTTGCAGGATACAGTAATGGATTGCTCGTGGCAGAGCTACGGTTGAACACGCTGGGGTATGAAATGCCATATCGATTTAAGGCGTACGATAGCATTGATGCTCGGACTTGCAACATGATTATGCGATCGAGATATTGAAGACATGATGTATGGAACGGTGGAATTATTTATGGAAAAGAGAGAACTTGAGTAATGTAAGCCAATCTGGCATGATTCATTTGGACTAGAAAGCCTTTGTAATTTTGCTGCTTATTAAATAAAGAGAATTGCTTCGTATACTCTATTTTTTCTGCTGCTAATATACAAATCAAAGATAACCATTTTGAGAACCTGTTATATTTTCTTGTACGAATGCAAATCCAGACTCATACGACATAACGCCCCAGCGAGGACGAACGATTCTGTGAAATCGGTACGAGGACGAGCGATTTTTCCGAGTTGGGGCATGACAATTTCTTCGATCCCCTAAAAATTCTTAAAATTATTGATCTCCTTTTAGTCAATTCTTGAAACCTTGTTTAAATTTTTGTTCGTTATTGTTCGAAAATGGATAAAGTTAAAATAATATTTTGTAACCTATTATGACTAGGTAGCTGCGCACTGGAGTCATTTACTTGAATCATTGAACTGAGAGTTCATTGCAGCAAGATGTGCATTAGGGGGTATAGACTCTAAGTAAAGTAATTTTAGATATATATATATAATTTGTAAGCCCCCTAATTTGGATATTAATTTTAATTAATTTTATTTATTTAATATGGATATTTAATATTAAACTATATTTTATAATTAATATTGACTATAGAGGTACTTTACTGTAGCTCTGATTTTTAAAGCACAACAATTATCAATTTCTCAACTCTAGTTCCATATTCGTAAGCTCGACAAGGTCACCTTCATTTTTGATATATCATGTCCCACTCAAATATGTTCTCTTGCACTACATATTTCTTGTACAACTTTGGGGTCAAAATAGTCATTTTAACCCTTACCATAAAATTAGATGTATTTTCCAATTTTGATTTGAGACCCAAACTCGATCCAAACCATTCGAACCAATATATGAATTTGACCTATTTTGAGCCTACTGCATATATCCCACTCAATTGAGTTCCCATGTGCTATTTATTTTCAAATGGCACACAAGACCCATTGAATAGCTTTTCAGAGTCAATTTCAATTCCATAAACCCTATACGCCCAGAACTAGTTCAATTTGCCTTGGTTGAGCCTATAATAGGTTACCATAACTAATTAAGATAAATTTACATTTATTTTTAGAGGATTTTTTACAGACATAATAGATTTGAAACAACCCACCATTAACATTCTAATTAGAAAACCTATTAGTTATCCATCGATTCAAATATGCATATCTTTCAAATGGTACAACCAAATCTCACAAAACTTTCCTAAACAACCCTAACATATACAAGCCTCAAACTTTATATTTTAACCTAATATTTTAGTTTCCTCCTTCCCCAAAAATTTCAATCCCGAAGTTCCCTTCCAGCCTTGGTCGCCGACATCACCTTGTGGCGTACCGGTAGTTTTAACCTCTTTTTGACCTCTCATGATACTCCATGAATATTTTTTGTAAAGATAACGCAACCCTATAACGTCCTAATAAGCCTCTGAGGAGCCTCGACAACTTTGTGAGGAGTTGCGAATTTTAGAAGTCACCCAAAGTTGAATTCCAAGTCTGAATTCGTTCCAACGGGTATGCTATGTTGCATCTAGGGTTTCATATATTTTTCGATATCATCTTTTCATGAGACCAAAACTAGTAAAATATCTATGTGTCTATTTTCATGTCCAATTGGCCAACCAGACAGTTCTAAACAGTTTGTCTCAGGCGTTCATTTTGCTACAAGGTGTCCATCTAGGACCAATTCTTTTGTGTACGAGTTTTTGGCAACATACCGACCACTTCGACTCTTCCTATATTTTTAAAAGAATCTATACATCCTAAGCTTTTTGCTTAATATACTTTTGTATCATTCTATTGAGGTTTACTATTTTAATAAAATTTGGATTTGTCGCCATAATGTTAGAACACTGAAAACCCATAGATTATATGTGTCCATATGCTTCAGAACTTCATAAGACTTACCTAAAATAATTGTTGTGCATATTTTGAGAAGAAAACATAATTTTACATATTTTATACTAATTTTCCAGAATTAACATTTATAGCATTTGTCGTTTCAAGAGCCAAACTATGGAATAAGTCTAAGTATATTAATGTAGAATCAATACAAGACTTGTATACATATTTTTTTATGAACAAAATATGTTAATTATTATTATCTAATATCTATAATTATTTTTCAAAATTAAATAAGATATTTTTACGTTATTAAAATATTTCTTTTTTGAATAGATTTATTGCTATATATATGTTAGATTGAGTTGAATAGTTATTTTTTTTTTATGATTAGTTTCGTATATATATATTATTGGGTCTATATATGGTAAGTCCATGTAAGATATAACATGAGCATGTCACTAATAGTAGAATTATTATGATAGGTGTACGTGACGGAGTGAGCGAAGATCTTGGAGTAGGACAACACTTCACAAAGTTGCAGGAGACAGACAAGTGTAACTTGCCAAAGTTTAGTATTTTTGTCATTTTGTTTTCTTTTTTGTTATATTTTATTTTTATCTCTAGATGTTGTGGACGTAGGATCAATTGGTACTTAGCGTCAGAATGGTATTCTGGTGTCGATGTCTGTATATAGATATCAGGTATCAATACTAGGCATGGCGATGTATTCTATGTTGACCCAAATTGGATCATAGTCAACCTAATCTTGATAAATTAAAAAAATGATATCTATCATGTTCCAACTTGACATATCACGCTCCATCAAGCTCCAAAACAGACAATCTTCACATATCGGCTCAAGACGAACATCATCAACGATTGCTCGACAATGTTGATGTCTATTATATTCTGAGTCTGCATTTTGCATTTTATTGAGTCTAGGATATTATAAGTTGAGTCGTACTGAATATCTCAACCTTAGCCTTTACACCCAAAAGATCCACAAATAAAAGTCCAAAAACTGCCAAACCCAAAATAGCCCCTTGAACATTCTGTCCCCAAGGAGACAGAGTTCGGGCCGAACTCTGACCCCCTTAATTCCAGGACCTGATTTTTAGGGTTTTCTAATTGCTATTGTCCAATGGCTAATTTTTTGAATATTTGGGACAGAGTTCTGGCCGAACTCTGCCTACCTGGACCAGTATATATATAGGCCTTGTTTCCTCTCATTTGAAATAATCCAATCTTCTCATCTTCTCTTTTCTTATAGCCTATACATTCTAAAGCTTATTCTTCTCATCCAATTAGCCGCCAAACTTCCCAACTATTCAAGGTGCTCAGTGCGAGTCAATTAGAAGTTTGAGTGCAAGAGTTTCAAAAAGAAGTCACTTAAAAAATTTCAAGTTTTGCCATCCGTAAATCTATAAGAAGTTGGCGTGCTCTTCTGAGTAAAGGCACGTGGTTGTACGCTATTTCACAAATAGTGGATTTCAATCCTGAGCTAGAGTTCTCAGGCCTGGACTAGTCCTCCACGAGGGAACCAGGTTAAAAACTGATGTGTCTACGTATGCTTCTCTGATCTCTTTTTATATTCCATACTTATACTCTGATTATTATTTCTATTGAGTGGACTTGAATATAGTTAATTTTATTTGGGTATTATCGACACATACTCTATTCACCCTCTTCTAGAGTTGCCTACACGTACTTCAATTGGTATCAGAGCTCTGTTCTCATTTATTGGATTAACATCCTAGAGATGATCCATGGCACACAACCTATCTTTTTTAACTATGGTGAGGGACAGTCCACGAATAGGCCACCCCTATATGACGGAACTAACTACACCTATTGGAAAATTAGGATGAGTTTTTATCTCAAGTCTCTAGACTTTGATCTTTGGACCATCGTCACGGATGGTTGCAAAAAGCGGGCCAAAATAGCTGTCGAAGGGGAACTTATTGAAAACACCTACGACAAATATTCTGACTTGGAAAAGAAACATGCAAGTCTAGATGCTAGGGCTATTAATGCTCTCTTTTGTGCTATAGACAGGATTGAGTTCAACATGGTCTCTACATGCTCCACCTCACACGAAGTATGGAAGCTTCTGGAAGTGACTCATGAAGGAACCACACAAGTCAAAGAATCAAAGACCAGTCATCTTATACAAGAATATGATGTTGGCCCATTGGTCATATGGTCAACCTGATTTTAATAATTAATTAAACTCTGTCTGGATATACGAAGCTAGTTGGGACATCTCGATTTCTTAGACATGATCAAGATTGGCTATCCACTCCATTCAAGACCGAAGATCTGTTTGCCTACTCGAGTATGTAATTTCTTATGTAATATATTTTTTATTTTATTTGAGTCTAGGAATATGTTGTACACCGAGTCGTACTGGCAAATAGGCTACCCTCAAATGAATTCAAAATGTTTTTAAAATGACCTCTCAAAAAGGTTTACAAAAAGGTTTTCAAAAAGGTTTTCAAAAATCACCAAAAGCTTTTTCAAAAACCCTAACTAAACCCTGACTTAACCCTGACAGAACTCGGACCGAGTTCGGTCAGAGTTCGGCCAGAGTTCGGTTGGTGGCCGTTGTGATTTTGAATCTTTGGAACTTGGTCCTCCTGCAGTTGTGGATTTGACCAAGATTTGCTCAAAGAGTTCTGTCCGAATTCTGCCCGAATTCTGACAGAAGTCTGCCTTTGGAACTCCTATAAATAGAGAAGGATTTCGATCATTTCAATTCACTCATTCACTTTCAATCTTCTCTTTATCTAAAGCTTTCAGTCTTCCAAAGAGTTTTCTAGAGCTTTCAATTTCATATCCCAAGCCAGTTACAATCCTCTAGTCAATTTGCCAGTACGGTACGGTCTAGAAGTTTCTAAGAGATTGTAATCAGAAGGCTTGATTGAAGAATACCTCTTCACATTTGAAGTTGGACGAGTTCTTCGTATCAAAGCTCGCGTTGTAGAAGTTGCAAGGACTTCGTAAGAAAACTTGCAGTTTTTCCAATAGTGGATTCAACTGGTAGCAAGAGTTCTACCGACAAGATTAGTCCTCAACAGAGGGATACCAGTATACATCGCTGTCTTTGCGTTTGCTCTATTAACTTTGCCTTTACATTATTTTTGTTGTGATTAATATTCTGTGATTGTGCTGCTAACTTTTTTAATTAGCATTATTCCGCTGCCAACTCTATTCACCCCCTCTAGAGTATTACGCTTTACTATTTCGTTCCTACAATTGGTATCCGAGCGGGTGTTACAGGTAAAGCAAAGGTAACAGTACAATTATTTATTCATTTTAATTAACTGTTATATAGATCATAGCACAACACATGGCAACTGTGAAATTCATAAGTGAAGGCCAGGCCACAAACAGACCCCCACTGTTTGATGGTACGAACTATACATATTGGAAAACACGGATGAGTTTCTTCTTGAAATCTCTTGACTTTGATTTATGGTCCATTGTTCTTGATGGCTATCAAAAGCCACCTCGTATAAATGTTGATGGAGTTTTAGTTGAAAAACCCCATAGCAGATATACAGAGGAAGAAAAAAAGGGCCAGTCTTGACGCACGTGCCATTAATGCCCTCTTTTGTGCTTTAGACAGAACTGAATTTAACAGGGTGTCTATCTGCACAACGGCTAATGAAGTATGGAAGCTACTCGAAGTCACACATGAAGGCACGACTCAAGTCATGGAATCTAAAGTCAGCATACTTACTCAAGAGTACGAGGCGTTCAAAATGAAGCCCAACGAAATAGTTACACAAATGTTCGAGAGGTTCTTGGATATTGTAAATCCTTTGTCCTCCCTAGGCAAAGATTACAGTAACCATGAAAAGATTCGTAAACTCCTGCGAGCTCTCACCAAGAACTGGATTCCAAAGGCTACTGCAATCATTGAAGGGAACGACCTCACAACGATGTCCCTCGAAGTACTCATGGGTAAGCTACTTACTCATGAACTGGAGCTACAGTATTTTGAAGAGCCTGCACCAAAGGAGAAGACTATCGCCCTCAAGGCTCAGCACAGAAAAGCTGCTGAAGATGACTCAGACAGCAGTGGATCTGACGCTGAAGATCAAGCACTTCTAGCAAGGAAGTTTAAAAGATTCATGAGACATGAGAAGAGAGTCAAAGAGAACAACAACAACAACTGGTACCAAGAAGATGCTGTCTGCTATGGTTGCAAGAAGAAGGGACACATGAAGAAGGATTGTTCCACAAACTCATCATCAAGCAAGAAGAGCAACATGTATGAAAAAGGGAACCTGAAGAGATCAACATCACGGTAATATGCCAACACTAGCATATGGCATGAAAGTGAAGCCAGCGACTCAGAAGACGAACAATCAGAAGACGCTGCAAACGTATGCTTTGTGGCATCTGATCAGGTACCTACTGAACCTGTAGTTGATACTTATGATGACTTCACCTTTGAGCAATTAGGAGATGCCTTCAGTGACCTGATGACTGATTACAGGAAACTGCGTAGTAAGTATCAGACCTCTAAGAAGGTACTCAAAGAGTACAAAGGTGAAATAGGTAGACTTACCGACCTACTAGCTGAGGTTAGAAATAATTTTAGTGAGTCTGGTGAGCTTTCTTCAATAAAGCTCTTATTACACGAGACTACCAAGTCATCTGAAGAGAAGGACAAAATTATTGACCAACTGAAGGAAGAACTTTCTATAGAGAAGAAAAGTCTTTAATATGCACAAATCAGAATGGAATCACTTACTTCTGATTATACTAAGTTGTATGACACTTCCAAAAGATTGGAAATTAGGTTAGAAAAACAGCCTGAGCCTGCTGCTTCCTACCCTAACACGTGTCACTTACCGAGAAATCGGAAAATTCCCAAGCCAAACACTGTCAGACCTAACCCTATCAAACCTTTACCCCAAAGGTTAAGCCCAAACAAGATTATAGGTATGCTTTCTTCTATACTAGAAAATCCAAACCTACCAACCATGCACACCACTCAGCTTTCAACACTCGACATGCTTAATGTCATTATTATGGCCTCATTGATCATATATCATCTGCATGTAGAATGAGAAAGCTTGTAGATTTAAATGTTTATGCTTGGATACCTAAAGCTAACAATTCAGGACCCTACAAGAAATGGGTACCAAAGGTTTCATCTGCAAACTGTTTTGTAGGTGGAACACCCTTCACATGCTAGAAGCAAATGGATCCTCGACAGCGGTTGCTCACGGCATATGACCGGTGATGCTATCCTATTTGCAACACTGTCGAAGAAAAAGAAGGAAGGCTATGTCTCCTTCGGTAATAATTTGAAAGGGTATATTATTGGTATCGGTGATGTTGGTAAGTCTCCCTATCCTGTGATTAAGGATGTCTGTCTGGTTACTGAGCTGAAACATAACCTACTCAGCATAAGTCACCTAGCTGATCATGGTTATGGAATCAACTTTGGCAAAGACAAATGTACTATAGTTGATAGCTCAACTGGTAGTACTATCTTTGAAGGTATCAGGGAAGACAATATATATGTTTTCTATTTGTTAGAAGAAACTAACATTTCAGGTAGATGCTTAATGGACAAGAGTGATGAGAGTCATCTATGGCATATGAGACTCGGTCACGCTAATATGGATACAATATCAAGATTATCCACAAAGAAGTTAGTACGCGGTTTACCGGACATTACATTCAAGAAGGATTCGGTATGCAGCCAATGTGAAAGGAACAAAGCTACCACATCCACATTCAAGTCAGTAAACACAGTATGTACTACTAGACCTCTACATTTGCTTCATATGGACTTATTTGGTCCTAGCAGAGTTGCTAGCCTCGGAGGTAAACTTTATGCTTTCGTAATTGTAGATGATTTCTCTAGATACACGTGGGTATATTTCTTGACACGCAAGAATGATGCATTATCTAAATTTGTCACCTTTTGCAAGAAAGTTCAGAATGAAAAAGGTTACATGATCACTCGCATTAGAAGCGATCATGGTGGCGAATTCGAGAATACTGATTTTGAGCAATTTTGTGACACACACGGTTTTATACACGAGTTCTCCTGCCCTAGGACTCCACAACAAAATGGAGTTGTGGAACGTAAGAACAGAACTCTAACCGAAATGGCCAGAGTGATGTTAAACCAGTTTAGTCTACCCAAATATTTCTGGACTGAAGCTGTAAACACAGCTTGCTTTGTTCTCAATAGAGTTCTAATTTGACCCAAATCGAAGAAGACTCCATTTGAGTTATGGTTTGATAGAATTCCTTCTGTTTCATACTTTAGAATTTTTGGTTGTAAATATTTTATTCTTAATACAAAGACAATTTGGGAAAATTTGATGAAAAGGATGATGAAGGTATATTTTTAGGTTATGCGGCCAAGAGCAAAGGATACAGAGTCTTCAACAAACGTACCATGATCATCGAAGAGTCAATCAATGTCACTTTTGATGAATTGAATCAAATGACTATTGATGACAATGACGAAGATACTTCTGTACCAAGCTCAACTCCAGCTGATTCTCAACCAAGCTCTGCACTAGCTGAACCTCCTAGAGAAGATCCAGGAACCAGCTACCTTCAGAATCAAGCAAAAAGGTTGAAATTTACAGCCAATCATCCAAAGAATTTGGTAATTGGTGATATTACCAAGGGAGTAAGTACTCGTACATCCTGTAGAGATATTGTTTCTAGTGTTGCTTTTATTTCACAGCTAGAACCCAAAACTATTGATGAAGCATATAGTGATAGCTTTTGGATAGATGCTATGCAAGAGGAATTAAACCAATTTGAACGGAATCAAGTTTGGGAACTTGTTCCTAGACCTGTTGATCATCCGGTCATTGGCACCCGTTGGGTATTCCGAAACAAACTGAATGAGAATGGTTTAGTGACTCGTAATAAGGCTCGACTCGTAGCTCAAGGATACAATCAAGAAGAAGGTATCGACTTTGATGAGACTTTATGCCCAGTTGCGAGATTAGAATCCATTTGCATGTTTTCATGATTTCAAACTTTTTCAAACGGATGTAAAGAGTGCTTTTTTAAATGGTTTTATAAAAGAAGAAGTTTTTGTAGCACAACCTCCAGGTTTCACGGATTTCAAATACCCTGATCATGTTTTCAAGTTGAAGAAAGCTCTATACGGTTTAAAACAAGCCCCTCGTGCTTGGTATGATCGTCTAAGCTCTTTTCTACTTGACAACGGTTTTTCAAAAGGCAAGGTTGACACTACACTGTTTATTAAATCTTTTAATGGCAAGCTGCTTTTAATTCAAATCTATGTTGATGATATTATATTTGGATCTACTGATGAATCTCTGTGTCAAGAATTTTCTAAGTGTATGTAGAATGAGTTTGAGATGAGCATGATGGGAGAGCTGAAATTCTTTCTCGGATTGCAAATCAAATAAACTGATAATGGGACATTCATAAATCAAGCCAAGTACACAAAAGACTTGCTAAAGAAGTTCGATCTGGACAATGTCAAACCTATTGGCACTCCAATGGCAACTTCAACAAAGCTTGATTCAGATGAACAAGGCAAGCCAGTCGACACACGTAAGTATCGAGGTATGATTGGTAGTTTACTTTATTTAACTGCTAGTCGTCCAGATATAATGTTTAGTGTTTGTCTGTGTGCACGTTTTCAAGCTAACCCAAAGGAATCATATCTGTTCGCAGTTAAGCGTATCTTTCGATACCTTAAAGGCACTTCTTCTGTTGGCTTGTGGTATCCCAAAACTAAGTCCTTTGACCTTATTGGTTATTCGGATGCAGATTTTACAGGATGCAAAGTTGATAGAAAAAGTACAAGTGGCACATGTTATTTCTTAGGCAAAGCTTTAGTCTCATGGTTTAGTAAAAAGCAAAATTCTGTAGCCCTATCAACAACAGAGGCTGAGTACATCGCCGCAGGACGTTGTTGCGCTCAGATTTGTGGATGAAACAAATCCTAGAAGACTATGATTTATTTTACACACATATTCCCATTTTCTGTGATAACACGAGCACTATTAATTTGACTAAGAATCCAGTATGTCACTCTCGTACTAAACATATCGAGATTCGACATCACTTTCTTAGAGATCATCATCAAAATGGAGATATAAACCTTGTGTACATAGATACTGAAAATCAACTAGCTGACATCTTCACTAAACCTCTAGCGGAAGATCGTTTCAATTATTTACGTCGAGAATTAGAAATTTTGGACGTCAATAATATTAATTGATTTTATTTTATGATTATATATCATTATGCAAAACCTGTGTTAGAAACAAGCCAATAAAGAGTCTGTCTGTCCCCACAACTACGGTTGAAGCGAAGCGGTACTTAAGAGTTCTCCGGTGAACCTCCGCCAGCTGGCACAGTACTCCTACAGCTAATCTGAGACAGTCGCTGTGTAACGACATTTAATTCATAAAATAATATTAATTATGTTAATTGAAGGCTAAAATAACTAATCTTTGAATTAAATATTTGAAATGAGACAATAAAAAAGAATGGCAAAAATTAACTTTACAGAACCCTAGGCGAATTCGGCCAAAGCTCTGACCGAATTCGGCCCAAGTTCGGTTGAGGGTGTCTGGTTATATATACAGAACCCGAGCAGCCCTTCTTCTTCATTGCTTCCAAATTATTCCAAACAGCAGCAGCAGCCGACCCGAGCATCAAAACCCTAGTTCTTCACCACCCTATTCCATCCAATCCAAGTGGTGAAATCTCTCCAAAATTTGGAATCGTGCGGAGATCGTCGTTCTCTACGACATATCTTGATTTCGTGAGGTATAACTCCATCTCTCTCCACCTTTCAATTAGTGCATTTTTATTCCAATTTGCACATATGGCTCCTAAATTCAATCCATCTAAGAGGAAGAAGACGACCCCTAGTGAGGAAGGGTCATCTTCGCATCCACATACGGATTCACTCTTTTTGCCGGTCCAAACGAGCGACGGTGCGTTCGATGGATTTTTCTTTCAAACCCTCGACCAAGCCGTACTGTGGTATGGTAATTTTTCTATGCGATCCATATGCACAGGCGCTCAAGTCAAATGGACTGTATTTCCTGATCATCGTCATTTGTTTGAGGCATTAGGGTTACTCTTATTTGTTAAAATATGCTTCCCTATAGCAACTAATGCCATTAGATTATTCTATTGCAATCTCATATTAGACACTTTCGATGTGAGCACACGTATTGGAGGTATTGATATCAATTTCAATGATAGCCTCTTAGCGGAGATCCTTGGTATCCCTAACGAAGGTGAACCGCTAGTCGATATCACTGATTTTGACTTTCTCGAAGGCACGACACTCGCAAGTTTCAAAGCAGAACTCTGTGCACCTGATAGAGTATGCTCTGGAAAGTTCAAGGCTAACAACCTAAACTTGTTTAACTATGAATTGCATCGCATCATCTATTCCACTATTCTTCCAAAATCCACCTCAAAGGATGATGTGACTTCTCTTGAGCTGTCCGCCATGTACCACATTCTTAAGGGGATTCCATTTTCTGCCCCTAAGACCATGATTCAGATGATGGGTCGTTGTCGTGCAAGAGATAGAAATCTCTCTTACGCGATGATTCTCCCTCGCATCTTTCAGCTCTTCGATATCGATCTGTCGACTTGTACTCAGGACCCTGAGCCCAAGTTTCTTCAGTTATCTCATCGTAGCATGACTGCTACAGCTCCACCTACTGCTCCTCCTACTGCACCTCCTCTACCACCTCATCAGTATGCCATGACATTTGAGGGCATACATTAGCACTTATCTGCTTTGCACGTCTCGATGACGGACATGGTTCGCAAGCGTGAGTTCCGCGACGTTACCCGTTATCAGGCGATGGCAAACTCCTTGGCTGATCTTCGTTTCGCTCAGACTGGTCATTCAGCCAGTTTTATCCCTCGAGATCCAGCTTTTTTCGGGTTACCGCTGTGAGGATGAGGCTGTACATGCCTACTTCCAGCCAGGTAACGCCTATGATTGGTATCGTGCACCTCGTGACTATGTTGGTGAGTTCTATGCTGGCGCCCTACTCATCCTTCTGGCGCTGGTACTTCTGGTGCTGGTCCTTCAGGACATGCTGGTCGAGTTGATGTTGGTGATGACGAGGATAGTGATGAGGAGATGTGATTTGATTTTTTAGTGACATTCTATTATATACTTGGAAATGCTCCAACATTCCAAGTTTTTATCAGTATTTCTTTTATTTCTTTCAGTACTTTCTAGTTATTATCAACACTTTGTAGTTTGCTTCAATACTATTATCTTTCATGGACATGTTTTTGGTGTTTCAGTTATGGCATTTCAGTTTATTTCAGCACTTTGTTTTAATTATTAGCACTCCTTATACTGCTTCTTCATTACAAACTGCCTGTGAAATAGCTTGCCTGAGATTTTGTCTTGAAACAATACATGTCTGTGATGATTTTATACATGCCTGCGATATTTCACTAGTATTATGCTTTATTTTTATATGTTTTCTCACTACTTGTTACTTATGCATTTATTGCGGGGGAGCCTTCTCTTTTGCAATTATTTTGCTAAGTGACAAAGGGGAGAAAATTAACGATCTAACATTTCATATTTCTTTTGAGATAATACAGGATATGAACAATTTCTACTTTATGATATTTTGTTGAACAAGCTTAGCTTAATGTTATATCATTCATAGTTTGTCAATTATCAAAATGGGGGAGATTGTTGGCCCATTGGTCATATGGTCAACCTGATTTTAATAATTGATCAAACTCTGTCTGGATATACGAAGCTAGTTGGGACATCTCGGTTTCTTGGACATGATCAAGATTGGCTATCCACTTCATTCAAGACCGAAGATCTGTTTGCCTACTCGAGTCTGTAATTTCTTATGCAATGTATTTTTCATTTTATTTGAGTCTAGGAATATGTTGTACACCGAGTCATACTGGCAAATAGGCTACCCTCAAATGAATTCAAAATGTTTTTAAAATGACCTCTCAAAAGGTTTACAAAAAAGTTTTCAAAAAGGTTTTCAAAAATCACCAAAAGCTTTTTCAAAAACCCTAACTAAACCCTGACTTAACCCTGACAGAACTCGGACCGAGTTCGGCCAGAGTTTGATTGGTGGCTGTTGTGATTTTGAATCTTTGGAACTTGGTCCTCCTGCAATTGCGAATTTGACCGAGATTTGCTCAAAGAGTTCTGCCCGAATTCTGCCCGAATTCTGACAGAAGTCTGCCTTTGGAACTCCTATAAATAGAGAAGGATTTCGATCATTTCAATTCACTTATTCACTTTCAATCTTCTCTCTATCTAAAGCTTTCAGTCTTCCAAAGAGTTTTCTAGAGCTTTCAATTTCAGATCCCAAGCCAGTTACAATCCTCTAGTCAATTTGCCAGTGCGGTACGGTCTAGAAGTTTCTAAGAGATTGTAATCAGAAGGCTTGATTGAAGAATACCTCTTCACATTTGAAGTTGGACGAGTTCTTCGTATCAAAGCTCGCGTTGTAGAAGTTGCAAGGACTTCGTAAGAAAACTTGCGATTTTTCCAATAGTGGATTCAACTGGTAGCAAGAGTTCTACCGACTGGATTAGTCCTCAACAGAGGGATACCAGTATACATCGCTGTCTTTTCGTTTGCTCTCTTAACTTTACCTTTATATTATTTTAGTTGTGATTAATATTCTGTGATTGTGCTGCTAACTTTTTTAATTAGCATTATTCTGCTGCCAACTCTATTCACCCCCTTCTAGAGTATTACGCTTTACTATTTCGTTCCTACAATTAGTATCAGAGCGGGTATTACAGGTAAAGCAAAGGTAACAGTGCAATTATTTATTCATTTTAATTAACTGTTATATAGATCACAGCACAACACATGGCAACTATGAAATTCATAAGAGAAGGCCAGGCCACAAACAGACCCCCACTATTTGATGGTACGAACTATACATATTGGAAAACACGGATGAGTTTCTTCTTGAAATCTCTTGACTTTGATTTACGGTCCATTGTTCTTGATGGCTATCAAAAGCCACCTCGTATAAATGTTGATGGAGTTTTAGTTGAAAAACCCCATAGCAGATATATAGAGGAAGAAAAAAAGGGCCAGTCTTGACGCACGTGCCATTAATGCTCTCTTTTGTGCTTTAGACAGAACTAAATTTAACAGGGTGTCTATCTGCACAACGGCTAATGAAGTATGGAAGCTACTCGAAGTCACACATGAAGGCACGACTCAAGTCATGGAATCTAAAGTCAGCAGACTTACTCAAGAGTACGAGGCGTTCAAAATGAAGCCCAACGAAATAGTTACACAAATGTTCGAGAGGTTCTTGGATATTATAAATCCTTTGTCCTCCCTAGGCAAAGATTACAGTAACCATGAAAAGATTCGCAAACTCCTGTGAGCTCTCACCAAGAACTGGATTTCAAAGGCTACTGCAATCATTGAAGGGAACGACCTCACAACGATGTCCCTCGAAGTACTCATGGGTAAGCTACTCACTTATGAACTGGAGCTACAAGATTTTGAAGAGCCTGCACCAAAAGAGAAGACTATCGCCCTTAAGGCTCAGCACAGAAAAGCTGCTGAAGATGACTCAGACAGCAGTGGATCTGACGCTGAAGATCAAGCACTCCTAGCAAGAAAGTTCAAAAGATTCATGAGACATGAGAAGAGAGTCAAAGAGAACAACAGCAACAACTGGTACCAAGAAGATGCTGTCTGCTATGGTTGCAAGAAGAAGGGACACATGAAGAAGGATTGTCCCACAAACTCATCATCAAGCAAGAAGAGCAACAGGTATGAAAAAGGAAACCTGAAGAGATCAACATCACGGAAATATGCCAACACCAGCATATGGCATGAAAGTGAAACCAGCGACTCAGAAGACGAACAATCAGAAGACGCTGCAAACGTATGCTTTATGGCATCCGATCAGGTACCTACTGAACCTGTAGTTGATACTTATGATGACTTCACCTTTGAGCAATTAGGAGATGCCTTCAGTGACCTGATGACTGATTACAGGAAACTGGATAGTAAGTATCAGACCTCTAAGAAGGTACTCAAAGAGTACAAAGGTGAAATATGTTGACTTACCGACCTACTAGCTGAGGTTAGAAATAATGTTAGTGAGTCTGGTGAGCTTTCTTCAATAAAGCTCTTATTACACGAGACTACCAAGTCATCTGAAGAGAAGGACAAAATTATTGACCAACTGAAGGAAGAACTTTCTATAGAGAAGAAAAGTCTTCAATGTGCACAAATCAGAATGGAATCACTTACTTCTGATTATACTAAGTTGTATGACACTTCCAAAAGATTGGAAATTAGGTTAGGAAAACAGCCTGAGCCTGCTGCTTCCTACCCTAACACGTGTCACTTACCGAGAAATCGGAACATTCCCAAGCCAAACACTGTCAGACCTAACCCTATCAAACCTTTATCCCAAAAGGTTAAGCCCAAACAAGATTATAGGTATGCTTTCTTCTATACTAGAAAACCCAAACCTACCAACCATGCACACCACTCAGCTTTCAACCCTCGACATGCTTAATGTCATTATTGTGGCCTCATTGGTCATATATCATCTGCATGTAGAATGAGAAAGCTTGTAGATTTAAATGTTTATGCTTGGATACCTAAAGCTAACAATTCAGGACCCTACAAGAAATGGGTACCAAAGGTTTCATCTGCATACTATTTTGTAGGTGGAACACCCTTCACATGCTAGAAGCAAATGGATCCTCGACAGCAGTTGCTCACGGCATATGACCGGTGATGCTACCCTATTTGCAACACTGTCGAAGAAAAAGAAGGAAGGCTATGTCTCCTTCGGTAATAATTTGAAAGGGTATATTATTGGTATCGGTGATGTTGGTAAGTCTCCCTATCCTATGATTAAGGATGTCTGTCTGGTTACTGAGTTGAAACATAACCTACTCAGCATAAGTCACCTAGCTGATCATGGTTACGGAATCAACTTTGGCAAAGATAAATGTACTATAGTTGATAGCTCAACTGGTAGTACTATCTTTGAAGGTATCAGGGAAGACAATATATATGTTTTCTATTTGTTAGAAGAAACTAACATTTCAGGTAGATGCTTAATGGACAAGAGTGATGAGAGTCATCTATGGCATATGAGACTCGGTCACGCTAATATGGATACAATATCAAGATTATCCACAAAAAAGTTAGTACGCGGTTTACCGGACATTACATTCAAAGAGGATTCGGTATGCAGCCAATATGAAAGGAACAAAGCTACCAGATCCACATTCAAGTCAGTAAACGCAGTATGTACTACTAGACCTCTACAATTGCTTCATATGGACTTATTTGGTCCTAGCAGAGTTGCTAGCCTTGGAGGTAAACTTTATGCTTTCGTAATTGTAGATGATTTCTCTAGATACACGTGGGTATATTTCTTGACACACAAGAATGATGCATTATCAGAATTTGTCACCTTTTGCAAGAAAGTTCAGAATGAAAAAGGTTACATGATCACTCGCATTAGAAGCGATCATGGTGGCAAATTCGAGAATGCTGATTTTGAGCAATTTTGTGACACACACGGTTTTATACACGAGTTCTCCTGCCCTAGGACTCCACAACAAAATGGAGTTGTAGAACGTAAGAACAGAACTCTAACCGAAATGGCCAGAGTGATGTTAAACCAGTTTAGTCTATCCAAATATTTCTGGGCTGAAGCTGTCAACACAGCTTGCTTTGTTCTCAATAGAGTTCTAATTTGACCCAAATCGAAGAAGACTCCATTTGAGTTATGGTTTGATAGAATTCCTTCTGTTTCATACTTTATAATTTATGGTTGTAAATGTTTTATTCTTAATACAAAAGGCAATTTGGGAAAATTTAATGAAAAGGCCGATGAAGGTATATTTTTAGGTTATGCGACCAAGAGCAAAGGATACAGAGTCTTCAATAAACGTGCCATGATCATCGAAGAGTCAATCAATGTCACTTTTGATGAATTGAATCAAATGACTATTGATGACAATGACGAAGATACTTCTGTACCAAGCTCAACTCCAGCTGATTCTCAACCAAGCTCTGCACTAGCTGAACCTCCGAGAGAAGATCCAGGAACCAGCTACCTTCAGAATCAAGCAAAAAGGTTGAAATTTACAGCCAATCATCTAAAGGATTTGGTAATTGGTGATATTACCAAGGGAGTAAGTACTCGTTCATCCTGTAGAGATATTGTTTCTAGTGTTGCTTTTATTTCACAGCTAGAACCCAAAACTATTGATGAAGCATGTAGTGATAGCTTTTGGATAGATGCTATGCAAGAGAAATTAAACCAATTTGAACGGAATCAATTTTGGGAACTTGTTCCCAGGCCTGTTGATCATCCGGTCATTGGCACCTGTTGGGTATTCCGAAACAAACTGAATGAGAATGGTTTAGTGACTCGTAATAAGGCTCGACTCGTAGCTCAAGGATACAATCAAGAAGAAGGTATCGACTACGATGAGACTTTATACCCTAGTTGCGAGATTAGAATCCATTCGCATGTTATGTGCATTTGCATGTTTTCATGATTTCAAACTTTTTCAAATGGATGTGAAGAGTGCTTTTTTAAATGGTTTTATAAAAGAAGAAGTTTTTGTAGCACAACCTCCAGGTTTCACGGATTTCAAATACCCTGATCATGTTTTCAAGTTGAAGAAAGCTCTATACGGTTTAAAACAAGCCCCTCGTGCTTGGTATGATCGTCTAAGCTCTTTTCTACTTGACAACGGTTTTTCAAAAGGCAAAGTTGACACTACACTGTTTATTAAATCTTTTAATGGCAAGCTGCTTTTAATTCAAATCTATGTTGATGATATTATATTTGGATCTACTGATGAATCTCTGTGTCAAGAATTTTCTAAGTGTATGCAGAATGAGTTTGAGATGAGCATGATGGGAGAGCTGAAATTCTTTCTCGGATTGTAAATCAAATAAACTGATAATGGGACATTCATAAATCAAGCCAAGTACACAAAAGACTTGCTAAAGAAGTTCGATCTGGACAATGTCAAACCTATTGGCACTCCAATGGCAACTTCAACAAAGCTTGATTCAGATGAACAAGGCAAGCCAGTCGACACACGTAAGTATCGAGGTATGATTGGTAGTTTACTTTATTTAACTGCTAGTCGTCCAGATATAATATTTAGTGTTTGTCTGTGTGCACGTTTTCAAGCTAACCCAAAGGAATCACATCTGTCCGCAGTTAAGCGTATCTTTCGATACCTTAAAGGCACTTCTTCTGTTGGCTTGTGGTATCCCAAAACTAAGTCCTTTGACCTTATTGGTTATTCGGATGCAGATTTTGCTGGATGCAAAGTTGATAGAAAAAGTACAAGTGGCACATGTTATTTTTTAGGCAAAGCTTTAGTCTCATGGTTTGGTAAAAAGCAAAATTCTGTAGCCCTATCAACAACAGAGGCTGAGTACATCGCCGCAGGACGTTGTTGCGCTCAGATTTGTGGATGAAACAAATCCTAGAAGACTATGATTTATTTTACACACATATTCCTATTTTCTGTGATAACACGAGCACTATTAATTTGACTAAGAATCCAGTATGTCACTCTCGTACTAAACATATCGAGATTCGACATCACTTTCTTAGAGATCATCATCAAAATGGAGATATAAACCTTGTGTACATAGATACTGAAAATCAACTAGCTGACATCTTCACTAAACCTCTAGCGGAAGATCGTTTCAATTATTTACGTCGAGAATTAGGAATTTTGGACGTCAATAATATTAATTGATTTTATTTTATGATTATATATCATTATACAAAATCTGTGTTAGAAACAAGCCAATAAAGAGTCTGTCTGTCACCACAACTACGGTTGAAGCGAAGCGGTACTTAAGAGTTCCCCGGTGAACCTCCGCCAGCTGGCACAGTACTCCTACAGCTAATCTGAGACAGTCGCTGTGTAACGACATTTAATTCATAAAATAATATTAATTATGTTAATTGAAGGCTAAAATAACTAATCTTTGAATTAAATATTTGAAATGAGACAATAAAAAAGAATGGCAAAAATTAACTTTATAGAACCCTAGGCGAATTCGGCCAAAGCTCTGACCGAATTCGGCCCGAGTTCGGTTGAGGGTGTCTGGTTATATATACAGAACCCGAGCAGCCCTTCTTCTTCATTGCTTCCAAATTATTCCAAACAGCAGCAGTAGCCGACCCGAGCATCAAAACCCTAGTTCTTCACCACCCTATTCCATCCAATCCAAGTGGTGAAATCTCTCCAAAATTTGGAATCGTGCGGAGATCGTCGTTCTCTACGACATATCTTGATTTCGTGAGGTATAACTCCATCTCTCTCCACCTTTCAATTAGTGCTTTTTTATTCCAATTTGCACATATGGCTCCTAAATTCAATCCATCTAAGAGGAAGAAGACGACCCCTAGTGAGGAAGGGTCATCTTCGCATCCACATACGGATTCACTCTTTTTGTCGGTCCAAACGAGCGACGGTGCGTTCGAAGGATTTTTCTTTCAAACCCTCGACCAAGCCGTACTGTGGTATGGTAATTTTTTTATGCGATCCATATGCACAGGCGTTCAAGTCAAATGGACTGTATTTCCTGATCATCGTCATTTGTTTGAGGCATTAGGGTTACACTTATTTGTTAAAATATGCTTCCCTATAGCAACCAATGCCATTAGATTATTCTATTGCAATCTCATATTAGACACTTTCGATGTGAGCACACGTATTGGAGGTATTGATATCAATTTCAATGATAGCCTCTTAGCGAAGATCCTTGGTATCCCTAACGAAGGTGAACCGCTAGTCGATATCACTGAT
Source organism: Iris pallida (assembly GCA_029216955.1). NCBI lineage: Eukaryota > Viridiplantae > Streptophyta > Magnoliopsida > Asparagales > Iridaceae > Iris > Iris pallida. The sequence goes on from JANAVB010011800.1 coordinate 12,370,561, forward strand.
TTTGACTTTCTCGAAGGCACGACACTCGCAAGTTTCAAAGCGGAACTCTGTGCACCTGATAGAGTATGCTCTGGAAAGTTCAAGGCTAACAACCTAAACTTGTTTAACTATGAATTGCATCGCATCATCTATTCCACTATTCTTCTAAAATCCACCTCAAAGAATGATGTGACTTCTCTTGAGCTGTCCGCCATGTACCACATTCTTAAGGGGATTCCATTTTCTGCCCCTAAGACCATGATTCAGATGATGGGTCGTTGTCGTGCAAGAGATAGAAATCTCTCTTACGCGATGATTCTCCCTCGCATCTTTCAGCGCTTCGATATCGATCTGTCGACTTGTACTCAGGACCCTGAGCCCAAGTTTCTTCAGTTATCTCATCGTAGCATGACTGCTACAGCTCCACCTACTGCTCCTCCTACTGCACCTCCTCCACCACCTCATCAGTATGCCATGACATTTGAGGGCAGACATTAGCACTTATCTGCTTTGCACGTCTCGATGACGGACATGGTTCGCAAGCATGAGTTCCGCGACGTTACCCGTTATCAGGCGATGGCAAACTCCTTGGCTGATCTTCGTTTCGCTCAGACTGGTCATTCAGCCAGTTTCATCCCTCGAGATCCAGCTTTTTCGGGTTACCGCTGTGAGGATGAGGCTGTACATGCCTACTTCCAGCCAGGTAACGCCTATGATTGGTATCGTGCACCTCGTGACTATGTTGGTGAGTTCTATGCTGGCGCCCCTACTCATCCTTCTGGCGCTGGTACTTCTGGTGCTGGTCCTTCACGACATGCTGGTCGAGCTGATGTTGGTGATGACGAGGATAGTGATGAGGAGATGTGATTTGATTTTTTAGTGACATTCTATTGTATACTTGGAAATGCTCCAACATTCCAAGTTTTTATCAGTATTTCTTTTATTTCTTTCAGTACTTTCTAGTTATTATCAGCACTTTGTAGTTTGCTTCAATACTATTATCTTTCATGGACATGTTTTTGGTGTTTCAGTTATGGCATTTCAGTTTATTTCAGCACTTTGTTTTAATTATTAGCACTCCTTATACTGCTTCTTCATTACAAACTGCCTGTGAAATAGCTTGCCTGAGATTTTGTCTTGAAACAATACATGTCTGTGATGATTTTATACATGCCTGCGATATTTCACTAGTATTATGCTTTATTTTTATATGTTTTCTCACTACTTGTTACTTATGCATTTATTGCGGGGGAGCCTTCTCTTTTGCAATTATTTTGCTAAGTGACAAAGGGGAGAAAATTAACGATCTAACATTTCATATTTCTTTTGAGATAATACAGGATATGAACAATTTCTACTTTATGATATTTTGTTGAACAAGCTTAGCTTAATGTTATATCATTCATAGTTTGTCAATTATCAAAATGGGGGAGATTGTTGGCCCATTGGTCATATGGTCAACCTGATTTTAATAATTGATCAAACTCTGTCTGGATATACGAAGCTAGTTGGGACATCTCGGTTTCTTGGACATGATCAAGATTGGCTATCCACTTCATTCAAGACCGAAGATCTGTTTGCCTACTCGAGTCTGTAATTTCTTATGCAATGTATTTTTCATTTTATTTGAGTCTAGGAATATGTTGTACACCGAGTCATACTGGCAAATAGGCTACCCTCAAATGAATTCAAAATGTTTTTAAAATGACCTCTCAAAAAGGTTTACAAAAAGGTTTTCAAAAAGGTTTTCAAAAATCACCAAAAGCTTTTTCAAAAACCCTAACTAAACCCTGACTTAACCTGACAGAACTCGGACCGAGTTCGGCCAGAGTTCGGCCAGAGTTCGGTTGGTGGCCGTTGTGATTTTGAATCTTTGGAACTTGGTCCTCCTGCAGTTGCGGATTTGACCGAGATTTGCTCAAAAAGTTCTGCCCGAATTCTGACAGAAGTCTGCCTTTGGAACTCCTATAAATAGAGAAGGATTTCGATCATTTCAATTCACTCATTCACTTTCAATCTTCTCTCTATCTAAAGCTTTCAGTCTTCCAAAGAGTTTTTTAGAGCTTTCAATTTCAGATCCCAAGCCAGTTACAATCCTCTAGTCAATTTGCCAGTGCGGTACGGTCTAGAAGTTTCTAAGAGATTATAATCAGAAGGCTTGATTGAAGAATACCTCTTCACATTTGAAGTTGGACGAGTTCTTCGTATCAAAGCTCGCGTTGTAGAAGTTGCAAGAACTTCGTAAGAAAACTTACGATTTTTCTAATAGTAGATTCAACTGGTAGCAAGAGTTCTACCGACTGGATTAGTCCTCAACAGAGGGATACCAGTATACATCGCTGTCTTTGCGTTTGCTCTCTTAACTTTGCCTTTACATTATTTTAGTTGTGATTAATATTCTGTGATTGTGCTGCTAACTTTTTTAATTAGCATTATTCCGCTGCCAACTCTATTCACCCCCCTATAGAGTATTACGCTTTACTATTTCGTTCCTACTGTAATGCCTATGTCCGTATCACGTATTCTTGGAATACGTGTATGTATTTTATTCTTGTATTGCATGATTTCCTTGCTTAATTCCTTCTTGGCTTGGCTTGGTTTATCCTTGGGTTGGTTCGGCCTGGCTTGGTTTTGATTGGGTTCATGATGAACCCAAGGTGAACCCCCTACCTACCACCACCATTGGTATTTATTAGCCCTCTCCATTCTCTCTCTTCATTTATCATCTTCTTCTTCCTCATTTACTTCCTTACCTACCAGAGAGAGGAGAGAGAGGTCTAGGCAAGTGCAACTTGCTTCATGGAGGAACTATGATTTTATTGCTCCATTCTCTTCTTTACTACATTTTAAAGCACTTTAGAACTTGGCATTTTCACTTTCCATGGCTAGATTCTTGTAGATCTATATTTATATTATTTTTAGATTTCCTGGGTTTTGATCTACTTAATCTTGTTATTTCCGAGTTTTGATGGTTCCATGTTGTAGCAAATTTCGTTCTACCCCATTTTGACCTTTGGAAGTTCAGATTTGGGCTCCCGATGATGGAGTTGTGGAGCTTGAGGACTTGGCTCCCATGGTGTTCTTCTTCTCAGAAATTTGGAGAAGATGAACTGTGCTTAGACTTGACTTGACCGCATGACAATTCATGCGACAAGTGATTCGGCCGCATGGGACTCTCAGCCGCATAGGCTGGATCTCATTTCCTGAGCCGCATGGGCTCATTCCCCATCGGCCGCATATGCGCCCTTCTCCTTGAGCCGCATGAACTCTAGTACTTGCGGACCGCATAGGCCCTGATCCCCGAGCCGCATGAGAACCCAGATCTAGCTGCATGGACTTCTCTCCTAATTGAGCCGCATAACCCCCTTCTTCTTTTCAGCCGCATGGACCCGTGTCTTCTCGGCCGCATAGGTTCCTGCACCTTCAGCCGCATGCGCACCTGTTCCTCGCCAGCCGCATATGGTTCCCTTTCCCCGCAGCCGCATGGGTCGCTTCTTCTTGAGCCGCATGAAATCCACACTTCCGCTGGCCGCATGCGCCCTTGCACTTCTAGCCGCATGTGCCCCCTTGTCTTGGCCGCATGTGATCCAGTGACCCTGGCCGCATGCGCTCTCCTAATTGGGCCGCATGAGTCTCACGCTTTCCTGACCGCATATGCTTTAGCCGCATGGCTCTTTTATAGCCCTGAATATTGATATTTTATTAGATATTTTAGAACTGATAATCATGAATTCATTTGATATGTTTAGAACTGATAATAGAGCGTGACCTGTCAGTGACCCGTAGTGGTGCACTCCTGACATGACTAACCTAACATGACCTGAAAATGGCCCGTCGTGGCACACTTTTGACCAGTACACTTGACATGATAACCTGACATGATATATCTGATAAGCTGTTGCGATGGCTACCTGACATGACCTGTATAATTAATCCTGGACACCGTGGGCAATTGTGCTTGTACAAATAATCCAGTCCTGTCTTGCATCATGTCTAGGAGGGGACTCCTGAGTACCACGGTCAGGAGTACCCACTGAAATGGACTAAGGCTAATAACTAGATTAATACATTAGTCATGAAGAGATCTCCCAGCTACAGGCAATTCCGTTACCTGGGCACGCCTTGGGATCTGTAGCCTGCCGTCGAGTAGGGCACATTTCCAGCACACTGTCATGTGTTGCACCCTTAAAGCTTCCTAAGGGTACATTCGTTTCCTGGACGATGTACCCACCTGAATTCAACTCTAATTCTTTTAACCCGGGTAACCTGGATGGTCTGCAGGGCTTGTGGTTGTGGAGTAATCTAACTGCATCTTGCTAGTAACTAGGCCTGTGATAACCCTAGTTAGTTAAAGTATCAAGCCATAATTCTTGCTTGGCCGTGAAATGATTGGATGGAGATAGGATGGAGATTTTCACCGACCATAAGAGCCTGAAGTATGTTTTCACCCAGAAGGATCTTAACATGCGTCAGAGGAGGTGGCTGGAGCTTCTTGTGGATTATGATGTCAACCTGCAGTATCATCCTGGGAAGGCCAACGTTGTAGCAGATGCATTGAGCAGAAGAGCCGGAGTTTATTTCCTAACAGCACAACCAGAGCTGTTAGCAGATCTTCAGAAGATGGGTATTGAAATTGTTCTCCCTTCCAGTGTAGCCTTGATGGCCAGCATGCAAGTTCAGTCCACTATAGTCGAGAGGATCCGGACGGCGCAGTCGGCAGATTCCAAGCTTCAGCGACTCAGAGTAGAGTGTGAGGCAGGACGAAGACCAGAGTTATGCATTCATGAGGATGGTACACTTCGACATGGTAAGCGTCTTTGTGTACCCAGTGGAGATATCCGGCAGGAGATCATGTCAGAAGCGCACAGTTCACAGTATTCCATCCATCCCGGCAGTACGAAGATGTACCGCGATATCCGGCAGCATTTCTGGTGGAATGACATGAAGCGGAAGATAGCTCGGTTTGTCTCTCGGTGTTTGGTTTGCCAACAAGTTAAAGCCGAACATCAGAGACCGGCTGGACTTCTTCAGCCCTTGCCCATTCCAGAGTGGAAGTGGGAGCATGTGACCATGGATTTCGTGACTGGATTACCTAGATCCCCGGCTGGCAGAGATGCTATCTGGGTTATAGTTGATCGGCTCACGAAGGTAGCTCACTTTCTTCCATTCAGAGTTGGTCAGTCGACGGCTCAGCTAGCGGAGATGTACCTCAGGCAGATTGTCAGATTTCACGGTGTGCCAGTCAGTATCACCTCGGACTGAGATTCCAGATTCACGTCGCACTTTTGACGTAGCCTGCAAGAGAGTTTGGAAACTCATCTCCAGTTCAGTTCAGCATATCATCCGCAAACAGATGGTCAGTCAGAGCGTACAATCCAGACTCTTGAAGACATGTTGCGGTCTTGCACACTTGACTTCGGTGGTTCATGGGAAGATCACTTGCACCTGGTGGAATTCTCGAACAACAACAGTTTTCAGGCCAGTATCCAGATGGCACCGTTCGAGGCACTGTATGGAAGGAAGTGCAGATCCCCGTTAGCCTGGGATGACGTTGGAGAGAGACAGTTGCTCGGTCCAGAAATGATTGCCCAGACAGTTGAAGTGGTCAGGCGAGTCAGAGATCATCTTCGAGTTGCCCAAGATCGCCAGCGCCATTGGGCCGATTCTCATCGGCGCCCTCTCGAGTTTTTGGTCGACGATCATGTATTCCTGAGGATTTCGTCTAAGCGTGGCGTCATTCGTTTCGGCGTCCGGGGAAAGCTTAGTCCTAGGTATATAGGACCATTTGACATTCTGGAGCGAGTAGGAGATGTATCCTATCGTCTCGCTCTTCTGTCGTCGCTAAGCGAGGTGCATGACGTGTTCCATGTATCCCAATTACGACGGTATATCCCGGACCCGAGCCACATCCTGGATCATTCGGAATTGGTTGTTGGTACCAACCTTTCGTATAAGGAAAGGCCCATGTCTATATTGGACCGAAGAGAGAAGACACTCAAGAATAAGACTATCAAGTTAGTCTGAGTTGCTTGGGGTCATCACTCTTTGGGTGAGTCAACGTGGAAGCGTGAGGATGATATCCGATCGCGATATCCCGACCTGTTTGACTCGTGAGGTATAATGTCTTTCTTATGCCTCATGCCTTCGATTCCTTGCTTGAATGAGTGATTGTCTGCCTAGTTATAGCTTGCATGTGATTAATGTAGCTTGTCATTGCTCCTCTAGCCTCTTGATTAAATTCTGAGGGTAGAATTCTCTTAAGGTGGGTAGAGTTGTAATGCCTGTGTCCGTATCACGTATTCTTGGAATACGTGTACGTATTTTATTCTTGTATTGCATGATTTCCTTGCTTAATTCCTTCTTGGCTTGGCTTGGTTTATCCTTGGGTTGGTTCGGCCTGGCTTGGTTTTGATTGGGTTCATGATGAACCCAAGGTGAACCCCCTACCTACCACCACCATTTGTATTTATTAGCCCTCTCTATTCTCTCTCTTCATTTATCATCTTCTTCTTCCTCATTTACTTCTTTACCTACCAGAGAGAGGAGAGAGAGGTCTAGGCAAGTACAACTTGCTTCATGGAGGAACTATGATTTTATTGCTCCATTCTCTTCTTTACTACATTTTAAAGCACTTTAGAACTTGGCATTTTTACTATCCATGGCTAGATTCTTGTAGATCTATATTTATATTATTTTTGGATTTTCTAGGTTTTGATCTACTTAATCTTGTTATTTCCGAGTTTTGATGGTTCCATGTTGTAGCGAATTTCGTTCTACCCCATTTTGACCTATGGAAGTTCAGATTTGGGCTCCGGATGATGGAGTTGTGGAGCTTGAGGACTTGGCTCCCATGGTGTTCTTCTTCTCAGAAATTTAGAGAAGATGAACTGTGCTTAGACTTGACTTGACCGCATGGCAATTCATGCGACAAGTGATTCGGCCGCATGGGACTCTCAGCCGCATAGGCTGGATCTCATTTCCTGAGCCGCATGGGCTCATTCCCCATCGGCCGCATATGCGCCCTTCTCCTTGAGCCGCATGAACTCAAGTACTTGCGGACCGCATAGGCCCTGATCCCCGAGCCGCATGAGAACCCAGATCTAGCTGCATGGATTTCTCTCATAATTGAGCCGCATAACCCCCATGCTCCTTTTCAGCCGCATGGACCCGTGTCTTCTCGGCCGCATGGCCACCATCTCGTCGTATATCATCCTGATGTATTTTCTTTATTTCCAGTTCTCACTTTTATTTATATATAGTGCTGATTGCTGGTTTTAGTTCCTAAGTGAAGCCTCCTTTGTGGCACTTCCTCTTTCTGGGATCTAACCCAGCTGGTTTTGTATGGCCAGATTTCGGAGCAGCTCCAGAGGATCTACCGGCCTTCCAGCCAGATGGTGGCCACTAGACGGAACCCTGGCAACGAGTGGGTTATTTTTGGCTCTCCCACTCTATTGTAAAAATATTCTTTTGAGACGTTTAGCCGACGAGCACCTGTTTAGCTCGATTGCACCTTACTTACTGTCTGCCTACGGGCCGTAACATGATTAACAGATCCTAGGGTTGATCATGTATGACTAAACTCTTGCTAGTCCTAACATTTTGTAACGACTAGCTTCATGATCAGCTGAATATGTAATATTTGGGACGCCTTATTATTGTATATTTAATGATCATACATCTTGTAACATTTACGTACTTGCTTGTGATTGAGACAATAGGCTAGTTCATGACCTTAAGAGACTGTTGGCTTGTAGATAAACCCTCATGTATCTAAACAGCCATGACCGTATAGCGAGATGGATCCCATTTCATATACGTAGCTGGCTATGTTTGCCCCCGCTCTCCAGTATTCTGGTTCTGGGGAGTGACATGATTTAAGTGGTGGCCCATGCAGGTCTTGTAAATCAAGATATGTGAGGGTTTACCGAATAGATGTCTCAATCAATATTCGCCCTTGATCTCTGCTCGTATCTTCTGAATCCCTAGATTCTTGTCCTGATCATATGCTTGTATCGTTGATCTATCCTGGTCCTTCCTTATTGTTCCCCATGTCGTCTTCTTCAGCGGCATTGTTCGTGGTCCTACCGACCAGCAAGGCGGAGCACCTCCTGCGGACCAGCAGCAACCTGGAGATCAAGCCCAGCATTCCGGAGTAGCCTCCAGAGTCGAGCCTATTGGAGAAGAGCCACCAGTCCAGCCGGTTCAGCCTGTCGAGCCTGATGATGGCACTTTGGTAGGACTCGTCAGGACCTTGATAGCTTCTCAAGATCGTCGTGGAGATGCCTTGCACCAGGCCGTGATGGATGCTTTGACCAGAGGAGGTCATCAGGGTAACATCACGGCCAACAGCTTCAAGCGCTTGAACCCTCCATTCTTCGACGATAGTGAAGATGCTATCGCAGCAGATGTATGGCTTCAGGACACAGAGGTGATTCTAGAAGCAGCCAGGACCCCAGAGAACGAGAAGGTGGCCGTTGTGCGCCTGCAGTTGTTAGATCTTGCCCGCAGCTGGTGGGCAGCGCAGGCCGTTGGCTTAGTAGCACCCATTGCTTGGGCAGTATTCAGAGAGAGATTCCAGACCAAGTATTTCGATGCCGTGGCTCGGTATGATCTGCAGACGAGGTTTACCAATCTGAAGTAGATGGGCAGGACGGTCGATGGATATGCGGCCGAGTTTTCCAGACTCAGTCGGTTTGCTCCCACCTTGGTGGCAACCGAGTATGATAGAGCCCAGCGATTCCAGCAAGGGCTTCACCTGGAGATTCTATTGGCAGTTGAGTAGTTTGAGCATCAGACTTTTGATGCAGTCTTGAGAGCAGCTAGGAGGCATGAGTATACCTCCCAGAGGATTGTGGATAGGGCCGGAGGTCGGAAGAGATCCCACGGCCAGATGAATCAGTCTTCAGCCCCAGCCCCGACAGCCAGGGCTTTAACTATTGGAGCTCCGAGATGAGCGGCCTCAGTAACGTCGGTTCAGCATTCCACTCCGACGCACCCTCAGCAGCAGTAGCAGAAGCAGAAGCAATCTTCCGCAGTGGGTTGTTCTCATTGTGGGAAGCCAGGTCATGTAGTGGCAGAATATCGCAGGGCGCAAGGATTGTGTCTGGCTTGTGGAGCACCTGACCATAGGGTTGGATCCTGCCCGAATAGGGGTGGTTCATCATCGTCCAACCTTTCTAGCTCTTCAGTGAGAGGACCAGCTCCGGTCCAGCAACAGCAGTACCCATTGCCGAGGCCCTTGCCGCCTCAGTCCCAGATGTTCCAGCAGCAGAACCCCCAGCAGTATGTTTAAGCCCAGGCCCAGAGTCAGAATAGGCAGCGAGGATTTCAGTAGAGGGGACCAGCACCCCGAAGGCACGGTCAGGCTATGGTGATGACCGTGGAGGAAGGATTGGCACCAGGAGAGGTAGTGGCAGGTACTATTCTCGTCAACTCCTTTCCAGCTTCAGCTTTATTTGATTCTGGTGCATCGCATTCATTTATGTCTGCACGATTCACGACACGGGTAGGATTGGAGCCCGAGTCATTATCAGTAAGGCTTAATATACTTACTGGTAACAGACTTGTGGAAGTAGATAAAGTATTTTCCTCGTGTCGGATCGTAGTTAGCGGTAGAGAATTTCCCGCTAGATTGATATAATTCCCGATGGCCGATTATGATGTGGTCTTAGGGATGGATTGGTTGAGGAACCAGTATGCTAGGATAGACTGCCACATTGGCAGGGTCGTTTTTAGCATTCCAGGCGAGCCGAAGTTTTCTTTCTCTCGAGGCGAGGTTGAGTCTTCTCCTCCAGTATTGCGGATGGCAGTAGCAGCAGTTCTGTTGCCCAGGATAGTGGATGAGTTTCCAGATGTTTTCCCAGAAGAACTTCCAGGTATGCCTCCGGAGCGAGAGATCGAGTTCACTATAGACTTGATTCCCGGGACAGCCCCAGTGTCAGAGAGAGTCTACAGGATGGCGCCGTCAGAGTTGGAGATATTGTACAAGATGATTGAAGAACTCAGAACCAAGGGATTCATTCGTGCTAGTGGATCGCCTTGGGGAGCCCCGATGCTTCTTGTGAAAAAGAAGGATGGTACGTCCAGGTTATGTGTTGATTATCGTACCTTGAATTCAGTGACAATCAAGAACAGATATCCTCTCCCGAGGATAGATGACCTGTTTGATCAACTCAAGGGGGCTTCAGTATTCTCAAAGATTGATTTGCGCTCAGGTTATCATCAGATCAGAGTCAGAGAGCAGGACATCCCGAAGACAGCTTTTAGATCGAGATATGGGCATTGGGAGTTCCTTGTTATGCCTTTTGGAGCAACCAATGCGTCGACAGTATTCATGGACCTCATGAATCGCATCTTCATGCCTTACTTGGATCAGTTCGTGATTGTGTTTTTGGATGACATCCTGGTTTATAGCAAGAGTGAGGCGGAGCATGAGCAGCATCTCCATATAGTTCTTTAGACTCTCAGGGAGCACCAGTTATATGCCAAGTTCAGTACATACGAGTTCTGGCTCGATCGCATTTCGTACTTGGGTCATATCGTCACCAGAGGAGGAGTAGAAGTGGATCCCCAGAAGATCGTGGCTATTGAGTCATGGCCAGTGCCCAGCACAGTCGCAGAAGTTCACAGTTTTCTTGGATTGGCCGGCTATTACCGACGGTTTGTTTCAGATTTTGCTCGGATTTCAGCGCCATTGACCCAGTTGACCCGCAAGGATACGCAGTTTGCGTGGACAGCAGAGTGTCAGAGTTCTTTTGAGCAGTTGAAGCGAGGCCTGATAACAGCTCCTATTCTCACGCTTTCAGATGGAACTGGAGGATTCTCAGTGTACTGTGATGCTTCAGACAGAGGCTTAGGATGTGTTCTGATGCAGCATGGGAAGGTAATAGCTTATGCGTCACGACAACTTCGTAATCATGAGAGGAATTATCCAACCCATGACTTGGAGCTGGCAGCAATAGTATTTGCACTTAAGTTGTGGAGGCACTATTTGTATGGAGATAGGATGGAGATTTTCACCGACCATAAGAGCCTGAAGTATGTTTTCACCCAGAAGGATCTTAACATGCGTCAGAGGAGGTGGCTGGAGCTTCTTGTGGATTATGATGTCAACCTGCAGTATCATCCTGGGAAGGCCAACGTTGTAGCAGATGCATTGAGCAGAAGAGCCGGAGTTTATTTCCTAACAGCACAACCAGAGCTGTTAGCAGATCTTCAGAAGATGGGTATTGAAATTGTTCTTCCTTCCAGTGTAGCCTTGATGGCCAGCATGCAAGTTCAGTCCACTATAGTCGAGAGGATCCGGACGGCGCAGTCGGCAGATTCCAAGCTTCAGCGACTCAGAGTAGAGTGTGAGGCAGGACGAAGACCAGAGTTATGCATTCATGAGGATGGTACACTTCGACATGGTAAGCGTCTTTGTGTACCCAGTGGAGATATCCGGCAGGAGATCATGTCAGAAGCGCACAGTTCGCAGTATTCCATCCATCCCGACAGTACGAAGATGTACCGCGATATCCGGCAGCATTTCTGGTGGAATGACATGAAGCGGAAGATAGCTCGGTTTGTCTCTCGGTGTTTGGTTTGCCAACAAGTTAAAGCCGAACATCAGAGACCGGCTGGACTTCTTCAGCCCTTGCCCATTCCAGAGTGGAAGTGGGAGCATGTGACCATGGATTTCGTGACTGGATTACCTAGATCCCCGGCTGGCAGAGATGCTATCTGGGTTATAGTTGATCGGCTCACAAAGGTAGCTCACTTTCTTCCATTCAGAGTTGGTCAGTCGACGGCTCAGCTAGCGGAGATGTACCTCAGGCAGATTGTCAGATTGCACGGTGTGCCAGTCAGTATCACCTCGGACTGAGATTCCAGATTCATGTCGCACTTTTGGCGTAGCCTGCAAGAGAGTTTGGAAACTCATCTCCAGTTCAGTTTAGCATATCATCCGCAAACAGATGGTCAGTCAGAGCGTACAATCCAGACTCTTGAAGACATGTTGCGGTCTTGCACACTTGACTTCGGTGGTTCATGGGAAGATCACTTGCACCTGGTAGAATTCTCGTACAACAACAGTTTTCAGGCCAGTATCCAGATGGCACCGTTCGAGGCACTGTATGGCAGGAAGTGCAGATCCCCGTTAGCCTGGGATGACGTTGGAGAGAGGCAGTTGCTCGGTCCAGAAATGATTGTCCAGACAGTTGAAGTGGTCAGGCGAGTCAGAGATCATCTTCGAGTTGCCCAAGATCGCCAGCGCCATTGGGCCGATTCTCATCGGCGCCCTCTCGAGTTTTTGGTCGACGATCATGTATTCCTGAGGATTTTGCCTAAGTGTGGCGTCATTCGTTTCGGCGTCCGAAGAAAGCTTAGTCCTAGGTATATAGGACCATTTGACATTCTGGAGCGAGTAGGAGATGTATCCTATCGTCTCGCTCTTCTGCCGTCGCTAAGCGAGGTGCATGACGTGTTCCATGTATCCCAATTACGACGGTATATCCCGGACCCGAGCCACATCCTGGATCATTCGGAATTGGGTGTTGGTACCAACCTTTCGTATAAGGAAAGGCCCGTGTCTATATTGGACCGAAGAGAGAAGACACTCAAGAATAAGACTATCAAGTTAGTCTGAGTTGCTTGGGGTCATCACTCTTTGGGTGAGTCAACGTGGAAGCGTGAGGATGATATCCGATCGCGATATCCCGACCTGTTTGACTCGTGAGGTATAATGTCTTTCTTATGCCTCATGCCTTCGATTCCTTGCTTGAATGAGTGATTGTCTGCCTAGTTATAGCTTGCATGTGATTAATGTAGCTTGTCATTGCTCCTCTAGCCTCTTGATTAAATTCCGAGGATAGAATTCTCTTAAGGTGGGTAGAGTTGTAATGCCTGTGTCCGTATCACGTATTCTTGGAATACGTGTACATATTTTATTCTTGTATTGCATGATTTCCTTGCTTAATTTCTTCTTGGCTTGTCTTGGTTTATCCTTGGGTTGGTTCGGCCTGGCTTGGTTTTGATTGGGTTCATGATGAACCCAAGGTGAACCCCCTACCTACCACCACCATTTGTATTTATTAGCCCTCTCTATTCTCTCTCTTCATTTATCATCTTCTTCTTCCTCATTTACTTCCTTACCTACCAGAGAGAGGAGAGAGAGGTCTAGGCAAGTACAACTTGCTTCATGGAGGAACTATGATTTTATTGCTCTATTCTCTTCTTTACTATATTTTAAAGCACTTTAGAACTTGGCATTTTTACTTTCCATGGCTAGATTCTTGTAGATCTATATTTATATTATTTTCAGATTTCCTAGGTTTTGATCTACTTAATCTTGTTATTTCCGAGTTTTGATGGTTCCATGTTGTAGCGAATTTCGTTCTACCCCATTTTGACCTATGGAAGTTCAGATTTGGGCTCCGGATGATGGAGTTGTGGAGCTTGAGGACTTGGCTCCCATGGTGTTCTTCTTCTCAAAAATTTAGAGAAGATGAACTGTGCTTAGACTTGACTTGACCGCATGGCAATTCATGCGACAAGTGATTCGGCCGCATGGGACTCTCAGCCGCATAGGCTGGATCTCATTTCCTGAGCCGCATGGGCTCATTCCCCATCGGCCGCATATGCGCCCTTCTCCTTGAGCCGCATGAACTCAAGTACTTGCGGACCGCATAGGCCCTGATCCCCGAGCCGCATGAGAACCCAGATCTAGCTGCATGGATTTCTCTCATAATTGAGCCGCATAACCCCCATGCTCCTTTTCAGCCGCATGGACCCGTGTCTTCTCGGCCGCATGGCCACCATCTCGTCGTATATCATCCTGATGTATTTTCTTTATTTCCAGTTCTCACTTTTATTTATATATAGTGCTGATTGCTGGTTTTAGTTCCTAAGTGAAGCCTCCTTTGTGGCACTTCCTCTTTCTGGGATCTAACCCAGCTGGTTTTGTATGGCCAGATTTCGGAGCAGCTCCAGAGGATCTACCGGCCTTCCAGCCAGATGGTGGCCACTAGACGGAACCCTGGCAACGAGTGGGTTATTTTTGGCTCTCCCACTCTATTGTAAAAATATTCTTTTGAGGCGTTTAGCCGACGAGCACCTGTTTAGCTCGATTGCACCTTACTTACTGTCTGTCTACGGGCCGTAACATGATTAACAGATCCTAGGGTTGATCATGTATGACTAAACTCTTGCTCGTCCTAACATTTTGTAACGACTAGCTTCATGATCAGCTGAATATGTAATATTTGGGACGCCTTATTATTGTATATTTAATGATCATACATCTTGTAACATTTACGTACTTTCTTGTGATTGAGACAATAGGCTTGTTCATGACCTTAAGAGACTGTTGGCTTGTAGATAAACCCTCATGTATCTAAACAGCCATGACCATATAGCGAGATGGATCTCATTTCATATACGTAGCTGGCTATGTCTGCCCCCGCTCTCCAGTATTCTGGTTCTGGGGCATGACACCTACATATGAGGCATCCAAGATGAAGCCAAATGAGATGATCACTCAAATGCCCACAAGATTCCTCGACATCGTCAACCCTTTATCTTCTCTTGGAAAAGAGTACTCTAACCATGGGAAGATCAGCAAGCTGCTAAGGGGACTACCAAAGATCTGGAACCCCAATGTGACGGCAACCATCGAAGGCAATAATCTTACCGACATGTCAATGGAAACTCTGATTGGCAAGCTAATGATGCATGAGCTCGACCTCAAAGATTTTGAAGAATCTACTCCAAAGAAAAAGAGATTGCCATAAGAGCTCATCGCCGAAAAACTACCTCATAGGAAATAGATGACGGACGATTCTGAAGGTGACGATCAAGCACTCACGGTTCAAAACTTCAAGAAGTTCCTACGCTTCAACCGAAAAAAGAGGGACGATGAGGAAGAACCCACCTGCTTCGGATGCAAAAAGATGGGACACATTAGAAAAGACTATCCTATAGCAAGGAAAGGAAGCAGATACGAAAAACCATACAAGAGGCCAACCTCAAAGAAGTATGCAACACTAGCATTTGGCACGAAAGCGAGGCCAGCAATTCAGACGAAGAAGAGGACTCTCCATAAAACACTGCAAACGTCTGCCTAATGGCAAAACAACTCTTTTGAAGATTTCTCCTTTGATGAACTGGATGACGCCTTTAGTGATCTTCTTGGAGACCACAAAATGGTTATTAACAAGTATAAGCATGCTAAGGAAAAGATCAAGACCCATAAAGTCGAGATCCATAGACTTTCTTACTTAGTTGAGAATGTTAGAAACACTACACCCACGAAAAGCACTGAGGAGGTATCTAAGCTTAAATTAAGCTTACACGATACCGAATCTCTTATTGAGAAGCAAACATATGATATCACTGCTTTAAATAAAGAACTTGCTGAAGAGAAAAACAAGTACAAGATTGCCACTACTAGAATACATGGCCTTACTACTAAATGTGATGAGTTGCATATTGCCTCTAAGAAATTAGAGATTAGACTGGACAAGCAGGTTATTCAACCTCAGACTCAGTCTCACAGTCACAACACCTACAAACAAGAGATGGCTCAACACAAGAGAGCACATCAACAAGAACACTCATCCACATACTACTCAAAATCATGCCATTATGTACACCTATTCACATACAACACAAAAAACACACACACGTAAATTCTATCATCATCCTGCTGCACACAATCACCATTATCATCATGCTGCTACACAAACTCACTACAGTCATCCTACTACTACACATAGCTATCATCATCATGCACCCACATATGGACACAACTATCATCCTGCACCCAACACCAATATGTATGCTATATGTACTTACTGTGGTTTATATGGACACATATCACTACAGTGTAGAATTAAAAAACTAGTGGATATTAAACTATATGCATAGGTACCGAAGACTAACTTTTCAGGAGCCACAAGAATCTGGGTACCAAAGGTCACATCTACTCGTGGTGTATGTGGACATTTCCTTTCAAACTAAGAGCAAATAGATTCTCGATAGTGGGTGCTCGCGACATATGACTGGAGATGCTAATCTATTCGCAATACTATCGATGAAAAAGGAAGAATATGTTTCCTTCGACAACGATCTGAAAGGCTATATCATAGGCAATGGTACAATTGGTTATCCTCCTTCTTCCATTATTAAGGATGTCTATTTAGTGACCGAGTTAAAACATAACCTGCTCAGCATTAGTCATCTTGCTGATCATGGATACAATATTAACTCTGGAAAAACTAAATACTTTATCTATGATAGATCAACTGGAGACATCACTTTTGAAGGGATAAGAGAAGATAACATATATATTTTCTATCTATCTATAGATACTAACAGTGCAGAAAGATGCTTCTATACCCACAAAGACGAAAGGCTATTATGGCACCAGCGTCTTGGTCATGCCAACATGGATACCATATCTAGATTATCAACCAAGAAGCTAGTAAGAGGCTTGTCAAACATCACATTCAAGAAGGACACGGTATGTGTAAGCCCCCTGAATTTCATGGATTTATTTTTAATTTTTCTAAAAGAATTATTTGATTATTTTTTATCATTAAATGTTCTTTTCTGTGACTTTGATTTCTGGAGTGTCAGAGATGCCAACCTCTGAAAACTTTCTTCATGAGTTTGTACTAGACAAGATTATCTTCATTTTGATATATCATGTCCCACTTAAACTTGTTTCCTTGTACTCTTTTTGCTTCGCATAACTTTGAGTCAATTTAGACCAATTGATCGTTGAATAATTATTAATTAAATTCCCACTTTTATCTTTGATCATTATATGCATGTTGTCGTGACTTTTAATTTAGGAGCACAAGAGTAGTCGTTTTCTCGAAACTAACTTCTCATGCATTATCTACTCAAGACACCCTACACCCATGATCTTTGTGTCCCAGTCAAACACTTTATCTTGTGCTTCATTTGTTTCGCACAACTTTTCTGACATAAGGCCCAATTTTAATTTATCCCACGGAGTCTCATTTATTTTAGACTCGAATTTGGGACACCCTTTCGACCCAAACCTGTCAATCCAACATATGGACCTGGCCCACATTAAGCCTACTACCCATATGACACCCGTATTCCATTCAATTGAACTCCCACATGCTACTTATTTACCAGAGATCACAAATATCTAAATTTATCCATTTATTGTACCAAGTCCGATTTTGATCGGACCCGACTCAATTGAACCCAACCCAAGCTTCATGTTCTCCTCTCATGACTACCCAAATACACCCACACAGATATCTCTCTCTACTTGGGTAGATATTCCATTATCTCTCTCCCTCTTCAATAAATATATCTTTCTCTCTCTTTCTAATATATATATATATATATATATATATATATAATATATATATATATATATATATATATATATATATATATATATATTTCTCTCTCTACTCACACACACAAACTCCCTCCATCACCATCAGCTCACACTCCCTCCCCCTATTTCAGTCGACTTACTCTTCTCTCTCTCTCTCTCTCTCTCTCTCTCTCTTTCCAATAATATTTACATCTCTTTCTCTCTATTCCAACGTACACACACTTCCCCATCTCTTTACACTCTCTCTCTTTTTCCCTCTCCTCATAGCCACTCCCTCTAAATTGAGCACCACCACCACCACCAACACGAGCACCACCACCACCATCACGAGCACCACCACCACCACAACCACCACCACCATCACGAGCGCCGCCGCCACCACAGCGGTGCAGGGGACTATGGCCACCACAGAAGTAGCAGCTCGCTGCAACAGCAGCAGCAGCGTAAGGCAGCAGCAACAGCCGCGTCGCCGTCGTGCGCCACAGTGTGGGCCCCCTGCTGGCGAGCTCCGGCGATCTCCCCCTCGCCATCCTTCTCCTTAATCGACGTGCCACGTAGCCGATTCGTGCATTTGGCACGAGATCCCGTCGGCGCGTGCGAGAAGTCGAAGTCCAGAATTGTTCCTTGGAACAGCAACTTCGTGCACGTTTTTTGAACAATCCGACCGTTGGATCGTCGATCTGTTTCTTCCGTGTCAATCTCAGTATATACCTCTTTACTCCCCTCATGTTTCATCCGTTATTTCCGTTGTTTACTATGTCAAAATCGGCCGCCAAGTTGACACTTTAAATTGTACTATTTTTGGACAGTTTTGTGGAGCGAACTTCGTCGACTCGTATCTCCGTCGTCGTAGATCCGATTGGCATGCCACTAGTTCCTATGCATAGCTGGTATAACCCTCTTCCTGTCCCTTAAGTTTTACTTCATTGTGATCGTGTTTGATTGGTTGAATTTGACGCCAAATTTGGTCGTTCGAATTCGTAATTTCCAACTTGTAAATCCTAATTTTGGACCCGGGACTCTGGATTCCAATTCTGACACCACTAGTAGACTTATGTCGTCATTCTGGCACGAATTTATATAAAGTTTGTTAGATTTGGAGGATGCGGGCCCCGACACGTACTTCGGTGCAAGGCAGGTCCCATAGTTTGGGTCAACGGGCCATTTTGAGATCGGCTCATCGAAATCCAATTCTGGATATACCGTTGAGTTCGTATCATCATTCTGAACTCATTGACATATAATTTGTTGAGTTTTATGGACATTGACTTCGACACATATTTCCGTGCAAATCGGATTCCAATATCCGGGTCAACGGACCAATTTGAGATCGGGCCATCAGAATCCAATTCTGGATATACCGTTGAGTTCGTATCATTATTCTGAATTTGTGGACATATAATTTGTTAGATTTAGTGCACTTTTATTCTGGCATATTTTCGGTACAAAGCGAATCCGACACGGGCATCGTTTGACTCGAAATTATCTTTTTGCCCCTGTGTCCAAATTGGACTTATGGGTAGGCTATCCTAGCTATTTGACCATTCTGGACACGTTGGTGATAGCTATTTCATCATCCGACAACATCTCTAGACTTTTCCCCTATCTATCATAATTTGTTATAATTTTTCTCTTTTGGTTCGTATTTTGAGATCCGTGCGTCGAAATTGTGATCTGTCGATTCTAGTGATTTCATATCACTGAAATTGACATGTTGTCTATGTGGATGATTATAGAGACTAGCTTTGACCTAGTTAACCCAGAGTGGACTAGGAGTTGACCAATTGACCAAAGTCAACCTTTGACCTAGTTTGACTTAGTTTGTCTTAGTTTGACCTAGAATAGACTAGAAGCATAGAATTAGTGTATTTATATATATTGTTTACTCTAGAACACTATGTAATCCTGTAAATTCATGTTAGGTCTCTGTGACGTCGGTTCAGGCATCGACCCTCACTTTTTGCTCAAGACAGCAGGCGAGTACATTCTTTGATAGTTTTTATTGTCTTGATATCTACTATATCCGATTCAGTTGTAGTATTTTACTTGATTCCCGACACAATGGTACATGGACTAGTATACGTTGGATCTTGTCATGAGATGTCATTCCTGGGTTACAATGGTATATTGGTACATTGTTCGATCTTATTTTTCTTGTACTTGTATAAATGCCGATTCCTAAGGGAATTTGCTACCCTCTTAGAGAATCCCGCATCATGACGTGACATGTCTGGATCTATTATACTACTCGGAGATAGGGAGTTATTAGAGGTTATGCGATCATACCCCATTGGTTACTACTTGCATCATAGCTTTACCCTCCCCTCACGTAGGGTAAAGCCTGACCTGATACTACTTGCACCATAGCTTTTCATTTTTGCCAGCCCGATCTCCAGGTTTACCTGCGCTTGTTCTTGCACCATAGCCGATTAAATGGAAGAGCCTGATCTTGACCCAAGCCGATCACATAATGCTCTAATATCTCAAGGCACTGTTTATATTTATATTATACATCAGATATTACTGTACTGTTCTATATTCTAGTATTTCATATCCTGACATGATATCTAGTTTTACATATACTACTTTATTTCCAGTCTTGATATTTCATCTTTTATTTCATTATAATTGTCTTTTATATAATTTGTCAATTCATGTGGAACTGCTATTAGTTTATGTACTCGTTTCCATCCTAACTGGATACGTTGACAATATTTTTAGGAGTTGTTATGCCCTCATTATTGGACTACGATGTTGCTAGCTGAGGCGGATCTCAATATTCTTTCCCCGCAAGTTGTCTCCCAGGGGTGCTAGGCCTGGTAGTTATTTAGTTTTGTTATTATTTTTTCTTCCATTTCATTCTTGTCTCATATAATCCTTTATAGATTCTAGTTGTTCTAGTGATATTGTTATCTTTCTTGTCTTATCTTATCTTCCTTAGCTTTTATGATGTGATATGAGTACCTTTATAGTTATAGATCTTTTAGATGTTGTAGTTGGTATCGGGTACTTGACAGCGCTCTACCATCGATAATGCAGCGTAGGCTGGGCGTGGCCCATATATTTGTACCCGTATATCTGGGTGCGAGTCATAACACATTTTGTGGTGGCCCATGCAGGTCAGTCTTTGCTATTAATGCGAAGTCGTGGTAGTACTTGAGCTTATCTGTACTACTACGAGCCTGCCCTTGGATTAAGATTAAGTCATAGAATTAGGATTTTGGTACTCAGTCACATATTAGGAACTTTTGATAGATTCCAGGGATGACCCCTGGGAGTCTTATTTCGAAAAGTTTTTCAAGTCTATTTTCTACTTGTTTCCATTCGTCCTGATTTTGAAATATCTGTCCGTTATCGAACCATATTTTTGTATTGGGATGTGTTTATAGACCCTAGAGGGAACTAGAATGTATAAGTTGAACTTATATATCATCTAGATTGAGAAGAGAATATGATTAACCAATCTTATATGAAGGTTAAGATTTGTTTTAGCTTATATTCCAGAAATATTGATCTAGATAGTACCTTTGGGCAATCCCTTGAGAACCTCCCTCTAAACCCTACATCGGAATCTGTTTTCGCTTGTTTCCATCTATTTGTCCTTGATTCGTTGATAAAAATTTTGAATCTTGATGTTCGTTGCTGACTTTGATTTTTTTTTCTAGATAAATTTTTATGAATTGAGTTAAGATATATTCTGATATCATATTTGATGAGTACGATAGGAAGGATAAATATCTACTTTATTTATGGAGTTTTAGAATTTATCGCAGCCATACAAGCTAGCATGACGAGGACATGGAGCCTGATTTTGGGTATACTATCCTAGTTATGGAATTTAGATTTTCTTGCAGCCATATCGGTTGGCATGGTAAGGAATCTAGATAACATGATTGTAGGGTGTATACCTTATTTATGGACTCTATCGTTTATTGCAGCTATGCTTATTGGCATGGCAAACATTCTGGCAACATGATTTTGGATAGACGTGTCTGGTTATCAGATCATATCTTAAATTGATTCACTTCTATTAACCTATTGAGCAAGAACAATTTCTAACATTATTTCTTGTGTTATCATTTTCCTTATCGTCTGACTATTTTCTCATCTTACCATTATTTTCTTGTCTTATTTAACCATGTCCTACTTACATCAATCAACTACCTCGTATCTACTTTTGTCATCTATACTCTGAAATCTTTTGAGCTCTTATATCTCTTTACCTTGGGAAAGTTGAGGAAATATCGTAAATCATCTGGCTCGGAAGACGAATTTGTTATCAAGTGGTATATTGGTAGGAATATGAGATGTTGGACCTTAGTATAGAATTTTGAGAGGAAGGTATGACTGAGATTGGAAATGAAACCAAGAGAATAATTTACTTGAGAATTAGGAGGACGAATCACATGGAAAGAATGTAGGAGGATTTCAAATAAGAAGGTCAATAGGATGTACATTAATGGTTAGAACATTTATATTTCGTGGATATAGTTTAGAAACTGATGAGGATATCCGAGATCGAAATGTTTTTGAATTTGGATAATTTTAGGTTATTGATTCTCGAGATATTTCACATTAAGGTTAGGATGCAAAATTTAGAATTTAATAATGGGAGAGAGATTTTAACTATATGCGATGATGATACAAAATTGGACAAGACAGGTAAGAGGATAGAGAGCACAAGGATTTGGAGTTAAAAAATAGAGATTTTGTGTAACACCCACATTTCTAAAATAAGGGTAATTTTGAACTTTTGTAAAAGTTTATTATTTAATAATAGGATTTATGATTTATGGAAATTTTTAATTAATTTAATACTATTTAAAATTGGTGAATTATAATTTTGATGTGTTAGCTAATGAACCCTAGAACTGTTGAGCCTAGAGACTAACCATGACCATGGGGACCTAACCATGTGATTAGAATGACTATTTACAACTTTTTAGGCTAAGGGTATTTTGGCCATTTTGTGACTTTTGAATTATTTAGGATTTTGATTAATTAGTGAATATTAGATTATTTTAATAATATTTAAATTGATGTATTATGATTTGGTCATTTTTCATATTTTAATATTTTGGGAAAATTTTATATTTTTAATATTGTTTTTATTGGATTTGTTTAGTCGGGTTTGAGTTTCGTCTCGTTCCGACTTGTATTGTGACCCGGGTAGCTTAAACTCTAGATGGGACCCAATATTAAGTTAAGCATGGCCCACAAAACTCAACATTTAAGTTAGTTAATTAGACTAATTTTTATCATGTTAGAATGGTCAAGTTAGAGACTCAAACTAGATCCTTTGACCCCAAACTTGAACCTAGTCAAGACTTAACCATATGAGACTAGAGAGGGGCAATTAGGATATTTCCCATTAGCCCTAATGGACTCTTTATGGCAGCCACCTTTAGGGAAGAATGATTGATTTCATTCATTATAATCTTGCTTATTTTATTTTTCTTTTGTTCTTCCCTAATTTTAGAGAACATTCCCTTTGATTTGATCTCCAAATCAAATCATTCCTTCACCAAATCTTCCCTCAATCATTTCCATTCTCCAAGGGAAGGGTGCTACAAAGGATTGGAAGAGAAGTACAAGAAGGAGTATCCACTTTGAGGGATCTTCGTATCGGAGCCGTGTCCTAAAGGATTTCATTAGGATTCCACTCCCAATAGGTAAAACCTATCCTCTAAATCGATTTTCTTTGCATATAAATTAGTTTTGAATCCGTAGGATCCATCCTCATGCATGTATCCCCTTTAGATTCAAATTTGAGGCCATTTGGAGCTCTCTTGAGGATTTTAGATATGTGTCTTGTGTCCTACTTGATATATCCCAAATTAGGACACCCCATGTGTATGTATGTATGATAATAGTTTAAATAGATATTTAAATTTAGTTTTAGAATTGTTTATTTGCCATTGATTATAAAAGAACAGAACAATTATATCGGAGGACTGGACTTTTACTTCACAATACAAACTCGCTCGTACAAAGAAAGCCTAGGGACGAAAACCTAGGTACAGCAGTCTAAGTACAATTATTTAGTTTTGATTCTGGGGAGTGACGATAGAGGCTCGGAAAAGCGACGGCCGCTCTGCCTTACTCTTTGGACGATCAGACGTAGCCTTGGCTCTGATGAAGAAATGCTCTTGGACATGTGGGGAGACTCTCTTGCGCCTTTGGTTGCTAGATCTCTGGATGTCTCTGTAGTGCTCTGTCTCTTTGCTCCGTTCTCTCCTCTCTCTGTCTGTCTCTGTCTTTTTTTTCTCCGTGTCCTGCAAGGGAATGGCACCTTGCTATTTATAGGAGTGGGGTGTGATCAGTAGGGTTTGCAAATGATTGCCTCTCTTGAAAAGTTGGCGGCTTAAGAGTTATCAATCTGGGCCGTACATCTTAAATGTAATAAATTTGAGCAATTAATATGATTGTATCAAACCTCTGTGGGCAATAAATGTTGATTGCCATGAATATTCATGACTTATGATAGCCTGCCACGTGTCCAATTTGCTTGATTTGATTTGATCTGGGCCATTATGACGATCGCAACAATTCTAATTTTGTTGGGATTTGTTAGCACCCATAGTTCCAGGGAAGATAAGATTGCCACGTGTCTCCGTTGTTGCGGAGAGCGCCACGTGTCTCAACTGAACCATCCTGGCAGAGCCGCATATGGGTGGTCCTCTCAGCCGCATGAAGCATGCAAGAGCATGAAGATGGGGAACCGCATGAGGATGGGCAGCCGCATGGGTATAGGCAGCCGCATGGGGATGCAGATGGGCAGCCGCATGGGTATAGGCAGCCGCATGAGGATAGGCAGCCGCATGCAGATAGGTAGCCGCATAAATGCAGCGGCCGCATGGAGTGGCCTCGGGACTTGGTAGATTTTGCCAGCTTTGTAAGGAGATTTTCTCATTTTTCCTAGGATCACGCCATTATGTCAGAGTCATTATTACGTCTTTTTGTCAGAGCTGTCATAGCTGTCAGCCGTCAGGGCATTAAATGCAGTCGAATGTAGAGAAGAACTGTTGAAGGCCACATGGCTATTTTTTCTGAGCCGCATGGAACTATCCGAGCCGCATGGACTTCTGAGCCGCATGGGGATGCTGAGCCGCATGGGCGTCTGAACCGCATGGGGATCCTGAGCTGCATGGGGATCCTTCTGTTGGAGCCGCATAGGTCTTTCTTTATTCTTTTTCATGCTTCTACAAGACCCCCTTCAAAGTTTTCAATTTACAAAATTGAAATACTTTGAATAAGAAGCATGACCATGTAACAATTCTTCGGGCCGCATAGGATGTTCTGACCGTATGGATGTCTCAGCCGCATGGCCCTCCTCAGCCGCATGGCCATCTGAGCCGCATGGCCATTTGAGCCGCATGGTCGTTCCAGCCGTATGGGTTCCTCAGCCGCATGACCATCCGAGCCGCATGGGCTCCTTGCCACGTCTTCATGCCATGTGTGCAAATCTTTGCATTGATTGCCTTTAATTTGCTGTCAGATTTAAGGCTACTTTTTGGGACTGGATCCCAAGAGTGTAGCCTTAAATAATCGGATCGCCTTGATAACCGAAGGGTCGGTTATACTGCACGTGTATCGATGCGTCGGTCTATGGGGCTCTGCCTATAAATAGCAGAGTGTTTGGAAAGAAGACTTTCTTTACTTTCTGCTCTTGCCCTAGCTCTCTTGTCCTTGTCCTCCTTCTCTGATCATAGTAATGGCTCCCAAAAAGACTGTTGCGACGAAGGGTAAGAAGGCAGCGTCTTCGTCGGCGACGAAGGGCAAGAAAGCTGCATTTGCGGCGACGAATGTGGGAGCTCCTCCGTCAGCTGACGTGCCCGTAGTTCACCTCGACGTCCACCCCGCCATCGCTGGTAAGGACTTTTGCGTGAGTTTGGGACCCTAACTATTATGGCTACGTCGCATGTTTTATGCGCGAGCCTTCATCTTCATGTGTGCCGCATGCACATCTCAAGCTGTATGGGGTATGTTCCATGTCCCAGCCGCATGAGAACGACCGAGTCGCATAGGAACCTTTTGAATTGAACCGCATGAATTCCTAATGGACTGCATGAGTTTGTCTGATTTGGGCTGAGCAAGGCTCTGTCCATCTGATTTTGTTTCTTTTTATTCTTGATTCTTGCAGCACCCCCACCGAAGGCTGAGATCATTATGAAGGAAGAGCTGCTGCCTCCTCACAAACGAGAATCATCGTTTGTTATGGAGGAACGGAAAGAAGAGCTGGCGCCCATTGCTGTCAAGGAGGAGCCCCAGTCAGACGGCGGTAGTATTGGGAATTCTGACCTTTCTACTCCGGATGAGGAATTTGCTCAGGTAGATCCTCTATATGCCAAATGGTTGAGGGATTGGTATATGCGCTCCCGCAACTAGGATTCGTGGGCTCTCATAAATGTCCATCTTTTGTCTTGATATTTCTGTCTATCTTTTACTGCGGTTTGTGTTTTGCTTCCTTCGGTCATCAATGTAATCTTCTTCATTTTTTTTCTGAATGAAATGATAGAAAACTTTTCTGGCTTGCTCATGAGATGTAGTCATGTGAATGTAACCAATTTTGAATGACCGAAATACATTCGCTCCATTCATTGCTTATAGTAGTTGCCCCAATAAGAGGCTTTCTGTGGACCTATTATCCTTGGCGTACCCTGGTTCTGGATACGGATAATAAGACGAGGGAGGGAAGAACCATCATATTACTCAGAGGAAATGAGGACGTGGTAAATATGAGGGTATCTTCGATGGAGCCTTCCCACTCAGAGGTAAGAAGGACATGGCAGGAGGGGGCTCCATGAAGGGAATATAGAACAACTCAGAGGTAATGAGGACATGGAAGTTCTATGTAAGGGGGCGGTTTATTTTTGGTGGAATTGAAGACAACTCAGAGGTAACATCGACTTGGTTGTTTTAGAGAATTTGTGGATTGGTTATCCTTTTTGGGCACTGAGAGTGCAGGTACTAGATCATAAGGAGGAAGCTCCTTTTAGGAAGAAAGTTCAGAGATACAATCATACATGACTTACTACCTAAAAGATGCGATATAGATTTATCTGTAGTGGCCAGGATATAAGTTCAGCGGTACCTGCGGGTACATAATTCGACAATCTGGGAGATTTAGAATTGGTATGTGAGCTCAGTAGTACGAAAGGGTACATGACTTATCATTCTGGAAGATTAGTAGTCGGGATGTGAGTTCAGCGGTACCAGCGGGTACGTAACTCAACATTGTGGAAGATTTGTTGTTGGGATGCGAGTTCAGCGGTACCAACGGGTACGTAACTCATCACCTTAGCGGATGTCGTTTTAGACATAGTACTTCTTTAGGAACTTGTCGTTGATGGGCAACATGAGCAAGTCTCTATTTTGTTTTGCGAGGCGGTAAGCTCCGTTGGAGAATACAACATCGATGATGAACGGGCCTTCCCACTTTGGTTGGAACTTGCCGGCGGTTTTGTGAGTCATAACCATCGGCCTCCGAACTGCCAGAACGAGGTCGCCCACTTGGAATGTTCTGATTTTAACTTTATTATTGAAGGCTCCGGAGATACGGGCTTGGTACAGCTCGATTCGTTGTTGAGCAAACAGACGCTTCTCATCTAGGGCCTCCAACTCTTGTAGTTGGCGATGGTGATTGTCATCTGTCGTGAGTCGATAGGTGAGAGAGACGCTGAGTGAAGGGATTTGAGTCTCCAGTGGGAGTACTTCCTCACTCCCGTATACCAGAGAAAATGGTGTATTCCCGGTGGCAGACCGTACTGTAGTCCGGTACGCCCATAAACATTCACCGAGCTTTTCATTCCAGTCGTGTTTGTTTGATGACACGAATTTCTTGAGATGCTTGATGATTATTTTGTTGAATGCTTCAGCCAGACCATTAGCCTCGGAGTTGTATGGTGTTGATGCAATATTCTGGATGCGGTACTTGTTATAGAATTGATAGATGGCGTGGCTTGCGAACTGTGGACCATTGTCGTGGATGATCCTTCGGGGCAATCCAAAGCTATAGATGACGTGATGCTTGAGAAAGCTGATCACGTTTGAAGTCTTCACTTCAGCCAGCGGAATAGCCTCCGTCCATTTGGAGAAGTAATCTGTGATTGCGAGTACGAAGCGATGTCCTCGAGACGAAGACGGAGTGATTGGACCAATGATATCCATTCCCATGCTTCGAATGGCCAGGACGCCATTGTCTGGTGTTGAAACTCGGAGGGCTGGTGGATAAAATCTGCGTGGACTTGACAGGCTTTGCATCTTCGTGAATAGTCTATCGCATCCGCAGCCATCGTGGGCCAGTAATAGCCCATTCGGCGAAGGCGATCTTGTAGTTTTGGGCCAGGCTGATAGGCTCCACAGATGCCGTCGTGAGCTTCGCGTACTGCTTCTTTGGCTTCTGTATTTGACAGACACCGAAGTAGTACTCCATCGTTTGATCGTCGATACAGCATTTTTGTTTCTGTATCGTAAAAGAATCTGAGGGAACGCCTTCTGATGGAAGTGGCCTCTTTCGGATTCTCTGGCAGGATGTCGTAGACGACAAAGTTGATGAATGGCTGTCTCCAGTCTGGTGCTTCGTCGATTGTCAGAGCGGAGTGACTCTCCACACACTGAACATTATTCCTGGGATAGACCAACTCATGGCCTACGATGTCAACCAGGTGATGAGCATGATTCGGTACTGCTAAGGAAGCGGCAAGACCTGCTAGGGCATCGGCTTCAATGTTTTGGAGCCTAGAAACGTGCTCTATGAAGAACCCCTCAAGGGACGAGATGATGTTGATTGTTATTTGGTGGTAGGGGATCATGTCGTCATGGCGAACCTCGTATGAACCCCGAATCTGATTGACGATTAACTGTGAATCGTCGTATGCTTCAAGGCGCTCTACCTCCAGCTCTTTTGCCAGTCGAAGGCCAATGACCAAGGCGTTGTACTCGGCCATATTGTTTGAACAGGGTTCTGTGAGGGAGTAAGCCCGATTGATCACTAACCCGGAGGGAGAAATCAGCACTACTCCGACTCCAGCGACGATGTTGCCTTTGGGCCCAGTTCTTCAAGCGCCGTCGAAAAACATTTTCCATATGGTATCATGGGAGGCCGTATTTTCATTAGCGACCTCGTCTGGAATCTCTTCATCTATTTTGGTTGACTCCGAACCCGAATGAGCTGCTAAAAAAGTCTGCTAGAGCTTGACCTTTAACAGCCTTCTGTGGGACGAAGATCATGTGGTAGGGGGACAGTAATATCGCCCAGGTAGCGAGGCGAGAGCTGAGTGCACCCGGCTTGGTCATGAGAACCCTGAGGGGATTAACTCTTGATATGACATGAATGGTCTGTCCCGTGACGTAGTGTCGCATCTTCTGAATGGCGAAAACCAGAGCCAGGCATTCTTTCTCCATGGCGGTATATCGGTGCTCCGGCCCCATCATCATTCGGCTGAGGTAATATATAGCCTGCTCATGGCCTGTATCGTTATTTTGTGCTAGCAGAGCACCGAGAGAATGCTCCATCGTTCGTACATAGAGCAAGAATGGTCTTCCAGGAATTGGGGCTACCAGGACTGGACGGCTCGTCAGATATTCTTTGATGCTGTCGAAGGCGCGCTTGCATTCGTCATCCCATATGAATGAAACGCCTTTCTTATGAGGTGGGTGAATGGCTGACATCGTCCGGAGAGGTTAGAGATAAACTTCCTGATGTAGGCTAGCCTCCCTTGAAGGCCTCGGAGTTCACGAAGATTTCTCGGAGGACCCATCTCCATGATCGCCTTCGTCTTCTCAGGGTCCACGTGGATACCCTGGGAGGTAATGATGAAACCCAAGAACTTTCCGCTGGATACGCCCAAGAAAGATTTTGTGGGATTCATTTTCAAATTGTGTGCTCCCATCAGGTCGAACACTGTCCTTAGATCATACAGATGATCTTCTTTAGAGCGGCTCTTGACTGCGATGTCGTCGACGTAGCATTCTACTGTCTTGCACAAGTGGTCTCTAAAGATGATACTCATTGCTCTTTGATAGGTTGCGCCAGCATTCTTTTGACCGAAGGACATAACTGTGTAGCAGTATGTGCCGATTGGCGTTCGAAATGATGTATGCTTTTCGTCGTCGGGGAACATCTTGATTTGGTTGTACCCCGAGAAACCATCCATGAATGACATACGCTCAAAGCCGCAGGTGTTGTCGATCATAATGTCTGTGATAGAGAGAGGGAATTCATCCTTAGGACACGCCTCATTTAGATTACGAAAGTCGATACAGATTTGAATCTTTTCACTCTTCTTGAGGACTGGTACTATGTTGGTGACCCAGTCAGGATGCTGTTCCACGCGGATGAAGCCGCTGGCTATCAGTTTGTTTACCTCGGCTTCAATGGCATTCATGACGTCAGGACGGAACCGACGTTGCCGTTGCTTGACTGGTTTTGCGTCCGGACGGATTGAGTTTGTGAAGTGCAATCTCGGGGTTCAGTCCTGGCATATCTTTGTAGCTCCAGGCAAACACGTCGATGTATTCTCTGACGAGTTGTAGTAGTGACTCTCGCTCTTTGTCGGTCAGATTCTTGCTGACGAAGATGGGCTTTGGAGAGGATTCAACACCGAGATCGACTTGTACAACCTCATCCTCGGTGGGAGGCTCTCTTTGTTCGAACCGCTTCTTCCACTGCGCATCTAGTTGTTGTGCCCACGGTTCTAACTCAAGAAGTTCAGGAATGTCTTCATCTTCTTCGTAGGCATCTGCTAAGGCCATATTGACGGGCCATACTTGCCTGAGCATGTCCCCGATGTTGGTGTCTGAATCAGAAGTGGGTGATCCGGTTGAGTGTGAATGCCAGTCGCATTCCTCGTCTGAGCTTTCAGGTGTCATCGTAGGTGTGACATAACCTAGCCCACGTCTGTTTTTCTAGTAATCTCGTAGTTTCCCAGCCGGGACTGGCGATTGCAAGGGTAGTCGCCGTCCAGTGCCGTAGTTCAAACCCGGTGTAGTTTCCAGATCATATCCTTGTTTTTGCATAAGGGACTTGGATTGGAAACTATACAGATAAATGGGCAATCTCCCGGTGTCGGGTTCGAGCTCAAATTCTTCTGTCCTGAAGGGCTGTTGACCATTCTTCCTGTCGAAAATGATCGGGTGATCCCCTCCCTTGATTATGTGGTAGGCGTCTTCCACTGGAGTAAGTTGGTTGGCGGTGTAGACATTTGTCACTTGTGTGTGCAGGTGAGTGCCTATACCGTATTTCATAGCATACATTGTACAAAGCTTATTAAGCTCGATGTAGTTCAAAGATAGCCCTTTGTTGATGAAGTAAGGTATCTTTTCTAACGGGATTACATCATCTGCAGATGGAACATCGGTGTGAGCAGCCACATACATGGTCAGTTCTGGTTCTTCTTTGGCCATCCCTTGTATAAATGAAGACTGAGAGGATGACTTGGACAACTTGATTATCAGGGGTTCTGCTGGTGGAGCAGAACGTGGAGTTGTTGGCGCACTAGCCACCCCCAGTTTGGTGCTCAGTAATGGGCAGGGAGTTGTTGGCTGGCTAACAGTCCCTGACTTAGTGTTCGGTTGCCGATTCATTCTGGAAAGACGAATTGTCATCGGCTTGACAGAGGGATTGGGCTATCCTTTTTGTTGCTGGTAACTTTTGGCAGCCTGATTGTCAGTGGCTCTGTCGTGGATCGTGGCGCTTGGCCAGACCTTGGCAGTCGGATTATCAACTGTTCCTCCTGTCCAGAGAGGCTAATTACGTCTTTACGCAGAGTGGCTGTAAGAGGCACAGTTATGCCAGGCTTGCGGGTTTGGAGGTGGATCGTCAGAGGTTCTTCTGATCCGGTTGCTGCCTCAGTTTGAGCTTGAGTGTCTCCTTCGGCAAGATGCTTTTTCGATTTCTCGTATAAGCAGGAGTCTGAGTAATAAGACTCGACCCCTTTAAAGGGATCGATATCGGCAAATTCTGTCTTCACGAAGCCGTACTTGTCGACGTACTTGAAGCATTGGTGCAGTCTGGAAGGCACGATCATGTAATCGTGTATCCAAGGACGCCCCAGAAGAATATTATAGGAAGTGTCCGCATCTATGACATAACAAGTCACTTCTGACTGCAGGTCGCCGATTTGACACTTCAGGCGAATCTTCCCGATCGGGTAGCTCCTGCCCGAATTGAAATCGCTGATGGCGGTGCTTGTCGGCATCAGGCGGTGCATTGGGATACGCAGATGATGTAGTAGGCTCTTCGGAATGATGCTTATGGAGGACCCGGGGTCAATATGCATCCGATCGACCTTGATATCGCCAATGTACCCCGTATAATACAGAAGACGATCGTGCAGGTTGGTCTTGATAAGCATATCTTGCGGAGTGAAGACAATGTTTGGCATTGACCCTGTGCAAGCGCTGTTCTGGAGTTCTGTCGGCAAGTCATCCCCAGTGAGATTGGACTGAGCCAGGTACGTGTCGGCGTCTTGGAGTGCCTCGCTCAGTGCAACGCGAACATCCTTGGAGAGTCTTAGGAGCTCATATAGTGACAATTTGGCTGGCGTGTTGGCAATGGGCCAAGATATCGAAGTTGTAAGGCTTCTCCAGCCCATGAGGCGTCTTCCTTCGGAGTGGTTTGTCGAAGCGAGTCTCCTTCGGCCTAGGCTTGTCGGTCGTCGAAGGCTACGACGGTCCTGGAGCATCAGCAGCTATCGTTTGAGGGTCTTCAGTCGAGTTACCCGGTGGAGGTTGGATTTGTGCGCCGAAGCGGGTAACAACAGCGGTAGCTTCTTCGACCTCTGCCGAGATTGTGCGGCATGGTTTGACTTTTCCATTCTTCTTCTTGCTAGTGAAGGGAGGTGCGGACTGAGTTACCTCCGGTACCAAGTCCGGATGGACCCACATGATCTCCCCTCGTGATGTAATAAGAAGCACTAGACCAGCAGGTTGGTCTCGGGGAGGTGGAAGGTTAGAGACCTCCATCTTTGCTCTAGGGACGGGTACTACTCCATCTTGAGTCTTTGTCGGAGGGAAGCTGCCAAATTGTACTGACACTATGTTGGCTGCTACGGTCACCTCCACGAAATCAATGTCCAAGGCATTAGAATCGATGAGATGTTGGATGTATCGCTTCAGCTGATAGCAATCTTGTGTAGCATGGTGAACAAAGCGATGGTAATGGCAGTACTTGGGACTCTCCATATCTGCAGGACGAGGCTCACGCCTTGGAGGAGGGAGCTGAATTCGACCTCCTTGTATGAGCATGTCCAAAATAGGCTTGACATGACCGTCCTCGAAGGAATAGGTCATCTGAGGCCACTGCTTTTCCGCCGGCTTTTGTAAAACCCCTAAATTTCTACTATTTTTTTTTAATTTTGTACCGATTTAAAATTTTGTATCGTACGTCACGTAATCGTATTGTACGTCATGTTTGAAGGTTCGTCTTTCGAATTTGCTCGACGAGTGCGAATATGTGCGAGCGTACATATTTTAGAAAAATAATTTTTCTATTTTATTACACTTTCAAAATATTATATAGAATTATTATTCTTGCTATAAAAAGTCTATTATTTTTAGCAGTTATTAATAATAAATAATATTCTTCGTGCAAAAATATTTATTTCATAAATATTTTATTAAGTTTATTTTTAAATAAATAGTGTATTTTCGAAATTATTATTATAGCATTTTTAGAAAACATATTTTGAAATTTTTGTACCAATTTAAATCTTGATTTAAATTATGGATAAATTTTAAATAGTAAATTAATATCTATATTGGAGTTTGAGTTATCTTAATTGATTTTAAAATAAAGGATAGAATTTAAATTAGATTTAAATTAGATTTGTCTTGGATTTGGATTTGATTTCATTGTTTTAAATTAAGTAGAGAATTATCTACTTTTGGTTTTAAATATCCTAATCCTATCCAAATGGGAATTCCCACATCCTATAAATAGGCAGGTACTCTTCCATTATTTTTCCACAATTCATCTTCCACAAATTTTCTCCATAATTCTACGTGTATTGTGTCTGTGTCCATCCAAAATCTTATTCCAATATTTTACATGTACATTATTTATTTTCTTTCCCGTGTCGGACACACCCCGACATCAATAAATTCCCAAACCCTAGTCCTAATCCTAAACCCTATCCCGTCTTGTCCGCTGCCATCTCCTTCGCCATACCTGTCTCCTGCCACCAACAACACCGTCACCCTTAAACTACGCCGCTCCCCTCTTCTCCTCCGTCGATTCTCTCGTCCTCCCGCTTTCTCTCTCTCTATTTTCTTGATTTAAGTCTCTTTAGACGAGGGCAGCACAGCTGCTATACTTTTTTTTATGTAATAATTATTTTATATATTTCATTGTTTTGTTTTACTTTTTTGTTTTGTTTTCTTGTTTGTAGCTTTAGTAACCTTTAGTTTGCTGTGTAAAAAAATTTATTATTATTATTATTATTATTATTATTATTATTATTATTATTATTATTATTATTATTATTATTATACTGTTTTATTATTATCTTTATTATTATATTTATTATTATTATCATTATTATTATTAATATTAATATTATTATTACTATTGTTACTCCTAGTATCTTGTAAGTATAAATATTCATCATTATTATTTTAGTATTATTCTAGAACATTTTTCTAATGGAATAATTCTCATCAAATATTGTATCTTGACAAACTTATAATTACTAGCCTAAAAATATTTTGGACTAATAAAAATGTAGTTTCCAAATTGTTTTCGTATATTTACGTAAAAATTATTTTAGTTTTTCTTTTTCGTTTCTCAAGTATATTATTTCCTAAAATAGTATTTTGTCAAACTTAGAGTTTTTGCCGAAAACGGTTTTCTTGACCTTAAGTATTTTTGTATTTTTCCTAAAAATATTTTGACCTATGAGAACTAATTATTAAGTATTATAAATAATTTCCTAAAATCATATATATTATTTACATTCAAATTCCTTCGATTACCTCCCTCTTCCGTAATTAGTCCTATTCACAATCCCTTGCCAATTCGAGCCTACCTTATGTCCACCCTAACTAAATTGACCCTTCTGGACCCAATAGAACTGTCCGTGCCACCATCAGAGGTCTCCTTGTGTAGTTGTTACATCAAAGTTGCAGATCGTGCCACCTTGATCATCGCAGCACACCAGGCGTCCTACCAGGCAAGACACATTGCCATTTGCTGTTTACTTATTTTTAGCTCATATTTCATGTATTATTTTTTTATGCAAAAACTGTGATACATGGCATAACTGTTAGAACTTACTGTTCATATATTTTTCCTGCTATGTATTATTTTTCTCACATTAAACCTAGATTTAAGGGACCACCTTGTGTGTTACATTCATCGGCCTTGACACGTTGTAAACACGAAGTTGTGTGTCGCATGTAGAACACGGAAGTGCATGATTGGCTGGCCACTAGTACGTACAAGCCGTGCGATAGGAATAACCGCTAATAGAGGTTACATGCTAGTTTGACTTAGCGGTTATAGTGGTTTGTGTTGTGGATACAACACAGTAGGCATTAGGTGGGGAGGACAATTCCTTAGCGTATGTGCTTCGATGCACTTTTCCTTTTGTAACCCGTGAGCTCCGTCGGAAACGCGGGTCAGATTACCCATGATTACTGACGGTCACTGACGATTCAGCGGAACATCATGCTCTTACTGATGGGCCTCTGGTGCCCAAGGGGGACTACGCCGATCCTATTCAGCCAGGGCCCATGCGTAGGAAGGATTGTTCTTAACAACATTTCACTTAGATTGTTTAGGCACCTTTATCCGTTAGGTACGAGTACTTTTGGTTTGGGTACTTGTATCTGACCGTGGCTTGGAACAATAACTTGTCGCGGATTAGTTTGTCACATCTTGTCCTTGTTTGGTTGTAGGTGTGACTTACTACTTCGATAAGAAGGTATTAAACCTTGTTGGGGTCCGGATACCATATTGGATTCATGGCATGGAAAGATACGTCGCCGTGAATTAGTTTACCATCTCATGTCCTTGTTTGGTTGGGGGGATGGTACGCTCGTTCAGTAGGTGCGTATTGGACCATGTCATAAATTCGATTGACTTTTTATTTGAACAATATTTATTCAGTTTATAGGGCATGATATTATGTGTCTTGTTACATCCCTCTGAGGACCTGGTTATCTCCCCAGGTGTGTGCTATTGTCTTTCGTAGGTGCTCTAGCTTTAGCCGTGATCATTGCTACTTCTTCGAGGATGATTGCATTTGGATCGTCTTCGTTTCGCTCGACATACTTATTTCATTTTCTATGTACTTTTCCTTATTTTTTTGGTAGTGGATTTGTCTCCGCCCAACATATTGTATCAAGACAAATTCATAGTGATTATATAATATCTTTTATTCTTGTGGATGAAATTAGTTATGGTTCTACTGCATTTTTATAGCTTATGTATTCATACGAGGTTTTCATATATTGGAGTGTATTTTGTATGAATACAGCTGGCATGTTTATGTTCCTAGTCCTACGTATTTTGGGACTGGGGCGTTACATGTTTTTGTGGTGGCCCATGCAGGTCAAGATAAATTGTTTGGTTACTTTACCATACCAAGCAAGCCTGCGTATAGGATTAGAAGTATAGGATCTCATCCACATACTTGACCTCTTCCTTGATTTTATCTACCGTTTGACTCATCAATTGCTTCTTGCTTGCTTCCTTGCATCCCTATTCTTATCTTTCCTTCGTGCTTGCTAGAGATTGACCCTACTAGTTAGTTGTCCCAAAACACCATTAGTTTAAATTCTTTAAGTTGGGTAGACTACCTTATGACCTAGCAACCCCTTTGACCTAGTAACCTATATTAGCAAGCTTATTTAGATCCTAAAATCTAGAGGACCTAACCCGTCTAGCCAACCAAGGACTTGGACAAGAAGACTATAGGACAATTGTATGACTTAGAATCATTCTACCTTCTTTTTATCTAAATATCTCGTGCCTATGTTTTTTTACCATTTTGACTAATATTGCAACTATAATCTAGTTTTGCAAACTCATCCATTTATCGAGTTTGTTCATGACTTATGCTATTGAGCGGCCGCTCAATAACATATTGTCTAATCAGAACCGGTGCATGATGGTCTGATCAACCAAGTGCACTTCGGTTCGCTTTTGTCAATTATTCTACGTGGATTGGGACATAGCTAAACTTGTCCTTTAGAGTCCCATCCACGACTGCCTTGCCAATTCCTTTGAAATTATTCGGTCGTCTTTGAACCACATATTCATATTCACCTCATTCGAACTCTATATTGCTTTCGCCTTCACCTATTTTAGGAGGACGAAGGCGTTATACTAGAACTTCTATCTACTATGACCATTCTCACTCGATGTTGTTATATCTTCATCCTAAACTACTCGTCCTTCTCTTGGCCCTATCAAGACCCTCTAATCGCTTAAATTAAGTGAAGCTTTTTCGTTCTATACCGTATTATTATTTTTCTATGATCTAGATCGTAAATCCTTACGGTATGATTTGTTATAAATTATTTTCCATCGATACCCCCTTGTGTCTTCTCACCCCCTACGAATTCTTAATTTCGAGGACGAAATTCTTTTAAGTTGGGTAGGATGTAAAACCCCAAAATTTCTACTATTTTTTTAAATTTTGTACTGATTTAAAATTTTGTAACGTACGTCACGTAATCGTATTGTACGTCGTGTTCGAAGGTTCGTCGTTCGAATTTGCTCGACGAGTGCGAATATGTGCGAGCGTACATATTTTAGAAAAACATTTTTCTATTTTATTACACTTTCAAAATATTATATAGAATTATTATTCTTGCTATAAAAAGTCTATTGTTTTTAGCAGTTATTAATAATAAATAATATTCTTCGTGCAAAAATATTTATTTCATAAATATTTTATTAAGTTTATTTTTAAATAAATAGTGTATTTTTGAAATTATTATTATAGCATTTTTAGAAAACATATTTTGAAATTTTTGTACCAATTTAAATCTTGATTTGAATTATGGATAAATTTTAAATAGTAAATTAATATCTATATTTGGAGTTTGAGTTATCTTAATTGATTTTAAAATAAAGGATAGAATTTAAATTAGATTTAAATTGGATTTGTATTGGATTTGGATTTGATTTCATTGTTTTAAATTAAGTAGAAAATTATCTACTTTGGGTTTTAAATATCCTAATCCTATCCAAATGGGAATTTCCACATCCTATAAATAGGCAGGTACTCCTCCATTATTTTTCCACAATTCATCTTCCACAAATTTTCTCCATAATTCTACGTGCATCGTGTCTGTGTCCATCCAAAATCTTATTCCAATATTTTACATGTACATTATTTATTTTCTTTCCCGTGTCGGACACACCCCGACATCAATAAATTCCCAAACCCTAGTCCTAATCCTAAACCCTATCCCGTCTTGTCCGCTGCCATCTCCTTCGCCGTACCCGTCTTCTGCCACCAACAACCCCGTCACCCTTAAACTATGCCGCTCCTCTCTTCTCCTCCGCCGATTCTCTCGTCCTCCCGCGCACTCTCTCTCTCTCTCCATTTTCTTGATTTAAGTCTCTTTAGACGAGAGCAGCACAGCTGCTATACTTTTGTTTATGTAATAATTATTTTATATATTTCATTGTTTTGTTTTACTTTTTTTGTTTTGTTTTCTTGTTGGTAGCTTTAGTAACCTTTAGTTTGCTGTGTAAAAAAAATTATTATTATTATTATTATTATTATTATTATTATACTATTTTATTATTATCTTTATTATTATTATCATTATTATTATTAATATTAATATTATTATTACTATTGTTACTCCTAGTATCTTGTAAGTATAAATGTTCATCATTATTATTTTAGTATTATTCTAGAATATTTTTCTAATGGAATAATTCTCATCAAATATCGTATCTTGACAAACTTATAATTACTAGCCTAAAAATATTTTGGACTAATAAAAATGTAGTTTCCAAATTGTTTTCGTATATTTACGTAAAAATTTATTGTAGTTTTTCTTTTTCGTTTCTCAAGAATATTACTTCCTAAAATAGTATTTTGTCAAACTTAGAGTTTTTGCCGAAAACGGTTTTCTTGACCTTAAGTATTTTTGCATTTTTCCTATAAATATTTTGACCTATGAGAACTAATTATTAAGTATTATAAATAATTTCCTAAAATCATATATATTATTTATATTCAAATTCCTTCGATTACCTCCCTCTTCCGCAATTAGTCCTATTCACAATCCCTTGCCAATTCAAGCCTACCTTATGTCCACCCTAACTAAATTGACCCTTCTGGACCCAATGGAACTGTCCGTGCCACCATCAGAGGTCTCCTTGTGTAGTTGTTACACCAAAGTTGCAGATCGTGCCACCTTGATCATCGCAGCACACCAGGCGTCCTACCAGGGAAGACACCTTGCCATTTGCTGTTTACTTATTTTTAGCTCATATTTCATGCATTATTTATTTTCTTTATGCAAAAACTGTGATACATGGCATAACTGTTAGAACTTACTGTTCATATATTTTTCCTGCTATGTATTATTTTTTTCACATTAAACCTAGATTTAAGGGACCACCTTGTGTGTTGCATTCATCGGCCTTGACACGTTGTAAACACGAAGTTGTGTGTCGCATGTAGAACACGGAAGTGCGTGATTGGCTGGCCACCAGTACGTACAAGCCGTGCGATAGGAATAACCGCTAATAGAGGTTACATGCTAGTTTGACTTAGCGGTTATAGTGGTTTATGTTGTGGATACAACACAGTAGGCATTAGGCGGGGAGGACAATTCCTTAGCGTATGGGCTTCGATGCACTTTCCCTTTTGTAACCCGTGAGCTCCGCCGGAGACGCGGGTCAGATTACCCATGATTACTGACGGCCACTGACGATTCTGCGGAATGTCATGCTCTTACTGATGGGGCCTCTGGTGCCCAAGGGGGACTACGCCGATCCTATTCAGCCAGGGCCCATGGTAGGAAGGATTGTTCTTAACAACATTTTACTTAGATTGGTTAGGCACCTTTATCCGTTAGGTACGAGTACTTTTGGTTTGGGTACTTGTATCTGACCGTGGCTTGGAACAATAACTTGTCGCGGATTAGTTTGTCACATCTTGTCCTTGTTTGGTTGTAGGTGTGACTTACTACTTCGATGAAAAGGTATTAAACCTTGTTGGGGTCCGGATACCATATTGGATTTATGGCATGGAAAGATACGTCGTCGTGAATTAGTTTACCATCTCATGTCCTTGTTTGGTTGGGGGGATGGTACGCTCGTTCAGTAGGTGCGTA
Source organism: Iris pallida (assembly GCA_029216955.1). NCBI lineage: Eukaryota > Viridiplantae > Streptophyta > Magnoliopsida > Asparagales > Iridaceae > Iris > Iris pallida. Next base: position 12,410,207 of record JANAVB010011800.1, read on the forward strand.
TTGGACCATGTCATAAATTCGATTGACTTTTTATTTGAGCAATATTTATTCAGTTTATATGGCATGATATTATGTGTCTTGTTACGTCCCTCTGAGGACCTGGTTATCTCCCCAGGTGTGTGCTATTGTCTTTCGCAGGTGCTATAGCTTTAGCCGTGATCATTTCTACTTCTTCGAGGATGATTGTATTTGGATCGTCTTCGCTTCGCTCGATATACTTATTTCATTTTCTATGTACTTTTCTTTATTTTGTTGGTAGTGGATTTGTCTCCGCCCAACATATTGTATCTAGACAAATTCATAGTGATTATATAATATCTTTTATTCTTGTGGATGAAATTAGTTATGGTTCTACTGCATTTTTACAGCTTATGTATTCATACGAGATTTCCATATATTAGAGTGTATTTCGTATGAATACAGCTGGCATGTTTATGTTCCTAGTCCTACGTATTTTGGGACTGGGGTGTTACAGCTTTGATTCGGGCTTTGGGGCTGTGTCGGCCACCATAGCCTGCTTGCCCTTGTTGTCTCGGTTGCTGGAGGAACTACCACCATTGTTGTTGTTGATGTTAGGGCGTTTGCCCTTGTCTTCTCCTTCCGAGATGTGTAATCCCAGTTGGCGGGCTTTCTTCACCTTGTCTTCTGCGCTAGTGGCACTGATGATGAACGTCTTTCAATCCCTGAATTGACTTTCGCCCATCCAGAGGCTGATTGTGGGAAGCAGTCTCTTTTAGCAAATTTCAATCAAGGATGAATCAGGGTTGCCGGAAGGCAGCTTCATCGCGGTTTGGCGAAATCGCTCGATATAATTTCTTGTTAGCTCTTTTTCTCCCTTAACAACGTCCATGAGAGTGGACATTGTCACGTCTTGTCCTACTTCATAGAATCGCTCTAGGAACATACGTTTGAAGCTGGTGAAGGAGTGGATGCAATTGTCCGACAAGTTACAGTACCAGTCGAAGGCAACCCCTTCCAAGGCTCCGATGAACAACCGCATAAGGATAGCGTCGTCATGAGGCAAATGGTCGGTTGTGACTTCGAAGTAGGTGATATACCTGCTTGCAGATGTCTTTCCGTCATGTGGATTAATGTGGAATGATTTATATTTTGGTGGGAAGGGAACATCTCTCCATGCGGCAGGATATGTTTGTCGTACCCTAAGGTCCTGGCAATTTTTCCGGGCTTGAAACATGGCTCGGAGCTCTTGGACCTCTCTTCTTGCCTTCATGGCCTCGTCTGCAGCGGTGGGGGCCGATATTTCAGGAGGATTATCGTCCGGGTTTGGTACAGCTGAGTTCGAGTCCGCATTGACCGCGGGACCCAAGCTCGTTTGGCCAGGCGTCCTTCCTTACAGAGTGGAAATGGCCGCCTTGATCTCGTCCACAGACTTAACCAAAGCATGCAGTATGGCCTCCATAGTATCGATACATTGGCGATCACTGGGACCCTCTTGGTTGCTGTCCATCATGAATACCGTCCTTATATGATGAGAGGTGGAAGGGACGGTAGAGGACGTGCCCTCTGAGTCGTACCCTCGCACGGAAAAGTCGTCAGGGTATGTGGGAATGTTCTCTTCTGGTTCGGACTCAGAAAGAGCGGTACCCCCAGCTTCAGAGCTTGCCTCGTCTTGAGAGTTGTGGAAGTCCTCGGGGACGTCGAGGTTTGCTGCATCTGGATTTTCCTCTTGGAACACCGAATTGTCGTGGATATTTGGACGAGTGCTACCCCCTGCTCCAGTGTCTCCGAATGTGAACGACGAATCCCCAAGTGTGGAAGATTTCGTCTTTGAGTGGGTTCCTTGGTAAACTCCTCCTGTAACGGTGGTAGACAACCGTTTAGAAGAAAGTTTCTTGGTTGTGCCAGTTGAAATTTTTGGGCTGGAGGCATTCATTTTCATCCCTCTCCCGCTGCCGAGAATTTTTAGAGCAGAATTGCAGGAGGCGACGAGGAGCGCCTCATCTTCTGAGCTTGGGCGTCGCAACCGTCGGTCTTCTTGTACTACCGCTTTGTTGCAGCAGCAGTCGACAATAACTTGGGTGTAGTGATGATCGTGGGAGGATTCTTCGTACACCGAGGCTTTTTCTCTTTCCTTGCGTTTGTGGAGGATAACCTCACGCAAGTCAGATGGGTGTGGAACGACCATGTTTGTTCCCTGGGTTTTGGAAGACTTTTGGGAACCACTCTGTCCGTTTGCCGCCGGGGGCTGGACTCGAGTGGTTCTGTACAACTTTCCATCAGAGGACTGTATAACAGTATGTGGAGCGCTCGGATGGTCAGATGTCAGGACAGCAGACTGAGCTTGCCAAGCTCGTGCTGCCTTGGACTTTTTCACTCTAGTGCGTGAGGGCACATAGTAGAAAGAGTCTAAGTGGTATTGCAGAGAGAGATCAGGACCATAGGAGAGGCGATCGAAGACTGAGCCTGAGCCGCGTGGAGCAGACAGCATGCGGCTGGAATCAACAGTCTTCATGCGGCTGGCATGGGCTTGCTTCATGCGGCTGGGAGTCTCGGCCGCATGAGTTTTCTTTATGCGGCTAGAGCTCTTGGCCGCATGGCTATTCTGTAACTGGCTGGCTATTTCGACCGCATGGACATCATGCATGCGGCTGGCAATCTTGGCCGCATGAATGTTCAGCCGGCGGCTAGTGCCTTTGTTCGGCTTCTTCCTGGAGCACATAGAATCATCCTTTGCCCCTGCAAGTCCAGCATCGTAGTACTTTCCTCTGCCGGACTTGGGGATAGTAGAGTCCTCTATGGCTTGAAGTGAGGCCGCATGAGAGTTGCCTTCACCGTCTTGGGCAGTAGAGAGTACTCCGTCCAGAGCTTGGGGAGGAGCGAATGACTTGGGTCTCCATTCCTTGCGGGCCTTCTTCGTGCAGGCTCGCCGTTGGGCCGGGCCAGCGCTCCCGTCGGAGAGCATTTCTTTAAACGCCCGCTGGTCGAACCGGGCGACCATCATTTATTGAGTGGAGCCAAGTTTGGCTGCGTCTAATTGCGTCACCAACTCCTCAGCCGTAGAGAAGTTAGTCCCCAACAAAGTTGCCATCGTGTTTTCCATTGATTATAAAAGAACAGAACAATTATATCGGAGGACTGGACTTTTACTTCACAATACAAACTCGCTCGTACAAAGAAAGCCTAGGGACGAAAACCTAGGTACAATAGTCTAAGTACAATTGTTTAGTTTTGATTCTGGGGGTGACGATAGAGGCTCTGGAAAGCGACGGCCGCTCTGCCTTACTCCTTGGACGATCAGACGTAGCCTTGGCTCTGATGAAGAAATGCTCTTGGACGTGTGGGGAGACTCTCTTGCGCCTTTGGTTGCTAGATCTCTGGATGTCTCTGTAGTGCTCTCTCTTTGCTTTGCTCTCTCATCTCTCTGTCTGTCTCTGCCTTTTTTTTCTTCGTGTCCTGCAAGGGAATGGCACCTTGCTATTTATAGGAGTGGGGTGTGATCATTAGGGTTTGCAAATGATTGCCTCTCTTGAAAAGTCGGCGGCTTAAGAGTTATCAATCTGGGCCGTACATCTTGAATGTAATAAATTTGAGAAATTAATATGATTGCATCAAATCTCTGTGGATAATAAATGTTGATTGCCATGAATATTCGTGACTTGTGATAGCCTGCCACGTGTCCAATTTGCTTGATTTGATTTGATCTGGGCCATTATGACGATCGCAAAAAATCTAATTTTGTTGGGATTTGTTAGCACACATAGTTCCAGGGAAGATAAGATTGCCACGTGTCTCCGTTGTCGCGGAGAGCGCCACGTGTCTCAACTGAACCGTCCAGGCAGAGCCGCATATGGGTGGTCCTCTCAGCCGCATGAAGCATGCAACTGCATGAAGATGAGGAACCGCATGAGGATGGGCAGCCGCATGGGGATAGGCAGCCGCATGGGTATAGGCAGCCGCATGGGATGTAGATGGGCAGCCGCATGGGTATAGGCAGCCGCATGCAGATGGGCAGCCGCATGGGGATAGGCAGTCGCATGCAGATGGGCAGCCGCATAAATGCAGCGGCCGCATGGAGTGGCCTCGGGACTTGGTGGATTTTGCCAGCTTTGTAAGGAAATTTTCTCATTTTTCCTAGGATCGCACCATTATGTCAGAGTCATTATTACGTCTTTTTGTCAGAGCTGTCATAGCTGTCAGCCGTCAGGGCATTAAATGCAGCCGAATGTAGAGAAGAACTGTTGAAGGCCACGTGGCTATTTTTTTGAGCCGCATGGAACTATTCGAGCCGCATGGACTTCTGAGCCGCATGGGGATCCTTCTATTGGAGCCACGTAGGTCTTTCTTTATTCTTTTTCATGCTTCTACATGGTTAGAGAGTGGATTGATCTTAGTTAGGATGGTTAGAATGAGTTTCATTTGTATACCTATGTTGGTATCCAAGTATCTTGGCCTACATGTGTTTCTTTTATCCAAAACAAGTCAAATTCGTCATAATATTTATCCACGTTTTATTAATCAAAGCAACTTAGAAATGTCATAACGTTTTGCTTAGGACTCCGTTTAATCTCTCATTTTTTTAAAAGAACCGTATCGAAGTTAGCTTTCCAAATTTATATTTTAATAAGCCAAAATTATTCTACAACTTTTTGTAAAATTATTTGAGTGTCAGTTGTCCGAAAGACAAACGCATTTTTGTGTTTTCGCGATTTCGGGAGCTTCCGGACACGAAAATGTGATCCATTTGAAGTTTCGGAAGTCTAAAATGAAGGGCTACGAATATATATATATATATATATATATATATATACTTATATAAAATATAAAAAATAATATATATATATAATATAATATATATATAAAAATAATATATATAAATATATATATTATATAAATATATATATATATATATATATATATATATATATATATATATGACATACTTTAATCCTAGAATTAGTGAAGTCCTAATTGGTATAGTATTGGTTTTAAGTAGAAGAGTGACTATACGACATAGATATTTTGTGTAACCTATGAGCCTATGTAGTATGGATATTAAATGAATGTAGAGTATGTAATACATAATATGTTAGATGAATAAAATAATATATATATGATATGTATCCTCTTTTACATTAATGTATATATATAGTTGAATGCAAGCATGTATATGTCCACTGTTTTCCCTTTTTCTTACATTTTTCCTTCCCTTTCCATTTCAGTTTTTCTCCTTTTTTTCCCTCTTCTATTTTTACATGTTGTATACAATGTATACATTGTATAGATGCATGTAAGTATGTAATATGCGTGAAAGACGTGTGTGTAATAAAAATAAGTATAAGCATGCAACTTAATGATGTGTGAATGGATATAATGCCTGAAATGAAGTATGCATGCACATGGGATATGAATGAGTGATATATATAGGTGTTAAGATAATGTAATATATGTATTCACATATATTTTGAGTTAAATATATGAGTTTGTATGCATATATTATATGTATGCATGTATGCAGGAATGAATGTACTATAATGTAGAGTATGTATATAGTGATAACATGGATGAATGAATGTATAATTGCCTGAATGAATGTTATATATGAATGAATGAATGAATCAAAGGTATAAGTAAAATATAATGCATTGTAATGAATGTTAACATATATAATGTATAAAAGTATGTATGTAAATGTGCATGAATATATATATATATATATATATATATATATATATATATATATATATATATATATATATATATATATATATATATATATATATATATAACTATGTAAATATGTATGATGTAACATATGCCTATACATAAATATGTATATAATATGGATATGTATGTATGTATGAAGGTATGTATTTATATATAGTATCTATTTTATATTATGCATTGTTGTGGTTCACATTGCCTTGTGATTGTGTTCATATTGCCTTGTGATTGTGTGAATGCTAGCCTAGGCTTGGTTAGGCCTAGTGAGACTTGTTAGAATTGTTTAGGCTAGGACTTAACCTAGATGACCTAGTTTGATAGTGTGGTTGACTAGAGTTGACCAAGTGTTGACTTTAGTCTAGTTTGACCTAGACAGCATGCAGATGCATTGTACATTTCATTTATCATCCCCCATATACATCTTGACCTGTGTTGCTCTAACTAGGACTATGTGGCTTCAGTTTGGACCTCTATACCTAGCAGCTGTTCAGGTTATCAGGCGAGTACATTATTTGATAGTTCTCTCATTTATTTGCCAATTACTGTAATTTAGTTCTAGTTAGTTGTATGTGATTCTCTGTTACAACACGTATGGATATTTCTGGATTCATGTATGCGACACACATACCATATTGTCTGGCCTCTATTACTGGAATCATTGTTGGTATCATCATGTTTGGTTGGACTCATATGGATTCTCGTATCGTATTCTGGATTCACTTGTACTTGGTGGGAGGAAAAATACTTGAGTAAGACATGTAGACATATCTCAATTCTGGAATCACCCCACATGCTGGAATCAAATTAGAATGATAGCCATCTCACACCCGGCCGAGTGTGTGATGTGCCAGATTACCTATAGCTGTTTACATGTCGATCTCGGTATTTTAAAACACAATATTAGAATATAGTCTGGACTCACCCTGGAATCTTTGATCACTGACTGGAATCAGCTTATACTGGACTCATCTTGTACTGGAATCACCTGGTATCAGATTCACGTTGTCTGGACTTACTTGGGTTTTACACTTGTTTACATTTACTGTCTGGACTTATACCATATTACTCTAGTTCAGCTAGATTCTATTTTACAATCTTTATTGCCATAATTCTTCTCTTGTTTTAGTTACCATACTTTCCTTGCACTTATCTGTCTCTCTATACCATCATCTGAATATTTTTTGCCATTAAAATCTTTTGATTGCAAATTTCAATATAAACAGAACAGTGTTACAATATAGGACTTAGATGTAGTCCTAGGAATACACTTTTGTTTATCTGGGTCCCTTTTGCCGATGGACCGAGTGGTAATGCGTTGACTCCGTTAACGATCTGACGACGATTCTCGGTTCTCTGAAGGTCTAAGTTGCTCTGGGTGCTGGAGCTTGCGGAGAGGAAGAAGACGTTGATTATCTGTATCTGCCTCTCTGTATATCGGTGGTTGTGCGATATATATTCTGTGTGTGTAGAAGAAGGAAATGATCCCTCTATTTATAGTCTGCAGGCTGGCTGCTCATGCGCGCATATGTAGGATGAGCCTGCACGTGGGGACGCCATGTGGTGATTGTTGATGGAGGGGCATGGATGATACGCTTTGATTGAGGAGTTGAACCCTTCCCGTTGCTTTTGTGGGCTGCGGTCGAGCTGACACGTAGCGATGGAGAGAATCTTTCTGTTGCTGAGATCTTGGGTGATTAGCATCCCTTCGTAGGCTAAATCGAGTCAGATGACATGTGTCTTAGGTCCATGGCTCGAAGATCTCAGATTTGGTGGAGAATGATCTGATAGGATGCGCCTAGGATTGGGCGCATGAGGAGACTTTGGCTCGTAACCTTTAGGAGTCACGAATCAGTCGGGGCGCATGGTTTTGGAGGTGCATGCGAGGCTCCGGTAGTGACTTTACTTCTGTCTTTAGGGTCAGAGAAAAGTCTGAGGCGCATGGCTTTTGAGGCGCATATAGAGTTGGGCGTATGGCTGCGGAGGCGCATGCGAAGTGGTTGGGTGACCACGTAGCTTGTAACCGTCAGAGGAGAGTAATGATGATGCTGACATAGGTGACGCTTCTTCTTCTGCAAAAGTTGTCAACTGTTCAGTCCTCGGGGGACGTGCTGCCAACTCTGTCAGACTTCAACATTTAATATTCTTGACAGGTGATGGGCTGATGAGTGGGCACATCGATCGACGTTCTACTAGGCGCATGGGGATGCATGGGCACATCCTTGTAAGGCGCTTGGTACTGAGGGGCGCATTTGTATGATGCGTGGTCTGACCGGCGCATCCGCCTTGCATGATGCATCTTTTTGGTTCGACTGTTATATTCTTCGAGTACTTTAAATAGCCATTTTTTGACTTGGCTGAATTCGAAGCGTCAGGTTCATCACAATTTAATGCAAATTCATTGCACAGAATTCATAGAGCCAGCCACTTGGCGCATGGGTTTGATTTGCCCGGCCTATAAATAGTGGCATGGAGAGAGTTTGCTTCTCGTTCTCTCACGTCCTTCCGAAATGAACTTGTTTGCTCGAGCGCCTTCTGTTAAAGAGATGCTCTCGAAGGTGAAGACCGACGCATTGTCTTCATTGATGCACTTGAAGGTGACTGTTACATCCAAAAGACAGAGTCGAGGGCTTCTGAGGCAGGCGGAAGGTGCCTGTTACATCCAAAGATCGGGATGCTCGAGCCTCGTCTCCGTTATGCTGGAAGAGTCGTATATCGAAATTGCGGTGCTGCGGCTTTGGAGGCTCTTTCTTCTGTCAGAGTGGGTGTTGCCCATTCTGGTTGTATTGAAAGCCGCTCCTTTAGCCGCAGATCAATTGCGGAGAGCTCTTCCTCCAGCTAGAGGGTTAATTGCCACCCTTGTTCTGCTCAATAAACCCTGTTGCTGACACCATGATGTGCCTGACTGGGACGCTGAAGGGCGGCACATAACTGAGCTGCTGAAGGGATGTACATAACTGAGCCACTGAAAGGATGCGCCTGGCTGAGAGCGCATGGCGAGATGCGCCTGGCTGGATGCGCCTATTTAAGAACGCATGGTGGTTGCCGTGCCTGGCTGGATGTGCCTGTTTGAGACCGCATGATGGTTGCTGCGCCTGGCTGTAGACTTAGGGTCTTTTCTTTCTAGAAATTTTCCTTTGTACAGCTCTTTTTTAGACATGTAATAGACTTTTATAAAAATAAAAAATCTTCCTTTAATGTCTATGCTTTTGCTATTTACTTGTGCCAAGTACTTCGTCTGGGCTGCCTGGCGCATGTAGTGTTCGGCGTATAGGATTTCTGGTCCTAAAATTCCATGCTTCTACAAATATAAACTGCCATGTTCATCAATACAACTGTCTATAACTACTTTATAGTTTTCTGTCATTTACTTTGATTTTCTAGATGAGATTGTGCTCGTTCCTGTCCTGACTGGACATGTTAAATTTTTTACAGAGGATGATGAGGAACCCTGTACCACTTACCATGGGACTACCTAGAAGATTGCTGTGACCTGGATCTCCAACAGGATCCACTAGCAGTTGATGAGACACCATTAGTTTAGATTAGTCATTTTCAGTTGTATTTACTCTATGGATTATTGTATTTGTGATTTGAGATGTTTTCTAGATTTGTGATATCTTAGACACTTAGACTTCTATCTATTTGTATCTCTGTGGATTTTATTTCATATCTATCTATCTTATCGTCTTCTACCTCAGATGTGATTGAGACTGTATTCTGCTATGTCACCTCCATTCAGAGTGTATATACTGTACAGGTACCTTATATTGTTAGATGATTGACCTAGGACAGCGTTCTACCGCCGACACTACGGCGTAGGCTGGACGTACCCACTTCTCGTGCCCTTACTCTAGGGTACGGGTCGTGACACATTTTTATGCTGGCCCATGCAGGTCAAATTTATGTAGTGGTATTCGAACTAGAGTATCACTACAGCCTGCAGTAGGATTATGATATATTTTTGAAGGTACTCAATCATGGTTAGGACTCCTTGAAAGATTCCTGGGATGACCCTTGAGTATCTTATTTAAACTTCAATTTAAAATCCTTTCCCTTGTTTTGTTCGCTCTCCCTCCTTGATTATTGAATTTGATTTTGATAGATCATTGTTGATTTTGATTTTTCTATCGAGATAAATTTTATGGCCTGAGTTACGATGTTTTCTGATAACATATGTTGACGGGAATACAGGGATGGTAAAACGTCTACTTGATTATGGAACCTTTAGTTTATTACAGCCATATTAGCTGGCATTGCGAAAATATAGAGACCTGACTTCGGATATACGTACCTTGGTTATGAGATTTGGAATTTCTCGCAGCTATACTAGTCGGCATAGTGAGAATTTCAGACGACATGATCATAGAGGTGCATACCCCAATTATGGAATCTATCGTTTATCACAACCTTGCTTACTGGCATGGCGAGGACTCTGAGTAACATGATTTTGGACAGACGCATATGATTATCAGATTGTATCTTGAGAAGGTTTTTAAATATATCATCTCTATCGTACCCTTCTATTGTTATAAATTGTATTCCATCATCAAATAACTTAGGAGTACGAGTAGGAGTAGCTTTAGCTGTTATTATAAACCTTGTGTAATTTCTTGCTATGAATTTCTTTATAATACAACGAATCGATAATTTTTGCTAGACCTTATCTTGGATTTGATATTATAGCTCTGGTTTCAAAATAGTTCCTTCTTTTAAACAGATAAGCAGAACAGATTTTATCATTATTTCCTTCTTGCCATTATTTTTTGTATTACCTTTTAAAAAACTAAAACTAAAACTGTCCTGATTACATCAATCACCCTTCATCTCTATGTTATGTTTATATATATATATATATATATGTATATATATATATATATATATATATATATATATATATATATATATATATATATATATATATATATATATATTATGCATACATGTTATAATGTATATAGATACATAACTAAATCTCTACCCCTCTCTCTCTCTCTCTCTCTATATATATATATATATATATATAATATATATATGGTGGTTAGTCATACATGTTATGAGTAAATAGATTGTGCATTGTAGATTGTTTAACCAATATGCCATGAATAGTGTAACTTGATAACTATTGTTCTGAAACCCAAATCCTCCTATACACTTTCATGTATATTTCGCACACACACAGATGTCTACTATCTAATCCTATGAACGTGTCCACATACACCCATACTCACACTAACCACATAACCTTTACATAATGCTAGCTTTTCCCTCTCTAACACTCTATATATATATATATATATATATATATATATATATATATATATATATATATATATATATATATATATTGTGATTGGATTTCAATGCTCGACATTTGTGCTTTAAATTTTGATTTTGAATTTTTCCTTAAAGCCTTGATGATTTGTTATTTCTGTATCTTTTCCAGTTTAACACCCCTGTTTACTTGTATGTTTTGATACCCTATGACCATTTTGGCCTAGTGTGACTAGTATACCTAGATGAGACATTCACTACCACCGTATGCCATGACCCTGTATGTCGTCCTTTTAAATTGTATAATTTGATTAAGTTTTGAGACTTTGATTGTGGGGGTCTGACCTAGAAGGGGTATGAACATTTTAATTTCAAGGACATTTTTTAAGGAGGGTAGACTTGTAACACCGACATTTCTAAAATGAGGGTAATTTTGAACTTTTGTAAAAGTTTATTATTTAATAATAAAATTTATGATTTATGGAAAATTTTAATTAATTTAATATTATTTAAAATTGGTGAATTATATTTGATGTGTTAGCTAGTGAACCCTAGAACTGTTGAGCCTAGAGACTAACCATGACCATGGGGACCAAACCATGTGATTATAATGACTATTTACAACTTTTTAGGCTAAGGGTATTTTGGTCATTTTGTGACTTTTAAATTATTTAAGATTTTGATTAATTGGTGAATATTAGATTATTTTAATAATATTTAAATTGATGTATTACGATTTTGGTCATTTTTATATTTTAATATTTTGGGAAAATTTTATATTTTTAATATTGTTTTTATTGGATTTGTTTAGTCGGGTTTGAGTTTCGTCTCGTTCCGACTTGTATTGTGACTCGGGTAGCTTAAACTCTAGATTGGACCCAATATTAAGTTAAGCATGGCCCACAAAACCCAACATTTAAGTTAGTTAATTAGACTAATTTTTATCATGTTAGAATGGTCAAGTTAGAGACTCAAAACTAGATCATTTTGACCCGAAACTTGAACCTAGTCTAGACTTAACCATATGAGACTGGAGAGGGGCAATTAGGACATTTCCCATTAGAACTAATGGACTCTTTATGGCAGCCACCTTTAGGGGAGAATGATTGATTTCATTCATTACAATCTTGCCTCTTTTATTTTCCTTTTGTTCTTCCCTAATTTTAGAGAGCCGTCCCTTTGATTTGATCTCCAAATCAAATCATGCCTTCACCAAATCTTCCCTCAATTATTTCCATTCTCCAAGGAAAGGGTGCTACCAAGGATTGGAAGAGAAGTGCAAGGATTTCATTGGGATTCCACTCCCAATAGGTAAAACCCATCCTCTAAATCGATTTTTTTTTGCATATAAATTAGTTTTGAATCCATAGGATCCATCCTCATACATGTGTCCCCTTTAGATTCAAATTTGAGGCCATTTGGAACTCTCTTGAGGATTTTAGATATGTGTCTTGTGTCCTACTTGATATATCCTAAATTAGGACACCACATGTGTATGCATGTATGATAATAGTTTAAATGGATATTTAAATTCAGTTTTAGAATGGTTAGAGAGTGGATTGATCTTAGTTAGGATGGTTAGAATGAGTTTCATTTGGATACCTATGTTGGTATCTAAGTATCTTGGCCTACATGTGTTTCTTTTGTCCAAAACAATTCAAATTCGTCATAATATTCATCCACGTTTTTATTAACCAAAGCAACTTAGAAATGTCATAACTTTTAGCTTAGGACTCTGTTTAATCTCTCATTTTTTTACAAGAACCGTATCGAAGTTAGCTTTCTAAATATATATTTTAATAAGCCAAAATCATTATGTAACTTTTTGTAAAATTATTTGAGTGTCAGTTGTCCGAAAGACAAACGCGTTCCTGTGTTTTTGCGATTTCGGGAGCTTCCGGACACGAAAATATGATTCATTTGAAGTTTCAAAAAGCTAAAACGAAGGGCTACGACATACTTTAATCCTAGAATTTAGTGAAGTCCCAATTGGTATAGTATTGGTTTTAAGTAGAAGAGTAACTATACGACATAGATATTTTGTGTAACCTATGAGCCTATGTAGTATGGATATTAAATGAATGTAGAGTATGTAATGCATGATATGCTAGATGAATAAAATAATATATATATGATATGTATCCTCTTTTACATTAATGTATATATATGGTTGAATGCAAGCATGTATATGTCCACTGTTTTCCCTTTTTCTTACATTTTTCCTTCCCTTTCCATTTCAGTTTTTTCCCCTTTTTTCCCCTCTTCTATTTTTACATGTTGTATACAATGTATATAATGTATAGATGCATGTAAGTATGTAATATGCATGAATGAAATGTGTGTAATAAAAATAAGTATAAGTATGCAACTTAATGATGTGTGAATGGATATAATGCCTGAACTGAAGTATGCATACATATGGGATATGAATGAATGATATATATAGGTGTTAAGGTAATGTAATGTATGTATTCACATATATTTGAGTTAAATATATGAGTTTGTATGCATATATTATATGTATGCATGTATGCAGGAATGAATGTAATATAATATAGAGTATGTATATAGTGATAACATGAATGAATGAATGTATAAATGCATGAATGAATGTCATATATGAATGAATGAATGAATCAAAGGTATAAGTAAAATATAATGTATTGTAATGAATGCTAACATATATAATGTATAAAAGTCTGTATGTAAATGTGCATGAATGTATATACCTATGTAACTATGTAAATATGCATGATGTAACATATGCCTATATATATATAAATATGTATGTAATGTGGATATGTATGTATGTATGAAGGTATGTATTTATATATAGTATTGATTTTATATTATGCATTGTTGTGGTTCACATTGCCTTGTGATTGTGTGAGTGCTAGCCTAGGCTTGGTTAGGCCTAGTGTGACTTGTTAGACTTGTTTGGGCTAGGACTTGACCTAGATGACCTAGTTTGACTAGTGTAGTTGACTAGAGTTGACCAAGTGTTGATTTTAGTCTAGTTTGACCTAGACAGCATACAGATGCAATGTACATTTCATTTATCATCTCCCATATACATCTTGACCTGTATTGCTCTAACTAGGACTCTGTGGCTTCAGTTTGAACCTCTACACCTAGCAGCTGTTCAGGTTATCAGGCGATTACATTCTCTAATAGTTCTCTCATTTATTTTCTAATTAATATACTTCAGTTCTAGTTAGTTGTATGTGATTCTCTGTTACAACACGTATGGATATTTCTGGATTCATGTATGCGACACACATGCCATATTGTCTGGCCTCTATTACTGGAATCATTGCTGGTATCATCATGTTTGGCTGGACTCATCTCGATTCCCGTATCGTATTCTGGATTCACTTGTACTTGCTGGGAGGGGAAATACTTGAGTAAGACATGTAGACATATCCCAATTCTGGAATCACACCACATGATGGAATCAAACTGGAATGATAGCCATCTCACACCCGGCCGAGTGTGCGATGTGCAAGATTACCTATAGTTGTTTACATGTCGATCTCGGTATTTTAAAACACACTGTTAGAATATAGGTAATCTGGACTTACTTGGGTTTTACACTTGTTTACATTTACTGTCTGGACTTATACCATGTTACTCTAGTTCAGCTAGATTCTATTTTACAGTCTTTATTGCCATGATTCTTCTTGTGAAACCCGCAAATTCGATTTTATTATTAATTATTGGATTTCGACTGCTAGCAAAGTCTTAGATTTTTATTAGTTATTATTATTATTATTATTATCATTATTATTATTATTATTATTATTAGTATTATTACTATTATTATTATTATAGTCGGATCGAAAAAATATTATTTAAAAAAAAATGTATTTGGATCTTTAATTGCGCCGTCCCGATCCCGTGCCAGGGATCCGACCCCGAGCGCGAACTCGATCTCGAATCCCATCCCAAACCCATTTTTTTTTCTTTAAAATTGTTTAAATTGAATTTTGGAAAAAAAGAAGCTAGTGTTTTCTTTATGTTACTTATTAACAAAAGAATAGAAAGTAAAGAAAAGAAAAAACCAATCCCCTCTCCCACTCTCAGCCACATAACCCATTCCCATTTCCCCTTTCTCCCCACGTTCACTCTTTCCTCCCCCTAAAATCTTTACACCACCACTACCACTTCTCACTAATACATACCACCAGCACCCTCTTTCTCTCTAACATTCTTTAAGTAAAAGAGAAGGAGCACCACAACACTCTCACTCCCTCTCTCTCGTTTCCCCTTCCATAACCTACTTTTTGCAACCGCCGGAGCGCATCCCCGTGCGGCCAGCCCTGACGTCCGTAGCCCTCTCGTCGGCGCGACCCACGACTCCGCGCCCTCCGCCTCCCGTGCTTGGCCGACCTCCCTGCGGCCTCTGTCCGCCGCTCACCCCCCAGCGGCCTTCGCCCGCCGCTCGACCTCACGTTCGGTCCGCGTCGTGCGTCCGCGCCAGTGCCCATACGCCGCCCTCCGACGCCGCCCCTCCCTCTCGGCCGACCCCGCGGGTCCCCGGCCCGCTGTCCCGCCGACCTGACGCGGCTGCGCCACCTCTCAAGTGAGCCCGCCCCCCCGTAGACCTGTCCGCCGGCTGCCCAGTCCGTACGCCACTGTTCCAGTGGCTGATCCGCTGTTCCTGTGCCCCGCGGCCCCGCGACAGCGCTGCCCGTGTCCACCGCTGTTCCGAGCACCGATCCGCAGTCCGAACGCTGTTTCGGTTTTCCCGAGCTTATCCCGTCGCCAACGGATTTCGGTAATTTCCTGATAATCACAGTAGTTCGTCCCTACCTGTCAAATGATGACGCGGTCTCGACCCCGTTACGGGATTCAGCATTTTTGTTAATTATTGCGTTAGGGGAATACGACGTTCGAGTCCTACTCTGACTTGTTTCTGTGAGTTATAGTTAATTCCTTGGGTTGATTATTATTTGGAACTTTTCCTATGTGCTGTGTGTTCACTTGGTTTGGACATTCCTATGTGCTGTGGTTGTCTCCCTGGTTCGGGATAGACTTTTGGGTGTGGATCGGTACCGCCTTTGTGGCTAGGTCGTCCTAGTTACAGAGGAGGTGCTGCCCAAATTTTCGAAAAAGTATTTAAAAATAATATTTTATAAGTTCAGTAATTTTTGTATATCAAATCCTATTTCTAAAATCCTGGTCCTTGCAAATGATTTATAAATATTATTTTATTAGTTTTTGATTTGCTTTTAAGTGTTGGTTGGTTAGTTTCCTGTACCCCCTGTCAGGCGACGACCGTATCGGTCGGATGAGCCTCGGCGACACACAAACGTTACAGGGAATTCCTGTACGTTGAGGCGTTAGCCAGCAACGGGAAATTGCATGACCAAGTCTGAGATGCCCCATTTTTATAAGTTATATTTAATTATATTTATATTTTTAGAACTTGTTACTTGGTATTTTGTACCTTGGGTGCAGGGCCTCGGCCTTCTGTTTGGACCGCTTCACGGCACTCAGAGCTCATCTCGGCTAATTAATTTAATTAATTTGTTGTAAGGGCATAAGTCCAGTTTTTCCTTTATTTTTTGTGGTCCTGTAATTGTGTAGTGTAGACTTTCTACTTTATTTTCTGGGTTTTGTAGTTGGCGTAGCTAGGCGCATAATAAAAATTGGTATTAATTATTTTGTATAAAATTAATAAGGATTTCTCACATTTAATTAAAATGGATAAATTACTAGTAAGTTAACAAGTCTATGATTTTATCATCTAAAGAAAGTTAGTTTATTTTTATATATTATAAAAATACAAGTTTTGCCAATTAAATTGTAATTTGCTATTTTCTCCAATAAATCAGTAATCGGTTTATCCTGTTAATTGATAACAAATATAGTTTACGACGTTAGACGAATTTCGGTAGATTAATTAAATAATTTAAAACCTGGCTAGGGTCTCTTTTTAGAAATTGTAACTAGCACACCTAGATATGGTTTCCTCTATGGTTCTAAGTCAGGGTTCTCAACTGTAGGATTTTGAAGACGTATTTGACTTCCTCCCCGGTACCGACATCCTGTTCTAGTCATTAACAAAGGCAAGTTACGGTTATGTTTTCTTGCATTTTATTAGTAATTGTCAAGTTGCATGTTTAAACCATATTGCTACACGGAACCCTCTCCTAGGGTTCAAATATTGATTGGTATTGATTGTGGGGATATTGGGGGAATAGTGTAGCGTTTATGAACAATACCCCTCATATTGCATATTGTTATTGTGCGAGCTTACCCCTCTTACAGACGGGGATAAGCCGTAATGCGTCGCTAGGATGCTATTGTACAACCCAAGACGGTCATAGACGTTACATATTCAAATCACATTGTTTCAAGTATTGAATTGTTAAATTACTGAAAAATATTGTTTTAACTATTTAGCTTGTACTTTTCCGTTATTATTTGAAATGTGAGTTACATACTCGTACTTGCTCCTTTCCTGACTGGATCCCCCCAATAGGTGATATTGATTGACGCTGAGCTATTGTATAATAGCTATTATGATCTTGTGCTATACCCTGCAGTGTTACCAGAGTCTCCCTTGGAGGACGCGGATCCTGAGGCTGAAGAGCCGGTCGTTTAGCTAGTTGCTATTTTCTTATTTTCTAGTTTCATGATGTTGGAGATTATTGCTTTTGGTTTCAGTGTTTATTTCAGTATTTTCCTTTCCAGTTGTATTTCTCTTTGTTGAATAAAAGTTTTAAATATTCGTAAATTGGTGTTGTAACAAATGAATAGATGTTGTTGATATTACCTGCAAATAGAAACAGCTTACTGCCGTCGTCTCACAATGGTGCAGGCTGGACATGATCTGATTCGACCCAACAAATTGGGATCGGGTCGTGACATGTTTTTAGTGGTGGCCCATGCAGGTCCAATCAACAACTTAAGTGAACATACCTAGAAACAACTAGAACACTAGAATATTGATTTGTCACAACATAGGACCGAATTATCTATATATTAGTAACTATTTTTGCTTGCTTATAGAACGGTAGGTTACCTTGTTTATGCTTGCCCCTAAATTTGCCAGACTATAAAGACAACCTGACCTATGCCTATAAGTCGGTACTAGCAAGATGTTGTTTTCTATGCATGACGCAAGAAAATATGACAAGAGAATCGTAGTAGTAGATTTAGCAGCGGGAGGCTGCTCGAACCAGACCAGGACCAAAAGAGCTAATGATACCTAGAATTATTGATTAGCACTAGATGATACCCTACCGAAGCATAACATATTAACCTTGATTACATTTTTTTCTGGCCAATATCTTTTCCAAAGTCAAGTCTCCCCTACGATGCAATTTCTAAAAATTGTAACCTTAACGAGAATGTATGTAAGACGGTATTTATCAAAGATATATTGGTGATTAAGAATTGAAAGAATAGAATTTTGGAATACCTAGATATTAGTTGGTGCTGATAACGCCAAGGTCACAGGTTCGAGACATATATATATATTATACATGGTGAACAGAGAGTCCACAATATTCACCATGATACAATATAGGGCCAAAATTATTTATTTAAAAATATTTATTTTGGCTTGCTTATAGTTTTATAGGTTACCTTGCTTACGTTTGTACCTAAACCTTATCTAGATTCGACCGATTGTATGATGGTATGTTTTCCTGCCTATTTTATTTTCTAGATTTTTGGTATATTTTAGTGTCCCATGGCTTTCAGGATTATTTTCTTCCATATCTTTATCAGATTCTAGCATACTTTAGGATCCATACTCTTTCGCCGTTTTTGGATTAAGATTAGATTTTTTTTCAATCTCCTTCCTTAGCAAACCTATTTCCAACTTCTCCTTTTGTTGATCAAATCTTACTCTTCTATCTTTATTTGGAATCTAGATCCATTCTCTATTTAGAGTTTCAAATTCTTCTATAGCAAACCTAATAAACTCTTATCTACCCAAAGTATTTCTACGACTAGTGTATCCAACCATTTCTCTTGATCTTATTTCCAATTGACTTTCTCAGAACCAATTTCGAACCGAATTCTTTTGGAACCATAAAGCCCCAAGGTTAATTGTTACCAAAGAATTGGTTCAACTTAGCTGGTTCACATATCTTCCAAGGGAACTATTTTCCGAAAAATAATTCCAATATGGATTGGTATTTCCTAAGTTATTCCAAGTACCAAAAATATTTTTTGTTGATTTCCTCCACTCAACTCGAAACCTTACTCTCCCTAGGCAACTTCTTGATCAATTCACGGCCTAGAAAGCTTTTAAACTCAATGCTTTAGTATCATGAAGCACAAACGGTCAGAGAATTGATTCCATCCTAGTATTGAATTTCCTTTAGTTATTGAAAAACTTTTTGAATTGTTGAATTATTCCTTTAAAATTCTCATGGATAAAGTTAAAAAATATTCAGTGACCTAATATGGCTTCGCACATATGCATCGCAACCATCTATTTGAATTATAGAAACTGCGAGTATACTGCAGCCAGTTGCGCACTGGCGGGGCATAGACTCTAAGTTAAAGTGATTCAGGTGTTGATAGGTTTTTGGATATTATTGAGACTATGTCCTAAATGCATCAAATTTGTCTCCTATGTTGTTCAACCAGGAAATTAATAAATTTGATAGACTACTCGAAAATCAATTACTATTCAAGTTATGGAGCCAAAATTTTACTGCAGTCAGGTGCACTCTGGCGAGGCATGAATTTGAGGCAAAGTGACTTCGGATATATTTGGGTTTTCGAATATTATTAAGACTATATCCATAATATGGTTGCCTTTTCTGCACCATCAAATTATTCTGACTGTTGTTCGAATTAGAGGATTTGTATTTCTAGCGGCTTTCCATTTTCAGAAATCTCTTATCACAGCCAGAAATGATAGATTTTCTATAAAATTGTACTTGATTTTTCCTAGAACTTATTTGGACCATATTAATCTCTATTGGCTCAATCTCTTTCCTGTTTCAACCTTAGTACGTTGCATATATATATATTTATTTATTCATTTATTTATTTATATTATTATTATTATTATTTTTAGTTTCAAATTTTGGAAGCTGTAGGTAGTTGCGGTTAGCTTTATATATTAAATAGTTGATATACATCTTGTGGATGACCATATGTATATAGTTGATAGCTATATGCGGGGAAACATAGATTGTTACTTATCTCCTTCCTTGTAAGGGATCCTTGGGATTAATATTAGATAGCTAAAGGGTAGAAAAAGTAAAAGAATATCTTGGGTAAGTTAGGCTTGAGGGAGTGGTATACCTTGCTTGTGACTTATTTGGAATATTATCGTTAGTAGTGCTCGCTAGCGTCTAAACCTCATTCAAAAATGATGGTATTTGACGATTTTGAATTTTATGCTTAAAGGAAGAGTTATTGAAGATAAAGGATGACGTAGGTAGAGTTAGCGAAGAAAGTATAAGATTTGGTAATGTTCTCCCATAGAGGAAGTGAATTTAGATAATATATATAAACATGTGAATATAATGATCAAGTAAAGAAACACTTGACGATGATCAACTTTTATGGTTAGATACTACTATACCTAGAAGGGACGGATATAGCCATGGAAGGAATAACACGAGCAATGGAATGACAGGTTCTAGAGAAGGAACAAGCAGAGAGGATTTGAGATAAGACCATTGGCATACAACGATGGATGAAAAATTGATTTAGGTGATTTATGATTCCATATATATTTAGTTTTAATACCTTGACAGATATCTTAATTTTATGTAGATACCGAAAGTTCAGCTAGTTAGAGATTGGTTTTGCATGGTATTAATAAGATAGTTATCTTGTATGTCTTTTTCCTGCATATCTTATCTTCCGATCGTTGAAATAGTGAAATGATTTTTTTCTATTCCCTTTGATCATCACTCGGCCCTCAGTGGAAATATCTCACTCAATTACATTCCTATCATAGTTATATTATTCTAATCATCTTTGCTATCCAACCATCATACAACTTTTTATCTTTCCTGAGTCATAAACCCTTGTACCCTACTCCAACTTGATTTGATATTTTAGTCCTCCATCTCAAAAGATTCCATTACTTTGTGCCTTCTCAATAAATTGTTGACATTCGCTTCTTTCTTGCCTTTTCTGTTTCACGAGACCTCATTTGATTTTCTCTTATTTTATGATCATAATTGTACCTAGATTTTTTCGTGCCTAAAATGATTTTGATCACAACAACAATCCAACCCTATCTCAGATTATATCATGATAATTCTGATCGTGCCGATATTTTATCATTGTACCTAGTGATCATGCCTAGAATCCGATCGTGCCTGATGATTTAAATTCTATGTTTGATCAAGGTTAAGTGATTTTAATTGTACCCTGACCCTTATCTTTGAAATTTTGAGGACGAAATTTTTCTAAGGAGGGAAGGTTGTGAAACCCGCAAATTCGATTTTATTATTAAATTATTGGATTTCGGCTGCTAGCATAGTCTTAGATTTTTATTAGTTATTATTATTATTATTATTATTATTAGTATTATTATTATTATTATAGTCGGATCGGAAAAGAATTATTTTTTTTAAACAAAATGTATTTGGATCTTTGATTGCGCCGTCCCGATCCTGTGCCAGGGATCTGACCCCGAGCCCAAACACGACCTTGAATCCTATCCCAAACCCATTTCTTTTTCTTTAAAATTGTTTAAATTGAATTTTGGAAAAAAGAAGAAGCTAGTATTTTCTTTATGTTACTTATTAACAAAAGAATAGAAAGAAAAAAAAAAAAACAAACATATCCCCTCTCCCACTCTCAGCCACACAACCCATTCCCATTTCCCCTAACTTTTTCCCCATGTTCACTCTTTTCTCCCCCTAAAATCTCTACACCACCACCACCACTACTCACTAATACATACCACCAGCACCCTCTTTCTCTCTAACATTCTTTAAGTAAAAGAGAAGGAGCACCACAACACCCTCACTCCCTCTCTCTCGTTTCCCCTTCCATAACCCACTTCCCGCATCCGCCGGAGCGTATCCCCGCGCGGCCAGCCCTGACATCCATAGCCCTTTCACCGGCGCGACCCCCGACTCCGCGCCCTCTGCCTTCCATGCCTGACCGACCTCCCTGCGGCCTCCGTCCGCCGCTCACCCCCCAGCTGCCTTCGTCCGTCGCTCGACCTCCTGTACGGCCCCCGCCGTACGTCCGCGCCGGTGCCCATACGCCGCCTTCCGACACTGCCCCGCCCTCTCGGCCGACCCCGCGGGTCCCCGGCCCGCTGTCCCACCGACATGACGTGGCTGTACCGCCTCTCAAGTGAGCCCGCCCCCCTCCCCCCGCAGACCTGTCCGCCGGTTGCCCAGTCCGTGCGCCACTCTTCCAGTGGCTGATCCGCTATTCCCGTGCCTCGCAGCCCCGCGACAGCGCTGCCCGCTATCCATCGCTGTTCTGAGCGCCGATCCGCGGTCTGAAAGCTGTTTCTGTTTTCCTGAGCTTATCCCGCGGCTCTCCGCCAACGGATTTCGGTAATTTTTTGTTAATCACAGTAGTTCATCCCTCCCAGTCGATGATGACGCGGTCTCGACCCCATTACGGGATTCGGTATTTATGTTAATTGTTGCGTTAGGGGAATACGACGTTCGAGTCCTACTCGGACTTGTTTCTGTGAGTTATAGTTAATTCCTTGGGTTGATTATTATTTGGAACTTTTCCTATGTGCTGTGTGTTCACTTGGTTTGGACATTCCTATGTGTTGTGGTTGTCTCCCTATTTCGGGATAGACTTTTGGGTGTGGATTGGTACCGCCTTTGTGGCTAGGTCATCCTAGTTATAGAGGAGGTGCTGCCCAAATTTTTGGAAACATATTTAAAAATGATATTTTATAAGTTCAGTAATTTTTGTATATCAAGACCTATTTCTAAAACCCTGGTCCTTGCAAATGGTTTATAAATATTATTTCATTGGTTTTTTATTTGGTTTTAAGTGTTGGTTGGCTAGTTTTCTGTATCCCCTGTCAGGTGACGACCGTATCGGTCGGATGAGTCTCGGCGACACGCAAACGTTACAGAGAATTTCTGTACATTGAGGCGTTAGCCAGCAACGTGAGATTGCATGACCAAGTCTGAGACGCCCCATTTTTATAATTTATATTTAATTATATTTATATTTTTAGAACTTGTTACTGGGTATTTTGTACCTTGGGTGCAGGGCCTCGGCCATCTGTTTGGACCGCCTCACGGCACTCAGAGCTCACCTCGGCTAATTAATTTAATTAATTTGTTGTAAGGGCATAAGCCCAGTTTTTTCTTTATTTTCTGTGGTCCTATAATTGTGTAGTGTAGACTTTCTACTTTATTTTCTGGGTTTTGTTGTTGGCGTAGCTAGGCGCATAATAAAAATTGATATTAATTATTTTGTATAAAATTAATAAGGATTTCTCACATTTAATTAAAATGGATAAATTACTAGTAAGTTAACAAGCCTATGATTTTATAATTTAAAGAAAGTTAGTTTTATATATATTATTAAAAATACAAGTTTTGCCAATTAAATTGTAATTTGCTATTTTCTCCAATAAATCAGTAATCGGTTTTTCCTGTTAATTGATAACAAATATAGTTTACGACTTTAGACGGATTTCGGCAGATTAATTAAATAACTTAAAACCTGGCTAGGGTCTGTTTTTAGAAATTGCAACTAGCAGACCTAGATATGGTTTCCTCTATGGTTCTAAGTCAGGGTTCTCAAGTGTAGGATTTTGAGGAAGTATTTGATTTCCTCCCCGGTACCGACATCTTGTTCCAGTCATTAACAAAGGCAAGTTACGGTTATGATTTATTGCATTTTATTTAGTAATTGTCACGTTGCATGTTTAAACCACATTGCTACACGAAACCCTCTCCTAGGGTTCAAATATTGATTGATATTGATTGTGAGGATATTGGGAGAATAGTATAGCGTTTATGACCAATACCCCTCATATTGCATATTATTATCGTGCGAGCTTACCCCTCTTAAACACGGGGATAAGCCGTATAGCGTCGCTAGGATGCTATTGTACAACCCAAGCCGGTCATAGATGTTACATATTCAAATCACATTGTTTCAAGTATTGAATTATTAAATTGATGAAAAATATTATTTCAACTGCTTAGCTTGCACTTTTTCGTTATTATTTGAAATGTGAGTTACATACTCGTACTTGCTCCTTTCCTGACTGGATCCCCCCAATAGGTGATATTGATTGACGCTGAGCTATTGAACAATAGCTATTATGATCCTGTGCTATACCCTGCGGTGTTACCAGAGTCTCCCTTGGAGGATGCTGATCCTGAGGCCGAAGAATCGGCCGTTTAGCTAGTTATTGTTTCCTTATTTTCTAGCTTTATGATGTTGGAGATTGTGGACTTTTGGTTTCAGTATTTATTTCAGTATTTTCCTTTCCAGTTGTATTTCTCTTTGTTGAATAAAAGTTTTAAATATTCGTAAATTCGTGTTGTGACAAATGTATAGATGTTGTTGAGATTGCCTGTAAATAGAAACAACTTACTGCCGCCGTCTCACAACGGTGCAGGCTGGGCATGATCCTATTCGACCCAACAATTTGCGATCGGGTCGTGGCAGTTCTCTTGTTTTAGTTACCTTACTTTTCTTGCACTTATCTGTCTCTCTATACCATCATCTGAATATAAACTGCCATGTTCATCAATACAACTGTCTATAACTGCTTTATAGTTCTCTGTCATTTACTTTGGTTTTCTAGATGAGATTGTGCTCGTTCCGTCCTAACTGGACCTATTAAAATTTTTATAGAGGATGATGAGGAACCCTGTACCACTTACCATGGGACTACCCTAGAGGATTGTTGTGACCTGGATCTCTAGCAGGATCCACTAGTAGTGGATGAGACACCATTAGTTTAGATTAGTCATTTTCAGTTGTATTTACTTTATGGATTTCTGTATTTGTGATTTGAGATATTTTCTGGATTTGTGATATCTTAGACACTTAGACTTCTATCTACTTGTATCTCTGTGGATTTCATTTCATATCTATCTATCTTATCGTCTTCTACCTTAGATGTGATTGAGACTGTATTCTGCTATGTCACCCCCATTCGAAGTGTATATACTGTACAGGTACCTTTTATTGTTAGATGATTGACCTAGGACCGCGTTCTACCGCCGACACTGCGGCGTAGGCTGGATGTACCCACTTCTCGTGCCCTTAGTCTAGGGTACAGGTCGTGACATTTTGTGGTAATATAATTTTTTTAAAGATGAATAATGTTGAAAGTGTATGTTGAATAAAGTATAAAGGTTGGTTTTATGGAGAATAAGTTTTGTAAGTCCAAGTGATATTAGATCTGAATAACACAAGGAGCGTGATTTGAACAAGTTCAATAATTCATAAACTTGATTTAGGGGTTTCGGATCCAATTTAGTACAAGGTGGAAGAATCTGGATATAAGGATGATTAAGTGGATAGTGTTAAGTTCTAATAAAGGGTATGCTTCATGAGTAGTTTTTTGGAATTTAAGAATTAGACCTATGGTAATCATGACAAGGTCCAATCTTCATGACGAAAGGGTATAATTTTTGGTAGTAGTCATATAAAGGTTGATTTTTATATTTGGACTTGTGAGATAAAGGTATGATTGGAAAATGATGATCAGATAACTTGATAGTATTAGAGAGAGATGATTAACTTGACTTTCCTATGAAACCTTGTCTTTTGATTTCCCTATCAAAAAGGAAAATTTGACTTATTCCATATCCTAGAATCATCCTTTGAGTTTTCAATATCGTTGAATCCCAACTCCCTTGATCGCGACCAATCGACTTTGGTCATATCTCTGATCATATCCATATCCTGGATCGTACTCAATTGGATTAAATTCAATTGTGACCTGGATTTCCATCATTGGGTGCTCGTGCCCAGACTTCGATGACTTTGTTCTTCATCTTGCCTAAATCCTATTTTGATGATCAACTTAGATTGTATCGAGACCTAAATCTTGTTTTGATGATCAACTTAGATTGTATCGTTATTCTAAGATCAACTCCAATATACCATCAGACATCCTTGTATACATAGGTTAAAATCAATACACATATGTGAACCCACATCCTACTGAATTCACATCAAGTCAGACACTAAGGCTACATATGTAAATACCTACATACTCCAGGTACCCCCAAACTCAATATAATCCTCAAGTTCAACTGAGTAATCCCAAACTCCCAAATCTGGAACCAAACTCTACCACTAAACTCAGAAAAACTGGCATTCATAGCCCCAAACTGGAAACTAACTCCAAAACCCATACTATATACATATCTCAGCTAAACTCATCTCTATATCCAATACACACACACACACACACACACACACACACATATATATATATAACTCCCAAACACAGATATCAAGAATCTGGAATCAAATACATTATCACAAAATATTAGCCAAAGGCAAACTCAGAAAACTGATTCCAAAGATCAAAACTCAACGCACAAAACTGAAACTCAAACAAAACCCAAGTGTCACAGAGGGGTACCTACTGTAAGTTGTGTGTGTACATACAAGAGTGTCAATTTGTGTCTTAGAGGGTGTCAAGCTTGTGTCGAAGATTCCACGAGTCATCCACAGTCGTGTAAAACCCAGTATCGAAGTGTGTATCAGAACACTGTGCCCAGGGGAGTGTGTGTGTGTGCGTCGTACAGAGGTGTCGAGCACCCTAGGACTCAACGTGTCCATCCTCGTGCCTCGTACTCGTGTCTACTGGTAGGTTAGGTCTAGGGCTTCGTGTCTAGGTGCCTGTGTTGTGTCCAAGTCGGGTCAGCTTGTCTATACAAGTGCGTATCAGTGGAGAATTCATGCGTGTGTGCAGTATAGCTGCGACCACTGCGAGGAGGAGAACTCCTCAAATCCACCAAGAAATTGTCCCAAACTTTTGTTGGTGCCGTGTCAGACATTGCCCCCACCTCCATGCCAAATTTCACGTATCCAAGTGGCGTGTCCTATAAGATACACTGTTCGGGTAGCAGGACACTGCATACAGTGTGTGCAGGCCTCCCCGTGTCCATTGAATCGACACCAAAATCTGCTCAGTCCCCAAGAAATCTAATCCGCACATAAACAACAACAAATCTATGAAATTAGTTTTGAAATTTATTAATAAACATTCCTATGAGGCATTTCATCAAACACTTAGACTAGTTCTCCGATACTCCTCCGATATACATACCAAATGGACACGAATCGAACCCAAACACTGCCAATAGCTAGGGGACCCTAAATGCATGCATCTATGGAGAGAAATCAGGAATTAAAAGGGTTTAGATAGAATTACCTATTGAGAGTTAGAATCTCAATGAAATAGCCTCTTAAGAAGCTTAAACACCAAATTCCTATGGTCCAATGCCTCTAATCCTTCCTAGCTAGCCACTAGAGACTTCTTCTTGACAAGAGGGATGCAATGAAACTGATTTGGTCTAATTTGGAGGTAATTTGAAGAAAGGGGGCAAATTTGGGAAAGAACATAAACTAGGGTTAGGGTTTGATACAAAGGAGGCAAGAGGGGGCTAAAGGATGACTTAAATAGGGGGAAAAGCCTCTCTTGGCCAGCCATGATGTTGGGTTAGGGTTAGGGTTAGGCTAAGTCACAATGGCCCAGCTACTGTTCCTATGTTGTAAAAACAAGCCCTTAAGCTAAAGGCCCAAACTAGCTCCTTAATTCAATTCTTCAAATGGTCTTTAAGTCATTCCTAGCTAGATTAGAGTCTAATTACTGACTCAAACTTGTTAGATAGGTCTCTATGGTCATGGTTAGTCTCTAGGCTAAGTTTTTCTAAGGTTTTACTATCAAAAGGCCAAAATCATAATACACTAATTTAAATAATCCAAAAATTCACAATTACCAAAATATTCTTATTCTAGAAAGTGGTAGTGACAAATCTATCCTCCTTAAAATAATTTTATCCTCGAAATTAAAGACGAAACTGAATAGATGAGAATGATAGAAAATCATACCTCAAGGATGAAAAAGATAAGGGTACCGCTCGTGCATCTCATCCTTCCTATCCCAAGTAGACTCACTTGGAGAGTGATGCCTCCACGCGATACGAACCAAGGGTATAGTCTAGTTCCTCAGCACCTTCTTTTGTCGATCCAAAATCTCCACAGGCTGTTCTGGATAACTGAGAGTAGGGCCCACCTCGATCTCGGAATAGTCGAGTATATGGCTGGGAGGAACCACCACGTACCGTCTCAACTGTGACACATAAAATATGTTGTGAACTCCCTCTAGTGCAGGTGGCAAGTCTAGCCTGTAAGCCACGTCACCGACTCTCCCGTAGATGACGAAAGGATCGATGAAACGCGAGCTAAGCTTTCCACCTCCAACAAAGCGTATAGTGCCACGTGTCAGAGATATCCTCAGGAACACCAGATCTCCAACCTAGCACAAACATGGTCTCAAACTTAGCCATAACAATCACATGATCAAACAAAATCACAAAATCAAACAAAATCCTAATTCTAAATCTAAACTGTACCTCAAACTCCAAAGATCTGCGGTGGCTATTGTCCCAATGCCGATGTCTGTCCTACGCCACGCGAAGTCGATCCCTGATGAGCTTCACCTTCTCAGCTGTGTCCACAACTATCTCAGGTCCCAATAAAGCTCACTCTCCAACGTCATCCCAAGACAAGGGAGTACGACATCTACGCCCGTACAATTCCTCGAATGGTGACATCTCAATGCTGGCCTGGAAGCTGTTGTTGTATGCAAACTCCACCAAGTTCAAATGATCCTTCTAGGAGCCTCCAAAGTCCAAAACACAAGTCCGCAACATGTCCTCGAGAGCCTAAATAGTCTTCTTTGACTGCCTGTCTGTCTGAGGGTGGTAAGCAGTACTAAACTTGAGCTGAGTGCCCAAACTAGAATACAGAATCCGCAAAAAATAAAAAGTAAAATGACTATCCCGATTCGAGACAATGCTCACGGGAACACCATGCAGTCTGACAATCTGTCTCACGTACATGTTTGCTAGCCTCTCCGTAGACAAACCCACTTTGAATAGCACGAAGTGGGCTGATTTGGTCAACCTGTCTACGATGACCCAAATCGCGTCTTTTCCTCCTCGTGTACGTGACAATCCCGAAACGAAGTCCATCGTGATATGCGCCCACTTCCACTCTAGAATGGGCAATGGCTGTAACAGTCCTCCTGGCCTCTGCCTCTCTGCCTTTACCTGCTAGCAGACCAAACATCTGGCTACGAAGCGTGCTACCTCCTGCTTTATCCCATACCACCAGACATGCTTCTTTAGGTCTCTATACATCTTGTTAGCACCTAGATGCATAGAATATTAAGAGCGATGAGCCTCCTATATAACCTGCTCTCGAAGGTCTCTATTGGGCACGCACAGTCTAGAACCGTGTCTCAATGCACCATCCTCTGCAATAGCGAACTCATCAACAAGTCCTGCTAGAACCTGCTCTCGAATACACGCAGAGCTACATCATCGAACTGAGTCGACTTGATCCTCTCCATAAAGTCCGACTGAATCTGTAGTCCCCAAATCTGCATCTCAACTCCTGGCACTATCACCTCGATCTCCAGGCTCTCCAGATCTGCTAACAAGTGGCGATTTGCCGTCAAACACATGGCTACCAGATATCTGCTCAAAGCATCGGCAACCATGTTAGCCTTTCTGGATGATACTGCAATAAAATGTCGAAGTCCTTCATCAACTCCAACCATCTCCGCTGTTGAGCTCTTTTTGGGTAAACACGGACTTCAAGCTCTTGCGGTCTGTGAAGATCACCACTCGCTCTCCGTACAGATAGTGTTTCCACAACTTAAGATCAAAGATAACTGCTGCTGACTCCAAGTCGTGGGTAGGGTAGCTCTTCTCTTGCGGACGTAACTGCCTGGAAGCATAGGCAATTACATTCCTATGCCGCTGTAAGACACAACCCAAACCCTTCCCTGAGGCTTGTAGATAGTGAACCCGCCTGATCCTGATAGCAATGTTAGAATCGGAGCTGTCATCAACCGCTTCTTCAACTTATCAAAAGCAACCTGACACTCCTCTGACCAGATAAACTCTGCGTCCTTCTGGGTCAGCCTAGTCAACGGCTCTGCAACCCGGAAGAAATCATGAACGAACCTCTTGTAGTAGCCTGCCAATCCCAGGAAGCTCCTGATCTTTGCAACTGAACTCGGGGCTGTCCATACCTCAACTGTCGTAATCTTCTTCGGGTCAACTGAGACCCTATTCCCGGTCACAACGTGACCTAGGAACTCAACCTGATCCAGAAAGAACTCACACTTCGAAAGCTTGCCGTAAAGTCTTCCTGAGAGTCTCTAGAACCACTCTCAAGTGCTCCTCATGCTCCTCTGGGGTCTTCGAATACACCAAGATGTCGTCGATGAACACCACCACGAACTTGTCCAAGTACTGATGGACCACCTTGTTTATCAGGTTCATGAATACCGCCGGGACGTTGGTTAACCCATATGGCATCACCATAAACTAGAGGTGAGCAAATACCGACCAATATCGAAAAATTGACCGAATACCGATTAAAAATTTCCCAAAAAATTGAACCGAAATTATGTACCGATACCGAATTGTCGAACCGACTAAAATATGGTATAACGGTAATGGTAACAGTTTGAGATTAGTACCATACCGAAAATATCGAACCGAACCGATCATATATATATATATATATATATATATATATATATATATATATACACACACACACACTTTATTTTAGAATGTTGTTCGTGATTAAGTTTATACTACTTATTTTCATTTTTATCTTTATCTTAATCACTTTCTTAGAACTTTGAATGGATTTTAGTAGAGTTGAAGTTATGTTAAGAAGCTAAGAATTAAGTTTTTGATCTTTTGAGAGTATATTTTTTTTGTTTTCATAGAATTTTGAATTGAATTTTGGTTACTTAAACTTATACTAAAGATTAAACTTAGTGACCACGTTTGATTTCTTAAGCTGATTTTTAGGTGTTTGTAACTTGTTACATATTGTTTTGATAATTTTAATTAATTGTTTGGTTGGTAGAGGATTAGTTTTAAAATTTAATGCTTCTAAAAAAGTAAAAAAAATATTATTGGTTAAGAGGTTCTACAATATTAAGTGTGTTGATTGATCAAATGTTAATTGGTAAAATACCGATACCGTACAAAAACTGACCGAATACCGATTTAACCGAAAAAACCGATTCTAAATAGTACGATATTGTTTTCCATAAATAAATTCACTTTATTAATAAGGAGTCGTATGGGGTCCATACACTCACTTAATTGACAAGGAGTCGTATGAAGTCCATACGCTCACTTAATTGACAAAACCTAATTTCTTGTAGGGTGTGAAAATTATGACACGCTGACATAAGACTCAGCCAAAGTCATACGCTCAAGGCTATACGCTCAGTCAAGGCCATACGCTCGTCTAAAGGCTGTACGCTCAGTGAATATTTTATTATTTCTTGAGATGACAGCACAACATGTATTTAATGAAGGATGAATCTGACACTTCGTCTTTCGTGCAAAGACAGCTGTCCTGGGAAGATTAGCCGTCGTATAGGTTTTCGAGAAATGATTTTGTCTCTTACGAGGACAGCTCAGCAGCCATCATAAATGAAGAGCCATTATTACTGTTATTTCTGACAGTCTGTCAGCCATCATATCTGCGGCACGACGCTCAAGAGATATTTTGTCAGTATTTAAAGATATGGCGTATTTGAGAAGATTGAGGACAGCCACATGTCTACTCCTTTAATGTACGGCTCCTTGCCCAACCAAGTGAGCGTATGGACTCCATAAAGCTTATTGCCCAATCAAGTGAGCGTATGGACTCCATACGACTCCTTGCCAACCAAGTGAGCGTACGGACTCCATACGACTCCTTGCCAATCAAGTGAGCGTATGGGCTCCATACGACTCCTTGCCAATCATGTGAGCGTATAAACTCCATACGACTCCCTGTCAATAAAGTAAGCGTATCAGCTTTATATGGCTCTATGCTGTCCAAGTCAGCGTATGCAAGACATGTGCCTCCAAAAGCTAGCGTATGACTCCTCTTCAAAGGTAGCGTATCACAGCAGATGCATCCAGGATGATTGTCAACGTACAGTCAACACACGTTCTCACGTGTCCTGTACTCAGTTACCCACTTATTCAGAAGTTATGCAACGTGGCATTCATGCCATCAATCTCTCCTAGATATATTCTACTACTTTCAACCGCACTCCAAGGTGTCTCCATCAGAATTCGCCACGCGTCCCTGCAGTTATGCACACGTCAAGTAACTGACTGAGCGTATGCTTCAGAACAGTTATCTAGAACTCTATAAAAGAGAGTTTCTTCATCTTCGTCAGACACTACAGTCATTTTCAGAGAGAACAGAGAGATTGCCCAGTTGCTGTCCAAGTTCTTCGAAGTTCGAGTGTTCTTCATTGCATCGTCCAAGGGATAAAGTAATTGTCTTCTAGATTAGATTCCTACAGTTGTAATTTTCCCAGATACAAAATAAATAAAGTGAATTTATTTATGGAAAAAAAATTGGCGACTCTGCTGGGGAAAGCTGTCTCCTCCAACGAGATAGCAACGACTCAATGCGATACTTCGTCGATCGGCTCGATGAAGAAGACGATGATCGTGCAATTCGACCAATCTGCTTACGAAGAAATGCTCAAGGCGAAGGAGGGCTGAACTGCTTCCTCCGCTCTTCCTGCTGCCAAGAAGAAGGGACGCTCTGTCTATATTCCCAAGTCTTCTTCGACAGCCCGAGACGTTTCCGTCACTTCTGACAAGAACACGTCTTCAACTTCAACGAAGCACACTCCGGCTTCCCTGAACACGGCAACAGTGGCTTCTCCTAGTCACGCTGACAAAGTGGATTCTTTAATCAAGTCAGCGTGCCCAAGGAAAACCATCTCTGGATATGTCAAAGTCTCTTCTCCTTCTACTCTTACGACAGCAGTCGGCTCTTTAGCCATTGATGACTCTGTGCGTATGACAGTCAAAGGGCAGCGTACGGCAAAGGCAGCGTACAAAAGCCAACAGCAGGCAGCGTACGTTAAGCCCAAGCCAGCGTATGCTAATAAAAAGACAGCGTATGACCAGAAGTCCAAATTGAAGTCAGCGTATGCCAATCGATACCGTCCTTTGACTGTTTCTCAAAGTCAGGCTGGGGGTTCTTTTCCACAAAACTTACAAATGATTCCCCCACAACTTGCACATCTTGTGCCAACCAAGGAGAAAGACTCTTTAGTCAACTCCTCTACTCCTAAGGTCTTTACCTCTGGAGTTAATTTGACTAGTACTTTTACTAGATCAAACAAAGAAAATGCCTTTTGGCTACTTCCTCTAAAGATGGATTATTACCGACTCCTAGTCGGAATAATACCCATCTTCCTTCTCTCAAAATTTTTCGATCTGAGAAAGGCAAATTACAAGTGTCCAAGACTGATGCCAAAGTCATATCTCCTACGGATCTTCGTAACAAGCTTAATCAGAATCATCTCAGTTCCACTTCTGGTATTAAAAAGTCTTATCAAACTGAGACAAGTGTACTAGACTCTGATGCAGAATATGCCAAGAACTATGTGGCTCAAATAAATCAGTCTTTATACACTCAAGAACCAAGAAGACAGAAGAATAAAAGACAAGTTTCTACACAGAAATTATCTTCAAGTACTTCCTAATCTGTTCCTACAGATCTCCGGGAATATTTGCAAAATAAACGGAGACTTGACACTCCATCTGGCCATGACATTGCGCATATTTGTCATGAAAAGCATGGTTGCAACTTCCAACCTCGGGTTGTGATTCAGTGTTGTTGTTCACCAAAAAGACGATCTGTTTTTGAACGGATTCAATATGAACCAATATCAGATGAAGATGAACCTCTTTATGCTTCTGTCAACATGACCTCCAGAAATATTGGGGGTAGCATACGGTCTGATGCTATATCAGATTCTGAAGATGGTGTTTATCTCGGCACCCGATCCAGGACCGGAGCCTTGGCCAGGGTCTCTTCTTCTTCTCATCCAAGTGGTAATCCAGAGATCACAGAGGACTTCCTTGGAGAGTCCAATTTTCTAATATTGACTCCTGTAAATAGCCCCGGGAAAGATACTGACTCTCATAGCGATGATTCAGAACAAACCGTTTCATCGTCTATTCCTCGAATAATTACCACTTACATAGTAGACGGCAATCATGAACCTTCAACTAGCACTGAAGCTCATGAACAGAGGATTTCTTCCTTGGAACAACAGTTGCGAGCTATGGCAGATACATTGAATGCTATGCACACTCTTATGCAAGCTCAGCATCAAACTCAGCAAGTCCAACAGACAGCCCCTCCAGTGGTATTAAATACTCCTGTTGCTCCAAACCCGGAACCCTCTACTATTCCGGGGGTACAATCTAATGTTCCTGTACAACCCACTCCAAGTCAGTCTGGAGCTGGGGGTGGTACATATGCTGCAGTCCCTCCTTCCAATTACACTCAACAAGTTACAACTCCATAATCCTCCGGAATTGTTACTGAAGAGTTAAGGAATCTCCGAACTCAATTTGAGGCATTTAAACAGAAGGATGGTTTACAAAGGTTAGGTATCAAGCAACCTTACCCGATAGAATGGAAGCAAGTATCATATCCTCCTAAATACAGGCCTCCGACTATCTCTTTCTTTGATGGAACTACCTCCCCAAGTCAGTTCATTAATCATTTTGAAGTAATGACTGATCAACTGCAACCAAGCGATGCCCTCCTCACTCGAGTGTTCGTCGGATGTCTCAAAGGAACGGCTTATGAATGGTATAGAAGTCTCCCTGATGGGTGCATTACTTCATTTGCCGGTTTCAAGCAAATGTTTCTTGAACGATTCTATGAAGGGCTTAATGACATGACCATGTCAACCTTCATAAGAATTAAACAGAAAAATAATGAAACCACTGAGGACTTCATTGAAAGATTCAGAAGAGAAGCCCTCAAAATGCCTCTCGGAACTCCCGATGCTGTTACTATCGACACTTGCAAGTCAAATCTCTTACCAATCATTAGCATGTGGACAGGGTCCACTCAGTTCCAAGATTGGCCTTCATTCATCGTCAGTACCAAAGCTGCCGAAGTCAGTGCTGAGACCTTCAAAGGTCTGGGGGTACAAATGGCTCCCAAAGAATCAAATCAGAGTGCTAGCAATAGTACTCGACCCAACAATCGCAAAGGGAAAGAAGCTCTTGAAGTCAATCTCCAAAGCAGTAGTCAAGAAGTAAAGGCTACCCAAGCTACCCCAGCACCAACAAATCAACAACAGAGACCTCCTCGACCGAAGGAAGAATATTCTTTCGACGATGACGACGTTCAAGGTATCTTTGAATGCTTGCTCAAAGGTAACAAGATTCAATTGCCAGAAATCAAAAAGCCTGATGAAGCCAACAAGACGGATCATCCAAAATACTGTCCATATCATAGAATGCTGGGTCATACAATCCGGTCTTGCTATGTATTAAAAGGAAAGATCCAAGAGATGATTAAATCAGGAGCTGTGACACTGACACCCAAAGACAAGACAGTCACAGCAAATGTGATTTCAATACAGTTTGGTGACTTCCCTCCGTTAATGGTGGAAAGTGGGATTGTTCCTATTCCCAAAGCAAATCTTAAAGTTGTGAATATTCCACCAGCACAGAATGAAGGACTTGTTCCTGTCACAACTAAAAAGGGAGAGATCATATGGATCTATCCGAATTTAATGACGGAGTTTGAGACGTCTTCCTCTTCTCCTCGAAAGACTCCTTCATCTAAAAAGAAGCTCGGGAAGACTAAGTCATGCAATGTGACTTCTAGTATTACACCCGACTTTTCTCTAACCTCTACTTTTATTTTGGCAGAAAATTCACTTCCTACGGAGATAAAATCTGAACCTCAATCTGAAGATAAGTACAAGCCTGCATTCCATCTATATAGTTCACAATCTCGTGAATTAATGGCGAAGATGGGTTATGATCTAGCCACTGCTCCTGGTTTGAACTCAGGCAAAGGACTCCGAGCACCTTTAGCCATCACTATGAGGCATAATCAATCTCGTGTTGGCCTTGGTTTTTGGAATGAAGCTCTCATCAAGCATAAAAGAACCAAGAGCAAGATGAAGAATTGCAACATGGTTTCTATAGACCCTGAACCGGAATCTGAAGTCGAAGTTCATGCTGGAACTCGGTCAGGAAAAATATATCTGAAAGATTATGCTGACACTCCTGGAGAAACTCCTGATGTCCCTCCGGTTACAGTTCCAACATCAGTCTCTACTGAAGAGCCTTCAAATTTTCCTGTTGAGACAGTTCCTTATAAACCAACAGCAGATGACAAAGGCAAACAACAAGTCCGCTTCGACAAACCATTGAAGAAGTCATCTCCTACAGGACTTGAAAAGCCTTATTATTTTGATATATTGGCTCAACTAGCCAATACACCAGCTAAATTATCAATCTTTGAGCTCTTACGCCTCTCTAAAGAGACTCGAGAAACTCTGAGTGAAGCACTGTTGCAAGCGGAAACTTGCCTAACTCTCCTCAAAAAGTTGGAAACAGAACCTGTCTCTCACTACCATAATGTATTGGAATTTATTCCAAACATTACCTTTACGCAGGACGATATGCTGCTAGAGGATAATCGACATGACCGTCCTTTATATCATACAGGATATATTGATTCTATGAAGGTTGATCGTCTACTGATTGATCCAGGATCCGCTCTCAGTATTATGCCAAAGGCTATGCTAGATGCACTGAAGATACCTGTGCATAGTCTTTCCAGCACTATCACTACCATCTTGGGATTCAATCAAGGAAAAAGTGAGCCTTTGGCAAGATTCGCCTCAAATTTCAAATAGGCGATCTTCGCACTAAGGTTACTTTTTACATCATCGACAATCATGGTTGTTCATACAATGCTCTATTGGGGAGACCATTCTTGCATGAACATAATGTTGTTCCTTCGACTCTTCATCAGTATTTTAAATATGTTGATGATAATGGAGAGGTTTAAAAAGAAGTGGCAGATCTTTACCCATTCAAAGGAGTCGAAGCTTACTTCAATGACGCTCACATGTACAAAGATGAATACTCAAAAGTCTTGCAAATGGATGACGACGATGAGACATCAAAAGTTGATACTTTTATTATTCCTGTAAAAGGGCGTATCACTCTTCCGCAGTCTGCTAAATCATCTGAAGAAGGCTCACTGATAATTCCTGTCAGTGGACGTACTACTGCATCACCTTCCCAAGCTCTACAAAGTTTGCTGATATTCCTGTCAGTGGACGCACCACTCCTCCTCCATCTTCTCAGGCTAGACCAGATACTCTAGTCATTCCAGTCAGTGGACGCACTACTTATCCACGATCTTCTTCAAGGGAGCTCACCTCTTCTGAGCCTTTTGTTATCGATCTTAATCGAAACAAAACTTCTGATCGCTCTTCTTCTCCCCCTTTTGTCATTAATTTGACTAAGTCTGATAAGGCTCAGCCTTCTGTTGTAAATACAGTATCTAATATTAATGAAGCATCTTCTTTGCAGTATATTGATGTCTGTAATTATGTACAAAGTTATTTACAATTGTTAGATAGCGTAGAGCCATTAACTATAGGAGTTGTTCAAACTCTCCACACAGATGTATCATTGGAGTCTATACAAAAATCATACTTCGTGGTCCCTATTAGAAAGAAAGGAGAAAATCCAATATTCTTCTATAAAGGACCCCAGAATCCTCCTAACCTGGAAGAAGATGACACCAACGACGATACTGGAAGGTTACAATTACGTCGCTACAGTCAGCAATCCAAAAATATCATCAAGAACATGGGTTATGACTTCAGAACCAGCCTCAATAATGGAAAAGGAAGAAGAATGCCTGTTCGAATTCCTCCATTAAAATACGGAAGGACAAAATGTGGTTTAGGTTACATTGCTCCTACCTCCTTTATCAACATAGTCCATGAAGATTCAAAATTTGATAAAGACGAACGATCTGAAGACGAATGATCTGAGTCTTCCGATTCCCTTTCTTGGGATTCTGACACAAGTATTGGCGATCTCCATCGCTCTATTCTATCCATCAATATGGTCTCTGTTGATGGCCCGCAAGAAAATGATGAAGATGAGGATGATTTTGAAATATCACCGAATCAGAACAATGGGCTCAAAGATTAGATAATCAATGGGAATTCAGGTTTGAACAGAGGGAACCTCCTACTGAAGATAAAATGATCCAAATCGATGTTGGTGAAGAAGGCTCCCCTAAACCAATATTCATCAGTGAAAGTCTTTCAGAAACAGATAAGCAAGACATGATCAAGCTTATTCACGATTATATTGATGTCTTCGCCTGGAGTTACGAGGATATGTCGGGACTAGATCCGAAGATCGCAATGCACAAACTTAATATCATGCCAAATGCTAAACCTGTCAAACAACAACAGCGACAATTTTGTCCAGACATTATGGATGCAATTGAAGCTGAAGTCAACAAGCTTATGGCTTCCGGATTTATTCGAGAGGAACAACATCCTGAATGGGTGGCTAACATCGTTCCTGTCCTTAAAAAGACCGGCAAGATTCGAGTCTGTATAGACTTTCGCGATCTCAATGCAGCTTGTCCTAAAGACGAGTTTCCTCTTCCAATTACCGATGTCATGATCGACAACACATGTGGTTTCGAACGAATGTCATTCATGGATGGGTATTCGGGGTACAATCAAATCAAAATGTTTCCAGATGACGAAAGACATACTTCATTTAGAACGCCAATCGGTACATACTGTTATACAGTGATGCCGTTTGGTCTCAAAAATACAGGAGCAACATATCAGCGAGCAATGAGTACTATATTTTGCGAACATCTCCGGAAAATAGTCGAATGCTATGTTGATGATATTGCAGTCAAAAGTCGACGAAAGGATGATCATATCCAAGATTTGAAGACTATCTTTGATTTAATGCGTCAGCATCAACTTAAAATGAACCCTACTAAGTCCTTCCTCGGCGTCTCTAGTGGCAAATTTCTCGGTTTCGTCATTACCGCTAAAGGTATACACGTGGATCCCGAGAAGATCAAAGCCATTCAAGAGATGCGTCCTCCACGCACCTTAAAAGAGCTACGAAGATTTCAAGGAAGAATCGCTTCTATCAGGAGATTCATTTCCAACTTATCAGGATGCTGCAGACCATTCAACAAACTTCTGAAGAAAGGTGTATCTTTCGTCTGGAACGAAGAATGTCAAAAAGTATTTGATGATATCAAACAGTATCTCATGAACCCTCCGGTTTTGGTACCTCCTGTCTCGGGAGTACCATTCCTTCTATATGTTCGAGCCATGGATCATTCTCTTGGTGCATTACTCGCCCAAAAAAATAAAGATGGCCATGAACAGGCTATTTATTATCTCAGTCGCACAATGACAGGTGCTGAACCGCGTTATTCTCCAATCGAGAAAGAATGCCTAGCATTAATGTTTGCTGTTCAAAAAATGCGACATTATATTATCGGTCAAACGATTCACGTCATTTTCAGAGTGAATCCCATCAGGATTATGATGAAGAAACCCGGTATTCTCAACTCCAGACTAGCTAATTGGGGAATCTTGTTAGCTCAATATGACATGCATTATATTCCTCAGAAGTCAGTTAAAGGACAGGCTCTTGCTGATTTTCTGGCAGCTCATGCGGTTCCAGAAGGTTCTAAATTATATGATGAGATTCCTGATGAAGTCCTGGATTCAAATATGGTTTCTGAAGAAATTCCTACCTGGCGTCTATTCTTTGATGGAGCATCTAGAATAGGTCCTAATGGCGATATTGTCGCCGGAGTGGGGATTGTTCTTGTATCCCCAGAAGGATTAACTATTTAGAGGGCTTATTCTCTGGATCAATCATGTTCAAACAATGTAGCCGAATACAATGCGTTGCTCATCGGTCTTCAGCTTGCTAAACATCTGGATATTCAATATTTAGAAGTTTACGGAGACTCCAAGCTTATTGTCAATCAGATCAGAGGAACATATGAAGTCCGTCATCAGGATTTGATACCTTATCATCGAGCAGCACTCTCTATGGCATCCTCCTTTGAAGGTTTTTTTATTGAACATGTTCGACGAGCCTATAATGCAGAAGCTGATGCTTTGGCTAATCTAGCTGCTGTATTAGCCATACCAATCAGACGTCAGCAAGTGATAGTGGTTTATAACCGGGAATTATTCTGTGTTGAGAATAATTTGGCTTTGGATTTTCCCCATAATTCAGACGAAGATTCTATCAATCTTAATGCTAGATTAAAATTTGACAAAGTGTCCTCATCTTCTTCCGATTCTACTATAGAATATGTCTTTTCTAATAAAACAGAAGCCATAACTGAAGACTGGAGACGTCCGTTTCTAGACTTTGTATTATATGACATACTTTCCGATAATCCGAGTGAAGCAGCGTCGATCCGGCATCGATCTCTCAGATTCTATTATAACCATACTACGAAGACATTATATCGTCGGGCCTACGATGGTCTTCTCCTCCGATGCATCGCTGGTGAAGAAGCACAACAGATAATCCGTGAAGCACATGATGGTGTTTGCGAAGCTCATCAACCAGGTCCTAAACTTCAAGATCGTATCCGACGTATGGGTTATTATTGGCCCACGATGGTAGCTGACGCCATTCAATATGCTCGGAAATGTAAAGCTTGCCAAATTCATGCGGACTTTATCCATCAACCGTCAGAGTTCTTACACCCAACAGCGGCATCATGGCCCTTTGAGGCTTGGGGCATGGATGTCATTGGTCCTATCAATCCACCATCATCAAAAGGACATCGGTTTATTCTAGCAATAACCGATTATTTTTCCAAGTGGGCTGAAGTAATCCCGTTATCTGAAGTCAAAACTTCTAATGTCATTAACTTCGTCAAACATCATGTCATCTATCGATTTGGTGTTCCTCGGCGTATTATCCATGATAACGGACCGCAGTTCGTCAGTCAGAAATTTACTCGATTCTGCGACGATCATCGGATCAATAATTTAGCTTCTACAGCATATAATCCAACAGCTAATGGATTGGCAGAAGCTTTCAATAAAACAATCATCAAACTCTTGAAAAAGTTTGTTTCTTCTAACAAACGCAATTGGAGTGAAAAGCATGGTGAATGTTTATGGGCCTACCGTACCACAGTTCGCAATGCAACAGGATGTACGCCTTTCTCTTTGGTATATGGGTGTGAAGCAGTTCTTCCCCTCGAGATCCAGATTCCTTATCTGAGAATCGTAATCTCCAATGAACTCACAACAGAGAATAATGATCGTCTTCGGCTTCAAGAGTTGGAAGCTCTAGATGAAAAACGATTATATGCTCAACAAAATATCGAGCTGTATCAGGCCCGAATTTCAAAAGCTTTTAACCGGAAAGTCAAAGTTAGAGCATATCAGAAGGGAGAACTAGTCCTTACTGTCAGACGTCCGATGACCATGACACATATGAGCAAAGGTAAATTTAACGCAAAATGGGAAGGCCCATTCGTAGAAAACAAAGTCTTCTCTAATGGAGCATATCAGCTTGCCTCTATGGATGGGAGAGT
The DNA here is from genome assembly GCA_029216955.1 of Iris pallida. Lineage (NCBI taxonomy): Eukaryota > Viridiplantae > Streptophyta > Magnoliopsida > Asparagales > Iridaceae > Iris > Iris pallida. The sequence continues at coordinate 12,451,814 of JANAVB010011800.1, forward strand.
CATGATGATGCCTATCAATGGCAAATTCTTAAAGAAATATTATGTATAAATTTCATCAATATATGTAATATTTTTATTAATCCCCAGCAAGCATAAAGTTAATTCTTCTCTACAAAAGTTATCTCGATATCGTTATCCCCAGCGGAAACTGATATTCTACCATGTATCATTTTCCCAGAGAATTTGATATTTTATCTTATTAGATCCCCAGTGGATTTAATAAAGATCTTGTATAGAAAATCATGTCCATATTACCTCTGAATTTTCTATCTCAGTATGTATCATATTTCCTATTCTATGAAAATGATATCTCGTCTTTTGATTTCCGAGTCCAAAGATCATGGACAATAGAATCCAAAGATATCTTTATATCTGAATTCTGTTTTCTCTAATCAGTATTAAACTAAAAATTATCTTTGGTTTAATATCATGATAGAGTTACAAATTTTATTTGTATATTCTATTCTATTGAAATATGTCATGGATTATTTACCTCTGAACATGTTTTCTACAAAAATATCATCCATAAAATTAAAATCAAGTCAAAATATTCATTTTAATCAAAATCAGAATATTTGATTACAAATGGGTATCAAAACTTCAATACATGGTAAATGTAAAAGATCTATTTAGGAGGTGTAACTATCTCCTGAATACGAACAATTACATTATTTATCTTTTCTTCATGAGCTTTCTTGACTCGCTCTGCTGTTTCAGCTCGAATCATCCGTTGGTCATATTCCATAATAATAGAGCTACGGCGATTGGTCTCTTCAATCTGATTGGTTTGCATCAATTCTCGCTCTTGCTGTAAAAGTTGACAGCGTTCAGCTTCAGATTGACGATCAGCAGCAATCTTTGATTGTTCTTTTTCCACGGAGGCAATTTGCTCCTGAAGACGAGCTAGCTCTTCCCTCAACTTTCTAAACTTTTCAGCTCTTGACGCTTCGTCCTTCTCTAAGCGCTTCATATTCTGACGAGTACTTATTATTTCTTTGCCTTTCGCCATTAACTCTTTAGAAGATTGAGCGAGAAATTCTGTCAGAGCAATGTGCTGAGCTTGAGCTTCATTCTCTAATTGAGCAATTTCAGCTGCAGTAAGAGATTCAATATCCTCCTTTTTTTATCTCCCAGTATTTGTGGATGTTTGCTTCTAAACATTCAAGAGATGTTCAAAAAAGATACATTGGGTCTCACAACCCGCTTGTCTCAAAGCTGAAAGTGGGAAACTAGTCGCCTCTCGAAGACTCGAAAAGGGCATAGTCTCATCCTTCATAAGTCATCTTGAGTATGTATCCAGATATGAATAAATAATATCTGAATACATCCCCATGATCTTTGCTATCCCTGTGTCAAAACCGGGAGTCGCTGCAATAGTAGAGGAAGGAGCAGGAGGAGCCTCTATTCTGGGAGCTGAAGTGAGGGATTTTGGAGAACTCGGCAAATGTGAACTCCCCTCACCCACATCAGTTTGGACAAGTGGAGCTTGAGTTGAACTCATAGCTAGTGAAGTTCCTACAGCTGTTGGAATTAAAGAAGCATGATTAAAACTAAAAGACAATAAAGCAAGGAAAAGATGAAACTTTGCTGAATAAAATATTACCTGAAGCTGGTTCATATTCAGTTTCCTTTGGGTCATCCAGCCCGGCTCGTAGTTTGTTCAGAGTGCTTTCTGACACGGGGTTTATTTTACTGCTGCCCGCTCCAGAAGTACTCGGAACTTGAACTTCTATATGCCTCTCCGGCTCTGGTATTAATCCTGAGTGTAGACCAATGGTCTTCAATACATCAATTGGAGTTTCAGATGGTGATCCATCATCTATCTCCATGTCCTCTTCTTCGAAAGAATGAGACGAAGGTTCATAATCAACCTGTTCGTCATCACTCTTGGTGCCTTCTGAAATTTCAGCAATTGGTCTGAGAGTTGTGGCTTCCTTCACTGATTCTCCCGAAATCAGTAAGTCATTAGCCGTTTCAGTCTGATGCTCGACCTCTACCGCAGGTTTACTAATCACCTGCGCGTCATCAGCCGTTGGCGGAATCGATCCTATATCAAAAGGTATGGATGACCCAGCAGGTTCAGGAATATATTCTTCAACAGGTTCAGCCTTTACAGAAAAATCAAAGGCAGATTGTTTTTCTGAAGACAATCGCACAGCACGATCGTGGGACTCTCTGCATCCAGACAAATCACGGATTTAGTTTTTGAAACTATCACTTTCCTTCATATTCTTTTTGTGAATGGAAAAGTAGGATAAGTGTCTTTTGGGTCACTACCTGCTTCATCAGCATCCCTGACTCGATTGGAAGCAGGAGAAGTCCCTGGAATGGTAATTCCTCCACGATTTCGAGTCTCTACCCAAGTAACTCTTTTCGCAGCAGGCCCAGCAGCACCTTTGCCTCGTTTCCTCTTCGGTGCACTATCAGCAGATATACTCTCTTCAGCACTCCCGATGGTTACATGTACTGGTTGATGAAGATCATCAGAGAAGAAAGTTTCTAAAACGTCATCATCAACTTCATCAGTGGCCAGAGGATCCTCTTGATCATGGCAATCTCTAGGCAGGGCTAACTTGGTTGATTTCTTTTCAACATGAATAAAGCTTCTACCTAAGATGCTGAACTTTTCATCAAAGGTATTAGCTGATACATAGAATTTGGCATAAGACGCCAATATTCTAGCTCCTCTCTGATAGGTGACCGGATCTGGCATAGAAAAGGTAGCCCCTGTACCTTTAGCAATGTAATATATCTAAGCTCTGGCACCATCAATCAATCCACCCTGGTAGCTAAAACATGTCGTTGCATTGCCTACATGCAACTGATCATAACCAAACTGCCGAGCAAATCTACTCGGAAGATATGGCTCCAGATAGGTGATGTTGTCCCGACGGCAAATTAAATGAGATGGCCTGATCCTCTTTAGCCATTCATGTTGAATCTCATCCAATTCATTGCCACCAATGCCATCAATCAACCTCCCAGGCATGGTTTCATAACCAGCAGGTGGAGGAACACAAGTGAAGCTCCATAGTTCTCTCCTGTTCAAAATAGTTTTACAATCTGTCAAAGTGTCATATTTCCACTTTGGTGTGTGATTGTATCTTTCCAGAAAGGTGTCATCTGGTCTAGCCATCCCAGCATTCATGAGAGATTCGAAATGCAGAAGCAGCCACCCAAATAAATATGTAAAGGGCATTTCTACCCGAGGAAAGGATGTAAGGCTCTTCCTTGCCAATTCGAACATTCTGTCTGTATATGCCCTTAATTCGGCATTCAGACGGCAGGTGATTGCTGTCAGCAAATCCATCTTATACCCGAAGGTCAGACGGACTGCTGCAAAGACAACTCCTCTGTGCATCCTATCTGCTAAACAGGTGCCAGGTACCACAAACTTTCTCAGCCAGAGAGATATGAATCCGGCCAGATGACCTTCAGCAGATAATTCTCGGCTACCCTGCTTAATATAGGTCTCAAATTTATCACCGGCTTTATAAGTGCCTTCGTCTTCCTCGATGACGATATCGTCATGAGTGGTGTCCTGGATGAGCTTGTCAATCTCATCTTGATTCAGAGGTTTAAATTCACCGACATATTGTTCAGTTTTATTCTTCTTCTGAACTTCATCAGTACGGCCTTAAAACAAATAGGCCATCCATTTAGAGGAATAATAGTTGGAATCTCCTTCCCCACCTTGTCCTTTATAAAAAGCCTTACAAATACTGTAATGGCACATCAATTCTTCAAAGACATGAAGAACCATTGGGTTGGCTTCGGAGATCTTATTCATTTCATCAACGAAAGGGATATACTCTTCATATAGCAAATCTGCTGTTGGCAGTTGAGAAATATATGCCATTTCATGAAGGGCGAATCCCATCTCGCCTCTGGGAGTCATGAAGGTGCCGGTACGGTAGTTATACCTCTCCGCTAACGCCAAGAACAAATCCGGGTTTGGCCTAAAACCATAAGCAGTGCACTTAATGGCATCATATAGGCCTATTACCTTTAACTGTTCACCAAAGTTCTTCAGAATCCATCTCACCAGAGCAGTCCATCTAGTATTTTCCGGGTTCACCAGACCTGTAAGTCTCGTAGACTGTTTTGGGTAGATGGCGTTTTCCAGTTGAGCAAATTCGTTTGCAAAGATTGGGAATCTGACTGGCTTCAGAAGTGCTGAGTCCTCGTGAGGGATGGTGGTAGGTAGCAGTCCTCGCAGAGCTGTGACATGTGGTTCAGTACCACTGCGGAATCTTCCTTGACGATATCCTATCCATCCAGCTTTCGCTTGACGGGATGGAGTGATATCCCACTTCATTTGTCTTTGACAACTCGCATGAAATAAACGAGCTATGTTGATGCTTTTTGATAAACCAGTCAGATACATCGGCTGATTCACATCACCATCTCTGTAATAACAGTATAATTCTTTATCCAGAACAGGTTGGGAGTTTATGTCAATAGCATCTCCAAAAAGAAATGCTGGCTTCGAGTGGGTAACACCATCCACACTCAGCAAAGGCAGTCCACTCATCAAGTTTAGTAAGGTGTCATTTTCCTGATTTGTTAAAAGAGCTATCCTTGTAGAAGGTCCATCGAATTGGGGAAAACGAACATGTGATAGGTCACTTTTATAATTATTTCCTACACATCCTTCAAATTCTGCCTCCTGAGCCAGAATATCCACTGCAAAAGAAGATCAAGAAGTTAGAGATGGCAAAGTTCAATATACGCTCAGTTTATCTTAAGCGTATGACAGACTCAAAGTTCAACATACGCTCAGTTTATCTTAAGCGTATAACAGACTCAAAGTTCAACATACGCTCAGATTATCTTAAGCGTATGACAGACTCAAAGTTTAACATACGCTCAGTTTATCTTAAGCGTATGGCAGACTCACAGTTCAGCATACGCTCAGTTTATCCTAAGCGTATGACAGATTCAGAGATCACTTTTTACGCTCAGTCTATCCTAAGTGAATGATTTTAAAAGTTCAGTTTATGTTCAGCTTGAGCGTATCAGCGTATGGTTGACAAGATGATCATCAAAAACATACGCTAACACAGGAGTTAGCGTATCTCAATGAGACGACTTGACATAGCGTATTCTCTCAAGACAGCGTATTTTGACATTTCTATCAAAAATACGCATATCATACAGAATACGCTCCAAACATATTTTTCGTATAAACAAAAAATATGGGATACGGCTAAACCCTAAAGAGGGAAGCGTATTTTCGGACGTATTTGACCCTAAAAAGGGGATACGTTTTATGATTTTGTTCTAACCAGAGCCCTAAATAGGGAATAGTTATGGTTCATCATCTTCATCCTCACCATAGAGGGGCTTCAATGGGCGTTCATTCCGTCGAACGCGCTCATTGGTAGTCTTCTTAGCAGCGGCGGCGGCTGGCTGAGATGACTCCGCCGAAGCCTTCCCCTTTCCCTTCGCAGCAGCATCAACCTTGGGCGCCATTGCTAAAAGCTTGAGTCGAAGAAGAAGAAGTTGAGTCTCGAGTTTCTTTTTCTCTTTCGAAGATGAATGCAAAAGTAAAAGAAATAAATTAGGTTTTGGAAGACCTATTTATAGAAGAAAAGAGAAAGTTCAAACGGCGGCCGTTCTTTAAACAGAATCTCTAAAGATTTGCACTGATATTGAGGAAGATAACAAACTCATGCCAGCGTGTCAAGACTTATTCCCACTTTTAGTTCAAAGTAATTTCAAACTTTTGAAATTCATAAAGTTCGAAAACTTTGAAGGGGGTCTTGTAGGGTGTGAAAATTATGACACGCTGACATAAGACTCAGCCAAAGTCATACGCTCAAGGCTATACGCTCAGTCAAGGCCATACGCTCGTCTAAAGGCTGTACGCTCAGTGAATATTTTATTATTTCTTGAGATGACAGCACATCATGTATTTAATGAAGGATGAATCTGACACTTCGTCTTTCGTGCAAAGATAGCTGTCCTGGGAAGATTAGCCGTCATATAGGTTTTCGAGAAATGATTTTGTCTCTTACGAGGACAGCTCAGCAGCCATCATAAATGAAGAGCCATTATTACTGTTATTTCTGACAGTCTGTCTGCCATCATATCTGCGGCACGACGTTCAAGAGATATTTTGTCAGTATTTGAAGATATGACATATTTGAGAAGATTGAGGACAGCCACGTGTCTACTCCTTCAATGCATACGGCTCCTTGTACAACCAAGTGAGCATATGGACTCCATAAAGCTTATTGCCCAATCAAGTGAGCGTATGGACTCCATACGACTCCTTGCCAACCAAGTGAGCGTATGGACTCCATACGACTCCTTGCCAACCAAGTGAGCGTATGGACTCCATACGACTCCTTGCCAATCAAGTGAGCGTATGGGCTCCATACGACTCCTTGCCAATCAAGTGAGCGTATAAACTCCATACGACTCCCTGTCAATAAAGTAAGCGTATCAGCTTTATATGGCTCTATGTTGTCCAAGTCAGCGTATGCAAGACATGTGCCTCCAAAAGCTAGCGTATGACTCCTCTTCAAAGGTAGCGTATCACAGCAGATGCATCCAGGATGATTGTCAACGTACAGTCAACACACGGTCTCACATGTCCTGTACTCAGTTACCCACTTATTCAGAAGTTATGCAACGTGGCATTCATGACATCAATCTCTCCTAGATATATTCCACTACTTTCAACCGCACTCCAAGGTGTCTCCATCAGAATTCGCCACGCGTCCCTGCAGTTATGCACACGTCAAGTAACTGACTGAGCGTATGCTTCAGAACAGTTATCCAGAACTCTATAAAAGAGAGTTTCTTCATCTTCATTAGACACTACAGTCATTTTCAGAGAGAACAGAGAGATTGCCCAGTTGCTGTCCAAGTTCTTCGAAGTTCTAGTGTTCTTCATCGCATCGTCCAAGGGATAAAGTAATCGTCTTCTAGATTAGATTCCTACAGTTGTAATTTTCCCAGATACAAAATAAATAAAGTGAATTTATTTATAGAAAACAGATATTGGTAATGATTTTTTAAATACCGATTTTAAAAAATACCGAAAAGTTCAACCAAATATCGAACGATTATACCGACGCTCACCCCTACCATAAACTCAAACTGGCCATACCGTGTCCTGAATACTGTCTTCGGGATATCCTTCTTCTTCACCTTCACTTGATGGTAACCAGACCTCAGATCAATTTTGGAAAATACCCTCGCTCCGCTCAACTGATCGTACAGATCATCGATCCTCTGCAGCGGGTACTTGTTCTTGATCGTGCGGTTGTTGAGAGCCCTGTAGTCGATATACACCCATACCTACCCATCCTTCTTCCGCACAAAAAGCATCGGTGCACCCCATAGTGAAGAACTCGATCAGATGAAACCCTTATCCTGTAACTCATCCACCTGCTTCTTCAACTCCACCAGCTCGCTGTTGTTCATCCAATAGACGTGCTGAGATATCGGCTCTGTGCCGGGCATCAAATCTATAGAGAACTCTACATCTCTGTCCAGTGGTAGTCCTGGCAACTCTTTCTGAAAGACATCCATGAACTCTACTATCAGTGGATGTGGCACCGTCTGCTCCTCTACTGAAACTTCGCAGAAGACTCCGCTACTATGCTTCGCCTTCCAATTGGCAAACTTGAACTCTGGCTCCCCTGGCACTCTGAAAAGAACTCTGCCTATGCGACAATCTATACTGGTGTGATGTCTGCTCAACCAATCCATCCCGAGTACAATATCGTTGTTCCGTAATGGCATTACGAGCAAACTCACATCCAGCTCTCGGCCTCCCAAAAAACTCTCTAATCCTTGCAAATATCACTAACTAGAATAATACCCCCCAGTCATGATCTTGCAAGTCTTAGGCAACGATTCAGAAGCAAGATGGTGTCTAATAGCAAAAGATACAGACACAAAGCAATAGAAAGAACCCGAATCAAACAATACAAATACGGGAATGGAGTCGAGAAGAACAGAACCTGTGATCAGATCTCCCACTGCCTCTCCATCCTCAGCTACATGGCGAAAGTTCGCCCCTGCTGGCCTTCCCTAGCCTGCTACTGGTGCTGGACAAACCTCTGTCGCTGAGTCTGCAATGGTTCCTTCTGCTATCCTACCGGAGCCTTGGATCCTGCCCCCTGAACGGTACGTCCGAAAGACTGGGGACACTCCCTCAACTGATGCTGTAGCGCCCTGCTTTCGATAAGCGACGGACTTCATAATATGCTTGCGCCGAGTCGGATCGGCCAGAAACCTAGATGGCCATCTGACTCGATCGCTAAGGTTGGTAAACGATAACACCTTGCGGCATCGATCAAATCGATTTGGACGGACGTTACGAAAATTGATCCAACTAATGGAACGACTTCTGTTGGAATAAGTCCTAGATGCAGCGGGCTGCGTCTCGGCAAGTGAGCTCTATATAAGAGTCTCTTCGACGGGACTGGACCGCTGTATGGTTTTCTTAGAGCTTTTGTCGCTGGGTTTTGATGAAGTGCTTTTGCGTCGTTTTCATGGATGTAATTACAAATTTTGATGCAAGGGGAAAAGAAGGAATTCTTACAAAGTATTGGTGCCATTGCAGGGGCTCGCATAACTAAGGATTGACGTTGCGTAGCACTTCGACGACCGGCATGAAGCGAAGTAATCGGTGGATGATTCGGCCCTTCTTTTCTACTCTGTCCCGCAAACTAATTTCTTGCCTCGAATTCATTTAAATCGAACGATGCCAAATTAATTGCATGCCAATCCACTAAGGTCAAGAACTCGGGAAAAACATATCAATTTAAGAGTAATTTACTCTGAAAATTACAAGTTTCTCACATAGTCGAAAAAGTTTAAGGTTCTCGTAAAAAGATAGACTATTTGTAAACCCCCTGAATTTTCAGGGAATTTTTAAAATTATTTTTTTATTTGAAGAATAGCTTGTTAATTTATTTTAATTAAATAATTAATTAATTACTTCTAATCAGGGTTTAATTTATATTGTATATATATATAGATGCAAGATGATGCTATTTTCTATCTGACAATATTGTTGGCAAGATCATCAGGGTTACTTTTATTAGTGCTAGTCAAATTTTATCCTTATAAATATTGGCTCTATTATTATTTAAAATCCTTAGTTATTTTCATATTATTATAATTAATAGCAAGTTTATAATTATTTATTACCTTTTATTTATGGTTTATCACTATTATTATATTTTTATTATTGCCATGGTCTATTATTATTAATTTATTAAATTGGATATCCCTATTAGGTTTTATTATTAAATTCTATTATTTGTCTTAAGAATTGCTTATAGATATTTTATTAGATTTAGATATATATATATATATATATATATATATATATATATATATATATATATATATATATATAGCCTTCTTTAACCAAGTTCCTCTTAACCCTAACCCTAGAGCTTTGTCTCCAAGCCGCCCCCTGACCTCACCTTCACCTCGCCTTCCTCCTCCCTCAACCTGAGACTCCTCGCCGACGTACGAAGGAGCACAAGGCCGGACGGGACTGCGGTTGCCGCTGTGAGCAACAAAGCCGGCCGATCCCGGCGACCCCCGGCGGCGCCACCGGGCCTGGAGGCCGACCCCGACCCCCTGCGGCGGGCAGGTAACCCCTCCGAGCGACCCCGTGGCTCTTCCACGTGGGAAATCTTTTTTTTTTTTTACTGTAACCCTAGTTTTAGGGTTTTTAATCCAATTAATTCAGTTTTTTTTAGTGTTAATTATTGCCTAATTATTGGTAATTAATTAGATCTAATTGAAAGGGATCATTAGTAATTAAGTATAGGATCTACATTAAATTTTGTGTGAATTAATATTATTTATTAGTATTTATTACTATTACTTATAAATTTTATACGCGGTTAATTAATTGTTTGTATTTACTGTTTTAATCGTTAATTAATAATTTTATTATTAATTAAATAAAACCTTGTAGAGGAAAAAGTTTGTAAAATTTATGTAGTATTTTATAACAATTTTTTCAGGAATTATAAAATTTTATTTGTAATTATTTTATATTAAAAATCGAGAACTTTAGATTTTTAAATTAATTCCAATTACCGTTTTTTTAAATTTATATTATTTAATTGGTTGTTAATTAAATAATATATATTATATAGAAAATGTTTGTAAAAATATACTTTACTGTATAAAAATATTTCCAATATTTAATTATATTTATTTAGATTTTAGAAGGGTAATTTTGATTACTAAGTATATTATATAATTAATCGATATTAATTATATAATTATTTGTAAATGGGTAAATGTTAAGGTTTCTATTGTAAATAGATAATTAAACTATTTTGGAAATTATTTTAGGTATTTTATATTTATTACTAATTTTTAGGAATTAAAAGTAATTTCTAGAATTATTTTAGAATTATTTATTAAATTGTTTAATAATTATTTATTAATTTAAATAATTACTAATTATGTTTTATTATTGTGTAGAATAGTGAATTTATATTTAATGGTTAAATTTAGGTTTTATAGTGAATTTTCAAGATTTATTTCGAATTATTATGTATTATTTAACTATTTATTTAATAAATAGTTTTAATAGTAATAAATTCATTTCTGTAAATATATATATATAATATATATTTATTATTCTGGTATTATTTAGTTTATTATTATAATAGACTAGAAATGATTTTTAAGGACTTTTACTATTTTTGTTAGTATTATTAGGAATTGTGTATGCACGTGTGTATTAAATTGAGCAGTTAATTGATTATAATTAATTAATTAATTACTAAATATCATGTTATATTATTAATTACAGAATATAAATGTATGATAATAAGTATATTTACATACTTATTATTGTATAAGTATTATTCATAATTATTGGTACTAGTTAGCTAGTTTTAATAAAATACTAATGTTTGTTGGTTAATTAGCAATTAATCAATTTAGTAAATTGTTAAATAGAGATTAATTATAAATCATGCTTGTTTAGGATTGTTTGCTTCTCGGAACTCGGACTCTACATCGGACCCGGATACTCAGTTGCTGGACACAGGCAAGTACACCTTGCTTGATTGTATATTTTTGCAGTTAGTTTATGTTACCTAGTTACTTCTCAGTTGTGTGCACGCGTCTAGTAGTAGTGGACTTATCCCGTGTATTGTGAAGGTATGTGGTACCTTCTAGCCGGACACCGTATCATACACGATCACTATATGAGTGAGTTGAGAGCATGGATTTGTGTGCCGACTGATCATTGGCACGTGAGTTCGCGTCTGTTCTAGTGGTTGGTACAGGTCTACTTATATATACTATGACGTCTTGCATATTATTTGTACCGCTTATACGGTATAGATATACATTGGGTGGGGAGAGTCTACTAGTGGTGTATGAGAATTCTTTTTCCAATGGACGCTGGATGCTCGTAGCCCCTCGTTTCTCAAACCGTAGAACGCTTGGTGGCAGTTTCTTCTTCTTCTCCCTTCCTCATGCACCATTAGAGATGTCTCGAGTGCATTACACATAGATGGTTAGTTTACCTGTCGTATGTCGCATGATATATCCTGTCCTTGTTTGGTTGGGGAGATGTTATGTTACATTTTGTTCTAGTTATTTATATACTGCCATGTACTATCATGCATGTCGATTTCTTGTGTACTTGTTACGTCCCTCTGAGGACCTGGCTCCTTTTCCAGATTGGGACGAGCACAGGTACCGACGGACTACGGAGATTCGAGACTTTTGCTGACGAGGACTTCAATGTTGAGCCTCGTGAGTTTCTTGAGTTCTTAGGTGATTTCTGCTAGTGGCTATCTATTTCTTTTCTGGTTCAGTTGTACTCTTTTTGTAGTTCTTTCATACATTTATTGGTGGATTATTTTCCACTAGTCATGACTTGTAGTTTGATTCAGAGTTATTTTCATTCCTTCCAGCTTTATTCTGTGATTTTTTCTGTGGATGAGATTAGTATTTACCGGCCTGTATTGTTATTTAGTTGTTACTTCAGCGTACTACGATCGAGTAGAGTCCATTAAATTGGGGTTTTTCTATACTTGATCGTACAGCTGGCACGCCACGTGTTCCTGGTCCCACATATTTTGGAACCGAGGCGTGACACTATTTCACGTGCTGCAAAATAATACGAAATGTCAATTCTGGGTTATGATGCCTCGGACAATTTGGTGCCCACGGGATGCTAAATCGGGAGTACGGCTTGGGAAAAATGAAACGCTGCATGAGTTGGAAGAAATGATAATGCCGTTTAATACTGTCCGTGCTATATAAAATTATTTGCATATATAAACTGTTCACGCATTGACATGGTCATGGACAGCTTGTGCACAAGTTGATTTTCCTCGAATCAGTATCCGGGGCATCAAAATCGACTCGACCTAGGGGGAATGAATAATCGTGCTTCGGCACTGATGCATTGCGGGACCGTCAGTCAGGCTTGCAACCTAGACTGAACGGGCCGAAATGCCGTTGAGATAGTCCCACGTGATATGTAACAACAATGATCGCGCATATAAGATAGTAGTATGCTCACCTATTGTCATATGCAGGTGTAAATATTATCTCTATTTTCATGCAGGGACGAGCACGGCCGTGGTAAGAAATATGATAAAACTGCTAGGTTATACTGTATGCTTTATTAGTCAAAGATGGCTATCGAATATGAACTGAATTCATGTAGTTCTAATAGAAAGACAACTCTAAAGCATGCCTACCTAACGATTAGAGTCGATTTAGACGAGTGGGTTCGTCTCGTCCACTTAGCAAGTGTGCTAATCCCCTCCACCAATTTCCCTAGGTGCGACGGGCGCTCGAAACTAAATTGGAACTGAAGTACAGAGAGGCATTTTGAATCTCTTCCTATGCTGAAGTATTTTGAAGCCAATTCAAGTCGACGGCTTATGTATAAATGGGCGAATGTATGGGACGACAAGCATTAGTTCAGGCAACTTGTCGAGTGTATTTATTTCTGTTTTCAATCAATGTAGCCGCAATGGCATCCAATGTAATTATGACTTGCACTTCGTTGCAAGCTATGAATGAAAAGCATTTCTATCTTCCTATATTGCATCTTATATTCTGATGTAATTTGTGAAGTTTCAACTTGGCGTATTAATACGAAAAGCAACGTAACGTTCTTGCCTTGTACGAGTGCAATTCCAGACTCGTACTGCATTACGCCTTAGCGAGGACGATCGAATCGACAAAATAACACCGGGGATGAACGGTTTGTCAACTCGGGGCGTGACAAATTGGTATCAGAGCAAAGTTATGTTTCCTCGGATTTTTGAAAGATGTTTCATTGTTGGAATGTCCGTTGCGATGGCTCGATTGAATGCTTGTCGACATGCTGCGTGAAATAAAAGTTCCATACAGGTAAGCCCGTAGATATTTTTGAAAAATACTAACGGGTTTACTCTTTCGTAGGAATGACTAAGAAAAAAACAATTCCGGCACAACAATCCAAACCGTAGATAGTACGTCGAGCACAAAAAGCATTGGCCCTAGCGAGACGACTATATAGAAGATGCTACAGTTGATGGAATTGCAGCAGCAACAGCTTCAATTGTAATTCAAAGCCTAATTTGATGCGCAGCAGAAGCAGATGAAGCAAGATGGCGGATGATACCAAGGCAATGGACGTGGTACCTGAGGATAAGCAAGGTGATCAAGACGAAGACGAAGAAGAAGAAGCTCAACCACAAATAAAAAATTCTTCTTTCTTGTTCAAGGTAAAGGAGTTCTGCAAGATGAATCCACCAAAGTTCAACGGCCGAGCAGAGCCTGATGTGATAGTGGGATGGCTCGCAGAGATTGAGGACCTGTTTAATATGCTTAGCATTGAAGGGTCCTAGAGGGTAATTTGTGCGACGTTACAGCTGCAACCGAGGGCATACGACTGGTGGGCAGCTAAGAAGCAGTAGATCTACGAAGCCGACACGGACGCCACGATCTCCTAGAAAATATTCAAGGAAGCTTTTCTCGAACAGTACGTTCCCCGCGCTGTCCGTCGTCAAAAAGAAGACGAGTTCATGATGTTACGACAAGAAAATATGTCGGTCGACGATTATGACTCGAGCTTCTCGAAAATGGCTAAGCTTGTCGGTGCCTTCCTGCCCAACAAAGAAGCATGGTGTGAACGCTTCCAATAAGGCCTAAATGACGAACTACGAAGGGATGTCATAAATCAAAGGTGCCGAACATACCATGAATCCTACGATACCGCTCTTGATAGTGAGCGTGTCTTTGGCCGTATGTCGCATAGAGCCGCGCCTATCGTCCGTAACAACTTCAATAAGCGTCCTAACGATGCCAGGGGATCGAAAGTATCTAAACGTCCGAACACATTTGATAATCGGGGCTATGGCGGACAACATTGCAATAGATACGGTAGGCGTGGACACCGAACCACCGATTGCATGACAAGATCTTGCTTCAAGTGTGGCGAGGTAGGCCATATCGTTACATATTGCCCGCAGAAAGTTTAGAATCAACATTACCTACCAAGGAACATTCCGAATCAACCCAAAGCGCCGATACTGCAAGGCGCAAATGCGGTGCCCGTCAACCCGCAGAATCAACGCCACGGAGCTCAAGGCCGAGTTTATGCCTTAACTCGGGACGAGTCGTTTGCGTCCGTACTGTTGTAACAGATATACTACTCTACAAAAATATACCTGCTCGAGTACTATTCGATTCGGGTGCGACGCATAGCTTTATATCTTCTGATTATGCGAAAGAAAATAAAATAACCATACAATCACTAGATATAAATATTAGTGATAGCACTCCGTCGGGGAATCGATATGCCTGCAAACTTTATTTGTAGGGATGGCCACATTTGCATCGGGGGAAGATATCTATCCTTGGATACCGTCGTGCTAGACATCAAAGATAATGACATAATCCTGGGCATATATTGGTTGGGCGCTTGTCATGCAACAATCGTTTGTGCGGAAAAGAGAGTAGTATTTCATCTTTCTGGCGAGACAGAGTTCTCATATTTGTGCGGTATGGTCTCGAAGACGGCGATGATGGTATCGGCAATCTCGGCGAGGCGTATGCTGCGTTCCGGCTGCGCGGGTTACTTGGCATCAATTTGAGACACGCAGAAAGATAATACAAACACAATGCAGACTGATGTTGTGGCAGATTTTCTTGACATTTTTTTTGACGAGATGCCCGGGATGCCGTCGGATCGAGAAATTAAATTCAGCATAGATACCTTTCCGGATACACGACCGATATCAAAGACGCCTTACCCAATGGCTCCAACAGAACTGAAGGAGCTAAAGGTGAAATTACAAGAGTTGCTAGACCACAGATTTATTCGCCCTAGCATCTCTCCGTAGGGAGCTCCCGTATTGTTCGTGAAGAAGAAGGATGGTCGATGTGTTTATGCATCGACTATCGGGAACTCAACAAGGCGACCGTGCGGAACAAGTATCCTTTGCCACGAATCGATGACTTGTTTGACCAACTGCAAGGCACGGCAATATTTTCAAAAATCGATCTTCGTTCAGGCTATCATCAGTTAAAGATCAAGTCCGACGACATATCGAAGTCTGCCTTACGCACTCGATATGGTCATTACGAATTCCTAGTCATGTCGTTCGGTTTGACGAATGCCCCATCCGTTTTCATGGATTTGATGAATCGAGTCTTCCGACCTTAAATAGATAAATTTGTAGTCAAATTCATCGACGATATCCTTGTCTACTCAAAGAATCGAAAAGAGCATGCGGAACATTTGAAGACGGTACTGCAGATTCTGCGTGAAAACAAATTATACGCCAAGCAGAGTAAGTACGAGTTCTGGATGAGTAGCGTGCATTCCATTCTAGAATAATCTATGTCCGCTTTTCTGTCTCAATGCATCCAAAGTGACTCGATTTCTATATGATCCCTCTAGAAGAGTGGGATTTTTAATAATGTCGCAAACAAAACAACCCATGAAACTATATGCAACATATTCTGTAACAACAACGTATTCTCTGCATCTTCGATTTCCTGGTATTCCTAACAAAGGGGCTACGCAGGGGTTCTCGAGACTATTCCTAGTTTCGATGTTGAAAGTCAGTCTTCAGTTATCGTCTTCTACTTTTGCACCTTAATAGCTAAAGGCTGATAAATCACTGGCAATAAATAGTGCGTCACTTTCCCCTTTGTCCACCCTCTTCTTCCTAAGACCCATCTCTCAAAGAAGTTCCTTCTTTCACGCTTGCTTGGCTTCCCGCTGCTGCTTTTGAAGAGCTAACCGTCTCCTATCTTAACAAGGCTTCTCTTAGGAGAATGACTTCCTTTCAAGGTGCGTAGCGTTAAGCCCTCCATATATCCTCGTAACGTCGAGTCTTTCAGTTGGAAAGGGCGTTAGCTTCTAATAAAGAAAATCATTCTCATTCTAATAAATTCTTATATAATAATCATTCTCATTCTAATAAATAGAATGAGAATTCTTCCCCTTTTTTACTTTTTAGATAAAAAAGAAAAGAAGCTAGTGTGGTAATATTTGTATTGTAGCCAGCAATGGGTCTGTCGACAGCGAGGAAGTCTTAAATGGAGGAATTGGCGTGGACACAACTCCCTTATCGAGGAAGACTGTGCTTAACGCTCTAACCATCATCTTAGGACCCGTCAGATGACGAAGACCAGATAACATAAGACGCATAATGGTCTATTCAAAGCCAATGTTCTGACCTCCGTCGCCTGAGGAAAATGGTTCTTTTCTTAACCTTAACGAGGACTCTCTCATCTGTGACATAGCACGTAATCTCTGCCGAAGGTGTCGCGGTGGACCCAAAGAAGATTGACGCGATGGTAGATTGGAAATGACCTGCCTCGGCTAGCGACATTCAAAGTTTTCTGGGTTTAGCGGGCTACTACCATAGATTCATGCGAAGCTTTTCAAAACTAGCGTCGCCTCTGACTCGCCTCACCCAGAAGGGAGTAGTATTTGAATAGAGTGACGACTGTGAATCCAGCTTTCAAGAGTTGAAGCAACGGCTCATCTCAGCTCCAATCCTTGCAATTACAGACGGTCCAGAAGGCTTTCAGATATTCAGCGACGCAACGGGAACTGTCCTCGGGTGCGTACTCATGCAGAGAGACAAAGTCATCTCCTACACTTCACGGCAGTTGAAGCAGCACAAGAAAAACTACTCGACGTACGACCTAGAATTGTCAGCGATCGTGTTTGCGTTGAAGCTATAGCGGTACTACCTCTATGGTGCGGCATGCAAAATCTACACAGATCATAAAAGCCTGAAATACTTGTTTACGCAATGAGAACTCAACCTACGACAACGACAATGGCTCAAACACATAAAAGATTATGAGCTAATGATCAAGTATACGCTAGGCAAGGAAACGTGGTAGCCGACGCACTTAGCAGAATGTTTATGGGAACACTGGCCATAAATAAGGAGATATGGTGAGACCTTGAAGCGATAGGTATCGAACTCGAAATTGAATATCGACACCTTCACCTAGCTCAGCTGAAGTTAGGATCGAGCCTGCTTAGCAAGATAAAGACTGCACAGGAGGACGACTCATTCCTGAAGAAAATACACGAGCTGATTTCAACGGAAAGGTCGACTGACTTTGCGAAAGACGGAGACGGGACGATGCGACTAAAGGGATGGCTCTGCATTCCTGAAACTGCCGAACTCAGAAAAGAAATTCTGATGGAGGCGCATTATGCGAAGTACTCGTTACATCCTGGAAGCACCAAAATGCACAAGGACTTGCACAAAAACTTTTGGTGGCACGGCATGAAGAAAGACGTGGCTACTTTCGTATCGCAATGCATGGCGTGTCAGCAAGTGAAGGCGGAACACCGAAGGCCCGGTGGAGAGCTGCAGAACATCGCCATTCCCGAGTGGAAGTGGGACAACATCGCGATGGATTTTATTGTGGGATTTCCAAAGATGTTGCGGGAGAATGATGCGATTTGGGACATTGTTGATAGATTAACCAAGTCGGCTCACTTTCTCGCAATTAAAGTTAGATGGAGCGTCGATCGGTTAGCGCAGATCTACATCGACGAGATTGTTCGACTGCACGGGGTACCAGCCTCAATAATTTTGAACAGAGAAAAGCGATTCCTATCGTATTTCTGGACAAGCCTACAAGCGGTGATGGGGACCAAACTGAACTTTAGTTCTGTGTACCATCCCCAAACAGACGGTCATACGGAGAGGGTAAATCAGATCTTAGAAGATATATTACGTCTGTGTGCGATCGACCTAAAGACTAGTTGAGATACGCATTTGTCGCTTGCGGAGTTTGCGTATAACAACAGTTATCAGTCGAGCATTCAGATGGCTCCATATGAAGCGCTCTACGGGAGGAAGTGTCGTACGCCAATATGCTGGGACGAAGTCGGAGAGCGACGAGTACTTGGACCGAAATTGGTGGAGCAGGCCGTCGAAAAGGTCCGCTTGATTCGAGATAGATTCCGTATCGCACAAAGTCGACAAAAGAGCTATACAGATCTTCGTCGATGACCGCTAGAGTTCTTGGTCGGGGACCATGTGTTTCTAAAAGTAACGCCCATACGCGGTGTGATGCGGTTCGGCATTAAAGGCAAGTTGAGCCCGAGATTTGTAGGCCCCTTCAATATAACTGAGCGAGTTGCAACAGTTGCTTATCGGATCGCACTCCCTCCTGCCTTGGCCGATGTGCACGATATTTTCCACATTTCACAACTTCAAAAATACGTGCACGATCCAAGTCATGTGGTTAGCTTCGATCAGTTGGAGCTATGTACTGACTTGTCTTACTCGGAGGAGCCTATTCAAATTTTTGACCGCAAGAAGAAGGTGCTACGAAATCGGTCGATGTCTTTGGTCCGCATGCTTTGGTGGAACCATTCTGTTGAAGAGTCAACGTAGAAGATGGAGGCAGAGATGAAAGAGAAATACCTTGCGTTGTTTGTCTAAATTAAGGTCAGACCCTTGTTCTTCAGTTTCGGGACAAAAATTTTTTTTAGTGGTATATTATGTAGCGCCCCGCTTTCGATAGGCGACGGACTTCATAATATTCTTGCGCCGAGTTTGATCGGCTGGGAACCTAGATGGCCATCTGACTCGATCGCTAAGCTTGGTAAACGATAACACCTTGCAGCATCGATCAAATCGATTTGGACGGACGTTACGAGAATTGATCCAACTAATGGGACGACTTCTGTTGGAATAAGTCCTAGATGTAGTGGGCTACGTCTCGGCGAGTGAGCAATATATAAGAGTCCCTTCGACGGGATCGAACCGTTGTATGGTTTTCTTGGAGCTTTTGCTGCTGGGTTTTGATGAAGTGCTTTCGCGTCGTTTTTATGGATATAATTATAAATTTCGATGCAAGGGAAAAAGAAGGAATTCTAACAAAGTGTTGGTGCCATTGCAGGAGCTCGCATAACTAAGAATTGACGTTGCGTAGCGCTTCGACGACTGGCACGAAGCGAAGTAATCGGTGGGTGATTCGGCCCTTCTTTTCTACTCTGTCCCGCAAACTAATTCCTTGCCTCGAATTCATTCAAATCGAACGATGCCAAGTTAATTGCATGCCAATCCACTAAGGTCAAGAACTCGAAAAAAATGTATCGATTTAAGAGTAATTTACTATGAAAATTACAAGTTTCTCACATAGTCGAAAAAGTTTAAGGTTCTCGTAAAAAGATAGACTATTTCACATGCTGCAAAATAATACGAAATGTCGATTATGGGTTATGATGCCTCGGACAATTTGGTGCCCACGGGATGCTAAATCGGGAATACGGCTTGGGGAAAATGAAACTTTGTATGAGTTGGGAGAAATGATAATGCCGTTCAATACTGTCCGCCCTATACAAAACTATTTGTATATATAAACTGTTCACGCATTGGCATGGTCATGGACAGCTTGTGCACAAGTTGATTTTCCTTGAATCGGTATCCGGGGCATCGTAATCGACTCGACCTAGGGGGAATGAATAATCGTGCTTCGGTACTGATGCATTGCGGGACCGTCAGCCAGGTTTGCAACCTAGACTGAACGGGCCAAAATGCCGTTGAGATAGTCCCACGTGATGTGTAACATCAATGACCGCGTATATAAGATAGTAGCATGCTCACCTATTGTCTTATGCAGGTGTAAATATTATCTCTATTTTCATGCAGGGACGAGCATGGCCGTGGTAAGAAATATGATAAAACTGCTAGTTTATACTGTATGCTTTATTACTCAAAGATGGCTATCAAATATGAACTGAATTTATGTAGTTCTAATAGAAAGACAACTCTAAAGCATGCCTACCCGAACGATCAGAGTCGGTTTAGACGAGTGGGTTCGTCTCGTCTACTTAGCAAGTGTGCTAATCCCCTCCCCCAATTTTCCTAGGTACGACGGGCGCTCGAAACTAAACTGGAGCTGAAGTGCGGATAGGCGTTTTGAAGCTCTTCCTATGCTGAAGTATTTTGAAGCCTATTCAAGTTGACGGCTTATGTATAAAGGGGCGAATGTATGGGACGGCAAGCGTTAGTTCAGGCAACTTGTCGAGTGTATTTATTTATGTTTTAAATCAATGTAGCCGCAACGACATCCAATGTAATTACGAATTGTACTTCGTTGCAAGCTATGAATGAAAAGCATTTCTATCTTCCTATACTGCGTCTTATATTCTGATGTGATTTGTGAAGTTTCAACTTGGCATATTAATACAAAAAGCAACGTAACGTTCTTGCCTTGTACGAGTGCAATTCCAGACTCGTACGGTATCAGAACTTAGCGAGGACGATCGAATCGACAAAATAACACCTGGGACGAACGGTTTGTCGACTCGGGACGTGACAGATGCTTCGCTGAACCATAAAGTTGGTACTTGCCTAGCCTCTTCCTGCATTCATTCCACCCGTGCCTCGACTTCTTGTAGAAGGAGCAAATGATGGCTTACTGCTGTCTAGGTGCATATTGCTGCCTATGCTGTGGCTGTGCCTGCTGAAAAGGCACACGGTCCTGACCATGAAACTGCTACTGAAAAGGCCTCTACTGCTGCTAAAAATGGAGCCTCTTGGCTGGGCCTGTACTGCTAACGGCTCCATGTACATTATGAACTCTATTCAGCTTTAGCTCAAGATCATCCTTCACTGCCATAGCTCCTGACAGAATCTCCTCAAAGGTGGCGTCTCTGTCGCTCTTGGTTAAGGACTTGACTTTTCTGACCAAACCCTTCCGAAACCGTCTAGCCTTCGCTGACTCGCTAAGGCCCCCCACAAACCTGCCCATGCGGCAGAACTCTCCGATGTATTCCTCCGCTGTCTGGTTCCCCTAAACCAGACTCTCAAACTGCGTCTCCAAGGCACCGAGTGCTGTGTCGGGGAAGAACTTCTCCTAAAAAATCTTCTTGAAAGCCTCCTACGTCTGCCCCTTCGTACCAACTCTGGGATCGGTATGGTACCATGTACGGGTAAGGTCCTACATCTGGCTGCCCGTTGCCTCTATATGTAGCCCCGCTGGTATCAGTGTAAGAAGGAAGATCTCCTCTATGTGCTTGATCCAGTCGTCCGTATAAATGATACCCTCCGTACCTTTGAAGTCGCTCGGCCGCATCTTCTGGAAGTCCAGAATGTTCGGGGTCCTCGGCTGATACTGCTGCACCTGACCTTCCTGCCACTGGGCAGTCACCCTCTTTACTGCCGTCATGGCCAGCTGGTGGGCATTGTCTATGCCCTGCCTCATATCAGCAGACTAGCGCTGTTGAGCCTCCATTATCTTTCGAAAGAAGGCAAAAAGTTTTACTACATCTACTGATCCCGGAGGTGGCTGCTACTGAAGTACGTCTGGAATGACTAGGGTAGGCCTCTGGACAGGTGGAGGTGCACCTCAAAACGCGACAGATGCTCCAACATGAGAAGGAATAAGGAGAGCTGTGGTCCCAGGGCCCTGCTGCATCGGGCGAGAGGTGGCAGACCTCTCAGTGGTATCTCCTAGACCGAAACGATGAGATCGTGTCTGCACCATCATGGAGACAGATCAAACAAGAAAATCAATACTGAGCAGGAAGCGATATAACCAAAGGAGGACAGTTTATTTCAAAGGAAAGCAAGTAACAACAAGGATTTAGATGGCAGAAATTAGATAAGAGTTTTTCCTAAATGTGATTAAGTACCTCAAAACTTATATCCTATATTCTACTGCAGGTTGTAGTGATACTCTAGTTCGAGTACCACTACGAACTGAGACATAACTCATAACTCTAGACCTGCATAGGCCACCACTAAAAATGTGTCATGACCCGCACCCAGTATAGGGGCACGAGACATGGGTACGTCCAACCTACATCGCAGTGTCGGCGGTAGAATGATGTCCTAGGTCACAACATCTAACATAATATAAATGTACCTATACAGGATATACTCTCCAATCGGAGGACAATATAGAAGGTACAACAGAATCATAATTCCAAGATGGAAATATCACGATAAGATAGACAGGAAATCACAAATGAAGATACAAACAGAAGGAAAATAAGTCCAAGTGTCTAAACAACACCAAAATCTCAATATCTAGAATAATACATCAAAGATAACACAAATGAAGTAAGATAAGTAGCCTAGTTGTCTAGCCCAGGCAATGGAATAGTATCCTCAGCTACTGCTGGATCCTGCTGAGGGTCCAGGTCACAAGTGTCGTCTAAGCCAGCTCCGTAATAGGTAGTACAGAACTTCTCCTCATCCTCTGTAATATTTTCAACAGGTCCAGTCAGGACAGGAGCAAATACATAACTCTCACGCAGTTCATATCATGACAGAAAATGTAAAACAAGCAATAGAATAAGATACATGAAATGCTGTAAGAAATGTACATGAAAAGTAAGAGAGATATATGAAAACTGAAAATATATATATGGAAAGTAAGAACTGTAAGTGACTAAGTGATTTAGAGCACACAATGGTTATGTAACCGGCTTGATTTGCACATGAATAAGTTACAGAGTTGCACCTGGATACCTACATTAGAATTGATCACATAACCACTTCTACTCCTCCGTATCCCAATCAATACACAAGGGTCTAGTCAAGTTACGTTATTGCACATGAAAGTTTTATACATAGAGCACATGTGAACATGAGAGTACATGAGAGCACATGAGTGTACATGAATAATGAGAGCACAATGAGTACATGATGTTCGTTAAAAGCACATGACATGAGTATCCGATGCACCCGAGGAGGATAACATCTCATAAAAAGATCCATATAGTACCAATTCGTGATAACAACGTGACGGCATCAAGTAAAGTAGTCTAGAGCAAGAATATAAGTCCTAGCAAGTATGAAACGATCAGAGAATGTACTCGCCTGATATCCTGAATGACTGATGAGAATAGATGTCCGAACCGAAGTAACTTAGTCTTATTTAGAGCAACACAGGTTACAATGTATTCAAGATATGATAAAAAGAAGTTTACAATGCATTCTACATAATTCTAAGCTATACTAGGTCAAAGTCAACTCTTGGTCAACCTTGGTCAACAATCTAGTCAAACTAGTCAACTAGTCTAGGTTTTGGTCCAACTCTAGTCAACTAGTCATATTAGGCCTATCTAGTCAATTTCTAGGTCAAAATATAGGTTACCCCACTACACAACACTATAATTAAATAAATACCATATATATGGATATAAACTTACTTATCTATATAGCCTCATCTACCAACATATCTATGTAGCCTATACTAACGTATATATATACACATACACTACATTATACATATCAAAGCATACTAGCCCTGCTCAATATCTCAGTAAACTCAGATACCAAGCAACTCCTTAATTGGACAAACCCAAACTGGAACACAGAACCTAAGCTCAGAATCTGAGATCAACTCTAATATACCATCAGACATCCTTATATACATAGGTTAAAATCAATACACATATGTGAACCCACATCCTACTGAATTCATATCAAGTCAGACACTAAGGCTACATATGTAAATACCTACATACTCCATGTACCCCCAAACACAATGTAATCCTCAAGTTCAATCGAGTAATCCCAAACTCCCAAATCTGGAACCAAACCCTACCACTAAACTCAGGAAAACTGGCATTCATAGCCCCAAACTGGAAACTAACTCCAAAACCCATACTGTAGAGCCCTGAAAATACTAGTCAGTGATCAAGTTACGCCACGGATCAGGTTGTGCCATATCTCAGACTGCGCCCAGTCTTGTTGCGCCAAAATCTACGTGGCACCTGACACTTAATGGTCATCATTACCTGACAATACTAACGACTGACACCAAAGTGAACGAGGAAAATCTCTTAGAATCCCGTGAATTGTGCCGCTCAAGGGAAGTTGGTGGACGGCTGTTCTGTACACTTCATGAGTTGCGCCCAGGCGTAATCCAAATAAAATCCTTAGTTGCGCCTAGGCGCAACCTGAATGACTTTTTCTCAGAAGCTGCCACGTGTGTAGGCGCATCCCAAATCAAGCGCAGTTTGACTCGTTGACTGACGCTCGCGCAACCTGATGAAGTTTAGACAACTTATATTCTAAAGCAGGATGACATGGCGCACATGCTACTAATCTCTCAAGACGTTTCTACTATCCTGTATATGACCACGCGTATCTCAATCACATGATGCCACGCATCTAAATACAGTTAGTATACGACTTAACAACCGAATGAATTGGCACAACAGGAGGTCGGCACAATCCAAGTTGGCGCAATCAGCCTCGCGCACAATCAGAATAACTACTAAAACAGTTATTTCAAGAACTCCATAAATAGAGTTTCCAATCAGTGTGAAAGGATGAGATACATACGCACAGAGATCAAGAACTCTTACAAAAATTGCTGCTGCATTCTCTAGAGGCTATAGTCTTCAAGTTCACATCGTCCAAGGGATAAAGTGATCATCTTCTGATCAGATTCCTGTAGTTGTACTTTCCCAGAATTTATTGTACTTTGTACTCTTTTACAAGTTTGGAATAAACAACATTTTGTTTTTGCAAATAAAATGGCTACTCTACTGGGGATGACTTTTTCCTCCGACGAGAAGGTGACAACTCAATGTGACATTGCGTCGAACGGCAAGACGCAGAAGACTCTAGTTGTTCAAGTCAACCAGACAGCCTACGAGAATATGATCAACACCAAGAGCAACAAGCGCATGGTGGCTATCCCCAAGAACAGGATTGTGTGGATTCCTAAATCTCCTACAGTCGCTGTTGTCCAGGCACAACTTGAGTGCCCAGTGACCAGGGCACAATCTGCCTCAGTGGCTCCAGCACAGCCTATTTCTGTTGCTAGGGCACAATCTGCCCATCCTGTTACCCATGCGTAGTCTACTACTACTATCTGTACTGCCAAGGTACAGTCTGTTCAAGCGATTATCGAGGGTCAGTCTACCCACATTGCTGCCAAGGCACCACCAGTTGCCCGTAGGACTAGGGCGCAACCCAAGCAATCAGCAACCCAGGCATATTATGCTACTCTGGCGCAACTCAAGGGAACTAGTCTTTTGGCTATTCCCTCTTCCAATTCTTAAGTTCTGAACTCGAAGAATTCATGTCCTAGTGCTAACTCTAGACAGAACAATCCTTTGACATTTCCTCATTTGACACAATCTGTGCCTAAAATGGTCTCACAACAGAACATAAGAAAATGCTTCTTAGCTAACCCTCTTCAAAATAAAGGAAAACACCCTTTAGTCTTTCCTCAAACTTCTCTGGTCTATGACTCAGAGGAAGACGTATCAGATTCTATTCCTATAAACAGAGGTCCTCGAATCTCTGATACCGGAAAGAATACTGATCAAGGAGGTATCTTACCTACCCCTATGGGGTCTGGTCAAGACCTTCCTACCTTGTAAATTTCAAGATCCAAGCAAGAAAGATTAAAGGTATCACAAACAGAGACACCGGGAGCAGAATTTTCAGATTTACGCGCTTATCTCAATAGGCGTCAACCAATATCAACTTTGACAAAATGTAAGAACCCTATGTCAAAGGTCAATCTGCACCAAAAGACAAAGTTTGAAAAGAAAGACCCAAACACCTATGCTAATGAGTTGAGTACATCTTTGTACACTCAGGAAACTAAATATCTGAAGAATAGGCGACATATTCCTAACATCATTAAGGGATATATTCCTCCAACTTCTTCTCGTCCTGTAGTTGTAACTGATTTATGGCAACATCTTACACAAAGACGAAAGATTACAGGGATGTCTCCCTCACCTCCAAATCGTGCTTCGAATCGCCACTACCTTCATGAAGTCGTCATCAACTGTTGTTGTCAATCGGCTCGACGATCTATCTTCGATCGTCTGAACTATGCTTCAACTCCCGAACATATAATAAAAGACGAAGATGAACTATTATATGCTTCTGTCAACATGACTTCTCAAAGCACTGGGGGTGGGAAACGTCCAAGACGTAATGCATCCCGTAATCCTAGTCAGCAATACTTATACCGGATCCATGCATCCAGTAAAGGTGTCTTTCAATACACTAGATCAAGAAATCGACATTTGAACCAAGGTATCTTTAATCAAGAAGATCTCCCTATTGCTCTTGTAGGAGATGACTCTTTCTCAGAGTTTGATGCAGATAGTGAAAGTTCTGAACAAACTACCTCATCAATAGCAGCAAGAGAAGTGACGGCATATACCATTACAGAGGATCAAGATACCTCTACTTCAACTAGTCAAGAACAACGAATTGTTGTATTAGAAGACAAATTGAAGACCATGGCAGAGATGATCGCAAGCATGCATACTATAATCGTGGCTCAACATACAGTGCCATCGATTGTAAACCCTGCTACAAATCCTGAGCTTATAGCATCTTTTGTACCTGTTAGTCTGGGGGTACCAACTCCTCAGGTTGCATCTGTGCCAATTCAAACTGATCCCAGTCAGTCTGGTGCCGGGGGGTGGTAATTACCACGCTTTTCCTCCTCCTAAGACTCCTAACCAGCCTACCAATTCTCAAATATCAGGAGATGCTAATGAGGCTGTAAAACTCTTACGCACTCAGTTTGAAGCCTTCAAGCAGAAGGATGGCTTACAAAGACTGGGCATAAAGCAACCATATCCTACAGAGTGGAAGGAAGTTCCATTTCCTCCTAAGTATAAGCTTCCAACCAGTATGTTGTTTGATGGTAGCACTTCTCCAAGTCAGTACATCAATTATTTTGAAGTGATGCCTGATTAATTATAGCCAAATGATGCTCTCCTTACCAGAGTGTTCGTCGGTTGTTTAGCCGGTGCAGCATATGACTGGTATCGTAGTATGCCTGATGGCTGCATCACTTCTTTTGCTAGTTTCAAGCAAATGTTCTTAAAACGATTTTATGAGGGAGTTAATAACATGACAACGTCTGCCCTCATTAAAATTAAACAGAGGCATAATGAATCCACAGAGAGTTTCATTGAAAGATTCCGCCGAGAGGTACTCAAAATGCCCTTAGAAACTCCATCTGCTGTAACAATAGACACTTGCAAATCAAACTTGTTGCCTATTATCTGTATTTGGATGGGATCTACACAATTCCAGGATTGGCCTTCTTTCATTATAAATGCAAAAGCGGTGGCCGAAAAGTTCAAGCAATTAGGAGTCTAGATGACTCATCCTAACCAAGATGAGCATTCTACACCCGGTCGTAGTAATCGCCAAAATAACCGCAAGAATAAGGAAACATTGGCCATTAATCTCAAAGGAAAAGAGTCTTTGGCTGTCAATGTTACTCAGACGGCATCCACTCCATCAGTACCACTGGCCATTAATCTCAAAGGAAAAGAGTCTTGTAACCAACTCTGACACCGTGGGTGTTCATTCTTGTTGTTTGTGCAATCTACTTGTCTTGTCTTGTCTTGCATCATGTCTAGGACGTGACTCCCTGGTTACCATGGTCAGGGATTCGTACTGAATATGGACTAGGATAATGACTAGATCCAACTATAGTTCATGGAGAATTCCCCGTCACAGACGATCTCATTATCTTGGCGCTTTAATGGATTTGTAGCCTGCCGACGAGTAGGGCGTATTTCCAGCACACTGTCATGTGTTGCACCCTCTAAGTCACCTAAGGGTACATTATTTCTGGGGCAATGTACCCAACCATACTCTCAACCCGCGGAAGGATAACTGGATAGTCTGCAGGGCTTGGAACTGGGAAATTCTCATTTGCATCTTGTTAGTAATTAGGCTTGTGATAACCTTAGTTAGTTAAGTAGTAAGTCGTAGTATTTGCTTGGTCGATTGTGAATGGATGGTGTCCACCCTTGTCTAAGTCTCGTCTAGTTCTAGTACCTGCTTTCTCCTGAACATGATTGTCTTACATATCTTTAACAATAAATGGGTAGAGACAAAGTGCTATTCAGGCGAAGGGTTACAACCCCAGTCCTTGTTTGGTTTAAGGGTTGTAACCTGGCTCCTAAAATGGTCCCACGTCCATAGTCGTTTGTTGTCCTGTTGTACTCTTTATTACTTGTACTTCTCTTCTATTCCTTATGTTCTGATATGCTGACTTTCGTTCTTATTTCGTGGCCTCCTTGTGGCACATGCTCTTTCTGGGATTTGAACCAGCTGGTTTTATGTGGCCAGATTTCGGAGCAACACCCGAGGATCTATCGAACCTCCAGCCCGATGGTGGTGACTAGAAGGAACCCGGGCTACGAGTGGGTTTTCCCCTTTTGTTTCGCTCACTATATTGTAAAATTATTTTTTTGAGGCGTTTAGCCGACGAGCACCTGTTAGCTCGATGCATATTTACTTACTGTCTGCCTACGGGCTGTAAACATGATTAACAAATCCTAGGGTTGATCATGTACGACTAAACTCTTGCTAGTCTTCGTATTTTGTATGACTAGCTTCATGATCAGCTGAATATGTAATATTTGGGACACCTTTTATTGTATATTTGGTGGTCTAACATCTTGTAACTATATTGCTTGAGATTGAGACAATAGGCTTGACCTTAAGAGACCGTTGGCTTGTAGTAAACCCTCATTTCTAGACAGCCGTGACCGTATAGAGGGATGGATTCTATTTCTATATACGTAGCTGGCTATGTACGCCCCCGCTCTTCAGTATTCTAGTTCTGGGGCGTCACATGGATCGATCAACTCTCGACCGTGCCCATCGACCTTCCGACAATAACGTTCCCTCTCCAGTGAACCTCCGTCATTCGACGACTCTGTTTCGAGGACTTTCGCCTCCTCCGACGTTGTTGCATCGGACAATGACGACGACGGGATCACCTCCCTGATGACGAGCGGCGGGGCAATTTTTTCGACGACGGATTTCGACGACGATCTGTCTTTCCGAGGGATCTTGGGCGGAGCAGCAGAAATCAATCGAAGGGTTAGTTTCACCCAGATCATTCTTCCTTCTTTCGATTGTTCTTGGTCTGATCGATCTTGATTGGATCCTTTCGAAATTCTTTGATATTTTAATTGATGTTTGATCTATGAGATCTTGGAATCGATTCTTACATTCTTGGATTTTCAAGGGAAGCAGAGAAAGTATTTTGTGTTTGAAGACTTTGTTGAAAGCCACTCGTTTGATGAAATGACTGAAACAGGGACAGATCGATGAACTGGACAAGTGCGACTCGTATCCGACTTTTCGGAGCCATCTTCCACGTTTAGGATTGATCCTTCCTCCTTCAGGTATTATATTATCTCTCTGGAATATGTATTAACTATGCTTCATAGCTAGATTCTGATTTATAGTGTTAAGCCAGGGACGGAGTCGGGACGCAGGGTGCTGTGCATGTCGTTCACATATCCGTTCGTATATATTGTAGGGGCTGTGTCTTGATTAGTCATTGCTAGTACAAGGCGGACAGACACGCGAGTACATTGGCATGTTGTCAAGTTGAATCGTATACATGCTTGGAATGGTTAGAATGTGTCGATTGTGTCCAGATTAGTGTCGGGTGCGAAGTAGATGATTGCAGCCTGTCTAATATTGATAATTCGATTGGGTTGTAACAATTATCATATTGTTCTGAGTTTTTTTTCTCAGCATTCGAAGAATTGATTTGGGCGGTAAATTGATCGGGGAGATCGATTACGAAATTGAGGGTCTAGCATCCTACTAGAACATGATCCAACCATGTGGCGTACCTGTGTCAGTGCAGTGGTGTATGAAGTGTTGTTGTACTCATGCTCTGCATGTTCAAGACTAGGTAGTTGCAGAAGGGAGGGGTTGATCACAACTGTAGCTACTGAGAAGTGAATATTTAGCCAAGTAAACAGAGTAGAGTAGTTGTACAATGGTAACAGTTGAGAATTTCTAGTTCAACTATAGGATCTGTTCAGTTTGAATTTCAGACTTGTTGGCGTCATTATGATTTTTGGGAGAAAGGTTTTCTTCTTGAAATGTGGCTTTGATTCAATGAAATGAGCAAGTATATCAAGTATTTCCTTGCACTTTGCTTGAATAGGCCCTTAGGAATAAATTTGAATATTGTACCCACAGTAGAATGGCTATTTGATATAGGTGCTATGTAAGCCTGGTAGTAGCTATCCTTACTGTGTAATTAGCTATTATTATTTTGTTCTTTCAATAAGCTATACTAAGGGAAACATTTGTTTGGGGATGCAATGCTTGTGAGTAGTACATTGGCAGAAAGGGACCAAACTGTTATTGAGGATTAGACTATAGAGGTCTACAATCTGGATTGAGCAACATAACATCTGTATAGTGATTAAGGATGATTGTTAAAGACAACCTTCATCAGTATGTGGTATGTTCAAGAGTACTAGTTTGTCTAGCTCAAGATATGGTTCCCTAGTTGGAATTTTTGGTTAAGGGTAATGATAAAATATTAGTCATCTACTGTTAGTCATATAAGTCTAGTATTCATGGGGTAAAGTAAGGAGTTAGTTAGCTAGTTAGTTAGTTAAACCATTAGAATTATAGTTCAATAAAATGTAGATTAAATTATTTTTCTTAACCATGTTATACCTGTATTACAGGATGACATCCAGCTCTTTTCCTACTCTTGATCACCCTGAGCAAGGTAAGTATACTCCTCGGATTTGTTCATTTCTCATGTCTTGCATGTTCATCCCTGTATCTCCTTGATTGACACGATGTATCACGGTATTGTCTGGTTTCATATTTCATGTATTACTTGTGTCTGGGAGGAGAAATACTATAGATATGTGATCAAACTCTGTTACTACTCATCTGAATAGCTTGGGTCCCGCACCGTGCACGCGGGACCAAAGTCGTACCATTTCATGTTCATTGCATCTACTCAAGCCGATCAAAATCTAGATGTATTTCAATATTGCACATGTCAGGATTTCATGCTGTATTTTAGGATTCATGGTTGTATTTCATGTTCAGGTTGTATTTCATGTTCAGGTTATACTTCATGTTCAGGACTCTTACTATGTTTCCTGTTTTATTTTCAGTATTTCCTGCTCAGTTTCATGTCTTGTCTCATTTCTTGTTCTTTATATATATTTCCTGTTTCTTGTTCATACATGATGTTCATGTTCATTTCCTTGGATATACTTAGCTCCGCTCCTGACTAGGATATGTTGTAGGTATATTTGCAGGATATTGCTCTACTTTATGGGCCAGAGCCCGAGATATTAGCTGAGCAGGATGAGACTTAGCTTGGGGTTTCAGGTTTAGACTGTTAGCTTTACTTTTAGATATTGTTTTTAGAATTCATAGTACATTTCATTCTTGATGACTCGTACATTTATATACATAGAATTGTGGATTATGGTGAGCATTCTGGGATACGTTTTTAGATGCTGTGATTATATACATTCATGATTATCTGGTTAGATTTCCCTAGTTTGGTACAGCTTACTTCGTCGTGTCTAACGACAAAGGCTGGGCATGTCCGACTCGTGTCCAATTATTCGGGAGCGGGTCATGACAAAAAGCCTTACAATTTTGACATATTAGCTCAATTGGCCAAACTCCGGCAAGATTGTCAATCTTTGAACTTTTACGTCTCTCAAAAAAAACTTGTGAGACGTTAAGTGAAGCCTTGATGCAGGCTGATACTTGTCTGACTCTTCTCAAAAAGCCTAAAAAGGAGCCAGTCAGCTGTGCACTTTGTCATAGTGTATTCGAACTAATGCCCAATATCACTTTTTACACAAGATGACATGTCGTTAGAAGACAGTCGTCATGATCGTCCTCTCTATTTTAAGGGGTATGTAGACACCATAAAAGTTGATCACATTTTGATTGACCCCGGATCTGCACTTAGCATTATGCCGAAGTCTTTACTGGATGCTTTGAAGATCCCAGTGCACAATCTTCCTACAACTATCACTACCATCCTGGGGTTTAATCAAAGAATGAGTGAACCTTTAGGGAAGATACGCCTAAAACTCCAAATTGGCAATCTTCGTACAAAGATAACTTTCTATGTTACTGACAATCATGGCTTATACAACGCTTTGTTGGGAAGACCATTCTTACATGAACCCAATATTGTACCCTCTACGCTCCACCAATTTTTTGAAATATGTGTCTAGTATTCATGGGGTAAAGTAAGGAGTTAGTTAGCTAGTTAGTTAGTTAAACCATTAGAATTATAGTTCAATAAAATGTAGATTAAATTATTTTTCTTAACTATGTTATACCTGTATTACAGGACGACATCCAGCTCTTTTCCTACTCTTGATTACCCTGAGCAAGGTAAGTATACTCCTCGGATTTGTTCATTTCTCATGTCTTGCATGTTCATCCCTGTATCTCCTTGATTGACACGATGTATCACGGTATTGTCTGGTTTCATGTTTCATGTATTACTTGTGTCTGGGAGGAGAAATACTATAGATATGTGATCAAACTCTGTTACTACTCATGTGAATAGCTTGGGTTCCGCACCGTGCACGCGGGACCAAAGCCGTACCATTTCATGTTCATCGCATCTACTCAAGCCGATCAAAATCTAGATGTATTTCAATATTGCACATGTCAGGATTTCATGTTGTATTTCAGGATTCATGGTTGTATTTCATGTTCAGGTTGTATTTCATGTTCAGGTTATACTTCATGTTCAGGACTCTTACTATGTTCCCTGTTTTATTTTCAGTATTTCCTGCTCAGTTTCATGTCTTGTCTCATTTCTTGTTCTTTATATATATTTCCTGTTTCTTGTTCATACCATGATGTTCATGTTCATTTCCTTGGATATACTTAGCTCCGCTCCTGACTAGGATATGTTGTAGGTATATTTGCAGGATATTGCTCTACTTTATGGGCCAGAGCCCGAGATATTAGCTGAGCAGGATGAGACTTAGCTTGGGGTTTCAGGTTTAGACTGTTAGCTTTACTTTTAGATATTGTTTTTAGAATTCATAGTACATTTCATTCTTGATGACTCGTACATTTATATACATAGAATTGTGGATTATGGTGATCATTCTGGGATACGTTTTTAGATGCTGTGATTATATACATTCATGATTATCTGGTTAGATTTCTCTAGTTTGGTACAGCTTACTTCGTCGTGTCTAACGACAAAGACTGGGCATGTCCGACTCGTGTCCAATTATTTGGGAGCGGGTCAGGACAAAAAGCCTTACCATTTTGACATATTAGCTCAATTGGCCAAACTCCGGCAAGATTGTCAATCTTTGAACTTTTACGTCTCTCAAAAAAAACTTGTGAGACGTTAAGTGAAGCCTTGATGCAGGATGATACTTGTCTGACTCTTCTCAAAAAGCCTGAAAAGGAGCCAGTCAGCTGTGCACATTGTCATAGTGTATTCGAACTAATGCCCAATATCACTTTTTACACAAGATGACATGTCGTTAGAAGACAATCGTCATGATCGTCCTCTCTATTTTAAGGGGTATGTAGACACCATGAAAGTTGATCACATTTTGATTGACCCCGGATCTGCACTTAGCATTATGCCGAAGTCTTTACTGGATGCTTTGAAGATCCCAGTGCACAATCTTCCTACAACTATCACTACCATCCTGGGGTTTAATCAAAGAATGAGTGAACCTTTAGGGAAGATACGCCTAAAACTCCAAATTGGCAATCTTCGTACAAAGATAACTTTCTATGTTACTGACAATCATGGCTTATACAACGCTTTGTTGGGAAGACCATTCTTACATGAACACAATATTATACCCTCTACGCTCCACCAATGTTTTAAATATGGTTCTAGTATTCATGGGGTAAAGTAAGGAGTTAGTTAGCTAGTTAGTTAGTTAAACCATTAGAATTATAGTTCAATAAAATGTAGATTAAATTATTTTTCTTAACTATGTTATACCTGTATTACAGGACGACATCCAGCTCTTTTCCTACTCTTGATTACCCTGAGCAAGGTAAGTATACTCCTCGGATTTGTTCATTTCTCATGTCTTGCATGTTCATCCCTGTATCTCCTT
The DNA here is from genome assembly GCA_029216955.1 of Iris pallida. Taxonomy (NCBI): domain Eukaryota; kingdom Viridiplantae; phylum Streptophyta; class Magnoliopsida; order Asparagales; family Iridaceae; genus Iris; species Iris pallida. Next base: position 12,486,204 of record JANAVB010011800.1, read on the forward strand.
GATTGACACGATGTATCACGGTATTGTCTGGTTTCATGTTTCATGTATTACTTGTGTCTGGGAGGAGAAATACTATAGATATGTGATCAAACTCTGTTACTACTCATGTGAATAGCTTGGGTTCCGCACCGTGCACGCGGGACCAAAGCAGTACCATTTCATGTTCATTGCATCTACTCAAGCCGATCAATATCTAGATGTATTTCAATATTGCACATGTCAGGATTTCATATTGTATTTCAGGATTCATGGTTGTATTTCATGTTCAGGTTGTATTTCATGTTCAGGTTATACTTCATGTTCAGGACTCTTACTATGTTTCCTGTTTTATTTTCAGTATTTCTTGCTCAGTTTCATGTCTTGTCTCATTTCTTGTTCTTTATATATATTTCCTATTTCTTGTTCATACCATGATGTTCATGTTCATTTCCTTGGATATACTTAGCTTCGCTCCTGACTAGGATATGTTGTAGGTATATTTGCAGGATATTGCTCTACTTTATGGGCCAGAGCCCGAGATATTAGCTGAGCAGGATGAGACTTAGCTTGGGGTTTCAGGTTTAGACTGTTAGCTTTACTTTTAGATATTGTTTTTAGAATTCATAGTACATTTCATTCTTGATGACTCGTACATTTATATACATAGAATTGTGGATTATGGTGATCATTCTGGGATACGTTTTTAGATGCTGTGATTATATACATTCATGATTATCTGGTTAGATTTCCCTAGTTTGGTACAGCTTACTTCGTCGTATCTAACGACAAAGGCTGGGCATGTCCGACTCGTGTCCAATTATTCGGGAGCGGGTCAGGACAAAAAGCCTTACAATTTTGACATATTAGCTCAATTGGCCAATACTCCGGCAAGATTGTCAATCTTTGAACTTTTACGTCTCAAAAAAAAACTTGTGAGACGTTAAGTGAAGCCTTGATGCAGGCTGATACTTGTCTGACTCTTCTCAAAAAGCATGAAAAGGAGCCAGTCAGCTGTGCACATTGTCATAGTGTATTCGAACTAATGCCCAATATCACTTTTTACACAAGATGACATGTCGTTAGAAGACAATCGTCATGATCGTCCTCTCTATTTTAAGGGGTATGTAGACACCATGAAAGTTGATCACATTTTGATTGACCCCGGATCTGCACTTAGCATTATGTCGAAGTCTTTACTGGATGCTTTGAAGATCCCAGTGCACAATCTTCCTACAACTATCACTACCATCCTGGGGTTTAATCAAAGAATGAGTGAACCTGTAGGGAAGATACGCCTAAAACTCTAAATTGGCAATCTTCGTACAAAGGTAACTTTCTATGTTACTGACAATCATGGCTTATACAACGCTTTGTTGGAAAGACCATTCTTACATGAACACAATATGTACCCTCTACGCTCCACCAATGTTTTAAATATGTGGATGGTACCCTCTTGTCATCAATCTGACTAAGCCTGCTAAGGCTAAAGTTACTGTTGTACCCTCTACGCTCCACCAATGTTTTAAATATGTGGATCGTAATTGTAGCCTTCCTGTATCATCTCTATTATCATTATAGAGCATGATTTTGGTTCTTCTCTCTTGTTGAAGAATATAGGCTTTTCATCTTTCTTTCGAGACGGTACTAAGAAGTACGACTCTTGTATTGAATCCAATGATACCACATTTCGTAGAGATGATAAGACTTCTATTGTAAGTGGTTTAGAGTTATCTAGCATATCCAAATAACACTAAGTATAGTAAAAGACATCAGTATACTGTAACTTTCGGGATCTCAACAGTCGTGAAGAAGACCGAAAAAGTTCGAGTTTGCATAGACTTTCGGGATCTCAATGATGCTTGCCCTAAAGACGAATTCCCTCTCCCAATTACTGATGTCATGATCGACAATACATGTGTATTCGAACGAATTTCTTTCATGGATGGGTTTTCTGGAAATAATCAAATCCGAATGAATCCAGAAGATGAGAAACATACTTCGTTTCGTACTCCTTGGGGAGTGTATTGTTATACGGTCATGCCATTTGGTCTAAAAAATGCAGGTGCAACCTACCAGCGAGCTATGAGTACTATCTTTCGTGATCATTTACGAAAGACTGTCGATACTACCAAAATAAGGCACTTTAGCGACGCCTAAAGACGTCGCTAAAATGCCAAAAGACGTCGCTAAACCATTGTAGCGACGTATTTAGCGACGTCTTTCTTTTGTCGCGGAAACCTTAGTCGCTGTTTGGAAAGACGTCGCTGATCGTCGCCAACACCGACGTTTACCGACGCAAAGATACGTCGGTAAGATACCGACGTTTGCCGTCATTTCGTCGATAACATAGCGACGTTTATGATGTCACTATACGTCGATATTCCCTGGAAAAATTATCGATGTTTTTAATGTCGCTATGCGTCGGTATATAGTACCGACGTTTGGTGATGTCGCTATACGTCGGCATATCCTGGGAAAATGAGGTAAAATCTTGGGATATTTACCGACGTATAGTGACATTTACCGATGCATATCGACGAAATTGACGTCGCTATACGTCGGTAGCCTCGCAATATATGCCAGTTTAGCGACGTCTACCGACGCAATATGCCGTCGGAATGCGTCGATAAACGTCGGTAGACGTCGCTAAATTTGAAAAAAACAAATAAAATAAATTACAGTATATAGTTTTCTCCACAGAATCATTTTCGCCCAGCAGTTTAATCTGAAACACAATATATGCAACCAACAGAATCATTTTCTCCACAGAATCATTTTCTCCACATAATCATTTTCTCTACATAATCATGGGTCTACACAACCAATTACCAATGTATCTATGCAACCAACAAACAAGTGTCACAAACAAATAAGTGTCACAAACAAATACAAAGAAAAACAAGTACTCAACTCAAACACTCAATACAAACAGTCCTAACTCGGACTACTGGAGATCTGGAGCAGAAGGGGACGCGCCGTGACGAAGGGCTAAAAAAAGCTCATAGTCCTCCTGTGAAATAGACACCGATGAAGGAGGTAGTGACGTCGGTGGAGTCGGTGTCAATAAAGAAGGCAGTGCGTCGGCGGAGTCGACGACGATGAAGGCACACCCGGAGGACGATAATGCTCCAACTCTGAAAGTCGCTGGTGGTATGAATCCATGATAGATAACATTCTATCACTGCTATCAGCCATCGAATCCTGCGCCAATCTCAGCCTCTCGGCCATGGACATCTGTGATGCCTACAGATCCAATACGCTGTACTCCATCGACGCTCTAAGATCGGTGATGCTCCGCTCTATCCCCTCAGTCACATGCCGGAGCTCCATAATGCTGCGGTCGAGTGCATCCAATCGTGCTATAAGCGCAGGCTCATCCGACTGGTGCTGAGACTGGTCCTGAATCCGTCGTAGCAGCTCGTCCTGGAGAGACTCCATCATCTTGTGGACTCGGGCAGACTCCTGGGACGGATGTGGACCATGCACACTAGCGGGAGATGCCCTAGAGGACTGGCTCACAACTAGGGCACCATAGGATCCCGTACCGTAGTACGTACCCCTACGGAGGCCACCAGCGATGGTCATCCACAGCTCGTCCACCGACGGAGCTTGAGTGGGCTGCGAGGAAGTATCGGCCTCTTCCGCAGTAGGTGCACTAGTAGCCGCCCGGTCCTGGAGCCTCTGATACTCGGCCTAGAAAGTATGGATAATACTCTATGATTTATAATTTCTAATTAATTACTTATTATACTAACTACATGAATATTTATTTGCATACATATTTACTAAGTTATATTAAAATTAACACGAAGTATTATAACTAACAAATAGTATTGTAATACTTACATAGGCTTGCACGACACTCTCGTCAATAAGGGCTTCGCCCTTCCGATGGGTGGACAGAAAGACAGTCACCATGTCGGCGTTACCGACCTTCTTTACCTGTAATAAAATATACTATCTTAGTAATAATTTATCGGATTTGCATTAAAATAATATTTATGAAAGAAAAATACATACCAGACGACAAAAATGTTCCGTCATCAGAATCTATCCACCGTACCACTTCGAGGCATGCTATCTAGCCGTCTTTGCCTTCTCGAACTTTTCCTTGTGCCTTGGCTCGTTGAATCGAGCCTTCATCGCATCCCACTGATCAGGGGTGATCCAACCTTGGATCGGCTTTTCGGCACGATCACGAGCCTTCTGATCATTGATAGCGTCGCGGATCAGCTTAGCAGCGACAGCAGGAAATATCCCCTCGATCAGCTCGGCCCGGTGCGGTGGATAGAAAAACATATCCTAGAAGAGTACGCAAACCAAATATTTTTCAGTAATATATAATATACATAAATCAAATGATTCATGTTAAAAGCAAATCTATTTTAACCTTGAAGCGTGCAAACCAGTAGGCCTTCCTATCATCCGGAGCATCCGAGTAGTTTATCCAAGGACCCCCATAATTTTGCCTCAGGAGCTGGCCTAGACGTCTCTGTACCAACGGAGGAAGATATCTATACAAACATATTATATTAATGAGAAAAGTTAATTTATGATAAACACAGAAAAAAATGATAAACCAAAAAACTTACTTTATACCGTCGGCCCAGATCTTCGTCCTCGTCTCCTCCGGAGGTGCGCAGGCATCATCTGCCTGATACTGGTTGGCCGCCGGCGCAGCCTCCTCCATCTGCTCATCTTCCTCCATCGTCGTATCAGCAGGAGGAACGCTACTCTCGGGAGCAGTCTAAGGCCTGGAACTACTCGTCCCAGGAGATATACCCTGTAGCATCGTGGCGGACGGAGCTACTGTCCGATACACAGGAGTACTGGGCGACGAGGATCCAGAGTCGATACCAGTAGGAGGTACCGAAAAAGAACCCCGTCCTCTAGCAGTACCACCAGTAGGCACCGAAGGAGTACCCTGTCCTCTGCCAGTATCAGTACCCCGTGCCCCCATGTCGGCCGGAAGTGCGGAACGATCCGCGACGACCTGTTATGCCTGATAACAACATATGATAAGATACAACAAAGACAACAAATAATAGAGACTAAAAATAGGAAAGTGCAACAAAGACAAGATAATAACCAAGACAACATATGATGATACATTTTACAAGAAATATCTAAGTCCAGATAGTATATTTTACAAAGTTTAAATAGTACCTACAAGAAACATCTAAGTTCAGATAGTACATTCTATAAGAAACATCTAAGTCCATGAATACATGACAATCATGGCTCTTCATACATGTCGGTTTGTTCTCCTTGAGGTCGACGCATCTTCTCAAGTTCGAAGCATACCCGTTTGGAAATTTCAGACCTTGAATGCACCTACAAAGTCTTACTTTATCCTCCTTCTCCAGTGAGAAAATTGCCTTAGGCTGCTTCAACTTCCCATTTCTGTCCTCTATCAAATGCAATGCAGGACGTCTACATATTTCTTCCAAGTCCAATCTAGCCTTTGGATTGTCTTTCGTCTTCCCCTTTAAGTCTATTACAGTATTAATTATGTTGTCAAATACATTCTTCTCGATATGCATGACATCAAGGTTATGTCTAATCAGATTGGTGCTCCAATATGGAAGATCCCAGAATATACTCCTCTTCGTCCATTTATGAGTGCGACCAAATCCGTCACACTTGTAGCCCGTAGCAGGCTCTTCAATAGCTCTTGGTAAATCTTTTACCTCTTCCCATATCGTGCATCCGGGCCACCTTGGCGGAGGATTAGCCTTCTCCACAATGCCAGCACGAAAAGCAATACTGTTCCTCCGGTACGGATGATCCTTCGGCAGGAATTGTCGATGACAATCGAAGAAGCACGGTTTGCCTCCGTATTTCAAACGGAAAGCCTTAGTGCGGTCCATACAATACGGACATGAAAGACGACCATGCGTGCTCCATCCAGATAACATACCATAGGCCAGAAAGTCGTTGATAGTCCCCATAAGTGCTGCCCGCATCTGAAAATTTTATTTTCTAAATACATCGTACGTGTTGGAACCTACTTCCCACAGCTGATTCAACTCATCAATCAATGGCTATAAATACACATCGATGTTCCTTTTCGGATTGTACGGACCTAGGATAATAACGGTGAGGAACATATACGGAGTCTTCATGCATATCCAAGGCGGTAGATTGTACGGAGTGACGATCACAGGCCAACACGAATATTGGGATCTCGAAAGTCCGAATGGGGTAAAACCGTCGGAGCATAGACCCAATCTATTTACGCAGATCAGAAGCAAAATCTGGATACTCTCGATCAAAGTGCTTCCATGCTTCTCCATCAGATGGGTGATCCAACACTCCATCGGTCTGCTCTCGCTTATGCCAACTCATGTTTTCTGTAGTTTCCTTCACCATAAACAACCGTTGCAACCGCGGCGTCAACGACTAGTAGTGCATCGAATCGGTAGGCTTCTTGGCACCGACAGACTTTTCTCTACCACTGCCCTTGTAGCGATCGGTACCACAAAATCTGCAGGCATCTTCATCCTTGTCGTCTTTGTAGTACAACATGTACCCGTTGTAACATGCATCAATTTTCTCGTATCCCATCTAGAGCGATCTCACCATCCTCTTAGACCGGTTGAAGTCTTTAGGCAACTTAGCACTCTCAGGCAATATTTCTATAAGCAACTCCATAAGACGATTGTAGCTATCTTACGACATGTTAAAATCAGACTTGATGCTCAACAATCTTTTAACCACCTCCAACGGTGAATGATCCTCACAACAGGATATAATCGAGTCCTTACATTCTCCAGCAACTCCATGAACTGTGCAGCATCGGCGTTCGGTGCCTCCTCAGGTGCATCATGATCGTTCGGATGAAACTAGGCCCCGTCGTGTCAAAATTATGTTCACCAACCCATCGTCGTAAGTAGTGTTGTTATGGACATCCACATAAGGCTCATACTTTGATGCTAAAGACATAAGTTCTCCATGCGCGCTCTACTGAAAGTAATTTGGCGTGAAACCCTTCGAGTATAAATGATACGTGACTTCCACTTCTGGATGATATTTCAAGTTGCGACATCTCACACACGGAGACTTAATTTTGGTACCGTCCATGTACTGAGGGAACGTCTTGGCAAACTGCAGGAACTGCTGTACACTCTCTATGAATTTATCCCATACACCGCACATGTCATCAGGATGACGGTTGTACATCCACGAACGATTCCGTAAGTAGTAGTTCATATCCATATCCAATTGAGGATAATTTTGTAAGATAGATACATGCACATTGCAGTCAGTGAATAAATGTTAAGGCAGTTTAGATATGGGTGCACAACATAAAATGTTCATTCATTCCACATATTACAAACAAAGAATTTGAAGGAAGAAACAAAAACAACTGTGTTGGAACTAAAATAATTGTCATGTGTCAAAGTGTCGTATCCGATAGACCGATACTAATCCGATACGGTCGATACTAAGTACATACGGTCGAGGTATAATTGTACTTGTAGGAGTACATGACACTAAGTACATATGGCCGATACTAATCTGATACGGCCGATACTATTCTGATACCGATTTTGATACTCATCCCAACTGTCCAATATCGACCCTTTGGGTCTACAAGAGTTACTTCACCCAGTTTGTCAAGAAAGGTAAAACTTTTTAAATTAATATCTAATATCGACCCTTTGGCCTGTGCTTGAGCAGTATCCTAACTCAAACTATCTATCCTAACTAATAAATTAATATCCTACTTTAACATCTACTAACTCTCATATTCCTTCTAATATAAACTAATATCCTAATCTAAACTAACCCTTTAACTGAAACTAATATCTAAACAATGCTAATCATGAACTAACACCCTAACCTGGAAGTCCACACTGCTCAAGCACAGGCCAAAGGCCAAGTTATAAGGCAAAATGCAGGCAACTGCCTGTAGCTACAAGGCAAAACCAAATGTTGACGGTATATATACCGTCAACATTTAAAAAGTTTACTTGTCTTGACAAAATGAGTGAAGTAACTCTTATAGACCGAAATGATACTCTATACACTCTATGTAATACGATATACCAATCATACCTACACTTCTAGGATACTCTATACACTGTAGTAATGAATTTCCCTTACTAATGATGCTCTTAGGTAACATATATAACAGATGAGATTTTCATGTTGCACTTACACATTTGTAGCTATAAACTGCTTGAGCAACAACATATAGGTATGGGAATGGGTATCAGACTATTCCTATGAGTATTGGTATCGGCGATATCAGTAGTAGACTTACTAGCTAGGGTTTTGGTCAAATTCTAGTCCACAAGTTCAATTAGCCTATTGGGTTCATTTCTAGGTAATCCTATAGATATCTCAGGGTTAGGCTAAGGTACACTAGGTCAAGCACATATGTATACCATATATATACAATAACATATATATATATATATATATATATATATATATCCTCTCATAATATATATCCTCTCATAAATATAGTATAACTCATATCCCAACAATACCTACATATACTATATATATATGAAACTGTAAACCCAAACTTATCCCAAACTGGTATGTAAACCCACAAACTGAACAGAACTACAACCCAAGCTAACTCATAGACTCACAAACTCAACCTGGGAATCAAACTCAAAAGCAAACCCTAACTCAGAACTCACCCAAACTCCCAAACAACATACAACATTTAATTATATAGCCTATTTATATAAATACATAAATAATGTAAGAATCGTATCAGTCTACAGAACTAACATTTAGGTTAGGGTTCACCAAGTCGGGGCCGAAGGAGTGGGTCATCGAGGGGGCAGGGTGTCGCCGGTGGGGAGTTGGAGATGAGGGTGAGCGGGGTCGTCGGTAGGAGCAGGGTCGCCGAGCGGGGTCGCGGATGGCCGGGGGCCGAGGGGGGAGGGTCGCCGATGTGGAAGGGGGTCGCCGGAGGCCGAAGGGGGGGTCTCCGGAGGCCGAGCGGGGAGGGTCGTCGATGTGGACGGGGGTCGCCGGAGGCCGAAGGGGGGGTCTCCGGAGGCCGAGCGGGGAGGGTCGCCGAGGGGGAGCGCGCTTTCGTTTGGGAAAATATCGATCGAAAAATAATGGGGGGAATGAAAACTTAAAGCACTATATTTTTAATTTAGTGACGTCATACATATACGTCGGTAAACGTCGCTAATATTAGTGAAATCAGCAACGTTACAGTAGTTACGTCGATAAACGTTGCTAATACTAGTGATATTAGCGACAATCGCCGACTTATCAGTGACGTATGTTTTCTTATACACAAAAAAGTCGTAAAACGTCGCCGATCGTCGGTAATAGTGACGTATTATGACGTTTATAGAATATGTCGCTAATTCCTTAAACGTTAGCGACGTTTTAATAAAACGTTGCTAATTGCGTCGCTAATATAACGAATTCCCTCTCCCAATTACTGATGTCATGATCGACAATACATGTGGATTCGAACAAATTTCTTTTATGGATGGGTTTTCTGGATATAATCAAATTCGAATGAATACTGAAGATGAGAAACATTATTCGTTTCATACTCCTCGGGGAGTGTATTGTTATACGGTCATGTCGTTTGGTCTAAAGAACGCAGGTGCAACCTACCAGCGAGCTATGAGTACTATCTTTCGTGATCATTTACGAAAGACTGTCGAATGCTATATTGACGATATTGCTGTCAAAAGTCGTCTCAAAGAAGATCACATTCAAGATTTATGAACTATTTTCAAATGATTCATGTGGTAAATTTCTTGGCTTCGTCATTACCTCTAAGGGTATACACGTTAATCCCGAGAAGATCAAAGCCATTCAAGAGATGCGTCCTCCACGCAATCTAAAAGAGCTACGAGGATTCCAAGGTCGACTTGCGTATATCAGGCGGTTCATTTCAAATTTATCTGGACGTTACAGACCATTTACTCAATTGATGAAGAAATGTGTATCTTTCGTTTGGATGGAAGAATGTCAACAAGCATTTGATGACATAAAACAGTATTTAATGAGTCAACCGGTTCTTGTACCACCGATCTCAGGAATACCTTTCTTAATGTATGTTCGGGCAATAGATCATTCATTGGGAGCTTTGCTAGTTCAAAAGAACAAAGAAGGTCATGAACAGGCTATCTACTATCTTAGCCGAACGATGATTGAAGCTGAACATCGTTATAGTCCGGTGGAGAAGGAATGTTTGGCCTTAATGTTTGCTGTTCAGAAGACGAGACATTACATCATAGGCCAAACTATTCATGTCATATTCCGAGTTAATCTTCTTCGAGTCTTAATGAAGAAGCCAAGTACACTCAATTCTAGGCTTGCCACATGGGCCAGATTATTAGCACAATATGATATGGGTTAGCTGTCCCTGAAACATCTAAACTCTATGATGAGATTCTGGACGAAACTTTAGAATCAAATATGATTTCAAAAGAATTTCCTACTTGGAGGTTATTCTTTGACGGAGCATCCGGAATTGGACCAGGAAGTACTCTTGTTGCTGGAGTGGGAATTGTCCTCGTTTCACCAGATGGGTTAGCTATTCAAAGGGCTTACTCTTTAGACGAATCATGCTCCAACAATGTAGCAGAATACAATGCTTTGCTTATCGGACTACAATTGGCCAAACAATTGGATATTGAATATCTCGAAGTATATGGTAATTCTAAGCTGATTGTCAATCAGGTAGAGACATATATGAAGTTCGACATCAAGATTTGATGCCCTATTATGAAGAAGCAACCATGATAGCTTCCTGATTCAAAGGGTTCTTTATCGAACATGTACGCCGCGCATGCAATACAGAAGCAGATGCCTTAGCTAACTTAGCTACGGTGTTGGCAATTCCAGTCAAAAGACAACAAATGGTTGTTATCTCTAATAGAGAATTATTTTGTGTTGGGAATAACAACATCATTGAATTCAGCAATCTAACTGAAGTCAATGTCATTAACGAAGACTGGAGAGCACCTTTCATTGATTTTACAGTACATGACATATTGCCAGAAGATCCCAAGGAAGCTACAAGTATTCGTCGCCGATCGCTTCGATTCTATTATAATCATACTACTAAAACACTCTATCGAAGAACTTTTGATGGATTGCTTTTGAGATATCTCGCTGGTGACGAAGCAAAGCATATATTACGTGAAGCTCATAATGGTATTTGTGGAGTACATCAGCCTGGTCCTAAATTACAGGATCGTATTCGACGTATGGGTTACTACTGGCCCTCAATGGTGTCAGATGCTATTGATTATGCAAGGAAATGTCGTGCATGTCAAATTCATGCGGATTTCATCCACCAACCATCAGAATTTCTTCATCCAACTGCTGCCTCATGGCCCTTCGAAGCTTGGGGCATGGACATAATTGGTCCTATTAATCTTCTTTTTTTTAAAGGACATCGGTTCATATTGGCTATAACCGATTATTTCTCCAAGTGGACAGAAGCTATACCTTTGGCTGAAGTAAAAACTAGTAGTGTCATCAACTTCATTAAACATCATGTGATATACAGGTTTGGTATCCCTCGCCGAATCATCCATGATAATGGGCCACAATTCATCAGCCAGAAGTTTAATAGGTTCTGTGATGACAATAGAATCAATAATGTTGCCTCGACAGCCTATAATCCTGCGGCTAACGGGTTGGCTAAAGCATTCAACAAGACCATTATCAAACTTCTCAAAAAGTTTGTCTCTACCAACAAACGTAATTGGAGTGATAAACTTGGAGAATGTCTATGGGTATATCATGCTACTGTCCGTAATCCTACAGGTTGCACACCTTTTTCTCTAGTATATGGATGTGAAGCTGTCCTACCCCTGGAAATTCAAATTCCATCATTGAGGATCGCTATTGCTAACGAACTTACTACAGAAAACAACGATCGTCTTGGGCTTTAAGAGTTAGAGGCGCTCGACGAGAAAAGGTTACTGGCTCAACAGCATATTGAACTTTATCAAGCCCAGATCTCAAAAGCTTTCAATTGCAAAGTCAGAGTGCAGACATTTCAAGAAGGTGAATTGGTTCTCAGAGTCAGACGTCCTACGACTATGACACATATGAGCAAAGGCAAGTTCGAGGCAAAATGGGAAGGACCTTATGTGGTAAATAAAGTCTTCTCCAATGGAGCCAATCAATTAACATATATGGATGGAAGAGTTGCTATGATGCCTATCAATGGCAAATTTCTCAAGAAATATTATGTATAAAAGCAAAATACTCCAAAGACATAATGTATATAAAATTTTATTTTATTCAAAAGCAGAATAGAATTACATAATATTAAGGACGAGGAGGAGGTCCCGATCCTTCATGATTAAATACAAAGTTCGCCAACCGTTCAATCATCTCCTTGTTTGAATGCACTAGTATATATCTCACAAACAGCCATCCTCAATGCCTCTTCTTCGGCAGTCTTCCCAGACTCCACTAACTTGGAGATCAAATCCTATCCTGGCGTAGGATGAACAGTTGAAACTTCGCCCCTTTCTTTTCGAGAAGGCACGGAAGGCTCAACTGGGGGCGTCTCGGTCTCTTCTTCGATCTTCGAAACAAGTATATCTTTGGAAGACATTTTTGTACAGAAGGGAAAAAAATTGTCAGTATCCACAAAAGTTTTGTTCTATTTATAGACAAAATAAATAGGTAATCAACCTCGAGAACTGATGCAACTTTTGGAAAGAAGCGCAACTGTTCGTTCATTTATAACTGTTCATTCACTTATAACTGACCATTCATTGTCCCTTCTCTGAAACCGAAGTGACTATTCGTTCATTTATTCTTTTCCTCGAGAGTTTGAATGACCATTCATTCATTCAAAATGTCTCTTCCTCGAAAATTTAAGTTACTGATCACTCATTCATTTTTATAACGAGAATTCATGACTCTCACGTCCTTGAGTTCCAAATATTCACATCAACAACTTTCCACATTCATATTCTTTCTGAATTCTGCTATCTATGTCAGAATATCAAAATTAAAAAGGAGAATAATGAGACAATCAATTCTTTATTCCCTTTTTAAAAAAGCGTAGATACATCTTGATGAAAATCTATTACATCTCTGATTTTTATTCTAATGAAGGTCTATTACATCTTTGGATCTTTCCATCAATAATGAAGGTCTATTATACCTTTGGATCATCTTATTTGTTGGTGGCAATTCTTTTTCGTCTTGACCTGAAGCAACGAGCCAGACAATGAAATTAACTCTGGTCTTCTCTCTCAGAAAGACGAAAGAACCCCAGAGTACAACAGCCCAAAGATGAGCTGCTGTCAATACAACTGGTGGAGAGAAGATGGCCCGCCAGGGAAACTAGGAATGAGATCACCCTTGTGATACGATTCCTAATTCTGTCTCTCTATCATCCAACTCTCATGTACAGGCTCTTCCTACCATCTGAGGAAGACCCTTCTTTAACATGAAGAGTCCTGAGCTGTCTGATTTGAGTGTCAGAACAATGAGCTGTCTTATGTGAGTGTTAGAAGAATGCCCTCTGCAACATCCAAATCATCAACGCCAGTTCTTAAGAAGCTTGCTAACCAAGTCCCTTCAAATATTAATAAAACAGGAGAAGTCAGCAGAATCTATCAGCAGTATGCGCCTATCAACAGGCGCATATCAGAAATACGTGCCTATCAACAGGCGCAAACCAACAGGCGCACATCAGCGCTGTACGCCTACTAACAGGCGTACATCAACACTACACACTGATCAAACGGGTGCACATCAACACTGCGTACTGATCAAACGGGCGCACATCAGCACTACGTACCGATCAAACAAGTGCATGTCAGCAATATGCACCTCTGATCAGAGCTAAACATTGGACTACAAGGTGCGCCTATTTTCAGGAATAGTTAGCGCATATTAACAGTGTCTACAACATGCAGATCAACGCTTGTCTCCAAAAGTAGTGCGACAGGAGAATATTCATACCATTGATTCTTCGTCGATACTTACCAATTTTTGAAGACACAGCATGCAGGCAAACAACATCAGGATGAAGTGGCGCAAGTGAAACCTTATGAGAAATCATTTGTTTTGAGAAAGTATGAATGGCTCTTTCGTTTCTGGATGTCCTTTTAAAGGGATTAAAAATGAAACAAACGCGTCATTCTAGGAGCCTATTTTTAGAAAAAGAACTAAACAATAGGTGATAGGAGCCATATGATGACTGCCATGTGTCCCTCAACGAAACAGTAAGCGTTTGAATCAGCTGAAGAAACGCATCTACGTGTATTATTTGAAGTCGCAGCCACACAAATCAGAAATTTTAGATTTCATTTGCATAAAGATGGATGGACCCCTACAATCAAGGACGTTAGAAAAGAGAACAAAAGTTATTCTTCTTAAAAACATTTTTTCTTGTCCTTGCCTTCATTGATCTGACGATGTAATGCCCCAGTCCCAAAATACGTAGGACTAGGAACGAAGACATGCCAGCTGTATTCATACGAAGTACATAGGTCTCGTATGGATACATAAGCTGTAAAATGCAGTAGAACCATAACTAATCTCATCCACAAGAATAAAAGATATCATATAATGATAATGAATTGTCTTGATACAATATGTTGGGCTAAGACAAATCCACTACCAACAAGTAAAGGAAGAATACATGAGAGAAAAAATAATTTTGGCGAGCGAAGCGAAGATGATCCAAGCGCAATCATCCTCGAAGAAATAGAGATGGTCACGGCTAGAGCTAGAGCACCTGCAAAAGACAAAAGCACACACCTGGGGAGATAACCCGGTCATCAGAGGGACGTAACAAGACATATAATATCATGCCATATAAACTGAATAAATATTGCTCAAATAAATAAGTCAATTGAATTATAACATGGTCCAATACACACCTATTGAACTAGCTTACCATCCCCCCAACCAAACAAGGACATGCGATGGTAAATTAATTCATGGTGACGTATCTTTCCATGCTATGAATCCAATATGGTATCCGGACCCCAACAAGGTTCAATACCTTCTCATCGGAGTAGTAAGTCACACCTACAACCAAACAAGGACAAGATATGACGAACTAATCCGCAACAAGTTATTGTTCCAAGCTACGGTCAGATACAAGTACCCAAACCAAAATTACTCGTACCTAACGGATAAAGGTGTTTAACCGTTCTAAGTGAATGCAGTTTTAAGAACAGTTCATGGTCGCATGACTACGGAGTTAAGTCAAGAAAATACCAATACAGTACCTCAGTAGTGAGTCACAACACCATATACTATTCCTCAGTATCGAGCGAGTCTATAGCATATAGTCTACCTATCGTTCCTTAGTAGCGAGTGAGTCTATGATAGATAGGGTGGTAGTCAACTTCCAATCATGTTCTCTCCGCCCAATTCCAACTCATAACTGCTAAGTCTTCTAGCATCAATTCTATTAGCAGTTATTTCCTAACGCACGGCCTATACGTACTGGTGGCCAGGCAATCACGCATGTCTGAGTCCTATATGTGACTCACAACAACGTGATATAAATGTGTCAAGACCTATGAATGCAACACACAAGGTGGTCCCTTAAATCTAGGTTTAATGTGTAAGAAAAATAATACATAGCAGGAAATATAGATGAACAATATGTTCTAACAGGTTATGCCATGTATCACAGTTTATTTTGCATAAAGAAAATAATGAATAATGCATAAAATATGAGCTAAAATAAATAAACAACAAATGGCAAGGTGTCTTGCCTGGTAGTATGCCTGGTGTGCTGCAATAATGAATGTAGCACGAACTGCATCGTCGGTATAACAACTATGCAAGGTGACCTCGGATGGTGACACGGACGGTTCCATTGGGTCCAGAATGGTCAGATTAGTTAGGGTGAACATAAGGTAGTGTAGAATTAGCGATCGGATAGGAAAGAGGGGTTGAGTCACGGTCGGAAGAATAAAGAAAATATTGACGAATAATGATTATATGATTTTAGAAAACTAATTTATAATACTTAAAATATAATTTATTAGTCTTTCAATTAAATACTCAAAATCGAAAGTCGTTTTTAAGGCAAAAATTTTAAGTTTGTCAAAATAAGTTTTAGTAGGAAACTACATATTTTTATTAGCCAAAATAAATAAACTAGAATTTTATAGACTACTTTTATTGACTAATATAACTTATAAAATCTAAAAAAGAAAACAATAGATAAATTAGGGCTAAAAATAGATTTTGTCAAAGTAATATTTTTGGTAAATCTACCCTTTAAAATAGTTAGAAAAATAATGTTTCTACAAAATCCTAAAATAATAATATTAGCCATTAATAATCTTAATAGTATCATAATAAAGATAATAGATTAATAATATTATTTTTTAACAATAAATTATCATTAATAATCACCAGCCGAATATACTGGGATAAAGCCAAGAAATTAAGTTATCAAATAATAATGATAATGATAATAACAATTTTGAGTAATATTAATGGTGTACATATAATTACAGAGTAGGAATAGTAGATAATAATAATAATAATGATAATGAATATAATAATAACCTTAGTAATAATAATTAACAAAAAAAGTAAAATAAAATAAAATAAGAAATAAAAGAAGCTGTGGTTCCTCTTTCGAGGAGAACCACTCCATTCCAGCAGAAAAAAGCATATGGAGAGAGGGAGATTTAGAGAGGGGATGGAGTCAGGGAAAGAGAAAAGTAAGGAAAAAAATTTCCTTTCATGTGAGAGTGATCCGAGAGGGAGGAGAAAGAGAGTGAGCGAGCGGGAGATGGTGGTCCGGCGGGGAGCGGGGAGGTCGGAAGGAAGAAGGGGGCGGCCCGATCTTCCGGTGACTACGGGCTGCGCTGGCGGCAGCGGCAAGAGCCGATCTGCGGAGGAGAGCGACCGGCCAGAGAGGAGGTTGACTTAGGGCTCACGGAGGCGGAAAGAAGAGGCACTAAAGGAGAAGGGGGCGCGCACGGGGAGACGGAGCGATGAAACTACGCCGGAGGGAAAGGGGTACAGTGGCGGAGGCTGAAGCTGCCGGCGCTCACCCTAGCGGCGGCGGCACAAGATCGGACGGGTGGCCGGAGCTCGTCGGTTGCTCGTGTCTACAAAAAAGATGACGACGGTGGGGACTTCGGACGAGGTGAGTGGTCGTGGTGGTGTTAAGAATTTTGCTTTTGTGGTTTCTTTTTGGGATATGGCGACGGTGGTCGGAATTAGTGGAGGTGGTTGTGGTGTTGGTTCGGCCGACGGCGGGCCGCCAAGGGCGGTGGTGATGGTAGTGTTGGTGAGGTGGTTTGGGGAATTTTTGGCTGGTTTTGGGTGGTAGTCAGCGGCCGGGGAAGGCCGCGGCGACGGTGGCGGCAGTATAGGTGGACAGGAGAAGAGGAGGCGGTGTTGGTGTTAGTTGGTGTCACGACCCGCAGTGTCGGCGGTAGAACGCTGTCCTAGGTCACAACATCTAACAATATAATGCTAATAGTTTATACTTCCCGAATGGGGGTGACATAGCAGAAAGTAAACTCAATCACAACTAAGAAAGAAGAAGCACGATATGATATAGAACTCAAAGAAAATACAGATGATCAGAAGAGTCTAAGATAACATCTCAGCAAATATCCAGAATACAAGTCTCAGCTACTGAATATGAAAGAATATATACAACCCAGATCTTAAAGTCAGAATAAAGTCTCACTAAAACTAGTCTCAAGACAACATAAGTAAGATAAAGCCTAACTAAACTAGTCTAGGCAGTAGGGGTAAAGTCATCAGCTAGAGCTGGGTCCTCCTGAGAGTCCAGCTCACAAGTGTCATCTAGGACTGTCCCGTAGAAGGTATCCACACAGGCCTCCTCCTCGTCCTCTGTAATATTTTCAACAGGTCCAGTCAGGACCGGAGCGAGCACAATACATCTCAACAGTTCATAGCAGGTTAGAAAATATAATCATGCAGTAAAATAAGATACAAGTACTGAAAGAAATGCAGCATGTAAATATAGAGAGAACTGCAATAGAAATATCTACTATACATAGAGAACTAACAGTGGCTAGTGAGTCAGAGTACTATATAGACATGTAAGTGGCATAGGAGATTCTGATGCTATACTATGGAAAGATTCTGATGCTACACTACTTGGATAATATTCACATGTCTACTTCTACTCCCCCGTACCCCCAATCAATACACAAGGATCTATCCAGGTTATGTTATGATTCCATACAATGGCCCACAAGGGGTGATACATGGTAGGCAAATAAATGGGTGATTCTAGGAATGCCCATAAGTGGGTGATTCAAGGAGACTCTGTGATCATGAGAGTACATGTCACAAGTGATCAATGAACCGTAAAGCATAGTGATACACCATGTAAGTGAAACGCACCCTGAGGGGATAACATCTCAAGAAGGGATCCATATAGTACTAATCCGTGTGACCAACGTGACAGTATCAAGTAAAGAAATTTAAAGCAGAAAAATAATTCTAAGCAGGATATGAAATAATCAGAGAATGTACTCGCCTGGTATCTGAGTGTCCGGATAAAATGTACTGTCCGAGGAGAGGTGTTTGGCTCCTAATCAGAACAGCACAAGTCACAACAAGTCTAAAATGATAACAAGATGCAATTCAATGCATTCTAAATGAATCTAGGTCAATCTAGGCCAAAGTCAACTCTTGGTCAACTCTGGTCAACCCTAGAACTCAAACTAGGTCAACTATGGTCAAACTAGGTCTAACAAGTCTAAATTAGGTCAAACAAGTCATTCTAGGCTAATCAAGTCTTACTAGGCCTAGCCAAGCCTAGACTTAATACACCAACTCAACTCAAGGCACTAGGACCACATAGCATATATATACATATATATTCAAATACACTCACTATATTATATATACATAGCAAATTATATCAAGCATTCATCCCCTTCATATATATATATATATATATATATATATATATATATATATATATATATATATATATATATATATATATATATATATATATATATATATGTATATATATATACATGTATCAATACATATCTCTAATATAATACACATATATTATAATATATAGGGTACCTATATGCATCTCCTATATATGTATATACATATATATACAAGAACATAGAAATTAGGAAATGGGCAATGTGCATTTGCTCATGTGTGTGTGTGAAGAAATCTGGAATTCAGTGACAGTGTTATGGACTTCGGTGTGTGTGTGTATATAAGTTGTGTGTGTGTGATTCATAGGACTGTGTGTGTAGTAGGATTTGAGTGTGTGTGCTAGTGAATGAGTGTAGCAGTGAGGGGTTACACAGGAAAACAGTGAAGGGGACAACAGTGTACAGTAAATCGTGTAGGGACATCAATGTGTGTGTGTAGAGTGATAATGGTTCAGGCCTCAATAGGAAATACCATTTAGTGAAAAAAAACTGGAAAACAATATCAGTTATATAATAAACTCAACTCAGTTTTCAGTCCCTAACTTCAACCCACCAATAACCAGTCCAAACATACACCAAATCAACCCAAAATCACACCATAGCTAGATTATAAGTAGGAGTACTATATTAGGATATAAAACCAAACATTATCATCAGTTAAATAGGACAAATTAACAGCCAAAGTTCGAAATTGAAAACTGGAAAATACAGGAAATAACTTGTATCAGGAACTTGGGTAAATGCAAAAATACCAATCGAAAACAAACAAAAATACAAAATTAAAGGTTGGTAATTATTTGTGTATAAGTGTTTGTGTCAGAGAGAGAGATTCGTGTCCACAAAAGTGGACACGAAGTGTCCAAACAGCAAGTGACACCCACCAGTATTAACTGACAATACAGTCTCGTGCGAGCAGGACACGGAGTCGTGCAGGCAGGACACGACTCAATGAGTCTCGCACTCGTGTCCCAGTATTCGCCACATGTAGGGCTACAACCCTAGGGCCCTGAATCGAGTCCACCCCGTGTCCACAGTGGACATGAGAGCCGTGTCAGTGAGCTCTGAACGTATGGTGCGTGCCAGTACAAAGTCAGTGCACGAGCTCGTGCTCGCTCGACACGACACGAGGGGTCGTGCCACTTGGGGAGTATCGTGTCAGACACTGCCCCAACGTGTCCTCGAAATATCACGTGTCCTCGTTGTGAGACTCGTCTCACAGTATTGGTATTTATATACGAATACGTATTTTGTAGCGTATTTCATATTTTTATGGTTCCCGGAATACTTTAAATTTTTCCCAAAACTATAGGTTTTCTCCTTGATTGGCATACCGCCGGTATACCGGAGTATACCGACGGCATACCGCCCGAACATGTTATCTACACTTTAGATATTTTCGGTTTTTGATATTTTCATGAATAGTGTTTCTGATATTTTCATGAATAGTGTTTCGGATATTTTTCTGAATAGTGTTTAGATATTTTCGTGAATAGTGCTTAGATATTTTCGTAAATAGTATAGATGCACTCTATTATCCAATGGACAATTGGTTTTGTTTGAATGGCCATGATTGACCTAGATTTTCACACGGATCACGATCCAACGGCTAAGATTAATTCCCCCTTATATATAAACCACTTCACTTTCTCTCTCCTCTCTCTTTTCATTCTCTTCACACTCTCTTCATTTCTTCTTCCTTTCTCTTCCCTTGGAGCTTGCCAAGAGCTTGACCTCGAGGTCTAGAGTGTGGTTTCGTGCCCCTCTTGGTGGTGGAGTAGAAGATTAGGCTTGGAGCTTAACCTAGGCAAGTACATCTTGCCAAATTCTTGAACAATAGTAATCTATTGTCATTTTTGTTTTCCTTGGTATTAAATGCTTAGAATTTTCCTAAACTCATTTTGTTAAATGTGTTTTCCTGATGATTCTCGTATATGTGCATGTTTCCAAAAATTTATTTAAACAAGATTTGATTTTCTGTTAAAATCCAATAGTGACTTAGTAGAAAAACATGGTATCAAGAGTGATACTAGTGTTACCATCATAGATCTTGGTCACATATACATATATGAGGTCCTTACCTAGCTAGTATACATGGATTTTGAGTTTGGTGGCAATCGGGACTCGTTTCGGTGTTCCGAGAACCCCTATTTTGGAGTATTTTGAGATATTGATCTATCAAATCTTTGAATTTGTGAAATCTAATAGTTCCATGTTGTAGGAAATTCAATTCTATGCAATTTTGACTTTTGAAAGTCCGAATTTCGATTTAAAATGAAGATTTTATGGCCGAAACAAGTTTTGGCAATTTTCTGAATTTCGTTGCTGTTTGAAAAACCGGTATACCGCCGGTATACCGCAGTATACCGCCGGTATGTCATTTTTGGCACCAGAAACTTACTGTCTTTAGTCCGGTATACCGCCGGTATGCCGCAGTATACCGTCGGTATGCCGTTTTATGCTGTTTTTGTCCGTTTTTGCCCGTTTTGGCCCGCTTTTGTCCGCTTTTGATATTTTTTTCGACTGTAATGATTTCTTAACATGATAACATGATCTTTCTCAGTTAAATAATGATTGTACATCCTATATAGACTTGATACTAGCACATGTTCAACCATTCTATGAAATGTACTTAGCTTTAATTATTGTTTCCCACATGCCATGATATGTCCTTTGATAGACTCGTTCTTACAAGTCACGATAATTGTTGCCATGCCTTCTTGCTTACATAATAGTGGCCTGTCATGGCGCACTCTTGATTCTAGTACATGTCTAGCTCCTTGATAGTGGCTCGTCGTAGCGCACTCTTGTCTTGATATTGTCATGTCTTGTTGTGGCTTGTTGTAGTGCACAATCTTGCTTGTCTTGTCCAGTCTTGCATGTCTCATGTCTAGGATGGATTCTGCGGATTGCCACACCTAGAATCCAACAAAAAAAATGTTAAGGACTAAACTACTAGCTTGATTACCTAGATCATTGGAGACTTTCCCGGTTACCTGTTGCCCTTTGATCTTGGCCCTATATATATATATATATATACTTGGAATTTGGAGCTATCTGTCATGATGAGCACTCTTCCAGCACACCGTCGAGTGGGGCACTTCTTTAGGACACATGTATCTTACTGCAGTGTGTCTGCTATACTTCTTTTCTTTTGCCCAGATCATTCAGGTAGTAGCAGGCGGGTAACTGGACTTGGATTTCTCAAACATGCATGCGTTAGTAACTAGGAATGTGACAACCCTAGTTAGCTAAAGTATCAAGCCGTACTCATTGCTTGGCCGTGATTGATGGATGGAGTCCATTCTTGTCTAGTCTAGTCTTGCTTCAGTTTATCTTATTGTAGTACTTAGCTTCCTGTCTTTTCTTACATGTTATTCTTCCTACTACATGCTCGGCTTTACCATATGCTCACATGTCCAGTTTAATTACTTGCTATCCTACTTGCATGTTCCAGTTTCCTTCGTAAACACTGTGGTACCAATTTACTATTCTAGTCTCGTTTACTGCTTTATCTTAGAGTTGTTATGAATTGCATGCTGGTTTTAGTTCATAAGTTTGGCTTCCTTTGTGGTACTTGCTATTGGGGTTCTGACCCCACTGGTTTTGCATTGACCAGATCTAGTTGAGGAGCCCGAGGATCTTCCAGACCTTCCTCTCGATGGTGACCACCCGGAGCACCAGGGGACTTGAGTGGGTGTTCTTTCTCTTACCCACTCTCTTCTGTACATATTCTTTTGAGGCGTTTAGCCACCGAGCACGTGTTTAGCTCGTGTTTTGGACTTGACATTTTGCCTACGGGCTTAGACATGATGTTATATTTCTAGACTGCAGCTAGAGCTGATCATGTATTACTTAGTCTTGCTAGTTCTTCATTTTGTATTACTAGCTTCGTGATCTTCTATATATTATAGTTTGGGACGCTTTACTGTCTTATATGCATGATGATCATATTCTTGTACTTTACTTTTTGTCTGAGACTGAGATATCTAGGATTATGTGACCTAGGATTGACTGTTGGTTTGTAGCAGTGACCCCCATCTATACAGCTTATACGTTGTTTTGGAGTACTGGAGTACTTTGGTATACGTAGCTGGCCTGGTCCGTCCCTACTTGCCAGTATTCTGGTTCTGGGGCGTGACATAGGTTTTAGTGGTGGCCCATGCAGGTCTGATTTATCAGATATGTGGGGGTTGCTGGTAGTTATCTCAGTCATAAATTCTTCTCTATTGATGTCCTCAATATTACTCCTTACCTCTGATCTTTGACCTGATATCTGCTTTGATCGTTGATCTTTCCTGTTCCCTCGACCTAATCCTTGTGTCCTTAAACTTTCAGGGGCACCATTCCTGGTCCTTCTGATCGTCCTGTACGAGCTTTGCCGATGGCAGATAAGCTTCCCTTAGTTTCGCCAGTTCAGGAGGAGCATCCTCAGCATTCGGGAGCAGAGTCTAGAGTGGACCGAAGGGCAGAGTCGCCAGTTCCTCCTGTTCAGCCAGCAGTACCAGTTCAGCCAGAGCAGCCAGAGGGTGTTGTTCATGCACTGGTGGATGTTCTGAGAGATTTCATGGCGTCGCACCAGCGTCAGAGTGATGTTCTCACCCATTCTGTCCAGACGGCTTTGGACAGAGGTGGTGCTCAGGTCTACAATTCTGCGAGCAGCTTCAGGCGTCTTCATCCCCCGTACTTCTATGGTACAGAGGATGCTATTGCGTCTGATGCATGGCTTCAGGATACTGAGGCCATTCTGGAGGCGGCAGGGATTCCGGCTAGGGAGCATGTGGCAGTTGTCAGGTTGCAGCTCTTGGATTTGTCCCGCGACTGGTGGGCGGCTCATGAGGTGTCTCTTACGGCACCAGTAGCCTGGGCCGATTTTAGCGAGAGGTTTCAGACTCGCTATTTTGATGCGGTGTCGCGTTATGATCTGCAGCAGAGGTTCATTGGCTTGCGGCAGATGAGCAGGACCGTCGACGGCTATGCGTCAGAGTTTAGCCGGCTCAGTCGGTTTGCCCCTTCTTTAGTGGCGACCGAGTTGGACCGGGCGAGGAGGTTCCAGCAGGGGCTTCATCTGGAGATCATACTGGCAGTTGAGCAGCATGAGTTCCAGACTTTTGATGCAGTGATGAGGGCAGCGAGGAGGCATGAGTACACCTCGCAGATGATCGTTGATAGAGTCGGAGGTCAGAAGAGGCCTCACATTCAGAGGGGATCTTCTTCCCAGTCGTCAGCACCAGCTCCAGCAGTCCGAGCTTTGACGATTGGATCTCCGAGGGGACCGGTTCCGACGGCTTCCTTTCAGCAGTCGTCTCAGCCGCATCCTCAGCAGCAGAGGCAGTCTTCTTCAGTTGCTTGTTTCCATTGCGGGAAGGGAGGACATGTCTTATCAGAGTGTCGTAGGGCACAGGGCTTGTGCCTAGCTTGTAGAGCACCGGACCACAGGATTGGTGCTTGTCCCAGGAGGAGTTCGGCTGGATCAGCATCCTTCCAGCCAGCAGTTCAGCAGTTTAGAGCACCAGCGCCGGTTCAGCAGCAGCAGGCCCAGAGGCCATTACCGACGCAGTCTCAGCAGTTCCAGCAGAGGCCTCAGCAGTATGCTCAGACTCAGGCTCAGAGGCAGAGGGGTCCAGCGACCAGAGTTCAGGGTCAGGCTTTTACGCTTTCTATGGAGGAGGCGCTAGCAGCAGGGGAGGTGGTCGCAGGTACCATTCTTGTTCATTCTCATTCAGCTTCAGCTTTATTTGATTCTGGTGCTTCGCATTCGTTTATATCTGCACGATTTGTGACACATATTGGTGTAGAGCCAGAATCTTTACCTGTAAGGATGAATATACTTATTGGTAACGGTCTAGTAGGAGTAGACCGAGTCTATGCCTCGTGTAGAGTCATAGTATGTGGGAGAGAGTTTTCCGCTAGGCTGATAGAGTTTCCTATGGGCGATTATGATGTCGTCCTAGGTATGGATTGGTTGAGTGCTCGATACGCTTCGATAGATTGCCATGCCGACAAGGTTATCTTTCGTATTCCGAATGAGGAGGAGTTCTCATTCTCTAGAGGCGAGGTGGAGTCTTCACCAGCGGTCATGTGGATGGCAGTAGCCGAGGAGGTTCAGTTGCCCAGAGTAGTTTGCGAGTTTTTCGATGTGTTTCCCGAGGAGCTTCCGGGTATGCCTCCAGTTCGGGAGATTGAGTATTATATTGATTTGGTTCCGGGAGCAGAGCCAGTGTCAGCGAGAGTCTACAGGATGTCTCCTTCAGAGTTGTTGGTATTGTATCAGTCTATTGAGGAGCTTAGGACCAAGGGATTCATTCGTCCTAGTGGATCGCCTTGGGGAGCTCCAGTCCTTCTTGTGAAGAAGAAGGATGGTTCATCGCGTATGGTCATTGACTATCGTCAGCTTAACGCGGTGACCGTGAAGAACAAGTATCCCTTGCCCAGGATAGATGACTTGTTCGACCAACTTAGTAGAGCGGCTGTGTTTTCGAAGATCGATTTGCGGTCTGGGTACCATCAGATCAGAGTCAGAGAGCAGGATATACCCAAGACGGCGTTTAGATCTCGATATGGCCATTGGGAGTTCCTTGTTATGCCTTTCGGAGCGACCAATGCGCCAGCGATCTTCATGGATCTCATGAATCGCATCTTCATGCCCTACTTAGACCAGTTTGTGATAGTGTTTATTGATGATATCTTGGTCTATAGTCAGACTGAGACAGAGCACGAGCAGCATCTTCGCGTGGTTCTTCAGATTCTTCGGGACCATCAGCTTTACGCGAAGTTCAGCAAGTGCGATTTCTGGCTCGATCGAGTCTCTTTCTTGGGTCACATTATTGCCGGAGGTGGTGTTGAGGTGGACCCCAAGAAGGTTGAGGCTATCGAGAGTTGGCCAGTACCTCGTACAGCTTCAGATGTACGCAGCTTTCTGGGATTAGCAGGCTACTACAGACGGTTTGTGGCAGACTTTGCTAGGATCTCCGCACCCTTGACACGGCTGACGTGTAAGGATGTGTGCTTTGAGTGGTCAGATGCTTGTCAGGTTTCTTTTGAGAAAATCAAGCAGAGTTTGATTTCAGCTCCTATTCTGACATTACCCGTCGGACCAGGTGGGTTCACGGTGTATTGTGATGCGTCAGGTCGGGGACTTGGTTGTGTTCTTATGCAGCACGGTCGAGTGATAGCTTATGCGTCTTGGCAGCTTCGAGACCATGAGAAGATCTATCCGACGCACGATCTTGAGTTGGCCGCAGTTGTGTTTGCCCTCAAGCTCTGGAGGCATTATCTGTATGGTGATCGAGTGGAGATTTTCACTGACCATAAGAGCTTGAGGTATGTGTTCACCCAGAGGGATCTGAATATAAGGCAGAGGCGGTGGCTTGAGTTACTGAAGGATTATGATGTTGATCTTCAGTATCATCCCGGGAAGGCAAACGTTGTTGCAGACGCTTTGAGCAGGAGACCCGGGGTCTATTTCTTGACGGAGCAGCGTCACCTTCTGGAGGATCTTCAGGAGATGGGCATTGAGGTAGTGCTACCTGGTGAGGCAGCTATGATGGCAGGCTTGCAGGTTCAGTCTACCATTGTGGATAGGATCAGAGCAGCTCAGTCAGGGGATGCCAGGCTTTAGCAGCTCAGAGCCGAGTGTGTGGCAGGGCACAGAGAAGAGTTGTGCATCCATGAGGATGGGACACTCCGATTTGGGAGTCGTCTTTGTGTGCCGAGTGGAGATATTCGACAGGAGATTATGTCGGAGGCCCACAGTTCTCAGTACTCTGTTCATCCTGGAGGGACGAAGATGTACCGAGATATTCGTCAGCATTTCTGGTGGAATGGTATGAAGAGGAAGATAGCTCGATTTGTCTCTCGATGCTTAGTTTGCCAGCAGGTCAAGGCTGAGCACCAGAGACCAGCCGGACTTCTTCAGTCTTTACCGATTCCGGAGTGGAAGTGGGATCATATTACCATGGACTTCGTGACTGGTCTTCCTAGAACCCCGACTGGTAGAGATGCCATTTGGGTTATAGTAGATCGACTCACGAAGGTTGCCCACTTCCTACCTTTCATGGTTGGTCAGTCTACGGAGCAGTTGGCCGACTTGTACATGAGGCAGATTGTCAGATTGCATGGGGTGCCAGTTAGCATAGTCTCAGATCGGGATTCCAGATTCACTTCTCATTTCTGGCAGAGTCTTCAGCAGAGTCTGGGTACCCGTTTGAGTTTCAATTCAGCATACCATCCTCAGACAGATGGTCAGTCGGAGCGTACGATCCAGACCTTGGAGGATATGCTTCGATCATGCATTCTTGACTTCAGTGGTTCTTGGGAGGATCACTTGTATATGGTGGAGTTCTCTTACAACAATAGCTTCCAGGCGAGCATTCAGATGGCTCCTTTCGAGGCTTTGTATGGTAGGAGATGTAGGTCACCCCTAGCTTGGGATGACATTGGAGAGAGGCAGTTGCTTGGACCAGAGATGATTGCTCAGTCGGTTGGAGTAGTCAGGCAGGTCAGAGAGCATCTCAGAGTAGCTCAGGATCGACAGCGTCATTGGGCAGATCAGCATCGACGCCATCTTCAGTTCTCTGTCGGCGATCACGTATTTCTTCGGATTTCGCCTACCCGTGGTGTCATCAGGTTTGGCGTACGGGGAAAGCTTAGTCCTAGATTTATTGGGCCGTTCGATATTCTCGAGCGAGTAGGGGATGTATCTTATCGCCTTGCTCTTCCACCATCGTTGTGTGAGGTACATGACGTGTTTCACGTGTCTCAGCTACGTCGATATGTTCCGGATTCGAGCCATATCCTAGATCATTCCGAGCTGGTCGTTGGTACCGACCTATCGTATGAGGAGAGGCCCATATCCATTTTGGACCGGAGGGAGAAGATTCTCAAGAACCGGACTATCCGATTAGTTCGTGTTTCCTGGGATCATCACTCACCGGGCGAGTCGACTTGGGAGCGCGAGGATGATATCCGAGCTCGTTACCCGTATCTGTTTGGCTCGTGAGGTATACTTATTTCGTATATCTATGTTCTACCTTTTTAGTATGATTGTAGGAATACATGATGTTGTTGCTTACGTATGTTTAAATTGCTTTCGCATTCTTGTACATTACTCTAGCTGGATTTCATGTTTTATGAGTTTCCCATCTTGATCCTGATAGCATGTTTTCTTGGATTTCTTGCTTGCTTTTGATTACCTTTAGGAAATTCCGAGGACGAAATTTTTCTAAGGAGGGGAGAGTTGTGAGACTCGTCTCACAGTATCGGTATTTATATACGGATACGTATTTTGTAGCGTATTTCATATTTTTATGGTTCCCGGAATACTTTAAATTTTTCCTAAAACTATAGGTTTTCTCCTTGATTGGCATACCGTCGGTATACCGGAGTATACCGACGGCATACCGCCCGGACATGTTATCTACACTTTAGATATTTTTGGTTTTTGATATTTTCATGAATAGTGTTTCTGATATTTTCATGAATAGTGTTTCGGATATTTTCGTGAATAGTGTTTAGATATTTTCGTGAATAGTGCTTAGATATTTTCGTGAATAGTGTAGATGCACTCTATTAACCAATGGACAATTGGTTTTGTTTGAATGGCCATGATTGACCTAGATTTTCACACGGATCACGATCCAACGGCTAAGATTAATTCCCCCTTATATATAAACCACTTCACTTTCTCTCTCCTCTCTCTTTTCATTCTCTTCACACTCTCTTCATTTCTTCTTCCTTTATCTTCCCTTGGATCTTGCCAAGAGCTTGACCTCGAGGTCTAGAGTGTGGTTTCGTGCCCCTCTTGGTGGTGGAGTAGAAGATTAGGCTTGGAGCTTAACCTAGGCAAATACATCTTGCCAAATTCTTGAACAATAGTAATCTATTGTCATTTTTGTTTTCCTTGGTATTAAATGCTTAGAATTTTCCTAAATTCATTTTATTAAATGTGTTTTCCTGATGATTCTCGTATATGTGCATGTTTCTAAAAATTTATTTAAACAAGATTTGATTTTCTGTTAAAATCCAATAGTGACTTAGTAGAAAAACTTGGTATCAAGAGTGATACTAGTGTTACCATCATGGATCTTGGTCACATATACATATATGAGGTCCTTACCTAGCTAGTATACATGGATTTTGAGTTTGGTGGCAATCGGGACTCGTTTCGGTGTTCCGAGAACCCCTGTTTTGGAGTATTTTGAGATATTGATCTATCAAATCTTTGAATTTGTGAAATCTAATAGTTCCATGTTGTAGGAAATTCAATTCTATGCAATTTTGACTTTTGGAAGTCCGAATTTCGATTTAAAATGAAGATTTTATGGCCGAAACAAGTTTTGGCAATTTTCTGAATTTCGTTGCTGTTTGAAAAACCGGTATACCGCCGGTATACCGCAGTATACCGCCGGTATGCCGTTTTTGGCACCAGAAACTTACTGTCTTTAGTCCGGTATACCGCCGGTATGCCGTAGTATACCGCCGGTATGCCGTTTTATGCTGTTTTTGTCCGTTTTTGCCCGTTTTGGCCCGTTTTTGTCCGCTTTTGATATTTTCTTCGACTGTAATGATTTCTTAACATGATAACATGATCTTTCTCAGTTAAATAATGATTGTACACCCTATATAGACTTGATACTAGCACATGTTCAACCATTCTATGAAATGTACTTAGCTTTAATTATTGTTTCCCACATGCCATGATATGTCCTTTGATAGACTCGTTCTTACAAGTCACGATAATTGTTGCCATGCCTTCTTGCTTACATAATAGTGGCCTGTCATGGCGCACTCTTGATTCTAGTACATGTCTAGCTCCTTGATAGTGGCTCGTCGTAGCGCACTCTTGTCTTGATATTGTCATGTCTTGTTGTGGCTTGTTGTAGTGCACAATCTTGCTTGTCTTGTCCAGTCTTGCATTTCTCATGTCTAGGATGGATTCTGCGGATTGCCACACCTAGAATCTAACAAGAAAAATGTTAAAGACTAAACTACTAGCTTGATTACCTAGATCATTGGAGACTTTCCCGGTTACCTGTTGCCCTTTGATCTTGGCCCTATATATATATATATATATATATATATATATACACTTGGAATTTGGAGCTATCTGTCATGATGAGCACTCTTCCAGCACACCGTCGAGTGGGGCACTTCTTTAGGACACATGTATCTTACTGCAGTGTGTCTGCTATACATCTTTTCTTTTGTCCGGATCATTCAGGTAGTAGCAGGCGGGTAACTGGACTTGGATTTCTCAAACATGCATGTGTTAGTAACTAGGAATGTGATAACCCTAGTTAGCTAAAGTATCAAGCCGTACTCATTGCTTGGCCGTGATTGATGGATGGAGTCCATTCTTGTCTAGTCTAGTCTTGCTTCAGTTTATCTTATTGTAGTACTTAGCTTCCTGTCTTTTCTTACATGCTATTCTTCCTACTACATGCTCGGCTTTACCATATGCTCACATGTCCAGTTTAATTACTTGCTATCCTACTTGCATGTTCCAGTTTCCTTCGTAAACATTGTGGTACCAATTTACTATTCTAGTCTCGTTTACTGCTTTATCTTAGAGTTGTTATGAATTGCATGCTGGTTTTAGTTCATAAGTTTGGCTTCCTTTGTGGTACTTGCTATTGGGGTTCTGACCCCACTAGTTTTACATTGACCAGATCTAGTTGAGGAGCCCGAGGATCTTCCGGACCTTCCTCTCGATGGTGACCACCCGGAGCACCAGGGGACTTGAGTGGGTGTTCTTTGTCTTACCCACTCTCTTCTGTACATATTCTTTTGAGGCGTTTAGCCACCGAGCACGTGTTTAGCTCGTGTTTTGGACTTGACATTTTGCCTACGGGCTTAGACACGATGTTATATTTCTAGACTGCAGCTAGAGCTGATCATGTATTACTTAGTCTTGCTAGTTTTTCATTTTGTATTACTAGCTTCATGATCATCTATATATTATAGTTTGGGACGCTTTACTGTCTTATATGCATGATGATCATATTCTTGTACTTTACTTTTTGTCTGAGACTGAGATATCTAGGATTATGTGACCTAGGATTGGCTGTTGGTTTGTAGCAGTGACCCCCATCTATACAGCTTATACGTTGTTTTCGAGTACTGGAGTACTTTGGTATACGTAGCTGGCCTGGTCCGTCCCTACTTGCCAGTATTCTGGTTCTGGGGCGTGACACTCGTGCTGTGTCCTGTGAGGAATCCACCCCGAGTAGCAGGGGATAACAGTAACTGCGTGCGGTGTCCAACCTGCGTATGCACGTGTCCAAACCGACACGATACGACACCAAATCCACCTCAGTCCATCAGAAACATTTAAGCCACACTAAAATATAATTTCCTATTTAGAAATTTTCTAAAAATTAAATCGAAATGCCCTTTGGGGCATTTCATCAAACACCCTAGCTAGCAGGCTGATACGTGTCCATTTAGGACACGAAATGGATACAAAATCCTACAGAAATCTAGGGTTAGCTAGGGGACACTTAGACCTAGGTCATTATACAAAAATAACAGCATCTAATAAAGAGTTTAGGGATTTACCTATTGGTGTCACAACTCCTCAAAAGCTCCAAAGAGGGGGTGTCTCCTTGCTCTCCAAACTTCACCAAATTGCTATAAAACTGAGAATAAAATATACCAACAGCAAGAAAACCTAAATTAAAACCTATTGCAATTTGTTTGAGGGAAAAATGAATTAATTTGGATTTTCTATGAATTAATGAAGTTGGTACATACCTCTTTTTCTAAATAAAATTTTCCTAAAGAGGCTAGCCCTAATGGAAGAGAGTATTTATCGGGTGGAATTCCCTAGGCTAGTATTGGCCAGCCACACTAAGTTAGTGTTAGGGTTTGGCTAATGGCTAATGGGTTGGGCTTAGTTAAAATCTATGGTTCAAAACAATAAGTCATGACTTGTGACTAAAAGCCCTCTATTCCAACTTGAGTTTAATGACTAAACCATAGGTTAACTCTTGTCTAACTAGGGTTACATGACCTAACCTAGTCCAACACAACTAGGGTTAGCTTCTAGGTTAGCCTACCAAGGTCAATGCTAGTCAAAGTCAACCTAGTCAACCATCATTCAAACAATTCCAAAATAAATCCTAAAAATTCCCATAAATTCAAATAAATTATAATAAATTCAAATAACCTTAAAAATGACAAAAATATCCTCAAACTAGAAATGTGATAGTGACAAATCAGCCCTCCTTAAAAGAATTTCGTCCTCGAAATTGAAAGACGAAACGCAACTGATGAGAAGGATAGAAAGTATACCTCACGGTCCAAAAAGATATGGGTAACGCTCGCGCATCTCATCCTCCCGCTCCCAGGTAGACTCTTCTGGAGAATGATGCCTCCATGCGACACGTACCAAGGGTATCACTTGGTTCCTCAGAACCTTCTCCCGTCGATCCAGTATCTCCACTGGCTGCTCTGGATAGCTGAGAGAAGGCCCAACCTCAATCTCCGAATGATCGAGCACATGGCTAGGATCAGCCACGTACCGTCTCAGCTGTGATACATGGAATACATTGTGGACCTCCACTAGTGCAGGAGGCAAGTCTAGCCTGTATGCCATGTCACCGACTCTCCCGCTGATAACGAAAGGGCCGATAAAGCGCGGGCTAAGCTTCCCGCCTCCACCAAAACGTATCATACCACGAGTCGGAGATATCCTTAAGAAAACCTAGTCTCCAACCTAATCATAAGCAAGGTCTCAATTATTAAATAATCAAACATGATCAAAATCACAAACAAATAAACCTAAATCTAATCCTACTCTAATCTGTACCTCAAACTCCAACGGCCTCCGGTGGCTATTGTCACGACCCGCACCCTGTATAGGGGCACGAGAAGTGGGTACGTCCAGCCTACGCCGCAGTGTCGGCGGTAGAACGCTGTCCTAGGTTAATCATCTAACAATATAAAAGTACCTGTACAGTTTATACTCTCCGAATGGAGGTGACATAACGGAATACAATCTCAATCACATCTAGGTAGAAGAATGAAAGATAGATAGATAGACAGATGGTAACTCAAAGAGACAGTAGAATAGATGAAATAAGTCTAAGTGTCTAGGATAACATAACATCAGAATGTCAACTCATAATACAATAAGTCTAAGAGTCTATATATCTCAACATCTCAAAATACAACTCAGACGTGAGACAAAAAGATAATACAGAAAATACTGTCTAGCTAAGCTAGCCTAGACTACTGGGGCAACATCCTCAGCTGCAGGTGGATCCTGCTGAGGGTCCACAACATAAGTATCATCTAGTCCTGCTCCATAATAGGTAGACACCAGGGCCTCATCCTCATCCTCTGTAATATTTTCAACAGGTCCAGTCAGGACAGGAACGAGCACAATACATCTCGCACAGTTCATATCAGGTTAGGAAATACGATACAGGCAATAGAGTAAGATACAGGAAATGCTGAAAGGAAATATACGCTGTAAAAGAGATAGCTTGTAAAGGAAATATCTACTGTATATAGAGAACTGTAAGTGGCTAGTGATGTAGAGTACAAGATAAGCATGTGAATGGCTAGAATTTATACATGATTACACTACTGAGTTTGTACATGATTACACTACTTTGGAATTATTCACATGTCTACTTCTACTCCCCCGTTTCCCCAATCAATACAAAAGGATCTAGACAAGTTATTTTATTATACATGATTACTTCACATGAGGCTCATAAATGAGTATATGTGAAGTTATACATGAGGGCTCAGTGAACATGAGAGTACATGATCACATGAGTATACATGCATGATGGAAGCATAGAGATACATGATGATTCGTGAAACGCACAAACATACTGTATCTGATGCTCCCGAGGGGGATAACATCTCATAAAAAGATCCATATAGTACCAATCCGTGTTACCAACGTGACAGCATCAAGTAAAGTAATCTAGAGCGAGAAGTAAAGCCTGAACAAGTATGAAACGGTCAGAGAATGTACTCGCCTGATAACTGAATGTCTGAAGAGGATATACTGCCTGAGGAGAGATGTATGGCTCCTAATCAGAGCAATACAAGTCATAATGTATCCACAATGGTAAAAATAAAGTATACAATGCATACTACATGATTCTAGGTCAATCTGGTCAAAAGTCAACTCTTGGTCAACTCTAATAGTCAAACTAGGTCACAGGAAGTCATACTAGGTCACAGGAAATCAAACTAAGTCAAATAAAGTCAAACAAGGTCAAATAAGGTCAAACTAGTCTAATCTAGGTTAAAGTCAACTCTTGGTCAATATTCTAGTCAAACTAGCCAAGTTATCTAGGGTTTAGTCAATCAATGGTCAGACTAGTCAAATACTAGTCAATATGGTCAAGCTAGGTCAATCTAGACTATCAAGGTACTACACCACAAGGTTAAGGTATAACCAATACCTATACAAGTATACCACATATAAATACATATATATATAATACCAACCTTAATCCTACATTCAAGCTAATCCCATATTCCATCTCAAGTCATGACTCAACTCTAAGTATCTCACTTAACCCCATACATATCTTAATTGACAGGTAACTATTCATATAACCCAAGTCACACAAATACCCTTATATACTTAGGGCACTCACATATAGGTCAAACCTAACCAATTAGTTAATAATCTAAGGGTTAGTCAAACCTTAGTCATTAAGTCCTTCTAAGTCCTTTCTAGGTTAATTAGGTCAAGGTCCGACCTATAGTTGACTTTGGTCAACTATGGTCAACATTTTGGTCAACCTAGGTCTAGTAGTTAAATACTAGTTAATATGGTCAAACTAGTCAACTCTAGTTACTTGGGTCCATATAGGGTCAAGCCTTAGTCTAACTAGGGTTTTGGTCAATCATAGACTAATCAACAAGGTAATTAGGTTAATCTTGACCAATGGTCAATATATGGTCAAACACTCTAGTCAACCTAGGTCTACTAGGCTTATTGGTCAAATCAAGACTTACTAGCCATAGGCCATAGGCTAACATATCTAGGGCACTGGCATATACATCTATATATAATACCATATATATACCCAACTATATATGATACATATATATTCATGCAACTTAACATATCTATATATATTATCAATATATAGGCTAAATATATATATATAGCCTAACTATACATATAGCCTATCTATATATACCAATAACTATATACATAACCTATATATAATATACATAGGGAGAGGGAAAAAGAGAGTGAAAGGGAGAGAGTGAAAGAGAGAGTGTAATAGAGTGAGAGGGAGTGAGGGGAACTGGACACAGGAGGGGGCATGGTTCCAGATTTCTGGAACACAGAAACACCACACACACACCACACAGATACACACACACACCTACATATATACATATATATATACACATGTATACCTATGCATATACCCTAAAATCCCACCTACACACTCACATACATATATACATGTATATACAATAAATATACACATAAATATACATATATATATACATAAAAATCAATTCAAAATTGGGTTTTTAAAACTGGGAAGAACAGAACACTGTTCATTACTGAACAGTGTAGGTAAAGGGGTGAAAAACAAATTTCGACACACAAAACCTCACTAATACCCAAATATAAAGGTTGGTAATCGAGCCCCCACATGTGTACGTGTCGTGTGTGTCTATGGGAGTGCACCATGACACGACACGGCGTGTCCAGGTATTAAAATACCAAATTGGGTAAACAGTTCAGTCACCGCGTCGTGCACGAGTTCATATGTCTCGTGGACACGACACAAGGGTCTAGAAGTCTCGTGATCACGTGGGTAGATTCACCTAGGGTTACTCTAAGTGTCCAACACCCTGAATCGAGTCGGGGTCGTGTCGTGTCCGAGTAAGAGAGGCGTATCAGAGCCTCGAGTTCGTGTTTACAGTGTCAGTGAGTGACCAGTGCACGTGTCCTCGTGTCCTCGATAGGACACGAGAGTGTCTCAAACTCGAGAGGGGGCATGACAGAGGTTGCCCCCTCCTCTGTGTCAATTTTCTCGTGTCCACGTGTCCTACAGTGTCCGCACTAGGTGTCGAGTAGCAGGGGAGGCTTCACAGTCTCGTGCGCGCGTGTCGGTAAGTCTAGGGCCACGTGTGTGCAACCTATGGTGTCGTGGTCGTGTCCTAGGATAGGTGGGGTGTCTGGGCATGTGTCCAAGTTCCTGTATCGTGTCCACGACACGTGTGGACACGACAGGAAGTGTCAAACAGTATCGTTTTACAGTGTGTTCAGTGGGGTGTTAACAGTGTGTTCGTGTCCTGTTTTGGACACGGACACTACTCGAAGTGTGCTCAGTCAACTAGGGATGTGTCCTACATGTCTAGGGCTACCCAAAAATATATTTTGTTTTGAAAAATGACAACTTTTATTCCTAAGTGGTATTTCACCAAACACTGCAATTAGAACACAGATATGTGTCCGATATGGACACCAAACCAACCCTAAATCTCACCAAACTTAGCCTACAGTTCCATGGTACCTAGATGCATGCATTTATGAAGAAAAATCAAAATATTAACTAGGTTTGAGGGCATTTACCTATTTGTGCAATTCCAAGGAAAAATCAATAAAGAGGGGGGTGTGT
Organism: Iris pallida; assembly: GCA_029216955.1. Classification (NCBI taxonomy): domain Eukaryota; kingdom Viridiplantae; phylum Streptophyta; class Magnoliopsida; order Asparagales; family Iridaceae; genus Iris; species Iris pallida. The sequence continues at coordinate 12,522,709 of JANAVB010011800.1, forward strand.
GTCCTTCAACTTGGTGATGCCCAAAGCTCATAAATCCTTGCTAGCAAGCCCTAACTAGTATCCTCTAGTGTAGGGGAGTCCAATGCAAAAGACTAGACCCAATTTGGATCAAAAATGATCAAGTTATGGTTTTGTGAGGGAATGGGAATTTCTAGGTTTTTAATTCATGTAAAATGATCATGAATGAGTGTGATGGGGTTATATAGGAAGGGGGGTAGTGTTTGGCTGCCATGGGGGTAGGGGAGAGTGTCCTACCACCTTGCAAACTTAGCCCCTAAGTCTTTGACTAAGGGGGTTAGATATTTAGGTTCTAAAATATCTAAAAAGTGAAATATCTAGATATTTATCTAACTAGATATTTATATATAAAGCTAATATCTAACATTAGTCTTCTAGGTTAGTTGCTAACCCCTAGATTAGGCTAAACTAGGTTAGGGACTAACATGACACTAATCAATAATTAGACAATAATAAAAACACATAAATACAAATAATTCCAAATAAATCCTAGAAAATTACCAAAATACCCTTTAGGCTAAAAAGCCCTAATTTGATGTTCTAAACCTATGGCTAGGCTCACATGATCATGGTTAGTCTCTAGGTTATGAAATCTCTAGGGTTTACACTAGGGTTATACTAGTAAAGTCACAAAGTCATAAGTCGTGACTTAGAAAATAGTTTTAAATAACTAGAAATCACCAAAAATCATATCATGTCTAAAATACCATTAATAGATAATAAAAAATAATAAATTTTTAAAAATACCCTAATTTCAGAAAACTGGGTGTTACAAGTCTACCCACCTTAAAATAATTTCGTCCTCGAAATTTAGATGGTCGTACTCCTCCTAGGTCAAACCTCCAACAATTAGGGTCGAAGCCACTACCTAGGCAACATACAAGGTCAACAAGCAAAATATGGGTAGTAGACCTATACTGGGTCATGTCCAAAAATTGGCTGGCAGTTTTAGGTCATAAGGTGTCCCTAATTCAAATCGAGATCAAAAGTAACTCCATGGGGTAAATCAGGATGGAGTCTCGGGTCAGGAAAATCGTACTAAGCAAATGAAGCACACGATGGTATGCCTGAGTGGGACACTAAGGTCATAGGTGTAGAGTGTCTTGTCTAGGTCATGTATGTGAAATTAGTTTTGAGAAAACAACTAGTCTTGTGCTCCTAACTTAAAAGTCACGGTAATGTGCCTACGATGATCATAATTTAGAGTGGGAAAAGTCTATGTTACCTAAATTGAACCAGAAACTATGATGCAATAGTGGTACCAAGGGGATAGGTTAAATGGAACAGTCTGTGGTCTCATCTAGGTGCACTAGTTATTATAGATCAAGACTGTCCTATGGTATCAAACGTACAAGCAATCTAGGGTGTCCTAATTGGGAAGGTAAGGGAACAACAATCATCAAGGCTATAGGGCCGTCTACCATCCTATATAAAAATTTGTCATTAACAAGTAAGTGAGAAATCATTAAAGTTACTATTCCATAAAGTGGTAAAAGAAAATTGAAAATTTAGGCACAAACAATCACAAATAGATTTTAGTCTTGACACGATCTAAGTTGATCAATTTCAGGATAAATCGAGATTTGGGCAAGGTGGAAAATCAATGAAATCAAGTATGAGCACGAGCATCCAATAATGAAGATCCAGGTCATGATTAAATTTAATTCAACTGGATACGAATACGAGGTTCATAGGCGATAAAATAATTCCAAGGAGAATTGTCAAGGCTATTGCGGATAAGATTGTAGGGCAAGTTTAACTATGTCTCCATCCACGTAGATTAATATATGAAAAAGCAAACCAAAACGCAATAGGTTGATCAGACCATCATGCGTCGGTTCTGATTAGATAATATGTTAGTGGGTGTACACCCAATAAAATATATCATGATCAAGCTCGAAAAGGATAAGCTTGTAAAACTAAGGATAAATTTATAGCATAAGATATAAGTAAGGGTGGAAATGATGAAAGAAGATACATAGTCCAAGATCCTTAACCAATCGGGTCAAGCATTCAAGGTAAGGTACAAGGTTAAGTATTCAAGGATTCAAGCAGAACACCATCACATGCCAGGTCGAAAGAATTGAGCCAAGGTGGATCTCTAATTGAAATAAGAATTAATTTAGTATCATGGTAGAGGTTATAGTTTAGCCATTTGACCAGAAAATCATATCAAGAAAATAGAGTACAAGGAGACGGGTTTCAGTAGGACATAGAATACCTATATGAAGGTAGGCTAGTCTTTGTCTTACATGCGAAGTTTGTTGGGAGGTAACAGCTAGTATTATACTCTGAATATCTAAGTCACGGTAAAGGACGTCCAATGATCTAGAATAGAAAGTGGGAGTTCAAGACGTGATAATTGATGCAAAAATTAAAGAAGATCAAATTAACCCATGGAATAAAATTAATTAGGAATCCAGAAAAATAATTTAGGAACACAGTCCTAGGGATAGATAGGCTACTAGATGAATATAGTTAAGGCTCGATCAACCAAAGGACAAAGGTTAGAAGGTCTCAATAAAGTCTTGATTTGAGGAAATGTTGAGTAAGTCAGGTTTGGGATACAGCCACATAGTTTGGTAGAAAGAGTTTAAGCAAGATACAGAAAATAGAGGGGACAATTCATTTCAAAGGAAAGCCATTAGCAAGAGAATTAGATGGCAAGAAACAGATGAAATTTTTCTCATAAATGTGATTGAGTACCTTAAAATAAAATATATTAATCCAACACAAAGAAATTAAAATCAACAACTACAAAAATTTCAAAATCATCAACTAACACCAGGATTCAAAATTCTACAGTGAATCCTCCAAAATCAAATTCAATCAAGGGAAAAGGAGTTTAAATCGTAATTTCAAATGAGATTCTCAAGGGTCATCCCAGGAATCTCTCAAGATATCCTAACAATGATTGAGTATTCTCTCTCACTAAGCCTATTCCTCAAATCCTATCGCAGGCTGTAGTGATACTCTAGTTCGAATATCACTACATAAACTCGACCTGCATGGGCCACCACTAAAAACGTGTCACGACCCGCACCCTGTATAGGAGAACGAGAAGTGGGTACGTCCAGCCTACGCCGCAGTATCGGCGGTAGAACGCTGTCCTAGGTTAATCATCTAACAATATAAAAGTACCTGTACAGTTTATACTCTCCGAATGGAGGTGACATAACAGAATACAATCTCAATCACATCTAGGTAGAAGAATGAAAGATAGATAGATAGACAGATGGTAACTCAAAGAGACAGTAGAATAGATGAAATAAGTCTAAGTGTCTAGGATAACATAACATCAGAATGTCAACTCATAATACAATAAGTCTAAGAGTCTATATATCTCAACATCTCAAAGTACAACTCAGACGTGAGACAAAAAGATAATACAGAAAAGACTGTCTAGCTAAGCTAGCCTAGACTACTGGGGCAACATCCTCAGCTGCAGGTGGATCCTGCTGAGGGTCCACAACATAAGTATCATCTAGTCCTGCTCCATAATAGGTAGACACCAGGGCCTCATCCTCATCCTCATCCTCTGTAATATTTTCAACAGGTCCAGTCAGGACAGGAACGAGCACAATACATCTCGTGCAGTTCATATCAGGTTAGGAAATACGATACAGGCAATAGAGTAAGATACAGGAAATGCTGAAAGGAAATATATGCTGTAAAAGAGATAGCTTGTAAAGGAAATATCTACTGTATATAGAGAACTGTAAGTGGCTAGTGATGTAGAGTACAAGATAAGCATGTGAATGACTAGAATTTATACATGATTACACTACTGAGTTTGTACATGATTACACTACTTTAGAATTATTCACATGTCTACTTCTACTCTCCCGTTTCCCCAATCAATACACAAGGATCTAGACAAGTTACGTTATTATACATGATTACTTCACATGAGGCTCATAAATGAGTATACGTGAAGTTATACATGAGGGCTCAGTGAATATGAGAGTACATGATCACATGAGTATACATGCATGATGGAAGCATAGAGATACATGATGATTCGTGAAACGTACAAACATGCTGTATCTGATGCTCCTGTTAAACCCCTAAATTTCTACTATATTTTTATTATATCAATTTTGGTACTGATTTAAAATTTTTGTACTGTATGTCATGTAGTCGTAATGTACGTCGTATGAGAAATTTTGTTTGCTCGACGAGTACGAATATGTGCGAGCGTACATATTTTTAGAAAAATATTTTTATTTATATAATAATTATTTTAACTATCGTACCAAAGTTTCCAAGTTGTTATTTTATTTATTATAAAAGTCTTTCGTTTATGGCAGTTATTTAGAATAAATAATATTTTTAGTGCATGCACACATTTCATAAAAATTTTGCTAGTTTATTGTAAATAAAAATAAAATTTTCGAAATTTATTTATAATAATATTTTATTATTCAAAAAGGATATTTATAAATATTTATTATTTTCAAAATTATTATTATTAATATTATTGGAAAAATATATTTCAAAATTTTTGTAGAGATTTAATTCTTGATTTGAATCTATGATTTATTTAAATAATTATCTATATTTGGAAATTGGTTTATCTTAATTGTTTTTAAAATAAAGGATAGGATTTTGATTAGATTTAATTGGATTTGGGTTTGGATTTGATTTTGAATTGATTGCTTTTAAATTTAAATTGGAACTATCTATTATTGGGTTTAAACTATTCCTAATCCTATCCGAAGTGGGAATTCCCACATCCTATAAATATAGGCAGGTACTCCTCCACATTATTTTATCCACCAAATTTCCACCAAAGTGCGTGCATCGTGTCCGTGTTCCACCATCCAATTTCTTATTCCATATTATTATAAATACATTTTCGTCTCTCCCTGTCAGACAAACCCCGACACAAATAACCCTATCCAACTCCGTCGCGACCCCATCTCAGCACACCCGACCCCTCGTCTTCGGTCAGCCACCGTCCCTCACGACCAACCTCTCTCCACAGATCCGACCGACCACGACACCACCACCATCACCACCACTGTCATCACCACGGCAACACTCCGGCCAAGCCAACCACCCCGGCCTCCCCTCACACAAGTCCAGCCACCATCAGTAACACCACCACCACCGACGGCCAACCCGGACACAGCCGCTGCCACGAACACCCGCCATCAACCACCTCCGTCACCACATTCGCCACGCCAATGCATAAACCATCGTCATAGTAGGCAACCGCCACCACCACAGAACACCAAAAGCCCATCGTCACCGGCGCAACCCGCTGGCGACCCAAGGAAAACCCAGCAAACAAAAACCCAAAATAGAACCCTAAACCTAAATTTACCTCGCCGGTCGACCGTCCGCCGACGTGCTCCCGCCCGTAGCCGTCGTCCCTGCCGCCCCACAAACAGTCCATCCACCGCGTCGCGCTCTTCCCTCCGCTCGGCACAGATCTGTAGCCGACCGGCCATGCTTGAACCCCGGCCGAAACCCTCGCCTATGGCCACCGACCGCCGCCACCGCCTGGCCTCCCTCTCTCAACCGCCCGCTCCGCCTATTCCGCCGCAGGCGCTGCGCCTTCCTCTGCCTCGCCGTTCTCCCTCCGCCTCCACCACGCGTGCCGAAAACCGCCGACCACAGCTTCTATCACCGGCGACCCCGATTCCCTTTCCATCTTCCCCTCTTCCGCCCGGCCAACCGCGCCGGAGCGCCTCCGCCTCACGCCACCACCGACCGCTCGTCTTCCGCCTCCGCCGCTCCTCTCCAGCTCCTCTCCCCCTCTTCCCTCTCACTTCGCATCCCTCATTCTCTCGCCTCTCCTTCTCTCTCTCACCTCTCTTTCATTTTTTTTATTTTTGACCCTCTCTCGTGCAAAGAGAGAAGGGACAGCCTATAGATTTCGGGTTGTATTATATTATATTATTATATTATTTTTATTTTGATTTCTTTATCCTCACACTCTCTTCTCCATACTCACCTTTCCCGCTTGCGTAGGTATGGGTGTACCACCTGCGTCATTTTTTTTTGAAACACCACCTGTGTTATTGAAAAGTCCTTTCTTCACTTTCTTATTTTATTTGTTATTACCCACTTTCTTTGTCTTTAGTGTTTTGTGGTTATGAGCCCATTGGTTTGTGGTTATTCGAATTACCAATGGAAGGAGCTAGCACTCTAAAGCAGTAGACTTGCTACATTGCTAGTTTAATGCTTTGTTAAAAAAAAATTTAAATTTTTTTTATTATTATTATAGTTACTTTCTGTTTGGTTAGTTTCCTTTTGTTCCTTCTTATTACTTTCATTGTTATTATTATTACTATTATTATTATTATTTATTATTTTTACCAGTATTATTATTACATACAGACAGCTAGGCAAGATTTTATTTTTACTATTATTTTGTTTTCATTTACTTAAAAGCGTATACTAATATTAGTATCATTTATCCTTAGTTTTATTATTATTATTATTATTATTATTATTATTATCATTATTATTAGTATTAGTATTATTATATATTCCAAGCTTATTATGAATGAAAATTTTGACTTAAATTATTTTCTGAATATCTCTTTTATCTTAACTAGTAAAAGGAAAAATATAGTTTTAACTATTTTTTTAGAAATTTCTCGATTTTTAAGTATTTAATAAACGTATAGTTTTTTTTTATTTTATTTACTATCTCAAAACCATATTTAAAAAAAAATCAAAGTGTTGCCTAAAGACGATTTTATACTTTTCAAGTATTCATCTAGAAACTATTTTTACAAATAAAAATATATTTGCAAGTATTATAAATTAGTTTTCTAGGATCATATAATTATTACTCGTCAAAATTCCCTTATTCTTCCGACCGTGGCTCAACTCCCTTATTCCTATTCCTTCGCAAATTCGAGGCTACCTTATGTCCACCCTAACTAAATTGACCCTTCTGGACCCAATGGAACTAACCGTGCCACCATGTGAGGTCACCTTGCATAGTTGTTACATCGAAGTTGCAGATCGTGCCACATTGATTATCGCAGCACACCAGACGCGCTACCAGGCAAGACACCTTGCCATTAGCTGTTTAATTATTTTTAGTTCATATTTCATGCATTACTTATTTTCTTTATGCAAATTAAACTGTGATACATGGCATAACTGTTCATTTATATTTTCTGCTGTGTATTATTTTTCTTACAAATTAAACCTAGAATTAAGGGACCACCTTGTGTGTCGCATTCATTGGCCTTGAGACATTGTAAACACGAAGTTGTGTGTCGCATGTAGAACACGGAAGTGCGTGATTGGCTGGCCACCAGTACGTACAAGCCGTGCGATAGGAATAACCGCTAATAGAGATTGCTTGCTAGTTTGACTTAGCGGTTATAGTGGTTTGTGTTATGGATACAACACAGTAGGCATTGGGCGGAGAGGATAATTCCTTAGCGTATGGGCTTCGATGCACTTCCCTTGTGACCCGGACTCTCCGCTGGAGATACGGGGTTAATGACCCAAGATTACTGACGGCCACTGACGATTCTGCGGAACGTCATGCTCTTCCTGATGGGGCCTCTGGTGCCCAAGGGGGACTACGCCGATCCTATTCAGCCAGGGCCCATGCGTAGGAAGGATTGTTCTTAACAATATTTCACTTAGAATGGTAGGCTACCCTATCTGTTAGGTACGAGTACTTTTGGTTTGGGTACTTGTATCTGACCGTGACTTGGAACAATAACTTATCGCGGATTAGTTCGTCACATCTTGTCCTTGTTTGGTTGTAGGTGTGACTTACTACTTCGATGAGAAGGTATTGAACCTTGTTGGGGTCCGGATACCATATTGGATTCATAGTATGGGAAGATACGTTACCGTGAATTAGTTTATCATCTCCTGTCCTTGTTTGGTTGGAGGGATGGTACGCTCGTTCAGTAGGTGCGTATTGGACTATGTTATAAATTCGATTGACTTATTTATTTGAGCAATATTTATTCAGTTTATATGGCATGCTATTATGTGTCTTGTTACGTCCCTCTGAGGACCTGGTTGTCTTGCCAGGTGTGCTATTGTCTTTCGCAGGTGCTTTAGTTCTAGCCGTGTTCATTGCTACTTCTCGAGAATGATTGCGCTTGGATCGTCTTCGCTCTGCTCGCCAAAATTATTTATTCTATCATGTACTTTTCCTTATTTTGTTGGTAGTAGATTTGTCTCCGTCCAACATATTGTATCAAGACAAATTCATTCTTATTATATGATCTTTTATTCATTTATTCCGTGTGGATGAGATTAGTTATGGTTCTACTGTATTTTACAGCTTATGTATTTATACGAGGCTTCCATATATTGGAGTATACTTCGTATGAATACAGCTGGCATGTCTACGTTCCTAGTCCTACGTATTTTGGGACTGGGGCGTTACAGCTCCCGAGGGGGATAACATCTCATGAAAAGATCCATATAGTACCAATCCGTGTTACCAACGTGACAGCATCAAGTAAAGTAATCTAGAGCGAGAAGTAAAGCCTGAACAAGTATGAAACGGTCAGAGAATGTACTCGCCTGATAACTGAATGTCTGAAGAGGATATACTGCCTGAGGAGAGATGTATGGCTCCTAATCAGAGCAATACAAGTCACAATGTATCCACAATGGTAAAAATAAAGTATACAATGCATACTACATGATTCTAGGTCAATCTGGTCAAAAGTCAACTCTTGGTCAACTCTAATAGTCAAACTAGGTCACAGGAAGTCATACTAGGTCACAGGAAATCAAACTAAGTCAAATAAAGTCAAACAAGGTCAAATAAGGTCAAACTAGTCTAATCTAGGTTAAAGTCAACTCTTGGTCAATATTCTAGTCAAACTAGCCAAGTTATCTAGGGTTTAGTCAATCAATGGTCAGACTAGTCAAATACTAGTCAATATGGTCAAGCTAGGTCAATCTAGACTATCTAAGGTACTACACCACAAGGTTAAGGTATAACTAATACCTATACAAGTATACCACATATAAATACATATATATATAATACCAACCTTAATCCTACATTCAAGCTAATCCCATATTCCATCTCAAGTCATGACTCAACTCTAAGTATCTCACTTAACCCCATACATATCTTAATTAACAGGTAACTATTCATATAACCCAAGTCATACAAATACCCTTATATACTTAGGGCACTCACATATAGGTCAAACCTAACCAATTAGTTAATAATCTAGGGTTTAGTCAAACCTTAGTCATTAAGTCCTTCTAAGTCCTTTCTAGGTTAATTAGGTCAAGGTCTGACCTATAGTTGACTTTGGTCAACTATGGTCAACATTTTGGTCAACCTAGGTCTAGTAGTTAAATACTAGTTAATATAGTCAAACTAGTCAACTCTAGTTACTTGGGTCCATATAGGGTCAAGCCTTAGTCTAACTAGGGTTTTGGTCAATCATAGACTAATCAACAAGGTAATTAGGTTAATCTTGACCAATGGTCAACATATGGTCAAACACTCTAGTCAACCTAGGTCTACTAGGCTTATTGGTCAAATCAAGACTTACTAGCCATAGGCCATAGGCTAACATATCTAGGGCACTGGCATATACATCTATATATAATACCATATATATACCCAACTATATATAATACATATATATTCATGCAACTTAACATATCTATATATATTATCAATATATAGGCTAAATATATATATATATATATTGCCTAACTATATATATAGCCTATCTATATATACCAATAACTATATACATAACCTATATATAATATACATAGGGAGAGGGAAAAAGAGAGTGAAAGGGAGAGAGTGAAAGAGAGAGTGTAATAGAGTGAGAGGGAGTGAGGGGAACTGGACACAGGAGGGGGCATGGTTCCAAATTTCTGGAACACAGAAACACCACACACACACCACATAGATACACACACACACCTACATATATACATATATATATATACACATGTATACCTATGCATACACCCTAAAATCCCACCTACACACTCACATACATATATACATGTACATACAATATATATACACATAAATATACATATATATATATACATAAAAATCAATTCGAAATTGGGTTTTTAAAACTGGGAAGAACAGAACACTGTTCATTAATGAACAGTGTAGGTAAAGGGGGGAAAAACCAATTTCGACACACAAAACCTCACTAATACCCAAATATAAAGGTTGGTAATCGAGCCCCCACATGTGTACGTGTCGTGTGTGTCTATGGGAGTGCACCATGACACGACACGACGTGTCCAGGTATTAAAATACCAAATTGGGTAAGCAGTTCAGTTACCACGTCGTGCACGAGTTCATTTGTCTCGTGGACACGACACAAGGGTCTAGAAGTCTCGTGATCACGTGGGTAGATTCACCTAGGGTTACTCTAAGTGTTCAATACCCTGAATCGAGTTGGGGTCGTGTCATGTCCGAGTAAGAGAGGCGTATTAGAGCCTCGAGTTCGTGTTTACAGTGTCAGTGAGTGACCAGTGCACGTGTCCTCGTGTCCTCGATAGGATACGAGAGTGTCTCAAACTCGAGAGGGGGCATGACAGAGGTTGCCCCCTCCTCTGTGTCAATTTTCCCGTGTCCACGTGTCCTACAGTGTCCGTACTAGGTGTCGAGTAGCAGGGGAGGCTTCACAGTCTCGTGTGCGCGTGTCGGCCAGTCTAGGGCCACGTGTGTGCAACCTATGGTATCGTGGTCGTGTCCTAGGATAGGTGGGGTGTCTGGGCATGTGTCCAAGTTCCTGTATCGTGTCCATGACACGAGTGGACACGACAGGAAGTGTCAAACAGTATCGTTTTACAGTGTGTTCAGTAGGGTGTTAATAGTGTGTTCGTGTCCTGTTTTGGACACGGACACGACTCGAAGTGTGCTCAGTCAACTAGGGTTGTGTCCTACATGTCTAGGGCTACCCAAAAATATATTTTGTTTTGAAAAACAACAACTTTTATTCCTAAGTGGCATTTCACCAAATACTGCAATTAGAACACAGATACGTGTATGATACGGACACCAAACCAACCCTAAATCTCACCAAACTTAGCCTACAGTTCCATGGTACCTACATGCATGCATTTATGAAGAAAAATCAGAATATTAACTAGGTTTGAGGGCATTTACCTGTTTGTGCAATTCCAAGGAAAAATCAATAAAGAGGGGGGTGTGTGTCCTTCAACTTGGTGATGCCCAAAGCTCATAAATCCTTGCTAGCAAGCCCTAACTAGTATCCTCTAGTGTAGGGGAGTCCAATGCAAAAGACTAGACCCAATTTGGATCAAAAATGATCAATTTATGGTTTTGTGAGGGAATGGGAATTTCTAGGTTTTTAATTTATGTAAAATGATCATGAATGAGTGTGATGGGGTTATATAGGAAGGGGGGTAGTGTTTGGCTTCCATGGGGGTAGGGGAGAGTGTCCTACCACCTTGCAAACTTAGCCCCTAAGTCTTTGACTAAGGGGGTTAGATATTTAGGTTCTAAAATATCTAAAAAGTAAAATATCTAGATATTTATCTAACTAGATATTTATACATAAAGCTAATATCTAACATTAGTCTTCTAGATTAGTTGCTAACCCCTAGATTAGGCTAAACTAGGTTAGGGACTAACATGACACTAATCAATAATTAGACAATAATAAAAACACATAAATACAAATAATTCCAAATAAATCCTAGAAAATTACCAAAATACCCTTTAGGCTAAAAAGCCCTAATTTGATGTTCTAAACCTACGGCTAGGCTCACATGATCATGGTTAGTCTCTAGGTTATGAAATCTCTAGGGTTTACACTAGGGTTATACTAGTAAAGTCACAAAGTCATAAGTCGTGACTTAGAAAATAGTTTTAAATAACTAAAAATCACCAAAAATCATATCATGTCTAAAATACCATTAATAGATAATAAAAAATAATAAATTTTCAAAAATACCCTAATTTTAGAAAATTGGGTGTTACAGCTATCGACCCAGTGCCGATGTCTTTCCTGCGCAACATGAAGTCTGTCCCTGATGAGCTTCACCTTCTCGGCTGCGTCAACAACCATCTCTGGCCCCAGTAAAGCTCGCTCACCAACATCATCCCAAGATATGGGTGTACGACACCTACGCCCGTACAGAGCCTCGAAAGGTGACATCTCAATGCTGGCCCAAAAACTATTGTTGTAAGCAAACTCCACCAAATGTAGATGATCCTCCCAGGAACCTCCAAAGTCCAAGACGCACGTCCGTAGCATATCCTCAAGTGTCTGAATAGTCCTCTCTGATTGTCCGTCTGTCTGGGGGTGGTATACAGTACTAAACTTGAGCTGAATGTCCAAGCTGGTCAGCAGACTCCTCCAGAAATGGAAAGTAAAGCGATTATCCCGATCTGAGATGATGCTGACCAGAACCCCGTGAATCCTGACTATCTGCCGTATATACATCTCCGCCAGCCTCTCTGTAGACGTACCCACCTTGAATGGCAAGAAGTGGGCCGATTTGGTCAACCTGTCAACAATGACCCAAATCGCGTCTTTTCCTCCTGGTGTACGCGGCAATCCAGATACGAAATACATAGTGATATGCTCCCATTTCCACTCGGGAATGGGCAGCGGCTGCAACAATCCACCGGGCCTCTGCCTCTCTGCCTTGACCTGCTGACAAACCAAGCACCTAGCTACGAAGCGAGCTACCTCCCGCTTCATCCCGGACCACCAAACATGCTCCCTCAGATCTCGGTACATCTTGTTGGCACCAGGGTATATAGAGTACTGAGATCTTTGGGCCTCCTGCAAAACCTGCTCTTTGAGATCTTCGCTGGGCACACATAACCGGGAACCGTGCCTCAAGGCACCATCCTCTGCAAAAGAAAACTCGCCATCCAGCAATCATGCTCGAACCTGCTCTCGGAAACACCGCAGAGCAACGTCCTCAAACTGTGTCGACTTGATCCTCTCCACCAAGTCTGACTGTATCTGTATGCCCCACATCTGTATCTACACTCCGGGCACGATTACCTCAATCCCAAGGCTCTCCAAGTTAACAAACAAGTGACGATCCATGGTCAAACACATGGCTGTCGGATACCTACTCAAGGCATCGACAACCACGTTGGCCTTTCCTGGGTGATACTGAAGTGATATGTCGAAGTCTTTTATCAACTCTAGCCATCTGCGCTGTCTCATGTTCAGCTCCTTCTGAGTGAACGCATACTTTAAGCTCTTGTGATCTGTAAAAATCTCTACCCTCTCCCCATACAGATAATGCTTTCACAACTTCAGAACAAATATTACTGCTGCAAGCTCCAGGTCGTGGGTAGGGTAGTTCTTCTCATGGGGACGTAATTGCCTGGAAGCTTAGGCAATCACCTTCCCATGCTGCTGTAAGACACAACCCAGCCCCTTTCCTGAAGCGTCACTATAAATAGTGAATCCCCCTGATCCTGAAGGTAATGTCAGAATCAGAGCTGTCGTAAGCCACTTCTTCAACTCATCAAAAGCTGCCTGACACTCCTCTGACCAAACAAACTCAGCATTCTTCCAGGTCAACCGAGTCAACGGCTCTGCAACCCGAGAGAAATCCTGCACAAATCTCCTATAATATCATGTCAGCCCCAGGAAACTCCTGATCTCTGCCACAGAAGTCGGCGCTGCCCATGCCTCAACTGCTACGATCTTCTTGGGGTCAACTGAGATACCATCTCCAGTCACCACATGCCCCAAAAAGTCTACCCGGTCTAAGAAGAACTCACACTTGGAGAGCTTCCCATAAAGCTGCTCCTTCCTGAGAGTCCCCAGTACTATCCTCAGATGCTCCTCGTGCTCCTCCTCAGTCTTGGAATATACCAAGTTGTCGTCAATGAACACCACCACAAACTGATCCAGGTACTGGTGGAATACCTTGTTTATTAGGTTCATAAACACTGCTGGTGCATTGGTTAGCCCAAACGGCATAACCAAAAACTCAAACTGCCCGTACCGCGTCCTGAAAGCGGTCTTGGGAATATCCTCCCCTTTCACCTTCACCTGGTGATATCCCAACCTCAGATCAATCTTGGAAAATACCCGAGCTCCGCTCAACTGGTCAAAAAGATCGTCGATCCGCGGCAGTGGGTATCTGTTCTTGATCGTGAGGTTGTTGAGTGCCCTATAGTCAATACACATCCGTACTGAAATATCCTTTTTCGGCACAAATAACACTGGTGCCCTATAGTCAACCCACTAGCTCCACCAACTCACTGTTGTTCACTCGATAGACGTGCTGAGAGTTGAGTTTCGCTCCTGGAACCAAGTCTATCGAGAACTCAGTGTCTCTGTCCGGTGGCAATCCAGGCAACTCCTCTGGAAAAACATCCATATACTCTGCTATCAAGGGGTATGGAATCGCCTGCACCTCAACCGAGACTTTACAGAAAACTCCACTGCTCTGCTCCGCCTGACGTCTGGAGTACTCAAACTCTGGCTCCCCCGGCGCTCTGAAGAGAACTCTACCCCCTCTACAATTATTGCTGGCGTGGTGCCTGTTCAACTAATCCATACCGAGTACTATATCGTAGTTCGGCAATAGCATTACGAGCAGGCTCACCTCCAACTCACGGCCTCCCAAGACAACACTTCGACCCTTATAAACATCACTCACGAGGATAATGCCACCCAAGGTCGTGATCGTGTAAGTCCTAGGCAATGATTCAGCTATGATACCATGTTTAATCGTAAATGATACTGATATGAAGCTATGCGAAGCACCGAAATCAAATAATACAAAAGCTGGACTGGAGTCGAGAAGGATCGAACCTGCGATCAGCTCTCCTATCACCTCTGCATCCCCGGCCGCCATGGCGAAAGCTCGCCCCTGCTGGCCTCCCCTGGCCTGCTGCTGGTTCTGGACGAACCTTTGCTGCTGTGTCGGCAGGACTGGTCCCCTCTGCTGGCCTACTGGAGCCCTGACTGCTGCTCCCTGAGCTGCTCGTCCCATGCGACACTCTCTTATCTGGTGGTCTGCTGAACCACACACTAGGCACTGACCCAGCCTCTTCCGGCACTCATTGAAGACATGCCTAGGCTTCTTGCAGTAAGCACAAGTAATAACCTGTCTCTGGCCCTGCTGGTGCTGCCTCGGCTGCTGCTGCTGGTGAACTGGCCTCTGGTGGATCGACTGCGGCTGGAACTGCCTCGACTGCTGGTACTGAAAATGAGGCCTCTTGGCCTGGCCTCCGCTGCTGCTGCCCCCTACTGGGTCTCGCCCCCTCTTGAGCCTAGGCTCAAGATCATCCTCAGCCAATAAGGCTCCCATCAGAATCTCCTCAAAAGTGGCATCCCTGTTGCCCTTGGTCAAGGACTTGACTTCCTTGACCAGACCCTTTCGAAACCTCTGGACCTTCGCCGTCTCGCTCTAGCCCTCTACGAATCTGCCGAAGCGGTCGAAATCCCTAGAGTACTCCTCCACTGACAGGCTCATCTGAACTAAGCTCTCAAAATACGACTCCAAGGCTCGAAGCGCTAAATCTGGAAAGAACTTCTTCTTGAAGAAGCCCTTCAACTCCTCCTAGGTCTGTCCAGCTACCTCCACCCTGGGGTCCAGCTGATACCAGGTGTGAGCAAAATCTCGCATCCGGCTAGCTGCTGCCTCTATCTGGAGATCTGCCGGTATCCGGGCCAGGCGGAAGATCTCCTCTATATGCTCGATCCACTCATCAGCATATAGAATCCCCTCCGTCCCTAGGAAGTCTTTGGGGCTTATCTTCTAGAACTGCTCTATCCCCAGTATCCTCGGCTGCTGAACCACTGGTCGAGCTACGACTGTCGTAAGGGCCAACTCTATGCCCATGTCCTGTCGGGCCTGCTGTCGGTCCATAAACTGTTGGAAGTAGGAGAACATCTGTGCCTCATCCATGTATCCTGTAGGCGGCGGCTGCTGGAAAAGCTCCTCTGAGATGACTGGGTCCTGCCTCCGAGCTGGTGGAGGCATACCCCCTGCTGCTGCTGCTGGAACCTTAATACGAACAGAGGTGGCAGAAGCTGCAGTCTCCTGTCTCTGCTGAACTGGCTGAGAGGTAGCAGACCCCTCTACAGCATCCTCATGAATGGTACGCTACGACCGCGTCTCCACCATCCTGAAGACAGACCAACAAGAGTATCAATTTTTGAGAAAGAAGCGATATAACAAAGGCGGACAGCTAAAATTCAAATGAATCAGTTGACAATAAGGATTTAGATGGCAATAACAAAGTTTTTCCTAATGTGATTGAGTACCTTGAAAACTAATGTCCTATATCCTACTACAGGCTGTAGTGATACTCTGGCTCGAATACCACTATACTCTTAGTCTAGACCTGCATGGGCCACCACTAAAAATGTGTCACGACCCGCACCCTACAGTAAGGACACAAGACGTGGGTACGTCCAGCCTACGCCGCAGTGTCGGCGGTAGAACGTTGTCCTAGGTCACAACATCTAACAATATAATGCTAACAGTTTATACTCCCCGAATGGGGGTGATATAGCAGAAAGTAAACTCAATCACAACTAAGGAAGAACAAGCACGATATGATATAGAACTCAAAGAAAATATAGATGATCAGAAGAGTCTAAGATAATATCTCAGCAAATATCCAGAATACAAGTCTCAGCTACTGAATATGAAAGAATATATACAATCCAGATCTCAAAGACAGAATAAAGTCTCACTAAAACTAGTCTCAAGACAACATAAGTAAGATAAATCCTAACTAAACTATTCTAGGCAGAAGGGGTAAAGTCATCGGCTAGAGCTGGGTCCTCCTGAGAGTCCAGCTCACAAGTGTCGTCTAGGACTGTCCCGTAGAAGGTATCCACACAGGCCTCCTCCTCGTCCTCTGTAATTGTTTGTCATTGATTATAAAAGAACAGAACAATTATATCGCAGTACTGGACTTTTACTTCACAATACAAACTCGCTTGTACAAAGAAAGCCTAGGGACGAAAATCTAGGTACAGCAATCTAAGTACAATTGTTTAGTTTTTTCTGGGGGGTGACAATAGAGGCTCGGGAAAGCGACGGCCGCTCTGCCTTACTCCTTGGACGATCAGACGTAGCCTTGGCTCCGGTGAAAAAATGCTCTTGGACTTGTGGGGAGACTTTCTTGCGCCTTCGATTGCGATATCTCTGGATGTCTCTGTAGTGCTCTCTCTCTCTCTTTTTGCTCTGCTCTCTCCTCTCTCTCTCTGTCTCTGCCTACCTGCAAGGGAATGGCACTTGCTATTTATAAGAATGGGGTACGCTCATTAGGGTTTGCCAATGATTGCCTCCTTCAAAAGTCGGCGACTAATGATCACTTAATCTAGGCCCTTCATCTTGAATGTAATAAATTTGAGTAATTAATGTGATTATATCAAATCTCTGTGGACAATAAATGTTGATTACCATGAATATTCGTGATTTGTGATAGACTGCCACGTGTCTCATTTGTTTGATTTGATTTGATCTGGGCAATTATGACGATCGCAACAAATCTAATTTTGTTGGGATTTGTTAGCACCCATAATTCCAGAGAAGATAAGACTGCCACGTGTCTCCATTGTCGTGAAGAGCGCCACGTGTCTCAACTGAATCATCCTGACCGAGCCGTATATGAGTGGTCCTGTCAGCCGTATGTGGATTGGCAGCCGCATGAAAAGGGGCGGTCGCATGGGGATGGACAGCCGCATGGGGATGGGCAGCCGCATGGAGATGGGTAGCCGCATAAGGATGAGCAGCCGTATGAGGATGGACAGTCGCATGAGGATGGGCAGCCGCATGATATGGGCGGCCGCATAAATACAGCAGTCGCATGGAGTAGCCTCGGGACTTGTTGGATTTTGCCAGCTGTAAGAAGATTTTCTCCTTTTTCCCTAGGATCATGCCATTGTGTCAGAGTCATTATTACGTCCTTTTGTTAGAGCTGTCATAGTTGTCAGTCGTCAGGGTATTAAATGCAGCCGAATGTAGAGAAGAACTGTTGTAGGCCACGTGGCTGTTATTTCTGAGCCGTATGGAACAATCCGAGCCGCAAGGACTTGTGAGCCGCATGGGGATCCTGAGACGCATGGGCGTCTGAGCCGCATGGGGATCCTGAGCCGCATGGGGATCCTTCTGTTGGAGCCGCATGGGGATCCTTCTGTTGGAGCCGCATAGATCTTTCTTTATTTTTTTTCATGCTTCTACAAGACCCCCTTCAAAGTTTTCAATTTGCAAAATTGAAATACGTTGAATAAGAAGCATGGCCATGTAACAATTCTTCGGACCGCATAGGATGTTCTGACCACATGGATGTCTCAGCCGCATGGCGTCATCAGCCGCATGTCCATCTGAGCCGCATGGGTTCCTCAGCCGTATGGCCATCGGAGCCGTATGGGTTCCTTGCCACGTCTTTATGCCATGTGTGCAAATCTCTGCATTTATTGCCTTTGATTTGCTGTCAGATTTAAGGCCACTTTTTGGGACAGGATCCCAAGAGTTTAGCCTTAAATAATCAGATCGCCTTGATAACCGAAGGGTCGGTTATACTGCACGTGGATCGATGCGTCGGTCTATGGGGTTCTGCCTATAAATAGCAGAGTGTTTGGAAAGAAGACTTTCTTTACATTCTGCTCTTGCCCTAGCTCTCTTGTTCTCGTCTTCCTTCTCTGATCATCAGTAATGGCTCCCAAGAAGACTGTTGCGGTGAAGGGTAAGAAGGCAGCGTCTTCGTCGGCGGCAAAGGGTAAGAAAGCTGCTTCTGCGGCGACGAATGTGGCAGCTCCTCTGCCAGCTGACGTGCCCGTAGTTTACCCCGACATCCATCCTGCCATCACTGGTAAGGACTTTTGCGTGAGTTTGGAACCCTAACTGTCATGGCTACGTCGCATGTTTTATGTGCGAGCCTTTATCTTTATGTGTGCCGCATGCACGTCTCGAGTCGCATGAGGTATATCCCATATCCGAGCTGCATGAGAATTGTTGTTGTGGCCGTATAAGCACTTCGCTAACGGGGCCGCATAAGCTCAGTATAAGCTCGTTTAATCTGGACCGCATAAGCTTATTTGAACTGGACCGCATAAGCATATACGAACTGGACCGCATGAGCTTATCTGCATTGAGCCGCATAAGCGCGGACAGTATGGGCTCGCATGAACTTGCTTTGTCGTATGAGCTTCCACTAATCGGAGCCGCATAAACGTTTTCTGAATTGGGCAGCATGAGGCTCCATTAAATCCGAGCCGCATAGGCTCGAGAGCACCAGTCAGTTCTTCTTGGCCATCTGTTTAACTTATTTCTTTTGTCCTCTTCTCAGTAAATTTACCCGTTAATGCTGCTGGAGAACCCCTGGTGGGTCAGGCCTAATTTGCCGTAGGAGTCCGGCTTGACCAACTAGTTCGACAGGTAGTAGAACAACTGCCCCAGGATGAGCCTGAGGAGAGGATGACTCTCATCAAGAACCATCCCTTTCGCTTTCTCTGTGCCATGCTGAACTCAGGGCGATTGGAAGGAAAGTTCCTGAAGTCGGCTTTCTTCTTCGGGGATGCCCTGACTGTGAAGAACTCTCGGGTATTGGATGTATCCGAGAATTGGAATTATATTTCCACTGGGAGGGCGATCCACATCTCCCAGATGGAGCATCATTTCCCATTGGTGTGGTTCAATATGTTGTCGGTGGACAGGAGGATGCAAGAATCCTTGACCCCGAGCCGGTCGAGAATGATTGTGGGTAACATACACTATAATAAGCATGTTGGATCAGCGTACGCGGGCAGGGAACCGGTCAGCCGCTCCGTGATGGGGCTTGCCCCGGGTACTTTCTTAAATGCCTAAGGTCCCAATTTCTCATTCTCTCAAGCCGACATTTTCCTGAATCAACTTGCTCGGAAAGGGTCTTATCTCATTGGCCGGCCCTCGCTTTTGAACTGGATACGCCCCATCCCTTCGTGGCCAATTTGACCGGGTGGATTTTGCGAGAATATGGGACTTTCCTGCGTGAGGTTGGTCTCTACCACGCCATTCGGGGTACATGTCACGGGTTGCCCATCAATGAGGAGTTGTTCATGGCTCACTTGGAGATGTATAACCAGCGGACGGGGACCTTCTTCGTGCCAGTAGGGGAGATTGGTCTCGCTCTTCATGAGATGCACGCCGTTTCTAGGCTGCCTTGGGGCAATGAAGTGTTTGAAGTATATACTCCAACGAACGAGGAGTTCGAAGATTTGGAGCAACGACATCCGGGTTTCATTGCTGTCTATCAGGAGTTACTGTGTCATCACAGTTACTGTCAGCAGACGACCAAGAAGGATAGTAACTCGAAAGGGAACCTTCCGCATACTAGGTCTTAGCTCTTCCACCTTTTTCAGCAAAGCGCCTCAGGCCGGGTTACTCCTCGGAATCCTCTGACCCGAGAGCAAGTACAGGATCTGGCGTTAACTGCCAAAAAATCGAAGGCCTTTAGTGACACATTTGGGAGTCAAACTGATTCCTTTGATTATTTTTATCAGGATACCCAGCCCTGTCGGAGAAGGCCATCATGGCAGGGTTCTTGATGGTATGGCTATGAAATTACGTGGTCTCCGGAGGAGCTAGTTCTATTGAGAAAATCAGCCGTAATTTTATCCTTCCTGCCGTGAAGCTGGCCTTCGAGGTCAGACTGGCTCTCCTTCCGGCTATGGTGTGCAGTATACACCATGGCCTCCGTACTTTTTTATCCAAGGTTATTGCACGTAACATAGCAATAAATTTTGAGCGGATCGAATTGCCTTATCACTATCTGATGGGGTGGCTACTAATGCACTGCCGGTCTTTGATGAGACCTGGCCCAGAAGATGGTGTAACTGTTGACGATGCTTTTATCTTCTAGTACCGCCGGATGCCCTGGGAGTACAACACTATGCCCGCCTGTCGGAGGGCGCTGGCGAGGGTGGATGGATATAATTTCTTCGTGTCTGTTCTCCATTTTTTTGCTGAGGAGATGATGAGTATACATGTTGATGGTACTGAGCCTCCTCTCCTCTTACCTGGGAAAATGCTTCTTTGGTTGCGTAACATCCGTCCCTCGTACTTAGTATATCGCAACCGTAATACCGTCTACCTGGAACCTTACTTGCCCAGCCGATTCTTCCGCCAGTTTGGGTACAGGCAGTTGTTCCTAGAGAGTCCCAACTCTTGCCTGGGCTTTGAAGGCAGTGTTTTTGATGGCTTCAGAGCCTGGTTTTATTATAATATTTCTTATACACGTGCTAGTTTCTCGGTCCCTGACGCTGAGACGCAAGGGAAGATTTTGTATTTAGCGGCTCTCTACCACGTCACTGCGAGCAAGTTTCCGGTTAATTTTGACCCGCATACCAGTTTTATCGTTGGTACCGGCTTGGCAGAGAAGCCCCAAGGGTCGATGAAGAGGAAGCAGAGGGCGAACACAGTTCCCTTGTCGGACTCGGAGTCCACCACTGCGGATGAAGAAGATGGCGAACAGGGTGCCGATGATTCTCTCCCTCCTCCAAACGAGGTGGCGGCGGAACAACCGCCCATTGCGTTCGATGAAATGGTGGAGGATCAACCGCCCGATGTGCCTAGTCCTTCGCGTAAGCGGAGCCGGAGTGAGTCTGCTGATATCGACATGACTTATTCCATAAAATGGGCTGCTGTCAAATCCCGTTGGCTACCTATCAAGGCTGTGGATGCAGTTTCTGAGGTGACTCAAATCACAACTGTATTCTCCTTCTTTTTCCTGCACTATGGCCTAATCATTTTCTTTTGCTTTTGTAGGCGTCAGGGGAGTCAGTTTTTCGAGAACCGGCTGCTGAGGTCGATCCGGCCCTGACCGCTTTGGTCAGTAACATGTGTACCGCTATCCTTTCTGCTGGGGCTCCTCCGGAGGCGGCCGAAGGATCTCATGTTGCTGAGGTCTCGACCCCAGATGACGGGGGCTCCGATGAAACTATCCCCGAAACTGGCGAATTTCATCAAGGTGACGCTAATCGAGCCGTATCCCCTACCGGGATGGCTGGAGCAGAAGAGCCAGCTGAATTTGGCCTGGGGTCACAGGTGAGGGGGCTAGGGTGGTTGTGAACGAGCCTCAGCCTTCACAACCCTCCCCTGGTAAGATAAGCCATATTTTAACTAATGAGGAGGCCTATTCGCTCTATCATCACATCCTTCGGGTTAGACTGATTGATGGTTGCTTTGGGCATACAGGTCCTGTCCTTTCAATACCGATGATGGACATTGATATGGTAGGCTCTACTAGAGGGAATCTGGTGGAGGGGGATGTGCCCCCTCCTCTTCCGGCTCATCTTGAGGGGCCTCCTGCCTAATCGAGTTCAGGAGTTCATATGGCAGCACAGCCCGAACAAGAGGCAATGGTCTCTGTATCTTCCTCTGCTCGTATTACTTTGGGGGTTGACCTCTCAGCCTTACCGAGTATCCATATTATTCGGGCCGCGGAGGAGGAATAGGCCGCTATTCAAGCGTCCTTTCGCTCAGAATTTATTTCCCTTGTGGCAGGGGCGGCAAGTTTTGTTGCATCTTCTTCGATACTGCCAGCCACACTTCCTTTGACACCGTCCTCTACAGAAGTTCTGGATGATGTGTCGCAGGATGTGGTTGATAGTTTATATCGCCATTTGAAGAGGGGAGTAGACGCTGCTGTGGAGCGGGGGACTCCTTTCGCCTTGGCCCGCCAATGCATCCAAGGCCAAGTTAACATTCTCAAAACCCTTCCTGGCGGGGAAGGGATAGCTGTACTCCTGGAGCCTAAACTATTGGAGGCTGATCAGCTGGTGGCCCAGTTTCAAGTGCTGCGACAAGCTGATTTGTCTGCAGTAATTGATCAGAAGAGGGAGTTCCTTACCGCCGCCCTGGAGAAGATAAGGCTCGCGCGAGATACATCTAAGACGGCTATAACAAAGGACCTTGTCGACCTGTCTCTCATGTACGATCAACTGAGCCACCGGAGCGAGGTTTGCAGGGCTCGGGAGGCGGCCGCCTCCCAGGGGGTAATCGCTACCAGGGAGCAGATTCTCGAACTTTAGAAGAAGTTGGTCTTCTTGGAGTCAGAGCTTGAAGCTTCTCGTGCAGACAAGGAGCTGATTATTCAGGATGCCGAATGGATTTCCAAGGCTTCTGTCAATCTGGAACGCGCTTTGAAGAAATTTGAGGAGGGCTGGCGGGCTCACGCATCTCTGGAAGATGCAGCGCTGCTAACTCAGGAGGCCGAGCGTCGGGCCAAACAACGATTTGAGCGGTCAACTCCCTTGTTGAGGGACCGTCTCAAGATATTATGTATCGTCGAACAATAGTCAGCTTTTTTCCTTCTTTTTGTTTTTGTTGCTTTCCTTTCTTGAATGGGACATAGTCCCCAGAACCTGTAGTACCTTTTGCCTTTCCAATAAAAGAGTATAATTTATTCTACCCTTTCATTGTACTGTTTGTTATGTTTGTAGTGTTGTGGTTTTTGCCCCACTGGAGGACTGTTTGTGGACTTGCTACCCCTGGCATTCCTTGGTTTCGGGTATGGATAGCAAGTTGATGGGGAAACTCGGAACATTCCATAGCGAGTTGGCCATGGAAGTTCCCGGTATCGGAAGAAAGAATGCCATGGAGCAGCTGGGCTCCCGGGGCATGATGAGAGTTGAAGGGCATGTACTAGGAAACTTAGTACAGCATTTGTGGTCAACAGAGGACATTTGTGGGCCTATTATCCTTGGCGTACCCTGGGTTTTTTTTTTGGTACGGATAATAAGTCGAGAGAGAACCAACATACTTACTCAGAGGTAATGAGGACATGGTAAATATGAGGTTTTCTTCAATGGAGCCTTCCCACTCAGAGGAAAGGAGGACATGTCAGGAGGGGGCTCCATGAAGGGAATATAGAACAACTCAGAGGTAATGAGGACATAGAAGTTCTGTGTAAGGGGGCGGTTTGTTTTTTGTGCAAGTGAAGACAACTCAGAGGTAACATCGACTTTGTTGTTTTGGAGAATTTGTGGATCGGTTACCCTTTTTTTGCACTGAGAGTGCGGGTACTAGATCATATGGAGGAAGCTCCTTTTAGGAAGAAAGTTCAGAGGTACAATCATACATGACTTACTGCCTAAAAGATGCGATATAGATTTATCTGTAGTGGCCAGGATGTAAGTTCAGCGGTACCTGCGGGTACATAACTCGACAATCTGGGAGATTTAGAATTGGCATGTGAGTTCAGTGGTACGAGAGGGTATATGACTCATCATTCTGGAAGATTGGAAGTCGGGATGCGAGTTCAGCGGTACCAGCGGATATGTAACTCAACATTGTGAAAGATTTGTAGTTGGAATGTGAGTTCAGCGGTACCAGTGGGTACGTAACTCATCACCTTAGCGGATGTCATTTTAGACATAGTACTTCTTTAGGAACTTGCCGTTGATGGGCAACATGAGCAAGTCTCCATTTTATTTTGCGGGGCGGTAAGCTCTATTGGAGAATACAGCGTCGATGATGAACGGGCCTTCCCACTTTAGCTGGAACTTGTCGGCGGTTTTGTGAGTCATAACCATCGATCTCCGAACTGCCAGAACGAGGTCGCCCACTTGGAATGTTCTGATTTTAACTTTCTTGTTGAAGGCTTCGGAGATACGGGCTTGGTACAGCTCGATTCGTTGTTGAGCTAACAGACGCTTTTTATCTAGGGCCTCCAACTCTTGTAGTCGGCGATGGTGATTATCATCTGTCGTGAGTCGATAGGTGAGAGCGACGCGGAGTGAAGGGATTTGAGTCTCCAGTGGGATTACTGCCTCACTCCCGTATACCAGAGAAAATGGTGTATTCCCGATGGCAGACCGTACTGTAGTCCGGTACGCCCATAAGCATTCACCGAGCTTTTCATTCCAGTCGCATTTGTTTGATGACACGAATTTCTTGAGAATCTTGATGATTGTCTTGTTGAATGCTTCAGCCAGACCATTAGCCGCGGGATTGTATGGTGTTGAAGCAATATTCTAGATGCGGTACTTGTTGCAAAATCGATAGAAGGCGTGGCTTGCGAACTGTGGACCATTGTCGTGGATGATCCTTCGGGGCAGTCCAAAGCGACAGATGACGTGATGCTTGAGGAAGCTGATCACATTTGAAGTCTTTACTTCAGCCAGCGGAATAGCCTCCGCCCATTTGGAGAGGTAATCTGTGATTGCGAGTATGAAGCGATGTCCTCGAGACGAAGGCAGAGTGATTGGACCAATGATGTCCATTCCCTATGCTTCGAATGGCCAGGACGCCACTGTCGGGTGTAGAAACTCGGAGGGCTGGTAGATGAAATCTGCGTGGACTTGACAGGCTTTGCATTTTCGTGCATAGTCTATCGCATCCGCAACCATCATAGGCTAGTAGTAGCCCATTCGGCGAAGGCGATCTTGTAGTTTCGGGCCAGGCTGATGGGCTCCGCAGATGCCGTCGTGAGCTTTACGTACGGCTTCTTGGGCTTCTGTATTTGATAGACACCGAAGTAGTACTCCATCGTATGATCGTCGATACAACATTTTTGTTTCTGTATCGTAAAAGAATCTGAGGGAACGCCTTCTGATGGAAGTGGCCTCTTTCAGATTCTCTAGCAGGATGTTGTAGACGACAAAGTCGATGAGTGGCTGTCTCCAGTCTGGTGCTTCGTCGACTGTCAAAGCGGAGTGACTCTCCACACACTGAATATTATTCCCGGGACAAACCAACTCACGGCCTACAATGTCAACCAGGTGATGAGCATGATTCGGTACTGCTAAGGAAACGGCAAGACCTGCTAGGGCATCGGTTTCAATGTTTTGGAGCCTAGGAACGTGCTCTATGAAGAACCCCTCCAGGGATGAGATGATGTTGATTGATATTTGGTGGTAGGGGATCATGTCCTCATGGCGAACCTCGTATGAACCTCGAATCTGATTGACGATTAACTGTAAATTGCCGTATGCTTCAAGGCGCTCTACCCCCAGCTCTTTTGCCAGTCGGAGGACAATGACTAAGGCGTTGTACTTGGCCACATTGTTTGAACAGGGTTCTGTGAGGGAGTAAGCCCGATTGATCACTAACCCGGAGGGAGAAATCAGCACTACTCCGACTCCAGCGACGATGTTGCCCTTGGGCCCAGTTCTTGAAGCGCCGTCGAAGAACATTCGCCATATGGTATCATGGGAGGCCGTATTTGCATTAGCAACCTCGTCTGGAATCTATTCATCTATTTTGGTTGACTCTGAACCCGGATGAGCTGCTAAAAAGTTTGCTAGAGCTTGACCTTTAACAGCCTTCTGTGGGACGAAGATCATGTGGTAGGAGGACTATAATATCGCCCAGGTGGCGAGGCGAGAGCTGAGTGCACCCGACTTGGTCATGAGAACCCTGAGGGGATTAACTCTTGATATGAAATGAATGGTCTGTCCCGTGACGTAGTGTCGCGTCTTCTGAATGGCGAAAACCAGAGCAAGGCATTCCTTCTCCACGACGGTATATCGGTCCTCCGGCCCCATCATCATTCGGCTGAGGTAATATATAGCCTGCTTATGGCCTGCATCGTTCTTTTGTGCTAGCAGAGCGCCGAAAGAATGCTCCATCGCTCGTACATAGAGCAAGAATGGTCTTCCAGGAATCGGGGCTACCAGTACTGGAGGGCTCGTCAGATATTCTTTGATGTTGTCGAAGGCGCGCTGGCATTCTTCATCCCATACGAATGAAACACCTTTCTTCATGAGGTGGGCGAATGGCTGACATCGTCCGGAGAGGTTAGAGATAAACCTCCTGATGTAGACTAGCCTTCCTTGAAGGCCTCGGAGTTCACGGAGATTTCTCGGGGGACCCACCTCCATGATCGCCTTCGTCTTCTTAGGGTCCACATGGATACCCTATGAGGTAATGATGAAACCCAAGAACTTTTCGCTGGATATGCCTAAGAAGGATTTTGTGGGATTCATTTTCAAATTATGTGCTCGCATCAGGTCGAACACTGTCCTCAGATCATGCAGATGATCTTCCTTAGAGCGGCTTTTGACGGCGATGTCGTCG
Organism: Iris pallida; assembly: GCA_029216955.1. Classification (NCBI taxonomy): domain Eukaryota; kingdom Viridiplantae; phylum Streptophyta; class Magnoliopsida; order Asparagales; family Iridaceae; genus Iris; species Iris pallida. The sequence continues at coordinate 12,549,697 of JANAVB010011800.1, forward strand.
ACGTAGCATTCCACTGTCTTGCGTAAGTGGTCTCTAAAGATGATGCTCATTGCTCTTTGATAGGTGGCGCCAGTATTTTTTAGACCGAAAGGCATAACTGTGTAGCAGTATGTGCCAATTGGTGTTTCGAATGATGTATACTTTTCGTCGTCGGAGAACATCTTGATTTGGTTATACCCCGAGAAACCATCCATGAATGACATACGCTCAAAATCGCAGGTGTTTTCGATTATGATGTCCGTGATAGGGGGAGGGAACTCATCCTTAGGACACGCCTCATTCAGATTGCGAAAGTCGATACAGATTCGAATTTTTCTACTCTTCTTGAGGACTGGTACTATGTTAGCGACCTAGTCAGGATGTTGTTCCTCGCGGATGAAGCCGCTGGCTATTAGTTTGTTTACCTCGGCTTCAATGGCGTTCATGATGTCAGGACGGAACCGACGTTGTTGTTGCTTGACCGGTTTTGCGTCTGGACGGATGTTGAGCTTGTGAAGTGCAATCTCGGGGTTCAGTCCTGGCATATCTTCGTAGCTCCAGGCGAACACGTCGATGTATTCTCTGACGAGTTGTAGTAGTGATTTTCGCTCTTCGTCGATCAGATTCTTGCTGACAAAGATAGACTTTGGAGAGGATTCATCACCGAGGTTGACTTGTACAACCTCATCCTCGGTAGGAGGCTCTCTTTGCTCGAACCGCTTCTTCCACTGCACATCTAGTTGTTGTGCCTACGGTTCTAACTCCAGAAGTTCAGGAATGTCTTCATCTTCTTCGTAGGCGTCGACAAATGCCATATTGACGGACCATACTTGCCTGAGCATGTCCCCAATGCTGGTGTCTGAATCGGAAGTGGGTGATCCGATTGAGTGTGAATGCTGGTCGCATTCTTCGTCTCAGCTTTCAGGTGTCGTCGCAGGTGTGACATAACCTAGCCCACGTCTATTTTTGTAGTAATCTCGTGATTTCCCAGCCGGGACTGGTAGTCGCCGCCCAGTGCCGAAGTTCAAACCCGGTGTAGTTTCCAGATCATATCCTTGTTTTTGCATAAGGGACTTGGATTGAAAACTATACAGATAAAGGGGCAATCTCCCAGTGTCAGGTTCGAGCTCAAATTCTTCTGTCCTGAAGGGCTGTGGACCATTCTTTTGGCTGAAAATGATCGGGTGATCCCCTCCCTCTATTATGCGGTAGGCGTCTTCCACTGGAGTAAGTTGGTTGGCGGTGTAGACATTTGTCACTTGTGTGTGCAGGTGAGTGCCTATACCGTGTTCCATAGCATACATTGTACAAAGCTTATTAAGCTCGATGTAGTTCAAAGATAGCCCTTTATTGATGAAGTAAGGTATCTTTTCTAATGGGATTACATCATCTGCGGATGGAACATCAGTGTGAGCAGCCACATACTTGTCCAGTTCTGGTTCTTCTTCGGCCATCCCCTGTATAAATGAAGACTGAGAGGATGACTTGGGCAACTTGATTATCAGGGGTTCTGCTAGTAGAGCAGAACGTGGAGTTGTTGGCGCACTAGCCACCCCCAGTTTGGTGCTCGGTGCTGGGCGGGGAGTTGTTGGCCGGCTAACAGTCCCTGGCTTAGTGCTCGGTTGCCGATTCATTCTGGGAAGACGAATTGTCATCGGCTTGACAGAGGGATTGGGCTCTCCTTTTTGTTGCTGGCTAACTTTTGGCAGCCTGATTGTCAGTGGCTCTGTCGTGGGTCGTGGCGCTTGGCCAGACCTTGGCAGTCGGATTATCAATTGTTCCTCTTGTGCAGAGAGGCTAATTGCGTCCTTACGCAGAGTGGCTGTAAGAGGCGCACTTATGCCAGGCTTGCGGACTTGGAGGTGGATCGTCAGAGGTTCTTCTGAACCAGTTGTTGTCTCAGTTTGAGCTTGTATATCTCCTTCGACAAGGTGCTTCTTTGACTTCTCGTACAAGCAGGAGTCTGAATAATAAGACTCGACCCCTTTAAAGGGATCGATGTCGGGAAATTCTGTCCTCACGAAGCCGTACTTGTCGACGTACTTGAAGCATTGGTGCAGTGTGGAAGGCACGATCATGTAATCGTATATCCAATGACGCCCTAGAAGGTCGATTTGATACTTCAGGTAAATCTTCCCGATCGGGTAGCTCCTGCCCGAATTGAAACTGCTAATGGTGGTGCTTGTCGGCATCAGGCGATGCATTGGGATGCGCAGATAATGTAGTAGGCTCTTCGGGATGATGCTTATGGAGGACCCGGGGTCAATATGCATCTGATCGACCTTGATATCGCCAATGTACCCAGTATAATACAGAGGGCGATTATGCAGGTTGGTCTTAATAAGCATATCCTGCGGAGTGAAGATAATGTTTGGCATTGACCCTGTGCAAGCGCTGTTCTGTAGTTCTGTCGGCGAGTCTTCCCCGGTAAGATTAGATTGAGCCAGATATGTGTCGGCATTCTGGAGTGCTTCGTTCAGTGCAACGCTGACATCTTTGGAGATTCTCAAGAGCTCATATAGCGATAATTTGGCCGGCGTGTTGGCCAATTGGGCCAAGATATCGAAGTTGTAGGGCTTCTCCAGCCCATGAGGCGTCTCCCTTCGGAGCGGTTTGTCGAAGTGAGTCTCCTTCGGCCTAGGCTTGTCGGTGGTCGAAGGCTGCAACGGTCCTGGAGCATCAGCAGCTATCGTTTGAGGGTCTTCAGCCGAGTTACCTGGTAGAGGTTGGATTTGTGCGCCGGAGCGGGTAACAACGGCAGTAGCTTCTTCCACCTCTGTCGAGGTCGTGCGGCATGATTTGACTTTCCCATTCTTCTTATTGCTGGTGGCGGGAGATGTAGACTGAGTCACCTCAGGTATTAGGTCCGGATGGACCCACATGATCTCCCCCCGTGATGTGGTAAGGGATACTAGACCCGCAGCTTGGTTTCGGGGAGGTGGAAGGTTAGAGACCTCCATCTTTACTCTGGGGATGGGCACTACTCCATCTTGAGTCTTTGTCGGAGGGAAGTTGCCAAATTGTACTGACACCATGTTGGCTGCCACGGTCACCTCTTCGAAATCAATGGCGAGGGCATTAGAATCGATGAGATGTTGGATGTACCGCTTCAGCTGATAGCAATCTTGTGTAGCATGGTGAACATAGCGATGGTAATGGCAGTACTTGGGACTTTCCATATCTGCAGGACGAGGCTCATGCCTTGGAGGAGGGAGCTGAATTCGTCCTCCTTGGATGAGCATGTCTAGGATGGGTTTAACATGGCCGTCCTCGAAGGAATAGGTCATCTGAGGCCACTGCTTTTCTGCCGGCTTTGATTTCGGCTTTGGGGCTGTATCGGCCACCATAGCCTGCTTGCCCTTGTTATCTCGGTTGCTGGAGGAATTACCACCGTTGTTGTTGTTGATGTTAGGGCGTTTGCCCTTGTCTTCTCCTTCCGAGATGTGCAATCCCAGTTGGCGGGCTTTCTTCACCTTGTCTTCTGCACTAGTGGCACTGATGATGAACGTCTTCCAATCCCTGAATTAACTTTCGCCCATCCAGAGGCTGATTGTGGGAAGCAGTCCCTTTTGGAAAATTTCAATCAAGAAGGAATCAGGGTTGCCGGAAGGCAGCTTCATCGCGGTTTGGCAAAACCGCTCGATATAATTTTTTGTTAGCTCTTTTTCTCCCTGAACAACGTCCATGAGAGTGGACATTGTCACGCCTTGTCCTACTTCATAGAATCGCTCTAGGAACATGCGTTTGAAGCCGGTGAAGGAGTGGATGTAATTGTCCGGCAAGTTGCGGTACCAGTCGAAGGCAACCCCTTCCAAGGCTCCGATGAACAACCGCGTGAGGATGGCGTCATCATGGGGCAAATGGTCGGTTGTGACTTCGAAGTAGGTGTTATACCTGTTTGCAGATGTCTTTCCGTCATATGGATTAATGTGGAATGGTTTATATTTTGGTGGGAAGGGAACATCTCTCCACGCGGCAGGATACGGTTGTCGTACCCTGAGGTCCTGGCAATTTTCTCGAGCTTAAAATATGGCTCGGAGCTCCTGGACCTCTCTTCTCGCTTCTCTGGCCTCGTCTGCAGTGGTGGGGGCCGATATTTCAGGAGGATTATCGCCCGGGTTTGGTGCAGCTGAGTTCGAGTCCGCATTGACTGCGGGACCCGAGCTCGTTTGGCCAGGCGTCCTTCCTTGCAGAGTGGGAATGGCCGCCTTGATCTCGTCCACAGACTTGACCAAAGCATGCAGTATGGCCACCATAGTATCGATGCGTTGGCGATCACTGGGACCCTTTTGGTTGCTGTCCGTCATGAATACCGTCCTTATATGATGAGAGGTGGAAGGGACGGTAGAGGACGTGCCCTCTGAGTCGTACCTTCGTACGGAGAAGTCGTCAGGGTATGTGGGAATGTTCTCTTCTGGTTCGGACTCAGACAGAGTACCCCCAGCTTCAGAGCTTGCCTCGTCTTGAGAGTTGTGGACGTCCTCGGGGACGTCGAGGTTTGCTGCATCTGGATTATCCTCTTGGAACACCGGATTGTCGTGGATATTTGGAGGAGTGCTACCCCCGGCTCCAATGTCTCCGAGTATGGATGACGAATTCCCAAGTGTGGAAGATTTCGTCTTTGAGCGGGTCCCTTGGTAAACTCCTCCTGTAACGGTGGTAGACAACCGTTTGGAAGAAAATTTCTTAGTTATGCCGGTTGAAATTTTTGGGCTGGAGGCATTTGGTTTTTTCCCTCTCCCGCTGCTGGGAATCTTCAAAGCAGAATTGCAGGAGGCGACGAGGAGCGCCTCATCTTCTGAGCTTGGGCATCGCAACCATCGAAGACTGGCCGTTGGTCTGCTTGTACTACCGCTTTGTTACAGCAGCAGTTGACAATGACTTGGGTGCAGTGATGTCCGTGGGAGGATTCTTCGCACACCGAGGCCTCTTCTCTTTCCTTGCGTTTATGGAGGATGACCTCACGCAAGTCAGATGGGTCGGGAACGACCATGTTTGCTCCCTGGGGTTTTGGGGACTTTTGGGAACCACTCTGTCCATTTGCCGCTGGGGGCTGGACTCGAGTGGTTCTGTACAACTTTCCATCAGAGGCCCGCATAACAGTATGTCGAGCGCTCGGATGATCAGAGGTCAGGACAGCGGACTGAGCTTGCCAAGCTCGTGCTGCCTTGGACTTCTTCACTCTAGTGCGTGAGGGCACATAGTAGGAAGAGTCTAAGTGGTGCTGCAGAGAGAGATCAGTACCATAGGTGAGGCGATCGACGACTGAGCCTGAGCCGCATGGAGCAGACTGCATGCGGCTGGAATCAACAGTCTTCATGCGGCTGGCATGGGCTTGCTTCATGCGGCTGGAAGTCTCGACCGCATGAGTTTTCTTTATGCGGCTAGAGCTCTTGGCCGCATAGCTATTCTGCATCTGGCTGGCTGTTTCGGCCGCATGGACATCATGTATGCGGCTAGCAATCTTGGCCGCATGAATATTCAGCCTGCAGCTAGTGCCTTTGTTCGGCTTCTTCCTGGAGCACATAGAATCACCCTTTGCTCCTGCAAGTCCAGCATCGTAGTGCTTTCCTCTGCCGGACTTGGGGACAGCAAAGTCCTCTATGGCTTGAAGTGGGGCCGCATGAGAGTTGCCTTCGTCGTCTTGGGCAGCAGAGAGTACTCCGTCCAGAGCTTGGGAAGGAGCGAATGACTTGGGTCTCCACTCCTTGCGGGCCTTCTTCATGCGGGCTCGCCGTTGGACCGGGCCAGCGCTCCCGTCGGAGAGCATTTCTTCAAACGCCTGTTGGTCGAACCGGGCGACCAGCATTTGTTGAGTGGAGCCAAGTTTGGCTGCGTCTGATTGCATCACCTACTCCTCAGCCGTGGAGAAGTTAGTCCCCAGCAGAGTCGTCATCGTGTTTGCCATTGATTATAAAAGAACAGAACAATTATATCGGAGGACTGGACTTTTACTTCACAATACAAACTCGCTTGTACAATGAAAGCCTAGGGACGAAAACCTAGGTACAGCAATCTAAGTACAATTGTTTAGTTTTTTTCAGGAGGGTGACGATAGAGGCTTGGGAAAGCGACGGCCGCTCTGCCTTACTCCTTGGACGATCAGACGTACCCTTGGCTCCGGTGAAGAAATGCTCTTGGACTTGTGGGGAGACTTTCTTGCGCCTTCGGTTGCGATATCTCTGGATGTCTCTGTAGTGCTCTCTGTCTTTGCTCCGCTCTCTCCTCTCTCTGTCTGTCTCTGCCTACATGCAAGGGAATGGCACCTTGTTATTTATAAGAATGGGGTGCGCTCATTAGGGTTTGCCAATGATTGCCTCCTTCAGAAGTCGGCGGCTAAGGATCACTTAATCTGGGCCCTTCATCTTGAATGTAATAAATTTGAGTAATTAATGTGATTGCATCAAATCTCTGTGGGCAATAAATGTTGATTGCCATGAATATTCGTGATTTGTGATAGCCTGTCACGTGTCCCATTTGCTTGATTTGATTTGATCTGGGCAATTATGACGATCGCAACAAATCTAATTTTGTTGGGATTTATTAGCACCCATAATTCCAGGAAAGATAAGACTGCCACGTGTCTCCATTGTCGTGAAGAGCGCCACGTGTCTCAACTGAATCATCCTGATCGAGCCGCATATGAGTGGTCCTCTCAGCCGTATGAGGATTAGCAGCCGCATGAAAAGGGGCGGTCGCATGGGGATGGACAGCCGCATGGGGATGGACAGACGCATGGAGATGGGTAGCTATATGAGGATGAGCAGCCGTATGAGGATGGACAGCCGCATGAGGATGGGCAGCCCCATGACATGGGCTGCCGTATAAATGCAGCAGCCGCATGACATGGGCGGCCGCATAAATGCAGCAGCCGCATGGAGTGGCCTCGGGACTTGTTGGATTTCGCCAGCTGTAAGAAGATTTTCTCCTTTTTTCCTAGGATCACGCCATTACGTCAGAGTCATTATTACGTCCTTTTGTCAGAGCTGTCATAGCTGTTAGCCGTTAGGGTATTAAATGCAGCCGAATGTAGAGAAGAACTGTTGAAGGCCACGTGGCTGTTATTTCTGAGCCGCATGGAACTATCCGAGCCGCATGGACATCCGAGCCGCATGGGGATCCTGAGCCGCATGGGCGTCTGAGCCGCATGGGGATCCTGAGCCGCAAGGGGATCCTTCTGTTGGAGCCGTATAGGTCTTTCTTTATTCTTTTTCATGCTTCTACAGTAATATTTTCAACAGGTCCAGTCAGGACAGGAGCGAGCACAATACATCTCAACAGTTCATAGCAGGTTAGAAAATATAATCATGTAGTAAAGTAAGATACAGGTACTAAAATAAATGCATTATGTAAACAGAGAGAGAACTGTAATAGAAATATCTACTATACATAGAGAACTAACAGTGGCTAGTGAGTCAGAGTACAATATAGACATGTAAATGGCATTGTAGATTCTGATGCTACACTACGGAAAGATTCTGATGCTACACTACTTGGATAATATTCACTTGTCTACTTCTACTCCCCCGTACCTCCAATCAATACACAAGGATCTAGCCAGGTTATGTTACGATTCCATGCAATGGCCCACAAGGGGTGATACATGGTAGGCCCATAAATGGGTGATTCTGGGAATGTCCATAAGTGGGTGATTCAAGGAGACTCTGTGATCATGAGAGTACATGTCACAAGTGATCAATAAACCGTGAAGCATAGTGATACACCATGTAAGTAAAACGCACAAAACATAAAGTATCCGATGCTCCCTGAGGGGATAACATCTCAAGAAGGGATCCATATAGTACTAATCCGTGTGACCAACGTGACAGTATCAAGTAAAGTAATTTAAAGCAGAAAAATAATTCTAAGCAGGATATAAAATGATCAGAGAATGTACTCGCCTGGTATCTGAGTGTCCGGAAGAAATGTACTATCCGAGGAGAGGTGTCTGGCTCCTAATCAGAACAGCACAAGTCACAACAAGTCTAAAATGATAACAAGATGCAATTCAATACATTCTAAATGAATCTAGGTCAATCTAGGCCAAAGTCTACTCTTGGTCAACTCTGATCAACCCTAGAAGTCAAACTAGGTCAACTATGGTCAAACTAGGTCTAACAAGTCTAAATTAGGTCAAACAATTCATTCTAGGCTAATCAAGTCTTACTAGGCCTAGCCAAGCCTAGACTTAGTACACCAACTCAACTAAAGGTACTAGGACCACATAGCATATATATACATATATATTCAAATACACTCACTATATTATATATACATAGCAAATTATATCAAGCATTCATTCACTTCATATATATATATATATATATATATATATATATATATATATATATATATATATATATATATGTATCAATACATACCTCTAATATAATACACATATATTATAATATATAGGGTACCTATATGCATCTCCTATATATGTATATACATATATATACAAGAACATAGAAATTAGGAAATGGGCAATATGCATTTGCATATGTGTGTGTGTGTGTGAAGAAATCTGGAATTCAGTGACAGTGTTATGGACTTGGGTGTGTGTGTGTGTATGAGTTGTGTGTGTGTGATTCATAGGACTGTGTGTGTAGTAGGATTTGAGTGTGTGTGTGCTAGTGAATGAGTGTAACAGTGAGGGGTTATACAGGAAAACAGTGAAGGGGACAACAGTGTACAGTAAATCGTGTAGGAACATCAATGTGTGTTTGTAGAGTGATAATGGTTCATGCCTCAATAGGAAATACCAGTTAGTGAAAAAAATGGAACACAATATCAGTTATATAATAAACTCAACTCAGTTTTCAGTCCCTAATTTCAACCCACCAATAACCAGTCCAAACATACACCAAATCAACCCAAAATCGAACCATAGCTAGATTATAAGTAGGAGTACTATATTAGGATATAAAACCAATCATTATTATCAGTTAAATAGGATAAATTAACTGCCAAAGTTCGAAATTGAAAATTGGAAAATACAGGAAATAACTTGTATCAGGAACTTGGGTAAATACAAAAATACCAATCGAAAACAAACAAAAATGCAAAATTAAAGGTTGGTAATTATTTGTGTATAAGTGTTTGTGTCAGAGAGAGAGAGATTCGTGTCCACAAAAGTGGACACGAAGTGTCCAAACAGCAAGTGACACCCACCAGTATTAACTGACAGGACAGTCTCGTGCGGGCAGGATACAGAGTCGTGCAGGCAGGATACGACTCAATGAGTCTCGCACTCGTGTCCCAGTATTCGCCACGTATAGGGCTATAACCCTAGGGCCCTGAATCGAGTCCACCCCGTGTCCACAGTGGACATGAGAGCCGTGTCAGTGAGCTCTGAACGTGCGGTGTGTGCCAGTACAAAGTCAGTACAGGAGCTCGTGCTCGCTCGACACGACACGAGGGATCGTGCCACTTGGGGAGTGTCGTGTCAGACACTGTCCCAACGTGTCCTCGAAATATCACGTGTCCTCGTGATGTGTCCAGTGAGGAATCCACCCCGAGTAGCAGGGGATAACAGTAACTGCGTGCGGTGTCCAACCCGCGTGTGCACGTGTCCAAACCGACACGATATGACACCAAATCCACCTCAGTCCATCAGAAACATGTAAGCCATAATAAAATATAATTTCCTATTCAGAAACTTTCTAAAAATTAAATCGAAATGCCCTTTGGGACATTTCATCAAACACCCTAGCTAGTGGGCTGATACGTGTCCATTTAGGACACGAAATGGACACAAAATCCTACAGAAATCTAGGGTTAGCCAGGGAACACTTAGATCTAGTTCATTATGCAAAAATAACAGCATCTAATAAAGAGTTTTAGGGATTTACCTATTGGTGTCACAACTCCTTAAAAGCTCCAAAGAGGGGGTGTCTCCTTGCTCCCCAAACTTCACCAAATTGCTATGAAACTGAGAATAAAATATACCAACAGCAAGAAAACCTAAATTAAAACCTATTGCAATTTGTTTGAGGGAAAAAAGGAATTAATTTGGATTTTTTATTAATTAATGAAGTTGGTACATACCTCTTTTTCCAAATGAAACTTTCCTAAAGAGGCTAGCCCTAATGGAAGAGAGTATTTATAGGGTGGGATTCCCTAGGCTAGTGTTGGCCGGCCACACTAAGTTAGGGTTAGGGTTTGGCTAATGGCTAATGGGTTGGGCTTAGTTAAAATCTATGGTTCAAAACCATAAGTCATGACCTGTGACTAGAAGCCCTCTATTCCAACTTGAGTTTAATGACTAAACCATAGGTTAACTCTAGTCTAACTAGGGTTACCTGACCTAACCTAGTCCAACACAACTAGGGTTAGCTTCTAGGTTAGCCTACCAAGGTCAATGCTAGTCAAAGTCAACCTAGTCAACCATCATTCAAACAATTCTAAAATAAATCCTAAAAATTCCCATTAATTCAAATAAATTATAATAAATTCAAATAACCTTAAAAATGATAAAAATACCCTCAAACTAGAAATGTGGTAGTGACAGTTGGTGGTGTCTCGGCAAAGGAGGGAGACTAGTCGGAGTTGGAAAGTCGGCGATCGGTGTTGTGGTGAGAGTGTCGGAGCGCTGGGGGTGGTTTATGCCAGGGGCCAAAATTTGATGGTCGGGATGTTGGCAATGGTGGCGGTGGACAGAGAACGGAAGGCTGGCCGTGGGTTTCGGGTTAGGTGAGGAATAGGATTTGTGATTGTCCGGGTATGTCGGACACGAAGGAGGAATGATGTATATGTAAACGTGGAATAAAAAAATTGGATGGGGAACATGGACACGATGCACACACGTCATGGATTTGTGGAGGAAGTTGTGGATGTGAGAAACCTATGGAGGAGTACCTGCCTATTTATAGTACGTGGGAATTCCCAGTTGGATAAGGATTGGGATTTGCTTAAATCCCAATGGATAATCCCGCTCTTAATTTAAATCAAATCAAAATCCGAATTCAAATTAAATTCCAATTTAAAACTAGATAATCTAAACTCAATTTAAGTATAAATTCTATATTTTAACTTTTTAAATTAAATCTAAAAAATCAAATCGAGATTTAAAATGGCCACAATAAATTCAAATATATATTTTCTAAAATTACTAATAATAATAATTTCGAAAATTACATTATTATTTAAAATAAATTAATAAATAATTACAAAATATATATGTATGCACCAATAATATTTATAAATATATACTTTTCTAGTATACCATTTTATAAGAATATTATTTATTAGTATAACTGTCTAAATAAAAGGCTTTTCATAAATAAACTCATAAATTTAGAAATTTTGATAGCTAAAAATAATTATTATATATATTATCTTGAAACTATAAAAATAGAAAAAATGTTTTTCCAAAAATATGTACGCTCGCACATATTCGCACTCGTCGAGCAATTACAAAAATAAATTTTCGTGCGCGACGTACAATACGACTACGCGACGTAAAATATAAAATTTTAAATCAGTACCAAATTTAATAAGAAAAAAAGTAGGAATTTAAGGGTTTTACATCCTACCCAACTTAAAAGAATTTCGTCCTCGAAATTAAGAATTAGTAGGGGGTAAGAAGACACAAGGGGGTATCGGTGGAGAACAATCAAGTTATTTGGCGAGACAAGGAGATGATGTTCGACATGCGATTAGCAAGCCGTGGCTTAAAAGATAACATTTAGAGTTAGTCATGATAACATGCAAAGGAGTAATATGGTATCAAGAGAATAAATGAGCGGCCTAAAAGATATGTTTTGAAAGTAGGTTAAGGGCACGATTTAAGAGAACGATTAGATTCACTCCAAATTTAAATGATTACGAGGTCGTGATAGGGCCAGAAATAGGACGAGTAGTTTAGGATGAAGATGTAGCAACATCGGGTGAGAATGGTCATAGTCGATAGGAAGGCTAGAGGAAGTTCTAGTATAACGCCTTCGTCCTTCTAAAATAGGTGAAGGCGAAAGCAATAAGGAGTTCAAAAGGCGATATTATCAAGTACGAATACGTGATTCAAAGACGACCAAAAAATTTCAAAAGAATTATTAAGGCAGTCGTGGATGGGATTCTAAAGGCCAAGTTTAATTATGTTCCATCCACGTATAATAATAGACAAAAGCGAACCAAAATGCACTTGGTTGATCAGACCATTATGCACCGGTTCTGATTAGACAATACATTAGTGGGAGCTCTTCCAATAACATATGTCGTGAACAGACTCGATAATCAATGAACTTGCAAATCTAGGTTGTAGTAGCAACATTTGTCAAGAGAGTGAAATTATAGGCACGAGAGTTTAAAATTGGAAGAAGTAGAAATTGGTTCGAACTTCTGAAGGATATAAGTCATGTCATGTGATGGTCTTTATACAGTCGTCCTATAGTCTTCTTGTCCAAGTCCTTGGTTGACTAGATGGATTAGGGTTCTCTAAATTCTAGAATCTAAGTAAACTTGCTAATATAGGTCACTAGGTCAAAGGGGTTGCTAGGTCAAGGCATTCTACCCAACTTTAAGAATTAAACTAATGGTGTTTTGGGACAAAAGAGTCATGTCTACCTAGTAGGGATCACTTGTCTAAGCACGAAAGAAAAATAAGAATTATGATAGAAGGAATCAAGCAAGATACAACCGATGAGTCGATCGGTAGTTCGAATATGGAATCGAGGAAAGAGGTCAAGTATGTGGATGAGATCCTAGACTTCTAATCCTATACGCAGGCTTGCTTGGTACGGTAAAGTAACCAAATAATTTATCTTGACCTGCATGGGCCACCACAAAAATATGTAATGCTCCAGTCCCAAAATACGTAGGAATAGGAACGAAGACATGTCAGCTGTATTCATACGAAGTACATAGGACTCATATGGATACATAAGCTGTAAAATACAGTAGAACCACAACTAATCTCATCCACAAGAATAAAAGATATCATATAATGATAATAAATTATCTTGATACAATATGTTGGACGGAGACATATCCACTACCAGAAAGTAAAGGTGTAGATGCATGGAAAAGAATAAAGAAAGGCCTATGCGGCTCCGACAGAGGGATCCCCAAGTGGCTCAGAAGTCCATGCGGCTCAAGGGTCCATGCGGTCAAGGGTCCATGCGGCTCGGATAGTTCCATGCGGCCCAGAAAGAAGCCACGTGGCCTTCAACAGTTCTCCTCTACATTCGGCTGCATTTAATGCCACGACGGCTGCTTTGATAAATGACGGCTCTGACATAAGGACGTAATAATGGCTGACATGATGGCGTGCTCCTAGGAGAAAGGAGAAACTCTCCTTACAGCTGGCAAAATCTAACAAGTCCCGAGGCTACTCCATGCGGCTGCTACATTTATGTGGCCGCCCACGTCATGCGGCTGCCTATCCCCGTGCGGTTGCCCTTCCTCATGCGGCTGCTTATCCTGGTGTGGCTGTCCATCCCCATGTGACTACCTATCCCTATGTGGCTGCCCATCCCCATGCGGCTGCCCATCCCCATACGGCTGCCCATCCCCATGCGACTGCCCCTCCTCATGCGGCTGCTTATCCTCATACGGCTGAGAGGACCACTCATATGCGGCTCTGCCAGGATGATTCAGTTGAGACATGTGGCCCTCTTCACGATAATTAAGATACGTGACAGTCTTATCTTCCCTGGAATTATGGGTGTTAACGAATCCTAACAAAATCAGATTTGTTGCGATCGTCATAATTGCCCAGATCAAATCAAATCAAGCATATGGGATACGTGGCAGGCTATCACAAATTACGAATATTCATAGAAATCAACATTTATTGCCCGCAGAGATTTGATACAATCATATTAATTGCTCAAATTTATTATATTCAAGATGAACGACCCAGATTGATAACTCTTAAGCCGTCGAATTTTCAAAATGGATAATCATTGCAAACCCTAATAATCACCCCGACCCCTATAAATAGCAAGGTGCTATTCTCTTGCAAGAGGACGAGGAGAGGACATAGACAGACGCATACAGAGAGAGATACACAGAGAAAAAGGAGAGAATTTCTTCGTCAGAGTCAAGGCTACGTCCGATCGTCCAATGAGTAAGGCAGAGCTGCCGTCGCTTTCCCGAGCCTCTATCGTCACCCCCCAGAATCAAAAATAAATAATTGTACTTAGATTGTTGTACCTAGGTTTTTGTCCCTAGGCTTTCTTTGTACGAGCAAGTTTGTATTGTGAGTTTAAGTTCAGTCCTCCTATATAATTGTTCTGTACTTTCACAATCAATGGCAAACACGATGGCGACTCTGATGGGGACAAACTTCTCCACGGTTGAGAAGTTGGTGACGCAATCGGATGCAGCCAAACTTGGCTCCACACAACAAAAGATGGTCGTCCGCTTCGTCCAACAGGCGTTTGAAGAAATGCTCTCCGACGGAAGCGCTGGCCCGGTCCAGAAGCGAACCCGCACAAAAAGGCTCGCAGAAAGTGGAGGCCCAAATCATTTGCTCCTCTCCAAGCCCTGGACAAAGTACTCTCTGCTGCCCAAAATGGCGAAGGCAACTCTCATGCGGTCCCTCTTCAGGCCGTAGAGGACTCTGCTGTCCCCAAGTCCCGCAGAGGAAAGCACTACGATGCTGGACTTGCAGGGGCAAAGAGAGGTTCTATGTGCTCTAGAAAGAAGCCGAACAAAGGTACTAGCCGCAGGCAGAACGCTTATGCGGCAAAGATTGCTAGTCGCATGCATGATACTCATGCGGCCAAGACTTCCAGCCGCATGAAGAAAGCCTATGCGGCCACGACTGCCAGCCGCATGAAGACTGCTGAGTCTAGCTGCATACCGCCTGTTTCGCGCGGCTCAGGATTAGTCTTCGATCGCCTCTTCTATGGTCCTGATCTCTCATGCTCCCAAGAAAATATGTCTGACTCTCTGCAGCACCACTTAGACTCTTCCTACTATGCGCCTTCTGACGTTGGAGTGAAGAAGTCGAGGGCAGCGCGAGCTTGGCAAGCTCAGTCGGCTGTCCCAACCTCTGACCATCCGAGCGCTCCACATACCGTTATGCGGGCCTCTGATGGAAAGTTGTACAGAACCACTCGAGTCCCGCCCCCGGCGACGAACGGACAGAGTGGTTTCCAAAAGTCTTCCAGCAACCAGGGAGCAAACATGGTCATTCCAGACCCATCTGACTTACGTGAGATTATCCTCCACAAGCGCAAGGAAAGAGAAGAGGCCTCGATATGCAAAGAGTCCTCCCATGGACATCACTGCACCCAAGTCATAATCAACTGTTGTTGCAACAACACAACAGTAAGAGAAGACCGGCAGTCTGTCTTCCAAAGATTGTAACGACCAAGTTCAGAGGACGAGGCGCCTCCCGTCGTCTCTTGCAATTCTGCTCAGAGAATCCCCACCGATGGGAGAGGAAAGAAGATAAGCATCTCCAGCCCACGTCTAAACGGTTGTCCACCACCGGAGTTTTCCAAGGTACCCGTTCGAAGATGAGATCTGCTATAGTGGAAGATTCATCATCCACACCACTAGGGGTTGCTGAAACTGGGGGTAGCACTCCTCCGAACATCCACGATAACCCGATGTTCCAAGGAGATGATCCCGAGGAAACAACTCTTCCATCAGATACAGCAGGTGCCGACGTCCCCGAAAATGTCCACAACTCTCAAGACGAGGCAAGCTCTGAAGTTGGGGGTACTATCCCTTCTGAGTCCGAACCAGAGGAGAACATTCCCACATACCCCGATGACTTCTCGGTACAGGGGTATGATTCGGAGGGCACGTCATCCACCGTCCCTTCCACCTCTACTCATGTGAGGACGGCATTCATGACAAACGATGAACAAGATTGTCCCAGTGATCGCCAACGCATCGATACTCTGGAAGCCATACTGTGCACCTTTGTCTAATCTGTGGACGAGATTAAAGCAGCCCTCCCAACTCTGCAAGGAGGGACGTTTGGCCAAATAAACTTGGGTCCCACGATCAATGCAGACTCGAACTCAGCGGCACCAAACCCGGGCAATAATCCTCCTGAAATGTCAGCTCCCACCGCTGCGAATGAGGCCAGGGAGGCAAGAAGAGAGGTCCAGGAGCTCCGGGCTATGTTTTACGCTCGAGAAGCCTCTCAAGACCTCAGAATACGGCAACCATACCCCGCTGCATGGAGGGATGTCCCTTTCACACCCAGATATAAGCTGTTCAACATTAATCCCTATGATGGCAAGACCTTCGCAAGTCGGTACATCACTTACTTCGAGGTCACCACCGACCATCTGCCCTATGACGATGCCATCCTTACACGATTATTCATCGGGGCATTGGAAGGGGTCGCCTTCGAATGGTACCGCAACCTGCCAGACAACTGCATCTACTCCTTCGCCAGCTTCAAGCGCATGTTCTTGGAGAGATTCTACGAACTAGGACAGGACGTCACAATGCTACCCTCATGGACGTCGTACAAGGGGAGAAAGAGCTGACAATGAACTATATCGAGCGGTTCTGCCAAACTGCAATGAAGTTACCGTCTGGTAATCCGGATTCCTCCTTAATTAAAATTTGCCAAAAGAGACTGCTCCTAACAATCAGCCTCTGGATGGAAGAAAGTCAATTTAAGGACTGGAAGACGTTTATCATTAGTACCACTAGCACCGAAGATATGTTGAAGAAGGCTCGCCAACTGGGATTGCACATCTCGGAAGGAGAGGACAAGGGCAAGTGCCCTAATACCAACAACAACAATGGTGGTAACGCCTCCAACAATCGGGACAACAAGGGGAAGCAGGCAATGGTGGCCGACACAGTCCAGCAGCCTGAGTCTAAACCGGCAGACAAACAATGGCCGCAATGACCTACTCCTTCGAAGATGGCCATGTCAAGCCGATCTTGGACATGCTCATACAAAGAGATAGAATTCAGCTCCTTCCACCAAGACGGGAACCTCGGCCGGCAGAAATGGAGAGCCCAAAGTACTGTCATTACCATCGCTACGTCCACCATGCTACACACGACTGCTACCAACTGAAGCGATACATCCAACATCTCATCGATTCAAAGGCTCTGGCCATTGATTTCGAAGAAGTGACCGTGGCAGCCAATATGGTGTCAGTACAATTCGACAGTTTCCCTCCAACGGAAACTCAAGACGGCGTGGTACCCGTCCCTCTAGCGACAATGGAGATTGCTAATCTTCCACCTCCTCGAGATCAGGCAATTGGTCTAGTACCCCTTACCACGTCACGGAAGGAGATCACGTGGGTCCATCCAGACTTGGTACCTGAGGTGACTCAGTCCGCACCTCCCTCCACCAGCAAAAAAAGAATGGGAAAGTTAAATCATGCCGTACGATCTCGACAGAAGTCGAAGAAGTTACTGCCATTGTTACCCGCTCCGACGCACAAATCCAACCTCCACCGGGTAACTCGGCTGAAGACCCTCGAATGACAGCTGCTGATGCTCCAGGACCGTCGCAGCCTTCGACGACCGACAAGCCTAGGCCGAAGGAGACTCGCTTCGACAAACCGCTCCGAAGGGAGACGCCTCATGGGCTGGAGAAGCCCTACAACTTCGACATCTTGGCCCAATTGTCCAACACACCAGCCAAATTGTCGCTATATGAGCTCTTGAGACTCTCCAAGGATGTCCGTGTCGCACTGAGCGAAGCACTCCAGAATGCCGACGCATATCTGGCTCAATCCAATCTCACCGGGAAAGACTCGTCGGCAGATCTCCAGAACAGCGCTTGCACAGGGTCAATGCCAAACATTGTCTTCACTCCGTAGGATATGCTTATCAAGACCAACCTGCACAATCGCCCTCTATATTATACTGGGTACATTGGTGATATCAAGGTCGATCGGATGCATATTGACCCGGGATTCTCCATAAGCATCATCCCGAAGAGCCTACTACACCATCTGCGTATCCCAATGCACCGCCTGACGCCGACAAGCACCGCCATCAGCGGTTTCAATTCGGGCAGGAGCTATCCAATCGGGAATATTTACCTAAAATGCCAAATCTACGACCTTCAGTCAGAAGTAACCTGTTATGTCATAGATGCGGACACTTCCTATAATATTCTTCTGGGGCATCCTTGGATACACGATTACATGATCGTGCCTTCCACACTACATCAATGCTTCAAGTACGTCGACAAGCACGGCCTCGTGAGGACAGAATTTGTCGACATCGATCCCTTTAAAGGTGTCGAATCCTACTACTCAGATTCATGCTTATACGAGAAATCGAAAAAGCATCTTGTCGAAGGAGACACTCAAGCTCAAACTGAGGCAGCAACCGGATCAGAAGAACCTCTGACGATCCACCTCCAAGCCCGCAAGCCTGGCATAACTGCGCCCCTTACTGCCACTCTGCATAAGGATGCAATTAGCCTCTTTGCACAGGAGGAACAGTTGATAATCCGACTGCCAAGGTCTGGCCAAGCGCCAAGACCCACGACAGAGCCGCTGACGATCAGGCTGCCAAAAGCTAGCCAGCAACAAACAGGAGAGCTCAATCCCTCTGTCAAGCCGATGACAATTCGTCTTTCCAGAATGAATCGGCAATCGAGCACTAAGCCAGGGACTGTTAGCCAGCCAATAACTTTCCACCCAGCACCGAGCACCAAACTAGGGGTGGCTAGTGCGCCAACGACTCCACGTTCTGCTCCACCCATGGAGGCCCTGATAATCAAGTTGCCCAAATCATCCTCCCAGTCTGCATTTACACAGGGGGTAGCTGAAGAAGAATCAGAGCTGGCCAAGTATGTGGCTGCTTACACTGATGTTCCATTCGCAGATGATGTAATCCTGCTAGAAAAGATACCTTACTTCATCAATAAAGGGCTATCTTTGAATTATCTCGAGCTTAATAAGCTCTGTATAATGTATGCTATGGAACACGGTATAGGTACTCACCTGCACACACAAGTGACAAATGTCTACACCGCCAACCAACTTACTCCAGTGGAAGACGCTTACCGCATAATCGAGGGAGAGGATCACCCGATCATTTTTGGCCGGAAGAATGGTCCACAGCCCTTCAAAACAAAAGAATTTGAGCTCGAACCCGACATCGGGAGATTGTCCCTTTATCTGTATAGTTTTCAATCCAAGTCCCTTATGCAAAAACAAGGATATGATCTGGAAACTACACCGGGTTTGAACTACGGCACTGGACGGCGACTACCCTTGCAATCGCCAGTCCCGTCTGGGAAACTACGAGATTACTATAAAAACAGACGTGGGCTCGGTTACGTCACACCTGCGACGACACCTGAAAGCTCAGACGAGAAATGCGACTGGCATTCACACTCAACCGGATCACCTACTTCCGATTCAGACACCAGCATCGGGGACATGCTCAGGCAAGTATGGTATGTCAATATGGTATTTGCCGACGCCTACAAAGAAGATGAAGATAGTCCTGAACTTCTTGAGTTAGAACCGTGGGCACAACAACTAGATGCACAGTGGGAGAAGCGGTTCGAACAAAGAGAGCCTCCCACCAAGGATGAGGTTGTACAAGTCGATCTCGGTGATGAATCTTCTCCAAAGCCCATCTTCGTCAGCAAGAATCTGACCGACAAAGAGCGAGAATCACTACTGCAACTCGTCAGAGAATACATCGACGTGTTCGCCTGGAGCTACAAAGATATGCCGGGACTGAACCCCGAGATTGCACTTCATAAACTCAACACCCGTCCGGATGCAAAACTAGTCAAGCAACAGTAACGTCAATTCCGTCCTGACATCATGAATGCCATTGAAGCCGAGGTAAACAAACTAATAGCCAGCGGCTTCATCCGCGAGGAAAACATCCTGACTGGGTCACCAACATAGTACCAGTCCTCAAGAAGAGTGGAAAGATTCGAATCTGTATCGACTTTCGCAATCTGAATGATACGTGTCCTAAGGATGAGTTCCCTCTCCCTATCACAGATATCATGATCGATAACACCTGCGGCTTTGAGCGTATGTCATTCATGGATGGTTTCTCGGGGTACAACCAAATCAAGATATTCCCTGATGACGAAAAGCATACATCATTTCGAACACCAATTGGTACATACTGCTACACAGTTATGCCTTTAGGTTTAAAGAATGCTGGTGCCACCTATCAAAGAGCTATGAGCGTCATCTTTAGAGACCACTTGCAAAAGACAGTGGAATGCTACATCGACGACATCGCCGTCAAGAGCCGCTCTAAAGAAGATCATTTGCATGATCTGAGGACAGTTTTCGATCCGATACGAGCGCACAATTTAAAAATAAATCCTATAAAATCCTTCTTGGGCGTATCCAGCGGGAAGTTCTTGGGTTTTATCATTACCTCCCAGGGTATCCACGTAGACCCTGAGAAAACAAAGGCAATCATGGCGATGGGTCCCCCGAAAAATCTCCGTGAACTCCGAGGCCTTCAAGGGAGGCTAGCCTACATCAGGAGATTTATCTCTAATCTCTCCGGACGATGTCAGCCATTCACACACCTCATGAAGAAAGGCGTTTCGTTCGTATGGGATGAAGAATGCCAGCGCGCCTTCGACAGCATTAAAGAATATCTAACAAACCCTCCAGTTCTGGTAGCCCCGATTGCTGGAAGACCATTCTTGCTTTATGTATGAGCGATGGAGCATTCTCTCGGTGCTCTGCTAGCATAAAACAACGATACAGGATATGAGCAGGCTATATAGTACCTCAGCCGAATGATGATGGGGCCAGAGCACCGATATACCGTCGTAGAGAAGGAATGCCTCGCTCTGGTTTTCGCCATTCAAAAGACGTGACACTACATCACAGGACAGACCATCCATGTCATATCAAGAGTTAATCCCCTCAGGCTCCTCATGACCAAGCCGGGTGCACTCAGCTCTCGCTTCGCTACTTGGGCGATATTACTGCCCCCCTACCACATGATCTTCATCCCACAAAAGGTTGTTAAAGGTCAAGCTCTGGCGGACTTTTTAGCAGCTCATTCGGGTTCAGAGTCAACCAAAATAGACGAAGAAATTCCAAACGAGGTCGCTAATTCAAATATGGCCTCCCATGATACCATATGGCGAATGTTCTTTGATGGCGCTTATAGAACCGGGCCGAAGGGCAACATCGTCGCTGGAGTCAAAATAGTACTGGTTTCTCCCACTGGGTTGGTGATCAATCGAGCTTATTTCCTCACAGAGTCCTGTTCAAACAATGTGGCCGAGTACAATGCTTTGGTCATTGGTCTCCGGCTTACAAAAGAACTGGGGTAGAGCACCTTGAAGCATACGACGATTCGCAGCTAATCGTCAATCAGATTCGGGGTTCATACAAGGTTCGCCATGAGGACATGATCCCCTACCACCAAATAGCAATCGACATCATCTCGTCCCTGGAGGGGTTCTTCATAGAGCACGTTCCCAGGCTCCAAAATATTGAAGCTGATGCCCTAGCAGGTCTTGCCGCTTCCTCATCAGTACTGAATCATGCTCATCATCTGGTTGACATCATACGTCGTGAATTGGTCTGTCCCAGGAATAATGTTCAGTGTGTCGAGAGCTACTCCGCTTTGACAGTCGATGAAGCGCCAGACTGGAGACAGCCATTCATCGACTTTATTGTCTACGACATCCTGCCAGAGAATCCGAAGGAAGCCACTTCCATCAGAAGGCGTTCCCTCAGATTCTTTTACGATATAGAGACGAAAATGTTATATCGACGGTCCTACGATGGATTACTGCTTCGATGTCTGTCGAATACAGAAGCCAAAGAAGCCGTCCACGAAGCTCACGATGGCATCTGTGGGGCCCATCAGCCTGGCCTGAAACTACAAGATCGCCTTCGTCGGATGGACTATTATTGGCTCACGATGGTAGCAGACGCGATAGACTATGCACGAAAATGCAAAGCCTGTCAAGTCCATGCAAATTTTATCCACCAGTCATCCGAGTTTTTACACCCGACAGTGGCGTCCTGGCTATTCAAAGCATAGGGAATGGACATCATCGGTCCAATCACTCTACCTTCGTCCCGAGGACATCGCTTCATACTCGCAATCACAGATTACTTCTCCAAATGGGCGGAAGCTGTTCTGCTTGCAGAAGTGAAGACTTCAAACGTGATCAGCTTCCTCAAGCATCACGTCATCTATCGCTTTAGACTGTCCCAAAGGATTATCCACGATAACGGTCCGCAGTTCACAAGCCACGCCTTCTATCGATTCTGTGACAAATACCGAATTCAGAATGTTGCTTCGACGCCATATAATCCGGCAGCAAATGGGTTGGCAGAAGCATTCAACAAGACCATCATCAAGTTGCTCAAGAAGTTCGTGTCATCAAACAAACGCGACTGGAATGAAAAGCTCGACAAATATTTATGGGCATACCATACTATAGTACGGTCTGCCACGGGGAACACACCATTCTCCCTGGTGTATGAGAGTGAGGCAGTTCTCCCATTGGAGAATCAAATACCCTCGCTTCGTGTCACTCTCACTTACCAATTGACGACGGACGATAACCACCGTCGCCGCCAACAAGAGCTGGAGGCCTTAGACGAAAAGCGCCTACTGGCTCAGCAGCGAATCGAGCTATACCAAGCACGTATCTCCGGAGCCTTCAACAAGAAGGTTAAAATCATAACATTCCAAGTGGGCGATCTCGTTCTGGCAGTTCGAAGGCCGATGGTTATGACTCACAAAACTGCCGGCAAATTCCAGCCAAAGTGGGAAGGTCCATTTATCATTGAGGTTGTATTCTCCAACGGTGCTTACCGCCTCGCAAAATAAAACGGAGACCTGTTCATGTTGCCCGTCAACGACAAGTTCCTGAAAAATATTATGTCTAAATGACATTCTCCAAATCCCAGATTATTGAGTTATGTACCCTCCGGTACCGCTGAACTCACATTCTCCAAATCCTAGATTATTGAGTTACGTACCCGCTGGTACCGCTGAACTCACATCTCGAATACAAATCTTCCAGAATAATGAGTTACGTACCAGCTGGTACCGCTGAACTCATATCCCGAATGATGAGTCATATATCCTCTCGTACCACTGAACTCACATGCCGATTCCAAATCTTCCAGATTGTCAAGTTATGTACCCGCAGGTACCGCTTAACTTACATCCTGACCACTACAGATAAATTTATATCGCATCTTTTAGGCAGTAAGTCATGTATGACTATACCTCTGAACTTTCTTCCAAAAAGGAGCTTCCTCCTTATGATCCAATACCCGCACTTTCAGTGCACAAAAAGGGTAACCGATCCACGAATTCTCCAAAACAACCAAGTCAATGTTACCTTTGAGTTGTTTTCACTTCCACCAAAAATAAACCGCCCCCTTACATAGAACTTCCATGTCCTTATTACCTCTGAGTTGTTCTATATTCCCTTCATGGAGCTCCCTCCTGCCATGTCCTCCTTACCTCTGAATGGGAAGGCTCTATCGAAGAAACCTCCATATTTGCCACGTCCTCATTACCTCTGAGTAAGTATGTTGGTTCTCTCTCGACTTATTATCCGTACCAAAAAAACCCCAGGGTACGCCATGGATAATAGGCCCACAAACGTCCTCTGCTGACCACAAATGTCCTCTGTTGACCACAAATGTTGTACTAAGTTTCCTAGTACCTGCCCTTCAATTCTCATCATGCCCCGGGAGCCCAGCTGCTCCATGGCATTCTTTCTCCCAATACCGGGAACTTCCATGGCCAATTCACTATAGAATATTCCAAGTATCCCCATCAACTTGCTATCCGTACCCAAAACCAAGGTATGCCAGGGGTAGCAAGTCCACAAACAGTCCTCCAGTAGGGCCAATACCACAACACTACAAACACAATAAGTCGTAAAATGAAGGGTAGAATAAAGCATACTCTTTTATTTGAAAGGCAAAAAGTACTACATGTTTTGGGGAACACGTCCCTCTCAAAAAAGGAAAAGAACGAAAATAAAAGAAGAAGAAAAAGCCGACTATTGTTTGGCGATACATAATGCCCTGAGACGGTCCCTCAACAAGGCAGTCGACCGTTCAAATCGCTGTTTGGCCCGACGCTCGGCCTCCTGAGTTAATAGCGTCGCATCTTCCAAGGGCGCATGAGCCCGCCAGCCCTCCTCAAACTTCTTCAGAGCGTGTTCCAAGTTGGCAGAAGCTCTGGAAATCCTTTCGGCATCCCGAACAATCAGCTCTTTGTCCGCACGGGAAGCTTCAAGCTCGGACTCCAAGAAGGCCAGCTTCTTTTGAAGCTCGAGAATCTGCTCCCTTGTATCAACTACTCCCTGGGAGGCAGCCGCCTCCCGAGCCCCGTAAGCCTCGCTCCGGTGGCTCAGCTCGTCGTACAAGAGAGACAGGTCGCCGAGGTCCTTTGTTATAACTGGCTTAGATGTATCTCGCGCAAGCCTGATCTTCTCTAGGGCGGTGATGAGGAACCCCCGCTCCTGATCAATTGCGGCAGACAAATCATCTTGTCGCAGCACTTGAAATTGGGCTACAAGCTGATCAGCCTCCAACAACTTAGGCTCCAGGAACACAGCTATCCCTTCCCCGCCAGGAAGGGCTTTGAGAATGTCAATTTGGCCTTGGGCGCATTGTCGGGCCAAGGCAAAAGGGGTCCCCCGCTCCACAGCAACTTTTACTCCTCTCTTCAAATGGCAATAGAAACTATCAACTACATCCTGCGACACCTCATCCAGAACTTTCGTAGAGAACGGTGTCAAAGAAAGGGTGGCTGGCAGTACCGAAGAAGACACAAAAGAACTTGCCGCCCCTACCACAAGGGAGACAAATTTTGAGCGAAAGGACGCTTGAACAGCGGCCAAATCCTCCTCCGCGGCCCGAATAATCTGGATACTCGGTAAGGCTGAGAGGTCAACCCTCAAAGTCGTACGAGCAAAAGAAGATGCAGGGACCATTGCTCCATGTCCGGTCAGTGTCGCCATATGACCTCCCGAACTCGAGCCAGCGGGAGGCCCCTCAAGACGAGCTGGAAGAGCAGTGGGCACGCCCTCCTCCACCAGTTCCCTTCTGGCAGAGCCTACCATAATAATGTCCGTCATCGGCACTGAAAGGGAAGGACCTGTATGCCCAGAGCAACCATCAATCAGTCTAACCCGAAGGATGTAACGATAGAGCGAATAGGCCTCCTCATTAGTTAAAATATGGCTTATCTTACCAGGGGTGGGTTGTGAAGGCTGAGGCTCGTTCACAACCACCATAGTCCCCTCACCTGTGACCCCCGAGCCAAAGGCAGCTGGCTCTTCTGCTCCAGCCGCCCTGAAAGGGGATACGACTGGATCAGCGTTACCTTGATAAAGTTTGGCAGTTTCGGGAACAGGTTTATCGGAGCCCCTATCATCTTGGGTCGAGACCTCAGCAACGTGAGATCCCTCAGCCGCTGCCAAGAGAGCCCCGGCAAAAATAATCCCGACACATATGTCATCGATCAAAGTGTTCAGGGCCGGATCGACTTCAGAAACAGTGATCGGTTCCTGAGATTCCTCTTCTTCTGACACCTACGAGAGGAAAGGAAAATGATTAAGATCAAAATTTAGGAGAGAGGAAGAACTAAATAAAATGGTAGTAACTCGTTTTACCTCCGAAGCGGGGTCGACCTCCTCGCTTCCCTTCCTTATAGTTAGCTGGCGACGTCTGGTCGCAGCCCATTTTCGGGAGTGAGGAATACCGCCAACAGGGGAGATTTGCCTGCTACGCTTCCGTACATGACCAGGTGTAACAGGTGGCTGATTCGCCACCATCTCATCTGACATAACAGGCGACTGATCCGCCCCAACATCTTCCACCGGAAGGGAAGAGTTATCTGCATCATGCTCATCGTCCTCATCATCCGCATTGGTGGAGTCCGAGTCTGGCACTTCGACTATATTCTTCTTCTTCCTCCTCGTCTTGGCCCCTTGGGGCTTCTCGTCCAGGCCAGTACCAACAATAAAACTGGCACCCAGGTTAAAACCGACGGGAAGCTTGTTTGCCATAACATGGTATAGGGCCACCATATACAAAATCTCTCCAGGCGCCTCAACATCAGGAATCGAGAAAGTGGCACGGGTATGGAACGTATCATAGTAGTGCCAGGCCCTGATACCGTTAAGGAGGCTACCATCAAAACCCAGACAAGAACTGGGACTGTCCGGAAAAAGCTGGTTGTACCTAAACTGTCGGGCAAACCTGCTGGACAGATAATGCTCCAGGAAGACAGCATTACGGTTGTGGTATACCAGGCGTGCGGGGCGGATGTGGCACAACCACAGAAGCATCTGGCCATCTAGAAGCTGAGGCAGCCCAATACCGTCGAGATGTACGTCTGCTATTTCCTCAGCAGTGAAACGAGGGATGGATACGAAAAAGTTGTATCCATCTGCTCTCGCCAGCGCCATCCGGCAGGCGCACATGGTCTCGTGCTCCCAAGGCTCATTACAATGACGGAAGATAAAAGTGTCATCAGCAATCACGCCATCGTCAGAGCCCGGTCTCATCAAAGACGGACAGTGCATCAGCAGCCACCCCATCAGGTAATGATAGGGCAGCTCAGTCCGTTCAAAGTCTTTTGTCACATTGAGGACAATGACCTTGGACATAAAAGTAAGGAGGCCACGGTGTATGCTGCACACCATGGCCGAAAGAAGGGCTAGTTTGACTCCAAAAACTAGCTTCACAGCAGGGAGGATAAAATTACGGCTGATCCTCTCAATAGAACCAGCTCCTCCTGAGACTACGCAATTCCGCAGCCATACCATCAAGAATCCTGCCAGGAGTGCCTTCTCTAACAGCTTGTGGGCATCCTGATAAAAATAACCAAGAGAGTCAGTTTGACTCCCAAATCTGTCACTGGCGGTGACCACCCTCTTGGCCGACGATACCAAGGCTTGAACCGCCTTCCAGGATTGAGGACGTCGGGAAGTAACCCCGCCTGAGGCACCCGTCGAGAAAAGATAGCTTACCCAATCCTTAGTATGGGGAATATTCCCTTCCGAGCTGTTATCCTTCTTGGCTATCTGCTGGCATGTGCTATGGTGGCACAATATATCCTGATAAATAGCCACGAAGCTCGGATACCGTTCCTCCAGCTCCTCGAACTCCTCATTCGTAGGAGTGTACACCTCAAAAGCTTCATCCCCCCAAGGAAGCTTGGAAACCACGTGCATCTCATGGAGTGCAAGCCCCATTTCACCTAAAGGTGTATAGAGGGTCCCCGTACGGTAGTTGTACATCTCCAGCAGAGCTATGAATAATTTTTTGTTTATGGGCAAGCCGTAGATGGTGCCCCGAATAGCGTGATAAAGACCAATCTCACGCAGAAGAGCCTCATACTTTCGCGAGATCCACATAAACAAATTGATCCATGAGGGAATGGGACGTATCCAACTCGGGAACGCCAACCGGCCAATTGGATATGAGCCTTTCCGAGCAAGCTGGTTCAGGAAAGTGTCGGCTGCAGAGAACGTGAAATTGGGACCCGGCACATTCAAGAAAGTGCCTGGGGCCAATCCAATTACATAGCGGCTGGCATGCATCTTGCCCGCACACACTGACTTCATGTTGTTGTTGTAATGGATATCGCCCACAAACATCCCATTCCGGGTGGGGGTCAAAGACTCTTCCATCTTCCTGTCCAGCGGGAGCATATTAAACCAAGATAGTGGAAAGTGATGCTCCATTTGAGGGATGCGGATCGCCATCCCGTTAGAAATAAAGCTCCAATTCTCTGACACGTCCAGAACTTGACTGTTCTTCACAGTCAAGGCGTCTCCGAAGAAGAACGCAGGCTTCAGGTATTCCCCTTCCAATTTCCCCGAGTTCATCATAGCGCAGAGAAAGTAGAAGGGCTGGTTCTTGAGGGCATTCAATCTCACCAGACGCTCGTCACTAGGTAACTGGTCCGCCACATACCGAACTATCTGATCGTACCTATAGCCCATAGCGGCTTGGGCACGACCCACCAGAGGTTCTCCAGCAGCATTAACTGACAAATTCACTGAGAAGAGGACAGAAGAAATAAGTTAAAAAGATGGCCAAGGAGAACTGACTGGTGCTCTCGAGCCTATGTGGCTCGGATTTAATGGAGCCTCATGTGGCCCAACTCAGAAAAAGTTTATGCGGCTCCGATTAGTGGAGGCTCATGCGACAAAGACTAAATAAAGTTATGCGGCTCTGTTTAACGCAGTCTCATGCGACAGAGTTCGAATAAGTTTAAGAGGCTCATACGACAAAGCGAGTTCATGCAAGCCTATGCGGTCCAGATCAAATGCGCTTATGCGGCTCAATGCAGATAAGTTCATGCGGTCCAGTTCGAATATGCTTATGCGGTCCAATTCAAATAAGCTTATGCGGTCCAAATCAAGTAAGCTTATGATGAGCTTATGCGGCCCCATTAGCGAAGTGCTTATGCGGCCACAACAACAATTCTCATGCGGCTCGGACATGGAACATACCCCATGCTGCTCGAGACGTGCATGCGACACACATGAAGATGAAGGCTCACGCATAGAACATGTAACGTAGCCATAACAGTTAGGGTTCCAAGCTCACGCAAAAGTCCTTACCAGCAATGGTGGGGTGGACGTTGGGGTGAACTATGGACACGTCGGCTGGCAGAGGAGCTGCCACATTCGTCGCCGCAGTTGAAGTAGAAGCAGCTTTCTTACCCTTTGCCGCCGACGAAGATGCCGCCTTTTTACCCTTCGTCGCAACAGTCTTCTTGGGAGCCATTACTGATGATCAGAGAAGGAAGACGAGGACAAGAAAGCTAGGAAAAGAGCAGAAAGTAAAGAAGTCTTTTTTCCAAACACGTTGCTATTTATAGGCATAGCCCATAGACTGACGCATCGATCCATGCGCAGTGTAACCGACTCTTCGGTTATCAAGGCGACGATTATTCAAGGCTAAACTCTTGGGATCCTGCCCCCAAAAGCGGTCTTAAATCTGACAGAAAATCAAAGGCAATCAATGCAAAGATTTGCACACGTGGCATGAAGACGTGACAAAGAGCCTATACAGCCAGATAGCCTATGCGGCCAGACATCCCATGCGGCAGGAAAAGCCTATGCGGCTCAGATGGCCATGCGGCTGAAACATCCATGCGGCCAGAACATCCTATGCGGCCCGAGGATTTTTTACATGGCCATGCTTCTTATTCAAAGTATTTTAATTTTGTAAATTAAAAACTTTGAAGGGGATCTTGTAGAAGCATGGAAAAGAATAAAGAAAGGCCTATGCGGCTCCGACAGAGGGATCCCCATGCGGCTCAGAAGTCCATGCGGCTCAAGAGTCCATGCGGCTCAAGGGTCCATGCGGCTCGGATAGTTCTATACGGCCCAGAAAGAAGCCACGTGGCCTTCAACAGTTTTTCTCTACATTCGGCTGCATTTAATGCACCGACGGCTGCTTTGATAAATGACGGCTCTGACATGAGGACGTAATAATGGCTGACATGATGGCGTGCTCCTAGGAGAGAAGTGAAAATCTCCTTACAGCTGGCAAAATCCAACAAGTCCCGAGGCTACTCCATGCGGCTGCTGCATTTATGTGGCCGCCCACGTTATGCGGCTGCCTATTCCCGTGCGGTTGCCCTTCCTCATGCGGCTGCTTATCCTCATGCGGCTACCCATCCCCATGCGGCTACCCATCCCCATGCGGCTGTCCATCCCCGTACGACTGCCCATCCCCATGCGACTGCCCCTCCTCATGCGGCTGCCTATCCTCATGCGGCTGTGAGGACCACTCATATGCGGCTCTGCCAAGATGATTCAGTTGAGACACGTGGCCCTCTTCACGATAATTGAGATACGTGGTAGTCTTATCTTCCCTGGAATTATGGGTGTTAATGAATCCTAACAAAATCAGATTTGTTGCGATCGTCATAATTGCCCAGATCAAATCAAATCAAGCATATGGGATACGTGGCAGGCTATCACAAATCACGAATATTCATGGCAATGAACATTTATTGCATACAGAGATTTGATGCAATCATATTAATTGCTCAAATTTATTATATTCAAGATGAACGGCCCAGATTGATAACTCTTAAGCCACCGACTTTTCAAAATGGGTAATCATTGTAAACCCTAATAATTACCCCGACTCCTATAAATAGCAAGGTGCTATTCCCTTGCAAGAGGACGAGGAGAGGACAGAGACAGACGCATACAGAGAGAGATACGCAGAGAAAAAGGAGAGCATTTCTTCGTCAGAGTCAAGGCTACGTCCGATCGTCCAAGGAGTAAGACAGAGCTATCGTCGCTTTCCCGAGCCTCTATCGTCACCCCCCAGAATCAAAAATAAACAACTATACTTAGATTGTTGTACCTAGGTTTTCGTCCCTAGGCTTTCTTTGTACGAGCGAGTTTGTATTGTGAGTTTAAGTTCAGTCCTCCTATATAATTGTTCTGTACTTTAACAATCAATGGCAAACAAAAGGAAAAATACATGAGAGAAGAAATGATTTTGGCGAGCGAAGTGAAGACAATCCAAGCGCAATCATCCTCGAAGAAATAGAAATGGTCACGGTTAGAGCTAGAGCACCTGCGAAAGATAAGAGCACACACCTGGAGAGATAACCAGGTCCTCAGAGGGACGTAACAAGACACATAATATCATGCCATATAAACTGAATAAATATTGCTCAAATAAATAAGTCAATTGAATTATAACATGGTCCAATACACACCTATTGAACTAGCTTACCATCCCCCCAACCAAACAAGGACAGGAGATGGTAAATTAATTCACGGTGACGTATCTTTCCATACTATGAATCCAATATGGTATCCGGACCCCAACAAGGTTCAATGCCTTCTCATTGGAGTAGTAAGTCACACCTACAGCCAAACAAGGACAAGATGTGACGAACTAATCTACGACAAGTTATTGTTCCAAGCCACGGTCAGATACAAGTACCCAAACCAAAAGTACTCGTACCTAACGGATAAAGGTGCCTAACCGTTCTAAGTGAATGCAGTTTTAAGAACAGTTCATGGTCGCATGACTACCGGGTCAAGTCAAAAAATACCAATGCAGTACCTCGGTAGCGAGTCACAACACCATATACTATTCCTCAGTATCGAGCGAGTCTATAGCATATAGTCTACCTATCGTTCCTCAGTAGCGAGCGAGTCTACGATAGATTGGGTGGTAGTCAACTTCCAATCATGTTCTCTCCGTCCAATGCCAACTCATAACTGCTAAGTCTTCTAGCATGCAATTCTATTAGCAGTTATTTCCTAACACACGGCTTATACGTACTGGTGGCCAGCCAATCACGCAGGTCCAAGTCCTATATGTGACTCACAACAACGTGGTATAAATGTGTCAAGGCCCATGAATGTAACACACAAGGTGGTCCCTTAAATCTAGGTTTAATGTGTAAGAAAAATAATACATAGCAGAAAATATAGATGAATAATATGTTCTAAAGGTTATGCCATGTATCACAGTTTATTTTGCATAAAGAAAATAATGAATAATGCATGAAATATGAGCTAAAATAAATAAACAGCAAATGGCAAGGTGTCTTGCCTGGTAGTATGCCTGGTGTGCTGCAATGATGAATGTGGCACGAACTGCGTCGTCGGTATAACAACTATGCAAGGTGACCTCGGGTAGTGACACGGACGGTTCCATTGGGTCCAGAATGGTCAGATTAGTTAGGGTGGACATAAGATAGTCTAGAATTAGCGATCGGATAGGAAAGAGGGGTTGAGTCACGGTCGGAAGAATAAAGAAAATATTGACGAATAATGATTATATGATTTTAGAAAACTAATTTATAATACTTAAAATATAATTTATTAGTCTTTCAATTAAATACTCAAAATCGAAAGTCGTTTTTAAGGCAAAATTTTTAAGTTTGTCAAAATAAGTTTTAGTAGGAAGCTACATATTTTTATTAGGCAAAATAAATAAACTAGAATTTTATAGACTACTTTTATTGACTAATATAACTTATAAAATCTAAAAAAGAAAACAATTGATAAATTAGGGCTAAAAATAGATTTTGTCAAAGTAATATTTTTGGTAAATCTACCCATTAAAATAGTTAGAAAAATAATATTTTTACAAAATCCTAAAATAATAATATTAGCCATTAATAATCTTAATAGTATCATAATAAAGATAATAGATTAATAATATTATTTTTTAACAATAAATTATCATTAATAATCACCAGCCGAATATACTGGAAGAAAGCCAAGAAATTAAGTAATCAAATAATAATAATAACAATTTTGAGTAATATTAATGGTGTACATATAATTACAGAGTAGGAATAGTATATTATAATAATAATGATGATAATGAATAAAATAATAACCTTAGTAATAATAATTAACAAAAAAAGTAAAATAAAATAAAAGAAGAAATAAAAGAAGTTGTGGTTCCTCTTTCGAGGAGAACCACTCCATTCCATCAGAAAAAAGGCATATGGAGAGAGGGAGATTTAGAGAGGGGATGGAGTCCGGGAAAGAGAAAAGTAAGGAAAAAAATTTCCTTTAATGTGAGAGTGATCCGAGAGGGAGGAGAAAGAGAGATGAGCGAGCGGGAGATGGTGGTCCGGCGGGGAGCGGAGAGGTCGGAAGGAAGAAGGGGGCGGCCCGATCTCCCGGTGACTACGGGCTGCGCCGGCGGCAGCGGCAAGAGCCGATCGGCGGAGGAGAGCGACCGGCCAGGGAGGAGGGTGACTTAGGGCTCGCGGAGGTGGGAAGAAGAGGCGTTGAAGGAGAAGGGGGCACGCACGGGGAGGCGGAGCAACGAAACTACGGCGGAGGGAAGGGGTGGCGGAGGCTGCTGAAGCTGCCGGCGCTCACCCTCGCGACAGCGACACAAGATCGGACGGGTGGCCGGAGCTCGTCGGCTGTTCGCGTCTACAAAAGAGACGACGACGGTAGGGACTTCGGACGAGGTGAGTGGTCGTGGTGGTGTTAAGGATTTTCCTTTTGTGGTTTCTTTTTGGGATATGGCGGCGGTGGTCGAAATTGGTGGAGGTGTGGTGTTGGTTCGGCCGGCAGTGGGCCGCCACGGGCGGTGGTGATGGTAGTGTTGGTGAGGTGGTTTGGGGAATTTTTGGCTGGTTTTGGGTGGTAGTCGGCGGCCAGGGAAGGCCGCGGCGACGGTGGCGGTAGTATAGGTGGACAGGAGAAGAGGAGGCGGTGGTGGTCTTAGTTGTTGGTGTGTCGGTAAAGGAGGGAGACTAGTCGGAGTTGTGAAGTCGGCGGTCGGTGTTGTGGTGAGAGTGTCGGAGCGCCGGTGGTGGTCTGTGCCAGGGGCCAAAATTTGATGGTCAGGATGTTGGCAATGGTGGCGGTAGACAGAGAACGAAAGGCTGGCCGTGGGTTTCGGGTTAGGTGAGGAATAGGATTTGTGATTGTCCGGGTATGTCGGACACGAAGGAGGAATGATGTATATGTAAATGTGGAATAAAAAATTTGGATGGGGAACATGGACACGATGCACACACGTCATGGGTTTGTGGAGAAATTTGTGGATGTGAGGAACCTTTGGAGGAGTACCTGCCTATTTATAGGACGTGGGAATTCCCAGTTGGATAAGGATTGGGATTTGTTTAAATCCCAATGGATAATCCCGCTCTTAATTTAAATCAAATCAAAATCCAAATTCAAATTAAATTCCAATTTAAAACTAGATAATCTAAACTCAATTTAAGTATAAATTCTATCTTTTAACTTTTTAAATTAAATTCATAAAATCAAATCGAGATTTAAAATGGCCATAATAAATTCAAATATATATTTCTAAAATTACTAATGATAATAATTTCAAAATTTACATTATTATTTAAAATAAATTAATAAATAATTATGAAATATATATGTATGCACCAATAATATTTAAAAATATATACTTTTCTAGTATACCATTTTATAAGAATATTATTTATTAGTATAACTGTCTAAATAAAAGGCATTTCATAAATAAACTCATAAATTTAGAAATTTTGATAGCTAAAAATAATTATTATATATATTATCTTGAAACTATAAAAATAGGAAAAATATTTTTCTAAAAATATGTACGCTCGCACATATTCGCACTCGTCGAGCAATTACGAAAAATAAAATTTCGTGCGCGACGTACAATACGACTACGCGACGTACAATACAAATTTTTAAATCATTACCAAATTTAATAATAAAAAAGTAAGAATTTAGGGGTTTTACAGACGAATGGCGGCGTCCAATTCTTGCATATTGCGGATCCCGAACGATGCATGAGATTGAGGAATCCCTCTGAATCGTCGCGCTCTTCAGAGGATGGCCCACCATTCAAGCAATTGAAGACTGTCAGGTCTCGACCAAAGCAGTCTAAAAAGTTCACCGCCCTCAACGACGGGTCAGCCTCCAACAAATAAGTTGTAGGCACAACATCATGCCCCACTTCAGGGGACTTGGTTGCATTTGTCTCCATCTCTTTCTTTTTGGGGCCCATTGAAGAACAGAAGTGAAGAACAAAGCACAAAGATCAACTTCTACATATATATCAACAAATTGACTCTTCGTATTCCTCATAGGAAACTGAAAATAATTAATAAAACTCGGGAAGACAAAAAGGAGGATGAGTGTTTTCGAGAAGAAAAATTTAATTGTGATAACCGGTTGTTGACCGGCGCAACTTGACTCAGTCAAAACTTTTCTAAGTTCAAAGTATTTCAAAACTTTGGAACGTTTTTTAAGTTTTGAAAACTTTGAAGGGGGTCTTGTAGAACCTAAAAATCAAGTCGCGCCCTAAAAATACTACTCAGTAATCAAGTTGCGCCCCAAAGATCAGGTTGCGCCACTGATATGAAGTTCAGAGAACAAGTTGCGCCACGGATCAGGTTGTGCCACATCTCAGACTGCACCCAGTCTTGTAGCGCCAAAATCTACGTGGCGTCTGACACTTAATGGTCATCATTACCTGACAACACTGACGACTGACACCACAGTGAACGAGGAAAATCTCTTAGAATCCCGTGAATTGTGCTGCTCAAGGGAAGTTGGTGGACGGCTGTTCTGTACACTTCGTGAGTTGCGCCCAGGCACAATCCAAATAAAATCCTTAGTTGCGCCTAGGCGCAATCTGAATGACTTTTGCTCAGAAGCTGCCACGTGTGTAGGCGCATCCCAAATCTAGCACAGTTTGACTCGTTGACTAAAGCTCGCGCAACCTGATGAAGTTGAGACAACTTATATTCTAAAGTAGGATGACTTGGCGCAGATGCCACTAATCTCTCAAGACATGTCTACTATCCTGTACACGACTACGCGCATCTCAATCACATGATGCCACGCGTCTAAATACAGTTAGTACACGACTTAACAACCGAATGAAAGTTGGCACAATAGGAGGTCAGCGCAATCCAAGTTGGCACAATCCAGCCTCGCGCACAATCAGAATAACTGCTAAAACAGTTATTTCAAGAACTCTATAAATAGAGTTTCCAATCATTGTGAAAGGATGAGATACATACGCAGAGAGATCAACAACTTTTGCAAAAAATTGCTACTGCTTTCTCCAGAGGCTACAGTCTTCAAGTTCACATCATCCAAGGGATAAAGTGATCGTCTTCTGATCAGATTCCTATAGTTGTACTTCTTCAGAATTCATTGTACTTTTTACTCTTTTACAAGTTTGGAATAAACAACTTTTTGTTTTTGCAAACACATACTATATACATATCTCAGCTAAACTCATCTCTATATCCAACACACACACACACACACACGCACACACACACACACACACACACACACACACACACACACATATATATATAACTCCCAAACATAGATATCAAGAATCTAGAATCAAATACATTATCACAAAATAGTAGCTAAAGGCAAACTCAGATAACTAAGTCCAAAGATCAAAACTGAAACTCAAACAAAACCCAAGTGTCACAGAGGGGTACCTACTGTGAGTTGTGTGTGTACATACAAGAGTGTCAATTTGTGTCTCAGAGGGAATCGACCTTGTGTCCAAGAGTCCACGAGTCGTCCACAGTCGTATCAAACCCAGTGTCGAAGTATGTATCAGAACACTGTGCCCAGGGGGGTGTGTGTGAATGCGTCGTGCAGAGGTGTCAAGCACCCTAGGACTCAACATGTCCATCCTCGTGGCTCGTGCTCGTGTCTACAGGTAGGTTAAGTCTAGGACTTTGTGTCTAGGTGCCTATGTTGTGTTCAAGTTGTGTCAGCGTGTCTGTACAAGTACGTACCAGTGGAGAATTTGTGCGTATGTGCAGTGTGGGTGCGACCACTGCGAGGAGAACTCCTTGAATCCACCATAAAATTGTCCCAAACTTTATGGGTGTCATGTCAGATATTGCCCCTACCTCCATGGCAAATTTTACGTGTCCAAGTGGCGTGTCCTATGAGAGACAATGTTCGGGTAGCTGGATACTGCACACAGTGTGTGCAGGCCTCCCCATGTCCAAGAATGGACATGAATCGACACCAAAATCTGCTCAGCCCCTAAGAAATATAATCCACACATAAACAACAACAAATCTATGAAATTAGTTTTGAAATTTATTAACAAACATTCCTATGAGGCATTTCATCGAACACTTAGACTAGTTCTCCGATACTCCTCTGATACGCGTACCAAATGGACACGAATCGTACCCAAACTCTGCCAATAGATAGGGGGACCCTAGATGCATGCATCTATGGAGAGAAATCATGAATTAAAAGGGTTTAGATAGCATTACCTATTAAGAGTTAGAATCTCAATGAAATAGCCTCTTGAAAAGCTTCAACATCAAGTTCTTATGGTCCAATGCCTCCAATCCTTGCTAGCTAGCCACTAGAGATTTTTTCTTCACAGGAGGGATGCAATGAAACTGATTTGGTCCAATTTGGAGGTAATTTGAAGAAAAGGAACAAATTTGGGAAAGAACATAAACTAGGGTTATGGTTTGCTACAAAGGAGGCAAGAGGGAGCTAAATGATGACTTAAATAGGGGGAAGAGCCTCTCTTGGCCGGCCATGATGTTGGGTTAGGGTTAGGCTAAGTCACCAAGGCCCAACTCATCTTCCTATGTTGTAAAAACAAGCCCTTAAGCTAAAGGCCCAAACTAGTTCCT
Source organism: Iris pallida (assembly GCA_029216955.1). NCBI lineage: Eukaryota > Viridiplantae > Streptophyta > Magnoliopsida > Asparagales > Iridaceae > Iris > Iris pallida. The sequence continues at coordinate 12,586,735 of JANAVB010011800.1, forward strand.
TAATTAAATTCTCCAAATGGTCTTTAAGTTATTACTAGCTAGATTAGAGTCTAATTACTAACTCAAACTTGTTAGCTAGGTCTCCATTGTCATGGTTAGCCTCTAGGCTAAGTTGTTCTAATGTTTCACTAGCAAAAGGCCAAAATCATAATACATCAATTTAAATAATATTAAAATAATCCAAAAATTCACAATTACCAAAATATCTTTATTCTAGAAAGTGGTAGTGGCACTAGTCAGATCTCCATTGTCATTGTCATTGTCAGATCTCTTATGTTGTTGAGAAGGGTCTGGCACTAGTCAGTAACGTTTTCCGGCTGGGCGGAATGATTTGTGGGTATAGACTGCTGGAAGAGAAAATGGTAACAGCTTGTACGGTACTGCTTCGTTGGCATCACATCCATCGGTATACTCCAGAGATCCTCCATCTGAGTATTCAACCACCGGTCCTCCTCATAGTTATATAGATCGGATGGACAATATGATGGAGGATATTCAGAGACAATTGAGAGAAATTTCAAAGAGGATGCCTCCTTCTGCTGGCCATGCTCCTCCTGCTGCTCCCGCTACTCATCCTACTCCTCATGCTCTTGTCGTTTCGGAGGCCATCCAGCATATGTTTGCGTCATTCTTCATGGACTGGATGTGCAACCAGTCGTACCAGCCACCACCTCCAAAGTGATTTTATATATTTATGTAATTCATAATTAATGTACTTATTTTTGGACTATGTTTTTATTTGTAGACTTTTAGTGCTATTATATTGTGTTGTTGTGCTTATCATGGTACTGTTCTTTTGGAATAATCGGTTGTAATTTTTATTTTACTTTAAATTTGGATATATGGTTTCATTATGGTATTATTGTGATTATATTATCTTAATTTTGCTCTGTGTATATAACATTTTATATATATGCCATGTTTATTTAAAATTGAAAAAAAATTAATCTTGTAGCAACAGACTAGCAACGAAATACCAATAGAACGACAAAAAACTTAAAAAAAATTTATCCTCAGTGGCAAATTACTAAAAAATTATGTGCTATTGGCATAAGTGTATCTTATAGGCAAATTTATCCCTATAACAACAGACAAGGATGTCGGTATTCCATCGATATATTGTTGTCGCTATGTCCGTCGCTACCTAAGCAACGGATTTTATGTTGGTCAGCGTTTCTGTCGCTGAGCTAGCAACGATTTATTTTGGCTGCTATTCCGTCGCTAATTCGTTGAACACCGACGTCTTAGCAATAGAATTTGATTAGTGACATTTATGTTCTTAACAAAAAAAAAATTTTTATCTTCATTTTTTGTCGCTATTACTGTTTGATGGATTTGTACAATATAGCGACATTAATTTTCCTTGCTATTTTGATTTATTTTGTAGTGCAAGTGGGACATTTTTCTAAACTATTAGAAGATTGCAAATCTAGGTACGAATATTATCCAATAGTTAAAGGAAGATATGTAAGAACAGCTCGGTACAGACTGGGAAGGAAACCATCAAGTCAATAAGTAAATAAATAAAGTAAGACTGGGAAGGAAACCCTCAAGTCAATAAGTAAATAAATAAAGTATTTCTTACAATTAAATATGAAGCTTAACAAGTCAATGGACCAGCTCTCGAAAATATTGTATCTAAACCATAAAAAAAATACAACTTGCCCAAGATGAGCCAAACCTGTTTATTATTATTAAATTAGGATATTTTAGCATATGTTTTCATTCTAAATGTTGATACTAGCATATACTTTCACTATTTTTTTTAACTACCAAATATTCCCATTTTTGGTACCGAAGAGTAAAATATTTAAGATATAATCCCATTTTTTTTGAATTTTTTTTCCTGTTTTACATGTGGGTGGAAATATTTGCTAATTAAAAAAATAGTGGAGGCATAGGCTAGTTTCATCATTTGGAACGGAGACATTTGCTAAAATAACCCTATTAAATTTGTCATATAACGAAAGCCCACTTTTCTGTGCTGGCGAGTATATAGGAGGATGAAGGATGAAGAGGAAGATGATAAAACCCAGAGAGCAGGATACAAAGAAAGGTTGCAAGAAATGGAAATTCTGTGTACTGCAGCAAGGCAAATATGGAAGAGAAACAACAATAGAAGAAAAAGAGGGAATAGCAACATGGGTATGTCCGTGTTCCCTATCCTTTACTTTCTTAATTATTTTGTTAATTAATAATCATCCCATCAAACTATCAAAAGTTTTCCTTACTACTACAATGATTATGGAAGAATGAAAAAGTACACAAAAAAATCGAAAAATAAGAAATAAGAACACAAACGATTTAATATGATGTGCCTTGACTTACATCAGCCTATCTTCATGGGGAATAGGGAGAATAACTTTGTTAAACCTTAGTAATAATCTTTTTTTTTTTCCTTTTATACTTTCTGTAATTCCTATATATATTGAGCCTCCAGTTGGAGAAGAATACACAAAAATTTGTCACTATTTGAATTTAAATTTGATATGTTGTATTCTCTTGTTTTGACAATTCCAATAATATGTTGTTTGTATATTTGTTTTGGTCCAATGTAAACGTAGATCTTGACTGGAGGGGGATGGATTCAGCAAACATAGAGGTACATACATTTTTGTTTAATTCATTTATCTTTATATTCAAAAGATAATTTGGGGAAAACATGCTGACATTTTCTATTCGATAATTAAAAGTATTTTTATTTTTCCGTGGGTCGGTAAATCAAAAATTTATACTAGAAATTTGTTAACACAATCAAGAAAGCAGAACCAAAGAGTAATAACATAAAACTGATCGGATTTAGAAGTTAGAAGAAAGAAGAACCATGTTGGGGAATTATCAGGGCTCAAAAACCTTCTAACATTTTTCTGTGCATAGTTTATGTCGTGCTAAACCTTCTAACACTTTTGCACAAGTCAATCAAACTGAATCAGGATGATGGAGATGGATTTCATTTTAGTATTTTCCAAACTGTTAGTGTTGTTCCTCTACTGTAGAGGAGCTAACCCCAACAATTATGAGTCTCTTAACCTGATCCATTAAACTGGTAAACTCAACTGCTTAATATAAAAGGTGGTGTTAATTGCATGATAGACTCAATAAATCACCTGTAAACCCTGATCGTGTGGCCGCCACAGGGTGCCAACTCAGCGCTCGATGCTAACATGCTGAGCACCAACAAAGTGCCACTTTGCTTCCTATAGCCCAATGTTCAGCTCAGACTCGGCTCAACTAAAACCGAATCATGTCCCAATGTAGGTCAAGGTCCTTGGTGGTTTTTACTACAAGAAAAAGGCTGTCTTATGACGGCTAAATATTGTTATAAATCATATTGTATAACGCTTTTAAGTATCCACTAAAGTGTTATAAGTATCAGTGTTATTAATAATTAAACAACATTATAAACGAGATGCACATAGATAACACTTTTTTCCAAAGTGTTATTATCAACCACATTTAAACTCATTTGTTATAATGCTTTGATGACCAAAATATTATAACAATAAGCGTTATTAACAACCACATTTAAACTCAAGCCTCTCATTTTCTAAGCACAGACCTCAAAAATATAAAGCCCATCACCCACAACTACAATCCAAGTAACCTTTAGTCTTATATAAGCCCACATTAACCATAATAAGTGGCCATCATACAATCAGAATCCCTAAACCATGAACAAATATACAAAATACATAAAAACTAATAAGAATAAAGAAACCTCTAAACTCAATGAGATGACATCCATTTTACTCTAGAAAGTCTATGAATTTACAGTCTACTGACCATCCCAAGTCCATGAAGTTTCTCATAAAGCATGTTTTTGGAGACGTCCGGAGCAAAAGAATTAGAAGCACTGGCTTTGAATTAAGTGTAATGTGTACAAAAATCATATGTTAAAATCATAATTGTTTCTTGTTCAGCTTCAGGCACTTTCATCTGCTTCAATATATATTGGATAACCTTTTTAAGAGTTGCTCTTCGATTATCCCCATAGTTCCAAAGCTCTGAAACAACAAATCCGACCAGGGTTGTAGGCATTGATCTAGGCCAAGCATCTTGTGACTTCATGTACCTCCTCACTCATCATCCCTCTGTAATACTTCCTGCAAAAAAAAAAAAATTTCCGCAAAAATTAGTGTTTGTCATCCAAAGTCACTTGCTTGTGTAATAGGATCACCATTTGTTTTTACTCAACACATGTTACACGGAATGAGAGAACTAGTATTGGTATTCTAATATCGGTATCTTTACTTCAGTGGAACCAAGGATGGTCCATAAAGAATACATTACTAGTGAAGGATTTAATGAAATATGGTTCTAACAGTGCACAATGGTAGTAACCATTCAGTAGAGTCACCAATCCTACAGAGAAATTCCTTCTGTGAACTTAACAAATCTCAATGACGAAAACCAACTAGCCATTTTCTTGTTTGCTATGGTGTCAATGTCAAGCAGTTACAAAATAAGAGAATTCTTCCTTTAAGAAACTTGTTTCATCACAAATCACCGATAGAAAATTGACAATGTATGCCTGAAAGATCAGGTACTAGGTTTAGATATGAGATAATCTTACCCGGTTATGAAAATTATGTACAAGGCATGAAGAATGCGCTAAAAGAATTGATGAATAGACTTCCTCTCATGTATATATATGGTTTCTTCATTTGATATTCCCCCTGTATACAGATAATACACAGTTCTCACATAAATATGTGAATAAAATAAAACTTGCAAACTTAAGTCACAAGTAACACTTTTTTTGGTTAATTACACAACCCCCATTGTTAGGGGAAGCACTAGATAGGGGCAATCGTAGGTTATTTTATTTTTTTGCTAGGGGCTAGGAAAAAAATTATTGGGGACAACACATTCTCTCGCTCTAAATCTAAACACAAAATCCCACTCTTCCTCTTCTTCCTACTTTCTTCTCCCCAATTCTCTTCATCTTTCTCTTCCAAGGCATGGCACACGCCAAGGCTACTTCCTTTTTGTATCTCTTCTTCTTCTTCTTCCCTATTTTTGAACAATTTTTTTCCTCTTCTAATTCAAGGTTCTTTTGGCTTATTAGTTTCTATGTGATTCTCATGTATTTTTAAACATTACTTATTAGATTATAGGTTAATTCTCTAATCGATGTTTTCCCAAAGTTAGAATCCAAAATTAGGGTTTCCAACCTCAAAATTCGGCACAGCCCCGTTGGGGATGAGAGAGGACTGCCATGACCCTGGCAGTCCTAAGATAAAGGTCGGTTTTTATACTTAAATGATGCCCCCTAACAATTTTGACAATGACAAATTGGTATTAAATTTTTAAAAAAAATTGTGTTGCCCCCTAACGATGGAGGTTGTTGTCACGCCCCGATTCCGCAGAATCGATAGTCGTCCCCCGGGCGTGATGCCGTGCGAACCTAAATTGCGCTCGCACAAGGCATAGTCATAAAGTTACCCGAAACACAACGATAAGAGAATGCGCAGAGTAAATTGAACACACATTATAGAGAAGGAAACTTAAGCTTTATTGATAATGAACATCATATTACAGACTCGATACAAGGGCGCCGCGCGGGCTTTTTACAAACTGACTCCATTACAAAATGAACGTCGACGAGATAGCCATTCCATACATTCATCCCTTGATTATACAACCAAAACATTAAAACCACCTGGGATGGTGGGAAGGCGCTCCATCTGTCTTCGATGCTTCAACAGCGGAGTCTTCAAAAGGGTTGATCCAAGCTTCAATGCACGGACGAAGCTTCAAAACACGCGAGCGTTGCCTCCCTTTACGTAGCACGCCCTTCCAGATCTATTGCACCTGTATGGAGAGCGAGGATCAGTACAATCAACATGTACTGGCGAGTGGCTAATTAATTTCCAGGCTCTCATTTGGTTCAAGAATTTGATAAAAATCATACAACTTGCTTTTAGTGGTCTTTCTAACCGTCCTAGATATTTTCATAAGAAGCATTAAGTTACACCAAGGTTTCTTCCGACGGAGCACGCCGTGCGACATAAAACTTACCGTGTTAGTTGATAACAATTTATATCAAGTGTTTGATATGGAGGTCAATTGGCCTAACCAGCCGCCTTGGACATAGCCTGGTAATACGGAACCCTTACAACGCAAGTAGCGAGCTCCGATGCAAGTCCCCGTCTTACCGATTGCCTAACCAGCGCGGCTATAACCAGTTTCTTCCTAGGCCGAGTCGGTCCCGTGGCCCCGGGTTGCCGCTCGAAGAAACCTTTCCCCTTGTCGACAAGTTGCCCAAGTCCATGATAGGTTAACATGGTGTATTTTTAGGATACCGTTGGGGCTTGTTATGTGATCCATTCATTTACTTGGTCGTTTTGCAGGCATGAATTAATTCTATCTCTTTTCAACACAACACATTTCTGAATTCACTTCTAACATACAAGACTAGTATTCTGCAAGCGAATCATTCAATTTTAGTAACATTACCCGAGTTCTCATTTGAAAATAGAGGGTCGAGACGAAGGGGGTCAGCCACTCACCTTGAGTTTTGCTTGAGGCGAGGGACTTGTTGGCTGCGCTAGACGTCGCCTACGCGATTACCTGAAATCGCACAAGCAACCGATTAGAACACTGTATTATGCAAGAGTTCGATAGGAAATGCGAGCTCGAAATGTAAACCATGAAAACCATCGAAAACATTCACGAAAACGCATTCGGAAAACCAAAGCCAAAACCAACGCAAGCGGCGTGAAAAGCAGAGCAACGGGAGGTCTCTCCCGACTCAGCCGCAAAGTCAATCCTCGAGACGCAACCCGCTGAATTTGGGACTTGGTTCCGAAGAATCCATCCCATAACGTGGAATGGATCTTAATTCAACCGTTCCCGTTCGATCGATTCGATCGATCCCGACCTATCGGTCCCGACCGAGTCGATAGCAACAGTGTTCCTTTCTCGCGCACCCCGTGGACGAATCAACGGGGCACGATGTAGGGACGGGGCACTACAGTTGTGCCGTTGTAATTAACCTTTTCTTTTTCTTGCCAAAATCTAGCAGAAAACACGAAGAAGCCTACCTTGATACTGCCTCATCGGTTTGTCCTTGTTCGAATGCCCCCATTTTCTTCGGTATTGATCTGATCATTATGCTCACTTCCATTAAAAATGTACCTACACATGGAAACATCATACAAACACGATACCAGTTATGATGATGCTATGAAGCAAAGAAACTTCATAAACTTTAATGGATAAAAAGTAACACACTAGTGAAGGTCGCCTTACCTGTACAACCTTTTAGATAGCAATTAAAAGTTGAACAATACTTTCAGGAGATGCTAAAAATGTCAAAACAAGGTAAATTTACTTGATAGGAGTATAACATCGATGTAATGATTTTGTAGAGAGTAAAGAGTATTAACCAAGAAACTATACACTAAAAGCAAATTGAAGATGACCAACTATTCAAGGATAATAACCAAATCAACCTTTCTCATGCATGCAACATTTATAAATTTTATTGAGATACACCTAAGATTTATTCTAAGAGCATCATTAGTATTATTTTTTTGTCCATTTCTTAAGGCCGCCAGCTTGGGACCGTAGCCGTCCCGCGGGGGGCTCGAACTTGGGAACTCCCCCAAGTGAGCCCCCCTCCCTAACCACTTGGACAAGGGAGCTTGGACTTTCATTGTTGTTAGTAGATGGTGCTGAAAATTTATCTTGAGGCCCAACATTTTAGGGGAAAAAAGTAAATGTAGAATGAGTTGGGTTTGTATGAGAATAGTAGAAAAAAAAATGAGCTTTGGTCTCAAAGATTGTGTGGTCAAAAATTAATGTGGAAAAAAAAAAGTAAATTTAGAATTGGGCTCCAAATTGGGACTTACTATTCTAGAAAATAATTTCCTACATTCTGAATCTAGAAATTCACTGGCCCAACCAATAGCTCATGTGGGTGGGTTGGGCCTGAAAATCTAGAAATTAAAATATAGGATGTCTTATTATTCTACAAAATGAGCTCCTACATTCTAAATCTAGAATATAGAAAATGGGTTGGGCCTTACTAATGACCCTCTAATAGAGGGTTAGTCAACATGGACTTCATAACCCAAGTTATTGGATTTATAATGTAGTGTTATTCATTGGGATTCTCAATCATTCTTGATTTTAGAATCCCATTTTAAGGTCCTTCGCGCCCTTATCCCGATTGACTCTCTTTCTGCCGATAATTAACCCGGAAGCCTAATCGCTCTAGGGTCACCCGTGTCGACTCAACGATCAGAGAACACTTTTACCTTAAACCGTAATTTTCCACAACCGTACTTCAACTGCAAACTGTATAACATCAAACCTAACCGTCCACCCTTAACTAAAGACACCATTTTTCCGTGTCCGTGCAACAAAACTAAGAGATCCAAAATTCAGGTGGGATACGTAATATTTTGTGTTGTTGAATTAACATGTTTCACCATGGTACTTCTTTTTCCCTTTGGAGTAACATATTTCCTTCCAATTGTTTTTGCCTACGCAGCCGCTCCAACCTTCCGATAACAATTACAAAGAGAAGAAAAGGATAGAAAATTCTCAACCTCCTCCTGAACCGAAACCTACAACTGGAAGAATCGGATCAACTTCGCAAAGACCAAGTGCAGATACTCGTGTAAAGCCAAGTTTCAAACCATACTCCGAGGAAGAGATCCGAGATGCAACTAACAATTTCAGAGAGTCATTCATCATCGGAGCAGGGGGGTATGGAGCTGTTTACAAATGTAAACTTGATGACTGGGATGTGGCTGTAAAGATACTAGGCGAAAAAAGCGATCAAGGGTTACCTGAGTACATCAAAGAGGTAAGAGCGAACACTTCAGATACTTATTTGTGGGCATTGATCCATCAACCCCTACAGTTCAAAACACCTTTCCATGTCTTAATTATCCTAAATTACATTATTACTTTGCTCGCAGATGGGGGTTCTATCAAGAATGAGACACGAAAACCTTGTCCATTTGATGGGGACGTGCTTCGAACTACGCGCCCTCATCTACGAGTACATCCCTAATGGGAGCCTGGAGAAGTGCCTCGAGGAAAGGCCCACGGAGCTCACATGGCAGTTACGCACCCGCATTGTGTACGAGATATGTAAAGGTATCATGTATCTCCATGCCAAGCAGCCTCAGGCCCTGGTCCACGGTGATCTTAAACCTCATAACGTTCTTCTAGACGATGGCTTCAGAGTCAAGCTCGCCGACTTTGGCCTCTGTCGCGTCTTAACCCAAGGCCAGGCCTCCAAGGCACACCACCTTACCCTCACCATCAGTGGCTCGACTGGCTATATGGATCCCGACTACATCGCGACAGGGAAAGTCACACCTGTAGTTGATGTGTACGCTCTTGGGAAAACAGTGATGCGAGTCTTGACTGGGCAACAACCTCTTGATGTCTTTGCACAGGTGCATGCTGCAAATAAAAGAGGATCCCTGATGAAGATTGTTGATCCCACGGTCAGGGATTGGCCCAAGAATGTAGTCGAGGTTTTGGCACGCTTTGCTTTGAAGTCTTGCAAGCTTGATAGGTACAAGCCAGAATTCTTCAAGAAATTTTATAGTGACATTGGGAAGATCTTAGATGATATTGGCTATTGAACTACATAGAACAACCGCAACCTATTCCAGTCTGCTGCACATACATACATTAACATGTGTGTAGTTGTGCTCTAGGGATATGCTTGTGATCTTCACCTTTTTTTTCCTCTTTCTTTCCTATTGAATGCATGTGACCTTACACTATCGTGTGTTTCTTTCCGATTAAATTCGTGTTTGTAAGCTTCAGACATTCTCTTGTTTCCAACTAAATAAACTGTGAACAGATCATAACGAATTCTAAAATGCAGTTTACTTATTCTTCCATCTTTAATATGTTATAATGCTTGCCTACTACCTTACCTGAGTTCCAGCTACCTCAAGGTGTGTTTTGGGTCAGGCGGTCCAAAACCCGCATTGGGTCCGGCCTGGTCAAATTTGGGCTGGGTCAGTTAACAGGTCAGGTCGGCTCGGCCCACTCTTATGCCAGGTTCGAGTTCGGATTCGGGATGGGATTGCCTCCCAGGCCCGGTCCGGCTCCCCATCCAGTAAGAGCCTGGCTTACCTCTAAATATGGATCTGGCTTGGTCCAGACGGTGACCCAATCAAGACAGTCGTAGGCTTGGGTCAACTTGGTTCCTCCCCCACGCATGGGCCCTACCAATGTAAATATAACAGTTGGGGAGGTTATTTTATGGTTTTACTCCCCCTTTAAATCGTTGGAAAAACATTGGAGATATTTTGGTAAAGCCCTCCCACATCTCTAATAGTGTTTTGGAAGATAATTTTACTGAAATATCCATATTTTTCTAGTTGTTTGTGAACACTAATAAGGGTAATTTTGTAATGCACTTTTCCACGCAGTATATATACTGGTTTGTTGGCTTGAAAGTCAGGTTGGACTTGAGTTTATGTAGAGGTATCATTTATAGATCTATGTGATCAGTGTTATGCCTCGTTCTGGATGGAGGTGTTTTGTTGGCTTCTTGGTTTGATTGTGATGATTGGATTTGTGTTGTGCGAGGTGTTGGGGGATCTGAGTGGTGATGTAGAGTTTTATTTCGGTCGGATTGGATGGTTTATGGAGCATGGCTAGTTTGTATGGTTATACCAATTAAGAAGTTTGGGTATTACGTCAAATCGTATGTCTGAAAAATAGTTCGATATCTACTCGGTCGAGGCACATAGGCATTTCTTCATTGTAGGTAATTTTGATCCTTCGCCTCTTTACCTTGACACTTAATAAATTGATGTTGCATGTCTACTTCTTTATGTTATGAGTTTGTCGCATGTTAATAAAAAGAACAAATACAAAAGAGATTAATAGATATAGTGTTGTTGTTTGCATTGTAATACGGAGTGTAGTGTCGTATGTTTATGGTTTTAGACCGTATTGTTTATGCAAAGAAGTATAATGGTAAGGATGTAGCTTGGTGTCACGGTATAGTATGGATGTATGGTTTGGTGTCACGATATTGTATGGATGTGTGGCTCGGAGCCACGTTAATAGTATGGATATGTGTGGCTCAATACCACAGTATAGTATGGATATGTGGCTTGGTGCTATGGAGTGTTATATGGATGTAGCATAAAGCTACGGTATTTTTGGGACTAATGGGTCGTCAATCGAAATATCGAATGGAAGTGTGGATAGCGTAAGTATGATATGTTGTATGAGTAGAGAGTGATATCGTTTTATATTCAATTTATATACCATACATATGTTTTATAGCCGATAAACTTTTTACGTATATCACATGGTCATTGACAACTTGTTTAACCCATGTTCTCTAAAATCCTAGATAAAACAATTTTTCTGGATCCAATTATTAATTTCAATAAATATTTCTTAAAGTAATAACTTAAATAAATATTTTCCTAAATTCAAAATATTAATTGCATTCAATTTTGCAATAATGCAACAACTCAATTTCATTAGCAATTATTAAATAATTATGAAGAGGGCAATGGAAATTAGGTAATTACTAATCAAAATTATAGGTGGGAAGTTTCTAGAGAAGATTTTGTAACGAACTAATTATAATTATGACATGTGCTAAATTAAAAAATAATGGAAATGAAATTACTTGCAATTTACAAATTGTTCCATGCTTCCTTATAAATACCACCGGAGGACCCTGAGTCCACGGCCATAGCTGGTGGCAAGGTGGGTGCTCTTATTTCTTGGGCTGGACCATAGTTTATGTTACGAATAAATAGAAAGTAACAGTAACCGGGCCATTGTGGGACATAATTTCAATAACAGTAGTTAAATTCAAGAGGAGACTAAATAATGATTTTAACTTAGAATTGTATTAAGAAAATAAAGAGCTTTGTTGGGGATTTAAAGTAAATTATGAGTTATATTGGGCTGAGTCGTATGGGCATGGACTCATATTTTTAGTTTTGACTTTAAGTGCGTTTTATTACAAGGTGGAAAATACGTGAAGAATAAATTAATTCTACAGAATTATTTTACTAGAAATAAAGTTTCATGGAAAACAATTCACAGAATTAATTTGGGTGTTTGATTTTCGTTAATTTCCATGGAAATTGATATTTTTCCTATGAGCAGGGCCAGTTTTATTTTCCACCATTTTTGGAGGAATGTATGGAAAATGATAGTTTTTTGAAAAATAATTATATGAAAATATACACAATCAAACACTACAATCGGTGGAAATTTTATGATGGAAATATTTTCCATGAAAAAAAGCTCAATCAAACACACCCTAAGGGAAACGTATTAAATGGGACATCTAATTAATAATGGGCTTAGTATTACTTGGGCTAGAGCTAAATAAAATTTGAATAAATACAAAATAGAAAATAAGAAATGAGGATAAAGTTAAGAAGTAACAACAGTTCCTTCTTCTTTTTTAATGAGAACATGAGGAATGTTTTTAGAATAAACAAGAAAATTTTGGTGTGGTTTCAAATCCTTATATTATAGGAATTTTAACTGTATGTTTTTCTTTTGATTGGTTTAAATATAAATCAGCATGGGCATGCCTTTGGGCTGATAATAAGATTAATCTTTGCATAAATAAAACTTTGTTGGGGGTATAGTTGGTTTCGACTCAAAACAACTTAAATAGATTTTTGGCCTAGAATATTATGGAAGATTTTACTTTGGGCCTTGGATAAATCAGGATTGAATAAGTATTTAAAATAAAGTATATGGGTTTGATTTAATTTCTTGGGAATAGGGACCTTATATACAATAAAGGGTTTTTTGTATTTTACTTTTTTAGAAAGGGATTTTGTATAGTTTTGGACAAGCCTCTTAGAGGATTCTTTAGGGATTTTTAGAACCTAAATAGGAATTTATGAGATGAATATGAGCCTAAATCCTAAGTATGTATTTATTTATAGGTTAGATTAGACTCGTGGCGTTAGCAAAGTGGACCTAAGACAAGTACACTATGAATCTATCTCTTTACTTAGTAAATGTTGGACACAAAATGGATACGAGATGTCTTGTACTTCATTGTATCATTCTGGTTCTGGTACTGGGGAGGGAAAATACTAAGTATGTATGTGGTCAAATCCAACTCGCTAGGTAGGTATTATGGATAGCAGAATCATACACTTCATGTATGATTAAGTCGTACATTTATTGTACTTGTACTCACCACCCGATCACATATTGAAACAATATTTCATTTACAATCTTTGATTGTTTTCTTGTACATGATTTTCGTGATTGCATATTGTTCATGTTGGCCCATTCCACGGTCACACCCGATTTCGATAATCAACATATACTTTAGTCAATACACAAAATATAGAAAATGCTGCTAACTATTTCAGGATGCATGAAATCATATTCAACGGACGATGTACTGCATAAATCAAAGCGTCAAAGTCATCAAAATCTTCTGAAGACTCTTTTCTACTTTTATTCTGTATTTTACATTTTATTGAGTCTAGGAATTACTTTGTAAAATCAATTATGGTAATACTGGCTTAGGGTTAAAATTGTCCTCCTTTCTAGAAACCTATTTTTACCCATTCGTATTTTCGGTTACAAATATTTCAAAAACATATTTCGAAAATAATCCTTTTCAAATGATTTTACAAATAACCAAAAATATGTTTGAAAACTGTTTTTTACAAAAGAATTTCAAATATCTCCTGACAGAACTCCTAGCCGAGTTCGGCCCGAGTTCGGTCCGAACTCTGACCGAGTTCGGTCAGTTTGTATTCAAACTTCAGTTGCCTCCAAATCTGCGAGCAACGTCTATTTTGCGAGATATTTGCATCCGAACTCTGTCCGAGTTCTGCCCGAGTTCGGTTGGTGAAAACACCTATAAATAGAGAAGAACTTTTCACTTCAAATCATCAATTCATTCTTCATCTTCTCTTCTCTACTATTCAAGTGTTTTCTAAACGATCTAAGATTTTCAAATCTCACCTACACATCTCTTAGCCAAAAGCCAGTACTATCAGAGTTGATTTAGAGTCTTTTGGTTACTCAAGAGTTGTAAAGAGGTCGTTCAAGTTTCAACAACTTTTCTGTTGTGGAGCTGGTCGTGCGCTCGCCACCAAGCACGGTGTTGTGAAGCCGGTCGTGTGCTTGTCACCAAGCACGGTGTTGTAAGAGATTGCAAGCTCTCAGTTAAAGCTTGTGCCATAGTGAATTAACATCGAGCAAGAGTACTCGAGACTGGATTAGTCCTCTCAGAGGGATACCAGTATACATCACTGTGTCACTGAGTTTGATTCTCCTATCTTTATTTACTGTCTCTTACATATCTGCCATAGTTTAATTTTTTAATTGGTGATTATATTTCCGCTGCACACACGCACTCTATTCACCCCCCCCCCTCTAGAGGTGCTCAACGATCCTACAATTGGTATCAAAGCAGGTTATATTCTTATATAACATACCCTAGAGTATATATATATGGCAGCCGTGAAATCTATATTCAACGGTAAAGGGCAATCCACAAATAGACCTCCCCTATTTGATGGAACAAATTACACTTACTAGAAAACACGTATGACTTTCTTTCTTAAATCTCTAGATTTTGATCTTTGGTCAATAGTCATTGATGGGTATAAGAAACCACCACCTACAGTGGTTGAAGGTATTCTTATGGAAAAGCCGCATGACAAGTACACCGATGCTGAAAAAGCAAAGGCTAGTCTTGATGCTCGAGCCATCAATGCACTATTCTGTGCAATTGACAAAACCGAGTTCAACAGAGTTTCAACCTGCAAGACGTCTCACGAAATTTGGAAACTCCTTGAGGTAACCCATGAAGGGACTTCCCAAGTGAAAGAATCCAAAATTAGTAGACTGACTCAGGAATATGAATCTTTTAAGATGAAACCCGGTGAGTCAATTACACAGATGTTTACTCGTTTCCTTGATATAACTAATCCTTTGCAATCTCTTGGTAAAGATTACAGCAATCACGAGAAGATTAGAAAGGTGCTGCGGGCTCTAACAAAGAACTGGAATCCAAAGGCCACAGCAATTATTGAAGGAAACGACCTCACCACAATGTCGTTGGAAACCTTGATGGGCAAGCTCATGACCCATGAACTCGACTTGCAAGACTTTGAAGAAGCAACACCAAAGGAGAAAACAATCGCCTTCAAAGCTCAAGCAAGAAAAGCTACATACAACGATTCTGATGAAGAATCATCAAGTGGTGATGAACAAGCCCTACTTGTGAAGAACTTCAGGAAGTACCTAAAGTTTACAAGCAGAAAGAAGAAAGACGTCCAAGAAAGCAATGAAGATGAAACCATATGCTTTGGATGTAAGAAATCAGGGCACATGAAGAAGGACTGTCCAGCTACCAAGAAGAGCAGTGCATATGACAGATCAAGATCAAGCAGAAAAGCTACAACTGGTCGAAAGTATGCCAACACAAGTATCTGGCATGAAAGCGACGCCAGTGATTCTGAAGAAGAGGATAGACCCTACGGCAATGCAAATGTCTGTCTTATGGCATTTGACAAGGTATCTTCAAACCCTCTATATGATGAATTTACTTTCGAAGAGTTAGAAAATGCCTTTAGCGACTTACTTGAAGAACACAAAAATGTGCTTGACAAGTATAAGCAATCTCGAAAAGAGATTAAGGCATACACAACCGAGTTAGCTAGATTGTCTAATCTTGTTCAAGATATCAAAGAGACATCTACTACCGGTAACACGGAAGAGATAGCCAAACTCAAAGTAGACTATCATGAGGCTATCCTCACTATTCAAAAGAAAGAAAGAGATTATGGTAAGATACAAAAGTTGTATGACATAGAGAAGAAGATGCACTTAGTAACAGAACAGAGACTCTCAGCTATGACTGCTAAATATGAAGAGTCTATTGCGATTTCTAAAAAGTTAGAAATCAAGTTAGGCAAACAGGAAATGCCTGTGACACAGCCTAATTTTAGTCCTAATGCAAAGCATACACCTAAGAGGACTAAAAACAAGAAAGCACAGAAGAAACACGAGTATCATCATGCTTTCACTTATAGGTTCTCCAAGAAATCAAACAAGCATGTGAACACAGTTTCAACCACATCTGGTTCTAAACTGACTTGCACATATTGTGGTACACACGGACACATATCACAATATTGTCTTGCAAGAAAGCTTGTTGATAACCATACTTTAGTCTGGAGACCTAAAGCTAATCAGCATGGACCCTTCAGAAAATGGGTACCAAAGGATTCATCTACTTGTTTTGTAGGTGGACCCTCAACCCTCTCATGCTAGAAGCAAATGAATCCTCGATAGCGGATGTTCGCGACACATGACTGGTGATGCATCTTTATTCGCTACGCTATCGATGAAGAAAGAAGGATACGTCTCCTTCGAAAATAACTTGAGAGGTGATATTATAGGTAATGGTACTGTAGGTATTTCTCCTTACCCAATAATAAAGGATGTTTGTCTAGTAACTGAATTGAAACATAACCTATTGAGCATAAGTCATTTGGCAGATAATGGTTATGGTATCAATTTTGTGAAAGATAAATGTACCATATATGATATATCATCTGGTGATCCCGTATATAAAGGGATTAGAGAAGACAATATTTATGTTTTCTTTTTGGAGAATACTAATAATGCGGGAAGGTGCCTAGTAGCCAATCAAGATGAAAGCTGGCTATGGCACATGAGACTAGGACATGCAAACATGGATACTATCTCACGTCTGAACACAAAGAAGTTGGTAAAAGGACTCCCAGAAATTCCATTCAAGAGAGACATGGTATGTGTTGACTGTGAAAAGAACAAAGCACATAGGTCTTCTTTTAAATCCATCAACGCTGTAAGTACTTCGAGACCTTTGCAGTTAATTCATATAGATTTATTTGGTCCTAGTAGAGTCGCTAGTCTTGGCGGTAAACTCTATGCTTTTGTCATTGTTGATGATTTCTCTCGTTTTACATGGGTTTACTTTTTATCAAACAAAAGTGATGCTATTTTTGAATTTCAGATATTTTGTAAAAAGGTACAAAACGAAAAAGGCTTCATGATTACTCGTATCCGAAGTGATCATGGTGGCGAATTCGAAAATTCTGATTTCAAAAAGTTTTGTGATGATAGTGGATATTACCACGAATTTTCTTGTCCTAGAACTCTCCAACAGAATGGTGTTGTGGAGCGGAAGAACCGAACTCTAAGCGAAATGGCTAGAGTCATGCTTAATCAGCATAATCTTTCTAAATATTTTTGGGCAGAAGCTGTTAGTACAGCCTGTCATATTTTAAATAGGGTGTTGATTCGACCAATCTCGAAGAAAACACCATATGAGCTTTGGTTTGGAAGAATTCCAAACATTTCTTATTTTAAAGTTTTTGGTTGTCGCTGTTTCATCCTGAACACCAAGGA
The DNA here is from genome assembly GCA_029216955.1 of Iris pallida. NCBI lineage: Eukaryota > Viridiplantae > Streptophyta > Magnoliopsida > Asparagales > Iridaceae > Iris > Iris pallida. The sequence goes on from JANAVB010011800.1 coordinate 12,604,141, forward strand.
TAACTTGGGTAAGTTCGACTCCAAAGAAGATGACGGGATATTTCTCGGATATGCTGCTAAGAGTAAGGGATATAGAATTTTTAATAAAAGATCTTTGATTGTTGAAGAAAGTATTAATGTTACCTTTGATGAGTTGAATAGTCATAGATCTAGCGACAGTGATGATGAAGATGCACCTACAAAGACAAAGAAGAGTTCTGAGAAAGATCCTACCCAAGAGGCAAGAACTGATAAAAGTTTCGAAGATGCAGGAACTGAGAAGAGCCTTGTGAAAGGTATGGCCCAAAGATTCGAATCATTGAGATTCAAACCAGATCATCCAGAAACTCTCATAATAGGTGATGTATCCAAAGGTGTAAGTACTCGTTCATCTCTTAGAGATTCTGAAGTAGCAGCTAATGTAGCATTTATTTCACAAATAGAACCTAAGAATGTTGATGAGGCTTTTTCTGATGAATTTTGGATTTCTGCCATGCAAGAGAAACTTAATCAATTTGAGAGAAACCAAGTTTGGGAACTCGTTCCTAAACCTATTGGTCAATCGATAATTGGTACCAAATGGGTGTTCCGAAATAAACTTAGTGAAGATGGACAAGTTCTACGCAACAAAGCACGTCTAGTTGCACAAGGTTATAATCAAGAAGAAGGAATTGATTATGATGAGACCTATGCTCCTGTTGCTAGACTAGAAGCCATCCGCATGTTTTGCGCTTTTGCTTGTTTTAATGATTTCAAACTTTTTCAAATGGACGTGAAAAGCGCATTTTTAAATGGTTATTTGAAAGAAGAGGTTTTTGTGAAACAACCCCCTGGTTTTGAGGATTTTCAAAAACCTGATCACGTCTTCAAGCTTAAGAAAGTACTTTATGGACTCAAACAAGCACCTCGTGCTTGGTATGAACGCCTAAGCGCCTTCTTACTTGATAATGGATTTTCAAAGGGCAAGATTGATACTACTCTTTTTATTAAATCCATGAATAATGATATACTTCTAGTGCAAATTTATGTAGATGACATTATCTTTGGTTCTACTAATGAACAACTCTGTCAAGAATTTGCCAAGTGTATGCAGAGTGAATTTGAGATAAGCATGATGGGAGAGCTGAACTTCTTCCTAGGATTGCAAATCAAACAACACTCGAACGGAACATTCATCAACCAAGCCAAGTACACGAAGGACATACTGAAGAAGTACGACTTCGAGAATGTAAAGCCAATTGGGACTCCTATGGCTACATCTACAAAGCTTGATGCTGATGAAAGTGGCAAAACTGTTGATCAGCGTAAGTATCGAGGTATGATTGGTAGTTTATTATATTTAACTGCTAGTCGCCCTGATATTATGTTTAGTGTTTGCATATGTGCACGATATCAGGCAAACCCTAAGGAATCACATCTTAGTGCCGTTAAGCGTATCTTCCGATACCTTAAAGGAACTTCTACAGTTGGCTTATGGTATCCCAAAACCAAATCCTTTGACCTTATAGGTTACTCGGATGCGGATTTTGCTGGATGCAAAGTGGACCGTAAAAGTACCAGTGGCACATGTCATTTCTTAGGAAAGGCCTTAGTCTCTTGGTTTAGCAAGAAACAAAATTCAGTAGCATTATCAACAACTGAGGCTGAGTATATCGCCGCAGGACGTTGTTGTGCTCAAATTTTGTGGATGAAGCAAACCTTAGAGGACTACAATCTGCACTATACAAATGTTCCTATTTATTATGATAATACTAGTGCAATTAATTTGACTAAGAACCCTATCTGTCATTCACGCACAAAGCACATAGAAGTTAGACATCATTTTCTACGTGATCATCAACAATACGGGGATATTTGCTTAGAATTTATTGATACTGAACATCAACTAGCTGATATTTTCACTAAACCATTGGCTGAAGACCGTTTTAACATCTTGAGGCGTGAGCTCGGCATTCTTGAATTCTCGGATTCTTAAAACATATGGTAATTAAAACTGTATTTATGACTTGATAATTTATTATTTAATGAAAATTATTTTTGGGGACAAACTTACAAAGGGTATGTCTGTCACCACGGCTACGGTCGAAGCGAAGCGGTACTTAAGAGTTCCCCGGTGAACCACCGTTAGCTGGGACAACCCCTATAGTTAACCCGAAAATAATAGCAGTTATTTAATAAACCAGTCAACTGTTATTTATTACAGTCTTTATTTACCTGACTGCTTTGACTGTCTCGGGAATGCAAGTGGCCGAACTCGGCCCGAACTCTGACCGAGTTCGGACCGAATTCGGACCGAGTTCGGTCGGCACTGTGATGGTTCCAGAACCGAACAGCCGGCCCTAGCACCTATATATTTCATCCTTTCTTCCACTTTTTCTCCACACCAAAACGTGGAATACTTCCATCTCCTACTAGAAGTCTTTCCTCCTCATTCTTTGCAAGGAATCGACGAGTTCAAGTGGGCGATCTTCTTCCTCATGGCTCCCAAACGTCAACGAGGAAATTTTTCTCAAGGTGCTTCCTCCTCATCCGACTACACTCCGGCAAGTCTCTTTAGTCCAGCCAGACCAAGAGATCCCGAGGAATATGATGGCACTTTGTTTCCCGACAAAGACTTCTCCGATCTCTGGTTTGATTCTTTCTCTTCTCGTCGTATTTGTGCTGGAGCCTTCATCAATTTTACAACTTTCTTTGAATATGCTCCTGTTTTTGACCAACTTGGATTCCGCGACTTTTTCGAGGTCCAAGATAGCATTTACGACAATGCAGTCCGTATGTTTTACTGCAATTTGCAAGTAAAACAAAACGGGAACTTCTATTCTTGCATTGCTGGGCAGGAACTAGAATTTAGCTCCACCGATATCAGTGAATACTTTCACGTTCCTGATCTTGGTGATGCACTTGTTGACATCCACTATATTCAATTCCCTGCCGATGTCACTTTAGCTTCCTTTAGGGAATTGATTTGTCACCCTACTCCTCCTCCCCGGAGAATCTTTTCTAGACATCTAAACCAAACTTTTTACGAGCTTCATCGTATGATTTTCTCTGCCCTTCTTCCGAAGAAAGGCTCTACCGATGAAGTTACATTTTTGGAACTTTCTGCTCTTTATCACATTCATTTTGGAATTCCTTTCTCCGTTCCAAAAACTATGATGTCTTGGATGCTCAACTGCAAGAATGCAGGTAGGAACCTAGTCTTTCCTATGCACCTTGCTAGTATATTTCGACGTTTCGAGATTGATCTTGAAACGTGTGCCATTTCTTCTCCACCTGTTGAGTTGACCCGCTCTCGTCGGTTTCCTCAACCTCCTGGTGCTGCTCCTGCTGTCCCAGCTGCTGATGCTGAGGCCCCTCCAGCTGATGCTCATCCTGCTTCGGCCCCTACCCCAGGATTTGATCAGGCGTTCTACCAGCGGTTCGATGATTTTGTTGCAGTCTCTACGCAACGTCATCAGGACTCCGAGTTCCGGCACATTTCTCAGGCCCAGGTGCTGAGAAACAGTATTGCCGATCTCCACTACAGCCTGGTTCAGGATCCAGTCCGTCCACTCACTATTCTTCCACATCCGGCTTTCCCTGGTCCTCGTTTTACTGATGAGGTCACTTTTCAGTATTTTGACCCGACTACTTCTTATTTCCCTCATGATCCTCCCGGCGCGGACGACCCAGCGATGTGATGTGGATTCAGCCATGGGATAGTGGATTTAGTTTCGATTAGTTGATGCAGTTTATGTAGTAGTTTTATTTTATTTCATGTCTAAACTGTTTCAGTTAAACTTTATCAGTTGTACTTTTTGGATTATTAGTGGAACCTTTATGATATTTCAGTTTATTATGAGATAGTTCATTTTATTCCAGTTGTCTATGCTGTGATTACTTCTTTTTACTTCACTTTGTCTTGTCTATTCTATTGTTGGCTTCATGATTTACGGGGGAGCCTATTCATTTTACTACTTGAAAAAGGGGGAGAAAAAGAGTATATACCCAAAAATCGGTTCCAAAGCGCATATACAACACTCATTCAAAATCCAATCAAATTTTTTCAGGTATTTTGATATTTTGTTCTATTTGATATAAATATATTTTGGTATAGACTCAAGTTTGTCAATTATCAAAATGGGGAGATTGTTGGCCCATTCCACGTTCACACCCGATTTCGATAATCAACATATACTTTAGTCAATACACAAAATAAAGAAAATGCTGCTAACTATTTCAGGATGCATGAAATCATATTCAACGGACGATGTACTGCATAAATCAAAGCGTCAAAGTCATCAAAATCTTCTGAAGACTCTTTTCTACTTTTATTCTGTATTTTACATTTTATTGAGTCTAGGAATTACTTTGTAAAATCAATTATGGTAATACTGGCTTAGGGTTAAAATTGTCCTCCTTTCTAGAAACCTATTTTTACCCATTCGTACTTTCGGTTACAAATATTTCAAAAACATATTTCGAAAATAATCCTTTTTAAATGATTTTACAAATAACCAAAAATATGTTTGAAAACTGTTTTTTACAAAAGAATTTCAAATATCTCCTGACAGAACTCCTAGCCGAGTTCGGCCCGAGTTCGGTCCGAACTCTGACCGAGTTCGGTCAGTTTGTATTCAAACTTCAGTTGCCTCCAAATCTGCGAGCAACGTCTATTTTGCGAGATATTTGCATCCGAACTCTGTCCGAGTTCTGCCCGAGTTCGGTTGGTGAAAACACCTATAAATAGAGAAAAACTTTTCACTTCAAATCATCAATTCATTCTTCATCTTCTCTTCTCTACTATTCAAGTGTTTTCTAAACGATCTAAGATTTTCAAATCTCACCTACACATCTCTTAGCCAAAAGCCAGTACTATCAGAGTTGATTTAGAGTCTTTTGGTTACTCAAGAGTTGTAAAGAGGTCGTTCAAGTTTCAACAACTTTTCTGTTGTGGAGCTGGTCGTGCGCTCGCCACCAAGCACGGTGTTGTGAAGCCGGTCGTGCGCTTGTCACCAAGCACGGTGTTGTAAGAGATTGCAAGCTCTCAGTTAAAGCTTGTGCCATAGTGGATTAACATCGAGCAAGAGTACTCGAGACTGGATTAGTCCTCTCAGAGGGATACCAGTATACATCGCTGTGTCACTGAGTTTGATTCTCCTATCTTTATTTAATGTCTCTTACATATCTGCCATAGTTTAATTTTTTAATTGGTGATTATATTTCTGCTGCACACACGCACTCTATTCACCCCCCCTCTAGAGGTGCTCAACGATCCTACAGTTCATGTTCATTGTACTTATAGAGTATTATTGTATTCTATTTCTTAACTTTATTCTATATTAAGTTCTTGGTTATAGTTGTACCTTGATCCAATTCTGACGGAATAGTTAACATATTAGGTGAGGACATGAAGATTTGCACTTGGATCAGATGATGGTTATGGAGGATCTAGAAAACATAAGCGATGGATATTCTTTTTGTATATATTACATTTTTGTTTATGTAGTAGATGTATATATTATCTTCCTGGATTATTTTATCAGATTTGTCTATGGTGATTTGACGTGCATGTTGTCCTGAAATCTCTGATCGTGGATTGCGGTGATCGCGTGTGTTATTAGGTTTTGTTTCTGCTTTTATCCCCTTAGTTTCTGTGATTGAGTAAGATCGAGATTATGAATATTGATGATTTTTGAGGTCTAGATAGCATACTACCACCGATGCCACAACGTAGGCTAGAAGTGCTCATGCACTCGTGTTCGATCATCTGGGAGTGGATCATGACATATTTTTATGATGGCCCATAGTGCTTTCGTTTTTGCAAACAGTGCGACATCGTGATAGTACCTAGGATTATTTGTACTACTGCAAGCCTGCAAAATAGGAATGCTCAATCACAGTCTAGAAAATTTTAGATTAATTGTCGCTCCCTTGTCATTTGTAACCTTTGAATGTTAATTCTTTTACTAGAGTTCTCAACTAGAAGGTTTTAATAAATTAAATTAAGAAAAAGTTTCTATAATTAAAGTCGATTATTAATTAAATCCTTTGATAGAAAATAATAATAGCTAGTTATAATTTCTTTATAAAATAATTTAATAAAGTAAAAAGGATTTTTGAATGATTAATTAAAAAATTACCACAATGGCATTATTTTTTTTTCTTAAATCATGAGGGAATTCTTCTACAAAGAGTTGGTTAAGATTAATTTCGTTGGGAACTAAGTTCTTAAGGCCTATAAAAGCTTACCAACTAATTTGTTCAAACCAAATTTCTCTTTCCTCATCATGGTGGATTTCATCTTTCTCTTCATTCCTTTCCCTCTCTTTGATATGTAATGAAAGTAAAAGAGATTAATTTGGATTTAAAATAATTAGGCTAAAACTAGAATTTTGCACTATAGGTCTTTTGATAAATTGATGATCCCTTAATAAATTTTATTGGCTTTTTGTAAATATGGTTCTTAAATAAGAAGTGGGGATGGGCTAAACTAAAGGCTTCTTGGTAGACTTTATGTATATAAGAAGTAAAATGCTACTCAATCACGTAATATGATTCCTTCAATGCAAGTGTTAAGTTGGCCCGAGAGAAAGCATTGAGTCGGTTCGAAGATTCTAAGAAATCTATTAGATGCCAAGTCAGATTCGATATGAATATTGATTTTAGTTGGTTTCGTGTATAGACTATACTTTTACGCTGAAATATAAGAGGTTAACATTTTGCTTTGTTTACAACGAAGTTCGCAAAACCAAATCATCGTCTCGCAACAGACTGAGGCATAGGCACGGTAAGCCAAATCGGTCGAGTAATTCAATGAAGCATGAAGTGCTTGAGTGGCCAAGTCAGAATAGTTGGCCGTGCAACAAAGTTATAAAATCGAGCCGCATTGGCTCGGTGAAAAAATAAGGCGTATCAGCTTAAGGTAGGAGAACTTTGACCCTTCTTTCCTACTCCGTTATGCCTAAGTAAAATGTACCGTTGTATGCTAAAATTAACTTATCGAGTCAACGGGCGTGGATCAATCGAGAGAAAATCGTAGTGCGCTTGTCGAACACTAGATAGAACAATTGAAATGAAACGTACATCAAATGCACGAGTCGCTATTGAACATCGAAACACCGCAACGACGAGCGCCTTGGTGCACAAGCCATAAGAACAGAGGATAACTATATCGACGAGTGCCTCCGTACATGAGTCATTCGTGCCCCCGCGTACGAGTTAGAAGGCTAGAATATTAAAAGACTATTGAGGCAAGTGCCCTAGTGCACAAGCCATGAATATTGAACATTAAGGCATAGAACATGGAAATACGGTATCAAGGCGAGCATCGAATGCATGACTCGAAGAAAAGAGAATAAATATGTCAAAGCGTGCGTATGTGCACGAGACTCATAAAAGATGGCTTTATTGCGAGAAGAATAGTTATGGCACGAATGTTGTGACAGAACTGTTGAAAGTGGCATGGTGCCTTCGAAATGTTCATGGCCTTCGGGGTGTTCGTTTAACAAACATTGAGTTGGGGCTTTGTGCCAAGGGAAATAGAGATAGACGAATTGTTTGGTTGTATGCTATTGATACGCGTTGCATGGTCAAATGGACTAGAGATATATAGCCCATACACGGGTTTGTTTTTCTCGAATAGATCGCCCGGGCGCTGAGACTGTTCAGCCTAAGAGGAATGGTAAATTCGTGGCAAATGATGCACGAGCATTGCAGAACCTTCAGAAAGGATTGCAACCTATGGCTGAGGAGTGGCTTGCAAGGCATATGAGAAACATAATTCCATTCTGACATAGTGAATGTCAGTGACCTTCATATAGTTAAAGAACATTGGACTGAATATTACAGACACACAAAGATCCTGCACAAAGAGCAGTTATAACATGACAGAGAAAGATGGTAGGAAAGAAACACGAGATATATGTTGCATGCATGCTTGCTTGCTTACATGATAATACTTGCTTTATTGCTTTCGATTATGCCATGAAACCTATCCTAAGGCAAAGATAGAAAGCTCGCTAGCTTGTATGCTGCATGATTCAATACATTACTTAATGTCGATTTAACAAAGTGGGTCTTATCAGTATGCGAGAGGATTAATACTAATCCTCCACCAGATTGCTTGCAGGATGCAGATAATGGATTGCGCGCGGTTGAGCTTTGCTTGAACGCGCTGAGGCATGGAATTCCACAGCGATTTGAGGCGTGTGACCGCATTGATGCTTGGATTGCAACAAGATGATGTGACTGAAATATAGAAGACATGATGTATGGAGGTATGAAATCCTTTGTGGGCAAAAGAGAACTTGAGTATTGTAAACCAATCTGACATGATTTATTTGGGCTAGAAAGCCTTTGTAATTTTGTTGCTTATCAAATAAAGCAAATTATTTCGTATACTCTGTTGCTTCCGCTGCTAATATATAAACCAAAGATAACCATTTTGAGAACCTGTCATCTTGTCTTGTACGAGTGCGAATCTAGACTCGTACGACATCACGCCCTAGTGAGGATGAACGATTCGGTGAAATCAATACAAGGACGAGCAATTTTTTCGAGTCGGGGCGTGACAAAGTAATATCAGAGCTGTAGGTTCAATTTCCTCATGAAGCTTTGTTTTGTTTCAATTCTAAAAGTGCCTACCATAATCAAATGACTCGTGACTCTACTCGATGCCACACTGGATGTTCCATACAATAAGTATAATACAAAGTTGCGTAACACTACCGCAAGTGTTTTGAATTTACATGATGTTTGTCGAATAAAGTCATAAATTTTTTGTTGTATTGAGTGCAATAAGCTGTAAAATGTTGGTTGCTGCAAGTGCAACAAGTTGTGAAATGTGATTTGAGATGTTTGTTGTTTTAATACAATAATCAATATGAGAAATGTCGGTTGCATCGATATAACAAAAATCGTGGGATGCTGTTGCATGAATTACAACGAGTTGATTATGAATGATGTATTGCAATGAACGTGAAAGTCGATGTAGAATGTGTTGAACGGAATCAAGCATTGGTTTTGAATGTCGAAAATGAATTGTTGCACGAGGTGCATCGGAAGTCGAAAATGAATGTCGAAATTGAATCATTGCACAAGGTGCAACGAATGTCAAAAATAAATTGTTGCACGGCGTGCAATGGAAGGAAATAAAATCGTAGATCGATAGGAACGAATCTGTTCGATTGTATGCCGAACTTGTGTTGGCAAATGAATACATTGGCCGAATTGTGTCAAATTTTGATTAATCAAAATTTATGATTGTGATCGTCATGATCACTGCAGAAATGTAAGTCAAAATAGACTGTTGGTTCATACCGAATATGATGTGAGAGAAATGACTTAATTTTTGAGTGTTATATGCCATACCACCTATGCGATGAATGGCTCAATTTCTGAGTGGTATATGCAATACCACTTGCGCGATAGATTTTATCTACATGTTGTGTAAATTGCAGAAGTTTTGTCTACAATGAAAGGAAGAGTAACGAGACTCGATTAAAAATTTGTATGACGGAATGTTGATGCAAGTATTCTTCGAAAAATTAGTTGGGACAATAAGGCATGGATTGGTATGACTGAATGGTATGTCAGACAAAAAATTAAAAGTTGGTGGAATGACCGAGACTAATGATACACTTATGCCTTGAGGTAATAGTCAGATCAGTCGGATAGAAAACCCGAAGTTATAAACGAGACATACGAATTGTGAACTCGATAAAATGTTGGTCGGTGCGAATTGTAATCGGATCGCACAAATTGTGAGCTCGACGAAAATACTGATTGATACGGATAATCGTGCCTAAGAAAGATAGTCGGTTATGTTGAGACGATACTCATTTGAGTACGACCAAATACGTGAAACTTAGAGGGCATGATCATATAACTCAAGGACTCGATGTTGGATAATTGGTAACTCGTTTATGCGATCGTAGTATAGTGGGATGTGGCCAATCAGAAAATGATTTGATGTGTATGGCAAAGTTCGTTGAGAACTTGGATGTATGCAATACAAGCTAAGTCGACGTTGATGCAGATTCAAAAGATGACCCTCGCGCTATCGAAATTGATATGACCAATCAAAATTGATATGCGAGAAAATGTAAGCATGATGTAAAAATACAAAATATAGTGGGCCTATGAAATTGAGATTTTGGTAAATAGCAATACGAGAATGTCGAACTGGTTGATCGTAAACTTTGTAATTGATCAGGGCGAGACTATAAAGTCATCGATGATTGTTTCGATACGTATAGCATCTCAGGCATTGACCATGGATAGATAAACTCGAACTCACTACGAGTAGATATTTTGTAAATTGTAAAATTATTAACGGTTCAGAGGATAGTTGCGTCTCGGTTGCGCAGATAAAAATGGTTTTGTTCGGATTTGGATAGAGTCCCATAAGAAATCGTCGAAATATGATTTGGCTCCGAAATAAGATATATCATAGTTCGTAGTAACCGTCCTTCGTTAATGATCCACAATTATCGAGTGTAGCTTTAGGACAACTGATCCTAGAATACTTGACCGCCAAATCAAAGTGAATGTTGCAGACCCATAAGATGACCCATTTGATGTCGCATATAGAATTACGTTGAGAACAAATATGATATGGTGCATGTTGATGATAAGTCTAGGCGATCGATTGATTATTTCAAAAATTGATGGAACAACTTCGGCCAAGAATGAAATAGTCGTTTTGAGGATTGGTCGGATGAATGCTTGAATGATTATGTTGGTCGACGAGCGAAATAGAAATTTTGAACGAACATAGCAATACAAATAGGCAATTTCGAGAATCATGCTACATGCGAGAGCACGGTATAAGAAAATGACGCTCGGATACCATTGTTAAATTTGGATTGAAAATTTGGCTAGAAATTTCTTGCTCGATAGGGATTGAACATAAGACGTGTCGTAGTGGCCTTTGTGTCAAAACGATTGTTGCCTTTGAGCTCTACCAACTTGAGTTAAACAATTATGTTGGATAGATCGTTGCCTTTGAGCATCGTCAACTCGAATTAAACTTTTGTGTCGGATAGATTGCGGCCTTTGTACAATGTCAATTTAAAAGTTGTGTAGGAAGAAATTAAGCACGGTGTATAGGTAAGTCACTTAGCGAGCGTAGCCCTAAATGTTGATGCAATTGCAAGTCAATAAAGGAAATTGTATCGAGATGAGTTGTATGGTGAGACTTCAGAAATAGTTGTGCAGGGACTTCAAATACAAGGTGTTACGAAGGATCGTTGCGATCAGATGCGTGACGGCTTGGCGCAACATATGGAATTGATGGTTAGTACGAAAACTTATGAAATAAGAAATGCGATTTTTAAAATTGCTTCACATGTCGTAAATTTTGTTGAATGATCATGTATGTATCGAACGATCATGTATGTATCGAACACTCTTATGTGATAGAATTGCAAGAATAAACACTAGAGACCAAGTCTGATCGAGAGTACGAGATAGCAAGAATATAGGATTAAAATTTACCTATCAGCTTTGTTCAAATTTTTTACTACTGGGCCTGGCTAAAATACATATATTTTTGGGACGTCTTGAATATGTATACGATCCAAACCAAGTTCTATACTGAATTCAAATCGAGCTGCAGGAAAGACTATGATATGTTAATGAAAGCTTGTGCTAATGTTGAGACGGAACAATGATAGTGGGGCGAGATCGTGAAATGATCTAGAAAACACTTGGATTGAGTATTGGTTTCGGTTCGAGGACGAACCTTGTTTTGAGTGGTATATTATGTGATTTCCCGCTCCGCATAGTGCATTATGCTGAGTTTTTGACTCAAAGAGTTACGTTGACCCGAGAATTGCTTCGAGTAAGATCGATGCAAGTGTTCAGTTGGCTCAAGAGAAAGCATTGAGTCAGTTTGAAGATTCTAAGAAATCAAATTGATGCAAAGTGCAAGTCCGATTCGATACGAATATTAATTTTAGTTGGATTCGTGTATAAGCTATGCTTTTATGCTGAAATATAAGAGGTCGACATTTTGTCTTGTTTGCAACGGAGTACGCAAAACCAAATCATCGCCTCACAACGGACTGAGGCATAGGCGTGGTAAGCCAAATCGGTTGAGTAATTCAACGAAGCACGAAGTGCTCGAATGGCTAAATCAGAAGAGTTGGTCGTACAAAAAAGTTATGAAAATCGAGCTCCATTGGCTCAGCAAAATGACAAGGCGTATCGGCTTAAGGTGGAAGGACTTTGACCCTTCTTTACTACTCTATCATGCTAAGTAAAATGTACCGTTGTATGCTAAAGTTAACTTATCGAGTCCACGAACGTTGCTCGATCGAAAGAAAATCATAGTGCACATGTCGAACACTAGATAGAACAATTAAAATAAAACATGCATCAAATGCACGAGTCCCTATTGAACATCGAAATACCGTAATGGCGAGCACCTCGATGCACAAGCCATAAGAACATGGGATAAATGTATCAGCGAGTGCCTCCGTACACGAGTCGTTCGTGCCTCCGTGCATAAGTTAGAAGGCTAGAACATTGAAAGACTATTGAGGCAAGTGCCCTAGTGCAGAAGCCACGAACATTGAATACTAAGGCATAGAACATGAAAATACGGTATCAAGGCGTGCATTGAATGCACCACTCGAAGGAAAGAGAATAAATGTGTCGAAGCGTAGGTATGTGCACGAGACTCATAAAGATGGCTTCATTGCGAGGAGAACAATTATGGCACGGATGTTGTGATGGAACTGTTAAAAGTGGCATGGTGCCTTCGAAATGTTCATGACCTTCGGGGCGTTCGTTTGACGAACATTGATTTGGGGCATTGTGCCAATAGAAATAGAGATAGGAGAATTATTTGGTTGTATATTATTGATATGCATGGTCAAATGGACTTGAGATATATAGCCCATGCACGGGTTCGTTTTCTTCGAACAGATTGCCAGGACGCTGGGACTGTTCGGCCTAGGAGAAATGTTAAATTCATGGCAAGTGATGCACAAGCATTGCGGGACCTTCAGAGAGGATTGTAACCTATGGCTGAGGGGTGGCTCGCAATGCATATGAGAAACATAAGTCCATTCTGTGAATGTCAGTGACCTTCATATAGTTAAAGAACGTTGGGTTGAATATTGCAGGCACACAGAGATCCTGCACAAAGAGCACTTATAACATGACAGAAAAAGATGGTAGGCGTATTCTCCTTGCATCGGTGCAAGGGTGAGTGCGTCGATGTTGGTAAAAAGTTGCCACGAAATAAATATGAGATATATGTTGCATGCCTACTTGCTTGCTTACATGATTCAAATATAACATGCTTGCCATGAATACATGCTTTACTGCTTTCGATTATCCTATGAAACCTATCCTAAGGCAAAAATAGAAAGATCACTAACTTGTATGCTGCATGCTTCAATACATTATTTAATTTCGATTTAGCAAAGTCAATATCACTACGCGAGAGGATTAGTATTGATCCCTGTGAGACTCGTCTCACAGTATCGGTATTTATATACGGATACGTATTTTGTAGTGTATTTCATAATTTCTTGATTTTCGTAATGCTTTAAAAATTTTCCTAACTTATAGATTTTCTTCTTGGCCGGCATACCGCCAGTATACCAAAGTATACCGACGACATACCGTCCAGACATATTTTCCACATTTTAGATATTTTCGATTTCAGATATTTTCATGAATAGTGTTTCCGATATTTTCGTGAATAGTATTTTAGATATTTTGATGAATAGTATTTAGATGTTTTCGTGAATAGTGTAGATGCACCCTATTACCCATTGGATATTTGGTTTTGTTTGGATGGCCATGATTGACTTAGATTTTCACATGGATCACCATCCAACGGTTAAGATTAATTCTCCCTTCTATATACTATTTCACTTTCTCTCTCCTCTCTCTTTTTATTCTCTTCACTCTCTCTTCATTTCTTCTTCCCTTCTCTCCCCCTTGGAGCTTGCCAAGAGCTTGGCCTTGAGGCCTAGAGTGTGGTTTCGTACCCCTCTTGGTGGTGGAGTAGAAGATTAGGCTTGTAGCTTAACCTAGGCAAGTACATCTTGCCAAATCTATGAACCATATTGTTTTGTTGTTATTTTTGTTTTCCTTGGTATTAAATGCTTAGAATTTTTCCAGTTGATCTTACTTTTTGTATATTGTTTACTACCTGTGATTGAGATACCTAGGATTGCTTGACCTAGGATCGACTGTTGGCTTGTAGTAGTAACCCCCATCTATACAGCTTATACGTTATTTCGGAGTACTGGAGTACTTTGGTATACGTAGCTGGCCTGGTCCGTCCCTACTTGCCAGTATTCTGGTTCTGGGGCGTGACATAGGTTTTAGTGGTGGCCCATGCAGGTCTGATTTATCAGATATGTAGGGGTGACTGATGTTTAGATATCTCAGTCACAATTCTCCTTTATTGATATCCTTCGTGTTATTCTATATCTCTGATCCTTTGACCTGATATCTGCCTTGATCGTTGATCCTTCCTGTTCTCTCGATTTAATCCTTGTGTCCTTTAACTTTCAAGGGCACGGTTCTTAATCCTTCCGATCAACTTGTTTGGGTTTTGACGATGGCAGGTCAGTAATCTTCTATTAGGCCAGTTATGGAGGATCAGTCTCAGCATTCAGGGACAAAGTTCAGAGTTGACCCGAGGGCGGAGGTGTCAGTTCAGCCTGATCAGCCAACAGGGTTAGTCCTGCTAGAGTCCAGCTTCACCGGCTACCCCGGCAGACCAGCAGTATATGGCTCAGGTACCGATTCAGCAGTAGCAGGTCAGAGCAGCAGTTTCGAGATATGGGCAGACAGAGTTTGGTATGTTAGAGCCGATTTTGGCTGAGGGCGGTCATGTTGTAGGTATTGTCCTGTTCTTCTTCCACTCTTATTTATCTCTTGGGTTACGCATATTTGGCGAGTTTCTCGTCCTACTTTTCTGTCTTCGTAGTCGAGACATGTGATAACTTCATTTGTATCAACTACGAAGATACGTCCTGGGTAGAGTCATGTCTTGGATTAAGTCATTGGTACCGGCTTATTTTGAGAATTGACTTTTATCTAAGTTGTGGAGTCAGCGTAGGCCTGCTCCTACTCAACTGACTCAGGAGACATATTTATTCATATGCCTCCATCCCTTCTTGATTATAGTTGTGTTACTGCTTACGTATTTACTTATATTACTGTCATCTTTATCTTACCAACATGCCATGCTTTGTTTTGATTGATATGATTTTCCAGCTCTTTGGTTTGGTTTTTATGCTTGACTAGATTTAGGAAATTCCGAGGACAGAATTTATTTTTAAGTTGTGGAGAGTTGTGAGACTCGTCTCACAGTATCGGTATTTATATACGGATACGTATTTTGTAGTGTATTTCGTAATTTCTTGATTTTCGTAATGCTTTAAAAAAATTTCTAACTTATAGATTTTCTTCTTGGCCGGCATACCGCCAGTATACCGGAGTATACCGATGGCATACCGTCCAGACAGATTTTCCATATTTTAGATATTTTCGATTTCAAATATTTTCATGAATAGTGTTTCCGATATTTTCGTGAATAGTGTTTTAGATATTTTGATGAATAGTATTTAGATATTTTCGTGAATAGTATAGATTCACCCTATTACCCATTGGATATTTGGTTTTGTTTGGATGGCCATGATTGACTTAGATTTTCACATGGATCACTATCCAACGGTTAAGATTAATTCCCCCTTCTATATATACTATTTTACTTTCTCTCTCCTCTCTCTTTTCATTCTCTTCACTCTCTCTTCATTTCTTCTTCCCTTCTCTCCCCCTTGGAGCTTGCCAAGAGCTTGGCCTTGAGGCCTAGAGTGTGGTTTCGTACCCCTCTTGGTGGTGGAGTAGAAGATTAGGCTTGTAGCTTAACCTAGGTAAGTACATCTTGCCAAATCTATGAACCATATTGTTTTGTTGTTATTTTTGTTTTCCTTGGCATTAAATGCTTAGAATTTTTCCAAACTCATTTTGTTAAATATGTTTTCCTTATGATTCTCGTATATATGCATGTTTTCCAAAATTTGTTTAAGCAAGGTTTTGATTTTCTGTTAAAACCCAATATTGACTTAGTAGAAAACTTGGTATCAAGAGTGATACTAGTGTTACCATCATGTATATTGGTCACATATACATATATGAGGCCTCACATAGTTTGCATATCATGAATTTTGAGTTTGGTGGTAATCGGAACCCGTTTCGGTGTCCCGAGAACCTCTGTTTGGGAGTATTTTGAGGTATTTATCTATCAAATGTTTTGATTTATGAAAACTAATACTCCCATGTTGTAGGGAATTCAATTCTATGCAATTTTGACTTTTGAAAATCCGAATTTTGATTTAAAACGAAGTTTTTATGGCCGAAACAAGTTTTGAGTCTTCAAAAATCAACTTTCTGTGACGGTTCGGAAAATCCGTCGGAAATCCGCGGAAATCCGTCGGAAAATCCGAACTTGCACCACAAAACTTGCTGTGACATTTCGAAAAATCCGCCGGAAATCCGCAATAATCCGTCGGATAATCCGGTTAGGCTATTTTTGTCCGTTTTTGCCCGTTTCTGCCCGTTTTTGTCCGTTTTTGATATTTTCTTCCATTGTAATGATTTCTTAACATGATTAGATGATCTTGCATAGTTAGAGAATGATTGTACACCCTATATACACTTGACACTAGCACATGTTCAATCATTTTCTATGAAATATACTTAGCTTTAATTATTGTTTTCCACATGCCATGATATGTCTTTTGATAGATTCTTTCTTACAAGCTATAATAATTGTTGCCATGCCTTCTTTGCTTACATGACAGTGGCCTGTCATGGCGCACTCTTCTTACATGTCTTCTTTGCTTACTAGATAGTGACCCGTCATGGTGCACTCTTGTACATGTCTTTCTTTGCTTACATGATAGTGGCCTGTTATGGCGCACTCTTGATTCCAGTACATGTCTTGCTCCTTGATAGTGGCTCGTCGTAGCGCACTCCCAGCTTCCAGTTTATTATATTTTCTTGTTGTGGCTTGTTATGGTGCACATTCTCGTTATTGTCCAGTCTTGTATGTCTCATGTCTAGGATGGATTCTGCGGAATACCACACCCGAAATCCAACAAGAAAATGTTAAGGACTAAACAACTAGCTTGATTACTTAGATCATTGCGAATTTCCCAGTTACCTGTTGCCCCTTTGGTCTTGACATTATATATATATACATGGGATTTGGAGCTATCTGTCATGATGAGCACACTTCCAGCGCACCGTCGAGTGTTGCACTACTATAGGATACATTTGTCTCCCGGGCGATGTATCCACTATTACCATAGGGTACATTTGTCTCATGGGCGATGTACTATTACTAGGATACATTTGTCTCCCGAGCGATGTATCCACTATTACCATTGGCTTGGACCATTCAGGTAGTAGCAGGCAGGTGCTGGACTTAGAATTCTCAGACTTGCATTTGTTAGTAATTAGGATTGTGATAACCCTAGTTAGCTAATGTATAAAGCCGTACTCATTGCTTGGTCGTGACTATTGTATGGAGTCCAGTCTAGTCTAGTTTGTCTAGGCAGTGTCCGGATTTGTTTATTTTCAGTACATCTTTGTTTATGCTTTACTTTTGCTGGTAAATGATTAGATACTAAAGTTTTTTTCAGGAGAAGGATTACAACCCCGGTCCTTGTTTGGTTTACGGGTTGTAACTTGGGTTCCAGAATAGTACCTAAGTCATCTAATCATTTGTCGTTCTATATGGACTTAACATGCTCACATGCTCCAGTTACACAACATGCTCATATGTTCCAGTTCTCTTACATGTTCCAGTTATCTAACATGCTCACATGACCCGACTACTTAACATGCTCACATGTCTAGTTTATCTTTCATGTTCATATGCTTCCTTTTTCTTACATGTACACAGTTTACATTACGTCACATGTCCTTTACTTTATGCTACATGTTGCCTTACTTATTGTCTTTTCTATTGTCGGAATAAGTGCATTGGTAGTGCATGAGTCTCGATTTGCTTTTACTTATTTCTGTCTCTATCCGTTGCTATGATTTGTATGTTGGTTTTAGTTCATAGTTTGGCTTCCTTTGTGGTACTTGCTATTGGGGGTCTGACCCCACTGGTTTTGCATTGACCAGATCTAGTTGAGGAGCCCGGAGGATCTTTCGTACCTTCCACTCGTTGGTGATTACCCAGAGCACCAGAGTACCTTAGTAGGTTTTCTATTTTATTCTCCCACTAGTTATGTACATTATTCTTTTGTGGTGTTTAGCCTCCGAGCACGTGTTTAGCTCGTGTTTTGGACTTGACATTTAGCCTACAGGCCAGAACATGATTTGCGTATTCTAGACTATAGCTAGAGCTTATCATGTATGACTATTACTCTTGCTAGTCTTCACTCTGTATTACTAGCTTTATGATCATTGATATATGATAGTTTGGGACGCTTTACTATTATATATTCCAGTTGATCTTACTTCTTGTACATTGTTTACTACCTGTGATTGAGATACCTAGGATTGCCTGACCTAGGATCGACTGTTGGCTTGTAGTAGTAACCCCCATCTATACAGCTTATACGTTATTTCGGAGTACTGGAGTACTTTGGTATACGTAGCTGGCCTGGTCCGTCCCTACTTGCCAGTATTCTGGTTCTGGGGCGTGACAATCCCCCACCAGATTTCTTGCAGGATGCAGTAATGGATTACTAGTGGCGGAGCTAAGCTTGAACACGATGGGATATGAAATGCCATATCGATTTAAGGCGTATGATAGCATTGATGCTCGGACTTGCAACATGATTATGCGATCGAGATATAGAAGACATGATGTGTGGAACGGTGAAATTATTTATGGGCAAGAGAGAACTTGAGTATTGTAAGCCAATCTGGCATGATTCATTTGGGCTAGAAAGCCTTTATAATTTTGATGCTTATCAATTAAAGAGAATTGTTTCGTATACTTTATTTTTTCTGATGCTAATATACAAATCAAAGATAACCATTTTGAGAACCTGTTATATTTCCTTGTACGAATGCAAATCCAGACTCATACGACATAACGTCCCAGCGGGGACGAACGATTCAGTGAAATCGGTACGAGGACGAGCGATTTTTTTGAGTTGGGGCATGACAATTTCTTCGATCCCCTACAAATTCTTGAAATTATTGATCTCCTTTTAGTCAATTCTTGGAACCTTGTTTGAATTTTCGTTCGATATTGTTCGAAAATGGATGAAGTTAAAATAATATTCCGTAACCTATTATGACTAGGCATCTGCGCACTGGAGTCATTTACTTGAATCATTGAACTGAGAGTTCATTGCAGCTAGATGTGCATTAGGGGGTATAGACTCTAAGTAAAGTAATTTCAGATATATATAATTTGTAAGACCCCTAATTTTGGATATTAATTTTAATTAATTTTATTTATTTAATATAGATATTTAATATTAAACAATATTTTATAATTAGTATTGACTATAGAGGTACTTTACTGTAGCTCTAATTTTTAAAGCACAACAATTATCAATTTCTCAACTCTAGTTCCATATTTGTAATCCCGACAAGGTCACCTTCATTTTGATATATCACGTCCCACTCAAACATGTTCTCTCTTGCACTACATATTTTTTGTACAACTTTGGGGTCAAAATGGTCATTTTAGTCCTTACCATAAAATTATATGTATTTTCTAATTTCGATTTGAGGCCCAAACCCGATCCAAACCATTCGACCCAATATATAGATTCGACCTATTTTGAGCCTACTACACATATCCCACTCAATTGAGTTCCCATGTGCTATTTATTTTCAAATGACACACAAGACCCATTGAATAGCTTTTCAGAGTCAATTTCAATTCCATAAACCCTATATGCCCAGAACTAGTTCAATTAGCCTTGGTTGAGCCGATAATAGGTTACCATAACTAATTAAGATAAATTTTACATTTATTTTTAGAGGATTTTTTTACAGACGTAATAGATTTGAAACAACCCACCATTAACATTCAAATTGGAAAACCTATTAATTATCTATTGATTCAAATATGTATATCTTTCAAATGGTGCAACCAAATCTGACAAAACTTTCCTAAAATCTTTCCTAAACAACCCTAACATATATAAGCCTCAAACTTTATATTTGAACCTAATATTTCAGTTTCCTCCTTCCCCAAAAATTTCAATCCCGAAGTTCCCTCCCAGCCTTGGCCGCCGACATCACCATGTGGCGTACCGGTAGTTTCAACCTCTTTTCGACCTCTCATGATACTCCATGAATATTTTTTGTGAAGACAACGCGACCCTCTAACGTCCTAATAAGCCTCCGAGGAGCCATGAAAACTTTGTGAGGAGTTGCGAATTTTAGAAGTCACCCAAAGTTGGATTCCAAGTCTGAATTCGTTCTAACGGGTACGCTATGTTGCATCTAGGGTTTCATATATTTTTCGATATCATCTTTTCATGAGACCAAAACTAGTGAAAATATTTATGTTCTATTTTCATGTCCAATTGGCCACCTAGACAGTTCCAAACAGTTTGTCTCGGGCGTTCATTTTGCTGCAAGGTGTCCATCCAGGACTAATTCTTTTGCGTACGAGTTTTTGGCAACTTACAGACCACTTCGACTCTTCCTATTTTTTAAAGACTCTATACATCCTAAGATTTTCGCTTAATATACATTTACAGCATTTTATTGAGGTTTACTATTTTAATAAAATTTGGATTTGTCGCCATAATGTTAGAACACCGAAAACCCATAGACTATATGTGTCAATATGCTTCAGAACTTCATAAGACTTATCTAAAATAATTGTTGTGCATATTTTGAGAAGAAAACATAAATTTACATATTTTATACTAATTTTCCAGAATTAACATTTAGAGAATTTGTCGTTTCAAGGGCCAAACTATGGAATAAGTCTAAGTATATTAATGTAGAATCAATGCAAGACTTGTATACATATTTTTTATGAATAAAATATGTTAATTATTATTATCTAATATCTATAATTATTTTTCAAAATTAAATAAGATATTTTTATGTTATTAAAATATTTTTTTGAATAGATTTAATGCTATATATATGTTAGATTGAGTTGAAAAGTTAATATGATTAGTTTCGTATATATATATATATATATATATATATATATATATATATATATATATATATATATATATATATATATATATATATATATATATATATATATATATATATATATATATTATTGGGTCTATATATGGTAAGTCCATGTAAGGTATGACATGAGCAGGTCACGAATAGTAAAATTATTATGATAGGTGTACGTGACGGAGTGAGCGAGGATCTTGGAGTAGGACAACACTTCACAAAGTTGCAGGAGACATGCAAGTGTACCTTGCCAAAGTTTAGTATTTTTGTCATTTTCTTTTCTTGGTTGTTATCTTTTATTTTTATCTCCAGATGTTGTGGACGTAGGATCAATTGGTACTTAGCATCTGAATGGTATTCAGGTGCCGATATCTGTATATAGATATCAGGTATCAATACTAGGCATGGCAATGTATTCTATGTTGTCCCAAACAGGATCATAGTCAACCTAGTCTTGATAAATTAAAAAAAAACGATATCTGTCATGTTCCAACTTGACACATCAAGCTCCATTAAGTTCCAAAACAGACAATCTTCACATATTGGCTCAAGACGAACATCATCAACGATTGCTCGATAATGTTGTTGTCTATTGTATTCTGAGTTTACATTTTACATTTTATTGAGTCTAGGCTATTGTAAGTTGAGTCGCACTGGATATCTCAACCTTAGCCTTTACACCAAAAAGCTCCACAAACAAAAGTCCAAAAATTGCAAACCCAAAATAGTCCCTTGAACATTCTTTCCCCAAGGAGACAGAGTTCGGGTCGAACTCTTCCCACACAGATTTCGGGCCGAATTCTGCCTTCCTTAATTCCAGGTCCTGATTTTTAGGGTTTGCTAATTGCTAGTTGTCCAACGGCTAATTTTTTGAATATTTGGGACAAAGTTCTGGCCATACTCTGCCTACCTGGACCGGTATATATAGGCCTTGTTTCCTCTCATTTGAAATAATCCAATCTTCTCATCTTCTCTTTTCTTATAGCCTATACATTCTAAAGCTTATTCTTCTCATCCAATTAGCCACCAAACTTTCCAACCATCCAAGGTGCTCAATGCGAGTCAATTAGAAGTTTGAGTGCAAGAGTTTCAAAAATAAGTCACTTGAAAAATTCCAAGTTTTGCCATCCGCAAATCTGCAAGAAGTTGGCGTGTTCTTCTGAGTAAAGGCATGTGGTTATACGCTATTTCACAAATAGTGGATTTCAATATCGAGCTAGAGTTCTCAGGCCTGGACTAGTCCTTCACGAGGGAAACCAGGTTAAAAACTGTTGTGTCTGCGTATGCTTCTCTGATCTCTTTTTATATTCCGCACTTATACTCTGATTATTATTTCTGTTGAATGGACTTGAATAGAGTTAATTTTTATTTGGGTATTATCGACACATACTCTATTCACCCCCTTCTAGAGTTGCCTACACGTATTTTAATTGGTATCAGAGCTCTGTTCTCATTTATTGGATTAACATCCTAGAGATGACCCATGGCAACCACACAACTTATCCTTTCTAACTATGGTGAGGGACAGTCCACGAATAGGACACTCCTATTTGACGGAACTAACTACACCTAATGGAAAACTAGGATGAGTTTTTATCTCAAGTCTCCAGACGTTGATCTGTAGACCATCGTCACGGATGGTTACAAAAAGCCGGCCAGAATAGCTGTCGAAGGGGCACTTATTGAAAACCACGACAAATATTCTGACTTGGAAAAGAAATAGGCAAGTCTAGATGCTAGGGCTATTAATGCTCTCTTTTGTGCTATAGATAGGACTGAGTTCAACATGGTCTCTACATGCTCCACCTCACACGAAGTATGGAAGCTTCTGGAGGTGACTCATGAAGGAACCACACAAGTCAAAGAATCAAAGATCAATCGTCTTACACAAGAATATGAGGCATTCAAGATGAAGCCAAATGAGACGATCACCCAAATGCCCCCAAGATTCCTCGACATCGTTAACCCTTTATCTTCTCTTAGAAAAGAGTAACCCAAACATGAGAAGATCTGCAAGCTTCTAAGGGGACTACCAAAGATTTGGAACCCCAAGGTGACGACAATTATCAAAGGCAATGATCTCACCGACATGTCAATGAAAACTCTGATGGGCAAGCTAATGATGCATGAGCTCGATCTCAAAGATTTTGAAGAATCTACTCCAAAAGAAAGAGATATTGCCTTAAGAGCTCATCGCCGAAAAACTACCTCAGAGGAAATAAATGACGACAATTCTGAAGGTGATGATCAAGCACTCACGGTTCGAAACTTCAAGAAGTTCCTACGCTTCAACCGAAGAAAGAGGGACGATAAGGAAGAACCCGCCTGCTTCGGATGCAAAAAGACGGGACACGTCAAAAAAGACTGTCCTATAGCAAAGAAAGGAAGCAGATACGAAAAACCATACAAGAGGCCAACCTCAAAGAAGTATGCCAATACAGCATCTGGCACGAAAGCGAGGCCAGCAATTCATACAAAGAAGAGGACTCTCCACAAAATACTGCAAACGTCTGCCTAATGGCAACTTCGGACAAGGTAAATGACTCTTTTGAAGATTTTTCCTTTGATGAACTGGGTGACGCCTTGAGTGATCTTCTTGGAGACCACAAAAAGGTTATTATCAAGCATGCTAAGGAAAAGATAAAGACCCATGAAGTCAAGATCCATAGACTTTCTTGCTTAGTTGAGAATGTTAGAAATACTACACCCACGAAAAGCACTGAGGAGGTACCTAAGATTAAATTAAGCTTACACGATACCGAATCTCTTATTGAGAAGCAAACACATGATATCACTACTTTAAATAAAGAACATGCTGAAGAGAAAAACAAGTACAAGATTGCTACTGCTAGAATAGATAGCCTTACTACTAAATGTGATGAGTTGCATGTTGCCTCTAAGAAATTAGAGATTAGACTGGACAAGCAGGTTATTCAACCTTAAACTCAGTCTTATAGTCACAACACCTACAAACACGAGACAACTCAACACAAGAGAGCACATCACCACAAGAACACTCATCCATATACTACTCAAAATCATGCCTTTATGTACACCTATTCACATGCAGCACAGAAAACACACACGTAAATTTTATCATCATCCTGCTACACACAATCACCATTATCATCATGCTGCTACACAAACTCACTACAGTTATCCTACTGCTACGCATAGCTATGATCATCATGCACCCACATATAGACACAACTATCATCCTGCACCCAACACCAATATGTATGCTATATGCATGGGTATCGAAGACTAACTTTTCAGGACCCACAAGAATTTGGGTACCAATGGTAACATCTACTCATAGTGTATGTGGACCTTCCCTTTCAAACTAAGAGCAAACGGATTTCGATAGTGGGTTCTCGCGACATATGACTGGAGATGCTAATCTATTCGCAACACTATCGATGAAAAAGGAAGGATATGTTTTCTTCGACAACAATCTGAAAGGCTATATCATAGGTAATGGTACAATTGGTTATCCTCCTTCTCCTATCATTAAGGATGTCTGTTTAGTGACCGAGTTAAAACATAACCTGCTCAACATTAGTTATCTTGCTAATCATGGATATGATATTAACTTTGGAAAAACTAAATTCTTTATCTATGATAGATCAACGGAAGACATCGCTTTTGAAGGGATAAGAGAAGATAACATATATATTTTCTATCTATCTAGAGATACTAATAGTGTAGGAAGATGCCTCTACGCCCACAAAGACGAAAGACTATTATGGCACCAGCATCTTGGTCATGCCAACATGGATACCATATCCAGATTATCAACCAAGAAGCTAGTAAGAGGCCTACCAAACATCACATTCAAGAAGGACACGGTATGTGTAAGTCCCCCGAATTTCATGGATTTATTTTTGATTTTTCTAAAAGAATTATTTTTGATAATAATTCTTATTTGATTATTTTTTATCCTCAAATGTTCTTTTTCGTGACTTTAATTTTTTGAGCATCAGAGATGCCAATCTCTGGAAACTTTTTTCATGAGTTTGTAGTAGACAAGATTATCTTCATTTTGATATATCATGTCCCACTCAAACTTGTTCTCTTGTACTCTTTTTGCTTCGCATAACTTCGGATCAATTTAGACCAATTGATCGTTAAATAATTATTAATTAAATTCTCACTTTTACCTTTGATCATCATATGCACGTTGTCGTGACTTTTAATTTAGGAGTACAAGACTAGTGGTTTTTTCGAAACCAACTTCTCATTCATGATCTACTGGAGACACCCTGCACCCATGATCTTCGTGTCCCACTCAAACACACCATCTTGTGCTATATTTATTTCACACAACTTTCCTGACACAAGACCCAATTTTAATTTATCTCACGGAGTCACATTTATTTCCGACACGAATTGGGGACACCCTTTCGACCCAAACCTGTCAACCCAACATATGGACCTGGCCCACATTAAGCCCACTACCGATATGACACCCGTGTCCCATTCAATTGAGCCCCCACATGCTACTTATTTACTAGAGATCATAAATATCTAAATTAATCCATTTATTATACCAAGTCCGATTTTGACCGGACCCGACTCAATTGAACCCAACCCAAGCTTCATATTGTCCTCTTATGACTACCCAAATACCCCCATACAGATATCTCTCTCTACTTGTGTAGATATTTCATTATCTCTCTTCCTCTTCAATAAATATATCTTTTTCACTCTTTATAATAATATTATATATTTTTTATTATATATATATAATATTAAATATAGATATATATATATATATATAATATTATTATATATATATAATATTTTATATATATATATATATATATATATATATATATATATATATATCTTTCTCTCTCTACTCACACACATAAACTCCCCCCATCACCATCAGCTCACACTCCCTCCCCCTATTTCAGCCGATCTACTCTTCTCTCTCTCTCTCTTCCTCTCTTTCTAATAATATTTACATCTCTCTCTCTATATTCCAACACACACAGTTCCCCCTCTCTTTATACTCTCTCTCATTTCCCCTCTCCTCACAGCCACTCCCTCCCTCCCTCTAAACTGAGCACCACCACTACCACAAACACGAGCACCACCACCACCATCACGAGCACCACCACTACCACCATCACGAGCGCTGTTGTCGCCACAGTGGCGTGAGGCACTGCGACCGCGAGAGCAGCAGCAGCCGGGTAAGCGCGTGCCGCTGCCGCCGCCGCCGCGTGGGCGCCCCTGGCTGGAGACCTCCAGCGAGCTCCCCCTCGCCGTTATCCTCCTTCCCCAACGTGCCACGTAGCCGATTCGTGCATTTGGCACGAGACCCGGTCGACACGCGTGAGAAATCTAAGTCCAGAATTGTTCCTCGGGACAGCGATTTCGTGCACATTTTTCGGACAATTCGATGGTTGGATCGTCGATCCGTTTCTTCCGTCTCAATCTCGGTATACACCTCTTCACTCCTCTCAAGTTTCATCCGTTAATTCTATCATTTGCTATGTCAAAATCGGCCGCCAAGTTGACACTTTAAATTGTACTATTTTTGGACAGTTTTGTGGAGCCAACTTCTTCGACTCGTATCTCCGTCGTTGTAGCTCCATTTGGCGTGCCACTAGTTCCTATCCACAGCTGGTATAACCCTCTTCCTGTCCCTTAAGTTTCACTTCATTGTGATCTTGTTTGATTGGTTGAATTTGACGTTAAAGTTGGTCGTCCGAATTCATAATTTTTAACTTGTAAAATCCAAATTTTGGACCCGGGACTCCGGATTCCAATTCTGACACCACCAGTAGACTCGTGGCATCGTTTTAGCACAAATTCATATAAAGTTTATTAGATTTAGAGGAAGTTGGCCCAGGCACGTATTTCGGTGCAAGGTGGGCCCCACAATCCGGGCCAACAGGCCATTTTGAGATCGGCTCATCGAAATCTAATTTTGGATATACCGTTGAGTTCGTATCGTCATTCTGGACTTGTTGACATATAATTTGCTGAGTTTTGTGGATATTGGCTCTGACACGCATTTTTGTGCAAATCAGATTCTAATATCCGGGTCAACGGACCAATTTGAGATCGGGCCATCGGAATCCAATTCCGGATATACCGTTGAGTTCGTATCATCAATCTGAATTTGTGGACATAATTTGTTAGGTTTAGTACAATTTTATCCGGGCTCGTTTTTCGGTGCAAAGCGGTCCGATATGGACACCGTTTGACTCAAAATTATCTTTTTGTCCCTATGTCCAAATTGGAGTTATGAGTAGACTATTCTAGCTATTTTGACCATTCTGGACACGTTGGTGATGTTTGTTTTATCATCCGACAACATCTGTAGACGTTTTCCCTATCTATCACCATTTGTTATAATTCTTCTCTTTTGGATCGTATTTTGAGATTCGTGCATCGAAATTGAGATCCGTCGATTCCAGTGATTTCATATCACTAAAATTGACCAGTTGTCTATGTGGATGATTATAGAGACTAGCTTTGACCTAGTTTAACCCAGAGTGGACTAGGAGTTGACCAGTTGACCAAAGTCAAGTGTAAGTCAACATTTGACCCAGTTTGACTTAGTTTGACCTAAAATAGGCCTAGAAGCATAGAATTAATGTATTTATATATGTTGTTTACTCTAGAACAATAAGTAATCCTGTAAATTCATGTTAGACCTCTGTGACGTCGGTTCAAGCATCAACCCTCACTTATTGCTCAGGACAGCAGGCGAGTACATTCTCTGATAGTTTTTATTGTCTTGATATCTACTATATCTGATTCAGTTGTAGTATTTTACTTGATTTCCGATACGATGGTACATGGACTAGTATACATCGGATCCTGTCATGAGATGTCATTCCTGGGTTACCATGGTATATTGGTACATTATTCGATCTTGTTTTTTTTGTACGTGTATAAACGCCGATTCCTAAGGGGATTTGCTACCCTCTTAGAGAATCCTATATCATGACGTGACATGTTCGGATTCATTATACTACTCGGAGATAGGGAGTTATTAGAGGTTATGTGATCATACCCTACTGGTTACTACTTGCATCATAGCTTTACCCTCGCCTCACGTAGGGTAAAGCCTGAACTGATACTACTTGCACATAGCTTTCCATTTTGGCCGGCCTGATCTACAGGTTTACCTGCGCTTGTTCTTGCACCATAGCCGATCAAATGGAAGAGCTTGATCTTGACCCAAGCCGATCACATAATGCTCTAATATTTCTAGATACTGTTTATATTTACATTATACATCAGATATTACTGTACTATTCTACATTCCAGTATTTTATACCCAGACATGATATCCAGTTTTACATATACTACTTTATTTCCAGTCTTGATATTTCATCTTATATTTCATTATAATTGTCTCTTATAGAATTTGTCAATTCATGTGGAACTGCTATTAGTTTATGTACTCATTTTTATTCTGACTGGATACGTTGACAATATTTTTAGGAGTTGTTATACCCTCATTATTGGACTACAGGATGTTGCTAGTTGAGGTGGATCTCGACATTCTTTCACCGTGAGTTATCTTCCAGGAGTGCTAGGCCTGGTAGTTATTTAGTTTTGTTATTGTTTTTCTTCCGTTTCATTCTTGTCTCATATGATCCTTTGTAGATTCTAGTTGTTCTAGTGATATTATTATCTTTCTTGTCTTGTCTTATCTTCCTTAGCTTTTGTGATGTGATATGAGTACCTTCATAGTTATGGATCTTTTAGAAGTTGTAGTTGGTATCGGGTACTTGATAACGCTCTACTGCCAATACTGCAGTGTAGGCTGGGCGTGGCCCACGTATTCGTACCCATATATCTGGGTGCGGGTTGTGACACATTTTTATGGTGGTCCATGTAGGTCAGTCTTTGCTATTAATGCGAAGTCGTGGTAGTACTTGAGCTTATCTGTACTACTGTGAGCCTGCCCTAGGATTAAGATTAAGTCATAGAATATTTTAGGATTTTGGTACTCGGTCACATAGGAACTCTTGATAGATTCCAGCGATGACCCCTGGGAGTCTTATTTCGAAAAGTTTTTCAAGTCTATTTCCCAATTGCTTCCATTCGTCCTGATTTTGAAATATATGTCCTTTATCGAACCATATTCTTGCATTGAGATGTGTTTATGGACCCCAGAGGGAAATAGAATGTATAAGTTGAACTTATATATCATCTAGATTGAGAAAAGAATATGATTAGCCAATCTTATATGAAGGTTAATATTTGTTTTAGCTTATATTCTAGGAATCTTAATCTAGATAGTACCTTTGGGCAATCCCCTGAGAACCTCCCTTTAAACCCTACCTCGGAATCTGTTTTCGCTTGTTTCTATTTATTTTTCCTTGATTCGTTGATGAAAATTTTGAATCTTGATGTTCGTTGTTGACTTTGATTTTGTTTCTAGATAAGTTTTTATGAATTGAGTTAAAATATATTTGATAACATATTTGAT
The DNA here is from genome assembly GCA_029216955.1 of Iris pallida. Classification (NCBI taxonomy): domain Eukaryota; kingdom Viridiplantae; phylum Streptophyta; class Magnoliopsida; order Asparagales; family Iridaceae; genus Iris; species Iris pallida. The sequence continues at coordinate 12,633,731 of JANAVB010011800.1, forward strand.
GAGTACGATAAGAAGGGTAAATATCTACTTTATTTATAGAGTTTAGAATTTATCGCAGCCATACAAGCTAGCATGACGAGGACATGGAGCCTGATTTTGGATATCTATTCTAGTTATGGAATTAGATTTTCTTGCAGCCATACTGGTTGGCGTGGTAAGGAATCTAGGTAACATGATTACATGGTGTATACCTTATTTATGGACTCTATCGTTTATTGCAGCTATGCTTACTGGCGTGGCAGAAATTCTGGCAACATGATTTTGGATAGAAGTATATGGTTATCAGATCATATCTTAAATTGATTCACTTCTATTAACCTATTGAGCAAGAATAATTTCTACCATTATTTCTTGTGTTGTCATTTTTCTTACCGTCTGACTATTTCCTCATCTTACAATTATTCCCTTGTCTTATTTAACCATGTCCTACTTACATCAATCAACTACCTCGTATCTACTTTTGTCATCTATACTCTGAAATTTTTTGAGCTCTTGTATCTCTTTACCTTGGGAAAGTTGAGGAAGTATCGTAAATCATCTGGCTCGGAAGACGAATTTATTATCAAGTGGTATCTTGGTAGGAATATGAGATGTTGGACCTTAGTATAGAATTTTGAGAGGAAGGTATGACTGAGATTGAAAATGAAACCAAGAGGTCGATATAATCAGTTTAGAAATAATTTACTAGAGAATTAGGAGGATGAATCACTTGGAAAGAATGTAGGAGGATTTCAAATGATAAGGACAATAGGATGTACATTAATGGTTAGAACATTTATATTTCATGGATATAGTTTAGAAACTGACGAGGATATCTGAGATCGAAATATTTTTGAATTTGGATAAATTTAGGTTATTATTTCTCGAAATATTTCACATTAAGGTTATGATGCAAAATTTGGAATTTAATAATGGGAAAGAGATTTTAACTATATGCAATGATGATACGAAATTGGACAAGACAGGTAAGAGGATAAAGAGCACAAGGATTTGGAGTTAAATTTTTTTGGAGATTTTGTGGTAATATAATTTTTTTTAAAGATGAATAATGTTGAAAGTGTATGTTGAAGAAAGTATGAAGGTTGGTTTTATAATGGAGAATAAATTTTGTAAGTCCTAGTGATATTAGATCTGGATAACAGGAGGAGCGTGATTTGAATAAGTTCAATGATTCATAAACTTGATTTAGGGGTTTCGGATCCAATTTAGGACAAGGTGGAAGAATTTGGACATAATAATGATTAAGTGGATAGTGTTGAGTTCTAATAAAGGGTATGCTTCGTGAGTAGTGTTTTGGAATTTAGGAATTAGACCTATGGTAATCATGGCAAGGTCCAATCTTCATGATGGAAGGGTATAATTTTTGGTAGTAGTCATATAAAGGTTGATTTTCATATTTGGACTTGTGAGATAAAGGTATGATTGGCAAATGATGATCAGATAACTTGATAGTATTAGAGAGAGATGATTAACTTGGCTTTCCTATGAAACCTTCTCTTTTGATTTCCCTATCAAAAAGGGAAATTTGACTTATTCCATATCCTAGAATCATCCTTTGAGTTTTCAATATCGTTGAATCCCAACTCCCTTGATCGCGACCAATCGACTTTGGTCATATCTCTGATCATATCCATATCCTGGATCATACTCAATTGGATTAAATTCAATTGCGACATGGATTTCCATCATTGGGTGCTCGTGCTCAGACTTCGATGACCTTGTTCTTCATCTTGCCTAAATCTTGTTTTGATGATCAACTTAGACCGTATCGAGACCTAAATTTTAATCGTGATTGGATTTCAATGTTATACCACTCGTGCTTTAACTTTCGATTTAATTCTTACTAATGACTAAGTTCTGTTCCAATCATGGTTAAGCTTCATACTATCCCTGATCATACCAAAATTTTATGTTTGGTTATGCCTATGCTACTATCATACTCTTCCTTATATCTAAATAACTGTTGACCAAAGTTAGACTGACCGTATCTATGATCGTATTGAAATTCAATTTTGATCATATTTGGATTTTAAACACTCGTACCTAAACTCTTTTCGACCTTGATTTGATTTCCTGATTATATATAAAATTCCTTGTGATTAGTCATGCCTAGATGACCTAACATGACTAAGACGACTTTAAATCCCTTGATCGTGATTCTAGCGATCATGACTGTACATATTACATTGCCTCTTAATCGTGCCTAAAATTTTGACTTTCGGTCACGACTAACTAGTGTGACTATGAAATTAGTCGTGTTAGAATTGAAAAATTTATCATGTCTGAATAATTTTCTACCATACCTAAATGACTTGGTTTCTTCCTAAATCGTGGTTATGCGACCTAGAGGTTGATTTTCCATTAAATCTAACTATCGATCGTGCTGTACTCGAATTTTGTTCTCCATTCGCTTCTCTTAGCCTTGATTAAGATCATGACTATGTGACTTTGATTTTCATGATCATGATAATCTTAATCCACAAATCGTGCAAAAAATCTTGATCTCTAATCACGACTGTGCCGAAATAGATTTTGTATCGTATCTAAATTTTGATTCTCTAGTCACTCGTGCTCAGGTTCATTCATGATCATGACTAGGTTTGAAATTTTCATCGCTTTATTCTAAATCGTGCCTAAGTGGTTAGTCATTCCAAATATTTGAACGCGTCTGAGTCTTGCTTTCACTCATGACCATATGGTTAATCCTTGACCAATGTTCGTGCTAAATATTGATTATTCCTAACAATGCCCAATCACATCGTTTTATTTATGATCGTGCCTATGTATAACCCTAAATCTTATTTCATCAAGATGGATTATACTAATCGATATTTTGGCCTGATTCTGATTTGATCGTAACCGAACGATTCCTGATTTTCCTAGTCGCGGCTTCGTACTGTGTGCCTACAAGCTATGGCTTTAAATCTCAAATCATGCCAAATGTTGTTTTGGTCATGGTTATCTTTTCATCCTAATCGGGCCGTACGACTTTGAGGTTGATTTTCATCAAACCTAAGCGCTACAAATCACCCTGTACTCGAACTTCATTTATATTTTTCAATTATCTTAGTCATCACTAAGATCGTGCCTTAATGACTTAACTTACATCTAAATTGTGCATATATAGTTTTTCATGCCATGATTCTATCATGCCAAAACCACTAGTCGTGTCTAAATAATTTTGAATTGATTATCTCGATCGTGCAAAACTCGTCGTTCTTTTATCGTGCCTAAAAATATTACTTAAACCTTCTATCTTGTTTTAACCCCACTACCAACCTTTAATTACGAGGATGAAATTCTTATAAGGTGGGTAGGATGTAAGCCCCCTGAATTTCATGGATTTATTTTTGATTTTTCTAAAAGAATTATTTTCGATAATAATTCTTATTTGATTATTTTTGATCATTAAATGTTCTTTTCCGTGACTTTGATTTCTGGAGCATCAGAGATGCCAATCTTTAGAAACTTTCTTTATGAGTTTGTAATAGACAAGATTATCTTCATTTTGATATATCATGTCCCACTCAAACTTGTTTTCTTGTACTCTTTTTGCTTCGCATAACTTCGGGTCAATTTAGACCAATTGATCGTTGAATAATTATTAATTAAATTTCCACTTTTATCTTTGGTCATCATATACACGTTGTCGTGACTTTTAATTTAGGAGCACAAGACTAGTTATTTTCTTGAAACCAACTTCTCATGCATGATCTACTCGAGACACCCTACACCCATGATCTTCGTGTCCCACTCAGACACACCATCTTGTGCTTCATTTGTTTCGCACAACTTTTCTGACACAAGACCCAATTTTAATTTATCCCATGGAGTCACATCTATTTTCGACTCGAATTGGGGACACCCTTTCGACCCAAACCTGTCAACCCAACATATGGACCGGGCCCACATTAAGCTTACTACCCACATGACGCCCGTGTCCCATTCAATTGATCCCCCACATGATACTTATTTACCAGAGATCATAAATATCTAAATTAATCCATTTATTGTACCAAGTCCGATTTTGACTGGACCCGACTCAATTGAACCCAACCCAAGCTTCATGTTGTCCTCTCATGACTACCCAAATACCCCCATACAGATATCTCTCTCTACTTGTGTAGATATTTCATTATCTCTCTCCCTCTTCAAAAATATATCTTTCTCTCTCTTTCTAATTATATATATATATATACTTCCCCCATTACCATCAGTTCATACTCCCTCCCCCTATTTCAGTTGACCTACTCTTCTCTCTTGCTCTCTCTCCTTCTAAAAATATTTACATCTTCTCTCTATTCCAACACACACACACTTCCCCTCTCTCTTTACACTCTCTCTCCTTTTCCTCTCCTCATAGCCATTCCTTCTCCCCTCTAAATCGAGCACCACCACCACCACCAACACAAGCACTACCACCACCATCATGAGCACCACCACCACCACCATCACGAGCACCGACACTGCCACAGCTGCGAGGGGACTGCGGTCGCGACAGCAGCAGCAGCAGCCGCGCCACCGTGAGCCGCTGCCGCCGTGCTGCTGCTGCTCGAACGCCATTGCGTGGGCGCCCCCTGGCTGGTGACCTCGCGAGCTCCCCTCGCTGTCCTCCTCCTTCTCCGATGTGCCACGTATCCGATTCGTGCATTTGGCACAAGATCCCGTCGGCGCGCGCGAGAAATCGAAGTCCAGAATTGTTCCTTATGACAGCAACTTCGTGCGCATTTTTTAGACAATTCAACCATTGGATCGCCGATCTGTTTCTTCCCTCTCAATCTTGGTGTATACCTCTTCACTCCCCTCAAGTATCATCCGTTAATTCTGTCGTTTGCCATGTCAAAATCGACCGCCAAGTTGACACTTTAAATTGTACTATTTTTAACAGTTTTATAGAGCCAACTTCGTCGACTGGTATCTCCGTCGTCGTAGCTCCGTTTGGCGTGCCACCAGTTCTTATGCACAGCTAGTATAACCCTCTTCTTGCTCCTTAAGTTTCATTTCATTGTGATATTGTTTGATTGGTTGAATTTGACGCCAAAGTTGGCCGTCCGAATTCGTAATTTCTAACTTGTAAAATCCTAATTTTGGACCCGGAACTCCGGATTCCAATTCTGATACCACAAGTAGACTCGTGTCATCGTTCTGGCACAAATTCATATAAAGTTTGTTAGATTTGGAGGACGTGGACACCGATACGCATTTCGGTGCAAGGCGGGCCCCACAGTCCGGGTCAACGGCGCATTTTGAGATCTGCTCATCGGAATCCAATTCTGGATATACGGTTGAGTTTGTATCATCATTTTGGACTTGTTGACATATAATTTACTGATTTTTTGGACGTTGGCTCCACATGCATTTCCGTGCAAATTGGATTCTAATATCCGGGTCAACGGACCAATTTGAGATCGTGCGATCGGAATCCAATTTCGGATATACCATTGAGTTCGATCGTCATTCTGGATTCATGGACATATAATTTTTTAGTTTTAGTATACTTTTATTCTGGCATATTTTTCGGTACAAAGCGGGCCAAACAGGACACCGTTTTGACTCAAAATTACTTTTTTGCCCTGTATCCAAATTGGACTTATGGGTAGGCTATTTTAGCTATTTTGACCATTCTGGACACGTTGACGATATTTGTTTCATCATCCGACAACATTTAGACTATTTTTCCTATCTATCACCATTTGTTATGATTCTTCTCTTTTGGTTCGTATTTTGAGATCCGTGCATCGAAATTGAGATCGTCGATTCCAGTAATTTCATATCCTGAAATTGACCAGTTGTCTATGTGGATGATTATAGAGACTAGCTTTGACCCAGTTTAACCCAGAGTGGACAAGGAGTTGACCAGTTGACCAAAGTTAACTGTAAGTCAACCTTTGACCCAGTTTGACTTAGTTTGACCTAGAATAGGCCTAGAAGCATAGAATTAATGTATTTATAAATATTGTTTTACTCTAGAACACTAAGTAACCTTGTAAATTCATGTTAGGTCTCTGTGACGTCGGTTCAGGCATTAACCGTCACTTATTGCTCAGAACAGCAGACGAGTACATTGTTTGATAGTTTTTATTGTCTTGATATCTACTATATCTGATTCAGTTGTAGTGTTTTACTTGATTTCCGACATGATGGTACACGAACTAGTATACGTCGGACCCTGTCATGAGATGTCATTCCAGGGTTACTATGGTATATTGGTACATTGTTCTATCTTATTTTTCTTGTACTTGTATAGACGTCGATTCCTAAGGAAATTTGCTACCCTCTTAGAGAATCCCGTATCATGACGTGACATGTTCGAATCCATTATACTACTCGAGGATGGAGAGTTATTAGAGGTTATGTGATCATACCCCACTGGTTACTACTTGCATCATAGCTTTACCCTCGCCTCATGTAGGGTAAAGCCTGACCTGATACTACTTGCACCATAGCTTTTCATTTTGGCCGGCCTGATCTCCAGGCTTACCTGCGCTTGTTCTTGCACCATAGCCGGTCAAATGGAAGAGCCTGATCATGACCCAAATTGATCACATAATGCTCTAATATCTCAAGGCACTGTTTATATTTACATTATACATCAGATATTACTGTACTGTTCTACATTCCAGTATTTCATACTCTGACATGATATCCAATTTTACATGTACTACTTTATTTCCAGTCTTGATATTTTATCTTGTATTTCATTATAATTGTCTCTTATAGAATTTGTCAATTCATATGGAACTGCTATTAGTTTATGTACTCGTTTCCATCCTGACTGGATACATTGACAATATTTTAGGAGATGTTATGCCCTCATTATTGGACGACAGGATGTTGCTAGCTGAGGCGAATCTCGATATTCTTTCATCGTAAGTTGTCTCCCAGGAGTGCTAGGCCTGTAGTTATTTAGTTTTGTTATTGTTTTTCTTCCGTTTCATTCATGTCTCATATGATCCTTTGTAGATTCTAGTTGTTGTAGTGATATTGTTATCTTTTTTGTCTTGTCTTATCTTCCTTAGCTTTTGTGATGTGATATGAGTACCTTTATAGTTATGGATCTTTTAGATATTGTAGTTAGTATCGGGTACTTGACAACACTCTACCGTCGATACTGCGGCATAGGCTGGGGTAGGCTACGTATTCGTACCCATATACTGGGTGCGGATCGTGACAGTATGTGCCAAATGTGAAAAGAATAAAGCCACCAAATCTTCCTTTAAATCCATAAACACTGTAAGTACTACCCGACCATTGTAATTAATTCATATGAATCTATTTGGTCCTAGTAGAGTAGCCAGTCTTGGCGGTGAACTCTATGCTTTTGTTATCGTTGATGACTTTTCAAATTTACTTGGATTTTCTTTCTTGCAAATAAAAATGATACCATTTCAGTTTTAAATTTTTTGCTAAAATGGTCCAAAACGAAAAAGGTTACATGATTAATCGTATCCGAAGTGATCATGGTGGCAAATTCAATAATTCTAATTTTGAAGAGTTTTGTGATTTAAATGGTTTTAGTCATGAGTTTTCTTGTCCTAGAACTCCTCAACAAAATGGTGTTGTGGAGCGGAAGAATAGGACTCTTGGCGATATGGCTAGAGTCATGTTGAATCAATTTTTTCTTCCAAAATATTTTTGGGAAGCTGTCAGCACAGCGTACCATATTTGAATAAGGTTTTGATTCGACCTATCTCGAAGAAAACTCCTATGAGCTTTGGTTTGGTAGAACGCCAAATATTTCTTACTTTATGTTTGGCTGTCGCTACTTTATCCTAAATACCAATGACAACTTAGGCAAGTTTCATGCCAAAACTGACGAAGCTATTCTTTTTGGTTATGCTGCCAAGATTAAGGGATATAGAGTGTTCAACAAACTCTACATGATTGTTGAAGAGTCTACTAATGTAACTTTTGATGAGGACAATAGTACAGCTGTCATTCCCAATGATGATGAACCATCTGCTTTCATCCTGTGGATACACCACCTGAGACCAACTCTCTGGAGGACTTACCAAAGAAGTTCCAATTTAAACCTTCGCATCCAGAAAACTTGGTCATAGGTGAGATATCGAAAGGGGTAACGACTCGATCTTCTTTAAGAGATTCTATTGCTAGCACTGCTTTTATTTCTCAAATCGAACCTAACAATGTTTTAGAAGCTTTTAATGATAATTTTGGATATCTGCAATACAAGAAGAACTCAACCAATTCGAACGAAATCAAGTTTGGAAACTTGTTCCTAGACCTGTTGATCATTCGATTATTGGTACTAAATGAGTTTTTTGCAACAAAGTTAATGAGGATGGTTCAGTCACTCGTAACAAGGCTCGTCTCGTAGTCAAGGATACAACCAATTGGAGGGTATCGACTACGATGAGGCGTATGCTCCTATTGCACGACTTGAATCTATTCGGATGCTTTGTGTCTTTGCAAATTTCTAAAACTTCAATCTTTTCAAATGGATGTGAAAGTGCCTTTTTAAATGGTTTTACTAAAAAAGAAGTTTTTGTCAAACAACCCCCTGGTTTTTAAAATCACAAATTTCCTGACCATTTTTTAAACTGAAAAAGCTCTCTATGGCCTCAAACAAGATCCTCGAGCATGATATAAACATCTTAGTACTTTCTTACTTGATAAAGATTTTCAAAAAGGAAAATTGACACTACACTTTTCATAAAATCTCTTGATGATATTATTTTATTATTGCAAATCTATGTTGATGATATCATATTCGGTTCTACTAATGAGGGTCTATGCAAAGATTTTGATAAGTGTATGCAGAACAAGTTTGAGATGAGCATGATGGGGGAGCTAAACTCCTTTCTTGGACTGCAAATCAAAAAACACTCGCAAGGCGTCTTCATCAATCAGTCGAAGTGTACAAAAGACATGTTGAAAAAGTTGAGCTTGACAGCATCAAACCTATCAGCACTTCTATGGCTACTACAATAAAGCTAGAACCTGATGAAAGCGGCAAACCGGTCGATCAACGTAAGTATCGAAGTATGATTGGTAGTTATTGTAACTGCTAGTCGCCCTGACATTATGTTTAGCGTTTGCATATGTTCTAGATACCAAGCTAACCCTAAAGAATCACACATGACCGTTGTTAAGCATATCTTTAGATACCTTAAAGGTATAATTATGGTAGGCTTGTGCTATCCCAAAATACTTCCTTTGAAATAATCAAATATCCCAATGCTGATTTTACAGGATGCAAAATCGACCGTAAGAGCACAAGCGGCACATGTCATTTGTTAGGAAAGGATTTAGTCTCATGGTTTAGCAAAAAAACAGAACTCTGTTGTACTATCCACAACAGAAGCTGAATATATCGCAGCTGGTCGTTGTTGTGCCAAGATTCTGTGGATGAAGCAAACTCTTGCAGATTATAACTTATCTTTCATGCACATACCCATTTTTTGTGATAACACTAGTGCTATAAATTTGATCAAGAACCCAGTATGTCACTCACGTACGAACACGTACGAAGCATATAGAGATTAGACATTATTTTTGCGTGATCATCAACAACACGACAGTATTAACTTAGAGTTTATTGACACCGAACATCAGCTAGCAGACTTCTTTACAAAACCACTAGCCGAAGAGGCTTCAATTTTTTTTGTCGAGAGCTAGGAATCTTGGATGAAACAGTCATTCAATAAGTGTACCTGCGTAAATAACAGTTATAACAAAAATCATTTAACATGACTCAGCTTTGGGTACAAGCCGAACGGGCCCTTCTGACAACAAGACGTAAAAGCCTAAGCAACACGGTGCACTAGTCTTCAGACTACCGCTAGCTAGATTCGGCTCCTACAGCTACCCCAAGATAGTTTTACTGTAATGATCGTTGTCTTAACAGTCATTTATTATAAGGCTACATTGTTTTTATGACTTATCTCTTCAATTTTTCAAATTCTAGACTTTTTCCTATTCAAACATTGCCTTTTCTGTGTTCTGGAACAGATAGACAGAGTTCAGGCCGAACTCTGCCTCACACAGAGTTCGGGCCAAGCTCTGTGTTCCTGCTCACAGAACCTCCAGCTACTCTCAGCCATTCAAGTTTTTGATCCGACGGCCAGGATTTCACCCGACCTTCTGACCCAACCATCTTAAACCCGAGAAACCCGTCTCTCTCTTCACTTTCACCTTCTTCTACCTCCCTCCAAACTATTTTCTCTTAAACCCTAACCCTAGAAAACCAACTTTTAGGGCTATTTCCTTCCAAAATCAAGATCTAAGCGTTTTGGAGGATCTCTTCCATCTTTAACTATTTGTGTAAGGTATAAATTATTACTTTCCTCTCTTTTTTCAAATTCTCTTTTTTATTATCAATGGCACCAACACTTTTTGGTAGAGGAAAGAGGAGAAGAAGTGATGGAGCATCATCTTCTAACCCTCCTCCTCCTCTCCTATCCATCCATTATTCAATCCACTACCTCCACAAAACCCTAACACCTACAATGAGCAACTTTTTGTCTCATTGGATGCTTCCAATGAGTGGTTTTCCGACTTCCGCTCACGTAGCGTGTTTTCGGGACATTCGATCAACTTTACCATATTTTCGGCTTATGATTCACTCTTTCATGACTTAGATATAGATGAACTTGTTTCAACTTCATCTATTGTATATTTAAATGCCATACAAATGTTCTACTGTAATTTGACTCATGATGACACTCGGATTTATTTTCGTGTCGCCGGTATTGATATATCGTTTGATGACTTCGAGCTCGCCGACTATCTAGAAATCTTGGAACCCAACTCTTGGGAGAAACTCGTCGATGCCTGACTGTTTCAATTTTTTGATGGATCTTCTCTTGAAAGATTCAAGGATGACTTATGTACCCCTAACACACGTCCTTGCAAGCTTAGAGCAAAATTCCTCAACCCCTACTTCTATGAACTCCATCGGATTATATTTTCTTCAGTCTTGCCAAAGCGGATCGACCGATGAAGTTTCATATCTTGAGATATCTGCTCTCTATACTTGCACTTTCATTTTCCATTCAACTTCCCTCGCACGATGATGGATTGGATGATTCGTGTGCGACCAAAACCAAGATCATTGGTCTATGCCATGTATTTGCCAATGATCTTTTGTGCTTTCCAGATTCCCCTCGATGAGTGTCAGTTCCTTCCTGCTCCTGCCTATCTATCCAAGGCAAGGAGAACTCTTGCAGCTATTGCCCCTCCTGCTGAGTCCGAGTCTTCTGACTCTGATGCTCATGCTGCTCTGATACTCCTGAGCCCGAGCTGCCTGCTACTCTGGACTCCATCCTGGAGATGCTTCGCGATCGCTTCCGTTTGGAAGACGACCATTGGACATAGCTGGATTATCGCACCACCCTCCAGATGAGTGCTATCAACAACTCGTTGCGACCTCCAGTGCTCCCTGGCCACTCATCTACTACGTCGTTTCCTATGGTACGGGACCCTTCTTGCAAAGGATACCGTATTGACGATGCATGGGTCAGGAGGTATCTGGACCCGGATGCAGCGTTTGTTGACCCTAGTCGTTCTGTGAGCGACCCTTCGGATGCTGCTGGACCATCCCATGCTCCATGATGGCTGTGGTTCACTCCATGCTGTTGCTGTTGATGTTAGGCTATAGTTTATTTGTTTTATCTTATGTAGTAGTTTATTTACTCTATGCGTTGTAGTACTTTTGTTTTCTTTCATGCAAAACTATGCACTTTGGCTTGTTATTTGAGTTATAAAAACTGCAAGTAGTTTCTCTCTCTATGGTTCTAAGTTGTGTGATTGCATTCACTTTTAATGGGGGAGCCATTATTTTATTTTTTGGATAAATGACAACGGGGGAGACTTATGATATTTGCTTTATGATATTGGAATACTTTAATATGTGCCTTGTGTTTCGTTATATACTATGTTGTGCTTGCTTGTCTTAGAACTTGTCTCAGAACATATCTATTTAGGGGGGAGCCAACATGTTCATCTACGGGGGAGCTACTATCTTTATTCTATGTGTCCAGGTATGAATTTGACATGCAAATATCGTATGTTTGTCAATTATCAAAGTAGGGAGATTGTTGACCCAAACTGGATCACAGTCAACTTAATCTTGATAAATTAACAAAAACGATATATGTCATGTTTCAAGTTGACAGATGAAGCTCCATCAAGCTCCAAAACAGACAATCTTTATATATCGGCTCAAGACGAACAACATCAACGATTACTCGATAATTGCTGTCTATTATATTCTGAGTCTGTAATTTGCATTTTATTGAGTCTAGGATGTTGTAAGTTGAGTTGCACTTAATATCTCAACCTTAGCCTTTACACCCAAAAGCTCCACAAACAAAAGTCAAAATCTGCCAAACCCAAAATAGCCCCTTGAACATTCTGCCCCAAGGAGACAGAGTTCGGGCCGAACTCTGCCCTACATAGAGTTCGGGCCGAACTCTGTCCCTCTTAATTCAAGGACCTGATCTTTGGGGCTTGCTAATTGCTAGTTGTCCAACGGCTAATTTTTTGAATATTTGGGACAGAGTTCTGGCCAAACTCTGCCTACATGGACTAGTATATATAGGTCTTGTTTCCTCTCATTTGAAATAATCCAATCTTCTCATCTTCTCTTCTCTTATAGCCTATACATTCTAAAGCTTATTCTTCTCATCCAACTAGCCACCAAACTTTCCAACCATCCAAGGTGCTCAGTGCGAGTCAATTAGAAGTTTGAGTGCAAGAGTTTCAAAAAGAAGTCACTTGAAAAATTTTAAGTTTTGCCATCCGCGAATCTGTATGAAGTTGGCGTGCTCTTCTGAGTAAAGGCATGTGGTTGTACGCTATTTCACAAATAGTAGATTTCAATCCTGAGCTAGAGTTCTCAGGCCTGGACTAGTCCTCCACGAGGGAAACCAGGTTAAAAATTGTTGTGTGCTGCGTATGCTTCTTGATATTTTTATATTCTGCACTTATACTGATTATTATTTCTATGAATGGACTTGAATAGAGTTCATTTTTATTTGGGTATTATCGACAATACTCTATTCACCTCTTTCTAGAGTTGCCTACACGTACTTATTCTATTCGTATTTATTGACACGATAGACCATATGACACTGACACGATCATGATTCAGAGTCTACATGAGATATTTATGGCCACAAATGTAACGTCCCAGTCCAAAAATTATGTAGGACTAGGTACATAGCATGCTAGCCGTATAATAAATATACGTAAGATGTAAATACAGTATAACTACGATAACACAACCTCATCCACAAAAAAGGATAAAGCTTTTCTGGAATCAAATATGGAATGCCATTTTACATGTTGCTAGATGGAGACAAATCCACTACCAACATGAAACTAAAAAGAAGGGAATAAAAATGAAGAATACAAGCAACAAGCGTGATCCAAGAGCATGTCATCTTCGATAGGAAGGAGAAGACCACGATCTTGGCTGGATTTCCTATGAAAGGTCAAAAAAATGTACACCTGGAGAGATCACCAGGTCCTCAGAGGAACGTAACAAGATACATAAAAATATGCCATATAACTAAATAAAACTTCTCAGTAATAAGTCATTCAGATCATAACATAGTCCATACTCCACCCTTGAATTAGTGCACCATCCCCCAACTAAACAAGGACAGGAGATGGCACCCTAATCCACGATGAAGTATCTTTCCATATCGTAATTCGATATAGTATCCAGACCAGAACAAGGTTCAGTATTTATCATCGAAGCAGTGAACCATACCTATAACCAAACAAGGATAAGGTGTGACAAACTAGTCCATGACAAAATACTATTCCAAGCCACGATCATGTATAAGTACACAAACCAAAGTACATATACCTAACAGATAGGGTAGTCTAACCATACCATGTGAATACATATTAAGAATAAACCTCCAAACACATGGGCTCTCTAGCTAAAATAGGATCGACATAGTTCTCTCTTAGGCAACAATAAAATAAAGGGATCATCAACCGTATCACTGGCAGAGCGTACGGTCACAAAGGCATGTGCATGGTAGCCCATACGCCAAAGAAATGTCCTCTCCACCCTATGCCTATCTATGTTGTATCCACAACATATATAACCTCCAATAATTTCTAAATCAAACTAATCATGCAAATACTATTAGCAGTTATTCCTATCACATGACTTAGTCGTACCAGTGGCCAGCCAGCTACGCATATTCGAGTTCTATATGCGACTCGCGACTTCGTGACACAAATGTATCAAGGCCTATGAATGCAACACAAATGAGGGGTGTTCTCCTAAATCTAGGTCTAATGTGCATAGGATATTAAATAACAGGTAATAAAACTAAACAATAGAATTGTATCTCAATATGATTATGTAGCACAATTATCTTGCAGGAAATATAGTAAATAAATGCATTCAACATACGAGCTAAAATAAATAAACAGTAAATGATAAGGTATCTTGCATGGTAGTGACATCTGGTGTGCTACGATGATTATAATGACATGGAATTGACTTTAGTATTATAACTACGCAGATGACCTCCGAAGATGGCACAGACTGTTCCATCGAGTAAAAAAAAATCAAATTAGCTCGAGTTGATACGAGTAATACATAATTTGCAAGAGATGAGAATTATGACTAGTCGCGATTAGTGATGATAATCGAAGAGTTTGAGTAAAAAGACACATATATTTTAGAAAATATTTATAATACTCGAAAAATATTTACTTGTAAAAATATTTTTTTTGATAAATACTGAAAAATATAAAAAATCACTTTTAGGCCAAGTTTTCTAAGTTTTGTCAAAATAATATATTAGGTAGAAAACTATATTATTAGCTAAAAATATTTTAGATTAAAACTAAAAATTTAAGGTAAGATTTTGTATTTTTGTTGTTAAAGAGATAGATGAAATACCATGTAATAATATATTTTGAAAAAATATGATATAATTATGTTTATTTAATAAAACTATAGAAAAACTAATTTATAACAATTATAACCTTCGTACTAAATAAAGGTGTATATATTTAATAGAGAAGATTTATGAAATGCCCAAAAACTAAAAAAGTTTTATGTAAAACCCACCGCTAAAAAAACTTTCATCGCGTGCCCAGAATTAGAGAAACTTATCCAAAGCGGGTTCCAAATGACCCTTTTGCCCTTCCTTTTAATTTATTGAAAACACCCACGAAACTGCTCTTAAAAAAAAGTTTTGATACTCATCTTCTTCCTTACGCTGCTCACTTTCGAATCTAGGTTTCTCCTCAAAATCTTCAAAAACTCGTCGAAAAATTTCAGAAAGACTGGGACAAACGACAAAAATGCTAAAACGGAGGTCCAAACATCATTTTTTTTGTGAATCTAAAATTTCGGAAGGCCGTCTAACTGTGGAATAGTTACTTTCATTCTCCTCGACACTACGCATTTTGCGACAAACGGGACCTCGTTTCGACCTCCCAGTCAAAAGTTATGGCCCTCCAAAGTTTCAGCTGACCATAAAATACAGGGAATGGCCATTCTCCGTGTTAGAACACAAAAAATGTTAATTTCACATGAGGGTGGTCATTCTACGTATTAGTAACACGGAGAATGACATTCTCGTCTTAATTTACACGGAGAATGACCATTTTCCGTGTTAGTAACACGGAGAATGACATTCTCGTCTTAATTAAGACGGAGAATGTCATTCTCCGTCCTGAAAGTTACACGGAGAATGGCCATTCTCCGTCATAATTTAGACGGAGAATGGTCATTCTCCGTCTTAGTTTACACGGAGAATGGTCATTCCAGTGTTAAAACGCAAGAGAATGACCATTCTCCGTGTTAGAAACACGGAGAATGCCATTCTCCGTGTTAAATAAAACGGAGAATGACATTCTCCGTGTTAATTTAAACGGAGAATGTCATTCTCCGTGTTAAATAAAACGGAGAATGACATTCTCCGTCTTAATTTAAACGGAGAATGGCCATTTCCGTGCTACATTAAGACGGAGAATGTCATTCTCTGTTTTTTTAACACGGAGAATGACCATTCTCCGTTTTATTTAACACGGAGAATGGTCATTCCAGTGTTAAAACGCAGGGAATGACCATTCTCCGTGTTACTAACACGGAGAATGCCATTCTCCGTGTTAAATAAAACGGAGAATGATCATTCTCCGTGTAATTTAGCACGGAGAATGGTCATTCCAGTGTTAAAACGCAGGAGAATGACCATTCTCCGTGTTAGAAACACGGAGAACGGCATTCTCCGTTTTAAATAAAACGGAGAATGGCATTCTCCGTGTAATTAGTTTTTTTTCATGAACAAAGAGTTTCGTTCTTCTTTCAAAACGATGATAATTCTGATGGAAAAGAAGAAGAAAGATATTCTCTCCACAATTGACCTAATTGTCGGAAAACTTCAAATGTCTCCACGATGAAGATGAAGATGATGATGATGATGATGATGACGAGCGATGATCTGAGTTCGACTGAAGAAAAGCACACCGAACTACGAACGATCTTTGCGATCTCTGCTGAAGATGAGAGCAATGGAATTCAGATTTCCAGTGAAGAAGAAGACGAAAATCACAATCCAGATCTGAGTTTTTTGAATTCAAATACATATAGATGACCAATTCGCGCGGAGGGGTAGTTTCGGTATTATAAAAATAGCAGTTTCTAGGGGTGGCATCTAAAAGGGAATCTTGGAATATTTAACGTGAAAATACTTAATTCTGGGTATTTCATAAAACTTATCCAGGGTGGACATTTCATAAAAGCCCACCCCGAAATTGGGTTTCTCAGCAATTTCCAGTATTATTTAATAATACATACATACATACATAATTAGTATTTGCATACAACTACTAGTAGTAATAAAAATATCAAAACACTGTGTGCTCATGCCTTCTCTTCAAAAGAGAATGAGGAAGAGAGAGAAAAAAGAATTAAAAGAAAAAAAGGAGAGAGAAAATGGTCGAGAGAGAACGGGAGGGAGAGTGGTTGAGAGAGAATGGAGGAAGAGACGATCGAAAGAAGGAGGACGATAGCGGAGGAGAGAGAGAGAGGCGTCGGAAGCTCACTGGGGCTGTGCTCTTCTTCGGCGTGGGGATCAAAAGGGGATACACTGGCACTGTTCGAAGGCGGTAGCAGATCGGAGGTCCGATCGAGGTGGGATCAAGTCGGTGAAGATGGCGGTGGTCGGATCTGTCGTTCGGCGAGGCGGTGCCCACCCACGGGAAGTGGTTCCCCGACGCGACTGCGACACCGGAGTCATCCACTGACGGGGATATAGCATCGAGGCGGTGCGGGTGAGTGGGTAGGTTTGATGGTAGTGGTTGTGATGGTGGTTATGGTAGGTTGTGGCTGCGGCCAGGAGAAGGAGAAGTGGGTGGAGGTTGGTTGGAGATCAGTTGTTTGGGTGCCGGAATGGCTGATGGAGGTAGATCGTGGATGGTGAAGATCTGGTAGTGGGTTTTGGTGGGTCGCCGGCGATGCGCGCCGGTAATGGTGGTGGTGGTGCTACTTAGGTAGGAAGAGGCGAAGGTGGCAGTGGTGGTGTTGCTGGCGTTTTGGCTAGGGTGCATCGAGGAGGCAAGAGAAGGAGTAGGAGACGGGGCTGGCTGTAATGGGCTGCACTGATGGCTCGGAGGGTGGGTTGGCCGGAGTGACCAAGGTCGGTCCCGACAACGAGGCGGGGAAAGAAGTGGTGGTGGCGTGTAGGACGATGACGGTGGCGGTGGCTGAGGGTTCAGTTAGGGTTACCGTTAGGTTAGGGTTTAGATGGTCGGGTCGTTCTGGTGTTTCGGACACGACAAGAAGAAAATTTTGGAAATTTGGGTTCGTGTTCGATATGTTGGAAACAAAGAGCATGATGTATCTGTAAAAATGAATATAGTAGAATGCTCGAGGTCAGACTCGAGGGCAATACACGCTTACACGAGGAAGATGGACATCGACACGTTACACGAACACTGTGGTAGATAAAATCTGTGGATAACAATTTGTGAAGAAAACCATAGGGAGGCTCCCCTATATATAGGGGATAGAAACTCCTAGTTGGATAAGGAGTAGAAAAATTTAAACCCCTTTAAGATAAATCCAACACTTATTTAAAATCTAATTAAATCTAGTTCGCTAAAATCCAATTCCAAATCAAATCACACTAAATATTTAAGCATTTAAAAAAACCTTTTTATAGATAAAATAATTTCAAATAAATTAAATGCTTTTTCATAAATACCAAAATAAAATCAAATAACTTTTTCTTTTCAAATCAATTTTTTACAAGATATACATGAATATATTTTCATGTGCCTTGCACGCAATAATACAAATTATTTACATAATTACTATTTTTGAAATTGGTACCTATATTTGTATGATAAATAAAATAGCTCTTATATAAAAATAAAATAAAAATTTGGCAATCTAGTGCGACGGGTTTTGTATATTCAAATGAATAAAACTATTTACATTATATTATACCGAACCAATATATCTATTTTCTATATTTTATAAAAATTCAATAATAAATTGTTGTATAAATATAATTAAAATACCTCGTATATATGTATTCGCATTCGACATACAAATACCAAACTAAAATATTAAAAAAATCTATAGTGAAATTTAATGGATTTACATCCTACCCAACTTACAAGAATTTCGTCCTCGAAATTAAGAATTAACTAGGGTAGGTAGCATTGAGAGGTAGAAGAATTTCTCGATAAAAAAATTATGATCAAGGCATTGAGCATGGAGAGGGAAATGACATTTAGCGAAATAGGTAATTTAGAATACCATGATTTAGATAACTAGGGAAAAAAACATGAAAATGGTTTAGAAGGTGTCACCCCATCAGTATCTAATTTATACCATCAAACTAAAAATGGGTAAACTCAAAATTAGGTAAAAAAATTCTATCTTAAAAGTTTAATCAATAATGATTCAATTTTGTCTTTGATTTCATCATAACCCTCAAATTGTTTTTTTTTAACGAACTCGTCAATGTACTTCTATATTCCCATCTTCCTTTAATTCATTATTTCTCCTCAAACTTAGATTCCATAAAATTTTAAAATTCTTTAAAATATTAAAAATCCTTAAAATTGAAATTCAATAGATCCCCAGCCAATTTAATCGAAAGTAAGATCAAGCTCATTGTTGTAGG
Organism: Iris pallida; assembly: GCA_029216955.1. Taxonomy (NCBI): domain Eukaryota; kingdom Viridiplantae; phylum Streptophyta; class Magnoliopsida; order Asparagales; family Iridaceae; genus Iris; species Iris pallida. The sequence goes on from JANAVB010011800.1 coordinate 12,652,867, forward strand.
AAATTCGTACTTGTTATTCAACATGAAATTTCAAAAAAATTCCATCTTCTACATTTGAGTAACCTCGAAAACTAGTAGCATCACAATTTTTTTCCTATCTATTTTATCTACTAGTGTCTTCTTCAAATCTAATATATCACATAGTCATCTTATCCAACTATATCATAATATCGTCTATGGGGTGTTCTAATCTAGCCCTATTATAACTGAAGGGTGTCATGACTCAATTCCCATCTTCGCACAAGGGATATAAGAAGAAGGGTTGCACAATTTACGGAGGAGTTAAATAAAAATCCTTAAGGCGATAAGCAATTTGATTGGAAAGAAAAAAGGTCGTGGTATGGTTTGTGCAATGAATGAGAGTTGCTAGTTAACTCACGAAAATAAAGAATAAGGGTTAAGTAATTCGAGGTGATAATAAGTAGAGACTCATGAGACGTGATTCCTTGAGAGAAAATTAGTCTCCTAGGTTAGGATATGATCAAGGATACGATTCTAATCATTTTTAAGTTTCAAATGATTAGAAAATCATGATAATAAATCTAGGGTCAAGGGAAAGGACGAGTAACTGTAGCCTCCCTTCCCGGAAATTGTTGAAATATTTTTTAATTTAAATGGTGGTTTTTAGTTTTTATATAATTATTTAGTTAATTATTACGGTAGGTTTCTTTAGCCATGTTGGAGTTTTGAAGTACAAGATGACTAGGAATCATAGCGCGGCTAGTGCAGTGGCGTGCTTTGACTAGTGTATTAGCCTTGGTAGGGAAGGCCGAGCCATAGTGATGTCCTAACTAGGAAGACCAGACCAAGTTGTGACATGTCCATTCTAAATAGTTGATAATTCCTTATTAATATTATTTGACGTCGAGGTGACTCAGTCGCACCAAACTAGAAAAATTGGACCCGAACTGAACCCGAGCCCATGTAGTCATGTAATACGTCCAGAGACGTCCATGTAGAGGCATCTGGTGTATATGCGTATTGGTAATTTGTTTAATGGTTTATTAATTATTTTTATAGATAATTGTTAATTATTATATAAAGGTTATTGATATTAGATGGATAATTATTATGGAAAAACTTTTCCTAATTTATTGGAAATATTTTCTATTTAATATTTTGTATAATAAATTTTGGGTTTATTACTATTTCTTTATCATAGGATTTTAACGTAGGATTTATCGTGAGCTAATAAATATTTTATAACCTATTAATATATATATATATATATATATATATATATATATATATATATATATATATATATATATGTTAGGTATATATATATGTGTGTTTATTGGGTATGAGTATATAAATATATGTATATATGTGTGTATACAATAATAGATATAATTATATGTGTATGTGTATTAATACATAAATATATATTAAATACGTGTATGATTATGAAAATAGAAATATACATAAATAAATGAGTATATATATATAATACATAATTATGCTTGTATGTATAGAAGAATATATAATATGTATATGAATATATATATAAATATATATATAGGCGTATATGTTATGTATATATAAATATATATATATAAATGGGTATGTATAATATATATGGTAGTGTATATGTATGTATGTTTATATTAATAGCAAAGAGAAAAAGAAAAAGAAAGAGAAAAAAAGAAAATAAAATAAAAACAGTGGCAGCTCAAGCCAGGCCCTGGGCCCAAACCCGAGCAAGCCCTCGCTTAACTCCCAGCCAGCCCACCATCACACAGTTCCAAACCGAGAGAACTCCTCCCATCCAATTAAAACCGATTCATATATATACAAACGTATGAAGAAATCGACATGGAGAAGAGATGGATCTCAAACCCTAATCTACACAGCCATCCCCCACACCGGCACGGCCACCCCCGTGCAGCAGCACCGTCGCGCGCGGCCAGCGCCGCCGGCGAGGTCCGCGCGCGCGTCGAAAAGGTAGAAACGGCAGCAGCAGCAGTGCTGCGAGGAAGGCGAGTTAGCGACGAGTTTTCTCCCTCCACACTCGTCGGTTTCACGAACCGATTTCGCGGGTATGTCCCCAATATATATGAGATTATTTCCTTTCTTTTAGATTAAATTTAGATGGTTTGGGTTGGCCGTTAAATCGAGTTGAATTCGACCAAAAACCTGTCCAAAAAACAGGACGATTTCAGTCTAACTACCCATAGTTGAAGATCGATTACGATCGATCTAGTGTCGTTTTAGAAATTTTATTTGAACAACTTTTTAGACAACATGTAGGGATTTATAACCTAATTTATAGTTTCAAATTTTATCTACTGTGTGCAAAGAAATCAGTTTCCAAAGTTAGCGAAAAATCTATTTTCCAAAAACTAGAAACGCTCCACACGACGTGCGTCACGCCAATCCGGACGACGTGGTCGTGTACCGAAAGGATCGAAAGCTGCGTAACAGCTTCGTGGTCGTGTGGGCTTTGACGGAATTCAAATTGGTCGCGTGTGCGCGACGAATTTGATACGTATCCGTCGAAATTCACCGTATCGTGTACTTTGCAAATTCTCCAATTACTTTGTGCACGCTCGTCAGATCGAGACAAAACTTGCGCCAACAGAACCATATCATTTTTCTGGTCCTGTATGCCAAGTTTGGTCCAATTCTGAGACAGTTGAATTCGACGTCGTTTTGCGGGCCCCACGGTCCCACTCAACGGACGATTTTGTGTACGGTCCGCCGGAATCCAACTTTGGACGTACGGTTGGGTTCGTATCGAAAAATCGGATCCGTAGACATGTAGTTTAACGACTTTAGAGACCATTGACCCTGTCACGCTTTTCGATGCAAAGCGGGTCCAACGGCGGATATCGTTTTTGTCCAAAATTACCGTTTTGCCCCTGTGTCCAGAATTGGACTTAAGGACAGGCAATCCTAGCTAATTTGACTATTCTGAGACTGTTGGCATTGTCTGTTTCAGCTTTCGGAGACAGTTGTGATGATTTGGACTTTATGACTTAGCAGTGGACTAGATTGTTATTGGATTTGCGTGCAACCTCCAGGCAAGTATACCTTGCCTCCCTCTACAGTTTTATTTACATGCATTTTATTTCAGTTTTCAGCTTTTGGATTATTTATGGACATGTGATTTTTCTTGTTATTTTCTGTGGAGTTATTTTTATTGTTTATAGCCATGTTCATGTTTTGGCCTTGTGTTTCGTATTTGGAGTTTCTCGTCAGTACCTTGCTTGAGTCGTGTCATAGAACGAGTATGTGTAAGTGAACTGCTAAATCCTTGACATTGTTTCCTTGGCACCAGAGAGTCCACACTCGGGACGAGGGTGTTTTCCTTGATCTGTTTACATCCGTGAGTCCACGCTCGGGACTAGGATGTCGATTATTTGCACCAGAGAGTCCACACACGGGACGAGGCTGTAGACTTGACTTGACTTGCACCAGAGAGTCCACGCGGGACGAGGGCGTTTACATCAGAGAGTCCACACACGGGACGAGGATGTAGTATTTGCACCAGAGAGTCCACACTCGGGACGAGGGTGCCTTGCCGTGAACTAACCAGAGAGTCCACACTCGGGACGAGGGTTAGTACTAACCAGAGAGTCCACACTCGGGATGAGGGTTAGTGTTAGTTCAAACCAGTGAGTCCACACTCGGGACGAGGGTTTGGTTCTTCCATTGTACAGTATAATTTATATGCACGTTCACCATCTCGCTGCTATTTTTCCTTACATTCGTGATTGCTTTATTTTATGTCTAGTACACTTTTTCCTGTTATAGTTTCACTTTACATGTTTCTAGTTGCCTGTACATTCTTGTTCTCTCTGTCATGATATTTCTATCTGTTACACTGTGTTAGCCTCATATGTATTCCTTACTAGAGTCGTCTAGTCCTACACCACGACTTTCTCAACTTGATTATAACTTGACTTGCACCAGAGAGTCCACGCTCGGGACGAGGGTGTTTACATCAGAGAGTCCACACACGGGACAAGGATGTAGTATTTGCACCAGAGACTCCACACTCGGGACGAGGGTTCCTTGCCGTAAACTAACCAGAGAGTCCACACTCGGGACGAGGGTTAGTACTAACCAGAGAGTCCACACTCGGGACGAAGGTTAGTGTTTAGTTCAAACCAGTGAGTCCACACTCAGAACGAGGGTTTGGTTTCTTCCATTGATCATCATGTTTCATTCATCCGGCAGTTCATTTATACATAGTTGTTCTAGTGTTCGTATTTGTGTTCGTAGTCATTTGTTTTGTCTTTGTTCTTTCTTGTTGATTTTCTTGCGTATGATAAAACTGTTAGATAGGCATGTATATTATGTATCTTGCTAGTCCTCTGAGGACCTGTTGATCTCCTCAGGTTTAGCGATCGCACGGAGTTAGCTAGTAGTTCTGGATGGCAGGCGTGACGATACATTGCGGGATTCAGGTATTGTTATTGTGTTTATTATCCGCTCGTGCTTTTCATTCCTTATCATGAGATATCCTATTTCTCGTTTCAGTTGTAGACTCTTGTTATTTTCCTTAGAGTCTTATCGAACATTTATGCTAGTGGGCTGCAGACCACGACCCATAGTGTTCATTCTTGTTTATTATCTTATTATGGATTAAGATATAGATTTGTTTGCCATGATTTGGCAGTTTACCATGACCTTGACAGCTTATACGTATTCGAGTCGGGCTGGTGTCCGCTCGATGCGTAGCTGGGCTTGGACACGTGCTCGCGTCCGAAAAGCGGGTACGGGTCGTGACAAGTTTTTATGGTGGCCCATGCAGGTCAGAACATATCGTACCGGTTACGTAACTGTACTGGTACGAGCCTGCGACTTGACTAAAACCTTAGAAACCTCAATCCACTTTGCTTTAAAAATTCTCCTAGAAATTCTCTACGTCCTTGAAAACTCCAAATTTGCTCTCGATTATACTTCCTTGCTTTCCGAACCATTGATTCTCATCCCTTCCTATTTCGGGATGACAAATAATCGTGCTGTCTAGAATTCATTAGAAATTCTTAAGTTATAATATAATAGTGCTTGATTATTGATTGATTGGTTGTTTATAGATATGAGAGATTATAGATACCATATGTCCTAGGTACTTTGGTAAAATTATTAGCTACTAGTTAGAAGGTTATGAGATTTAGTTCCAAGGAGTAGTGTGACCAAAGGTGGGTAGAAGTCCTCAAGTATTCGAGGTTATAAAATATTTTTAGAAATTAAATTTGAGGAGATTAAGATAATAGTAGACTTTGAATTTTACGGGATAGACATGAATTAGAATTTCGAGGACGAAATTATTTTTAAGGTGGGTAGATTTGTAGCCTCCCTTCCCGGAAATTGTTGAAATATTTTTTAATTTAAATGGTGGTTTTTAGTTTTTATATAATTATTTAGTTAATTATTACGGTAGGTTTCTTTAGCCATGTTGGAGTTTTGAAGTACAAGACGACTAGGAATCATAGCGCGGCTAGTGCAGTGGCGTGCTTTGACTAGTGTATTAGCCTTGGTAGGGAAGGCCGAGCCATAGTGATGTCCTAACTAGGAAGACCAGGCCAAGTTGTGACATGTCCATTCTAAATAGTTGATAATTCCTTATTAATATTATTTAACGTCGAGGTGACTCAGTCGCACCAAACTAGACAAACTGGACCCGAACTGAACCCGAGCCCATGTAGTCATGTAATGCGTCCAGAGACGTCCATGTAGAGGCATCTGGTGTATATGCGTATTGGTAATTTGTTTAATGGTTTATTAATTATTTTTATAGATAATTGTTAATTATTATATAAAGGTTATTGATATTAGATGGATAATTATTATGGAAAAACTTTTCCTAATTTATTGGAAATATTTTCTATTTAAGATTTTGTATAATAAATTTTGGGTTTATTACTATTTTTTTATCATAGGATTTTAACGTAGGATTTATCGTGAGCTAATAAATATTTTATAACCTATTAATATATATATATATATATATATATATATATATATATATATATATATATATATATATATATATATATATATGTGTGTGTGTGTGTGTGTGTGTGTGTGTGTGTTTATTGGGTATGAGTATATAAATATATGTATATATGTGTGTATACAATAATAGATATAATTATATGTGTATGTGTATTAATACATAAATATATATTAAATACGTGTATGATTATGAAAATAGAAATATACATATATAAATGAGTATATATATATAATACATAATTATGCTTGTATGTATAGAAGAATATATAATATGTATATGAATATATATATAAATATATATATAGGCGTATATGTTATGTATATATAAATATATATATATAAATGGGTATGTATAATATATATGGTAGTGTATATGTATGTATGTTTATATTAATAGCAAAGAGAAAAAGAAAAAGAAAGAAAAAAAGAAAAGAAAATAAAAACAGTGGCAGCTCAGGCCAGGCCCTGGGCCCAAACCCGAGCAAGCCCTCGCTTAACTTCCAGCCAGCCCACCATCACACAGTTCCAAACCGAGAGAACTCCTCCCATCCAATTAAACCGATTCATATATATACAAACGTATGAAGAAATTGACAGGAAGAAGAGATGGATCTCAAACCCTAATCTACACAGCCATCCCCCACACCGGCGCGGCCACCCCCGCGCAGCAGCACCGTCGGCCAGGACCGCGCGCGCGTCGAAAAGGTAGAAACGGCAGCAGCAGCAGTGCTGCGAGGAAGACGAGTTAGCGACGAGTTTTCTCCCTCCACACTCGTCGGTTTCACGAACCGATTTCGCGGGTATGTCCCCACTATATACGAGATTATTTCCTTTCTTTTAGATTAAATTTAGATGGTTTGGGTTGGCCGTTAAATCGAGTTGAATTCGACCAAAAACCTGTCCAGAAAACAGGACGATTTCAGTCCAGCTACCCATAGTTGAAGATCGATTACGATCGATCTAGTGTCGTTTTAGAAATTCTATTTGAACAATTTTTTAGGCAAAATGTAGGGATTTATAACCTAATTTATAGTTTCAAATTTTATCTACTGTGTGCAAAGAAATCAGTTTCCAAAGTTAGCGAAAAATCTGTTTTTTAAAAACTAGAAACGCTCCACACGACATGCGTCACGCCAATCCGGACGACGTGGTCGCGTACCGAAAGGATCAAAAGCTGCGTAACAGCTTCGTGGTCATGTGGGCTTTGACGGAATTCAAATTGGTCGCGTGTGCGCGACGAATTTGATGCGTATCCGTCGAAATTCACCGTATCGTGCACTTTACAAATTCTCCAATTACTTTGTGCACGCTCGTCAGATCGAGACAAAACTTGCGCCAACAGAACCGTATCATTTTTTTGGTCCTGTATGCCAAGTTTGGTCCGATTCTGAGACAGTTGAATCCGACGTCGTTTTGCGGGCCCCACGGTCCCACTCAACGGACGATTTTGTGCACGGCCCGCCGGAATCCAACTTTGGACGTACGGTTGGGTTCGTATCGAAAAAACCGGATCCGTAGACATGTAGTTTGACGACTTTAGAGACCATTAACCCTGGCACGCTTTTCGCTGCAAAGCGGGTCCAACGCGGATATCATTTTTGTCCAAAATTACCGTTTTGCCTCTGTGACCAGAATTGGACTTAAGGACAGGCAATCCTAGCTAATTTGACTATTCTGAGACTGTTGGCATTGTCTGTTTCAGCTTTCGGAGACAGTTGTGATGATTTGGACTTTATGACTTAGCAGTGGACTAGATTGTTATTGGATTTGCGTGCAACCTCCAGGCAAGTATACATTGCCTCCCTCTACAGTTTTATTTACATGCATTTTATTTCAGTTTCCAGCTTTTAGATTATTTATGGACATGTGCTTTTTCTTGTTATTTTTTGTGGAGTTATTTTTATTGTTTATAGCCATGTTCATGTTTTGGCCTTGTGTTTCGCATTTGGAGTTTCTCGTCAGTACCTTGCTTGAGTCGTGTCATAGAACGAGTATGTGTAAGTGAACTGCCAAATCCTTGACATTGTTTCCTTGGCACCAGAGAGTCCACACTCGGGACGAGGGTGTTTTCCTTGATCTGTTTACATCCGTGAGTCCACGCTCGGGACTAGGATGTCGATTATTTGCACCAGAGAGTCCACACACGGGACGAGGGTGTAGACTTGACTTGACTTGCACCAGAGAGTCCACGCTCGGGACGACACACGGGACGAGGATGTAGTATTTGCACCAGAGAGTCCACACTCGGGACGAGGGTGCCTTGCCGTGAACTAACCAGAGAGTCCACACTCGGGACGAGGGTTAGTACTAACCAGAGAATCCACACTCGGGACGAGGGTTAGTGTTAGTTCAAACCAGTGAGTCCACACTCGGGACGAGGGTTTGGTTCTTCTATTGTACAGTATAATTTATATGCACGTTCACCATCTCGCTGCTATTTTTTCTTACATTCGTGATTGTTTTATTTCATGTCTAGTACACTTTTTCCTGTTATAGTTTCACTTTACATGTTTCTAGTTGCCTGTACATTCTTGTTCTCTCTGTCATGATATTTTTATCTGTTACACTGTGTTAGCCTCATATGTATTCCTTACTAGAGTCGTCTAGTCCTACACCACGACTTTCTCAACTTGATTATAACTTGACTTGCACTAGAGAGTCCACGCTCGGGACGAGGGTGTTTACATCAGAGAGTCCACACACGGGACGAGGATGTAGTATTTGCACCAGAGAGTCCACACTCGGGACGAGGGTACCTTGCCGTGAACTAACCAGAGAGTCCACACTCGGGACGAGGGTTAGTACTAACCAGAGAGTCCACACTCGGGACGAGGGTTAGTGTTTAGTTCAAACCAGTGAGTCCACACTCGGGACGAGGGTTTGGTTTCTTCCGTTGATCATCATGTTTCGTTCATCCGGCAGTTCATTTATACGTAGTTGTTCTAGTGTTCGTATTTGTGTTCATGTTTGTGTTCGTAGTCATTTATCTTGTCCTTGTTCTTTCTTGTTGATTTTCTTGCGCATGATAAAACTGTTAGATAGGCATGTATATTATGTATCTTGCTAGTAGTTCTGGATGGCAGACGTAATGATACATTACGGGATTCAGGTATTGTTATTGTATTTATTATCCGCTCGTGCTTTTCATTCCTTATCATGAGATATCCTATTTCTCGTTTCAGTTGTAGACTCTTATTATTTTCCTTAGAGTCTTATCGGACATTTATGCTAGTGGGCTGTAGACCACGACCCATAGTGTTCATTCTTGTTTATTATCTTATTGTAGATTGAGATATAGATTTGTTTGCCATGATTTAGCAGTTTACCATGACCTTGACAGCTTATACGTATTCGAGTCGGGCTAGAGTCCGCTCGATGCGTAGCTGGGCTTGGACACGTACTCGCGTCCGAAAAGCGAGTGCGGGTCGTAACAGTAACTCAAGACGAGGTTGTAGTCACATGGTTTGATAATGGCTACCTACACTTGTGTATATACAACTATCTTGGCTATAGGTGATAGGACAACTAAATGTGATACTCTGTGTCTATCTATCAAGTATGAGAATTTTTCTAAAATAGGTGAAAGACGAAAACAATAAAGAGTTCAAGGAAGATACGATCGAATATAAATGTAGGTTCAAGGCGATTGAATAGTTCAAATGAGACTTATCAAGGTAGACGCGGATGAGATCCTAGAGGGCAAGTATATTTGTTAACTATATCTTAATCTACGTAGAATAATCATAAGAAGAGTGAACCAAGTGCACTAGGTTGATCAGACCATAATGTACCATTTATGATTAGACAATATGTTATTAGGAGCTCTCATAATAAACATACATCCTGAATAAGCTCGATAAAAGAATAAGCTTGCAAAACTAGGCTATAATAGCTGCTTTAGTCAAGATAGTCCAAAATATAAGTACGGGAGACAATGATGAAAGAAATTAGTCCAAGTTCCTTAAAATATAAGTCTTGTCCGATGTTTGTGCCTGTATAGTCGTCCTATTGTCTTCTTGTCTAAGGCTATAGTCGACCATGTGGGTTAGGGACCTCTAAAGTCTATAGTCTAGGTAAAGCTATCAGTATCCTTTTTAATGGGTCATAAGGGCAAAAGGAATGCTAGGTTTTGAGGCATTCTACCCAACATACAAGAGTTAAACTAGTAGTATAATTAAGTCAATGAGGCATATATACCTAGTACGAGTCATTTTTCTAATCTCTATTAAGTACGATAAGTAAGATTCATTGTAGACAAAGAATCAAGTAAGATAAAAATCAAGGCAGTCAAACGAGAGTTCGAAAATAGAATCAAGGATGGAGGTCAAGGGTGTGGATGAGGTCCTAGACTCTAGTCCTATATGTAGGCTTGCTTGGTGCAATCATGTAACCAAATAATTTATTCGTTGACCTGTATTGTATGCCCACTTCCCAAATTTTTAATTCTATTTAATTTTATTTGTTTATGATTAATTTAATGGTCATTGTGAGTCATGCCAAAGCTTGTAGGTGGGCTATAACCATATTAAGGTCATATGACCTCTATATAGCTTATATATGTATTATTTAGCTATTTTATATTTTTCTTCAATTTTGGGATAGTTTTAGGTATTTAATGTTTAAGGTTTTATTATTTTAAGGACTTTCAGGATTTACCGTAAGGTCATACGGGGGTATTTCTGGACCGAATATTTTTTTGGCTCTAAATGACTAAAAATATTTTCTAGAATATTTTAGAATTTTTTTGGATTTTTTTTAGAATTTTTGAAAATTTTTAAATAATTAAAACATATAGAATTTATATTTTATAGGTTTTTGGAATTTACTGCAAGGTCACACGATGATATTTTGTGTTAAAATATTTTATTTATATTCTAGACACATAGAAATATTTTCTAGAATTTTCTAGAATTTTTCTGGATTTTTCAGTAATTTATTTTGATTTATTTGGACTTAAAATAATTTTTTAATTAAATAATTAATTACCCAGTCATTCACCCAAGGGAGGCCCACCTGTCGGCGCCAACTGCTACATTGACCGCATCTCTCTCATATATATATATATATATATATATATATATATATATATATATATTATTATATTCGTCCACCCTAATTAAATTCTAACAGCCTTTTATGGGAGAACTCATCTAGGATTTTCGACTTTTCGAAGCGATTTCTGCCAACTCCGGCGTGGTTTTCATGGGCCATTTTTTTCGGATTCGAATCGAGGTAAGCTTTCCGAATATGTAATTTATCTTCGAATACTTTCTTCCTAAATTTCTGGAAAATTCGTAGAGTGTCGGTTATCCGAAACTTGACACGTTTGGTGTTTTTGAGATTTCGGGAGGACCGAAAATCGAAATGACGAACAGTTTGAAGTTTCGAAAATCTAACATAGATCTCTACGACATATATTTTTTCCAAAAATTATTTCGTTCATATATTATTTTAGTTATTCTGTTGAACTCAGAATTGATCGGTTGATCACCGTTTTGGTCACGATTAGCCATAACGGTGATATCTTTTGACCAAAGCGTAATTTTACGACACGGTTGATTCCAGCGCACTCGTGGCACTGAAATCTATCAAGGTGCACTTTCAAAATCTAGAGTTCATAGCATTTGACTAGATAGTCAACGGCATGCCACAATTTGCGTGCCATGGTTTCCAAAAATTAGAAACATGACTTTTGATGGCCAAACTTGCATGTTTAGATTATATTCAGATTATTATTAGGTTAAATTAGGTTTTTAAGTGAATTATTCTAAAATTAATTATTATTAGATTAGTAACCCAATTAGCAACTATTCCATGAATTTAGAACTAGAACATTAGAATTGATTTATGATTTTCGTGCACGGTTCGTGGTACGATATGTGTTATAGGTTGACATCTTCTAGATCGATATTCCCCTCATCCTCTACTTGTGGCTACGGTTTATGCAAGGATTCAGGCAAGTACATGTTTGCTATTGATTGCCATGAACATAATAATTTTATAGGAGGACTGAACTTTGATTCACAATTACAAACTCGCTTGTACAAAAGAGAGCCTAGGAACAAAACCTAGGAAAAGCAATCTAAGTACAATTGTTTTGTTTTTGATTCTGGAGGGTGACGGTAGAGGCTCGGGAGAGTGCTATCAACTCTGCCTTACTCCTTGGACGATCGAACGCAACTTCGGCTCTGGTGAAGAAATGCTCTCTCCCTCTGTATGCAGGGGTTTCGGGCTAGGATTGCTCTGGGTCTGCTCGAGCTTTTGCAAGGGAAAAACACCTTGCTATTTATAGAAATTTATGAGGAATGGAATGCATAGCCACGTGGCAAATTTTGGGCCACATCCTTGTAACTGTGCTTCGAGACTCGGTCAGCTGGGGGTTGATTGAGATTGATCATGATCTGTTTGTTGCAATAAATCTTAACTGTCAAGACTTGGTCAATTTTTGCCACGTGTCGCAACTGCCATTTTATGACGAGCCGCATGAGAGACGTCTCATGATCGAGCAGCATGAGGTATGCTTCATGATTGAGTCGTATGAGAGACGTCTCATGACCGAGCCGCATGAGGTATGCTTTATGATCGAGCCGCATGAAAGACGTCTCATGACCGAGCCGCATGAGGTATGCTTCATGACTGAGCCGCATGAGGGACGTCCCATGACTGAGCCGTATGAGGTATGCCTCATGACTGAGCCGCATGAGAGACGTCTCATGACCGAGCCGCATGAGGTATGCTTCATAACTGAGCCGCATGAGAGACGTCTCATGACCGAGCCGCATGAGAGACGTCTCATGACCGAGCCGCATGAGAGACGTCTCATAGCTGAGCCGCATGAGAGCTATTCCATGCTCGAGCCGCATGAGAGGTGTCTCATGACTGAGCCGCATAGGGAGTGTCTCATAGGTGATCCGCATGAAGAGTCTTACGGTTGAGCCGCATGGAGAGCCTCCTTTGGAACTGTGCACTGTGCTGGATATCATGTTGATTTTTTTGTCTTTTTAGGAGCATGTCACGTCTCGTCTTTATGTCAGAGCTGTCCTCTTTGTCAGAGCTGTCATTTTTTGTGTCAGAGTAATTATGACCTGACATTTACTGTTTAGGTTGATTTCAAACCGGATAAGGCTCCCTGCTGCTTTTGGGCCGTATGAAGCTTTCTGAGCCGCATGAAGCTTTCTGGGTCTTTTTGAGCTGCATGAAGCTTCCTGGGTTTTTTGAGCCGCATGAAGCCTCCTTATTTTTTGAGCCGCATGAAGCTTCTTGGGTTTTGATCCGCATGAAGCTTCTTATTGATTCTCGGGCCGCATAGCAAATCCTATTCTTTTCTATGGACAATTTCGAGCCGCATGGAACCATCATATTTGCTCCCTGATCTGAGGCTAGTAAAATACTGCTCTCGATCGTTGCAGGAAAACCTTTGGGAATATCATATTTGCTCCCTGATCTGAGGCTAGTACTGCGCTCGTTCATTGTAGGAAGACTTTTGAGAACCACCATGTCCGTTTTTCGCCGGGGGCTGGACACGGGCGGTTCTGTACAACTTTCCATCAGAGGCCCGTATGACAGTTAGTGGGACTCTCTGATGGTCAGTAGTTTGGATAGTTGACTGGGCTTGTTGAGCCCGCACTGCCCTAGACTTCTTCGACTTAGCACCCGAAGGTGCGTAGTAGGAAGAGTCCAAGTTGGAAGGAGGGAATGAAAGTTGGTGCCCTTTTCAAAGGAGGCAAGGGGCTCTATTTATAGAATGGAGGGAGCCCTTTCTTCTTCACCTTTCCGATGTGGGACTAAAAGCAATATTTTCCATGCTTCTATAGTACAGTAATGCATTTATGTTTTAGTTCATTATAACGTTTATTCTATGTTTTCTTGTTTGATATCCCATTGAGTCATTGCTTGATATTCCATTGAGACACGATTGTGACACTGTAGTTATCGTATCCTTCTTAGTGTATCATTGACCGTTATTGATTGTTAGAGAGTCGGGAGGGAAAATACTCAGTAAGTACGTGAATAAACCCAACTATTTTTTATTATGGATAGCTAAGTCATACACCCCATGTATGAGTTAGCCGTACCCTGTTATTATGGATAGCCATCGTATGATGTGCCATATTAGCCCAGCCATTCACGTATTAAAGGGTATTTCACACACATAGTGGTTCATATTTTTCCTTTATTTAGTCCATTATCTTGTTAGTTCATATCTTGCTATTTTACATCTTGCCAGTTTATATCTTGTTAGATCCCATCTTGCTAGTTTACATTTTGCTAGTTCATATCTTGATTGTTCATACCTTGCTAGTACTAGTTCTTTATATACTCTTTGCCATCATCGTTTTTCGTTGTTCTAACTTATTTTGGACTAACAACATTAATTGCAATATGGTTGTACTCTGCTCCTTTCCTGACTGCATCGTTATTATAGGTGAGGATGACGTGTCTACTTTTGCGCTATGGACCATATGAGGGGGAGATAGAGACTCGAAGGCCAAACCATAGAAGACTAGTTAGATGTGTGGTATTTTTCTATAATTGTAAAAGCTTACATTCTTCTTCAAATGTAAAACTTCTATATTTTGTAAAGTTGATTTAGTTGTTGTGAATGAGCAGTTAGTATTTATGAGCACTTTGTTTATTGCGGGCTAGACAGCGTACTACCGTTGATACCGCGACGTAGGCTGGACTTGGACACGCACTCGTATCTCGAAAAGCGGGTACGGGTCGTGACATGCATGGGCCACCGTAACAGACTTTGTGGTAGGCTACATGATTTATTGCTTGTACTTGACATCTACTTGACTTGACATGACTAGACTTGATAGTACTAGAACATGGGGTGAGAGAACATTACTGTTATATGAGGCTACCTTGACACATTTGGCCTTGTCTCTATAGCTGTGACTTGGTTGTTACCTGACTCGTTTGCAACTGTATCTATACTCGAGCTTTGGTGTTATCTTGACACATTTACACAAGGTACCACGACACGATACTTTGGGTATGAATGCCAAGGTGCTTATGAGCCTTAGTAATTGAAGCCTGATACCCGAAAGGTGTTCTCATATGCATTTCACTTAGATGTCTATGGTAGATACCCTTTAGTATATATATATATATATATATATATATATATATATATATATATATATATATATATATATATATATATATATATATATATTCTTTCTTTACTGTTACTTTGGCATTTTTGTATGTACCTTACTATATCCTATGAGAACTTGGTGATCTCTGTAGGTAGATGATCGTGCAGAGATAGTCCGTTGATCATGGAGGTATTACTGTATCTGGCTCAGGTATTTTATCGTACTTTTTTACATTTATAGTATTTTTGTTCTGCTATTTAGTCTTATTTTGTAGACCCATATTGTTCTTTGGGTCTAATCGAACATATATGTTATTAGGCTATAGACCATGATATATAATACTTATTCTTGATGTTATTTATCATGTGGATTGAGATATATATATTTATAGTTGACTAATAGATAGAATTAGAACACCAATAAGCTTATACGTATTCGAGCCCGGCTAGAGTCCACTCGATACATAGCTGGCATGTATACGTATTCCTAGTCCTATGTAATTTGGGACTGGGCATTACATAATTGGATATCATTGAGACTATGTCCTATTATCATACGATCATCATTTTTTTAGATCCTCATATCTTTGCGCTCTCACCCGGATATAATTAGCACATAATTCTTTTACACCAATTACTCACTTCTTGTATTAATCAATTGATTCCATCATTATCAAATCATGTCTTCTCATATACTCTTTGTTTGCCAAGAACAAAAGTTGAAGAACTTTTTATATTACAAACGAGAAGAAGTACAAAAGAAGTACTAAATAGGAGATCTAAGTATAATTTGATTCTAAGGAAGTATGACGATGAAGATCGAACACTGTAGCGGTTCCTTTTCGTTAACGATCTGACAACGGGAAGAACTTGCTGACTCTCTGAATGCCTGTGAGTAGATGATATAGGTTTGCCAATCAAGAAGCAGTCGGAGATCCTGAATGGAGGAAGACTTCTTCTATTGTAATGTCCCAGTCCCAAAATACGTAGGACCAAGTACGTAGACATGCCAGCTATATACATACGAAGTACAGGGGCCTTGTATGTATACATAAGCTGTAAAATGCAGTAATCCAAGATAAACTAAATCTCATCCACATTGAAAAGAATAATAATATAAAATTAACTTGAATATTTATGATACAATCGTTGGGCGGAGACAAAGTCCACTACCAACTATCTCAATGAAAGAAATGTACGAGAATCGATCCATAAAATGGCATGACGAACCAAGCGCAATCATCCTCGAAGAAATAACGATGATCACTGCTACGGCTAGAACACCTGCAGAAGACATAAACACACACCTGGGGAATAACCAGGTCCTCAGACGGACGTAGCAAGATACAGGAAGAACATGCTAATATGAATTGTCAGAATAATAAAATAATATATAAAAGACTGTCCTAGTCACAAATATGCAAAGGAGATTCAAACCGCCTAATGTGCAATTTAGAGGACAACTTTCATGCGCATTGGTGGGATTTTAGGTTATGTATACGTAACTGGCATCCAGTCATCTGTATACGTCCGTAACGTCTAAAACGTCAGAAGCCATCTGCAAATAAATTGCCACAGTTCCATCCAGAGACTGTGGTTTACCTATTTGGATTCCCATACGCACTAGCGACTGTCCTCTCCCAATATATCCCACACTGCTCAAGTCATATCCATGGTTCGTCCAGTTTTGTAACTGCTTGAGTCTCTAAAATCCTAGTCATAGCAGTTACGATCATCTATCCGTCATACGACTTTAGAGATAGCTAGTCAATAAGTCGTGCCCCTAGCAACATGTCTCCAACCGTGTAGTGTGTGTGTCATGGCCAAAGGAGATATAAGGATATCCTCCAACAAGAAGGTAGTCCGCTAACACTAAGTTAACATGCATATAGTAAAATAAAATGACTAGATAAGTCGCTTGCACCCAAGTATGGCTTGGACGCGCAGTTTATAACAAAAGAAACTAACAATATAAAACAAAATAAATAATACAAAAAATAAATAATTTGACAGTTAATTAGTAAGGTATACTTGCCTGTTGAGTCGCCTGGTGAGCTGCCTGGTGTGGTACAATAAAGGTGGCACAAGATCGACTTCGGTGCAACAACTATTCATGGTGACCTCAGGTGGTGGCACGGACAGTTCCATTGGGTCCAGAACAGTCAAATTAGTTAGGGTGGACATGAGGTAGGCTTGAATTGGGCGAAGGAATAGGAATAATAGGACTGGTTATGGACAGGAGGAAATTCAAAAGAAAATTGGATAAATAATATATACGATTTTTGAAAGATATTTATAATACTTGGACGATAGAGTTTTATTAGTAAAAGTAATTTTGCTAAGCACTTGAAAATATGGAAAATTGACTTAGGCTAAAATTCTAAGCTTGTACAAATATAGTTTTAAGTAGAAACTATATCTCGTTTAAAATATCGTTAGGTAAATACAAATTAATTCTAGAAAATTTTATAGGGCACAAAACTCATTTTTGTTAAACGTAATTTGTCTGGTCAAAACTATATATATATATATATATATATATATATATATATATATATATATATATATATATATATATATATATATATATATTAGGCCAAAAGACATAAATAAGATACTACAAAAATATGACTATATAGTTAAAAATATTTCAATATATTGAGAACCAAATAACAATATTGGTATGAATGGAAAGAATAGTGACTATTAATAACAAAATACTATTATAAAAAATATATTAGTAATAGTAAATAAAAATCTACCTTTAACTTACTAATATTCAAATCTACCTGTATATATATATAAAACATATACCCTTTTTATTATAAAATAATAATGTTAATAACATTACTGTGGTAAAGAAGAAAGTGAAACAAAAATAATAATAATAAAAACAATTTCATAATAATAATAATAACAATAAAATAAAAAAAATAAAGCAAACCTATCTTCAAAGTGTTTCTTCTCCTCGGAAGAGGTAAGAAACCAACAGAACAAAACAAAAAGCAATCAAACCACAAAACAAAAAATATAATAATAATAATAAAGCATGAAAGAATTAAATAAAATAGAACTGAGAATAACACAATGTAACTCTTCTCCCCAATAGAGGAGAGAGAAAGTCAAAAGGGGAAAGGGCCGGATCTGAGAAAAATGGCGGAGAGGAAGATCATGAAGAAGGAGAAGAGGGGAGCAGTGGCGACTGTGGGAAGGGCGGCGAAGGGTGGAGGGTGCAACGCACGCTGGGAGAGGCGGTGGACTCGAGAGCGGTGGCGCTGCACGAACGGGGGAGATGGACGAGCACGTTCGGTCGGCGGGGCGACCAAAAAGGGGTAGCGGGCGGCGGCGTCCGTGCTCGAGCGCGCGGGCGAAAGTGCCTCGGTGCCGGAGCTCTCGAGCGCGGACGGCTGATCGGGACAGGGGCGGTCGGGGAGTTACAGCCGCGGCCCTGCGACGGAGAAGAACGTCGGAGATGGTCGCCGGAGAGGAGGAAAGGGACGAGGCGCGCAAGGCGCTGGTCGGGGAGCTCAGGCGCGGCAGATTTGCTCGACCAGGGAGGTTGGGTGAGCGAAATCGCCGACGGTACGGAGAAGTCGGCGACGAGTCTAGGTAAGGGTTTTCTTTATGTTTTGATATTGGTGCCGGCCGGCGATGGCCAGGATTGTGGTTTGTTTTGGTTTGGGTATTGTCGGTGTTGGGTTGGAGGGTGGCCGATTCCGTGATGGTGGTGGTGGTGGGTTGACTTGGCGAGGGTGCTGGTGGTGACGATGGGAGTTTGGGTCGTGGTGGTGATGGATGTGGGATGGTTGTGGTGATGGCAGGTGTCGTCGGGAGACTGTGTTGGTGGTGGCGTGGTGCTGGTGATGGGGCAGCGGGTGGCCGGAGAGTCGGGCTTGGTCGGGTCGAACGGGACAGGAGGAGGCGGAGACGGAGTCAGGGTTAAAGCTAGGAATTTATTGGTGTCGGGGGTGTGTCCGACGCAAAAGATGAACTTGTATATGTAAAATATGGAATAAGAATTTGGATGGACACAGACACGATGTACGTTGATTTATGGAGAAAATTTGTGGCTGTGAGGAATTCATGGAGGAGTACCTGCCTATTTATAGGATGTGGGAATTCCTAGTAGGATAAAGATTAGGATTTATTTAAAACCCAAATAGATAATACCATATTAATTTAAATAGATTTAAAGCGAATTCAATCCAAATCCAAATCAAATTTAAATCTAGGTATATCTATCTTTACATTAAAAATAGAATCCATAAAATAAATTCATATCATAATAATTAATCTAAATATCAATCAGAAATATTTTTATGAAAACTAAAATTATAATAATAATAAATTTTGAAAATTCATAATAAATATTTAAGTATTATTAGGAAATAATTTCAAACTACATTTTAAATTAAATAGCATAATAATTTTGAAATGAGAATAAATATTTTAAATAGTAATAGGAAACTTCTTTAAAATACACTTTAATAATTTAGATAAACAATTTCAAAAATAAACATAAATATTAAAATATTAAAATACCTTCTTGCTAAATAAATAAAAATTAATTTTGAAAATATACATGAAATAATTTTCATGTGCTTTACACGAATAGAATATTCACATAAATCTAGTTTTCTAATTTATCACTATTAAAATAAGATAGTATTCTATAAATAATTAAAATAATAAGTTTTGCCAACCTCGATAATACTTTTCACCACTTTAAAAAATAATTATTATATATATTATTTTGAAACCATCACCGATAATAAAATCAAAAATTATTTTTCTAAAAATATGTACCTCGCACATATTCGCACTCAACGAGAAAATACGAAAAACGTAAATTCCCGCGCGACGTACAATACGACTATGCGATGTATAAATAAATAAAAAAATCAGTACAGAAATACAGTAGAAATTTATGGGTTTTACATCTATTTATAAGCGAACACATATGCGATGTACGCATGTTTTTTGGCACGCAGGAGCGCTGATCGTACGAGAATACCATCGAATATATTATAACTGCACTGTTGGGGCTACTGATGAGCTGACACATGGCAGTTGTTAAGATTCGTTAACTTGGGTAGTTGGCACCCACACATAAATATGACTTAGTCAATAACACATATCGTGTGCACATCGCTCAAAGATTACATTCTATTTAAACATAATAGATTTGATTGTATCTAAGAGATACAGTTTCCACGTGGCATATTGCAACAATACCATGATAGCTTCGCTTTTGGGATTACTGTAAGTGAGTTGTGCGTCGTAGAGGCTGCACTTTCTAAGCATTGTAGAAATTGTACTTTTTGGTCATCCTGAAGGCTGTACTTTTTAGAGCATAGTGGCTATGCTTTTGGGAGCGTCAGGGAAGCTGCGGTTTTGAGGCACATTGGATGTTGTGCCTTCGACTAACAACTTACATCTGACATGTGACATATACTATTTGACAGTTGACAATTCATAGACGTCCTCTATTATTTGTGTCAGCATGTCATAAATGCTGAAGTGATGGCCCATGGTCCAAACGCTGCGCTTTTGGATGCTTCCAAGGCGATATGCTTTTGGCAGTCTTTAGAGCGTTGTGCTTTTGGGGTGTCTTGGGTCAAAGCTCCTTAATTTGTGCCGCTTTGTGGGTATCGAGAAGAAATAACTAAAATGCAGTCAGTAATCTCATAAATGAGATTCATTATGATGAATACGAGATTCATTCAATTAACTCGGAGCCTTTGACTAGCTGCTACTGGGCGTGTGGGTTTAACCACATATAACCTATAAATTAGGATATTTTTAGAGCACAACTCATTCGTGCACCCTTCTCTCCCACTTCATGTCGAAGACAATATTGTACTCTGATCACTACGAGTCGTCTCTTTGGCGAGCTTGGCAAAAATTTTGCTAGTCGGGGGCTAGATTTGTAGAACTCTTTGTTCAAAGAAGTAACGAGTTTGGTGAAGGAATCTTTGAGAAGAACCCTGCTGACGATGGAAGAAGTTTGACGGAGTTGTCCAAGTTTATGCAGTATGATAGTTGTGCTTTGGTTCAAGACGACGTCGAGTGCCAAGATGTTGAACACGGGGCGTTGGATTTTCTGACAACCCACGTTCTGCTCAATAACTGTTTCATTCGACGAGGAAGTGATGCGCTCCTAACGAGGAAGTGATTTACTCTTGACGAGAAAGTGATTCGATCGTGACAAGGAAGTGATTCGCCTGTGATAAGGAAAAGGGCGTACATTATGAAATGCTTGTTAGGCTTTCACTTTGTATGATGCGCTTTTATACGCTGAGTAGACAATACTACGCTTTTGTTGAGCAGACCGCTATGCTTTTGCTGAGCAGATGTCACGCCCCTCTCCAGAATATTCGGATTCGAGTCGGACACGTCCAGCCTACGTTGGAAGACACAACACAGTAAGCTTTACTAGGTATCTATAACTCAAGTCACATCATGAAATCATATCACAACATCTAATCACGTGCTACAATAAAATTACACACACCATATTCTTTTAATACTATATCATCAAATGTATTTCCCCTCCCCAATGTACAAGTAAAGAACAAGAACATGATAAGTACCAGAACCAGAAGCACATAATCAATCGTATGTACAACATGTCCAATATGAGATCAATGCAATACAAAAATACAAAGTAAAGTTCAATCGTAGTGTACTTACCTTTGTCTTTGCAAATAAATGTGTCTCAACGTCTCAACCTAGAGTTTGGGTAAGAATAGGATAGATTCTAACAATAGCAACTCACTAGCTAACTATCACTATCTATCTATAAGGATTAGCAATATAGTATTATTAATCAAATATATTGATAATGATAGCAAGAAAATAGTTTAAAATAATATTATTTAAATTATATCTTAGAACTTGAAATATAGACCTTTACTAGCAAAATAATATAGAAACAATTTTATTATTTAGGAATATTTTTACTTAACAAAATATTATATAGGCTAGCATGCAATGATATGATAAATACTGACTAATATTCAACTTATGTAAAACTAGTTATTTATTCACTAGCAAAATCGGATATTATTTAAAATAGTTTTTATAAAAAAATAGCAATTTATAGTTTTAGTTTACCAAAATACTAGCATTATAATCATTTTAATAGTTTTAACAAAATACAATTGACTATTATTACTATTTACTAACTATATATTACCACTAATGTATAATCTCAGCCCGCATTTACAATTAAACCTATACCAAAATAATACAACATAGCTGGGCTTGAAGTCCAGCCCAATCAAGCAAAATTAATAAATTTTAAGAAGATCAATAAGAATAGGCTGCTAGAAAATGCAGAGAGAGACAAGAGAGGGAAAAAACGAAGAAGAAGTGACTGATGAAGAATGAGAAGGAAGTTTCATCTGAGATGTGCCGACAGCACGCGGTTGACTGAAGGTGGACGGCACCTCCGCGATGACGGCCACTCCACATGGCCGGCAACTCACGGAGGTGCCACGGGAGAAGAGTGGCCGAGCAGATCTGTGGTCGACACCATAAGGAGCTCGAACGGAGGGGATCTGTACGGTGGTGGCCCCGCTCGATGTAGCGGCGAGCCGATTCATAGTGTAGAAACGAATTTGTAAAGAACAATACTCTAGAGGGGGAGGGGTGAATAGAGTAGGCAGCAAAATATAGCTAATTTAAAAAGTTAGCAGCAAGATCACAGAGAAATTATATATCACAAGTAAATGATGTAAAAGCATAGATCAGAAAGCAAACGCAAAGACGGCGATGTATACTGGTTTCCCTCTTATGAGGGCTAGTTCAGTCGAAAAAACTCTAGCTTCCAGTTGAATCCACTATTGGAAAATTCTGCAAGTTTTCATACGAAGTACTTGCAACTTCTACAAAAACGAGCTTTGATTCGAAGTACTCGACCAACTTCAATTGTGAAGAGTCTTTCTTCAATCAAGCCTCTGATTACAATTGCTATGAAGCTTCTATACCGTACCGCACTGGCAAATCGACTAGAGGATTGTAACTGGCTTGGGATTTGAAAAGCTTAGAACTCTTTGGAATAGAACAGCAGGCTTTAGAGAGAAGAGATGAAAGTGAATAAATGTGTTGAAATGAACGAAATCCTTCTCTATTTATAGTTTTTCCAAAGGCAGAACTCTGTCAGAATTCGGACCGAATTCGTGCAGAAATCTATGAGAAAATCTCGATAGGATCCGTAACTGCAGGGAGACCAAGTTTCAAAACGTTCAAAAGCCAACGGCCACTAACCGAACTCTGGCCGAAATCGGGCCGAGTTCTGTCAGGGTTGGTCAAGGTTTTTGTAATTTATTTTTTGGACTTTTTAAAATTGTTTTAGGCAGTTAGGAGCTTTTTGTAAATAGGGGACTATTTTTCAAAACATGGAATATTTTTGAAAACATTTTTAAGGTAGCCTATTTGCCAGTACCACTCGGTGTACAATGTATTCCTAGACTCAATAAAAGTGAAAATTATATTGTATAAAGGAAATACAGAGTCGAGTGGCAAACACAGCTTCGGTCTTGAACAGAATGGGTAGTAGATCTTTGGCATTGTCCAAGAGTCTAAAACATCTTTAAGTAGCCCATATATCGAGACAGAGTTTGATCAATTATTAAAATCAGGTTTGACCATGACTAAAGGGCCAATAATCTCCCCTATTTTGATAATTGACAAACCTTGACCGATATAACATCTTCGATCAATAAGATTTGAAAGATAATCAAAATCGTACTGTATCCTGAAAAAATTATTCTTGTATCCTGCAAAAGATGTTAGATCCTATTTCTCCCCTGTTTTCACTTAGCAAAATAATTGCAAAGAGAGAATCTCCCCCGTAATATATGCATAAAAAAATGTTGAAGAAATATAAACATAATAAATAAATAAAAACAACATTTCATAGGCAGTTTATTTTTTACAGGCAGTTAATATTGAAGCATAAAGAGATAGTGTAATAACTAGATTATGAATAATGCTAAACTGAAATGAAATATGCTAAGTAGAGCATAAACTAGACATTCTCAATACATCAGCTCAGAAAGTCATAAAAAAGTAAACTAAAAGATAAAGTACTGATATCGTGGAATATCGGAGCATTTTCAAGTAAACAAAGACATAATAAAGTCTCAAAAAGTGTGACATCGAGAAAAAATATAATACGTCTAGATCACAAATCCTCATCATCATCGGCATCAGCTGTGCTAGCACGTCCACCATGTCCGGATGGACCAGCTCCAGAAGTGCCAACTCCAGAATGGTGTGGAGTAGCACTAGAACCACGGTACCAATCATAAGCATTATCGGGCTGAAATAGAGAGTGTACCGCCTCATCCTCATAGAGGTATCTGGAGACAGTAGAATCTCTGGGAAGAGAATTGGCAGAGTGTCCAGTCTGGGAAAAACAAAAATCGATAAAGGGGCAAGTGCCTGAAATCGACTCACATCGCGAAACTCGCGTTCCCTGGATGTGTCAGTGATGAATATCCGCAGATCAGAGAGGTGCTGATGAATACCCTCAAAGGACATAGGGTATGCCTGAGGAGGTGGAGCAGGTACAGAAGGAGGAGCAGGAGAAGCGGCTGCGCTGCGACGGGACAACAGAATATACTTAGGCTCAGGGTCTAGAGCACAAGTTGACAGATCGATGTCAAAATACTGAAAGATGCATGGAATAAACATTGCATAAGAGAGATTTTGATCTCTTGTGCGACATCGTCCCATCATCTGGATAATAGTCTTAGGAACCGAAAATGGAATTCTCTTGATGATGTGGTAGAGGGTGTTGGCCCATTTCATGGTCACACCCGATTTTAATAATCGACATGAACTTAAGTGAATATACAAAATATACGAACTGCTGTTAATCATTTCATGATATGTGAAATCAATATCAACAAGCGTCGTGCTACTGCATCATCATGCACATACATTATTTGTCTGAAGATTACTTTCATTGGAATCCAGTCCGAGTCATTTTATAATTTGTTATGTATTTTATCTTTATTGAGTCTAGGACATAAATTGTAAGATCGACTAGGTAATACTGGCTTAGGTTAATCTCAGTCCATATTTCTATAAAGCCTACCCATTCCCATTCCACTTTTCCAAAAGTTCAAAATCAATAGAATTTGACAAATATTCAAAACTCTCCTAGACAGAACTCAAACCGAGTTCGGCCTGAGTTCGGTCCGAACTCTGCCCGAGTTCGGTCAGTTTGAATTTAAATATTCGTTGTCTCCAAATCTGCATGCAACGTTCATATCCGAAATCTTTGTATCAGAACTCTACCAGAACTCTGCCTGAGTTTGGTCCCAGAAAACACCTATAAATAGGAGAGAGTTTTTCATTTCAAATCATTCATTCATTCTTCATCTTCTCTTCTCTATCCAATAAGTGTTTTCACCTGATCAAAAGTTTTCATATCACACCTATACTCCTCTTAGCCAAAAGACAGTAATATCTATTTGATCTAGAGTCTTTTGGTGTTCAAGAGTTGTAAAAAGGTTGTTCAAAGTACAGCAATTATATTTGTTGTGGAGCCGGTCGTTCGTTCGTCACCAAGCACGGTGTTGTGAAGTTGGTCGTGCACTTGTCATCAAGCACGGTGTTGTAAGAGACTGCAAGCTCTCAATTAGCTTGTGCCTTAGTGGATTAACATCGAGCAAGAGTACTCGAGACTGGATTAGTCCTCTCAGAGGGATACCAGTATACATCGCTGTGTCATTGAGTTTGATATCTCTATCTCTTGCTACATTTCTTTACTGTATCTTATTTACTGCCATAGTTATAGCTTTAATTTTTATTTGGTGATTATTTTCCGTTGCACACGACACACTCTATTCACCCCCTAGAGGTGCTCAACGTTCCTACAATTGGTATCAGAGGAGGTTATATTCTAATATAACAAACCTCAGAGAGTATATATGGCAGCCGTAAAAGCAATATTCAACGGTGAAGGGAGATCCACAAATAGACCCCTACTATTTGATGGTACAAATTATACCTACTAGAAAACATGACTGACTTTCTTCTTAAAGTCTCTTAACTTTGATCTTTGGTCTATAGTTATTGACGGTTATAAGAAACTGGCACCTACAGTGGTTGACGGCTAGCCTGTAGATAAGCCTCATGACAAATACACAGAGGCTGAAAAAGCAAAGGCTAGTCTAGATGCTCGTGCCATCAACGTACTATTTTGTGCAATTAACAAAACAAAGTTCAACAGAGTTTCAACCTGTAAAACGTATCACGAGATTTGGAAACTTCTTGAGGTAACTCATGAAGGCACTTCCCAAGTGAAGGAATCCAAAATCAGTAGACTAACACAGAAATATGAATCTTTTGAGATAAAGTCCGGTGAGTCAATTACACAGATGTTTACACGTTTTCTTGATATTACTAATCCTTTACAATCTCTTGGTAAGAATTACAGTAATTATGAGAAGATCAGAAACGTGCTACGGGTTCTAACCAAGAACTAGAACCCGAAGGCAACATCGATCATTGAAGGAAACGATCTCACCACCATGTCTCTGGAAACACTGATGGGCAAGCTCATGACCCATGAGCTTGATTTGCAAGAGTTTGAAGAGGCAACCCCAAAAGCAAAATCTATTGCCTTCAAAGCTCAAGCCAGAAAATCTACATGCAATGATTCTGATGAAGAATCATCAAGTGGTGATGAACAAGCCCTACTAGTGAAGAACTTCAAAAATTCCTAAATTTTGAGAAATCAAACAGAAGGAAGAGAGATATCCAAGAAAGCAATAAAGATGAAACCATATGCTTTGGATGCAAGAAGTCAGGGCATATGAAAAAGGATTGTCCAACTTCGAAGAAAAGCAGTCCATATGACAGATCAAGATCAAGCAGAAAAGCAACAACCTGTCAAAAGTATGCTAACACAAGCATCTGGTATGAAAGTGATACAAGTGATACAGAGAAAGAAGACAGACCCTGCGGAAATGCTAATGTCTATCTTATGGCTTTTGATAAGATATCTTCAAACCCCTTGTACGCTAATTTTACTTTCGATGAACTAAAAAATTCCTTTAGTGACTTACTTGAAGAACACAGAACTGTGCTTGACAACTATATATAAGCAATCTCGAAAAGAGATTAAGGCATACACAACCGAGATAGCTAGACTGTCCAATCTTATTGAAGATATTAAAGAGAAGTCTACTACCGGTAACACGGAAGAGATAGCCAAACTTAATGTAGACTATCATGAGGCTATCCTCAAGGTTAATAAGAAAGAAAGAGACTATGTCAAAATACAAGAGTTATATGACATAGAGAAGAAGAAGCACTTAGTCACAGAACAAAGACTCTCAGACATGATTGCTAAATATGAAGAGTCTGTTGCGATTTCTAAAAAGTTAGAAATCAAGTTAGACAAACAGGCAAACCTGAGACACAGCCTGAGTTTAGTCCTAATGCTAAGCATACACCTAAGAGGACTAAACATCAGAAAGCACGGAAGAAACACGATTATCACCATGCTTTTACTTATAGGTTTTCCAAGAAACCAAACAAGCATGTCAACACATCTTCTACTACCACTAGTTCTAAACTTACTTGCACATATTGTGGTACACATGGACACATTTCATAGTATTGCTTAGCAAGAAAACTTGTTGACAATCACACTTTGTTTTGGAGACCTAAGACTAATCAATGTGGACCCTTCAGTAAATGGGTACCAAAGGATTTATCTACTTATTTTGTAGGTGGACCCTCAACCCTCTCTTGCTAAAAGCAAGTGGATTCTCGATAGCGGATGTTCGCGGTACATGACTGGTGATGCATCTTTGTTCGCCACGCTATCGATAAAGAAAGAAGGATACGTCTCCTTTAGAAATAACTTGAGAGGTAATATTATTGGTAATGGCACTGTTGGTATATCTCCTTATCTTGTAATAAAGGATGTTTGTCTAGTCACAGAATTGAAACATAACCTACTAAGCATAAGTCATTTGGCTGATAATAGTTATGGTATCAATTTTGTAAAAGATAAATGTACCATATATGATATGTCATCTGGTGATCCCGTATATAAAGGGATTAGAGAAGACAATATTTATGTTTTCTTTTTGGAGAGTACTAATAATGCAGGAAGATGCCTAGTAGCTATTCTTGATGAAAGCTGGCTATGGCATATAAGACTAGGACATGCAAATATAGACACTATCTCACGACTGAGCACTAAAAATTGGTAAAAAGAATCCCCGAAATTCCATTCAAAGGAGATATGGTATGTGCTGACTGTAAAAAGAACAAAGCACATAGGTCTACAATTAAATCCATCAACGCTGTAAGTACTTCTTGACCTTTGCAGTTGATACATATAGATTTATTTGGTCCTAGTAGAGTCGCTAGTCTTGGCGGTAAGCTCTACGCTTTTATTATTGTTGATGATTTCTCTCGCTTTACTTGGGTATACTTTTTATCAAACAAAAGTGATGCTATTTTTTAATTTCAGATATTTTGCAAAAAGGTACAAAACGAAAAAGGCTTCATGATTACTCGTATCCAAAGTGATCATGGTAGCAAATTCGTAAATTCTGATTCCAAAAAGTTTTGTGATGATAGTGGGTACTACCACGAATTTTCTTGTCCTAGAACTCCCCAACAGAATGGTGTTGTGGAGCGGAAGAACCATACTCTAAGCGAAATGGCTAGAGTCATGCTGAATCAGCATAATCTTTCTAAGTATTTTTGGACAGAAGCTGTTAGTACAGCCTATCATATTTTGAATAGAGTGTTAATTCAACCTATCTCAAAGAAAACACCATATGAACTTTGGTTTGGAAGGATTCCAAACATTTCTTATTTCAAAGTTTTTGGATGTCGCTGTTTTATCTTGAACACCAAGGATAACTAGGAAAAGTTCGACTCTAAAGCAGATGAAGGAATATTTCTCGGATATGCTGCTAAGAGTAAGGGATATAGAATTTTCAATAAAAGGTCTATGATTATTGAAGAATCAATTAACGTTACTTTTGATGAGCTCAATAGTCACAGATCTAGCGACAGTGATGATGAAGATGTACAAGCAAAAACTGAGAAGAGTCCTGTGGAAGATTTGACTCAAAAATTTGATTCATTAAAATTCTTACCAGATCATCCAGAGACACTCATTATAGGTGATGTATCAAAAGGTGTAAGTACACGCTCCTATCTTAGGCATTCTGAAATAGCAGCAAATGTAGCCTTCATTTCTTTAATAGAACCTAAGAATATAGAAGATGTCTTTTCTGATGAGTTTTGGATTGATGCCATGCAAGAGGAACTAAATCAATTTGAGAGAAACCAAGTTTAGGAACTCATTCATAAACCTATTGGTCAATCGATAATTGGTACCAAATGGGTGTTCCGAAATAAACTTAGTAAAAATGGACAAGTTCTACGCAACAAAGCACGTCTAGTGGCACAAGTTTATAATCAAGAAGAACGTATTGATTATGACGAGACATATGCACTTGTTGCTAGACTAGAAGCCATCCGTATGTTTTGTGTATTTGCTTGTTTTAATGATTTTAAATTATTTCAAATGGACGTGAAAGTGCATTTTTGAACGAATTTTTAAAGAGGAAGTTTTTGTGAAATAACCCCCTGGTTTTGAAGATTTTTAAAAACCTGATCACGTCTTCAAGCTTAAGAAAGCACTCTATGGACTCAAACAGGCACCTCGTGCTTGGTATGAACGCCTAAGTGCCTTCTTACTTGATAATGGTTTTTTAAAAGGAAGAGTTGATACAACTTTGTTTATCAAATCTTTAAATGATGACATTCTTCTTGTGCAAATATATGTTGATGACATTATATTCGGTTCTACTAATGAAAATCTTTGTCAAGAGTTTGCTAAGTGTATGCAGAGTAAATTTGAGATGAGTATGATGGGAGAGCTAAACTTTTTTTTAGGACTTCAGATCAAACAACACTCAAAGGGAACATTTATCAATCAAGCCAAGTATACGAAGGACATACTAAAAAAGTACGACTTCGAACATGTAAAGCCATTCGAAACTCCTATGGGTACATCCACAAAGCTTGATTCTGATGAAAGTGGCAAACCTATCGACCAGCGTAAGTATCGAGGTATGATTGGTAGCTTATTATATTTAACTGCTAGTCTTTCTGATATTATGTTCAGTGTTTGCATCTGTACACGATACCAGACAAATCCTAAGGAATCACACCTAAGTGCCGTTAAGCGTATCTTCCGATACCTTAAAGGAACTTCTACAGTCGGTTTGTGGTATCCTAAAACCAAATCCTTTGACCTGATAGGTTACTCTGTCACGACCCGCACCCTAGAGTTAGGGCACGAGAACGTAACGACGCCCAGCCTACGCCGCAGCGTCGGCGGTAGAACGCTGTCCTAGGTCACAACATCTAACAATATAAAGCTAAGCAGTTTATACTCCCCGAATGGGGGTGACATAGCAGATACAAATTCAATCACATCTAAGGTAGAGCATGATAAGGATAGATAAACATGAAATCCAAAATAAATACAGGAGATAGAAGTCTAAGTGTCTAAGATACATGAACCCAGAAGTACATCTCAAACTCAAATAAAGATACAGTAATCCCCAAAGTAAATACAACTCCAGACAAAAATGAAATAACTACCTAAACAAACCCTACTGTGTCTCCTCTAGGCTAGCAGGCACCTCCAGGCTATCTGTAAAATTTATCAACAGGTCCAGTCAGGACTGGAGCGAGCACAGTACATCTCAACAAGTCATAGCAGGAAAGGAAATATAATCATGCTAGAGAATAAAATACAGGATCTGAAGAATAGCATAATGTAAAAGAGAGACTGTAAGTAAATATCTATGATATATATAAAGAGAGACAGTGCTAGTGATTCAGAGTACTGCATAAACATGTGAATGGCTTAGGACTGATTCATGATTATACTACTGGATATTGATTCATGATTACACTACTTGGATTTATTCACATGTTCACTTATACTCCCCCATCCCCAATCAATACACAAGGATCCATTCAAGTTACGTTAAGATTCATGATTATACTACATTGCCCATAAAGGGTGATTCATGAATTGATTCGTGAAGGCTCGGTGATCATGTGAGTACATGAGTCACTAGCTGATAACGAAGATTCATGATAATAGAAGCATATGATACATGATGTAAGTGAAACACACATGACAAAAGTATCTGATGCTCCCGAGAGAGATAACATCTCATTAAGGGATCCATATAGTACCAATCCGTGTTACCAACGTGTCAGCATCAAGTAAGATAGTCTAAAGCAGGAAATATAATCCTAAACATGATATGAAATGGTCAGAGAATGTACTCGCCTCGATAACCTGAACAGCTGATAAGTATAGGGGGTCCCACTGAAGCCACAGAGTCCTATTTAAAGCAACACAGGTTACAAGGGGTTCAAGTTGTAATAAAAGAAACTCTACAAGCAATCTACATTATTCTAGGTTCTTCTAAGTCAAAATAACTCTAGGTCAACTCCGGTCAATAATCTAGTCAAACTAGGTCAAGTGTTGACGTACAGTTGACTTTGGGTCAACATGTCGACTCTGGTCAAACAGGGTCAATTCTAGTCTATTATAAAGTGTACTTCGTTATTTGTACGTTGAAACTTACGACACGTAAATCGAGATAAGAAGAATATCGGTAAGGTTGATAATCTTATTATAGTGATCCACGTATCCATCTTGTCAATTTCAGCGATGTGAGATCACTGGAATTGACTGATCTCAGTTTCGTTGTACTAATCCCGAAATACGAACATTATATGAATTAATTATTAATTAATTATAAAAAGGTTAAGCTCAGAGAAATTATCAACAAACATTGTCGGACGATGAAATGAACATCGCCAACGTGTCCAGAATGGTCAAATTAGCTAGGATAGCCTACCCAACGGTCCAATTTGGACACAAGGGCAAAAAGGTAATTTCGGGTCGAAACGGTGTCCGTGTCGGAGCCGTTTTGCACCGAAAAACGTGCAAAAAAATAAGTCTATAAAATATAACAAATTATATGTCCATGCAACCAGAATGTCGATACGAACCCAACGGTATCTCCAGAATTGGATTCCGTTGACCCGATCTCAATTTAGCCCGTTGACCAGAACTTGGAATTCCGGTTTGCACGGAAATGCTTGCCGAGGCCAAAGTTCTCAAAACTCAGCAAAATACCTGTCAACGAGTCCAGAATGACGATACGAACTCAACGGTATATCCGGAATTGGATTCTGATGAGCCGATCTCAAAATGACCCGTTGGCCTGGACATTGGTATCTAACTTGCACCGAAATGCGTGCCCGATCCAATGTCCACCAAAACCTAGCAAATTATATGTCAACGAGTCCAGAATGACGATACGAACTCAACGGTATATCCGGAATTGGATTCCGATGAGCCGGCGTCAAAAAGTTCCGTTGACCCAGAAAGTGGGACCCGCTTTGCACCGAAATGCGTGCCCGGGCCCACGTTCTCCAAATCTAACAAATTTTATATAAAAACATGCCAGAACGACGCCAAGAATCTAATGGTGTTGTCAGAAATGAAATATGGAGTCCCGTGTTCAAAAATGGAATTTTACAAGTTAGAAATTACGAATTCGGACGGCCAACTTTGGCGTCGAATTCAACCAATCAAACAAGCTCACCATGAAACGAAACTGGAGGGGTAGTAAGAGGGTTATACCAGCTTCGCACAGGAACTGGTAGCACGCCAAACGGAGCTGCGGTGGAGAAGATACGAGCTGACGAAGTTGGCCTCGCGAAACTGTCCAAATTTAATACAATTTAAACGGTCAACTTGGTGGCCGGTTTTGATGTATCAAACGATAAAATTAACGGACGAAAATTGACATGAGCGAAGGTGGATATACCGAGATTGCGACGGAGTGAAGAAATCGTCGATCCAACGGTCGGATCTCCGGAAAATGCACGCGAAGTTGCTGCGACGGGGCGCCAAAACGAACTTCATTTAGCGCGCGTCACGACGGGACGTCGTGCAAAACGCACGAATCGCCTATACGTCGCGCTGGAAGAGAAGAGGGCGGACCCAGGGGGGTCGCCGGAGCTCGTGGGCCGTGGGGGGAGGCCATGGCCACGTCGGGCGTGGCCGACGAGGACGCGGCAGCGGCGTGCATGCCCGCACGCGTGCGCGCTTGCTTGCGATGCCACGCGCTGCTGCGCTGAGGCACGCTGGCCGGGCGTGGGGAGGCCGGCCTGGCCACGGCGAGGCCACGGCGACGCTGCACAGGTGGTGGCGGCGCGCGGATGAGGATGGTGGTCGGGATGGTGTTGAAGGTGGTGATGGTTGGTTGTGGTGTTTCGAAATGGAGGAGGAGAGGAGAGGAGATGGAGATGGAGATGGCCTAATGTGGGTGGCTGGCCGTGCTCAGCCACGGCCGGAGGTGGCTGTGGGCTGACCAGGAGGAGGGGGTCGGTCCAGCAATGGTGGTCGGGGAGGAGGAAGAAGTCGGGGAAGCATGCTGCTGTGTTGGGTTTTGATTTAGCTTTTGTTTGTGTGGGAAATATTAGGTAGAGAGAGAGAGATAAACATTAAATGTGAGAAGGAGAGAGAGAAGAAAAGTTGCTTTCCACAATAGTTAGGGCCGGCCAATATTGGCTGAGGTGGGAAGTCCATGTGGGGGGAAAATCAATGGAGGGGATTAGTTTGTAGGTTCTAAAGGCTAGGAATAATTTGGAGAAATAGGGTATTCCAAGAGAAATAATCAATGAGAAATTTTCCATTAAATATTTAAAAAATAGATAAAATAAGCACTTGATATTTTTGGGCAGAAAATATGAGGGTGTCCTGATGGGGGGAGCACGAAGCTGGATTGGACTCGGTGGAGCCGGATTGGGTCAAAATCGGACATTGAGCAAAATTGAATTAAAAAATAGGCGTTGATGATCACGGGTAAATAAGTAGCACATGGGGATTCCAATAAATGGGGCACAAGTAGGGGACGGATAGTAGGCTCAATGTGGGCCATGTCCATAGTTGGGGCTGACAGGTTTTGGTCTACAGGGGACCCACAAATCAAGTTGAAAAATGAATGTGACGCCGTGGAGTGAAATAAAATCGGGTCACGTGTCAGAAAAGTTATGCGAATCAATTGGAGCTCAAAATGACGTGTCTGAGTGGGACACAAAGGTCATGGGTGACGAGCGTCTCGAGTAGATCATCAATGAAGAGTTGGTTTCAAGAAAATAACTGTTCTGGCGCTCCCAATTTAAAAGCCATGGTAACGCGCTGAAAATGATCAAGGAAAAGAGTGGAAAAATCAATTACTGATCGAACGGTCTAATTCGACCCGAAGTTCAGCGAAGAAAAAGGGGCACAAGGGAACAAGTTTGGGTGGGACACCATATACCGTCATGAAGGTAATCGTGTCCACTCCAAAACTCGTGAAGAGGATTTCCAGAGTTGAACATCCTTGATACTCCAAATATCAATGGCATGAAAAAGTACACTAACAGATAAATAAATAGAATAAAATATTTATCAAAACCAAATAATCAGATAAATAAAATAAAATGAAAAAATTTCAACCCGAAATTCAGGGTGCTCACATCCTACCCACCTTATAAAAATTTCGTCCTCGAAATTAAAATGTCCATACTCCCTCTAGGTCAAACCCCCACAATCAAGTCTCAGAACTTAAACAAATCATACCATCAAAAGAACAACGTCCAGGGTCATGGCATACGGTGGTAGTGAAAGTCTCATCTAGGTATACTAGTCATGCTAACTGAATCGGTCATAGGGTATCAAAACACACAAGCAATCTAGGGTGCTGAACGAAAAAGTTACAGAAATAATAAATCATCAAAACTGTAAGGCGGTCTACCATCCTATATGAAACTGGTACTCATCAAAAATAAAATAAAATAAAGGTAACTACCAATTATCTGAAAAATACTATTCCAGGAAAAATCAAATCATTAGCTAAGGAATGAAAGTCAATTGCGTTGAAATTCAATTACAATATATATAAAATATTTAGTCTCGATACGATCTAAGTTGATCAAATTGGGAAAATCAAGATTTAGGCAATATGGAGGACAGGTTCAACAAAGTCTGAGATCGAGCATACAAGAATAGAGATTCAGGTCACAATCAAAATTAAGTACAACCCAAGATATAATTATGATAAGAAAAGATAATCGAAGTCGATTTGGTCGTGATTAAGGAAACTAAGATTCAATGATATTGAAAAACCCCTTTTTGGGAAAACAAGGAAAGATTTCATACGAAGGTCAGTTAATCATCTCTCTCTAACATTATCAGTTTACCATTTGCTAATCATATTTTTTTTCACAAATCCCAATATAAAATCAACCGTTATATGTCTACCCTCAAAGAAAATTTATAATCTTCAGTCATCTAAATTTTTTTTTACCATGATCACCATAGACAAAATTTTAAACTTCTAAAAATATTTTCCATGAGACATACCCCTCCTTTTTAGGAATCAATACTTATTCATTTAATCAAATTTCAAATTCCTTCGCTTCGTTCTAAATTAGATCTGGAACATCTAAATCCAGTTTATAAAATCCTTGCACTTGTTTAAGTTAAGCCTCGTATTTATTCAACCCTAATACCATCAAGTCATACAAAATTTATTCTTGTTTATAAATTAACCTTCATATTTTCTTCAACGTTCACCTTCAATTGTTATCCTTTTGAATTCCATAATTTCTCCCAATTATCTAAAATAATTTCTATAACGTAAAATCCTTGTGTTCTCCCCGTCTCTAGTCACCCTCTTAAAATATCTGGTTCAACTTCGCATAATCATAGAATACAATCAAATTCTCCTTCCCATTATTAAATTTCTACATAGCCTTGTAATAGCTCCCAAGAATCAATAACCAAGATTTTCTAAGTTCTCAAAACTAGGTTGACCTCTGATATTATTATTTTTTTTGAAGCACATCCATGAATTACTCATAACCAAATCTCTGTAATTGTTTCTAAATTAATAACATTTATCACTCAATTCTATTCTAAACCTTTACCACATTTCTATCTCAAAAAAAAAAAAAATTTGACATCCAACATTTGGTTTCCTAAGAAATTATCATATGATAACCAATCACATCATTTCCGTACTAGATGATTTACGTCACTTCCTCAACATTTCTCAGGCAAAACGATATGAAGATTCAAGAGTTTTCAAGGTATAGCTGACAGAATTATATACGAGATAGGGAATTGATATAATCATGACAGTTGTATAAGACAAGGAATGATGGTAATAAAATATTGGCAGAAAAAAAATGGTAATAAAATCTGTTCTACTTATCCGTTTTAAAAGAGGAAACCATTTTAAAATCCAGAGTTAAAATATCAAATTTAAGATAAAGTCTAGCAAAATCATTGATTTGTTGAATTAAGAAGAAATTCATGGAAGAAGTTACCCAAAGGTTTATGAAAATAGCTAAAGCTACTCCTAAGTTAAATAATGAGAGGCAAAGCAAAACAAAACAATTAATAATTCTCTTTTCTTTTTCTTTTTTTTTGAAGGACTGAAACAAGGTAGAGAAAACATGTTCGAAATATTTAAAGTACAATCTGATAATCATATGCGTCTATCCAAAATCATGATACTCTAAATCCTCGTCATACTAGTAAGCAAGGCTACGATAATCACAGAGTCCTCGACTTGGGCACATACCTCTAGAATCATGGTATTTAACATTTTCGCGATGCCGCTAGCTTGGCTGCGAAAACCTTAAATTCCCACACCCGAGAAATATATCCAGTCAGACTATATGTCCTCACCATGCTGACTAATGTGACCGTATAAGACTAGATTTCCATACTTAGATGATCTAGCCCATATAATTTCATCTTGCCAAAAATTAAATTAAATCAACAATGAATACTCAAAAATTAATTCAGTTTATCAACGAACATCAAAATTCAAAATGCACAAAATCCATCAAATCCTATAAATACAGACTCAGATGCAACAGCTAATCATCAAGATCCAAAACTCAACAATCTTCAATCAAATCAATAAACACAAACTTAATTTCAACAATAATCCATCAAAATCAAATTTGACAACAGAGAATAAAGATAAATCAAATCAAGGAAAAGAGAGTTTTCAAATCGAAGTTTAAATAAGATTCTCA
This sequence comes from Iris pallida, assembly GCA_029216955.1. NCBI lineage: Eukaryota > Viridiplantae > Streptophyta > Magnoliopsida > Asparagales > Iridaceae > Iris > Iris pallida. The sequence continues at coordinate 12,690,128 of JANAVB010011800.1, forward strand.
AGGGTCGTTCCAGGAATCTCTCAAGGGATCCTAGCTGTGATTGAGTATCTTCAAAATATAATCCTAATCCTACTGCAGGCTGTAGTGGTACTCTAGTTCGAATACCACTACACTTTTAGTCTCGATCTGCATGGGCCACCACTAAAAATGTGTCACGACCCGCACCCTAGAGTTAGGGCACGAGAACGTAACGACGCCTAGCCTACGCCGCAGTGTCGGCGGTAGAACGCTGTCCTAGGTCACAACATCTAACAATATAAAGCTAAGCAGTTTATACTCCCCGAATGGGGGTGACATAGCAGATACAAATTCAATCACATCTAAGGTAGAGCATGATAAGGATAGATAAAATATGAAATCCAAAATAAATACAGGAGATAGAAGTCTAAGTGTCTAAGATACATGAACCCAGAAGTACATCTCAAACTCAAATAAAGATACAGTAATCCCCAAAGTAAATACAACTCCAGACAAAAATGAAATAACTACCTAAACAAACCCTACTGTGTCTCCTCTAGGCTAGCAGGCACCTCCAGGCTATCTGTAAAATTTATCAACAGGTCCAGTCAGGACTGGAGCAAGCACAGTACATATCAACAAGTCATAGCAGGAAAGGAAATATAATCATGCTAGAGAATAAAATACAGGATCTGAAGAATAGCATAATGTAAAAGAGAGACTGTAAGTAAATATCTATGATATATATAAAGAGAGACAGTGCTAGTGATTCAGAGTACTGCATAAACATGTGAATGGCTTAGGACTGATTCATGATTACACTACTGGAAATTGATTCATGATTACACTACTTGGATTTATTCATATGTTCACTTATACTCCCCCATCCCCAATCAATACACAAGGATCCATTCAAGTTACGTTAAGATTCATGATTATACTACATTGCCCATAAAGGGTGATTCATGAATTGATTCGTGAAGGCTCGGTGATCATGTGAGTACATGAGTCACTAGCTGATAACGAAGATTCATGATAATAGAAGCATATGATACATGATGTAAGTGAAACACACATGACAAAAGTATCTGATGCTTCCGAGAGAGATAACATCTCATGAAGGGATCCATATAGTACCAATCCGTGTTACCAACGTGTCAGCATCAAGTAAGATAGTCTAAAGCAGGAAATATAATCCTAAACATGATATGAAATGGTCAGAGAATGTACTCGCCTCGATAACCTGAACAGCTGATAAGTATAGGGGGGTCCCACTGAAGCTACAGAGTCCTATTTAAAGCAACACAGGTTACAAGGGGTTCAAGTTGTAATAAAAGAAACTCTACAAGCAATCTACATTATTCTAGGTTCTTCTAAGTCAAAACAACTCTAGGTCGACTCCGGTCAATAATCTAGTCAAACTAGGTCAAGTGTTGACGTATAGTTGACTTTGGGTCAACTGGTCGACTCTGGTCAAACAGGGTCAATTCTAGTCTATTATAAAGTGTACTTCGTTATTTGTACGTTGAAACTTACGACACGTAAATCGAGATAAGAAGATTATCGGTAAGGTTGATAATCTTATTATAGTGATCCACGTATCCAACTTGTCAATTTCAGCGATGTGAGATCACTGGAATTGACTGATCTCAGTTTCGTTGTACTAATCCCAAAATACGAACATTATATGAATTAATTATTAATTAATTATAAAAAGGTTAAGCTCAGAGAAATTATCAACAAACATTATCGGACGATGAAATGAACATCGCCAACGTGTCCAGAATGGTCAAATTAGCTAGGATAGCCTACCCAACGGTCCAATTTGGACACAAGGGCAAAAAGGTAATTTTGGGTCGAAACGGTGTCCGTGTCGGAGCCGTTTTGCACCAAAAAACGTGCAAAAAAACAAGTCTATAAAATATAACAAATTATATGTCCACGCAACCAGAATGTCGATACGAATCCAACGGTATCTCCAGAATTGGATTCCGTTGACCCGATCTCAATTTGGCCCGTTGACCAGAACTTGGAATTCCGGTTTGCACGAAAATGCGTGCCGAGGCCAAAGTTCTCAAAACTCAGCAAACTACCTGTCAACAAGTCCAGAATGACGATACGAACTCAACGGTATATCCGGAATTGGATTCTGATGAGCCGATCTCAAAATGACCCGTTGGCCTGGACATTGGTATCTAACTTGCACCGAAATGCGTGCCCGATCCAATGTCCACCAAAACCTAGCAAATTATATGTCAACGAGTCCAGAATGACGATACGAACTCAACGATATATCCGGAATTGGATTCCGATGAGCCGGTATCAAAAAGTCCCGTTGACCCAGAAAGTGGGACCCGCTTTGCATCGAAATGCGTGCCCGGGCCCACGTTCTCCAAATCTAACAAATTTTATATGAAAACATGCCAGAACGATGCCACGAATCTAATGGTGGTGTCAGAAATGAAATCTGGAGTCCCGTGTTCAAAAATAGAATTTTACAAGTTGGAAATTACGAATTCGGACGGCCAACTTTGGCGTCGAATTCAACCAATCAAACAAGCTCACCATGAAACGAAACTGGAGGGGTAGTAAGAGGGTTATACCAGCTTCGCACAGGAACTGGTAGCACGCCAAACAGAGCTGCGGTGGAGAAGATACGAGCTGATGAAGTTGGCCTAGCGAAACTGTCCAAATTTAATATAATTTAAACGGTCAACTTGGTGGCCGGTTTTGATGTATCAAACGATAAAATTAACGGACGAAAATTGACATGAGCGAAGGTGGATATACCGAGATTACGACGGAGTGAAGAAATCGCCGATCCAACGGTCGGATCTTCGGGAAAATGCGCACGAAGTTGCTGCGACGGGGCGCCAAAACGAACTTCATTTCGCGCGCGTCACGACGGGACGTCGTGCAATACGCACGAATCGCCTATACGTCGCGCTGGAAGAGAAGAGGGCGGACCCAGGGGGGTCGCCGGAGCTCGTGGGCCGTGGGGGGAGGCCATGGCCACGTCGGGCGTGGCCGACGAGGACGCGGCAACGGCGTGCATGCCCGCACGCGTGCGCGCTTGCTTGCGTTGCCACGCGCTGCTGCGCTGAGGCACGCTGGCCGGGCGTGGGGAGGCCGGCCTGGCCACGGCGAGGCCACGGCGACGCTGCACAGGTGGTGGCGGCGCGTGGATGAGGATGGTGGTCGGGATGGTATTGAAGGTGGTGATGGTTGGTTGTGGTGTTTCGAAATGGAGGAGGAGAGGAGAGGAGATGGAGATGGAGATGGCCTAATGTGGGTGGCTGGCCGTGCTCGGCCACGGCCGGAGGTGGCTGTGGGCTGACCAGGAGGAGGGGGTCGGTCCAGCAATGGTTGTCGGGGAGGAGGAAGAAGTCGGGGAAGCATGCTGCTGTGTTGGGTTTTGATATAGCTTTTGTTTGTGTGGGAAATATTAGGTAGAGAGAGAGAGAGATAAACATTAAATGTGAGAAGGAGAGAGAGAAGAAAAGTTGCTTTCCACAATAGTTAGGGCCGGCCAATATTGGCTGAGGTGGGAAGTCCATGTGGGGGGAAAATCAATGGAGGGGATTAGTTTGTAGGATCTAAAGGCTAGGAATAATTTGGAGAAATAGGGTATTCCAAGAGAAATAATCAATGAGAAATTTCCCATTAAATATTTAAAAAATAGATAAAATAAGCACTTGATATTTTTGGGCAGAAAATATGAGGGTGTCCTGATGGGGGGAGCACGAAGCTGGATTGGACTCGGTGGAGCCGGATTGGGTCAAAATCGGACATTGAGCAAAATTGAATTAAAAAATAGGCGTTGATGATCACAGGTAAATAAGTAACACATGGGGATTCCAATAAATGGGGCACAAGTGGCGGACGGATAGTAGGCTCAATGTGGGCCATCCATGTCCATAGTTGGGGCTGACAGGTTTTGGTCGACAGGGGACCCACAAATCAAGTTGAAAAATGAATGTGACGCCGTGGAGTGAAATAAAATCGGGTCACGTGTCGAAAAAGTTGTGCGAATCAATTGGAGCTCAAAATGACGTGTCTGAGTGGGACACAAAGGTCATGGATGACGAGCGTCTCGAGTAGATCATCAATAAAGAGTTGGTTTCAAGAAAATAACTGGTCTGGCGCTCCCAATTTAAAAGCCATGGTAACGCGCTGAAAATGATCAAGAAAAAGAGTGGGAAAATCAATTACTGATCGAACGGTCTAATTCGACCCGAAGTTCAGCGAAGAAAAAGGGGCACAAGGGAACAAGTTTGGGTGGGACACCATATACCGTCATGAAGGTAATCGTGTCCACTCCAAAACTCGTGAAGAGGATTTCCAGAGTTGAACATCCTTGATACTCCAAATATCAATGGCATGAAAAAGTACACTAACAGATAAATAAATAGAATAAAATATTTATCAAAACCAAATAATCAGAAAAATAAAATAAAATGAAAAAATTTCAACCCGAAATTTAGGGTGCTCACATACTCGGATACGAATTTTACAGGATGCAAAGTAGACTGTAAAAGTACCAGCGGTACGTATCATTTCCTAGGAAAAGCCTTAGTCTCTTGGTTTAGCAAGAAGCAAAATTCTGTAGCATTATCAACTACTGAGGCTGAATATATCGCCGCAGGATGCTGCTGTGCTCAAATTTTGTGGATAAAGAAAACCTAGAAGACTATAATCTGCACTACACTAAGATTCTCATTTATATAACACTAGCACCATTAATCTGACTAAGAACCCATATGTCACTCACGCACAAAACACATTGAGATACGTTATCACCTTTTACATGATCACCAACAACACGGGGATATCTGTTTAGAGTTTATTGATATAGATCATCAACTAGCAGACATTTTCACAAAACCACTGGCTGAAGACCGATTTAACATAATAAGGCAAGAGGTCGGTATACTTGAATTTGCAGATTCATAGTGTAGTATGGTAGTTAAATTAAATTTTATGACTCGAAACTTTAAAATTTATTTAACGAAAATTATTTTAGGTACAAGCCGAAAGGGCCCTTCTGTCATACAGGTGTAAATAGCCTGAAGCAACACGGTGCACTAGTCTTCGGACTACTGCTAGTTGGAATCCGGCCCTTATAGCAACCCAAAGTAATAAACGTTATTAAATGTAGAAGTCAACAATCATAAAGTTACAATTTAATGCACCAAACTGCATTTATGGCCTCGGAAATACAAGTAGCCGAACTCGGACCGAGCTCTGACCGAGTTCGGACCGAATTCGGGCCGAGTTCGGTCGGCGCTGTTCAGCTTCCAGAACCGAACAGCCGGCCCTAACCCTTTATAAACCCTTTCTCTCTTCTTCTTTTTCACACAACCAACTCGTGAAAAACCTTCCACTACACCCAAAACTTCTTCCTCATCCTTTCTTTCAAGTTTCCAAGGAGTTCTAGTGGGCTACTCTACTTCATTTTCTTCCTCCTTTCTAAGGTACTTTAATTTCTTTTTCTTCTCTTCTATGGCTCCCAAGCGTCAGAGAAGACAGGTTGATCCTTTATAAGCAGGATCTTCCTCGTCCGACTACGTCCCCACTAGTCTTTTCAGTCCAGCTAGACCATTAGGTTCTGATGATTTTGACTCTGGTCTATTTCCAGATAAGGAATTTTCAGACCTTTGGTTTGATTTATTTTTTGGTCGTAGGATATGTGCTGGAGCTTGCGTAAAATTTACTATATTTTTTGAATACGCTCCCACATTTGACCATCTCGGCTATCGTGACTTCTTCGAAGTAGCCGAGAACATCTACGACAATGATGTCTGTATGTTTTACTGCAACTTACAAGTAAAACCAAACGAAAACTTCTACTCTTCCGTTGCTGGACAAGAATTAGAGTTCAGCGCCACCGACATCAGCAAATATTTCCATGTTCCTGATGTGGGTGAAGCTCTTGTCGATATCCATCATATTCGATTCCCTGAAGTTGTCACTCTCGACTCCTTCAAAGAACTGCTTTGCCATCCAAGACCTGTTCCTAGAAGAGTCTTTTCAAAATATCTTAACCAAAACTTCTATAAAATCCATCGATTTATTTTCTCTGTTCTCCTTCCAAAGAAAGGATCATCTGATGAGATCACTTTTTTGGAGCTGTCCGCCATGTATTATATCCACTTTGGCATTCCATTTTCTATTCCAAAGACCATGATGGCCTGGATGCTGAACTGCAGAAATGCAGGATGCAACCTGGGCTATCCCATGCCCTTGGCCTCCATCTTTCGAAGGTTTGAAATTGATCTTTAAACCTGTGCCTACTCCTCCACTCCTATAGAGCTCAGCAGATCTCGTCGATATCCTACTCCACCTTTGTCGCCTGGAGCTCAGCCTGCTCCAGATGCTGACGCCGAGGCTCTTCCTCCTGATGCTCCTGCTCCAGCCCCTGGTTCGGGTTTTGACCCAGGATTTTATCAGCGGTTTGATGACTTGTTCCTCTCTCTTCGCAACATCATCAGTGCTACCTCGACTCAGAGTTCCGCCATATCACCCAGGCTCAGGTGTTACGGAATGGCATTGCTGATCTCTACTAGAGTCTCTTCCAGGACCCATCATATCCAGTGACCATCCTTCCTCACCCAGGCTTCCCAGGACCCAGGTTCGGAGATGAGGCGACTTTTTCTTACTTCGGTCCTACGGCTGCTTACTCTCCTCCGGATGCTCCTGGCGGTGACGACCCCACTATGTGATGCAGTCTTGAGCTGGTGGATAGTGGATAGGATGTTAGCTGATGATCTACTTTATCATGTAGTTTTTTTTGTCTTATGTCTAAACTGTTTAGTTAGACAGCTTATTAGTTTATGATTGTATCTTTCCTTCAGTTTTATGCATGATATTTTCAGTCTGTTTCTGTGTGGAACTGTTATTATGTGGTTATCTCTTTAGCTTCACTTTGTCTGTTTATTGCTGGCTTCACATATTACGGGGGAGCCAAAGTCAATTTTATATTGACAAAGGAGAAGACAGAGTACATACCAAAAATCAAAAATCAAAAATCAGAGAAAGCATACAATCCAAACATAACTTTTTTCAAGTACATTTTATTATTTTATTTGTTCTATTTTTAGATATATTTTGGTATAGCTCAAGTTTGTCAATTATCAAAATGGAGGAGATTATTGGCCCATTTTATGGTCACACCCGATTTTAATAATCGACATGAACTTAAGTCAATATACAAAATATACGAACTGCTGCTAATCATTTCAGGATGTGTGAAATCAATATCAACAAGCGTCGTTCTACTGTATCATCAAGCACATACATCATTTATCTGAGGATTACTTTCATTGGAATCCAGTCCGAGTCATTTTACAATTTGTTATGTATTTTATCTTTATTGAGTCTAGGACATAAATTATAAGATCGACTAGGTAATACTGACTTAGGTTAATCTCAGTCTATATTTCTATAAAGCATACCCATTCCCATTCCATTTCTCCAAAATTTCAAAATCAATAGAATTTGACAAATATTCAAAACTCTTCTAGACAGAACTCAAATCGAGTTCGGCCTGAGTTCGGTCAGTTTGAATTTAAATATTCGTTGCCTCCAAATCTGCATGCAACGTTCATATCCAAAATCTTTGCGTCAGAACTCTGCCAGAACTCTGCCCGATTTCGGTCCCAGAAAACACCTATAAATAGGAGAAAGTTTTTCATTTCAAATCATTCATTCATTCTTCATGTTCTCTTCTCTATTCAATAAGTGTTTTCATCCGATCAAAAGTTTTCATATCACACCTATACTCCTCTTAGCCAAAAGCCAGTAATATCTATTTTGATCTAGAGTCTTGGTGTTCAAGAGTTGTAAAGAGGTTGTTCAAATTACAGCAATTATCTTTATTATGGAGCCGGTCGTGCGCTCGTCACCAAGCATGGTGTTGTGAAGTTGGTCGTGCACTTGTCACCAAGCACGGTGTTGTAAGAGACTGCAAGCTCTCAATTAGCTTGTGCCTTAGTGGATTAACATCGAGCAAGAGTACTCGAGACTGGATTAGTCCGCTCAAAGGGATACCAGTATACATCGCTGTGTCACTGAGTTTGATCTCTCTATCTCTTGCTACATTTATTTACTGTCTCTTATTTACTGCCATAGTTATAGCTTTAATTTTTATTTGGTGATTATTTTCCACTGCACACGCATACACTCTATTCACCCCCTCTAGAGGTGCTCAACGTTCCTACAGAGGGCATATAGTTCAAGATTGGTAACATTGTCTTTTGAAGTAGATTTTGGAAGAATAGAGGAATAGATGATGCAATGTAATTCATAGTTAAACAAGTACAAGTTTGCAGCCTTGAACTTTCCAGAACGAACACGCGCAGGTGCACAAAGATCGTTCTTGAAGCTGAGAAGAGTCGTACCATCGGGAAAATCGAAATCAGTGATATCATCGAACGGGACACCTTAGTTAGGAACACCAAAGATTTTCACTAACAAGACATCATTGAACTCGATGTTAATACCTCTGACACGAGTCTTAACATCAAAAGTTTCTAACACAAAGTTGTAGTAAAACAATCTAATGGCATTAGTAGCTATAGGAAATTTTTTGGTGACAAGTCGGTGTAACCCTAATGCCTCAAAGTAAGGACGGTGGTCAGAAAATACAGTCGACTTGATCGGGGCGCCAGTGCATATGGTGCGCGTGATAAAATCACCATACCATAGTAAAGATTGGTTATGAGTTTTAAAATAAAACTCATTGTATGCACCGTCAGCCGATTGGACCGAAGAAATGAGGGAATCCGCTGGTCGATTCGAAGACGATGCCTCTTCACTGGCATTGGTCTTCTTCCTCTTGGAAGGAGTGAATCCCTTAGGCATTTATCTCAAATATGAATATAAACTAATGAGATTGAAGGAGATGGAAGGAGAGAGTTATACCTTCCAGAAATTGAGTGTGTTGTAGAGACATGAATTCTCCGCACGAATCCAAAATTTGGATAGAAATTTGGAACACCTCAGTCCCAAAAATAGAAGGACTAGAACGTAATCATGCCAGCTGTATACATACAAAGTATAATAAATTCTTGTATGTACACATAAGCTGTAAAATACAGTAACCAAGGCACTAAATCTTATCCATGAAGATAAATAATGATATAAAAGCAACTTTGAATTTGTCATGTATACAATCATTGGACGGAGACAAATCCACTACTAACTAATTTAAATACGGAAGAATTATATAAAGAAAATGATTTGGTCGAGCGAAGGAGATGACGATCCAAAAGCAACATCTCGAAGGATTAGAGCACAAGTTATGGTCTTAGCTAGAGCACCTGCAGGAATCACAAAACACACCTGGAGAGATCACCAGGTCTTCAGAGGGACGTAACAATATATAATAAACAACATGCCATATAAATACTGAATATAAACTATGCCACAAATAAAGGTAAGTGACAAGACGTCAATACGGTAACCTAACAATACAAGAGTGAACATGCAGTTGAGAAACAATCCTTTTGACGCATGAGCCCTGGCTGTAAATGGGATCGGCATAGTCCACATATAGGGCACCAGGGGCCTGTGTCCGTAACGTCCGAAGATCGTCAGAGGGCATCATGTGCAAGGGGGTACGTCCATAATGCTCTGGGAAACGTCAGAGGGCACCTGGAGCCTGCTTCTGCGGAGGAGCGCACAGGTAATCAGGGAAGTGAAAAGAAGACCGTACGTCAAGTATTGTTCTCCCCACCCAATGCTCTTATCTAAGTCGCATCCACGACCATATACCTCTACTAACTGCTAAGTCTCCTAACATGCATCTATTAGTAGTTAGACCTAACGTATGCGTACGGGTGATCAGCCAACACGCAAGGACCTCTACATGCTACTCATCTCACACATCCTCGTGGTACAATTGTGACATGGTTTATGTAATACACTACAAACGGTAGTCCCTTAACTCTAGGTCTATATGCAATCAAAGGATAATAAGTAAAGTAAAGCTAATATCATCGAGCAGGTAGTAAATCAGGCACTATAAAAATGGTACAGCTATAAAAATTAGAAATAAATACACAGTGATATGTAATAAATAAAATGCAGACTAATTATAAACAGTAAAACTATGGCAAGGTATCTTGCCTGGTGGGTCGTCTGGAGTGGTGCGATGATCCGACAAGTCCTGTTTTGTCCAATAGCCGGGGGCAATGCACAGGGGTCCGAAGTTGCGAGAAAAATAGGAAGGCGCGGTTTAGTTATGATTGGTGATAAAAATTGAAGAGAGAGTTCGATTAAGATAAAACTATGTATAGTATTTTAGAATTTATTTATAATATTAAAACTAGGCTTTTATTCGTTAAAATATACTTTCGCTGATATATGTAAATACTGAAAATCCTTATATAAATTTGGTAACTACTTTTTGTTAGTAAAATATTTCTTGAAATACTTTAGATACATATATATATATAGAATTTGGAAAATAAATTTTATTAGTACGATATATGTTTAGAAAATAAACTGAAGGAGAGAAAAAAAAGGCAATTTTAGACTAGATCCCAAATTCGTAAAATATACAAAATATTTGTAGAAAACTAAGTTTCCTTTAGTCAAAATATTTCAACGAATTCTTGTAAAATACTTTAAAGTTATAGGATTTTGTCAAAATAATTTGGTAAAATATTAATTATCTATTTATTTAATAAAGGCAGAATAATACAATAATGGTAACTTATAAAAATTTATTTAGTAATAATATATTATATGACTATAGGTATACTGTAGATTCAAAAGTAATTAAAGTTCTCAGCAACACATGTGCTGCTAAGAAAAGTAAGAAATAAAAAATAAAAATTTATAAAGGAAGCACAGCAGCTGCAACTTCTTCCATTAAACCAAAATTAAGAGGGGGAGCCGAGAATTTCAAAGGTGAAGGGGAAGCGGGTGTTCTCACCGAGGGGGTTCGGCCCGGGCTCCGCGAGGCGGCGGTGGTGGCGCAGCTGCGAAGAGGGGCGGCTGCGATCGACGCCGGGGTGGGCGCGACGAGGTGCCGAAAGAGACGACGACTACGGAGGCTCGTGAAGGCGGCAATGCCAACTACCGGAGGGGACGTCGGGCAGGCGCTCCTGGCACGGAGGCGGCGACCGTGAGGGCTCCCGGTGGCGCGGCGGCCGGGTGGAGGCAGAGAGCGCCGGTGTGACAAAGGTGGGCGCTCGCGATCGGGGTCGTGGCGACGTACTTGTCGTGGCGGACATGCGACAAGGTGAGGTTTTTTTACTTTCCTTTCCTTGTTGGGATTTTACGAGTTGGTGGTGGTGGTGGTGGTGTTGATGGTTGCTGGTGGCGGTAGTTTTTGATGGACAGTGGTGGTTGGTGTGGCGATGATGGGAGAGGAGGTGGTGGTGGTGTCGTGGGTGACGGGATTGGTGGTGATGGGAGATGGTGGCTACGGTGGGTTTGGGTTTTGGTGGTGGTGATTGTACCGTGGTCGGGCAGAGATCTGTGGTGTCGTCGTGTCGGGGGATGTTCGACACGATGTGTATAACTGTAAAATTGCTGGAATAAGAACGTGTGATCACAGACACGATGCACTAACTTTGTGGAGAATTTGGATTGGAAACTTTATGGGAAAAAGAGAACAAGGAGTCTCTCCTTATATAGGAGGTGGAATCCTATCGAGATAAGGACTAGGAATGTTTAAACTCCCCATAGATAAAATCCATATTTATTCAAATAAATTTAAATCTAGTTTAATACCATCTAAAATCAATATAGATAAACAAATCTTTAATTTAGAAGCCATTCAAAATAAGGTCAATTTTTAATCATCATGATTAACTAAATATTAAATCAAATAATATTTTAGATATCTTTTTTCGATATAGTAAAATAATGCTATTAAATAATTTCAAAAAATTCAATTATATATTCATGAAATAAATTTCTATGCACCTTGTACACAGTATTCACATAATCATAGTTTTCCTAATTTTCAAAATAAAAAAACCTTTTTATAATATAAAATAAAATATAGCTTTGGCATGTGATGCCTTTTACAACTTCAAGAATTATAAATTATTTATCGTATCTTATTTTGAAATATCTTTTACATCTATATAAAGAAAATGTTTTATAAAAATATATACCTCGCACATATTCGCACTCGACGAGCAACTACGAAAACGCACATTCGCATGTGACGTACAATACGAAGTAAAAAGAAAAATCAAGTCCAAAATCATAGTAGAAATTTAGGGGTTTTACATCCTACCCAACTTAAAAGAATTTCGTCCTCGAAATTTAGAAGTAGGTGGGGGTGAGGGGGGATGGAAGAGATAGAACAGTTTATTGGTCAAAAAAAAATTAATCAAATTATTCGGCGAGGAACAAGGCATTCAATGGAATCAAATTGAATAATTGAAGCTTAGATAACTTAGAAAATTGCATTAGAAGATGTCTCATGACAACCTATCAGTATTGAATTCGATCGATTTTACCCAAAAGTGAGTAATCATTAAAATCGTTGATAACTTCCTCGATCTCAAATTTAGGCTCAATAACTCAAGTTTTGAGTTGTGCTTAATATCATAAAGATTTGAATCCTTATTATCCTCTTATCACTACTCTTCAAATTTTTTGATTCCTTCTCACAACTGATTTCCATGAACTTGATTTTTTGCAAAATACTTTTTTTTTCTTTTTTTAGAGAAAAATCGGTCAACCTTTAATCAATTTAGTCGAAGATAAAATCAAGTTACTTCGATATGAATTTATATCCATAATCGTAAATTTTTAATAAGTCCAAACTTCCAATTCAATAAATCTCTAATACTCTTCTTCTTACATCTTTTCCTTCAAGCTATAATCTTCTCAAAAATTTTAAATTTAACTACCTTCAATCCATCTAGTCGTTGGCAAAATCAAACTCTTTCTAGTAGGGCATTCGCATTTATTTACCAATCTAACAAAATTTCTTAAAGCACCAAACATAAAATTTATCTCTAGTATATTTGGTTAATCGCAACCCTTTTGTCAATCGCACTCATTAAAATATCATATTAATACTATTTAATAGCACCCTTCAACTCATATCACAAAAAAAAGTTTGCACTAAAGTAAAAAATTTATCTTCAATGTTTGATAAATTTCTAGGCATTTTTCAATCTCTAGCATATTATCGTTTGATCATCAAAACCCAATGTCGGTTCCCTTAATTCCATCTAATACACTACAACAAAAAGACCTATTAATGACGCTTGATAAGTGGATTTCATGACGGCTGATAAAGAAGCGTCATCAAAGTTCAGCAAGACTATATTCTATGACGGTTTTCTATATTAACGTTATTGATTGTCTCTCAGTGATACGAGTGTTATGAAAAAAACACAAAATTTTAAGTCGAAACCTCGAATCTCTCGCACTTACTCCCACACTTAAGGAAAATTCTAAACCCCTTCTCCTTCTCTCTTTCTTCTTCCGCTCCCCAACTCCCTTCAGCCCGCTCCCCGCTCCCCGCTCCCGAACTCCCCTCAACCCGCTCCCCGCTCCCCGCTCCCCAAGGTTTGTCCTAAATTATGTCTCGATTATTTCTTATTTTATGCCCTAAATTTTGCCTCGACATGTTTTTAGTAAAATGTCCTAATTTTTGAATATGAAAATGTTGTTTACATTCTGTCCTGATGTCCTCCTCCGTCGGCTTCCCCTCCCTCGACGCCCTCATCGACACCACCGTCCCGAGGTCCATCCGCATCGGGCCCATGTCCCTTCCGATCTTTGACTCGGGGCTCATCGAGTCCCAAATGCTGGCCCACATGCAGCGGCTCGCGTCGAAGAACAAGGTCTTCAAGTCCTTCATCGGCATGGGCTACCACGGGACCTTCGTCCCCGCCGTCATCCTCCATAACGTTATGGAGAACCCTGGCTGGTACACCCAGTACACCACCTACCAGGCCGAGATCGCCCAGGGCCGGCTCGAGTCGCTGCTTAACTTCCAGACCATGGTCTCCGACATGACGATATTACCGATGTCCAACACGTCGCTCCTCGACGAGGGCACCGCCGTCGCGGAGGCCATGGTGGTGTGCAACAACATACAGAAGAGCAGGAAGAAGATGTTCCTCATCGCCAGTAACTGCCACCCGCAGACGATCGACGTCTGTAGGACCAGGGCCGACGGGTTCGGCCTCAGGGTGGTCGCGAAGGACCTCAAGGACTTTGACTACTCCGGGAACGACGTCTACGGGGTCCTCGTCCAGTACCCGGGGACCACGGGGGAGGTGATGGACTACGCGGAGTTCGTGAAGGACGCGCACGTGCACGGGGTGAAGGTGGTGCTGGCGCCGGACCTGCTGGCGCTGGCGATGCTGAAGCCGCCCAGGAAGCTGGGGGTGGACATAGTCGTCGGCTCGGCACAGAGGTTCGTGGTGCCGATGGGGTACGGGGGCCCACACACGGCGTTCCTGGCGACGTCGCAGGAGTACAAGAGGATGATGCCGGGAAGGATCATTGGGGTCAGCATTGACTCCACCGGGAAGCCGACACTGCGGATGGCGATACAGACGAGGGAGCAGCATATCAAGAGGGACAAGGCCACCAACAACATCTGCAATGCTCAGGTATAATAGATCGGATCTTGTTATTGGGTCCAAATCTGCTGCTTACTAGTCGAGTTTTGACTGATTATTCATTTCAGTCACTACAACCAAACTCCGGACTTACTTGGCTTGAGGTCTCGAGGGTTATATATTTATATTATTCTAATATATCCATGCAGATTGAATGTCCAGTTTAAGGGTCAAGGGCTAGGTTCATGCATAAGTTTAATTTTTGAATTTTGCTTAAATTGCGCACAAGACACTAAAACTATAGCGTTGTGATAGGAGTTATATATTTTATTTTATTTTTTATTATCCTGACATAAACGACTATTGTATGCTCTTGTACTACTTTGTTGTAGGTTTTAATAGCATCCCAACTATAGCATTCAAGCGTTTTTGACTCATTAACTTTCTACTGCTCGATTTTGACATCCAAACTTTATAAATTGCTCTTTTGAAGCACCTTTCGTCAATTTTGAAGCACATCGAGACTCCTTCAAAAATATATCTTATAGTACAAAAGCGCAATTTAAATACTTGTGCTTGTCAGATATTCTTTTGAAGTGGTCCCGATGTGCTTCAAAATTGACAAAATGTGCTTCAAAAGAGAAATTTATTAAATTGGTGTACCAAAATCGAGCACGGGAAAGTTAATGTGCCAAAAATACCCGAGCGCTATAGTTGGCGTGCCACTAGGATAATTTATCCTTCATATGTTGCATATACACTAATCTCATTTAAGTTAATAATTATTCATTTGTCGTAAATTTGATTACATTCAGTTCATTTGATCCATAAGACACTGTTCTAGTACGGGTTTTGTTAGTTTCCTATATCTCAAATTGTGTTCATGCTATTTATCTGAATATTTACCTATATCTGTGTGAACATTTTTGTGTCCATGCTAGTATCCGTGAATCGATGTATATATGCATCGTCCTGATCTTAGCTTCATTTAGCTTTCATATGCACTCCATAGTTTTGGATGTTCATGGTTCTTAGTGGCACGATATGTAATTTTGCTTAAATTTGTCCATTGACCCAAAAGCACCCAAAACAACCCAATACATGTCGATATATGGCAAATCCTGGTCAGTATATGGGAGAAGTATCATCTTCAATCGATGACTGGAACCAACATATTGGCCTACAGGTCACAATATTATTGACCCAACTAAAGTAATGATTTTGGTAATTGAAATCTTATGTGCAAATTGTATGCTCTGTTCTTCATTGTTGTCCGACCTTAATTCTAAATTTTTAGGAGTCTATTCTGTCTCTGTCTGCCTGATGTTTTTTTGTGGATCTTCATTTACTTATTTCTTGTTTCTATTCTACCAAGTTCTCAACTGTACTGTTATTTTCTTAATTCTTTCGTATCTTTCTCCTAACAAATTATAATCTAACTATGTCTGTAGGCACTGCTTGCAAATATGGCTGTAATGTATACGGTGTACCATGGTCTTGAAGGCCTCAAGGCTATTGCAGACTGGGTTTACGGCCTTGCTGGGACTTTTGCACTTGGACTAAAGAAGCTCGGAACAGTGACTGTCTAAGAGCTGCTCTTCTTTGACACAGTAAAGGTTAACTGTGATGATGCGCAGGCCATTGCAGATGCAGCCTATAAGAACGAGATGAATCTGAGGATTTTGGACTCAAATACTGTACGTAATTTAATCCGTCCCTTTCGTTAGTCTTCGCTATTTACTTTGTCGATTATGGTTATATTTACTGGCCAACACCAGTTGATACATCTATATTTTTTTTTAAGGTAACTGTATCCTTTGATGAGATGACAACTCTTGAGGATGTGGACAGGATGTTCAATGTGTTTGTTGGTGGAAAGCCTGTGAGTATTCCTTGCTAAATGGATCTCATTCAAGTTATCAAGATTTAGATTTTCTTTTTTTCTTTTTTTTTTCATTTTCAAAGTAATTCATGCTACTTGGAAATTGCAGGTAAATTTCTCTGTCGAATCTTTGGCACCAGAGGTTCATAGTGTGATCCCCAGTGGGCTTGTAAGAGAGAGCCCATATTTGACCCACCAAATATTCAATTTGTATGAAATTTCCACCCTGAGACTCTTTTTTGTTATTGCACCTGAAGTTTTTTAATAGTTATTATTTATCTTTCCACTTCCAAATATATACCATACGGAGCATGAGCTGCTTCGTTATCTCCATAGGCTACAAGCAAAAGATCTTTTATTATGCCATAGCATGATCCCTCTTGGTTCTTGCACAACGAAACTGAATGCTACAGTAGAGATGATGCCTGTGACTTGGCCCAGCTTCAGTAACATCTACCCATTTGCGCCACTTGAGCAAACTCAAGGTTATCAGGTAAAAATCTATTTAGTATCAAAATATTTGTATTTGCTAGCTCCTGTATTTCTATGGGGAATCTGATTCATGATGGGGCTGTATTTTTGCCTTCTCTTCATAGGAAATGTTCAATAATTTGGGTGAGCTCTTGTGTACCATCACGGGATTTGATTCCATGTCGTTGCAACCAAATGTTGGTGCTGCTGGAGAATATGCAGGCCTTATGGTTATCCGTGCTTACCATATAGTGGGTGATTCCTGCTTCTATTGTTCATTACTGTCGTTGTGTCGATAAATATATAGTGTTGAACCCTTTATTCATAGCACCTAAACATTTATTTGATGTGATACTGTAGGCACGGAGGGATAGTCATCGAAATGTCTGCATTATTCCAGTCTCGGCTCATGGCACGAACCCAGCAAGTGCCGCCATGTGTGGAATGAAAATTGTTTCTGTTGGCACCGATGCCAAGGGAAACATCAACATTGAGGAGTTAAGGAAAGCTGCTGAAGCACACAAGGACAATTTATCTGCTCTGATGGTATGTTATGATCTTTTCTGTGAAACGGGTCTCATTGAAATACTCCACAATTACTATATGTTTAAACAAAAATGCTTTAGCTATCTATACATGCATCACTCTGATGTTCTTAATAGAATGAGTTGGACCGAGCTAACTTAAATTTGGAAGTATAAATTTTTTTCCATTAATGTTGGTAAAGTGTGTGGTACATACTAAATATGAACAGTGTTCAAATGTTCAATATTATTAAATTGCCATTATTATGGAGAGATTATTTTTTCAGACATCAGTGTTTTCTTTCACCATGTTTTGTTGAAAATCACACTATTAGGTTACTTACTGATTTTACAAGCACCTAGATTGTAACTCATATTTTTCTGGTTCCTCATGTTACTTACCCTTCAACCCATGGATTCTATGAAGAAGGCATTGATGAGATATGTAAAATAATACATGACAATGGTGGACAAGTTTACATGGATGGAGCAAACATGAATGCGCAGGTTTGTTTTTATATTTTCTTGAAGAAAAGAAAATGTCAACAACCCAGTTCTTGCAAAGACCTAGTCAGTTTGGCCTGGTTTGGGACTGCTGCCGCTTTTCAAAAAGTGGCAGCAGAAGCAACTTGTGGCAGCAGCCTCCTATCTGTTATCAGAAGTTGTCCCAAAATTAAATTGGCTTTTAAAAAAGTTTTTCATAATCTGTTGTTACCAAACAGATTTTGGAAATGCTTCTCCAAAAAGTAAGCTGAAGTAGCCATGATAAGCAATCCCAAACTCAGCCTTCATAGTGCTATTATGTCTTGTAAGTTATACATTCTGCCAGTCACAGAGAATGACTAGAGGACCCTGTTCGAATATATAGAATAAACAAATGCTATTTAATAACAATTCCCTAAAAATAATACATATGATACATGATACGGTATGCTAGTTGACAACCTAGGTACATGGCATACTAATTTATGTTAACCAATATAATTTTCTTTAAATTTTGTTAAAGTTGAATAAACTTGATCATCATGCTTGCAGACATTTTAGTTTCAATACTGAGATTCGATAAGTTCCTTCTGTTAGTATTTGCTTTCTGAATTTTACCTTACCTATTTTCCCTTATTCTATAAATTTCAGTCGTAGCTATTTCTCTGACTGGAGATGATATGTGGTACAGTTAACTTGCAACAGGTTTTTTGTGGAAAACAAATTGATATGTTTAGTTATTTGCTTCTAAAATTTGATGCCGTAAAGTTCTGCAGTTACTGACTATAATACTAATTGCGTATAATTATTGATCTGCATAAATGACATGCTCTAAAAACTACACTTGCTTCCTGATTAATGTGGGTCAGAAGATCCGCACAGAGTTAGCTCAAATAGTGAAAGTCTGCATAGTTACGTTTTATCTTGTTGATTAATGGGCAAAAACTGCCTTTCATGTAAATGTTGTTATTTGGACATGCTGATATTAAAATATAGATCCTACCTCCACGAACATTTTCATTTGGATTATAAAAAATAAATTCAAGGTTTTGGCATGAGTGGTATATAAATAAAATAGCCCCTAGAAGATGGAATAGTTATCTTTTAATTATTATAACTTTCATTGTTTTCTGCCTATGAACTTTTTCTGCTGAATGGTTAACTAGAAGAAGTATGAAGGTACTTATGTAACTTTTATCCTCGATTTATTGTTCATTAATCTTGTAGTTTTTGTAGTTTCTAATATTATAGATAATGTAGCTCTTAGTAAAGCTGGATGGAAGAGAGGCTTACTTTTCGGTGTTTTTTACATTCTGCACAAAATCTGTTAATGTTGTTCGTATTTATTGTATCCGTGCAACATTTTCAACATTTTTAGCTTATGATATCTTTCATGTTCATGCTCTCTTACTAATTGGGTCCTTAATTAACCTTTGCTCACTAGTGTAGTTGTTTCTGATAGTTACATATATATACACATAGATGAATCTGATAGAAACTCCACACAACAGTTTCCCACAACATATATTGAATTGTGATCTTAATGTGTGTTTTTAATCAGGACTTATACATCATTCAAGATCCGATAGTTACATATATATACATCATTATATCACATTTATTAAACCTTGTTTTATCTTTTGCAGGGTACATGTGTTGTGGACACAGGTCTTCATGTGACTAAGTTGAAGCTAAAGTGTGGGATATTTTAACGTGGATAGTTTTGATGTAGCTAAAGTGTACTCTATATTGGGTACTCTATATATTTTGAAAAGATGTATATATATGGCCTGAGAAATGTAGAATGATATCTAAAGTACTCTATTTTGAGACAATGGAATGTAGCTAGATAAAGTACTCTATATATGTGAGATGTTGATGTACCCTATTTTGAGACAATGAAATGGTGATTAATGGTACTCTATATTACATTTCAATGTTTTGTTGTGAATATGGTTCAAAGTGGTTGTTTTTTAATTGAATTAAGCGGTGTTTGGAATGTATAACATGTAGTATAGAGCGTTATAAATGTGATACAATGACCATTCATAACGCTTTCAAAATGTCCTGACTTCTAAACCATATTAACTATTCATAACGGTTTTACATAACTATCCATAACGCTTTGAAAATAAAACGTAGCAGAAATTCAACCTATTAATAACATTTTCGGAAGAATTATCTATAACGCTTTGAAAAATATTTATAACACCCGATTTCATAACTCTTGGATTAAGAAAAAAAGCGTCATGGTTCTTAATTAATGACGGTTTTAGCCGTCATTAAAAGGTATTTTTGTTGTAGTGATACCATTTTTCAACTCATTCTTCCAATTTATACTCTCATTTTATTTATCTATACTAATCTCCTTTATGGCTTTTCCATCTAACTCATTTTAACCGAAGGGTGTCAATATAAACTTTCCATCTTCACACATAGGAAACAAGGTTGGCATGAATAACAGTATAGTAAAAAATAAGATCCTTGAAAAGAGAAGAAAAATAATCGGAAGGATAATATAGTTAGGTACAACGGTCATAATAAGGGTTCTGATAATAAATACGGATTATTGCACAAAATAAAAATATATGGATCTAAGCAAATTAAGATAAGGCACGAAAATAAAAGGCACTGATTAGCAATCAACATAAAGCACAAGCTAAGCATTTAAGGAATTAAGTAGATCACAATCATTTATTTGGTCGAAAGACTTGAGTCTTGGTTGAATATCAATCTGTGGTCAAGAGTCGATATCATGGTAAAGGCTATAGTTTAGTCTTTTTGACCCAAAAGTCATATCATGAAATAGAGTACAAGAAGACGTAATTTAGTGGCACGTGATATACCTACATGAAGGTGGGCTCGTCTAGGTCTTGCATATGAAACCTGTTGGGATGAAACCGCTGGTCTCGTGC
This sequence comes from Iris pallida, assembly GCA_029216955.1. NCBI lineage: Eukaryota > Viridiplantae > Streptophyta > Magnoliopsida > Asparagales > Iridaceae > Iris > Iris pallida. The sequence continues at coordinate 12,710,910 of JANAVB010011800.1, forward strand.
TCCGTATATCAATGTCACGGTAAGGGACACCAAAAGATCTAAAATAGAAAGTGGGAGTTCATTAGGTGATAATTAATGCACAAAAATAAAGAAGATCAAGTTGAAGCATGAAATAAAATTAATTAAGGACTCCCATAAAAACAATTTAGGGACACAGTTCTAGAGAGAAGATAGTCTCCTAGATGAATATAGCTAAGGAACGATCAATTCATTATTCAAATTATAAACGGTTAGTAGGTCACGAGGGAAGGTCGAGTGAGTCAAGATATAGTTATACAGTTTGGCCGATGACTAACTACACTTGTGTATATACGACTATCATGGTCATGAGTGATATGGCAATTAGTGTGGAATACTTCTAATTCATTAGGGTGACCTTGCTTGCTTCTTGGTTCTTTATCATGGTAAGATTTAAATCTATAAATTTGAGCTCCTCAAAAGTCTCGATAAATTTTTTAATACGATCTACCAAAATTTCTTATCATCTTTAGGTCATAAGTCAAATCGTAACTAAAGGTTTCAAACTTGCTGAACAATCTCAAAATAAACCTTTATCATATCACTACTAACTTTTTCACAATTTAATATTATCAATCCAACCTTTAAACTCAAGATTTCATGATATTATTTTTGTATACCAAAATTTTGATATCCATAATCATAACTTTTAAACTCAAAATCTAAATAGATTTATAAATCATCAATCATAGGACACAATTTAAAATTAGAAAATTTTCCTCAAAGTCTTTTTCATATCTTCCAATATATTTAAACCAATTTTTTTTTGCCATCATCTCTTCAACTCAAAATTAAATAGACTTATAAATCATAAATCATACGACTCAATTTAAATCCTTAAGCTCTCTATTTTTTTCCTTTTTTTCAAACTAAACTTCCACATTCGCTGGTCACCTACAAAATCATAACTTATAAAAACTCTTTAATGAATCTCGAGATAAGTTTTAGCATATTAAAATTCAAACTTAAACTTAACGTAAATCATGCGTCACAATTTTAAACTTTTAGATATTTTTCAAATCGATTTAATATCCCAATAAATCATAATTATTTCACAATACAAAAATCAACATTTAGTTTTCTCAATTCGTTATAGAATCTATCAATCCTTTAATTGTATCAAAATAAAATCCATCTTTACTACCCAACTTAGAATTTACTAAACCTTAAGATCATACTTTTAGGAAACATAAATGCTTTTATAACTCAAATAAGACCTCAATGCATACTAATGGTCAATATAATTCTTCTAGCCATGTGTTTGACCTATGAGCATATACTAGTGTAGTCATCTTCCTAGTTGTCACTAAGCAAGAAATTAAGAATTTACGGTAGAAGGAGTCAAACGAGAGTTTGGAATTTGGGGTCAAGAAGGGAGGTCAAGTATGTGGATGAGATTCTAGCCTCTAATCATTGCAGGCTCACATCGGTACAGTAACGTAACCGAAGTGATAAACTCGAACTGCATGGACCACCACAAAAATATGTAGTACCCCAGTCCCAAAAATAGAAGGTCTAGAACGTAATCACGCCAGCTGTATACATATGAAGTATAAGAAACCCTTGTATGTATACATAAGTTGTAAAATACAGTAACCAATGTACTAAATCTTATCCACGAAGATAAATAATAATATAAAAGCAACTTTGAATTTGTCATGTATACAATCGTTGGACGGAGACAAATCCACTACCAAATAATTTAAATAAGGAAGAATTATACAAAGAAAATAATTTGGTTGAGCTAAGGAGATGACGATCCAAAAGCAACATGTCGAAGGATTAGAGCACAAGTTATGGCCTTAGTTAGAGCACCTGCAGAAAGTCACAAAACACACCTGGAGAGATCATCAGGTCCTCAAAGGGACGTAACAAGATACAATAAACAACATGCCATTCTAATAGTGAATATAAACTATGCCACAAATAAAGGTAAGTGACAAGACGTCAATAAGGTAACCTAACCGTACTAAAGTGAACATGCAGTTGAGAAATAATCCTTTCGATGCATGAGCCCTGGCTATAAACGGGATCGGCATAGTCCCCATATAGGGCACCAGGGGCCTACATTCGTAACGTCCGAAGATCGTCAGAGGTCATCATGTGCAAGGGGGTACGTCCATAACGCTCTGGGAAATGTCAGAGGGCACCTGGAGCCTGCATCTCCGGAGGAGCGCACAGGTAATCAGGGAAGTATAAAGAAGCTCATACGTCAGGTATTGTTCTTCCCACCCAATGCTCTTATCTAAGTGGCATCCACGACCATATACTTGTACTAACTGCTAAGTCTCCTAACATGCATCTATTAGCAGTTAGACCTAATGTATGCGTATGGGTGATCAGCCAACACGCAAGGACCTCTACAAACTACTCATCTCACACATCCTCGTGGTACAATTGTGACAAGGTTTAAGTATACACTAAAAACGGTAGTCCCTTAACTCTAGGTCTATATGCAATCAAAGGATAATAAGTAAAGTAAAGCTAATATCACTGAGCAGGTAGTAAATCAGGCATTGTAAAAATGGTACAGCTAGAAAAACTGGAAATAAATACACAGTGATATGCAATAAATAAAATACAGACTAATTATAAACAGTAAAATTATGGCAAGCTATCTTGTCTGGTGGGTCGTCTGGCTTGGTGCGATGATCCGACAAGTCCTATTTTGTCCAATAGCCGGGGTCAATGCATAGGAGTCTGAAGTTGCAAGGAAAATAGGAAGGCATGGTTTAGTTATGATTGGTGATAAAAATCGAAGAGAGAGTTCGAGTAAGATAAAACTATGTATAGTATTTTAGAATTTATTTATAATATTGAAACTAGGTTTTTATTCGTCAAAATATACTTTCGCCGATATTTGTAAATACTGGAAATCCTTATATAAATTTGGTAACTACTTTTTGTTAGTAAAATATTTCTTGAAATACTTTAGATACATATATATATATATATATATATATATATATATATATATATATATATATATATAATTTGGAAAATATATTTTATTAGTACGATATATGTTTAGAAAATAAACTGAAGGGCAGAAAAAAAATCAATTTTATACTGGATTCCAAATTCGTAAAATATACAAAATATTTGTAGAAAACTATGTTTCCTTTAGTCAAAATATTTCAACGAATTCTTGTAAAATACTTTAAAGTTATAGGACTTTGTCAAAATAATTTGGCAAAATATTAATTATCTATTTATTTAATTAAGGTAGAAAAATACAATAATGATAACAATTTATTTAGTAATAATATATTATATGACTACAGGTATACTGTAGATTCAAAAGTAATTAAAGTTCTCAGCAACACATGTGCTGCTAAGAAAAGTAAAAATAAAAAAAATAAAATAATTTATAAAGGAAGCACAACAGCCGCAGCTTCTTCCATTAAACCAAAATTAAGACGGGGAGCCGAGAATTCGAAGGAGAAGGAAAAGCGGGTGTTCTCACCGAGGGGGTTCGACCTGGGCTACATGAGGCGGCGACGGTGGCGCAGCTGCGACGAGGGGCGGCTACGGTCGACGCTGGGGTAGGCGCGATGAGGTGCCGGGAGAGGCGGCGGCAACGGAGGATCGTGAAGGCGGCGGTGCCAGCGACCGGAGGGGAAGTCGGGCTGGCGCGCCGGGCGCAGAGGCGGCAGCCGTGAGGGCTCCCGGTGGCACGGCGGCCGGGTGGAGGCGGAGAGAGCCGGTACGACAGACGCGGGCGCTCACAATCGAGGTCGCGACGACGCGCTGGTCGTGGCAGACATGCGACAAGGTGAGGGTTTTCTTTACTTTCCTTTCCTTGTTGGGATTTTACGAGATAGTGGTGGTGGTGGTGTTGATGGTTGCTGGTGGCGGTAGTTTTTGAGGGACGATGGTGGTTGGTGTGGCGATGACGGAAGAGGAGGCGGTGGTGGTGTCGTGGGTGACGGGGTTGGTGGTGATGGAAGATGGTGGATACGGTGGGTTTGGGTTTTGGTGGTGGTGATTGTACTTTGGTCGGGTAGAGATCTGTGGTATCGTCGTATCGGGAGATGTCCGACACGACGTGGATAACTATAAAATTATTGGAATAAGATCGTGTGATCACAGACATGATGCACTAACTTTATGGAGAATTTGGATTGGGAACTTTATGGGAAAAAGAGAACAAGGAGTCTCTCCTTATATAGGAGGTGGAATCCTATCGAGATAAGGACTAGGAATATTTAAACTCCACATAGATAAAATCTATATTAATTCAAATAAATTTAAATCTAGTTTAATGCCATCCGAAATCAATCTAGATAAACAAATTTTTAATTTAGAAGCTATTCAAAATAAGGTCAATTTTTAATCATCATGATTAACTAAATATTAAACCAAATAATATTTTAGATATCTTTTTTCGATATAGTAAAATAATGCTATTAAATAATTTCAAAAATTCAATTATATATTCATGAAATAAATTTCTATGCACCTTGTACACAGTATTCACATAATCATAGTTTTCCTAATTTACAAGGAAAAAAAAACCTTTTTGTAATATAAAATAAAATATAGCTTTGGCATGTGATGCCTTTTACAACTTCAAGAATTATAAATTATTTATCGTATCTTATTTTGAAATATCTTTTACATCTATATAAATAAAATATTTTATAAAAATATGTACCTCGTACATATTTGCACTCGAAGAGCAACTACGAAAATGCACATTCACGTGTGACGTACAATACGAAGTACAAAAAAAAAATCAAGTCCAAAATCATAGTAAAAATTTAGGGGTTTTACAAAATCTCCAAGTGATTAGGAGCAATGGGTTGGAGATATTCTAGGGTTTAGAAAAGCTTTCGAGCGGCTGCTGCTGCTGTAAGAGGAATTTGGAAGAGATGAAGTGGAGGGAGCCTCGGGTTCTGACTTAAAAACATATAGCATCATCAGAACTCGGGCCGAACTCGGACCGAACTCGGGCCGAATTTGCCAAGGGTTCTTTTGATGAATTAAAAAAAAATTGTAGGCTATATCATTTTCATCATCCTCTTTCAATTATTTAATTCTATGTTTATTAATTTTAAATTTCAATTAATATAATTAAATTTATTTTATAAATTAAATTTTATTACACAGTGACTGTTTCAGATTAGCTGTAGGGGTACTGTTTCAGCTAGCGAGAGTTCACCGGAAAACAATTAAATACCGCTTCGCTTCGACCGTAGTCGTGGTGACAAACAGACCCTTTGTAGGCTTATCTCAAAACAGTTTTTGATTATTGAAAAATAATTGTATAAAAGTGTAACGCCCCAGTCCCAAAATACTTAGGACTGAGTACGTATCCATGCCAGCTGTACACATACGAAGTATACTCCAATATATGGAAACCTCGTACGTGTACATAAGCTGTGAAATGCAGTAAAACCCTGATAACTAAATCTCATCCACAAAATCAGAAAATTAATGATATAAATCAACTCAAGAATTTGTCACTTATAAATGTAGTTGGACGGAGACAAATCCAATACCAACTATTTTAAAAGAGAAAAATATACAAGAAAAGGATAGATAAAAATGACAAGACAAACCAAAGGCAATCATCTTCGAAGGACTGGAGAAGATCACGACCTTGGCTAGAACACTTGCGAAAAGTCACACAGCACACACTTGGAGAGATAACCAGGTCCTCAGAGGGACGTAACAAGATACAATAAACAACATGCCATATAAATACTGAATATAAACTATGCCATAAATAAAGTAAGTGACAAGACATCAATAAGGTAACCTAACCGTACTAAAGTGATCATGCAGTTGAGAAACAATCCTTTCGATGCATGAGCCTTGGCTGTAAAAGGGATCGGCATAGTCCCCTTATAGGGCACCAGGGGCCTACGTCCGTAACGTCCGAAGATTGTCAGAGGGCATCATGTGCAAGGGGCTACGTCCATAACGCTTTGGAAAACGTCATAGGACACCTGGAGCCTGCGACTCCGGAGGAGCGCACAGGTAATCAAGGAAGTGCAAAGAAGCCCATACGTCAGGTATTGTTCTCCCATCCAATGTACCTATCTAAGTTGCATCCGTAATCATGTACCTCTACTAACTGCTAAGTCTTCTAACATGCCTCTATTAGCAGTTAGCCCTAACGCATGCGCACAGGTGATCAGCCAACACGCAAGTACCTCTACATGCTACTCATCTCAGACATATCTCGTGGTATAACTATGTCAAGGGTTATTCAATACACTACAGAGGGTAGTCCCTTAACTCTAGGTCTATATGCAATCAAAGGATAATAAATAAGCAAGTTAATATCACTGAGTTGGTAGTAAATCAAGAACTGTAATAATGGTACAGATAGAAGAACTGAAAATAAATAAATAGTAATATACAATACTAAAGAAAATATAACTAAATATAAGCAGTAAATATGACAAGGTTTCTTGCCTGAGGTTGTATGCAAAAAGGACGACGTCCAATAGCTCGAACCGTCAGAATAGTGAAGCAATGAAAGCCAAAATTCGCATACGTCCTCGGATGCTGAAATAAAAACCACGAACGTGCTCGGAATATAAGATATGTTAGGAAACGCCTGTCCAAAAGTCAAATTCTGGAACAGGGATAAAATCATAATTTTGGATCAAAACGATATCCGTCGTTGAACCTTTTTGTATCGAAACGCGTGCCATAATCTGCAGTCTCTAAAGTTGACAAACTATATGTCTATGGGTCCGTTTTGAGGAGACGAACTCAAATGTATGTTCAGTTTTGGATTCCGATGAGCCGTGCACAAATTCGCCCGTTGGAGCGAGTCGCGGGCCCGCCAAATAGGCGTTCCAGTCGACCTTCTCAGAATCGGACCAAACTTGGCATACAAGACCAGAAAAATGATAGGGTCCTGCTAGCGCAAGTTTCGTCTCGATTTGACGAACATGCACAAAGTAATTAAAAAATTTGTAAAGAGGCCGATACGATAAATTTTGACGAATACGCATCAAATTCGTCGCGCACACGCAACCAATTTGAATTCCGTCAAAGACTACGCCCGCGAAGTCGATACGCACTTTTTGATGCGTTCAGTTGCAACCACATCACCCAGTTTGTCGGGGCGCACGCCGTATCGGGATTATTTTTCGAAAATACAGTTTTTCGAGACAGATTTTTCTGGGATTTTGAAATCGAATAACTTTATATTCGTTAGCTGAAAAATAATTCTACGAGATGCATTTTAATGCCGTATATGTTGTCTATAACTGATTGAAACTGGCTTTTGAAAATCAGATGTATTTAGTATGAGATTACCCTTCCAAATCAGTGGTTTGGATTACCTCATATGTTGTTGATGGACAGATTTTTTGTCAATTTCAAATCAATTTCCTGGATAGTGTAAGGCTGTAGAAATTAATCGATTTAATGGGTCATACAAAGGGTTAGGTTGTTTATGCATCGAATTTCTTAGTTCGAGATTCGGTCGAGCGAGGAAGGAGATTTTGATAGTCGAAGTGTACCTGGCTGTGTATGCTGCTGCTGCGGGTTCAGGCGGCGACCGGCGATCGGTGGTTGTCTGGCTCTGCCCGCGGCCGTTCCACGGTGGCGCGCCGCCTCGCAGGGGCGGGGATGGGTCATCCATGGTGGGGAAGTTGATTACAGTTTAGGGTTTGAGGTTTTTTTTTTAACCATAAATATATAAGAGGGGTTCGGGGGAGGCTTGGGTGAACAGTGCCCCCCTCCCCACCTCGCGGGTACTGTTCACCTGGGTTATTATTATTTATTTTTTTATAACTCAAATCTTTATATATATATATATATATATATATATATATATATATATATATATATATATATATATATATAATATATATATATATATATATATACATAATTTTATATATATATACATATTTTTTATTATATATATACATATTTTTTTCCTTAAATATATATATATATATATATATTTATATTTTATATATATATAATATATATATATATATATATATATATATATATATATATATATATATATATATATATATATATATATATATATAAAAATATAAATATATACATATTTTATTTATATATATATATATATATATATATATATATATATATATATAAATATAAATATATACATATTTATATTTATATATATATATATATATATATATATATAATATATATATTTTATTATATATGTTATATATATATATATATATATATATATATATAATATATATATATATATATATGTATATATATATATATATATATATATATATAAAAAAAATATATATATATATGTATATATATATATATATATATATATATATATATATATATATATGTATATATATATATATATATATATATATATATATATATATATATATATATATATATGTATATATATATATATATAATATATATATATATGTATATACATTTTTCCTTAAATATATACATAAATCCAAATAATAATTTAAAAATCCAAATAACAATTTAAATGTCACATATCCAAATATTTAATATATTTAAACCCATGTACTTATTTATATAAATTCAATTGCCAATAAATTAACTCAAAGTAATAAATAATATCTTATTAGAATAAACATGTTTATCAAATCTCCACAAAATAACTTTAATAATAATAAAATAATAAAAATTGCACCAATGGGTGATCTTTACCATACCCTTACTTGGGTCTAGAAAATTGTACCAATATTGAAAAACATCATTAATAATAAAAATATAAATTTTGTACCTCTAATTTAATAATTAGAAAATATTTCTCAAATTCTAAAATAATATTAAGAACATTTGCACACCCAAAAAATATGCCTACAGGGTTGTCTTGGTCACTCCATATTTCTACTTGGGCCTGGGTTTGGTCCGAGCCCAGTTCGGACTGAATTAGACAAACCGAGTGATCTAAAAATCAATATTTAAAATAATATCTTATTAAAATTATTTAAATAAGTCAATTCACAACTTGGCCTAGTTTTTCTAGTTTGGACATCACCATGGCTAGGCTTCCCCTGGCATGGCTAATATACTAGTCAAGGCACACTGCTACAACTTTCGTGCTAAAAGTCATGGTCGTCTTGTGCTCCAAAACTCAACAATGGCTAAGGTCATTTCTACTAATAAAAAAATCATAAATTGCATAAATTCGTTTTTAAGTCTTTTTAAATAATAAAAAAATTTACAAAAATTTAGGGGTTTTACAAAAACAAAATTAATTAATATTATTGACATCTAAAATTACTAATTCTCGACGTAAATAATTGAAACGATCTTTCGCTAGAGGTTTTGTGAAGATGTCAGTTAATTGATTCTTTGTGTTTATGTACACAAGATTTATATCTCCATTTGTTGATGATCTCTAAGAAAATGATGTCGAATCTCGATATGTTTAGTGCGATAATGACATACTAGATTCTTAGTCAAATTGATAGTGCTAGTGTTGTCACAGAAAATGGGTATGTATGTGTATAGTAAGCCAAAATCTTCTAAGGTTTACTTCTGTTAGGGTTATATGCTAAAAGCATCACTTTTGTAGTAACCTTATTTCCTTAAATTTTGAATGAGAATCATATGGGCAAATGTTTGCATATTGTATTTGTTGCAATTGTTAATGCAAATGTCTGATATTCTATATTATAGATAATATGGTGTGTGGTGTCACACAGAAGATCATATTATCAGTTCCCTATGGAGTATATAAATAGTTCACAACCTAGATATTGGACTTGGACAATCTATTGGAAAGGTTGTAGTGTAATATGGTATTAGTCTATCTTGACTATAGGTTTACACTAGTACACTTTGTGTGTGTTGAACAGGACCACTTGAGGTTGTTCTCTTTGTACTGACTACATAAGAGAACAAACACCTCTGTTATTATGGATGCTTGTGCTCTTAATCCGGATATAATAACGGACATGTATATGTAGTGTGCATTACTTTGACTCATAAAAGAGTGATATTCATTATGGATCAACAACCTCTATGAATTGGGTAATAATATTGTATGTATGATGGGTTGTTGATTATAAACGGAATTCATGTCCTGATACATCGGGTTGATGATGTCCCCTTAAGGAGCTCATAAGGATTGTCATGTAAATCCTGCAGGTGGATTATATCCGACATGACAAATAAAGTTGAGCGGTACTACTTAAGGATAAAAGATGTCGAATCAATATAGTTGTCAGTAACTTAATTTGATCGACGGACATACGATATCTTAACATGGGGAGCCAAACGAGCATATAATAAAAGGAGCCTATAAACATAATTTGGGATTAGGGAGGTAGTGCAACAATAGCTCATTAGTGGACCGAGCTATTGTTAGTGGACATGGATTGTGTGTTCAGGCTGAACACGGGATATCCAGATCCGTTAGGAGGCCTAACCCTAATTTCTCCTCATGGTCCCTGTCGTAGCCTATATATATCTTCTATTCTCTGGCCGCCAGATTACTAATCAAAAATCTGAAACTTTCTCTAAATTCGTTATTCATGTAAGGAGAGAAAGAGAAGGCTGCCAATGAGAAGAAAAGGTTGGAAGATCGTCGCCCACACGACGACCAACTCGAGGAAGGCATACGTGCAGAAGATCTTGGCATCGTCCGCTCGAGATTGCCAGGAATTACTTGTCTCCTTTCTGTCGCAGGTATAATTCGTGAACCCTAGTTTCCGCCTATGAAGGGTTATAACACGTATTAGATCTGTTTAACTTTCTATCGATCAATACACACACCAAAGCAAGGGTCCTGGGAATCCCCCGTTCCATCAGCTTTATCCATAAAATTTGTGCACAACAATGTCCTGTCGCGATGCTCAGCCTCAGTTGTTGATAATGCGATAGAATTTTGTTTCTTACTAAACCAAGAGACTAAAGCTTTGCCTAGGAGATGACATGTAGAACTGGTACTTTTTCTATCTACTTTGCATCCAGCAAAATCAGCATCCGAATAACGGGTTAGGTCAAACGACGTGGTTTTGGGATACCATAAGCCGACAGAAGAAGTACCTTTAAGGTATCGGAAGATACGCTTAACTGCGCACAGATGTGATTCCTTAGGATTGGCTTGAAAACGTGCACACAAGCAAACACTAAACATTATATCAGGTCGACTAGTAGTTAAGTAAAGTAAACTACCAATCATATCTCGATACTTACGTATGTCGATAGGTTTGCCTTATTCATCAATATCAAGTTTGGTTGAAGTTGCCATCGGAGTGCCAAGTGGTTTAACAGCTTCCAGATCGAACTTCTTTAATAAAACTTTTGTGTACTTGGCTTGATTTATAAACGTCCCATTGTTGGTTTATTTAATTTGCAGTCCGAGAACAATGTCAGCTCTCCCATCATGCTCATCTCAAACTCATTCTGCATACACTTTGAAAATTTTTGACAGAGAGATTCATCAGTAGATCCAAAAATGATATCATCTACATAAATTTGAATAAAAAGAAGATTGCTATTAAAAGAGTTTATAAACAGTGTAGTATCAACCTTTCCTTTTGAAAAGCCATTGTCAAGTAGAAAAGAGCTTAGACGATCGTACCAAGCACGAGGGGCTTATTTCAAACTGTATAATTCTTTCTTCAACTTGAAAACATAATCAGAATTTTTGAAATCAGTAAAACCTGGAGGTTGAGCTACATAAACTTCTTCTTTTATAAAATCATTCAAAAATGTACTTTTAATATACATTTGAAATAACTTAAAATTATGAAAACATGCAAATGCACATAACATGCGAATGGATTCTAATCTCACAACTAGGGCATAAGTCTCATTGTAGTCAATACCTTCTTCCTGATTGTATCATTGAGCTACAGTCGAGACTTGTTACGAGTCACTAAGCCATTCTCATTCAGTTTATTTCGGAATACCCAGCAGGTTTCAATGATCGGATGATCAGTGGGCTTGGGAACAAGTTCCCAAACTTGATTCCGTTCGAATTGGTTCAATTCCTCTTGCATAACATTTAACTAAAAATTATCACTACATGTTTTTTAATATTTTTGGGTTCAAGCTATGAAATAAATGCAAAACAGGAAGCTATATCTTTACTAGAGGAACGAGTACTTATACCCTTAGTAATCTCACCAATTACCAAGTCCTTTGGATGGTCTGCCAAAAATCTTATTTCTTTTGGCATATCCTCTGGATTGCTGGTTCTGACTTCTGGTTCTGTACGTGATTTGCTTGGAGTCTCAGCTGGTGCTTTGTGTGAGAGTTCTGCAGGAGCAGTACTAGGTGTACTTATGCCTTTATTATCATCATCGATAGAATGTTGATTGAGTTCGTCAAATTTAACATTTATTGATTCTTCGATGATCATCGTTCTCTTGTTGAAGACTTTGTATCCTTTGCTTTTCGTCGCATAACCTAAAAATATACCTTCATCGGCCTTTTTATCAAAAAATTTCAAATTATCTTTAATATTAAGAATAAAGCATTTACAACCAAATACTTTGAAATAAGAAATAGACGAAGTTCTATCAAACCATAATTCATAGGAAGTCTTCTTTGATATAGGTCGAATTAGAACCCTATTGAGAACATAGCATGTTGTATTTACAGCTTCAGCCCATAGGTATTTGGGTAGACATCGAATTAGAACCCTATTGAGAACATAGCACGCTGTATTTATAGCTTCAGCCCATACGTATTTAGGTAGACTAAACTGATTTAACATTACTCTAGCTATTTCGGATAGAGTCCTATTCTTACCTTCACAACTCTATTTTGTTGTGGACTCGTAGGGCAAGAGAACTCATGCAAATAACCGTGTGTGTCACAAAATTGCTTGAACTCTACATTCTTAAATTTGCTACCGTGATCGCTTCGAATACGAGTGATCATGAAACCCTTTTCATTTTGAAGCTTATTACAAAAGGTGACGAATTCTGATAATGCATCGTTCTTGCGTGCAAGAAAATATACCCACGTGTTTCTAGAAAAATCATCTACTGTTACAAATGCATATAACTTACCACCTAGGCTAGCAATTCTACTAGGTCCAAATTAATCCATATGCAGCAATTGTAGAGGTTTAGTGGTACTTACAGCATTTTTGGACTTAAAAGCGGATCGGGTAGCTTTGTTCTTTTCACATTCGCTACATATCGTATCCTTCTTGAAAGAAATGTCCGGTAAGCCTCGTACCAGCTTCTTTGTGGATAGTCTTCAAATTGTGTCCATGTTTGCATGACCGAGTCTTACGTGCCATAGTTGACTCTCATCACTTTTGGCCATCAAGCATCGACCTGCTTTGTTAGCATCTTCCAACAGATATAAAATATACATTATCTTCCTTGATACCTTCAAAGATAGTACTACTAGTTGAGCTATCAAATATAGTACATTTGTTACTGACAAATTTAATGCCATAACTGTGATCAGCTAAATGGCTTATGCTGAGCAGATTATGTTTAACTCGGTAACTAGATAGACATCTTTAATCACAGGGTAGGGAGCCTTACCAATATTACCAATACCAATTATGTATCCTTTCAAATTATTACCGAATGAGACATATCCTTCTTTCTTCTTCGACAGTGTTGCGAATAATGAAGCATCATCGGTCATATGCCATGAGCAACCGCTGTCGATGATCCATTTGCTTCTAATATATGAAAGGCATTTCACCTACAAAAGAATTTGCAGATGAAAACTTTGGTACCCATTTCTTGTAGTATCTTGGACTGTTAGTTTTTGGTATCCATGCACAAATTTTCAAATCAACAAGCTTTCTAACTCTACATGAAGAAGAAATATGACCAATAGTGCCACAATATTGACATCTAGCATGCTGAGTGTTGAAAGCAGAGTGTTGTGCATTATTGGTAGGTCTAGGTTTTTTTAGTGTAAAATAATGCATGCCTATTTGTCTTCTTGGGCAATGGTTTGGTTTGGTTAGGTCTGACAGTATTGTGTTTGACCGTATTCCGATGATTCGGTAAGTGACACATGTTAGGGTAGAAAGCAGCAACTTCAGGCTATTTTTCTATCCTAATTTCTAACTTTTTGGAGGTGTCATATAACAATCTATATTTAGCAGTGAGTGCATCATTTCTAGCAGTAGCTTGCTGGAGACCTTTTTCTCTTTGAGTAAGTCTTTCTCTAATTGGGTAATGGTCTTTTCTTTCTCTTTGGATAGTCTTTGGGTCTCGTGTAATAACATCTTAACAGAAGAAAGCTCACCTTCCTCACTAGAACAATTACTACTTCTAACCTCAGCTAGTAGGTCGGTAAGTCTTTCTATTTCACCTTTGTATTCTTTGAGTACCTTCTTAGAGGTCTGATATTTACTATGCAGTCTTTTATAATCCCCTAAGAGATCAGTAAAGGCTTCTTCTAGTTGCTCAAAGGTAAAATCATCATAAGTATCAAATAGAGGATTAGTGGTTACCTGATCGTACGCCATCAAGTATACATTTGCAGCATTATCTGATTGCTCGTCTTTTGAGTCGCTAGCTTCACTTTCATGCCATATGCTTGTATTGGCATATCTTCGAGATGTAGAATTTTTCAGGTAGCCCTTGCCATATTTGCTGTTCTTCCTGGTTGATGATGATGATGTTGGACAATCTTTCCTCATGTGTCCTTTCTTCTTACAGCAATAGTAAATAGGATCTTCATCATTGTTGTTGCTGTTGCTGTTCTTGTCCTTTGTTATTCTGTTGAATCTCATGAACTTCTTAAATTTTTTTCACCATAAGAGCTTGATCCTCAGTGTCAGAGTCACTGTCGTCGAAATAATCTTCTACAGTTCTTCTATGTTGAGCCTTGAAAGCGATCGACTTCTCTGACTTCTCCTTTGGTGTAGTATCTTCAGTCTTAAAGTCCTAGTTCGTGAGTGAGTAGCTTACCCATGAGTGTTCAATAGACATGCATGGTTGTGAGGTCGTTCCCTTCAATGATTGTTGTAGCCTTTGGAATCCAGTTCTTTGTGAGGGTTCACAGCAGTTTATGGATCTTTTCATGGTTACTGTACTCATTGCCTAATGATGACAAAGGATTTATAATATCTAGGAATCTTATAAACATTTGGGTGATAGATTCGTTTGGCTTCATCTTGAATGCCTCATACTCCTGAGTAAGTCTGCTGATCTTTGACTCCTTGACTTGTGTTATTCCTTCGTGGATTACTTCAAGAAGTTTCTATACTTTATTTGATGTTGTGCATGTAGAAACGTTGTTAAATTCAATCATGTCTAAAGTACACAATAAAGCGTTAATAGCATGTACGTCAAGGCTGGCCTTTTTCTTTTCACCCTCAGTATATTTATCATATGGTTTTTCAACCAAAACATCTTCAACAAGAATACGAGAAGGCTTTTTGTAGCCATCAACAACTATAGACTATAAGTCAAAATCTAGAGATTTCAAGAAGAAACTCATCGGTGTTTTGGTATAATTTGTACCGTCAAACAGAGGAGGTCTGTTTGTTGCTTGGCCTTCACTTGTGAACATCACAGTTGCCATGTGTTGTGCTGTGACCTATGTAATAGTTAAGAATAGTAAAATTATAACTACAATGTTACCTTGCTTTACCTGTATAACTTGGCTCTGATACCAATTATATGAACAAATTTGTAAAGCACAATACTCTAGAGGGAGGGGGTGAATAGAGTAGGCAGTGGAATATAGCTAATTTAAAAAATTAGCAGCAAGATCACAGATAAAATATATATCAAAAGTAAATGATGTAAAAGAAGAGATTAGAAAGCAAATGCAAAGACGGTGATGTATACTGGTTTCCCTCTTATGAGGACTAGTCCAGTCGAAAGAACTCTAGCTTCCAGTTGAATCCACTATTGGAAAATTTTGCAAGTTTTTATTAGAAGTCCTTGTAACTTCTACAAATACGAGCTATTCGAAGTACTCGACCAACTTCAATTGTGAAAAGTCTTTCTTCAATCAAGCCTCTGATTACAATCGCTCGGAAGCTTCTAGACCGTACCATACTGACAAATCGACTATAGGATTGTAACTGGCTTGGGATTTGAAAAGCTTAGAACTCCTTGGAATAGAACAGTAGGATTTAGAGAGAAGACATAAAAGTGAATGAATGTGTTGAAATGAGCAAAATCCTTCCATATTTATAGGTTTTCCAAAGGCAGAACTCTGTCAGAATTTGGGCCGAATTCGGACAGAACTCTATGAAAAAATCTCGATAGGATCCGTAAATGCAGGGAGACCAAGTTTCAAAATGTTCAAAAGCCAACGGCCACTAACCGAACTCTGGCTGAACTCGGGCCGAGTTCTATCAGGGTTGGTCAGGGTTTTTGCAATTTGATTTTTGGGCTTTTTGAAATTGCTTTAAGCCGTTATGAGCTTTTTCTAAATAGGGGGCTGTTTTTAAAAACATGGGATATTTTTGAAAACATTTTTAGGGTAGCCTATTTGCTAGTACGACTCGTTGTACAATGTATTCCTAGACTCAATAAAAGTGAAAATTATATTGCATAAAGAAAATACAGACTCGAGTGGCAAACACAGCTTCGCTCTTGAACAGAATGGGTAGAAGATCTTTGGTAGTGTCCAAGAGTCCAAAACATCTTTAAGTAGCCCGTATATCGAGACATAGTTTGATCAATTATTAAAATCAGATTTGACTACGACCAAAGGGCCAACACATAGGACATGCAGCGCCACAATGCTGCAGTCGTCGGATCGGACGACCAACGGTGGAGCTGGGCAGTGATCCACCGGAACTGGTCTGGGTCGGATGACAGTACTCGTGGCAACTCATGCAGACGCAGATCTGCTGGAGGTGACTGAGCACGAGGATTCTCGGCGGAGATCAGGTCGCTGACTGCGACGAGACCGCATGGAGGGCACCGGGGAAGATGTCAGAGGGTGTGCGCAGGTGAGTGACTTATAATTGGTGGTGGCGATGCTCGGTTGAATTGCTGCTGGATCTTGCCGGAAATGGGGTCAAGTGGTTATGGTTGTGATCGGTAACTAGGATCGGTCGGGTGGTGGTGTAATGGAGACTCACGACGGGGTCGCTGGAGTTCCGCTGGGCGTGGTGGCGATCAGCAGAGATGGGTCGGCCAGGACAGATTAGAAGGAGTGATAGGAAAATTTTATAACATTAAATTAATGGAAGATCCACAATATTCTATGGGAAAAATAAGTGGAGCATTCCACAAGTAAGATGGTAAACTTGTAATTTATAATCGATCTAGTGGTACTATTAAGGGTTGCTAATAGCTCTAACAAACCAACACTAAACCTTAACTAACCACTTATTCAACCAGGCCATGAATGTAGTGGGCCGATATGGGTTGTCAATTGCAGCTTAAGTGTGAGTTGAACACATGGTTGGGTTGAACTTGCTTTTAATTGTCCAGGCTTGGCTACTAGTTAGAACTTTTGGGTAAACTAAGCCTAATCTCCTATGGAAGTAGATACTCCAGATGGATGGGCCAAAAGAAGTAAAAGAAGATTTAGATAAAAAAAAATTGAATAGGTTTAATGATATCTAGTAGACAAGATGGCCTTTGGGCCTTACCTCCAATAATTAGTAACCAACTAACCAATAATTAATCAAATAATTAAACTAACTAACAAATAGCTATTCCTTAGCAAGAAGTATAGGCCCAGAATCCAAGTCCAAGACTGGGTAGGCGCACGAATAAAATAATCCGAAAATGATTCTTATAGATCGCTAAAATAATAAAATTGATTTTAACATACAATTTAAATTTAGAAAAAGAATTTTATAATTCAAAATTTTCGAAAAACAGAAATTTCTAAACGAGGTAGTTACAAATCTACCCCCCTTACAAAAAAAAATTTCTCAAAATTTCAAATAGTACGATAAACCCTATTAAGATTAATCAAATACAAAAATCCTGAGAACGGTTAATATTAGTTAAACATAGAATTCAAATTTAAATACGACTAACAAAATCTCTATCTTCTAGAAACAATCAAAGTTTTAAAACCTAAGCATAATAAATTCTTACATGATAAAAGAAATCAAAACTTAGGCATTGTACCAAAACGACATATTCATGCTTTAAATCCTAAATATGATCAAAATAAATTATGACTTAAATCAAATAAGAAATCGTTTAGTCATAACTAGCACGGTTATGACTAAAATTTCTAATCATTTAATCACAATTTAGTAAAATTTGGTCAAAATTATTTAGGCTATTAGGAGTGAAACATGAGCAAAATAAAAATAATACGAATAAAATCAATAGTTTTGAAAATTAGCTTTACTCGAATTCAAATCATGAGCGAAAATCTAGTTCTAGGATTGTCACCCTCATTTCCCGTATTTCGTATTTATACTCGTAGTTGGATTTTGGCTTGTATTTTTAATTTTCTCGATTTGCAGAATTTTGGGTTTTCTCGTATTTCGGGTTTTGGTTCGGCTTGGTTTTAATTGGTTTGGTTTAGTTGGTTGGTTTAATATGTAGTGGAACACATTAACCTACACTCCTCCCTCATTTCCACCACAACCACCCTCATTATATCCCACCTAACTTTCTCTCTCCTCTTTATTTTTTATTTACTTCTCCATCTTCTTCTTCTTCCTTCCTCTACACAACTCCCCAACCCATAGGCAAGTGCACCTTGCCAACAAATAAGCACCCAATTTTATTTATCCATTTGATAGATTAGGACATGTAGATCAATATTAGAACTTGAAATTTTGTGATTTGGAGTCTCCATTGTTCTAGATCTAAGTTTTGATTATTTTCGGAAATCTTTGGTTTTGATCTATTAAACTTTGATTTTTGCTTGTTTTGATGCTTCCATGTGGAAGAGAATTCAATTTTACTCAAGTTAGAACTTTGAAAATCTAGATTTGGTTTTAATTTGGCTAAGTTATGAAGAATTGAAGTTCTTGGTGTTCTTGGACCTGCTCTCGGCCAGGAAGAACATCCCTCTGCCTTGCGCTCTTTAGCGCATGGCCGATTCCGCACCCCCCCGACCTGTGCTCTTTAGCGCAGGGCCGATTGCGCATGACCTCAGCCAGTGCTTTGCGCTGCGCTGGATTGTGCCGGCGCAAGCTAGCCATGCGCAAGCCAGCCATGCGCAAAGTAACTTCTGCGCAATCCACCCATGCGCAGTTCACTCCTGCGCAATCTGTTCCTGCGCAATCCATCCATGCGCAGTTCACTTCTGCGCAGTCTGTTCATGCGTAATCTGCCCTGTGCCCCTGCGCACTTGGCACCCTGCGCAGTTGGTACCCTGCGCAGCTCACCCTGCGCACTTGGCACCCTGCGCAGTATATACCCTGCACAACCTACTTGTCTATGATGAATTTGTTATTTCTTGATCTTGGCTCTTCTATAGTCCTATTCATATTAGTATTTTATTAGGTATTTTACGTCCATTTTATATCTTTACGCCTTTTGTCATGAACTTGATTTTACTTATATACTCGGAATGACTATTGTACATGGCTTGGTATGACAAGGAACTAGCATAACATGACAGTGACCCGTAGTGGTGCACTCCTGACATGACCAACCTGACATGATAGTGGCCCGTCGTGGCGCACTCCTAACAAGTACCCTGACATGATTTATCTTGATAACTTGATAGTGGCCCGTGGCGGCGCACTCTTGACTTGACTCGACTTGATAACTTGACTTGACTTGCCTTGACACCGTGGGTGTTCCTGCTTGCTTGCTTGTACAATCCACTTGTCTTGTCTTGCATCATGTCTAGGACGTGACTTCCTGGGTACCACGGCCAGGGACTCGCGCTAAATTGGATTAGGCTAATGATTAGATCAAACTAGAACATGGAGAATTCCCAGTCACAGGCAATCTCGTTATCTGGGCGCTTTAATGGACTTGTAGCTTGCCGACGAGTAGAGCACATTTCCAGCGCACTGTCATGTGTTGCACCCTCTAAGTCACCTAAGGGTACATTTGTCTCCCGGGCAATGTACCCACCTATAACTCTCAACCCGCGGAAGGATAACTGGATAGTCTGCAGGGCTTGGGACTGGGAGTTTCTCACTTGCATCTTGTTAGTAATTAGGCTTGTGATAACCCTAGTTAGTTAAAGTAGTAAGCCGTAGTACTTGCTTGGCCGATTGTGAATGAATGGTGTCCAGCCTTGTCTAAGTCTTGTCTAGCTCCAGTACCTGCTATCTCCTGAGCATATTTGTTTTACTTATCTCTAACGATAAATGGGTAGAGACAGTGAGCTATTCAGGCGAAGGGGTACAATCCCGGTCCTTGTTTGGTTTAAGGATTGTAACCTGGCTCCCGGAATGGTTCCACGTCCCTAGTCGTTTATCGCTCTGTGTACTTTTACTACTTGTACTTTCTTTTATTCTTTATGTTCTGATATGCTGGCTTTTGTTCTTATTTGTGGCCTCCTTTGTGGCACTTGCTCTTTCTGGGGTTTGACCCAGCTGGTTTTGTGTGGCCAGATTTCGGAGCAGCTCCCGAGGATCTACCAAGCTTCCAGCCCAATGGTGAACACTAGACGGAACCCGGGCTACGAGTGGGTTTTCCCTTTTGTTTCACCCACTTATATGTAAATTTATTCTTTTGTGGCGTTTGCCGACGAGCACCTGTTAGCTCGATGCACATTTACTTACTGTCTGCCTACGGGCTGTAAACATGATTAACAAATCCTAGGGTTGATCATGTATGACTGAACTCTTGCTAGTCCTATCATTTTGTTCGACTAGCTTCATGATCATCCAATATGTAATATTTGGGACGCCTTATATATATATATTTGATGCTCTAACATCTTGTAACTCTGTTAATTGCTTGAGATTGAGACAATAGGCTTGACCTTAAGAGACTGCTGGCTTGTAGTAAACCCTCATATTTAAACAGCCGTGACCGTATAGTTGAGATATATTCTATTTCAATATACGTAGCTGGCTGTGTCTGCCCCCGCTCTCCAGTATTCTGGTTCTGGGGCGTGACACGGTTTAAGTGGTGGCCCATGCAGGTCTTGTCAATCAAGAAATGTGAGGGTTTACCGAATAGATGTCTCAATCAATATTTGCCCTTGATCTCTGCTCGTATCTTCAAATCCCTGAGAATCTCGACCTGATCACATTGTTTGTATCATTGATCTGTCCTGGTCCTTTCCTTATTGTTCCCTATGGCAGACTATGATGTAGTCCTAGGCATGGATTGGTTGAGGAACCATTATGCTAGGATAGACTGCCATGTGGACAGAGTTGTCTTTAGTATTCCCGGAGAGCCGGAGTTTTCATTTTCCAGAGGCGCAGTAGAGCCATCTCCTCCAGTATTGCGGATGGCAGTAGCAGCAGTGCAGTTACCCCGGATAGTTGAAGAGTTTCCAGATGTCTTCCCAGAGGAACTTCCAGGGATGCCACCAGAGCGGGAGATCGAGTTCACCATCGACTTGATTCCCGGGACAGCACCAGTATCAGAGCGAGTCTACAGAATGGCGCCTTCAGAGTTGGAGATTTTGTACAAGATGATTGAAGAACTTAGAACCAAGGAATTCATTCGTGCTAGTGGATCGCCTTGGGGAGTCCCGATGCTTCTTGTGAAAAAGAAGGATGGTACGTCCAGGCTATGTGTTGATTATCGTACCTTGAACTCAGTGACAATCAAGAACAGATACCCTCTTCCAAGGATAGATGATTTGTTTGATCAACTCAAAGGGGCTTCAGTTTTCTCGAAGATAGACTTGCGGTCAGGATACCACCAGATCAGAGTCAGAGAGCAGGACATCCCGAAGACGGCATTCAGATCTAGGTACGGGCATTGGGAGTTTCTAGTTATGCCCTTTGGAGCGACCAATGCGCCGGCAGTGTTCATGGACCTCATGAACCGTATTTTCATGCCTTACTTGGACCAGTTTGTGATAGTGTTCCTTGATGACATCCTGGTCTACAGCAAGAGTGAAGCAGAGCACGAACAGCATCTCAGAGTTGTCCTCCAGATTCTCAGAGAGCACCAGTTGTACGCCAAGTTCAGTAAATGCGAGTTCTGGCTCGATCGTATTTCTTACTTGGGTCACATCATTACCAGAGGAGGAGTGGAAGTGGATTCCCAGAAGATTGTGGCTATCGAGGCATGGCCAGTACCCAACTCAGTGGCAGAAGTTCGCAGCTTTCTTGGATTGGCCGGCTACTACCGGCGGTTCGTCTCTGATTTTGCAAGGATTTCAACGCCGATGACCCAGTTGACCCGCAAGGATGTGCCGTTCGTTTGGACAGCATAATGTCAGGAATCATTTGAGAAGTTGAAGCGAGGTTTGATAACGGCTCCCATTCTCACCCTTCCAGATGGGACCGGAGGATTCACAGTTTATTGCGACGCTTCAGGCAGAGGATTGGGATGTGTTTTGATGCAGCATGGGAAGGTAATTGCTTATGCGTCACGTCAACTCCGTGATCATGAGAAGAATTACCCGACCCACGACTTGGAGCTAGCAGCAGTAGTGTTTGCACTTAAGTTGTGGAGACACTACTTGTACGGAGATAGAGTGGAGATATTTACTGATCATAAGAGCCTGAAGTATGTTTTCACCCAGAAGGATCTTAATATGCGGCAGAGAAGATGGCTCGAGCTACTGGTGGACTACGATGTGGATTTGCAGTATCATCCAGGGAAGGCCAACGTTGTAGCAGATGCATTGAGCCGGAGAGCCGGAGTTTATTTCTTGACGGCACAACCAGAGTTATTGGCAGATCTTCAGAAGATGGGTATTGAAGTGGTTCTTCCTTCCAATGTGGCCTTGATGGCCAGCCTACAGATTCAGTCCACCATAGTTGAGAGGATCCGGACAGCACAGTTAACAGATTCCAAGATTCAGCGGCTCAGAGCAGAGTGCGAGGCAGGGAGAAGGCCAGAGTTATGTATTCATGAGGATGGTACACTTCGACACGGCACGCGTCTTTGTGTACCTAGTAGAGATATCAGACAGGAAGTCATGGCAGAGGCTCACAGTTCACAGTATTCCATTCACCTAGGCAGCACGAAGATGTACCGAGATATTCGTCAGCACTTTTGGTGGAATGGTATGAAGAGGGAGATAGCCCGGTATGTCTCTCGATGTTTGGTTTGCCAACAAGTCAAGGCTGAACATCAGAGGCCAACTGGACTTCTTCAACCTTTACCGATCCCAGAATGGAAATGGGAACACATAACCATGGATTTCGTGACTGGATTACCCAGATCTCCGGCAGGCAGAGATGCTATTTGGGTCATTGTGGACAGGCTTACCAAGGTGGCACACTTTCTTCCATTTAGAGTTGGACAGTCGACGGCGCAGCTAGCAGAGATGTATCTCAGGCAGATCGTCAGACTTCACGGAGTGCCAGTCAGCATAGTATCAGACAGGGATACGAGATTCACATCGCACTTCTGGCGCAGTCTTTATCAAAGTTTGGGGACTCGTCTCAAGTTCAGCTCAGCGTATCATCCGCAGACAGATGGGCAGTCAGAGCGTACTATACAAACTCTCGAAGATATGTTGCGGTCATGTACCCTTGACTTCGGTGGTTCGTGGGAGGATCACCTACACCTGGTGGAGTTCTCGTACAACAATAGTTTCCAGGCCAGTATCCAGATGGCACCCTTCGAGGCTCTGTATGGTAGGAAGTGCAGATCCCCGTTAGCATGGGACGATGTCGGAGAGAGGCAGATGCTCGGTCCAGAACTGATTTCTCAGACGGTTGAAGTGGTCAGGAAAGTCAGAGATCACCTCCGAGTTGCTCAGGATCGCCAGCGCCATTGGACCGATGCTCATCGGCGTCCCTTAGAATTTGCCGTCGGCGACCATGTATTCCTTAGGATCTCGCCTACCCGAGGCGTCATTCGTTTTGGCGTGCGGGGAAGCTTAGTCCTAGGTATATAGGGCCGTTCGATATTCTAGAGCGAGTAGGCGATGTGTCCTATCGTCTCGCTCTTCCGCCGTCGCTAAGTGAGGTGCATGATGTATTCCATGTGTCCCAATTACGACGGTATATTCCGGACCCGAGCCACATCCTAGATCATTCGGAATTGGTTGTTGGTACCAACCTTTCGTATGAGGAGAGGCCCGTGTCTATATTGGACCGGAGGGAAAAGACGCTCAAGAACAAGACTATTAACTTAGTCCGTGTTGCTTGGGGTCATCACTCTCTAGGTGAGTCAACGTGGGAGCGTGAGGACGACATCCGATCGCGATATCCCTACCTGTTTGACTCGTGAGGTATAATGTCTTTCTTATGCCTTACGCTTTCCCTTCCTTGCTTGCATTGTATGATTGTATGATTGAACTGCTTAGTGTAGCTTGTCTGTGCTTAGTATAGCTTGTCGTGGCAATCTCTAGCTCCTTGATTAAATTCCGAGGACAGAATTCTTTGAAGGTGGGTAGAGTTGTCACCCTCATTTTCCGTATTTCGTATTTATACTCGTAGTTGGATTTTGGCTTGTATTTTTAATTTTCTCGACTTGTAGAATTTTGGGTTTTCTCGTATTTCGGGTTTTGGTTCGGCTTGGTTTTAATTGGTTTGGTTTAGTTGGTTGGTTTAATATGTAGTGGAACACATTAACCTACACTCCTCCCTCATTTCCACCACAACCACCCTCATTATATCCTACCTAACTTTCTCTCTCCTCTTTATTTTTCATTTACTTCTCCATCTTCTTCTTCTTCCTTCCTCTACACAACTCCCCAACCCATAGGCAAGTGCACCTTGCCAACAAATAAGCACCCAATTTTATTTATCCATTTGATAGATTAGGACATGTAGATCAACATTAGAACTTAAAATTTTGTGATTTGGAGTCTCCATTGTTCTAGATCTAAGTTTTGATTATTTTTGGAAATCTTTGGTTTTGATCTATTAAACTTTGATTTTTGCTTGTTTTGATGCTTCCATGTGGAAGAGAATTCAATTTTACTCAAGTTAGAGCTTTGAAAATCTAGATTTGGTTTTAATTTGGCTAAGTTATGAAGAATTGAAGTTCTTGGTGTTCTTGGACCTGCTCTCGGCCAGGAAGAACATCCCTCTGCCTTGCGCTCTTTAGCGCATGGCCGATTGCGCACCCCCCCCGGCCTGTGCTCTTTAGCGCAGGGCCGATTGCGCATGACCTCAGCCAGTGCTTTGCGCTGCGCTGGATTGCGCCGGCGCAAGCTAGCCATGCGCAAGCCAGCCATGCGCAAAGTAACTTCTGCGCAATCCACCCATGCGCAGTTCACTCCTGCGCAATCTGTTCCTGCGCAATCCATCCATGCGCAGTTCACTTCTGCGCAGTCTGTTCATGCACAATCTGCCCTGTGCCCCTGTGCACTTGGCACCCTGCGCAGTTGGTACCCTGCGCAGCTCACCCTGCGCACTTGGCACCCTGCGCAGTATATACCCTGCACAACCTACTTGTCTATGATGAATTTGTTATTTCTTGATCTTGGCTCTTCTATAGTCCTATTCATATTAGTATTTTATTAGGTATTTTACGTCCATTTTATATCCTTACGCCTTTTGTCATGAACTTGATTTTACTTATATACTCGGAATGACTATTGTACATGGCTTGGTATGACAAGGAACTAGCATAACATGACAGTGACCCGTAGTGGTGCACTCCTGACATGACCAACCTGACATGATAGTGGCCCGTCGTGGTGCACTCCTAACAAGTACCCTGACATGATTTATCTTGATAACTTGATAGTGGCCCGTGGCGGCGCACTCTTGACTTGACTCGACTTGATAACTTGACTTGACTTGCCTTGACACCGTGGGTGTTCCTGCTTGCTTGCTTGTACAATCCACTTGTCTTGTCTTGCATCATGTCTAGGACGTGACTTCCTGGGTACCACGGCCAGGGACTCGCGCTAAATTGGATTAGGCTAATGATTAGATCAAACTAGAACATGGAGAATTCCCAGTCACAGGCAATCTCGTTATCTGGGCGCTTTAATGGACTTGTAGCTTGCCGACGAGTAGAGCACATTTCCAGCGCACTGTCATGTGTTGCACCCTCTAAGTCACCTAAGGGTACATTTGTCTTCCGGGCAATGTACCCACCTATAACTCTCAACCCGCGGAAGGATAACTGGATAGTCTGCAGGGCTTGGGACTGGGAGTTTCTCACTTGCATCTTGTTAGTAATTAGGCTTGTGATAACCCTAGTTAGTTAAAGTAGTAAGCCGTAGTACTTGCTTGGCCGATTGTGAATGAATGGTGTCCAGCCTTGTCTAAGTCTTGTCTAGCTCCAGTACCTGCTATCTCCTGAGCATGTTTGTTTTACTTATCTCTAACGATAAATGGGTAGAGACAGTGAGCTATTCAGGCGAAGGGGTACAATCCCGGTCCTTGTTTGGTTTAAGGATTGTAACCTGGCTCCCGGAATGGTTCCACGTCCCTAGTCGTTTATCGCTCTGTGTACTTTTACTACTTGTACTTTCTTTTATTCTTTATTTTCTGATATGCTGGCTTTTGTTCTTATTTGTGGCCTCCTTTGTGGCACTTGCTCTTTCTGGGGTTTGACCCAACTGGTTTTGTGTGGCCAGATTTCGGAGCAGCTCCCGAGGATCTACCAAGCTTCCAGCCCAATGGTGAACACTAGACGGAACCCGGGCTACGAGTGGGTTTTCCCTTTTGTTTCACCCACTTATATGTAAATTTATTCTTTTGAGGCGTTTGCCGACGAGCACCTGTTAGCTCGATGCACATTTACTTACTGTCTGCCTACGGGCTGTAAACATGATTAACAAATCCTAGGGTTGATCATGTATGACTGAACTCTTGCTAGTCCTATCATTTTGTTCGACTAGCTTCATGATCATCCAATATGTAATATTTGGGACGCCTTATATATATATATTTGATGCTCTAACATCTTGTAACTCTGTTAATTGCTTGAGATTGAGACAATAGGCTTGACCTTAAGAGACTGCTGGCTTGTAGTAAACCCTCATATTTAAACAGCCGTGACCGTATAGTTGAGATGTATTCTATTTCAATATACGTAGCTGGCTGTGTCTGCCCCCGCTCTTCAGTATTCTGGTTCTGGGGCGTGACAAGGATTGATTCAAAGCATAATTAAATCATTTTAGTCACAACCTGATTAAAATATTTCAAGGATAAAATTGAAGTCGTATGCATGATCAAAAATAGTTTAGGCATAACTATCACGACTAAAGAAAAATAAATTCAAAACATTAAACATGATTAGTTAAAATATGGTCAAAATGACTATCGCGGTCATAAATGTTAAATACGGTCAACATAGAAATGAATTTTGAAGACTTGACTTGGCTTAAAAACAAATTTAAGAATAAGTAAATCAAATTCTAGGATTGCTTTGAAACACGATCGAAGAAATAAGTCATTTGAGCTAGATCGTGATTAAGATCAAAATTATTCAGGGCTAAAGGCCAATCACATTAGTATGATTGTTATGATCATAATATGATAAAATTTTACTTAAGTATACTCAAGGTCTAATCTTAACCAAAAGAACCAAAAAATCAACATGACATGATTAAATCAGTATCAAAATCATAGTTACGATCAAAAATCGTATAATACAAGTTATGGGTCGTCTATATATGACCAAAATTCGAAAGTTTTATGTATGAATGAAATCAAATGTTATATTTATAAACAAAATCTAGAATATATATATTTATAGAAAACAACTAGTAATTATAAGGATGGAAGGAAATTTCAAGTTACTGCTACAAGATTTAGAAAACCAAACAACAGATTTAGGAAAATCAAATGATGGTTACCAGATTTGACATACATGAAAGAAATAACTTGTAAATATTCACCTTATTGATACCTCAAGCGGTACCCACCCTATGGACTAGCTAAAAACCACAAAGAAATAAGACAACCATCTCAAGTACTATAACTATTTCTATCCTAAGCTAAGGTATTGGCTAAAATCTGACTGCAAATCCTTTAAAATTTCTATTGAAATATTCCATGATTTTAAAAATCTTAAAACCAAATAGTTGACCTTGAATCCCCACCGCTTGTCAATCTTCTAACAATATTTCGAAACTTAACTACTCTATCCATACTTACCAAAACTCTTGTCTTACCGCAACTATATAATAGCTTCCTATGGGTTATATCCATTTGTTAGCTAATTTTCAAAAAATTGATCCTTCGATCTCATACCCTCATACTATCCTGAATTCACTTCCTTTGTGGAAGAACCCATTTTACTCATAAAATTGGCCATCCAACAGAATTGTTACATTCTATTATTCGAAGTCCGACATCTAAGCACTAGTAAACACCACTAACAATCTATCATCCTGCTCTTAAATAAACCAAAAGTTCTATAAGTCTATAACTCCTTCCAGACTTATCACTAACTTGTCTATCCAAAGCCTTCTCGTATTACCTTTTTTGTACCTTAACTAACCATGTCAAAAATGCCTATTCCCCAAGGTACCTGGAATGAGCTAGGTAATCTATCTATGATTCCTTCCTGTATATCTATATAGCTATCAACCATATACATATATACATATACATCCCTAATTATATATCGACTATCTAATATACATAGCTATCAAATATGGAACATACCATACACTAGTGTCAAATCATTAAAGATATTGGCCAATAGGTGGTAGAAATGGTCGTAATAAGTTCTAAGAAAAATCAAGAGAAATTTATGTAGGAAACCTTTGGTAATAAGTTCTGAAACTTGGATCAGACAATAAGATTTGCATAAGATGAAAGTTTAAATAATTCAAGATAATTTCTGGTAAAGTTGTCAATGGCGATAAGAGGCCAAACAGGAAATCATGGATATAGTCTCAATAGTATCCGAAAACTATACATATCTGAAGTCGAGTTCATGCCCCGCCAGTTTGGTATACAACTGGCTGCAATGAACCTTTGGTGTCCATGACTCCGATAATGATAGATTACCGAATATTCTATCAACTTCATCAAGAATTGCCGGAACAACTCAAGAGGTCAAAACATTATGAATTTAGGACATAACCTCAATAATATCTGAAAACCTATAAATATCTGAAATTACTTCGACATAGAGTCCATGTCTCGCCAATGCGCAGCTGGCTGCAGTGAACTCGCGGTCTCCATAAGTCAGATAAATGACTGCAGTGCGTATCTGCCATACCATAGTAGGTTTTCGAATATTCTCTCAACTTTATCCATAGGAATTCCAAAGGAGTTTATAAAAATCCAAAGGAGTTTATAAAAATCCAAATGAGTTCTAAAAGTCCTAATCATGGTAGAAAGTGACGTAAGTATTTGTTCTTTAGATATCAAGTCTCTGAGAATCAAGGGATTACCTACCAGTAGATGAAAAGAAATGACCGAAGTTAAGTAGAGTATCTGTTCCCTGACCTTTCCCTGTTCAATAGATAAACCTGACTAATAAAAATATCTCTGTCTCTAGAGAATTGCCTAAGGGATATTGACCTATACCGGAATTATTTTGAGAAAATAATCCCTTATGGTCAATAAGAAGTTTGGATAAATGGATAGACAAGTTGGAATAAGAAGTTAATCTAGGACTCTCTGACAGAATATTAGAATTGATCAAAGAAATCAGATTGTAGCAAGACTATCAAAAGATTTGAAGGGCTTGGGAATATAAGTCATTGATGAAAGGTTTGCTAAATGAGAGATTAAAACTCCTAAAATATTATTTAGCCTAGTCCCTAGAGAACTTTATAATCTAATAGAGATATAAAAATAGTACCTAGGAGGACACATATAGTAAATATATCTAACCATACAATTGGCCTAAGCTGTGATTGATCAATCCTATATCGTAGGTTCCCAATAGTACTCTAGTCCTAAGCACCATTGGACAGACCTGCATGGGCCACCACTAAAAACGTGTTACGTCCCTCTCCCGAATATTCGGATACGAGTCGGACACGTCCAGCCTACGTTGGAAGACACAACGCAGTAAGCTGTACTAGGTATCTATAACTCAAGTCACATCTTGAAATCACATCACAGCATCTAATCACGTGCTACAATAAAATTACACACACCATGCTCTTTTAATACAATAACATCAAATTTGAAAGTAAACCTGTACATCAAGTCCTAATCACCACTGATCTCCTTGTAGCCTCCAGGCTAGCCTAACTATCACTCTCTCCATAAGCCATAATGAGAAGGTAGAATACATCGACACCTACAACGTATCCAGTCAGGAAAGGAGCAAAGTACAACCCTACGAAATGAACATGTACGATGTAAAACTGCAATGTAACTAGTACAGAAAAAGTAAAGAGCATAAAGTACAGGAAAATAAATACAGGGAGTACATGAAATGAAGTACATGAACTGAAATCTGGATATGAAATATACAAGGAACCTAACATGTGCAATATATATTGAAATACATCCAGAATGTGTGACCCACTGGGGTAGCATAGGGTACAGGGTACATGAATAGCACAAGGTACAAGGTACATGAATAGCACAGGATACAGGGTACATGAATAATAGCACGACTTAGGTCCCACGTGCACGATACAAGGCCTAAGCTATTCACATGAATTTATTTTAGGTTTGGTCACACATCTAGTGTATTTTCCCTCCCCAATGCATAAGTAAAGAACAAGAACATGATAAGTACCAGAACCAGAAGCACATGATCAATCGTGTGTACAACGTGTCCAATATGAGATCAATGCAATGCAGAAATACAAAGTAAATTTCAATCGTAGTGTGCTTGCCTTTGTCCTTGCAAATCAATGTGTCTCAATGTCTCAACGTAGAGTTTGGGCAAGAATAGGTTAGATTCTAACAATAGCAACTCGCTAGCTAACTATCACTATCTATCTATAGATTAGCAATATAGTATTATTAATCAAATATATTGATAATAATAGCAAGAAAATATTTTAGAAATTAATACTATTTAAATTATATCTTAGAACTTGAAATATAGACCTTTACTAGCAAAATAATTTAGAAACAATTTTATTATTTAGGAATATTTTTACTCAACAAAATATTATATAGGCTAGCATGTAATGATATGATAAATACTGAATAATATTCAACTTATATAAAACTAGTTATTTATTCACTAGCAAAATTGGATATTATTTAAAATAGATTTTTATAAAATAATAGCAATTTATAGTTTTAGTTTACCAAAATACTAGCATTATAATCGTTTTAATAGTTTTAACAAAATACAATTGACTATTGTTACTATTTACTAACTATATATTACCACTAATGTATAATATCAGCCTGCATTTACAATTAAACCAATACCAAAATAATACAACACAGTTGGGCTTGAAGCCCAACCCAATCAACCAGAATTAATAAATTTCAACAAGATCAATAAGAATAGGTGTTGGAAAATGAAGAGAGAGACAAGATAGGGAAAAATGAAGAAGAAGTGACTGATGAAGAAGGAGAAGACAGTTTCATCTGAGATACATCGGCGGCACGCGGTTGACTGAAGGTGGACGGCCACTTCGCATGGCCGGCGACTCACGGAGGTGCCGTAGGAGAAGAACGGTCGAACAGGTCTGTGGTCGACACCAGAAGGAGCTCGAACGGAGGGGATCTGCACGACGGTGGCCCGACTCGATGAGGCGGAGAGCCGATCCACAGGACACGCAGTGCCATGATGCTGCGGTCGTCGGATTGGACGACCAACGGTGGTGTTGGGCAGTGATGTACCGAAACTGGTCAGGGTCGGGTGATAGTACTCGTGGCAGCTCGTGCAGACATAGATTTGCTGGAGGCGGCTGAGCACGAGGACTCTCGGAGGAGATCTGGCCGCTGATTGCGACGTGACCGCGCGGAGGGCACAGGGGATGACGTCGGAGGGTGTACACAGGTGAGTGACTTATAATTGGTGGCGGCGATGCTCGGTTGAATGGCGGCTGGATCTGGCTGAAAACAGGGTCAAGTGGTTGTGGTGGTGATCGGTGACTAAGATCGGTCGAGTGGTGGTGTGATAGAGACTCACGGCGGGGTCGCCGGAGTTTCATCGGGCGCGGTGATGATCAGCAGAAATGGGTCGACCAGGACAGATTAAAAGGAGTAACAGGAAAATTGTGTAACATTAAAGTAATGGAAGATCCCCAATATTCTATTGGAAAAATGAGTGGAGTATTCCACAAGTAGGATGGTAAACTTGTAATTTCTAATAGATCTAGGGATACTATTAAGGGTTGCTAACAGCTCTTACAAACCAACACTAAACCTTAACTAACGACTTATTCAACCAGGCCAGGATTGTAGTGGGCCGATATGGGTTGTCAATTACAGCTTAATTGTGAGTTGAACACATGGTTGGGTTGAACTTGCTTTTAATTGTCCAGGATTCGCTACTAGTTAGAACTTTTGGGTAAACTAAGCCTAATCTCCTATGGAAGTAGATATTCCAGATGGATGGGCCAAAAGAAGTAAAAAAAGATTTAGATAAAAAAATTGAATAGGTTTAATGATATTTAGTAGACAAAATGGCCTTTGGGTCTTACCTCCAATAATTAGTAACCAACTAACCAATAATTAATCAAATAATTAAACTAACAAATAGCTATTCTTCAGCAAGAAGTATAGGCCCAGAATTCAAGTCCAAGACTGGGTAGGCGCACGAATAAAATAATCCAAAAATGATTCTTATCGATCCCTAAAATAATAAAATTGATTTCAACATACAATTTAAATTTATAAAAGAATTTTATAATTCAAAACTTTCGAAAAACAGAAATTTCTAAACGAGGTAGTTACAGCAGACTATGCTGCGCTTTTTGTTGAGCAGACAACGCTGCACTTTTTGCTAAGCAGACAATGTTGCGCTTTTGTACGTCGAGTAGATAGATTTATATGTAATCATGAAAAATCTGTAATAGGCTTTTGTAATCATGACTACTTTAATGAAGAATCTCTTTTGTGCACTTTTCTTCCAGTTTGTCTTTGTGCTTTTATCTATGATGTTTTCTGAGGTGCGCAACAATTCTGTGATTTTTGACTGTGCTTGTAGACGCTGCGCTTTCATGCTTCTACAAGACCCCCTTCAAATTTTTCAAATTTGGATAAGTTTGAAATACTATGAAAAGAAGCATAAAAATAGCACGAGGCATAGAAAGTGCACAGCACGTTACTGATATGTTGTCATCATTTAAGAGAGCTTAGTAACCATCAGCATTTAGTGCTTTAGCTGTCATTTCATTAAATGATAATGACTCCTTGTTTTTTGGAAGAGATCAGAAATGATTTCATTATACCATTGCATGCGTTTCGAAACGTTTCTTTAAACCTGAAGCATTTTTTGGCCTCATCTGTTTAGACACGTGTCTTATCCCTATAAATAGGGATTTTCAAAAGAAAGAGAACTTTACTTGTTCATTTTCTGACTTCTAAGAAAGCTTCCTCTTCTTCTTTTTCGAGCAAAAACCCTAGCTTTTCTTCATGGCCCCCAAGACTCAAAAAGCTCCCAAATTTTCTAAGGCCGCTAGGGCTAGTGCTGCGAGCACTATCAAAGCCAAGGAGAAGAGGTCAGTGACCGAAGTTGATGTCACTGAAGACGCTCCAATCATCGATGCTGATGCACACGCTGATGTACTAAAAACTGTTACGAGTAGGTATTCTTGTCTTTGTTTTGACAGAGATGGCTTAGTATAGGTGTCGAAGCATAAGTATTTGCTTTTTGAGCAATACTTTGAAATATGCATCGATGCCCTATTTGTTGATGCGCATGGGCATTACTTTTCAAAGTAGTGTCTGAAAGATGTGATGATTCTTCTTTTGCGGATGCGCATGGGCGCTACTTTTCTAAGTAGCATTTGGAAGATGCGCTGACGCTTGCTAATGCGCAGGGTTACTGGAAAGTGCCTACATTAAAGTGCTAGCTTGATGTGCAGGGCCACTAAAAAGAGCCTGAGCTGAAGCTTGCTTGCTGATGCGCAGGGCCACTAATCAGTGCCTACGTTGAAGCCTGCTCGCTGATGCACAGGGCTACTAATCAGTTCCTGCGCTGAATCTTGTTCGCTTATGAGCATGGCCACTAAACAGTGCCTGTGTAGAAGCTTGCTTGTCAATTTCTTTGCAAAAAGATATTTTTTAGAAATTTCTCTGACTTTATTTACTTTGTGTGCAGTTTCTGTGGTCATCCTGCGATTCGACGAGATCCTCTTTGCCTCGTCGGTCTACGTATGATGAATCGAGACAAGCTAACGGTTGAGGGTGACGCTGGTGGAGAGATGCTGAAGCCTCGGTTTCTTTTCGGCGATAATCTGGTCCCTAAAGAGACTAAGATTTTGAGACTGAAGGAGGAGTGGTACTTCTGTACCTATGAACTTAGCCTATATTTGCCATCGACTGATCGATACCTTCCACTTTTGGTCTTCTCCTATTTTATCGAGAAGCGACGTATGGAGTGGGATTTGACCCCCTACTCATGGAAGAGTGTTGGCATGTCATTTTAAGCCAGATTCTCGTTCCAGGAAGAGAGACGTCTTCATCTATGTCTGTGATAGCCCATCCAACTTTTTGACAGTATTGCTTCCTGGGCACCTGTAAAATGATTTGACCCTGACCTTTCATCCGTTTGGGGCTTCCTTTTTTGCCAACTGGCTTCTTGAGGCGGAGGTCTCATACCCAAGGAGGCTTTTCGGGTTGAAGGGTGGGTCCATCCTGATGCCAAGTAGCATAACTTGACTTTGTGGATACTGGCCCGATACGAGAAGGAGCTGAAAGATATTGGTTTGTACCATTCTGCCAGAGCCAGTGAATATAGGATGAAGATCAACCAGCACATGTTCCTATCTCTATTGGAATTATACAACCACCACACCGGGACGTTCTACACTCTTGAGGGAGAGTTTGGCTGGCTCTTCACGAGATGTTCACAATCTCAAGGCTGCCCTGGGAAGAAGAGTCGTACAAGGAATATACTCCCTGCAAGGAGGAATTCATAGGACTGGAAGCGCGATAACACGAGATAATGGATGTATATAAAGTGCTATTGTGCCATCACCAGGTGTGCATGCGTCAGGATGCTCATAAGACTCATCCTCACGTTCCTGCCTGGAGGGATTACGTCTTCGTAGAACATCCCGCAGGGCCGAGGCAGGTTCATATCACCCCTCCTAGGGAGTATACTGCTACGGAGGTTGAAGCATTGATGGAAAAAGAGAAAGAGAAAAGCCCCACGCTTGATGCTGAGGGGAAACTGACCTCTTTGTTCTACGGTTATTTTTGTCAAAATCTGTGGGCTATGACTCCCAAAGCAGTGCTAGCTTTCTTTCTGATGATATGGCCGTACAATTGCATAGTGACTGGTGTTTCCCGGTCTGTAGGGCGAGTGAGTAGGAACCTTATTATGCCGTCCGCGAAGATGTTGTTTGGTCATAAATTGACCCTTCTTCCTGTCTTAGTCTGTAACACTCTATGAGGCTTACGAGAGCTATCAAAGAGGATAATTAAGCACGAAAGGAAGGAAGGTGAATTTCCCCAGGTAGAGCTTCCTTACCACTACTTAATGGCTTGGTTGGTACTACACCCCCTGGTTTAATGGACCCCGGTTCGGAAGAAGGTCATATGGACGGGGACGCCTCTATCCGTATATACCGCAGAAAGAAGTGGATTTACCATGGTGTCCCTATTTGTAGATGGGTGTTGGGACACTTGGCTGAGTTCGACTTCTTTAGGATTTTGCCCTCCTACTCAAACTTCCATGCGGGAGATGTACTGGTGGATAAAGGCACCCAGGCGAGCTTTTTGACACATGGAGCTTTCCATCGGCTTCAATCTATTCGGCCGTCGTATTTGGTGTATATAAACCAGAACCAGGAGTTCCTGGAGCCTTATATGCCTAGTTGATCTGTGCGTTAATTCGGCTACAGCCAGAAGATGATGGATAACCTTAGCACTTGCTTGAGTTACGAGGGGAGTTTATTAGACGGATGCTGGGTGTACTGGGGCGATCTTCACCATAACTACGATATGTCCCAAGACACACATTCTATAATCCGCAATGCAGTTTTACTGCTCGACGAACCAATTTTCTCCGGGCTACAATCGGGAGTGGATCTTTATTGTCGGGACCAAGATGGAGGCTTCAAAGGCCATCCTTAAGCGTCTTTGAGATTTTGTGCCGTCGGGGGGGGCAAGACATCAGAGGGATCCAGTACCTGCCAAGAGGAAAAGAAAGACAAGGCGCTCAAGCGCCAAGCCCCTGCTGAGGTGGGTTCTCCACCCTCCAAAAGGTTCAAACGATATTGCTAATACGCAAACCGTATCGGAGCAACGATCTTCGGGACCTACGGAGCAGAAGAAAACTCTATCTGCTGAGTCCTCTTCACAAGTATTTGGTATACTTTTAATTTGTCTACTTCAGGATTTCTTCTTATTTGTTGTTTGTTTGTGCAGCTTGTGAAGAAGAAGAAGTCAAAATGGTCAAAGAAGAACTTGACCGATTGTAAATTTGAAGTCCTCGGGAATCTCTCCAAGGCGCCTGCTGCAAGGGTTCCCGTTCGGGTGCCAACACGTCCGATGGTTAGGGTTGAGACCACCGTGCCATCTGAAGGCCCTCCATCAATGAGGTTTGAAGGAAGTACTCCAGCTGAGGGGCCCTCGATGGGTGAGGTGCCCACAACTGCAGAGACCAAGAAGGCCACTATCCCGAAAGAGGTTCTGGTGACCGATGCAGCTAGAGTGGAAGAGGTGCCTCTGCTTGCTCCGATCGCCTCTTTCGATTATGAACATAAAGATTTCTCAAAACTATTAAAGGCGTATCAGGAAGAGGCCCTTGCAGGGGTGATGGCGAATGAGTAGGATATGACGCCCTGGGTCAATCCTATGGTGACCGAAGACCAGGCCAGGGAATCCGTCTCTGGGACGGATAAGACAGTCGGGGGCACTGAAGGTGCAGTCCAGGATACCCGACTAGATCCTCCATATACTGATGATGCCTCCGGGGAAGCCGTTAGGATCAGAATGATAAGGCAGATGAAGAGGTGCCAACGAAAGATTGGAGAATGAAATGGATGACGAGGCGACTGAGGAAACTGTCAAGGATTAGACCAATGAGTCAGCCAAGAAGGTCGTTAAAGAGTCATCCAAGGAAGCTATTGAAGATCAGACTAACGAGTCGGCCAAAGAAGCGCTGGTTAATCCAACTGCCGTGGAGAAGGTGATTGCTGAGGTGGTGGATCAACCTTTGCCGGCTGGAGAGACAGAGATAGACCCAGGGATAGGGAATTCTCCTGCTTTAGAGGGTTTCGTTCTAGGATACGTCACTTGGGGAACTACCCACGGAGCTACCTCTTAAGCAATGGCCTTGGAGCTGGATCATATAGCGTCAAGGGCTAGTGTAGCTATTCCGGTAATGACCTCTTCTTCTAGGGTGGTCATGATTGCTTCTACCGCTGAGATAGCCTCTGATTCTATAGCAGCTACGACTGCTCCTGCTCATACTCTACTAGGACCTTCTACCATGTTGTCTCCAATGACTCCAATGATCATGGCTGACATCGATTATTATGCCGGGGTGATCATTCGAACCATTTATACTGCTTTGAGGTGAGGTATTGCCAAAGTCTTGGAGCACGGTCAAACTTTTATGCTAACTCGATCTTCGGTGGCACTCTAACTTTCACTACTATGAGGCTATCCCGGATATGAGACAAGAGCCGATGCTCTAGAGGCTTCGGTGATAGAGTTGGAGGCTCATCTCTCTTAGATCTTCAAGGCCTCAAACGTGATCTCTCGCCCTTGCTGGACGAAGAGTTGGGAAAGCTGACTACCGGGATATTTTAATTCTAATTCGGCTGGGAAACCCTTGCACATTAGGCAGATAAGATGGAGGCAAGAGTGGCAGAGTTGGCCACTGCCGAGGATGTCCAAACCTGTCTCCAAGAAACTGTAGAAGTATGGAAAATACTAAAGAAAATGACTCATGCGGCCAGAAAAGATCCATGCGGCTCAGAAAACTCATGCGGCTCAGGGAGTCATACGGCATAAGGAGCTATGCGGCCCGAGGCATTCCATGCGGCTCAGAAGACACGTAGCCTGATAGTGCTCACCTCCGACCCATGCTGCATTAATTGCTTTGACGGCTGACCCCTCTGAAAAGTTGACAGCCCTGACACAAAAGCAGGTAATTATGACTCTGTCATAATGATGAATCTCTAGGGAAGAGAAAAGAGATCTCTGACACAAATCCCCCGAGAGCCATAAAAATGCCACGTGGCCTTGCCACGTGGGCGTTCGTATGCGGCTCACATCTCATGCGGTTCAGAATGAGTCCTATGCGGCTCAGACCAAGAAAGCCTTATGCGGCTCGAGCAAAGAACTTCTCATACGGTTCAGAGTGAATCTGTCTTATGCGGCTCAGGTCAAGAAAGCCTCATGCGGTTCGAACGAGGACTTCTCATGCGGTTCAAGAGGATCATGTCCATGCGGCTTAGGCGGATATGTACCTATACGGCCCACAAGGATTACTCCCTTGTGGTTCGAGGGCTCAAGTGAGGGCCACTGCCCAGGCAGCCCTAACACGTGGGCTTAATCATATGCGGCTCAAATTCATATGCGGCTCACTCGTTATGCGGTCCAGACCCCCCAGCAGCTCCTAGGACACGTGTCCTAAACCGATTAATTTCTCAGATTTGCTGCCATTAAAGATTGGGTCAAATCCCAATAATCTGGGACACGTGGCAGGAGAATAAATTTAATTGTCAGAAGATTATTATAAGAAAGATTTATTCTAATCAGCATTAATTGCTAATGGGATTTGGTGTAATCTACACCTAAAGGCTCGGATTCGTCACAATCAAAATTGAACGGCCTGGATTGACCAATCTATGGGCCATCGTCATCTCCAAGAGCTAATCATTGGCAACCCTAATGATCACATTCCACTATTATAAATAGCAATGTGTCATTCCCTTGTAAAAAAGAGATATACAATAACAGAGAGAAATACGTATATACAGAGAGACTTCCCTCCATAGTCAGAGAGAGAATACACACACAGAGAGAGAAGCCAGAAGAGCAACAGAGAAGCAAGAAGAGCATTTCTTCATCAACGCCAACCATCTTTTCACAGGAGCCAAGGCTGCATACCGATCGTCCAAGGAGTAAGGCAGGGCTGCCGTCACCTTCCCGAGCCTCTATCGTCACCCCCCAGAATCTAAAATAAACAATTGTACTTAGACTGCTGTACCTAGGTTTTCGTCCCTAGGCTTTCTTTGTACAAGCGAGTTTGTAACGTGAAGTAAAAGTCCGGTCCTCCGATAATTGTTCTGTTCTTTTATATTTCATGGCAAACACGATGGCGACTCTGCTGGGGACTAACTTCTCCACGGCTGAGGAGTTGGTGATGCAATCGGATGCAGCCAAGCTTGGCTCCACACAACAAAAGATGGTCGCCCGGTTCGACCAACAGGCGTTCGAAGGGATGCTCTCCGACAAGAACACTGGCCCGATCCAGAAGCGAGACCGCACAAAGAAGGCCCGTAAGAAGTGGAGACCCCGATCCTTCGTTCCTACTGAAGCTCTTGCGGAGACACCCTCTGTTGTTCAAAACGGCGAGCAATATTCCCCTGCGGCCCCACTTCAGACCGTAGACGACTCTGCTGTCCCCAAGTCCGGCAGAAGAAAATACTATGATGCTGGACTTGCAGGGGCAAAGAGAAACTCTATGAGATCCGAGCCGCATAGGGGTATCAGCCGCAGGGAGAAAGCTCATGCGGCTACATCCGCCAGCCGCACGAAGAAAACTCATGCGGCCATATCTGTCAGCCGTATAGCTTATACGGCTACAGTTGCAAACCACACGGATAAAACTCGTACGGCTATGGGAGTCAATCGCTTGCAGAAAATCCATACGGCCACAATTGCCAACCGCATGCGGCCAGCCTGTACGGTCGTGACTCCTAGCCGTACAAAAACAATTCATCCGACGGCAGAAGACAACCGCATGCAGACAGCCTGCACGGTACCCAATTCGAGCCGCATAGCGTACGTTCCACGCTTCTCTCGGTCAGTCTTTGACCGTCTCTCATGCGGTCCTGACTCTGATGGTTCTCTGGATGATAAGCCAAACTCTGTGATATTCAACTTGGACTCCTCCTATTACGCACCCGCAAGTGCTAAAAGGAGGAAGTCTAGGACAGCGCGGGCTTACCAAGCCCATTCAGCTGTCCCAACCTCTAACTATCGGGGCGTCCCGTTGATTATCACACGGGCCTCTGATGGAAAGTTGTATAAAACCGCTCGAGTCTAGCCCCCGGCGGCAAAAGGACAAAGCGGTTCCTCTGACCTGCGTGAGGCGATCCTCCACAAGCGCAAGGAAAGAGAAGAAGCCTCGGCGTGCAAAGAGTCCTCGCTTGGACATCACTACACCAAAATCATTGTCAACTGCTGTTGCAACAGCACGGCAGCGACGGAGGATCGGCCGTCCGTCTTCCAAAGGCTACAGCATCCGAGCTCAGAAGATGAGGCACCTCTTGTTGTCTCCTGCAATTCCGCTCAGAAAGTCCCCGCCGAGGGAAGAGGGAAGAAGGCAAGCATTTCCACCCCCAAGATATCAACCACTGCAGCTAAGAAACCATCGTCTAAACGGCAGTCCTCCACCGGAATATTCCAACACACCCGTTCAAAGACAAAATCTGCTGCGATGGGAAATTCATCATCCACATCGCTGGAGGTCGTGGGAACTGGGGGTAGCACTCCTCCGAACATCCACAACAATCCGATGTTTCAAGAAGCCGAGCCCGGGGAAACAACTCTTCCATCAGGTACAACAGACGCTGATGTCCCCGGGGACACCCATGGCTCTCAAGACGAAGCAAGCTCCGAGGCTGGGGATACCGTTCCCTCCGATTTCGAGCCCGAAGAGAACATTCCCACCTATCCCGATGACTTCTCGGTGCATGGGTATGACTCGGTGGGCACATCCTCCACCGTTCCTTCTATCACTCCTCATGTATGGACGGTATTCATGACGGACAGCAACCAAGGTGGTTCCAGCGATCGCCAACGCATCGACACTTTGGAGGCTATACTGCAGGCCTTGGTCAAGTCTGTAGATGAAATCAAAGCCGCTCTTCCAACTCTGCAAGGAGGAACGCCTGGCCAAACAAGCATGGGTCCCGCGGTCAATGCGGACTCGAACTCAGCGGCACCAAACCCGGGCAATAATCCTCCCGAAATAACAGCCCCTACCGCGACAGATGAGGCCCGAGAAGTAAGAAGAGAGGTCCAGGAGCTCCGAGCCATGTTCCATGCCCGAGAAAATGCTCAAGATCTCAGAATGCGGCAACCATACCCTGCCGAATGGAGGGATGTTCTATTCCTACCAAAATATAAGCCGTTCAATATCAACCCGTATGATGGCAAGACCTCAGCAAGTCGGTACATCACTTACTTCGAGGTCACCACCGACCATCTGCCCCATGATGATGCTATCCTCACACGGTTATTCATTGGGGGCGTTGGAAGGAGTCGCCTTCGATTGGTACCGCAATCTACCGGACAACTGCATCCACTCCTTCGCTGGCTTCAAACGCTTGTTCTTGGAGAGATTCTATAAGGTAGGGCAGGATGTCACAATGTCCACTCTCATGGACGTCGTCCAAGGGGAGAAGGAGTTGACAAGAAACTATATCGAGCGGTTCCGTCAGACCGCCATGAAGCTGCCTTCCGAAAATCCAGATTCCTTTTTGATCGAAATTTGCCAAAAAAGACTGCTTCCAACGATCAGTCTCTGGATGGGCGAAAGTCAATTCAAAGATTGGAAGGCGTCCATCATCAGCGCCACAAGCGCCGAAGAATGACTGAAGAAGGCTCGCCAACTGGGATTGCACATCTCAGAAGGAGAAAACAAGGACAAGCGTCCCAACAACGATAATGGGGGTAACCCCTCCAACAATCGGGACAGCAAGAAAAAGCAGGCTATGGTGGCCGACACGGCCCAGAAGCCCGAGTCACAACCAGCAGACAAACAATGGCCTCAAATCACTTACTCTTTCGAAGACGGCCACGTCAAGCCTATCTTGGACATGCTCATACAAGGAGATAGAATTTAGCTTCCTCCACCAAGACGGGAGCCTCGGCCGGCTGATCTGGAGAACCCGAAGTTCTGCCATTACTACCGTTATGTACACCACGCTACACACGACTGCTACCAACAAAAATGGTACATCCAAAGCCTCATCGATTCGAACGCTCTGGCCATCGACTTCGAAGAGGTAACAGTAGCAGCCAATATGGTGTTCGTACAATTTGACAGCTTCCCTCCGACGGAGACTCAAGACGGGGTAATCCCCGTCCCTCTGGCAACGATGGAGATTCCCAATCTTCCACCTTCCCGAGAACAGGCTGCTGGTCTAGTACCTCTCACCACCTCACGAGGAGAGGTCATGTGGGTCCATCCAGACTTGGTGTCAGAAGTAACTCGGCCCACACCATCTCCCACCAACAGAAAGAAGAGTGGAAAAATCAGGACCTGCCACACAATCTCAGCAGACAACGAGGAAGCTACAGCCGTCGTCACGTGGTCCGGAGCGCAATCCCAACCTGTGGTTGACAATCCAGCTAAAAATCATCAACCCACTACAACTGATGCTCCGGGACCGGCTCAGCCTTCGACGACCGACAAGCCTAGGCCGAAGGAGACTCGCTTCGACAAATCTCTCCGAAAAGACGCAGCCCAAGGGCTAGAGAGGCCCTACAACTTTGACATCTTAGCACAATTGGCTAACACGTCGGCCAAATTGTCACTGTACGAACTCCTAAGGCTCTCCAAGGACGTTCGTATTGCATTAAGCGAAGCACTCCAAAATGCCGATACCTATCTGGCTCAATCCAACCTCACCGGGGAGGACTCACCCGTGGATCTCCAAGACAGTGCCTGCACGGGAGCAATGCCCAATATCGTCTTCACTCCGTAGGACATGCTCATCAAAACCAACCTACATGACCGCCCGCTATACTACACGGGATACATCGGCGACGTGAAGGTGGATCGGATGCACATTGATCCTGGCTCTTCCATAAGCATCATCCCGAAGGGCCTGCTACATCATCTCCGCATCCCAATGCATCGTCTGACACCTACAAGCACCGCCATCAGTGGTTTCAATTCGGGCAGGAGCTACCCTATCGGGAAGATTCGTCTGAAGTGTCAAATTGGCGACCTCCAATCCGAAGTCACCTGCTACGTCATAGATGCAGACACTTCTTACAACATCCTCTTGGGGCGTCCATGGATTCACGATTATATGATCGTGCCTTCCACGCTACACCAGTGCTTCAAATATGTCGACAAACACGGCTTCGTGAAGACAGAATTTGCTGATATCGATCCCTTCAAAGGGGTCGAATCCTACTACTCGGACTCCTGCTTATACGAGAAGTCGAAAAGGCACCTTGATGAAGGAGACGTACAAGCTCATACCGAGACAACCACGGGATCAGAAGGACCCCTGACGATCCACCTCCAAGCTCGCAAACCGGACAAGTCCGTACCCCTTATCGCCACTCTGCGGAAGGACGCAATTAGCCTCTCAGTACAGGAGGAGCAAATGATAATCCGGCTGCCAAGGTCCGGCCAGGTGCCGAGACCCACAACGGAGCCACTGACAATCAGACTGCCGAGAGTCAGTCAACCCCAAACAGGGAAGCTCAATCCCTCCGACAAGCCGCTGACGATACGCCTTCCCAAGAAGGGTCGTCACCCCGATGCAAGGTCTGACACTTCTAGCGAACCAGCCACTCCTCGCTCCACATCAAGTGCCAAACTGGGGGTCGCTAGTCTGTCAACGACTCCACGCTCTGCTCCATCAACTGAACCACTGACAATCAAGCTTCCCAGGACGTCCTCTCAATCTTTATTCACACAGGGGGTAGCCGAAGAGGAACCGGAGCTAACCAAGTATGTGGCTGCCCAGACTGATGTCCCCTCCGCTGACGATATAATCCCCCTAGAAAAGATAC
Organism: Iris pallida; assembly: GCA_029216955.1. NCBI lineage: Eukaryota > Viridiplantae > Streptophyta > Magnoliopsida > Asparagales > Iridaceae > Iris > Iris pallida. The sequence continues at coordinate 12,754,834 of JANAVB010011800.1, forward strand.
CTTACTTCATCAATAAAGGGTTATCTTTGAACTACACCGAGCTCAATAAGCTATGTACAATGTATGCTATGAAACACGGTATAGGCACTCACCTACACACACAGGTGACAAATGTGTACACCGTGATCCAGCTTACTCCAGTAGAAGACGCTTACCGAATATTCGAGGGAGGAGATCATCCGATCATCTTCGGCCGGACGAACAACCCGCATCCCCTCACCATAGAAGAAGTCGACCTCGGGTCAGATGCCGGAAGACTGCCTCTGTATCTCTATAGCCCTCAATCCAAATATCTCATACAGAAACAGGGGTATGATCTGGAGACGACGCCAGGATTGAACTACGGCACTGGGCGACGATTACCTTTGAAGCCGCCAGTCCCGGTGGGCAAACCACGGAACTACTATAACAAAACTCAATGCGGGTTAGGGTATGTAACGCCTACTACGACCCCTGAAAGTTCAGATGAAGAATGTGACTGGCGGTCACATTCAACCGGATCACCAACTTCCGACTCAGATACCATCATCGGAGATGTGTTCAGACAAGTCATGTCAGTCAACATGGCATTCGTCGACGCTTACGAGAAAGACGAAGACATCCCCAAAATCTTTGAGCTAGAGCCATGGGTCCAGCAATTAGACGCACAATAGGAAAAGTGGTTCAAACTGAGAGAACCTCCTACTGAAGATGAGGTCATACAAGTGGATCTCGGCAGCGAATCTTCTCCAAAACCGATTTTCATCAGTAAAAGCCTAACTAACGAAGAACGGGAGTCGCTGTTAGAACTTGTCAGAGAGTACATTGATGTGTTCGCCTGGAGCTATGAAGACATGCCAGGGTTAAATCCTGACATCGCTCTTCACAAACTCAACATTCGACCAGATGCGAAGCCAGTCAAGCAACAACAACGACGCTTCCGTCCAGGCATCATGGACGCGATCGAAGCCGAAGTCAACAAACTGATAGCCAGCGGCTTCATTCGTGAGGAGCAACATCCCGATTGGGTCGCCAATATAGTACCCGTCCTCAAGAAGAATGGGAAGATTCGAATCTGCATCGACTTCCGCAACCTGAACGAGGCATGCCCCAAAGATGAATTCCCCCTTCCTATCACAGACATCATGATCGACAATACCTGCGGCTTCGAACGCATGTCATTCATGGATGGCTTCTCGGGGTACAACCAAATCAAAATGTCTCCTGATGACGAAAAGCATACTTCATTCCGAACACCAATTGGCACGTACTGCTACACAGTCATGCCTTTCGGTTTGAAGAATGTCGGCGCCACATATCAAAGAGCCATGAGCATCATCTTCAGAGGCCACTTACGCAAGACAGTGGAGTGCTACGTTGACGATATAGCCGTTAAGAGCCGCTGCAAAGGAGACCATCTGCAGGATCTAAGGACGGTATTCGACCTAATGCGAGCGCACAATTTGAAAATGAACCCTACGAAGTCCTTTCTGGGCGTATCCAGCGGGAAGTTCTTAGGCTTCATCATCACTGCAAAGGGTATCCATGTAGACCCTGAGAAGACAAAAGCAATCATGGAGATGGGTCCCCCGAGAAATCTCTGCGAACTCAGAGGCCTTCAAGGGAGACTAGCTTATATCAGAAGATTCATTTCCAACCTCTCCGGGCGATGCCGACCATTCACGCACCTCATGAAGAAAGGAGTCTTATTCGTATGGGATGAGGAATGCCAGCAGGCTTTCGACAGCATCAAAGAATATTTGTCAAATCCTCCAATTTTGGTGGCCCTGGTTCCTGGAAAACCATTCCTGCTCTATGTACGAGCAATGGAACACTCCCTCGGGGCTTTGCCGGCACAGAACAATGACGCAGGCTACGAGCAGGCCATATATTACCTCAGCCGAATGATGATTGGGCCAGAGCACCGATATACCGCTGTGGAGAAGGAATGCCTCGCCCTGGTGTTCGCTATTCAGAAAACGCGATACTATGTCACCGGACAAACGATACATATGATCTCACGAGTCAACCCTCTCAGGGTCCTCATGACTAAACCAGGGGCACTCAGCTCTCGACTCGCCACATGGGCAATATTGTTGTCCCCTTATCATATGATCTTCGTCCCCCAAAAGGCAGTCAAAAGTCAAGCCCTGGCAGAATTTTTAGCAGCCCACCCAGGCTCGGAGTCCTCCAAAATATATGAAGAGATCCCAGACGAGGTCGCCGACTCGCATGCGACCTCTCATGAGGCTATATGGCGAATGTTCTTTGATGGTGCTTCAAGGACCGGACCTAAAGGCAATATAGTCGTCGGAGTCGGGGTAGTGCTGATCTCCCCTTCCGGATTGGTGATTAACCGCGCTTATTCCCTCACCGAGCCCTGCTCTAACAATGTGGCCGAGTACAACGCTCTGGTCATTGGCCTCCAACTTGCAAGAGAGCTGGGGGTAGAATACCTTGAAGCATACGACGATTCCCAACTAATCGTCAATCAGATCCGGGGCTCGTACGAAGTCCGCCACGAAGACATGATTCCTTATCACCAAATAGCGATCGATATCATCTCGTCATTTGAGGGGTTCTTCATCGAGCACGTCTCCAGACTCCGAAATATTGAAGCCGATGCCCTAGCCGGTCTGGCCGCTTCCCTAGCAGTCCCGAATTATGATCGCCAATCAGTGGATGTGATAGGCCACGAACTAGTCTGTCCCAAGAACAATGTGCAATTCATGGCGAGTTATTCCGCCCAGACGATCGATGATGCCCCAGACTGGAGACAACCATTCATCGACTTCGTCGTCTACGACATCCTGCCCGAGAACCCAAAGGAAGCCACTTCCATCAGACGACGTTCTCTCAGATTCTTCTACGATACAGAGACAAAAATGGTGTATCGTCGCTCCTACGACGGATTACTGCTTCGGTGTCTGTCAAATGCAGAAGCCAAAGAAGCCGTACGAGAAGCTCACGAAGGTGTCTGCGGGGCCCACCAGCCCGGCCCAAAACTGCAAGACCGCCTTCGCCGAATGGGCTACTATTGGCCCACGATGGTGGCAGATGCGATAGATTATGCTAGAAAATGCAAAGCCTGCCAAGTCCACGCGGACTTCATTCACCAACCATCCGAATTTCTACATCCGACGGTGGCATCCTGGCCATTCGAAGCATGGGGAATGGATATCATTGGTCCAATCACCCCACCTTCCTCCAGAGGACATCGCTTCATACTTGCGATCACTGATTACTTCTCCAAATGGGCGGAAGCTGTCCCACTCGCAGAAGTCAAGACTTCAAACGTGATCAGCTTCCTTAAGCATCACGTCATCTACCGCTTTGGACTGCCCCGAAGAATCATCCATGATAATGGTCCGCAGTATGCAAGCCACGCATTCTATCGGTTTTATGATAAACACCGTATTCAGAATATCGCTTCGACGTCGTACAACCCGACAGCAAACGGGTTAGCAGAGGCATTCAACAAAACAATCATCAAACTCCTTAAGAAGTTTGTCTCCTCCAACAAACGCGACTGGAACGAAAAACTCGGCGAATGCTTATGGGCTTATCGTACCACAGTTCGAACAGCCACTGGGAATACGCCATTCTCCCTAGTGTACGGGAGTGAGGCAGTTCTCCCATTAGAGACTCAAATACCCTCACTCCGCGTCGCCCTCACTTATCAATTAACGACGAATGACAACTACCGACGTCGACTGCAAGAGTTAGAGGCCTTAGATGAAAAGCGCCTCCTAGCTCAGCAAAGGATCGAGCTGTACCAAGCACGCATCTCAGGAGCCTTCAACAAGAAGGTCAAAATCAGAACATTCCAAGTGGGCAATCTTGTTCTGGCAGTCCGGAGACCAATGGTCATGACTCACAAGACTGCCGGCAAGTTCCAGCCAAAATGGGAAGGCCCATTTATCATAGAGACTGTATTCTCCAACGGTGCTTACCGCCTCGCTAAGCAAAATAGAGACTTGCTCATGTTGCCCGTCAACGGCAAGTTCCTGAAGAAATATTATGTCTAAACGACATTCTCCAGATTTTTGAGTCACGTACCCGCTGGTACCGCTGAACTCACCCTCATAATTCTCCAGATTTTCGAGTCACGTACCCGCTGGTACCGCTGAACTCACCCTCACAATTCTTCAGATTTTCGAGTCACGTACCCGCTGGTACCGCTGAACTCACCCTCATAATTCTCCAGATTTTCGAGTCACGTACCCGCTGGTACCGCTGAACTCACACTCACCATCACAACATTCCAGATTTTCGTGTCACGTACCCGCTGGTACCACTGAACTCACCCCATAAAATCCCAGATTATCGAGTCACGTACCCGCTGGTACCAATGAACTCACCCCATAAATTTCCAGATTTTCGAGTCATGTATCCGCTGATACCACTGAACTCACCCTTATAGTTTGTCAGATTTTCGAGTCACGTATCCGCCGGTACCGCTGAACTCACATCCTCCATATCCCCGATCATCGAGTCATGTACCCGCTGGTGCCGCTGAACTCACACATCTACAATATTCCAAATTATCGAGTCATGTACCCGCTGGTGCCTCTGAACTCACATCCCGGTCACTCTTTCAGATAGAAAGTTATGTATGATCATACCTCTGAACTTTCTTCTTGAAGGAGATCCTCCCCCATGATCTAACACCCGCACTCCCAGTGCACAAAAAGGGTAATCGATCCACAAATTTCTAAAACGGCCATGTCCTCATTACCTCTGAGTCGTTCCACTTCCGCCAAAAATAAATCACCCCTCACACAGAATTTCCATGTCCTCATTACCTCTGAGTTATTCTATGTACCCCCCGTCAAAGAAACCCTCATGCTCACTATGTCCTCAGTACCTCTGAGTCAGTATGATTGGTTCCTTTCTTTTAAACTTGTTGTCCGTATCCAAAACCAGGGTACGTTAGGGACAATGGGTCCACGTAAAATGTCCCAATAAGAGGATTATTACAAAGTAAAAGAGTGAAGCAAATATATATTCCATTCATTCAGAAATCGGTTACATCCATACGATTGCAAGTAAGTCAAAAGAGTTTTTCATGAAGACAAGAAGAAAGGCGAAACAAAAACAAAGACTACAGATAGACATCCACGAGAAGCCCCTACATCCTAGTTACATGAGCGCATATACCATTCCCTCAACCATCTCACATATGAAGGATGCAAGTGAAGAGCGTCCTCGTCCAGAATAGGAGAAAAAGGGTTCCCAGCGCTGTCACCCTCAACAGTCTCGATATTTGGAGGGCTGTCGTTCTCCTCAGGCGCAGCTTCTTCTTTCTTCACTTCTTCCTTAACAGAGGGAGATCCCTGGCTGATGACAAGAGGCTGCAGCTCCTCTGACGCTGCAGTCTCAATATTCGATGGAGATACTGCGAGAACAAAAAACGAAGAAAATGAAAATAGTCAGAAATGTTCATGCGGCTCGTTCTAGACAAGTCTCATGCGGCTCAGACATAGGGTATATCCTCATGTGGCTCAGTCAAGGGACGTGTATGCGGACAATGTAGTTTGAGAAATTTACGTCAAAGTCGTGTACATGAAGCATGCAAGCAGGCCCTGCTAGGGTCTCAAATCGACTACCTAATCCTTACCTTCGATGGCAATATAAACGTCAAGACGAACGGGGGGCACGACAGTTAAGGACAAAGCCGACTTCTTACTCCTCGCTGCAGCCTTCTTCACAGCCTTAGAAGCCCTGGGTGCCATTGTTGTCTGATGATCAGAGGAAGAAAACACGACAAGAATCTGAGTCAAGAATAGTCTAAGAGAGAAGACCGTCCAAATGCCCTTCTATTTATAGACAGAGAACTGTGGACCGACGCCTCGTATAAACGCGATCGACTCTTCGGCTATCGAGCCAAACCAGCCATTTAAAGACTGAGCTCTTGGGATCCTGTCCCAAGAAGATCTACACGCATGGCATAATGACGTGGCAAAGAGCCTATGCGGTTCAAATGGCCATGCGGCTGAAAGCAACTATACGACTCAGATAGTCATGAGGCAGAAATGTCTATGCGGCTGGACCATCCATGTGGCTGAGACGCCCTAGCGACAGAACTTTCCATACGGCCAAGATATCCACGCGGCCAGGACTTCTGTGCGGTCAGGGTTTCATATGCGGCTAGAAGAACACAGCCATGCTTCTTATTCAAAGTATTTCAATTTTGCAAATTGAAAACTTTGAAGGGGGTCCTGTAGAAGCATGGAAAATACTAGGAAAATGACTCATGCGGCCAGGAAAGATCCATGCGGCTCAGAAAACTCATGCGGTTCAGGAAGTCATACGGCATAAGGAGCTATACGGCCCGAGGCATTCCATGCGGCTCATAAGACACGTGGCCTGATAGTGCTCACCTCCGACCCATGCTGCATTAATTGCTTTGACGGCTGATCCCTCTGAAAAGTTGACAGCCCTGACACAAAAGTAGGTAATTATGACTCTATCATAATGATGAATCTCTAGGGAAGAGAAAAGAGATCTCTGACACAAATCCCCCGAGAGCCATAAAAATGCCACGTGGCCTTGCCACGTGGGCGTTCGTATGCGGCTCACGTCTCATGCGGTTCAGAATGAGTCCTATGCGGCTCAGGCCAAGAAAGCCCCATGCGGCTCGAGCAAAGAACTTCTCATACGGTTCAGAGTGAATATGTCTTATGCGGCTCAGGTCAAGAAAGCCTCATGCGGTTCGAGCGAGGACTTCTCATGCGGTTCAAGAGGATCATGTCCATGCGGTTTAGGCGGATATGTACCTATACGGCCCACAAGGATTACTCCCTTGTGGTTCGAGGGCTCAAGTGAGGGCCACTGCCCAGGTAGCCCTAACACGTGGGCTTAATCATATGCGGCTCAAATTCATATGCGGCTCACTCGTCATGCGGTCCAGACCCCCCAGCAGCTCCTAGGACACGTGTCCTAAACCGATTAATTCCTCAGATTTGCTGCCATTAAAGATTGGGTCAAATTCCAATAATCTGGGACACGTGGCAGGAGAATAAATTTAATTATCAGAAGATTATTATAAGGAAGATTTATTCCAATCAGCATTAATTGCTAATGGGATTTGGTGTAATCTACACCTAAAGGCTCGGATTTGTCACAATCAAAACTGAACGGCCTGGATTGACCAATCTATGGGCCGCCGCCATCTCCAAGAGCTAATCATTGGCAACCCTAATGATCACATCCCACTATTATAAATAGCAAGGTGCCATTCCCTTGTAAAAAGGAGATATACAATAACAGAGAGAAATATGTATATACAGAGAGACTTCCCCCCATAGTCAGAGAGAGAATACACACAGAGAGAGAGAGAGAAGCCAGAAGAGCAACAGAGAAGCAAGAAGAGTATTTCTTCATCAACGCCGACCATCTTTCACAGCAGCCAAGGCTGCATACCGATCGTCCAAGGAGTAAGACAGGGCTGCCGTCGCCTTTCCGAGCCTCTATCGTCACCCCCCAGAATCTAAAATAAACAATTGTACTTAGACTGCTGTACCTAGGTTTTCGTCCATAGGCTTTCTTTGTACAAGCAAATTTGTAACGTGAAGTAAAAGTCCGGTCCTCCGATAATTGTTCTGTTCTTTTATATTTCATGGCAAACAGAAACCTTGGTAGGCAATGTAAAGACTACCTCGAGTAGATCCGGCTTCTGGAAGAAAAGTTGGTAACTGGAAAGGCTGAACTAGGAAAGGCGAAGAACGAATAGATGTCCCTTCGTCAACAGTCTGACCTTGGCCCAAGCTGCTGAGAATTTCCGCTTAGGGTGGGCAGACCTGGAGGACGCTTGGTGGAGCATGTCTCAATTTAAAGAAGAGGCAACGAGGCGTCGAGAAGCAGAGTGCCGTACCAAAAAATCTGTCGGACCAAGGATTGGTTTCCTGAAGAGTCGGATTGGTGACCTTTCATGTCGACCATTAGACAATAGCCTTATTGTTTTCTCATTTTTTCCCCCTTTTAGAGAGGATTTTCATGTTGCTGTAGTCAAATTTTTTCCTTTCCTTAATTATGAAAGAAATGGAAGTCTTTACTTGCTTTCCTGTCTGTTTATTTGCAAACTTTATAGTAGTAGAAATCCTTTCAGAGGTAGTTTTAACATTATAAGATGGAGATAACTTCGCTGGGGATGTTTATGTAGAAATTTTTACTCAAAGATAATATAGACATGGTAAACATTAATTTTGATGACAGGCTGGACTTTCTCAAAGATTGTATGAACATAGAAAGACAAAACTCTGTGGGTACATAGAAACAATTCAGAGGTGATACGAACATAGATGTTTTTATGTAGGGTTGATAGCAACACAAGGATTGCTATGGTAAGAATATTTACTCAGAGGTAATATGAACATGGTAAACATAACATCTCGCTCAGAGGTTTAAATAAACATGGTGAGATATAACTGTAGAGAGCGATTCAGAGGTAAGATGACCACGACCGCCTTCTGAGGAATTATTTTGCAAGAGAAATACATGTTAAAAACTAAACATAGTATTTCTTTAGGAATTTGCCATTGATTGGCATCATTAGCAGATCTGCAATAGGTTTAGCGAGTCGGTAAGCACCGTTAGAGTACACCATTTCTATGACGAAAGGACCTTCCCACTTGGGTACAAATTTTTCAGCTAACTTATGAGTCATCACCATTGACCTTCGAACTGATAACACGAGGTCACCAACTTGAAACGTCCTTTCCTTGACCCTTTTGTTGAAGGCTCCAAAAATTCGAGCTTGATACAGCTCGATAAGTTGCTGAGCTAGTAGACAATTTTTATCCAACGTCTAACACTTACAGCCGACGACGTTGGTTGGCTTTGTCTATTAACTGGTTGGTCATAGCTACCCGTAAAGATGGAATCTGAATCTCCAGGGGAGTAAAGTTTTGCTCTCATAAATGTGAAAGAATGGCGTATTACCAATGGGTGTCCGGACGGTTGTGCGGTAAGCCATAAACATTCGCCTAGCTTTTCATTCCAGTCACATTTATTGGATGATACGACCTTTTTGAGTAGCTTAATGATTGTCTTGTTAAATGCTTCTGCTAGTCTATTCGCCGCTAGATTGTAGGCTATCGATGCTATATTCTATATTCAGTTTTTATCACAAAACCGATAGAAGGTATGGCTCACAAACTAGGGGCCGTTGTCGTGAATAATTTTCGGGGAACTCCGAAGTGGTAGATAATGTGGTGCTTAACGACACTAATCACGTTCGATATTTTTACCTCGGTCAGCGGTATTGCCTCTGCCCATTTAGAAAGATAGTCGGTAATCGCGAGGATGAACCGATGTTCTTTAGAGGACGGGGGGCTAATCGGCCTAATGATATCCATTCTCCATGCTTCGAATGGCCAAGCTGCCGCTATGGGGTGTAGGAACTTAGAGAGTTGATGGATGAAGTCAAGATGGACTTGACATACTCGATACTTGTTAGCATAATCAACAGCATCTGCCATCATGGTGGGTCAATAGTAACCCATACGTCGTAGTCGGTCCTACAACTTAGGACCAGGTTGATGAGCTTCGCAAGTGCCATCGTGCCCTTCCGGAGTGCTTCTTTTTCTTCGGCATCAGTTCTCTTAATAAAAGTAGCTTCTTTCGAGTTCTCGGGTAGAATCCCATAGACTGCATAGTCTATGAACGACACCAGTCTCTAATGTCGATATTAGTGTCTGTCTATACAGAGTAGCTCAGACACGTACATAGATTATTCTTTGGGCAAACCAATTCTTGACCCATTGTCGTAACGAAGTACTGGGTCCCGATGAGGCTGCTAAAGAAGCGGCGGGACCAGTGAGGGAATCGGCTTCCAGATTTTGTAATCGAAGTACATGTTCTGTAAAGAACCCTGTAAAGGTAGAGATGATTGTTGGCCCATACTGCCATGGTCGAACCGATTTCGATAATTGACTTAAAACTCGACTCTGATATGAAAAGAAAGAAGATCGCATATCGCTGCAGATTTCATTAAAGCAGATTTTTCTAATTTATTTTATATTTTTTATTTAGTATAGAAAATTGTGAGTCGGGATCACTAGCAACCTATAAGACTTTTCTCACAAAATCGTTATTCCTGACCCAAAACAAAACCTAACCCTTTGATTATCCAAAAACTGCACAAAAACCAAAAATGACCTAAAAATCCCCTAACCGAACTCGGGCCGAGTTCTGCCCAAAATTGGACCGAACTCGGTCTACCCAAACTACTCCTGGTCAGCAGCGTACCTATTCTTTTGGATCTACAACGTTCAAAATTATGAACGTTTACCCTACCGAGTTCTGTCTGAACTCTGCCTCAAAAATTCCTATAAAAAGAGAAGAATTTGTCATTTCTAATCACTCATTCATTCATTCATCATCTTCTCTATCTATTCTAAAGCCTTGCTATCTACAAAAAGCTTTAAACTTCCTTTTTCCAAGACAACTCATGTTCTTCTAAGTGCCGATGGTTTCCCATTAGGAGTATTCGAGTTGTACAAGCTCGGAGTATAAAAGCTTTCTTCAGAAAGGTGTTTGAAGTTTGACCGTGTGCTTCGGATTAAAACACGACAGTGTTGAAGTTGACGTGTTCTTCGGAATAAAGCACGCAATGTAATCTTTATTTTCAAAATAGTAGATTATAGCGAGTAAGAGTTCTCGCGAACTGTCACACCCCAGAACCAGAATACTGGAGAGCGGTGGACAGACACAACCAGCTACGTACTTTGAAGTGCAACCCACCTCACAGTACGGTCACGGCTGTCTAGATGCATGAGGGTTTATCTACAAGCCAACAGTCTCTTATGGTCAAGAACAAGCTTAGTGTCTCAATCTCAAGCAAGCAAATAAATGTTACAAGATGTTAGATCATCAGACATACAAAGTAAGGCATCCCAAATATTACATATTTAGATGATCATGAAGCTAGTCATACCAAATGCGAAGACTAGCAAGGGTTTAAGTCATACATGCTCAACCCTAGGATTTGCCAATCATGTTACAGCCCTTAGGCAAACAGAATATAAGCTGCAACACGAGCTAACACTTGCTCGATGGCTAAACGCCTGAAAAGAATAATTTATAATAGAGTGGGAGAATAAAATAAGAACTCACTCGTTGCCAGGATTACGTCTAGTGTTCACCATCTGAATGGAAGATAGGTAGATCCTCGGGTATCACTCCAAAATATGGCCATATAAAACTAGTTGGGTCAGAACCCAGAAAGAGCAAGTGCTACAAGTGAGGCCCCACTTAGGAACTAAAACCAGCATATAATAAAAGAAGAACTGATAAAGAACATAATTAAATAATATGACAAACAGAGTTAAGGTGGCATGCTAGCTTGCAAGTAAAAAAAATAAGAGGTGAAATATAATTCGCATGTCAATCATGAGACAATCATTCAGGCACGGCCAATCAAGTCATGTGGCTTGCTATCATTAGCTAACTAGGGTTATCACAGGCCTAGTTACTAACAAGATGCATTTGAGATATTTCCAAGTCACAAGTCCTGTAGCTATCCAGGTTATCCAGACGATGTTACTCAGAAATAATAGGTTTAGCGCGAGCGCAACCGAGTCAAAAATGATAGGTTGCGTGCGGGCACAACCGAGTCAAGAAAATGCTGAGCTAAAGAGCGCGTGCAAAGAGATGGTACGACGCTAAAGAGCGCGCGCACACTCCTCATCTTCTCCAACCAGCCCGAAAGCTTGGTTGAACTCATGAACTCCAAAGGGCATATCTCCCTCAAAACAAGTCAAAATCAAGACTTCCAAGGATCTAAATTGTGTAGAATTGAATTTCTCACAACACAGAACCATTAGATCTCATAAATAATCAAGTTAAAGAGATCAAAACAAGAAAAACCAAGAAGGCTATAAACTTAGATTTACAAGAATCCAAAATCAAAATAAAAAATGCCAAGTTCTAAAGTGGCTTAGAACCATGCAAGGAAGAAAATAGAACAATAAAACTTGAGATCCATCATGAAGCATGTTGCACTTGCCTAGGGTTTCTTTAGGTGTAGGTGGAGAGGAGTTATGGAGAAGACGAAAGAAATTAATGAAGAAGTTATGGAAGAGAGAGAGAGAGAGGAGTTGACTTATATATCAACCTCTCCATCATGAACCAAACCAAAATAAACCAAGCCAAGCCAAGACAAGCCGAACCAAAATAAACCAAGTCCAAGCTAAGCAAGACAAGTCTAAGTACGGTTCACCTAACAAATGTCAAAAATCCGTATACGTATACTGAAAATACGTATAACGGAAAACGGGAGTGACAACTCTACCCACCTTAAAAGAATTATGTCCTTGAAATTTAATCAAGAGGCTAGAGGTGTCGGGGCAAGCTATACTAATACTAGCACTCTATGACTAGCAGGCAATCAAGCAATCATTCATGCAAAAAAGAAAATAAAGCATAAGCCATAAGGAAGACATTATACCTTATGAGTCAAACAGGAGTGGATATCAGATTCGGATATCATCCTCACGTTCCCACGTTGACTCATCCAAGGAGTGATGACCCCAAGCAACATGGACTAAACTAATAGAAACGAGCCTTTCCTCATATGAAAGGTTGGTACCAACAACCAATTCCAAATAATCAAGGATATGGCTTGGGTCTGGGATGTACCATCGCAATTGGGATACAAAGAATAGGTCATGTACCTTACGTAATAACGGTGAGCGATACGATAGGATACATCACCTACTAGCTCGAGAATATCAAACGGCCCTATATACCTAGGACTAAGCTTTTCTCGTACGCCGAATCGAATGACGCCATGGGTAGACGAGATCCTAAGGAATATGTGGTCACCGATAGAAAACTCAAGAGGACGCCGATGAGAATCGACCCAATAGTGCTGACGATCTTGGACAACTCGAAGATGATCTCTAACTTGTCTGACCACCTCGATAGTCTGCGTAACCATCTCTGGACCAAGCATCTGTCTCTCGTCTACATCGTCCCAGGCTAAAGGTGATCTGCACTTCCTGCCATACAATATCTCAAATGGTACCATTCGGATACTGGCCTGCAAACTGTTATTATAGGAGAACTCCACTAGATGTAGGTGATCTTTCCATAAATCACCAAAGTCAAGTGCACATGATCGTAACATATCTTCAAGAGTTGAATCGTGCGCTCTGACTGACCATCTGTCTGTAGATGATAAGCTGAACTAAACTTGAGACGAGTTCTCAAACTCTCTTGGAGACTCCGCCAAAAGTACGATGTAAACCTTGAATCTCGGTCGGACACGATACCGATTGGCACTCCATGCAATCTGACTATTTGCCTGAGGTACATCCCTGCTAGCTGATCTGTCGATTGACCAATTCTGAAAGGGAGAAAATAAGCTACCTTCATGAGTCGGTCAACTATAACCCACACAGCATTTCTTTCAGCTGGAGATTTAGGTAACCCAGTTATAAAATCTATGGTAATATGCTCCTATTTCTATTCTAGGATCGATAAAAGTTAAAGAAGTCCAGCTAGCCTCTGATGATCAGCTTTAACTTGCTGGCAAACTAAACAACGAGAGACAAATCGAGCTATCTCCCTCCTCATGCTATTCTACCAAAAATACTGACGGATATCACAATACATCTTCGTGCTACCCGGATGAACCGAATACTGCGTACTGTGAGCCTCTATCATGATCTCCTGTCTGATATCACTGGGTATACAAAGATGTCTTCCATGCTGGAGAGTACCATCTTCATGAATAAACAACTCTACTCTCCTTCCTGCTTCGCATTATGCCCTAAGCCGCTGAAGCTTAAAATCCGTTGACTGAGCTATCTTAATCCTCTCAACTATAATGGACTGAACTTGTATACTGGACATCAATGCTACACTGGTAGGAAGAACTATCTCTATCTCCATCTTCTGAAGATTCGCTAATAACTCTAGCTATGCTGTTAGAAAATAAGCTCCTTCTCTTCTGCTCAATGCATCTGCAACTACGTTGGCCTTCCCAGGATGATACTACAAGTTGATATCATAATCCACCAATAACTCTAGCCATCTTCTATGATGCATATTAAGATCATTCTGGGTAAACACATACTTAAGACTCTTGTGGTCGATAAAAATCTCTATCTGATCTCTATACAAATAATACCTCCAAAGCTTGAGGGCAAAAACCATCGCTGCTAACTCTAAATCATGTGTTGGATAATTCTTCTCATGATCTCGAAGTTGACATGATGTATAAGCTACTACCTTGCCATGCTGCATTAGGATGCATCCTAACCCCTTACCTGAAGCGTCATAATACACTAAAAATCCTCATGTCCGATCTGGAAACGTGAGAATGGATGCCGTCATCAATCCTTGCTTCAACTTTTCAAATAAAATTTGATATTCTACTGTCCAAGCAAACTACACATCCTTACGAGTCAACTACGTCAAGGGTGCTGAAATCCGAGCAAAGTCTGACAGAAATCGACAGTAATAGCTCGCCAATCATAAAAAATTGTGAACCTCTGCTACAGTACTGGGTACTAGCCATGTCTTTATGGCTACTATCTTCTGGGGGTCCACTTTTACTCCACCTCTGGTGATGATGTGACCTAAGTACGAAATGCGATCAAGCTAAAACTTGTACTTACTGAACTTCGCGTACAACTGATGCTATTTGAGAATCTGAAGAACTACCCGGAGACGTTGCTCATGCTCTGCTTCACTCTTACTATAGACCAAGATATCGTCTATAAACAAAATCACAAACTTATCCAAATTGGGCATGAAAATACGATTCATGAGATCCATGAATACTACTGGCGCATTGTCACTCTGAATGGCATAACGAGAAACTCCCAATGCCCATACCTTGATCTGAATTTCGTCTTCGGGATGTCTTGCTCTCTCACTCTGATCTGTTGATATCCTGATCGCAAGTCAATCTTTGAGAATATTGCTGCCCTACTGAGTAGGTCGAATAAATCATATATCCTTGGCAAGGGATATCTGTTCTTGATTGTAACAAAATTCAAGGTACGATAATCAATATATAATCTTGACATACCATCCTTCTTTTTTACAAGAAGCAGCGGGGCTCCCCAAGGCGATCCACTAGCACGAATGAATCCCTTGGTTCTAAGTTCTTCAATCATCTTGTACATGATCTCCAATTCTTATGGTGCTATTATGTACTCTCTCTGATACTGGAGCCGTCCTCAGAATCAAATCAATGGTGAACTCTATCTCTCTCTTTGGGGGCATACCTGGAAGCTCTTTCGGGAATACGTCAAGAAATTCTGCTACTACCTTGGGAAACTGCATTGCTTCTATTATTGTCATTCGCAAGACTGGTGGAGAAGGTTCTACTTTCCTTCTGAAAAATGAAAACTTCTCTTCACTGAAAATATCAAAACTATTCCTGCCAACATAGCAGTCTATTCTTGCATATTGATCCTTCAACCAATCCATTCCTAGGACCACATCATAGTCGACCATCGAAAATTCTATCAATCTAGCGGGGAACTCTCTACCGTTAACTACGATTCGACACGAAGAAAATACTCTATCTACTCCCACAAGACCGTTACCAGTAAAGATATTTAGTCTTACTAATAATAACTCGGGCTCCAGTCCTATTCGTGTCGCGAATCGTGCAGACATAAATGAGTACGATGCACCCGAATCAAATAATACTGATACTAGAAAAGAGTTGACGAGAATGGTACCTGCCATCACCTCACCTGATGCTAATTCTTCTTCTACCGACAAGGCTATAGCTTGACCCTGTCTTCTTGGTGTTAGTCCCCTCTACTGGTAACCTCTCTGCCTGTTCTGAACCTGAGCTTGGACCTTAGCATACTGTTGTGGCCTCTGCTGCTGGAATGCTTGTGCCTGAGGCGGCAATGGCCTCGGAGGCTGGTATTGTTGTTGTACTGGTGCTTGTCCCTTAACCGATGGACTGGTTAGGGTTGATAAAGATGAACTAGCTTTATACGAACATGACCCTATCATGTGGTCCGGTGCCCCATAAGCCAAGTACAACCCCTGTGCTCTGCGACACTCTGAAACTACGTATCCTGACTTCCCACAATGAGGGCAGCCCATTGCGGAAGATTGCTGCTACTTCTGTTGCTGAGGGTACATCAGAGTCGAGTGTTGAACCGACAAAACTGTGGTCGCCCTCCTAGGCGCTCCAATATTCAAAGCCCTAGCTGTCGGGGCTGATGTTGATGACTGAGACAACTGCCCATGGGACCTCTTTCGACCCCCTACACGGTCTACTATCCTCTGGGAGGTATATTCATGCCTCCTAACTGCTTGTAAAACAACATCAAAGGTCTGATGCTCAAACTACTCCACCGTTAGAATGATCTCTAGGTGGAGTCCCTGCTAGAATCGCTGTGCTCGGTCCAATTCGGTCGCCTCCATGATAGGAGAAAACCAACTGAGCCTCGAAAACTCAGCCACATAACCATCGACTGTCCTTCCCATCTACTTGAGATTGCTGAATCTTGTTTGCAGATCATACCGAGCTACTGCATCAAAGTACTTCGTCTGAAACTTGTCACAGAATACCGCCCATAAAATAGGCATCGCCAAACAAACTGCTAGCATTGCCCACCAGCTGCGGGCTAAGTCCAATAACTGTAGGCGTACTATGGCCACCTTTTCATACTTTGGAATCCTAGTGGCCTCCAGAATAACCTCTATATCCTGAAGCCAAGCATCGGCAGCAATAGCATCTTCACTGCCGTCAAAGAAAGGAGGGTTCAAGTGCTTGAAACTGTTGGCCACATTGTTCCCTTGGTAACCAACTCTGCCAATGGCTGTCTGTACTGTCTGGTGCAGGGCATCGCCCCGACGATCTTATGATGTAAGCAATTTCTGGATGAGTCCAATCAGGGCTCCATTGTCAGGCTCTGCAGGCTGGACTGGCTGAACCGGGGGCTCTTGATCTCCGAAAGACATAGCTCGGAATGCTGCCCTCGAGTACTGAGGTTGGTCCCCAGGCTGCTGTTGGTCCACTGGTGGTGCTCTACCTGGCTGATCGGTAGGACCAAGAACAATGCCACTGAAGAAATGACAAGAGGAACAATAAGGAAGGACCAATATAGAGCAGGGATATAAGCATGTGATCAGGTCAAGATTCAGGATAAATAGAAGGTACGAGTAGAGATCAAGGGCGAATGCTGATTGAGACAACTATTCAGTAGAACCCCAACACATCTTGATTTACAAGACCTGTATGGGCCACCACTTAAACCATGTCACACCCCAGAACCAGAATACTAGAGAGCGGAAGACAAATACAGTCAGCTACATACTTTAAAGTGCAACCCATCTTACAATACGGTCATGGCTATCTTGATATATGAGGGTTTATCTACAAACCAACAGCCTCTTATGGACAAGAACAAGCTTAGTATCTCAATCTCAAGCAAGCAAATAAATGTTACAAGATGTTAGATCATCAGACATACAAAGTAAGGCATCCCAAACATTAGATATTCAGATAATCATGAAGCTAGTCATACCAAATACGAAGACTGGCAAGAGTTTAAGTCTTACATGATCAGCCCTAGGATTTGTCAATCATGTTACAACCCTTAAGCAGACAGAATATAAGTTGCAACACGAAATAACACTTGCTCACGGCTAAACCCTCAAAAGAATAATTTACAATAGAGTGGGAGAGCAAAATAAGAACCCACTTATTGACAGGATTACGTCTGGTGATCACTATCTGGTTGGTAGGCCGGCAGATCCTCGGGTATCACTCTGAAATCTGGCCATACAAAACCGGTTGGGTGAGATCCCAAAAAGAGCAAGTGCCACAAGGGAGGCCCCACTTAGGAACTAAAACCAGCATATAATAAAAGAAGAACTGATAAAGAACATAATTAAATAATATGACAAAAAGAGTTAAAGTGGCATGCTAGCTTGCAAATAAAAAAAAGTGGTCAAATATAATTTCCATGTTAATCATGAGATAATTATTCAGGCACGACCAATCAAGTCCTGCGGCTTGCTATCATTAGCTAACTAGGGTTATCACAGGCCTAGTTACTAACAAGATGCATTTGAGATGTTCCCAAGTCACAAGCCCTGCAACTATCTAGGTGAGGTTACTTAGAGTTAAAGAGTTGCATGAGTTATCAAGAGTTACAAGATTTCTGGCGTACCTCTGTACATTTTTATTTTAAAAAGTGCCCCACATGACAGTGAGCTGGAAATATGCCATACTCGTCGGCAGGCTATAAGTCCACAAGTGTGGCCGGAATAACGGGATCTCCTGTAATCGAGAAAATCTCTCTATATGAACTACTTGATCAATTTAGTCATTAACCTGGTCAGATTCATTATGGATCCCTGATCGTGGCAAGCAGGAATCCATGTCCTAGACATGATGCAAGACGAGATAGGTAGCTTGTACAATAACAATCAGGAAGATCAACCATGGTGTCAGGATAAGAGTTACACTTAGCAAGATTGGAAGAGCGGTCACAACAGCAATCAAGATTACACATGTCATGTCAGGTTTACTTGTTACTGGTTACTTGTCAAGATTACTTGTCAGGAGTGTGCCTCCACGGGCCACTATCAAGATTATACATGTCATGTCAGGTTACTTGTTACTTGTCAAGAGTGCACCTCGACGGGCCACTATCAAGATTATTAAGAAGGGTTCATGTTATCTTGTCGTGTTCATGATAGGTCAAGTCTAGTCAAATCTTATCAAGCTCAAGTTCTATCATGCTCACACTAATAAGGGGCCGAGTCGGGTCGTCACGAGACATGTCAAGTACAGGGTACATGCAAGGATAAATAATTACACTAAGTACCAAGAGAACAAGCATGGGGATATGCAACAAGAGTTATCAAGAAATGGTCCTAGTCAAATGGTGTCTAAGCTAAAGGGGTTCTAGGTGGCTCCAGACAAGTCGGGGAGACAGGTGGCACCAGGGCCAAGTGGTGCCAGGGGGACAAGTGGGCGCCTGGGCCAAGTGGGCGCCTGGGCCAAGTGGCGCCCGGGGGACAAGGGGGCACCTGGGCCAATTTGTGCCAGCCAAATGAATGAAGATGAAGCTAGGTAGCATTGGGCGCCAAACGAGCAATGGTGACAGGTTGTGCGGGGAGCCAAACGAATCAGAAATGATAGGTTACGCACGGGCGCAACCGAGTCAGAAATGATAGGTTACGCGCGAGCACAACTGAGTCAAGAAAATACTGCGCTAAAGAGCACAAGCAAAGGGATGGTGCGGCGCTAAAGAGCGCGCACACACTGCTCATCTTCTCCAACCATCCCGAAAGCTTGGTTGAAACCATGAACTCCAAAGGGCATATCTCCCTCAAAATAAGTCAAAATCAAGACTTCCAAGGGTCTAAATTGTGTAGAATTGAATTTTTCATAACACAAAATGATTAGATCTCGAAAATAATCAAGTTAAAGAGATCAAAACCAAAAAAACCGAGAAGGCTATAAACTTATATCAACAAGAATCCAACCATCAAAATCAAAAATGCCAAGTTCTAAAGTGGCTTAGAACCATGTAAGGAAGAAAATGAAACAATAAAACTTGAGATCCATCATGAAGCAATTTGCACTTGCCTAGGGTTTCTTTGGGTGTAGGTGGAGAGGAGTTATGGAGAAGAAGAAAGGAATAAATGAAGAAGTTATGGAGGAGAGAGAGATGAGTTGACTTATATATCAACCTCTCCATCATGAACCAAACCAAAATAAACCAAGCCAAGCCGAACCAAAATAAACCAAGTCCAAGCTAAGTGAGACAAGTCTAACTACCATTCACCTGACAAATGTCAGAAATCCGTATACGTATATTGAAAATACATATAACAGAAAATGGAAGTGACACGAACTGGACTAGTTATCTTAGATGAAAACCAGTATAAACCTCGGTGTTTGCGTATTGCTTTCTTGCCTCCACTTAATTATTGCCTTACTTTATTGCATTTAAGTTATATATATATATATATATATATATATATATATATATATGTCTTTACCGGCTAGTTTTTAATTGGGGAATATTTTTTCGTTGCACTTTATTCATCCCCCATCTGAGGTGCCATCGATCATACAATTGGTATCAGAGCACGATTTCTCTAGTTGGATTTAATCTCCTTGAGATGTGGCATTATTATACACAAGAAATGGTGAAGGCCAATCTACAAATAAGCCACCCCTTTGATGGTACAAACTACACGTATTGGAAGACACACATGAGCTTTTACCTCAAGTCTATTGATATCAATTTATAATCGATTGTCATCGATGGTTACAAGAAATCACTACCTATTGTGGTAGATAGTAATCTAGTTGAAAACCTCATGACAAATATACTAACAATAAAAAAGAAGCAAGTCTTGATGCAGAAGCTATCAATGCTTTATTCTGTACAGTAGATAGAACTGAGTTTAATAAAGTATCTACATGTGTCACATCTTACGAGGTTTGGAAACTTCCTGAGGTAACTCATGAAGGTACTTCACAAGTGAAGGAGTCCAGCATCTCACGACTAACACACGAGTATGAAGCCTTCAAAATAAAGCCTAATGAGACGATTATAAATATGTTTATTTGGTTTCTAGATATTGTTAATCCTTTATCTTCCCTTGGAAAAGAATACAGCAGCCATAGAAAATACGAAAGGTACTTTGCTGGCTGATAAAGAACTGGAATCCCAAAGCGACGACCATTATTGACGAAAATAATCTCACTACGATGACTCTTGAAACCCTTATGAGAAAGCTTATGACACATGAGCTGGACCTTAAAGATTTCAAAGAGACAGCACCAAAGGAGAAGGCTATAGCATTCAAACCTTATCATAAGATAGCCTCCGATGATGAGAGTAAATCTGATAGCTCAGACAACGAACAAATGGCCCTCATGATAAGAAACTTCAGAAGATTTCTTAAGTATGAGAAGACAAACAAAAAGAAGAAGGATTCCAGAGATGACGAAGAACCAATTTTCTATAACTGTAAGAAGACATGTCACATTAAGAAAGACTGTCCTATTGTAAGAAAGGGAAGTAGGAATGATCAGTCAAGCAAGAGAAGGACTTCGACAAGAAATTATGCTAATACTAACATCTGGTGTGAAAGAGAGGCTAGCGATTGTGAAGAAGAAGAAAAACCTCTCAACACAGCAAATATCTACTTTATGGCTACACATGCTAAGGTAAACTTGAATCCTCTCTATGAAGAATTTACCTTTGATGAACTGTCTGATGCCTTCACTGATCTACTGGAAGATTAGAGGAAAGTTATCGATTTGTACAAAAGCGCCAAGAAAGAGCTGAAATTTGTACAATATGAGTTTTCTAAGCAATTTCATATGCTATAAGATGTTAGAAACTCTTCTAGTAACAAGGATGAGGTTACTTCTTTAAAGCTGAGTCTACATGACACTCTTGAAAAGCTTGAGAAAGCTAATTGAGAGAATGTAAAGCTAAACGATATCTACGAGCTAGAGAAAAAGAAGTATAATATTTCTACTCAGAGATTAGATGCACTCACGGCCATGTACAATGAAGCCTGTGACGTCTCTAAAACGTTAGAGATTAAACTGGACAAACAGGTTGTCAAACCTATCGCTCAAGTGAACACAAGTCACAAGGCTAAACACAAACACAACACGACCAACACTGCTAGAACTGCTAGAAGTCATGCATACATGTGTACATTTTCACATAAAAAATCACACACATCTTCTAAAACACACATACATGATCTTTGAACGACACCTAGCACTAACACTTCTGCTACATTTTATTATTGTGGTATAAAAAGATATGTATTACATCAATGTAAGATTAGAAAGCTTGTAGACATGTATGTATCTGTCTGGGTTCCAAAAGCTAGCAAATCCGGACCCTCAAGAAAGTGGGTACCAAAGGTTACATCTTCAATTTGTGTTGTAGGTGGACCTTCATCCTTCCACTAGAAGCAATGGTTCCTCGATAGTGGTTGCTCTAGGCATTTGACAGGCGACAACACTTTATTTGTAACTCTATCAATGAAGAAAGAAGGGTATGTCTCCTTTGGAAATAATTTGAAAGGACATTATTGGAATTGGCGACATAGGTACTTCTCCCTCACCCA
Source organism: Iris pallida (assembly GCA_029216955.1). Classification (NCBI taxonomy): domain Eukaryota; kingdom Viridiplantae; phylum Streptophyta; class Magnoliopsida; order Asparagales; family Iridaceae; genus Iris; species Iris pallida. The sequence continues at coordinate 12,776,920 of JANAVB010011800.1, forward strand.
TTATTAAAAATGTATATTTAGTAATAGAATTAAAACATAACCTGCTAAGTATTAGTTAATTGAATGATCATGGTTATGGAATTAATTTTATTAAGAATAAATGTTTTGTCTATGATAAAACTTCTGGAACAACTTCCTTTAAGGGAATAAAAGAGGAAAAAATATATATAGTATTATTATTATTATTATTATTATTATTATTATTATTATTATTATATTATACTATATTATATTACATATTTTTTTATATTATATTATTATAATATATTGTATTATATTACATATATAATATATATATATATATATATATATATATATATATATATATATATATATATATATATATATATATATATGTCAGAAAGTATTAATAGTACATGAAAGTGTCTGTTCACAACTCAAGATGAAAGCTGAGTATGGCATATGTGTCTTAGACATGTGAACATGGACACTATTGTAAAATTATCCACGAAGAAACTAGTAAGAGGTTTACCCGATATTACTTTCAAGAAAGATATCATCTGTACCGAATGTGAAAAGAATAAGACATCTAGATCATCTTTCAAATTAGTAAACACTGTAAGTACCTCTAGACTACTATAATTTTTACATATGGACTTGTTTGGACCAAGTAGAGTCGCCAGTCATGGTGGTAAGCTTTATGCTTTCGTAATAGTCGACGACTATTGACGATATACTTGGGTTTACCTTCTTACAAATAAAAATAAGGACTTTTCTGAATTTGTATCTTTTTGTAAAAAGGTACAAAATGATAAAGAATTCATGATTACTCGCATATAAAGTGATCATAGAGGAGAATTTGATAACCATGACTTTGAAACCTTCTGTAACTCAAATAGTTTATCACATGAATTCTCTTGCCCCAGAACTCCTCAACATAATAGCATTGTGGAGAGGAAGAATAGAACTCTTGGCGATATGGCCAGAGTTATGTTTAACCAACATAATCTTCCAAAGTAGTTTTGGGCATAAGCTGTTTATACAGCATGCCATGTTTTGAATAGAGTTCTCATTAGACTAATATCCAAGAAAACTTCGTATAAATTATGGTTCAATAGAACTCCTAACGTCAGCTATCTCAAGGTATTTGGTTGCAGTTGTTTTATCTTGAACACTAAAGACAACTTGGGAAATTTTGATAAAAAAGCTGATGATGGCATATTTTTGGGGTATGCTGTAAAGAGCAATGGATATAGGATATTCAACAAAAGATCACTCGATGTTGAAGTCAATAAATGTGACATTCGACGAACTGAACATTCAATACAACAACGATAATGACAATGAAGAAGAGAATCCCCTCAGACAAAACATCTGAAGATACACCATCCTCTTACCTTGGAAATCAGTAAAAACGGTTGTAGTTTACAACAAATCATCCGAAAGAACTGGTAGTAGGTGATGTATCAAAAGGTGTAAGTACTCGCTCAAGCACAAGAGATATAGTTGGTAATATTGCATTTATTTACAAAATAGAACCTAAAAATATTTTAGAAGCTTTTAGTGATAAATTTTGAATTTCTGCAATGCAAGAGGAACTAAGCCAATTCGAACAGAATCAAGTTTAGGAACTTTTTCCCAGACCTAATGATTATTCAATCATTGGTACCAAGTGGATGTTTCAAAATAAGTTAGATGAGAATGGTTTAGTCACACGCAACAAAGCACGTCTAGTAGCTCAATGCTATAATCAAGAAGAAGACATTGACTATGATAAGACATATGCTCCAATTATTATATTAGAATCCATTCATATGCTTTGTGCTTTTGCAAGTTTTTATGGTATTAAACTTTTTCAAATGTATGTCAAAAGTGCTTTTCTAAATAATTTTATAAAAGAAAAAGTTTTTGTAAAACAACCACTCGGCTTTAAAGATTTCAAAAAATCCTGATCACATATTCAAGCTTCGTAAGGCTCTCTACGGTCTCAAACAAGCACCTCGTGCATGGTATGAGCACCTTAGTTCCTTCTTACTTGAACACCATTTTTCAAAAGGGATGGTTGACTCTACTCTTTTTACAAAATCTTTAGATACAAATATTTTATTAGTACAAATATACGCAAATTGACATAATCTTCGGATGAACAAATGAGATGCTATGTAATGAGTTTGTTAAGTGTATGCATAGTGAATTCGAAATGAGCATGATGGATGAACTAATATTCTTCTTTGGGCTACAAATCAAGCAAAGTTCACAAAGGGTATTCATCAATCAAGCTAATTATACAAAAGACCTACTAAAGAAATTTGACATGGATAACGTCAAACCAATCGGAACTCCTATGGCAACGTCTATAAAGCTTGACATAGATGAAAGAGGTACACCAAATGACATACGTAAGTACAGAGGTATGATTGGTAGTTTACTATAACTAACTGCTAGTTGACCAGACATTATGTTTTCAATATGCTTATGTGCTAGATATTAGGCTTGTCCTAAAGAATCACATGTGAACGTTATTAAGCGTACCTCCGATACCTTAAGGGTAATTTGACAACCGGTCTATGGTATCCCAAAATCGATTTATTTGACCTGATAGGTTACTAGGATGCGAATTTTACTGGATGCAAGGTCGATCGTAAAAGTACTAGTGGCATATGTTATTTTCTAGAAAAGTTATTAGTCTCCTGGTTTTCTAAGAAATAAAATTCTATTGTATTATCGACAACTGAGGCTGAATATATAGCCGCAAGATGTTGTACTCAGATTTTATGGATGAAATAAACTTTTGAAGACTATCAGTTATTTTTTAACCACATCCCTATTTACTGTGTTAATACTAGCTCAATAAACCTTACGAAGAATCTTGTATGTCATTCTCGCACTAAACACATAGAAATTAGATATCACTTCCTTAGAGACCATGTATTGTAGGGAGATATTAGTTTAGAATTTGTTGATACTGAGCATCATTTAGCTGACATCTTCACTAAGCCCCTAGCTGAAGATCGTTTTAACTTCATACGAAGGAAATTAGGAATTTTGGATGTTGAAGTCATATAATTAAATTTTAGTTGATTGAAATTCATAAATTCGTAGAAACTATTTTGGTTATAAGCCGAAAGGGTCCTTCTATCACACAGGTGTAAATAGTCTGAAACGATACAGTATACTGGTCTTCGGACTACCGCTAGCTGGGATCCGGCCCCTACAGCTAACCCGAAATATTCTATATGGTTTGTGTATTTTGGTTAATTAATATAAATTATATTTTCTGCAACACAAGTATTTCTAATTATACTTCACATTTATGTTAAAACCTATGTCAAAATTTTTAATTTTGTCCTGACTACCAAGTGACTGAACCCGGACCGAGCTCTGTCCGAACTCGGGCCAAACTCGGTCTGAGGGTAATCGGAACAGAAGCTGGACAGTCGGGTTTCCCCCTTTATAAAAACCCTCAACCATCTTCTTCCTCATCAACACAGCCAAAAACTACACCAAAACCCTAACCCTAGCAACCCTCTTTCTCCTTCCTCCAATCTTCTCAAGCCCTAATAACTAGGATTCGGAACTTTCTCGAGGTTCTCTTCTACCGTTTTACACCAATTTTGGTAAATCTCTACTCCGTCTCTACTTTTAATTCAATGGCTCCCAAAATTCTTTATTCTTTCAAAAAGAAGAGGAAAGTTGGTGAAGCTTCATCCTCTACTGCTCAAGAGGAAGCTTCATTCTCTTTGTTTTGTCCCACCATGTCGGACGAAGACTACTTTGATGTATTCATTTTGAATCTCAAGATGCATCTAATGATTGGTTTAATGAATTTCATTAAAGAAAATTTGTGTGGGAAATCCCATTAACTTCAGCTTGTTTTTCGATCATACTAATGTTTTTGAACACTTCGACTTACTCGATTTAGTTCAATCTAGCTTTCCGATTTATTCAAATGGAATCCGAGTTTTTTTGTAACTTATCGGTCACAAAAGGCACGGTTAAATCAAAAGTTGGTGGAATTGATATTGAGTTCAATGCTGATGATCTGGCAATTATGCTTCACATAGCCAATGTTGGGGAAGCACTAGTGGATATCTCTTCAGTACAATTTCTAGCACATATTACTTTTGATTCTTTTTGTGACTCTTTATGTGCACCAAATTCATATTCCAAAGTCACTCTTCGCCCCAAGCATTTGAACAATTATTTCTATCATTTGCATAGGATGACATTTTCTGTTATCCTTCTGAAAAATACCTCCACGGAAGAAATTTCATATTTAGAACTCTCGGCTATTTATTATCTTCACTTTCATGTCCCTTTCAGTCTTCCTAAGACTATCATTGCTGCCATGGAAAAGTGTCACAAGAAATCGCAACGTCTTCTCTATGTGATGTATCTGCCCTACATCTTTTAGTACTTTAAGGTTACTTTAGATGACTATGCTCATGGTGCTCCACCTGCCCATCTTCATGAGCATTGCCAAACTGCTTCTATTCCTATAGTTCAGGCTCCTCTTGCTCTAGTTGACCCATCAACCAATAGCACACATCCTTCCCATCCTCCTAGTGGTGTCACCCTTGAGTCCCTTCAGGCCTTGATGTTAGATCAGTTTAGGTCCATATACTTTCGTACTACTCTTCAGCTTTAGGCCACATCCAACACCGTTAGGGATGTTTCATACAGCTTTGCTCACAACCCTGGGGGTCCTATTCCCATGGTTCGTGATCCCTCGGTGCTTGGGTATCGCATTGACGATCCAGAGGCTCAGCAATACTCATGCTGCTTCCCGTTATGATTCCAACCGATCTATCGAGACCTTTTCTTCTAGGGTGACAGGTGCTGCTGCTGCTGATGATGATAAGGATGACGATTGAGGGTATTCTTTAGTGATATAACATCATTTTTTATGCACTAGTAATGTTTTCTTTGTATTAGTGATAAATGCTTCTTTCAAGCAATATTAGTTTTTGTTTCTTTTAGTTGGCTTGGATTAGTGTATGAACTTTCTACATTATGTTTATATATCAGCTTTCTATCTCCAGCACTATGAGTTAAAATGGTTCTTTTCAACATTTTGCTATTTTTGTGTGCTGAGTACAATGCTCTATCATTATGTCATTTTGCTTATATGAAAAAACGAGGGAGAAATCTATGATACTTATTTATATTTTTGCTGTTAATTAACAATACACTGACAAATTTGCTTAAATTTGCTCTCAAAGTTTTTGGTTGAGTTTTCCTCTAGACTTTACAGATGTTCAGCCTACATGTTTTGTTACGAGAGAGTAACAGAACTTGACCATCTATTACGGGGAAGCAAGTACATTGTACCGATGAACAAGTTACTTTCCTTATTGCACCAAGTCTCTTTCCAAACCATGTTGAACCTAAGTATCAAACGTAGTTTTTTCAAATTATCAAAATGGGGAAGATTGTTGGCCCATACAGCCATGGTCGAACGGATTTCGATAAGTGACTTAAAACTCCGACTCTGATATGAAAAAAAGAAGATCGCAAATCGCAGCGAATTTCATCAAAGCAAAATTTTCTAATTTGTTCTGTATTTTCTTTTTATTGAGTCTAGAAAATTGTGAGTTGGAACACTGGCAACCTGGAAGACTAAGTATCAAACGTAGTTTTTTTAAATTATCAAAATGGAAAAGATTGTTGGCCCATACAGCCATGGTCGAACGGATTTTGATAAGTGACTTAAAACTCTGACTCTGATATAAAAAAAAGAAGATCACAAATCGCAGCAGATTTCATCAAAGCAAAATTTTCTAATTTGTTCTGTATTTTCTTTTTATTGAGTTTAGAAAATTGTGAGATGGGAACACTGGCAACCTGGAAGACTTTCTCTCACAAAATCCTTATTCCTGACCAAATACAAAATCAAATCCTTTGATTACCCAAAAACTCCACAAAAACCAAAAATAACCTAGAAATCCCGTAACTGAACTCGGGCTGAATTCTGTCGGACTCGGACCGAACTCAGACGGAACTCGGTCTACCCAAACTACTCCTGGTCAGCAGCAAATACCTATTTTTGTGGATCTATAATGTTCAAAATTATGAACGTTAACCTACCGAGTTCTGTCCGAACTCTGCCTAAAAAATTCCTATAGAAGAGAAGAATTTGTTATTTCTAATCACTCATTCATTTTTCATCTTCTCTATCTATTCTAAAGCCTTCATATCTAAAAAAAGATTTAAACTTCCTATTTCCAAGACAACTCCTGTTCTTCAAAGTGCCGGTGGTTTTCGATTAGGAGTATTCGAATTGTACAAGTTTGGAGTATAAAAGCTTTCTTCTGAAAGGTGTTAGAAGTTTGATCGTGGGCTTCGGATTAAAATACGACGATATTGAAGTTGGCATGTTCTTCGGAGTAAAGCACGCGGTGTAACATCTATTTTCATAATAGTGGATTGTAGCAAACAAGAGTTCTCGCGAACTGGACTAGTCCTCTCAGAGGAAAACCAATATAAACCTCGGTGTTTGTGTATTGCTTTCTTGCCTCCACTTACTTAATGCTTTACTTTATTGTATTTAAGTTATATATATGTGTATATATATATTCCATGTGTTCGCTCCCCCCTCCGCTTCTTCCCCAACATGGCACCTCCGCCACCGCTGAAGGCCTACTGCCCCGCCCTCCCCCGTTTCCTCCCTCATCGACCATGCCACCTTCCCGTTCTCATTCGGCTCATTCTTCTGGCCTCTCCGCCAAGGAGGCCCTCCGTCGCAGGATTGCAGCCGCCCTTCTCCCCCATCACCCTCCTCTTCGTCGCTTTCGTCGCTCACCTCGACGAGGCCCCCCCGGAGGCGTTGGCCTCCCGTCGGTTCTCGAGGCTCCTCCCTTCCTCGCTTGGACCCTTGAGCAGCAGTCACTCGTCAGCCACAACCTTACGGCGATGGCCGTTTTGTCCCATGGCGTTGGACAAGCGGCCGCTCCAGCCCCTCAGTCCACGTCGTCGCTGGAGCTCGGTTCCGGAGTAGCTGCAACCCCCAACTCCGGATAACCGCCTCTCCCTTCACCTCTCCTCCCCACCCCCCAACCCTACAACCACCACTCCCCTCCCCTCCGGGCCTTGCGGTCGGTCCTGGTCTTCCATCTCGGAGCAGCTGGAGCGGAGCAACACCCTCCCCTTCTCAGTCCCCGAACACCCTTCTCGCCCAGCTCCCATTCCTAATTCGAATTTGCTTTGGAACCCGTCCGCCAGAGGCCTCGTGGTCCCTTGGGACTCTCGCCATCGTTGGGAGACGTACCCCTATGGGGCACAGTCAACCCCCGGTCTACCACAGGCCATGTGTCCCTGTTGGGGGACGTGCCCCACCAAGGCGCAGTCCTACCCCGGTCCCCCCTTGGCGCAGTCCAGCACCGATCTCCCCCAGGCCACGTGGCTGCGGTTGGGAGCTGCGTCCATATTGGTGGGGTCCCTGCTGCCTCTTTAGGTACCTTTTCTGGAGATCCTGGTGCACTTCCGTGTGTTGTGCCGCATAGGAGCTGTTCCAGCCGCTCCTTGGAACTCCCCCCTTGGCGCAGTCAGCCCCCATCCCTCCCTTGGCCACGTGGCCCAGGCTCCTGCAGCCCCTTTGGGCATCTTTTTCTGTGCGCCTAGCACCTTTCCCCTGGTGGCGGCACATGGGGGCGCACCCCAACCCTATGGCGCAGTCGACTCCCCGCCTTCCCCTGTCCACGTGGCCCAGGGTTCAGCAGCCCATTTGGGCGACTACTCCCGGACACCCGGCGCCCTTCCTCTTGTTGCGCCGTATGGGGGCGATCCCTACCCTCACCCCACCCGCTCTGGAGCTTGCACCCCCCCTTGCTGGATTCCGTGCCTTCAGCGGGCGCTATCCTACCCCGCCACCCTATGCTCTCGGATGCGTCGAGAGCGGGCGCAACCCATTTCTGCAATTCCCCTCATCCCCCTCCTGTCCCGACGGAATTCCCGTTACTACTTTCCGAGTCGGCCGAGATTCTGTGGCCTCCTCATGCGGCCCCGTCTAGCACGAGCCTCCCCTCTCTCCCTCTGGTTGCGTCGGGCGTGGGCGCAACCCGACCGTTCTACTCCTCTCCTTCTGTTGCGCCTCCGATGGTGGCCCAGTTAGGCGCAACCCAGTCCCCCCTCTCCCCTCCTCAGGTTGCGCTGCGTCAGGGCCTTCCCCTCTCCTCCTCTCTGCACTCTCTTTCCATTGATGTGATGTTTCTCTCCGACGCGGCTGGACTGCTGGGCGCTTTCCCCCCCCTCACGCCCTTCGTAACCCATGCCCCTTAACGAACCCACACGGGTTCCCGCGAGCATTTTTTCGGGGCCCGTTGGGGGTCAGTCCCTCCCCACTATGGACGCCAGCCTCCCTCTCCCGGGTTCTATGCCTGCGGGCGCAACCCACCCTCCGGCCATCCCCGCCCCCGGTCCTCCTCTTCGCCCGCCCACTTCCTTCGCCGACATCATTCGCCCTAACAGGGCTCCCAAGCTGGGACTCCTATTCCCGGACGTTACCCTTCCTGATATTGAGTACCCACAGGCATCTCCCATGCCGACGGTGTCGTTCACTAACCAGGAACTCTCGTCCCGGGCCACCTCATTCCCATTCTCCTTCGTCCTCAAATTCTCAACAGGATATCCCATGCTCGCCAGGGTGGCAGAGATTATTGCTGGTTGGCGGCTGACGGCGGAGTACAGGGTAGCCCCCTAGACCCAAGGCATTTTTTGCTACACCTATCCTCTGACATAGACCACAGGACGGTGTGGTCCAAAGGCACAGGGAGGGTAGACTCCCACCAGATGAAGATTATCAAGTGGTCACCTAACTTCAATACCAAGGAAGACTCAGCGACAGTTGCCGCATGGGTCACCTTAACCAATCTCCACCTCATTTGCTTTGTTCCGACGGCCCTTAAGCATATTGCCAACTCATTCGGGACTTACGTGGCTACCGCCGCCGAAACCAGCAACCTGACAAAAGCTTACTATGCAAAGATATGTGTGGAACTCGGCCTCACCTCAGACCCTCCCAACCATATCCTTATTGAACTCGGCAACCAAACGCACACCCAGCAAATCATCTACGACAACCACATTATCTTCTGCACTCACTGCCATTTACACGGTCACCTGCTGAAGCACTGCTTTCGTCTCCACCCGGAACTGAGAAGAAACCGGAGAGGTCAGAACCCATCCCCAAAGGGAATCAGATTCACCAATTGGCTCAACCACCCATGCTTTTCTTCCCCCTCCAAATACCCACACCAGATTCAACTCCAGCGAAGGCAAATCCGACAGAGGCAACTCAGCTGAAAAAGCTGTGATCCTCTACCACCCACCTAACCTCTCACTATCAAATTAATTCAGCGCCCTCGCGTCAGAATCCATTGATTCCCCCTCTGAGCCGGTCTGCCATCCCGACGATGACCAAGCCCTAGGACCGGACCCAGAGGAACCCAGAGCCCCCCACACTGAGGAAATGAATGAGTCCCCCCAGCAGGAGTTTCGGAAGAGTCCCCCCCAGCTCCTCCGACCGCCGCCGAACTGCTTATCCCGCTCGCCCACTCCGCCGTCGATGCTCTAGCCATCCTGGGGCCAGATCAAGCCTTTAGAGGTCTTCAGGTCCTCGCTGCCGGTTTCCCTCTCCAAGCGGAAGGGGACCAGATTAGCATCTCAGACGATTCCCTCCTCATCCCCCAGGAGCAGCCCGACCTCGATTCAGTAGGAGCAACGGCCGCAACCCTCACAGGACCCGAGGACTCCTCCCTCGACCCATTCCCTAAGAAGTCAGGAAACCACCCATCAGCAACAGGAAAGCGGACAAAAAAGGGACCACCAAATCTCTATCCATGCACACCAGGTCCACGACGAAGCGGTCCAAACAAACCCTTCCAAACCTCCATTAATGTTAAACATTCTCTCATGGGATATCCGCGGTCTGGCGAACAAACCTACTATGAGAAGAATCACCAGTCTTAAGAAAACTCACAAGATCGACATCTTGATCATCATCGAACCCAAAATCTCATACAAGAGACTCAAATCCATTCAACTGCAGTTAGGCTTTCACTTGGCCATTGCCGGCAGACACGACATATGAATTCTCTGTTCCAAAGCCGTCAAAATCGGTGTCATCCAAGATTCCAGTCAAGTCCTATCTTGCTGGATGGAACATCCTCTAATCCCCAAGCGTTTCATCCTCTCCGCGGTCCACGACAGTTGTGATATTACGGAACGCAGACTGCTTTGGAATGACCTTCTGAACACCAACCACCACAACCGCAACCTCCTATGTCTTTGCATCGGAGACTTCAATGCCATCACTTGCAGAGAAGACAAGATTGGAGGCCGCCCTCCCCCCTCTCCGTCATGCAAGACTTCAACAACTTCATCTTCAACTCTCACCTCACCTCTCTTCCGTTCACCGGTAACGCATTCACCCGGTGTAACATGCAGGAAGGCGAGCGACGGTAATTCGCCCGCCTTGATAGAGCGTTAACGAATGCCCACTGGCTTGATACGGGGACGAAATCCAAGCTATCACATCTTAACGCCACCGAATCCAACCACACCCCCTGCTGGTTGGTATCACTAGCACCTCTAACCATTCCAGAAAGAGCTTCCGCTTCCTGGACTTCTGGAGGGAGCACCCCCAATTCTTAGGGTTGTCACGAAAGCATGGAACAGCATAGACTCCATTGATCCCCTTAATCGAGTGGCCATAAAGCTCCAGGCCACGAGGAAAGCGCTGACAGTATGGAGCAAGCAAGCTTTTGGAGATATCTTCCAAGCCATTCGCGAGGCGGAAGACGATGTCACTCGTGCCGAAGCGAAATACATGGCCGACGGCTCGCCTGATACCAGAAAGACGCTGAATCTCACCAAAGCCATCCTCAAATTCAGGCTGAAGATTGAAACCGATTTTTGGAAGCAGAAAGCGAGGATCAAATGGGACAGCGAGGGGGACAACAACTCTGGCTTCTTCTATGCCTGCGTCAACGGGCGAAGACAAAAACTAACTCTCCACCAGATTATCGCAGACAACGGCACCAGCATCACTGATCAAAACGGTATCCAAGAGGAGGCCGCGAAGTTCTACTTCAGACTCTTCTCCAAGGAGACGGTTCTTAAAGACGACACCTTCCTGAGCGGGATTCCACCCCTTATCAGCGACACTGACAACCTGCGGCTTGATCAGCCTCCCTCGGAAGAAGAAGTGAAAGAAGCAGTCTGGGCCCTTGACACGCACAGTGCCCCAGGGCCAGACGATTTTACGAGGGTTTTCTTCTGCACTTGCTGGGATATCATCAAGACCGACATCCACAACGCGGCCTCGGCCTTCCTCCAGGGAGCGACCTACCCCAGAGCCATCTCGAGCACCAACCTCATCCTCATCCCAAAGAAAGACAACCCCGAGACATTCCGAGACTTCTGCCCTATCAGTATCTGCACCTTTACCAACAAGACAATATCGAAGATTATCGCCTCCCGTATGGCAGGCCTTCTTCCTAAGATCATCTCAGAGGAGCAGAGTGGCTTTGTTCGGGGGAGAAACATCCAAGACAACATCATGCTGGCTCAAGAGTTAGTCACCTGCATAAAATTTCCAGCAAGACTCGATTGGAAATTTATGATCTGGGGGCGACATTGCCATCAAATTAGACATGGAGAAAGCCTATGACAGACTCGATTAGTAATTTATGATCTGGGTCTTCAGAGCCTTCTGATTCTCCGAGAACTGGACCAACGTTGTGTGGAGATCGATCAGCAACTCGTGGTTCTCCACGATTATCAATGGCCAAGCGGACGGGTTCTTCAAATCCACTCGTGGGGTCAGGCAAGGAGACCCTCGAACGGTTACGCCGGGGCGTCGGGACCGTTCAGCATAGGAGGGAATTATGTGTGGTATTTATGGTGCACAATATTCGGACGGATTGCGATCGTCCAGTGCTGTGATAAAGCTATGATATTCGTAAGTTTGGGATCCTTCGGATACTGGGCTAGCAACCCGTATCGAAGCGATTGTAGGCTTACACATATGAGATGCCAAGTCCATTACGGTGCGAAACACCGTGACCTTCATATAGATAGGGTCGGTGGGCTGAGATGAGAGCTGGGTGCAGGCGCAGGGCCTGCCACCTATTATGCATATGTTTACGTTTATGATTGGTATGTTGCGCGAATCGTATGATCGCTTATGTATTCTAACCATGGCAGGCTAGGCAAAGGGAATGGAGATGAGCACGAAACACTATGTTATGTTCATATTATGGCTAACTGTATCTGCTGCAGGAACACGAGATGGGACACAATTATGCTGAGTTGCTATGTCGAATATTGCCATAAAACTGATCATAAGGCTAAGTAGAAAGATCACAAATTAAGTTGCATGTTTCACTAAATGATTTAGTGTTTGGTTTGGGTGCGAGCGGGTCTTGATCAGTGCGAAGCGAGGACGAAAGCACTAATCCCCCACTAGTTTATGTGCAGGCTCAGGTTATGATCGGCTCGGGGCGGAGCTTGGCTTGGACGTGCCGAGACATGGAGTCCTTGGCGTTTAAGAGGAGCTTCCGCATAGGCGTTCGGACTTGCGACATGGAGATGTTCGACCGAGGACTACTTGGTGGCTATAAAGAGGCATAATGTATGGAACAATGTAATCATTTGTGAGCTAGAGAGATCATGAGCGTTGTAGCCAATTGGCATGTATTTTGGGCTATTCGGAGCCTTTGTAAACTTCAGTTCATTATGAATCAAAGAGATTCTTGTGTTATACTTTGTTTCCTTTCGCTGCTTATGTTACGAATTTGAGATAATCACTATGTGAATCGTTATCTTGTCTTGCACGAGCGCAACTCCAGGCTCGTACGGCATCACACCCCAGCGAGGACGATGATTCGGGTAAAATCTAGCGAGGACGAGCGATTTTCCGGGTCGGGGCGTGACATAATGTCCCAATGAATAGGCTTGTGAGTTGGGCATCGTCTTTTGGTAAATGCCCCATAACAAAGGCAAAGTATGTCAGGTACTGCCGAGAAGACTCATTTCCATCGAATGGTATTAGCATTTGTGATTTGTACTTATGAGGGTATAGTATACCACGTTATCCCACTCAGGGGGATATGGTTGCCGGATCCCCAATTTTTGGAGTGACTCTCGATTGTCCTTGGCATCAAAGAGAGCGTACATCTCTCTAAGAGCATATTGTATGTCCTCTGACATTAGTGGATCAGATGACCGTCGCAGTATTGGGTTCTCAGTTGGGAGTGGTGCCTGAGAGGGTGCATTAGATTTCTTATTTTTTTTCCTGGGTCTTGATTCGTTAGAGCAGGGGCACGGAGTGGTAGTATATATTTGAGCTCTAAGACCACTTGGGTTGAGGCTTGCATTGATTCGGTCAACGTATGCAGACCTGTGTCGAGAGCCTCTATATGTTGCAGGTGGTTTGACCCTTCGCTGCTCCCTACATTATCATCCCCTGTCAAGTATACTGACATTAGATGGTGGGATGTAGAAGGTACAGTGGTCCTCTCGCTCTCTAGCTCAGATCGTTGGGTTTTACCATCCGGAGGGATGACATGTAAGTTTATGTCATCTTCTGATTCAAAGGAGTAGCTACCCCAGCCTGTTGATAACTTGCACCTCCAGAAGCATCTATGTTAGTCACGTACAATCCCTCATATGGTTGGAATGACAGGTTGTCATGGAATGTCGGGGACTTGGTACCCCCAACTTGTACTGTCGATAAAACGACAGTTCCCTGCGATGAGGGCTTGGCCTTAGAGCGAGTGCGTTGGAACACACCCGTGCTAGGCACGGTGTCACGACCCGCACCCGCTTTTCGGATATGAGACGTGTCCAAGCCAGCCTACGACGCAGAGTCGACGGTAGAACGCTGTCAAGCCCGCAATAAATAAATGCTCAAAACACAACATTTGCTGCTCATTCACATTTCTAAATTTGTTACAACATTTCAACATTTATAATTAAAGAAAATACAAGATTTTATAATTAATGAAATTGATACAACTGCTATCTATTTCAAGGTTTCTGTCTGCAAGTACACCCGAATCTCCCAAGCTAAGTGAAGCCACAGCTAAACCTAAAAAATGTTGGTTTCCAGTCATGAATGGAACAAGTACACAAACCGACGGTAATACGAAAACACAATAGAATTAACAAGACATGAAAATAACATATGAGAGATAAAAACTGGAAGATAACTGATGACATGGCACGATGGAGAAAAAAAAGGGAAATAAATAAAAGACAACTACCTATATGGTGTGAAATATCCGTTTCGACATGTGAACGGCTAGGGGGTAAATCAGGCACCCTGCACGTGTCATGTGCAGCTGCTATTCTCCACGAAAGACACGGGGGATAGTTCTGGGTAGTCCACATGTCTACTAAGATATTTTTTCTCCCGACTATTCTGTGTGACGAGCGTGTCAACAAGCAGCAAGATATATGTATAGAAATGAAATGGAAAGACTACTATGAATCGAAAGCAATCAGAAAGTGCACTTGTCTGAGGTCCTTAGCTGGTGAAACCAATAATACTATACCACTCAATGAGCCACAATCAGTCAACACATGCAGAAGTCTCCAGATGCTGAAATAAACAGTTCCAACATTCTCAGAATAGTCAAATTAGCTAGAATCGTCTGTCCTTAAGTCTAATTCTGGACACAGGGGCAAAACGGTAATTTCGGACAAAAACAATGTCCGTCGTTGGACCCGCTTTGTACCGAAAAATGTGCCAGAGTCAGTGGTCTCTAAAGTTATCAAAATATATGTCAATAGGTCCAATTTTTTGATACGAACCCAATAGTATGTCCAAAGTTGGATTCCGGCGGACCGTGCACAAAATCACCCGTTGAGTCGGACCGTGGGGCCCACAAAACGGCGTTCCGATTCAACTGTCTCAGAATGGGACCAAACTTGGCATACAGGACCAGAAAAATGATACGGTCCTGTTGGCGCAAGTTTCGTCTCGATCTAACGAGCGTGCACAAAGTAATTGAGAAATTTGCACAGGGACCGATACGGTGAATTTCGACGGATACGTATCAAATTCGTCGCGCACACACGACCAATTTGAATTCCGTCAAAGCCCACACGACCACGAAGCCGTTACGCACCTTTCGATACTTTCGGTTCGCGACCACGTCGCCCGGATTGGCGGGACGTACGTCGTATCGGACAAATTTCTAGTTTTTAAAATAGGTTTTTGGGAAACTTTGGAATTCGATTTCTCGACGCGTAGTCGATGATTTCTGAATCCACAAAAAGGATTATGAAGCCCTATATGTTGTCTAAAAGTGTGTTCAAATAGAATTTCTAATATGATATTAGATTGATCGAAATCGATCGGCAAACATGGATGATTGGACTGTACTAGTGTTCTGTTTTGGGTCAGGTTTTTGCCAATCTTTGATTCGATTTTACGAGCGATCGAAGGCATCTATGCACGAAGTAAAAGAACAGGCTTGGAGGGGGTCATCTCGGAATCGTACCTGAAGAATCGATTCGTCAAGAGGATGAGCGTGTACGATGCAACCTCGGCGCGAAGTCGCCTCCCTCGGCCGCGATTGCTGCTGTCGTTTCTCTGTCCCCCGCGCGCACGCTGCCTCCGGCACGTCGTGGCCGCGCGCGGCGGTGCCCTAGGATGGGGGGTCGTTTGGGATAGTGGTATCGGTACAGCGTTAGGGTTTGCGTGCACAGGATTAGGGTTTTGATGATTTTATACTCACGGTTTTCTCGATCTGTTCTTATATACACTATGCGGGTGTGGGGGCTTTAACCGCTCGGCTAGCTAGAACTTAGGTCGGGGGCTTAGCTGGGCTTGTGGGCATGGGATTTACTGCTGTGGTTGAATTTAAATGGGGTCGGGTTGTGGGTTATTGGGGGTCTGAGTAGCTCGGGTGATGGGGAAATTAGTTATGCAGTGAGGGAATTTGGTGGTTGGGCCGAGAAGTAATGGGTTAGGCTGAGGCTGCTCTCTGGTGGGCCGGCTGGACTGCTCTCTCTTTCTTATTCATTTAATTATATGTTATATATATATGTATATATATATATATATATATATATATATATATATATATATATGAAGAACAGTTGGCAACTCTAGATGGGGGTGAATAGAGTTTATATAGAAAATAACCAATTAAAAATAACTCTTTCACGAATAATAAATAATCGAAGTAAAATGCGGAAAATAAATGGAGAGCAAAAGAGCATACGCAAATACAACAATTTTAACCTGGTTTCCCTCGTAGAGGACTAGTCCAGGCCTGAGAACTCTAGCTCAGGATTAAATCCACTATTTATGAAATAGTAGTTTACAACCCGTGCCTTTACTTCAGAAGAGCACGTCAACTTCTAACAGAGGATCGCAGTGGCGATTTGCTTGGAATTGTCCAAGCGACTTCTTCAACTCTTGCACAAGAATCCTAACTGAGAGATGCTGAGCACTCGAGACTTAGGAGGCTTGTGGCTAGTAGATGGGAAGGGTATAGCTTATTTGGGCTATAAGAGAGAAGAGAAGAGAAGATTGGATGATTTGAAATGAGAGAATTCATGGCCTATTTATAGTATTTTTATAGGCAAAATTCGGCCAGAATTCGGGTAGGAAAATTCAAATATTTGGCCGTTGGACAACTAGCAACCAGCTAACCCTAAAATTAGGGTTCCTGATTTCTAGGGGACAGAGTTCGGCCCGAACTCTGTGTGGAGGCAGAGTTCGGCCCGAACTCTGTCTCCAGAGCACAAAGCTGGTCTAAGAGGACTATTGGGCAATTTCTGGTTTGATGGAGCTTGGGATTATTGGGTAGGCTATAGTCTAAGTTTCAAGAGCTCAGCATTAGTCAGATTACATTAGTCTAGACTCAAATAAAGTGTAAAATACAGACTCGAATTCAACTGAGAAGCGGGGGCTGAGCTGTCGTCTGTCTTGAGCTTAATGCAGACGTCGTGTGTCATATTGAATTATTACAGATATTATTTAGTCAATGTTGTCAATATTTGGTTGACTGTGACTTTGTGTCAACAATCTCCCCCATATTGATAATTAGCAAAATAATATATGTATATTCAACATTCATACCTGGACACAGCTGATTATAGCAACATAGCTCCCTCATAATCGATGCCGAGCTAGAAATAATAGCTCTCCCGTAATCAGTGAACGGTGCTGAGCTAGAAGCAATAGCTCTCCCATAAATAATGCATTGAACCTGTTGGCCTGATAAATAATATCTCCAAAAAGCACAAACAAGCACAGATATACGAAAGAAACAAATATATCCAGAAACTACATATCCAGAATATACATAGTTCTCCCCTTTTTGGCATTTAGCAATATATATTGCAGATGAATAGCATAGAAACTGCAGTATAGACAATTAATAGTGATGCAACCATACCAAGCAGAGAAGAAACAGTATATGAATAATCAAAATAAGTATAGAATATAAAACTACGATAAGCATAAAATGTCATCACACAGAACCAAATGACAAACTACCAGAGTTTTAAAAACAACCAAGTACAGAAATCCAAAAACAAACTAAATAACTAGAAATCAAAATACATCAACTAAGATCATCATCAGCAGCAGCAGCAGATAGTAGCCAATCTCCATCACGGAGCACGAGAGGGTCCAGGAGTGTCTGAAGGACCGGGGAATGAGCGACTGGGGTCCACAAAAGCAGCATCTGGATCCATGTAGCGCATGACCCACGAATCATCAATGCGATGGCCCGCGCGCTCAGGATCCCGCTCCATGGGAATGTACAGATGATGAGACAGGGAATACCGTATGTCATACAGGGAGTTACTGAGGGCACTCATCTGCATAGTAGTACGATAGTCCAGCTGAGTCCAGCGATCGTCCTCAAGAGCAAAACGATCCCGGAGCATAGTCTGAATAGACTCAAGAGTGGCAGGTGGAGGTGGTGCATCCTGACCGAGT
The DNA here is from genome assembly GCA_029216955.1 of Iris pallida. Taxonomy (NCBI): domain Eukaryota; kingdom Viridiplantae; phylum Streptophyta; class Magnoliopsida; order Asparagales; family Iridaceae; genus Iris; species Iris pallida. Next base: position 12,794,843 of record JANAVB010011800.1, read on the forward strand.
GGAGGGGCGTCAGGCTCCTCATCATCAGACTGCTCAGAAGTCTCAGGAGAGGCGACGACTGCCTGAAGACGTCGTGCCTTAGAGAGGAAAGCAGGAGCAGGCAAGAACGGACAGGTGTCAAGTGGTATACGGAACGCACGAAAGACCATAGGAAGATATAATGCAAAAACCAAGGCTCGTAGTTTCTTCCTACAGTTAATCATCCAGTCCATCATGGTACGTGGAAGATTGAACGAGATACCGAAGTGAAGATAATACAGAGCTGAGATTTCAAGATATGTAACTTCATCGGTGGAACCAGCTTTTGGCAGAATAGTGTTGAAAATAATCCGATGAAGATCAGAAAAATATGGATTAAGAAATTTAGCCATAAGCTTGCAAGGACGTGTGTACGGAGTGCACAAGTCGTCCTTGAAGCTCTCAAGAGAAATTCCATCGGGAAAGCGGAACGACCGGGCTTCAACAAGCCTTTCCCAAGAGGTGGGCTCTTGGAGATCAAGATATTCGGCTAAGTCAAAGTCATCAAAGGATATATCAATACCAGCAACTCGTGAATAGATGTAAGTGTCATCATAAGTCAAGTTGCAGTAGAACATTTGGATGGCATTGCGATAGATAGCAGAAGTCGCAGTGACTAACTCATCAAGACAAAGGTCGTAAAACAATGAGTCATATTGAGAGAAAATAAAAAAATTAATTGGATGCCCCGCGAATACCTGACGAGTCCGAAAATCATTAAACCACTCGTTGGAAGCTTCTAGTGATATAAATAATCGGTCGTCATATATCTTAGGATTGCGGGGACGAGATGGATTGAACAACGGATGAGGTGGTTGTAGGTGTTCAAATGGTTGCTCAACAAGAGAAGGAGAATCTGACGAGGAAACATCCTCGATTCGAATTCTCTTCCTACGGTTGAACAAGCGAGGAGCCATTGCACAAAAATTAGAGAGATTGAAAAAGAGAAGAAGAAGGAGTTATACCTCAAATCAAAAATGAACAGTGAAAGAGAATGAGAAAAGAGCCCTTCTCCTTGATTTTGGAGACCAATGGAGCACTTTGGAGAGAAAACTAGGGTTAGGGTTTGTGAAAATATGTTTGAAGAGGTGAAGGTGGTGGTAAGAATGAAGGAGAGAGATGAAAACCCGAAAATAAAGAGAGGGTTTTCTTTGGTCGGAGGAAATCTGGACCGTACAATCTAAAATGATCAAACGACTGAGGCTGTCCCCGACGCTGGAACAATGGGACCGAACTCGGCCCGAACTCTGTTAGGGGCAGAGTTCGGCCCGAGTTCTGGATCAGTATTCCAGAACAGAAAAGTGGGCTAGAAGATAGAAAAATTGTTAAGTGTTTGAAAAAAAAAGTTAGAAATGAGAATAAAAGCTTGATGAAATCAATCAAATAGATAGAGAGGTATACTAATATCAGAATGAACTTGGGAAATATCAAGTAGGCAATAATAAATCAAAAATGAACCATATAATAAACAAGAAAATATATTATAATTCAATAGTTTGAAGTTGCCATGGGTTAGCTGCAGGGGCCGGATCCCAGCTAGCGGTAGTCCTGTGGACTAGTGCACCGTGTCGCTTAGGCTTTTACGCCTTGTTGTCAGAAGGGCCCTTTCGGCTTGTACCCATAGCAAGTTCATCATAAGAGAATCATAATATAATCGATATTTATGCAGGTGAGTTTCAATTTATGATAGATTCATCTAAAATTCCAAGTTCACGACAAAGGAAATTGAAGCGCTCTTCGGATAATGGCTTAGTAAAGAAGTCTGCTAGCTGATGATCAGTGTCAATAAACTCTAAGTTAATCATGCCATTTTGCTGATGATCATGCAAAAAGTGGTGTCTAATCTCAATGTGTTTAGTGCGTGAGTGACAGACAGGGTTCTTAGTCAAATTAATGGCACTAGTGTTGTCACAGAATATAGAAATATGCATGAAAGATAAATTATAGTCCTCAAGGGTTTGCTTCATCCACAGAATTTGTGCACAACAACGCCCAGCTGCTATGTATTCAGCTTCTGTTGTGGATAATGCGACAGAATTCTGTTTCTTGCTAAACCAAGAGACTAAAGCCTTTCCTAATAAATGGCACGTACCGCTCGTACTTTTACGGTCGACCTTGCACCCAGCGAAGTCAGCATCAGAGTAACCAATGAGGTCAAATGATGTTGACTTAGGATACCATAGGCCCACTGTAACCGTACCCTTAAGGTATCGAAAGATACGCTTAACCGCGGTCATGTGCGATTCCTTAGGATTTGCTTGATATCTAGCACATAGGCAAACGCTAAACATTATATCAGGGCGACTAGCAGTAAGATAAAGTAAGCTGCCTATCATACCTCGATACTTATGTTGATCAACGGGTTTGCCGCTCTCATCTGGTTCGAGGTTGGTTGAAGTAGCCATTGGACTGCTGATTGGTTTGACGTTGTCAAGATCGAACTTCTTCAGCATGTCCTTGGTATACTTCGATTGACAGATGAAAGTTCCATTAGCCATTTGTTTTACTTGCAGACCAAGAAAGTAGTTGAGCTCTCCCATCATGCTCATCTCAAATTCCGTCTGCATACACTTGGCAAATTCTTGACAGAGGGTTTCATCAGTAGAACCAAAAATGATATCATCAACATAAATTTGAATTAATAGAATAGTATCTTTAAAAGATTTTATAAAAAGTGTAGTGTCAATTTTCCCTTTTGAAAAACCTTTCTCAAGCAAGAAACTGCTTAGCCTTTCATACCAAGCTCTGGGGGCTTATTTAAGGCCATAAAGCGCTTTCTTCAGCTTGAACACGTGGTCGGGGAATTTTTGATTTTTAAAGCCAGGGGGTTGTTTGACATAAACTTCCTCCTTAATAAAACCATTCAAGAAAGCACTTTTCACATCCATTTGAAACAATTTAAACTTTTGATGATTAGCAAAAGCACAAAGCATCCGAATGGATTCTAGTCTAGCAACAGGAGCATACGTCTCATCGTAGTCGATACCTTTCTCTTGGTTGTATCCTTGAGCTACTAGGCGAGCTTTGTTACGTGTGACTGAACCATCTTCATTTACTTTGTTTCTAAACACCCATTTAGTACCAATTATTGAGTGATTAGTCGGTCTTGGGACTAATTCCCACACTTGGCTCCTCTCAAATTGGTTGAGTTCTTCTTGCATAGCAGAAATCCAAAATTCATCATTAAAAGCTTCAGAAATGTTTTAGGCTCTACTTATGAAATGAAGGCAGTGCTAGCAACGGAGTCTCTTAGTGATGATCTAGTAGTTACTCCACGTGAAACTTCTCCTATAACTAAATTTTCTAGATGAGAAGGTTTGAAAGAAAATTTCTTAGGCAAACCCTCCAGAGAATCAGTTTCGGTTGAAGTATTCATTGGAGTAGAAGTTGATGGCTCAACGTCATCATCAAGAGTACTTACTGCACTGTTATCTTCATCAAAAGTCACATTTGTTGACTCTTCCACAATTAGTGAGCGTTTATTAAAAACTCTATATCCCTTACTCTTGGCTGCATAACCAAGAAAGATACCATCGTCAGCTTTGGCATCAAATTTGCCTAAGTTGTCTTTGGTGTTAAGGATAAAACATCTACAACCAAAAACTTTGAAATAAGAAACATTGGGGGTTCTCCCAAACCAAAGCTCATAGGGTGTTTTCTTCGTAATGGGACGAATAAGCACCCTATTCAGAATGTGGCATGCTGTACTGACAGCTTCTGCCCAAAAATATTTCAAAAGTGAAAATTTATTCAACATAACTCTGGCCATATCGCCGAGAGTTATATTCTTCCGCTCCACAACACCATTTTGTTGTGGAGTTCAAGGACAAGAAAACTCATGATCAAAACCATTTGCATTACAAAAATTTTTAAAATCATAATTTACGAATTCGCCTCCATGATCACTTCGGATTCGAGTAATCATGTAGCCTTTTTCGTTTTGAACTTTCTTTACAAAAACTTTGAAAACAGAAATAGCATCGCTCTTATTTGCGAGAAAGAAAACTCAAGTAAATCTTGAAAAATCATCAACAATAACAAATGCATAAAGCTTGCCACCAAGACTGGCTATTCTACTAGGACCAAATAAATCCATATGAAGTAGTTGCAGGGGTCTGGTAGTACTTACAGAGTTGATGGAATGAAAAGAGGATTTGGTTGCCTTGTTTAGTTCACATTCGGCACATACCGTGTCCTTTTTGAATGTGATGTCGGGCAATCCTCTCACTAGCTTCTTGGTCGATAGCCTGGATATAGCATCCATGTTGGCATGACCAAGACGCTGGTGCCAAAGTAGTCGTTCGTCTTTGTGGGCATATAGACATCTACCTGCATTATTAGTATTTATAGAAAGAAAATATAGATGTTGTCCTCTTTTTTCCCTTCAAAAGCAATGTCTCCTGTTGACCTATTATAGATATAGCAATTGTTTTGTCCAAAGTTAATATCATATCCATGATCAGCAAGATGACTAATGCTGAGCAGGTTATGCTTTAACTCGGTCACTAGGCAGACATCCTTTATTACAGGAGAAGGAGGATGACCAATGATACCATTACCTATTATGTGCCCTTTGAGATTGTTACCGAAGGATACGTATCCTTCTCTCTTCATCGATAGTGATGTAAAAAGATTTGCGTCTCCCATCATATGTCGCGAGCATCCACTATCGAGAATCCACTTACTTTCAGTTGAGGAGGGAAGGTCCACCTACATCAAGAGTAGATGTGACCTTTGGTACCCGAGTTCTTGAGGGTCCTAAAAAGTTAGTCTTTGGGAACCATGCATATATCCTTTTATCTACTAGTCTTCTAACTCTACACTGTGGTGAGATGTGTCCATGTGATCCACAGTAAGTACAGATAGCATTTTTATTCACATTAGGAGCATGAGAATGATATCTATAATGAGCAGAAGTATGATTATTAGCATGATGATGATGAGTATGCATAGAATGCTGTGGAGTGGCATGGTGATATTGTCTATGGTGATGTGGTTTATATGGCATGGCATTGTGATGTTGTCTATATGGCATGATATGATAATTTTGTCTATATGGCATGACATTGTGATGTTGTCTATATGGCATGACATGATGATCTTGTCTATATGGCATGGCATGGTGATGTTGTCTATATGGCATGACATGATGATCTTGTCTATATGGCATGGCATGGTGATGATTTCTATATGTAGAGTGATGTTGGTTGTGTCCTTGTGCAGCATGATGAGTATGAGAAGTATTCTTACGTGCACGTGGTTTTTATATTTTATGAAAGTTAGTGTATATAAAAGCATGGTTACGTACTGCATGAGGATGATGTGGTTGACTAGCATGAGTGGTGTTGTGCCCATGTGATTGGGTTTGAGGTTGAGCAACCTGTTTTCCCAATTTGGTTTCTAATCTCTTAGAAACAGCTTGCAGTTCATCAACCTTAATATTTAAGCCATATATCTTAGTCATTGAAACCTTGTGTCTACTCTTTTCTTCAGCAAGCAACGTGTTGAGTGTTGTGATTTCTTGTGTCTGTTGCTCAATACGTGTTTCAGCATCATATAAGCTTAATTTAAGCTTGGATACTTTATTAGTGACATCAGTGGGTGACGTGTCTCTAACATTATCAAGAAGTAAAGAAATTCTTTGTATTTCGTCTTCAAGACTTTTGATTTTGTCCTTGGCATGTTTGTATTTACCGATGACCTTTTTGTGATCATCGAGTAAATCAGTGAAGGCATCGCCAAGTTCATCAAAAGAGAAGTCATCTAAAGTTTCGTTAGATACCTTGTTGGAAGTTGCCATTAGGCACATATTTGCTGTATCTTGAGGAGAGTCCTTTTCTTCCTCGGAGTCACTCGCTTCACTTTCATTCCAAATACTTGTGTTGGCATATTTTCTTGATGAGGACTTCTTGTATGGCTTCTCATAGCGGTTGCTCTTCTTCAAGAATGGACAGTCTTTTCGGACGTGTCCAGTCTTCTTGCAACCATAGCAGGTTGGCTCTTCTTCGCCGTCTTCTTGTGATTCCTTCTTCCTTCGATTGAAGCGAAAGAATTTTCTGAAGTTGCAAACCATGAGAGCTTGGTCTTCATCATCCGAGTTGTCGTCTTCGGTCTCATCGTGATCAGCCTTTCGTCGATGAGCTTTGAGTGCGATCTTCCTGGTCTTCGGAGCAGGCTCTTCGAAGTCCTTGAGGTCAAGCTTGTGAGTCATGAGCTTACCCATCAAGGTCTCCATTGACATTGTTGTGAGATCGTTTCCTTCTATGATGGCTGTCACCTTAGGGTTCCAAATCTTTGGTAGCCCTCTGAGTAGCTTGCGAATCTTCTCGTGGTTTGAGTATTGCTTGCCAAGCGAGGATAGAGGATTGATGATGTCGAGGAATCTTGTGAACATTTGAGTGATCGTCTCAATTGGCTTCATCTTGAAAGCCACATATTCTTGAGTGAGACGGCTTATCTTAGATTCCTTGACTTGTGTGGTTCCTTCATGCGTCACTTCTAGAAGTCTCCATACTTCATGAGCAGTGGTGCATGTAGAGACCCTGTTGAACTCATTCCTGTCTATAGCACAGAATAAAGCATTAATAGCTCTAGCGTCTAGACTTGCCGGTTTCTTCTCCTCGACAGAATATTTGTCGTGTGGTTTCTCAATGAGGTCACCATCGACAACTATCCTGGCGGGCTTTTTGTAACCGTCAGTGACGACAGTCCACAGGTCAAAGTCTAGAGACTTAAGATAGAAGCTCATCCTTGTTTTCCAATATGTGTAGTTAGTTCCATCAAATAGGGGAGGCCTATGAGTGGACTGACCTTCACCATGATTGGAAATCAAGGATTGTGTGGTTGCCATGGATCAGCTCTTAGGATGTTAGTCCTTGTAAAGAGAACAGAGCTCTGATACCAATTGAAGAACAGTTGGCAACTCTAGAGGGGGGTGAATAGAGTTTATATAGAAAATAACCAATTAAAAATAACTCTTTCACGAATAATAAATAATCAGAGTAAAATACGGAAAATAAATGGAGAGCAAAAGTGCATACGCAAATACAGCAATTTTAACCTGGTTTCCCTCGTGGAGGACTAGTCCAGGCCTAAGAACTCTAGCTCAGGATTAAATCCACTATTTGTGAAATAGTAGTTTACAACCCGTGCCTTTACTTCAGAAGAGCACGTCAACTTCTAACAGAGGATCGCAGTGGCGATTTGCTTGGAATTGTCCAAACGACTTCTTCAACTCTTGCACAAGAATCCTAACTGAGAGATGCTGAGCACTCGAGACTTAGGAGGCTTGTGGCTAGTAGATGGGAAGGGTATGGCTTATTTGGGCTATAAGAGAGAAGAGAAGAGAAGATTGGATGATTTGAAATGAGAGAATTCATGGCCTATTTATAGTGTTTTTATAGGCAGAATTCGGCCAGAATTCGGATAGAAAAATTCAAATATTTGGCCGTTGGACAACTAGCAACCAGCTAACCCTAAAATTAGGGTTCCTGATTTCTAGGGGACATAGTTCGGCCCGAACTCTGTGTGGAGGCAGAGTTCGGCCCGAACTCTGTCTCCAGAGCACAGAGCTGGTCTAAGAGGACTATTGGGCAATTTCTGGTTTGATGGAGCTTGGGATTATTGGGTAGGCTATAGTCTAAGTTTCAAGAGCTCAGCATTACTCAGATTACATTAGTCTAGACTCAAATAAAGTGTAAAATACAGACTCGAATTCAACTGAGAAGCGAAGGCTGAGTTGTCGTCTGTCTTGAGCTTAATGCAGACGTCGTGTGTCATACTGAATTATTACAGATATTATTTAGTCAATGTTGTCAATATTTGGTTGACTGTGACTTTGTGTCAACAATATATATATATATATATATATATATATATATATATATATATATATATATATATATATATATATACACACACACACACACACACACACACACACACACATACCTATGTATATACGTATACATATACATAAATACCTATCTATATACATATATATATATATATATATATATATATATATATATATATATATATATATATATATATATATATATATATATATATATAAAAACCTATCTATATACATATATCTATATATATATATATATATATATATATATATATATATATACACACACATATACGTATGTAAATATATTCATATAAATACACGTATATATATATATATTTACAAATACATTCACATATACATATATATTATTATGTATACGTACACATACAGAATACACAATATTTATTTATATATTCTTACACATATATATATCTATATATCTAAATAACTCTATAATACCAATAACCCACTTAAAATAACCCCAAAGAGTTTTGGTGCACATATCTGGCCCTAGAAAATTGTACCAATATTCTAAAACTCTATTTAAATATTAATAATACCCATGTTGTATAAATAACCAAATATTTAGAAAATATCATCAAGTCCACCCAAAAAGCTAGGAAATATTTGTACATACCGAAAAGTAGGTCTACATAGGCTGTATTTGGTCACACTACATGCCTACATGGGCTTGGATTCGGTTCGGGCCCAGTTCGGGCCAAGTTGGTACAATCGGGTCATCTAAAATCAATATATTAACAAATAATTAAATAAATTGTTTATGGAGGTCATGTCACAACTTGGTCTGGTTTTTCTAGTTAGGGCGTCACTATGGCTCGGCCTTCATTGGCATGGCTAATACACTAGTCAAAGCACGTCACTGCACTATCCGTGCCATGGTTTCTAATCACCTTGTACTCAATTCCTAACAATGACTAAAATCATCTACCGTAATAATAAACTAAATAATTATTTATAATAATCTAAAATCACCATTTAAATAAAATAAATAAAATATAAAATATTTCAAAATTTTCGGGAAGGGGAGCTACAAATCTATCCACCTTAAAATAATTTCGTCCTCGAAATTCTATTCCATAACTATTCCTTAAAATTCAATAAGACATCTACCTGAACCTTAATCTCCTTAAATTTTAATTCCTCAAAAATAGTTTGTATTCTTCTCCTAGCCATATAGCCTCCGGGACTTCTACCCACCTTTGGTCACACTACTCCTCAAACTAAAACCTTAAAATCTTCTAACTGGTTGCTAATACTCCTACCAACAAATATCTAAGCATATGGTATCTATACTCCTTTCGTATCTATCAAGCAACCCAAAATTTAACAGTAACAAACTTACACAAGTAGCTAAGAAATGTTGATAAACTCTAATAAGCATGCCCATTCACTGCTCTGAAATATGAAGGACAGAAAGTTTAAGGAAGAGTAATCAAGAGCAATTATGAAGTTTCAAGAGCGGTAGGGAGTTTCCAATGATGCAAATAGGGAGAAAGTTTATGAACCTATTGTCTTATTTGCTAGATTGGGCTACTCTAGTCTAGTCACTTGCTAAATCGAAGAATTCTTCATTTCTTAGAGGGTCTTGCAATCCATGCGATACGAAAATTTTGTTCTCGAAATTAATCTAAACAAGGTTATATAATAGAACGAGATTTGAGAAATCAAGATTGTGATCTTTCCCGTGGTTATTTAAACACACGAGCAAGGGGTATAAATGCAATACAAGATTGTATCTTGACTTCCAGGTAGATAGAATAAGGGTTACGAGTGACTTCACACTCTAAGAGGTGAGGACTACACAATAGGTATAGAGACCTATTTCATTTGGTTCGGTTTTATAGTCCAAATATGGTGGTATGCATGGATGGGTTTTACTGGGTCTTTAATGGGTTCCCTGTTTGGACATCACTCGTGGGTTGGATGAACCTTGGATCTCAATCTATATTGACCGAACAAGATTCCAAGATAAAACTATTTCCACTAGGTTAGGGTACCCTAGAATAGGTTTCAACCCAAGTGGTTGAACTAGTTGTCCGTCAGGCTGGTTAGCTAGGTTCATAAAGCCCGAAATACGCCTTCCGTGACCTTGGTGTTTAAGTAACACATGAGGCCTCAATTGGGTGGTATAGTAGTGGCATGTGCATAGTAGGCTTCAAGTAGATCATAACCATATATTGGGTCGAAGGAATTGAGTCGAAATTGAGGCTCTAATGGAAGTCGGGAAATATACCGGTACTGCGGTAAGGGTTATAACTAGTCCTTTTGACCTGAAAGTCGTACCATAAAAATAGAGCACAAGGGGAAGGGTTTGAGTGAGACATGATATACCTAGATGAAGGTGGACACATCTAGCTCTTGCATATAAAATTGTTGGAAGATAACAGCTGGTCTCGTGCTCCGAATATTAATGACACGGCCGGGGACACAAAATAATCTAAATGGAAAGTGGGAGTCTATGGGGCACTAATTATCATCCTAGTAGAAATTATCCTAATCAATCGGTAATCCTTGTATATCCTAAATTTTAGAAGGCTTACAGTCTACCCACCTTAGAAACTAGGACATGGTTTTAGGAATGACGTGGTTAGGAGGATTCCGATAGTAGCTTGAGGGTCGAGAGGAGGACGAGTAACTCAAGGCAAGGTTCCAGTCACGGGGCTGGCCGTGGATAGCTATATTTGTGTATACAACTATCATAGCCATGGGGATACCCTGTATCTATCTATCAATTACGAGTTTTCGTCTTTTCAATCAGTGAAAGACAAAAGCAATAAAGAGTTCAAGAAAGATGTCATTGAATACAATTATATAATTCAAAGGCGAATGTGTAATTCAAGAGGAATTGTCAAAGCAGTCGTGGATGAGATCCTAGAAACAGCTACATCTCAATCCATGTAGGGTAATTAAATGAAAAGCGAACCAAATGCATCATGGTTGATCAGACCGTAATACAATGATTCTGATTAGACAATATGTTAACGGGCGTCTCCAATAAACATACGTCTTGAATCAAGCTCGATAAAAGAGTAAGCTTGCAAAAACTAGGCTGTAATAGCAGCATTGGTCAAGAGAGTCAAAATATAAATATGTAAGATTTTTTAAATGAGGCACAATTGGTTCGGGTTTTGAGAGAATCAAAGCCTTACCGGGTGTTCTTGCTTATACAGGCATCCTACTATCTTCTATGGTATCCTAAACTTGTAACCACGTTTGAAGTCATTTTACCGAGGATTATGCCTCGCCCATATATTCTGGCTGTGACAAACCCTTGGTTCCGTGATTCAGGTGTGATAAGCTATCAGGTGCTCTACCTTATGTTGACACAAGGATATCTAAGATCTAAAGAGGTCAACGAGGACATAGTTTTAGCAATGTTCCATAAACCACAATTCATCGAAATGATTTCAGTTCTATGGGTTGTGCCTCGCCAGTGCGCTGCTGGCTGCAGTGAACCCACATTCTCCACTCTCAAATAATTGATGACAGTGTGCTGCTGTCTAACCATTATTATTTAACTAACATTCTTTTAACTATGTCCGTAAAATTCATGAGCTTCTAGAGATTCAAATAGGTTGACTAAAATAATGCGTAGGTAATTGTCCTATCAGTCACAACACTTATAATAAAAGAGTTAACATGGAGGAAATAACTAAAGACAAAAGGGATACAAACATTCTAGTATCTATTTCATATGTATTTCTATGGTTGAGGAAAAATCTCAAATCAATTTGCCTCGAGGTTCGTACACGAATTGCAGAATCAGAATTTATAAACTAAATCCTTACAGCAAAAGAGAATTTAAAATAGACAATTCTAACTTATGATATAAGATTTATATCTAATAAAGCAAAAAAAAATTAAACAGTTCATCAAGATCAAAGCCTTAATTATGGGTAAGCCTAACTTACCAGGTGAATGGTATATCCACATTGGATCATACTGTCATATCAAAGGTAAGAGTGTACCTATAGGGATCTAGCAAGCTATCTAAATTTAATGATTCTAAATTGCTTGGCCTATCTAACAACCTTAACTACCCAATCGATCAATTTAAACAAGGGACTCCTAATCCTAGTCATTCTCTTAAATTATTTCAATCCTAGTTGTGAATGAGCATTTCCTGAGCGCAGGCTCACAATAGTACGACTAACGTACCATTACGAGTTTACAATCTTTTGCAAAGACTGACCTGCATGGGCCACCACAAAAACTTGTCACGACCCGTACCTGCTTTTCGGATACGAGACGTGTCCAAGCCAGCCTACGCCGCAGAGTCGGCGGTAGAACGATGTCAAACCCGCAAGAAATAAATGCTCAAAACACAACATTTGCTGCTCATTCACATTTCTAAATTTGTTACAATATTTACAACATTTATAATTAAAGAAAATACAAGATTTTATAATTAATGAAATTGATACAACTGCTATCTATTTCTAGGTTTATGTCTGCAAGTACACCCGAATCTCCTAAGCTAAGTGAAGCCACAACTAAACCTGAAAAATGTTGGTTTCCAGTCAGGAATGGAACAAGTACACAAACCGACGGCAATGCGAAAACACAATAGAATTAACAAGACATGAAAATAACATATGAGAGAAAAAAACTGGAAGATAACTGATGACATGGCACGATGGAGAAAAAAAGGGAAATAAATAAAAGACAACTACCTATGTGGTGTGAAATATCCATTTTAACATGTGAACGGCTAGGGGGTAAATCAGGCACCCTGCACGTGTCGTGTGCAGCTGCTATTCTCCACGAAAGACACGGAGGATAGTTCTGGGCAATCCACATGTCTGCTAAGATATTTCCTCTCCCGACTACTCCGTGTGACGAGCGTGTCAACAAGCAGCAAGATATATGTATAGACATGAAATGGAAAGACTACTATGAATCGAAAGCAATCAGAAAGTGCACTTGCCTGAGGTCCTTAGCTGGTGAAACCAATAAAACTATACCACTCAATGAGCCACAATCAGTCAACACATGCAGAAGTCTCCAGATGCTGAAATAAACAGTTCCAAAGTTCTCAGAATAGTCAAATTAGCTAGAATTGCCTGTCCTTAAGTCCAATTCTGGACACAGGGACAAAACGGTAATTTCGGACAAAAACGATGTCCGCCGTTGGACCCGCTTTGCACCAAAAATGTGCCAGAGTCAATGGTCTCTAAAGTCATTAAACTATATGTCAACAGGTCCAATTTTTCGATACGAACCCAACCGTATGTCTAAAGTTGGATTCCGGCGGGCCGTGCACAAAATCACCCGTTGAGTTGGACCGTGGGGCCCACAAAACGGCGTTCCGATTCAACTGTCTCAGAATTGGACCAAACTTGGCATACAGGACCGAAAAAATGATACGGTCCTGTTGGCGCAAGTTTTGTCTCGATCTGACGAGCATGCACAAAGTAATTGGGAAATTTGTATAGAGACCGATACGGTAAATTTTGACGGATACGTATCAAATTCGTCGCGCACACGCGACCAATTTAAATTCTGTCAAAGCCCACACGACCACGAAGCCGTTATGCACCTTTCGATGCTTTCGGTTTGCGACCACGTCGCCCGGATTGGCGGAACGCACGTCGTATCGGACAAATTTCTAGTTTTTAAAATAGGTTTTTGGGAAACTTTGGGATTCGATTTCTCGACGCGTAGTCGATGATTTCTGAATCCACAAAAAGGATTATGAAGCCCTATATGTTGTCTAAAAGTGTGTTCAAATAGAATTTCTAATATGGTATTAGATCGATCGGAATCGATCGGCAAATATGGATGATTGGACTGTACTAGTGTTCTATTTCGGGTCAGGTTTTCGCCAATCTTTGATTCGATTTTACGAGCGATCGAAGGCATCTATGCACGAAGTAAAAGAACAAGCTTGGAGGGGGTCATGTCGGGATCGTACTTGAAGAATCGGTTCGTCAAGAGGATGAGCGTGTACGACGCAACCTCGGTACGAAGTCGCCTCCCTCTGCTGTGATTGCTGCTGTCGTTCCTCTGTCCCCCGCGCGTGCGCTGCCTTCCGCACGTCGTGGCCGCGCGCGGCGGTGCCCTAGGCTGGGTGGGTCGCCGAGGACAGTGGTGTCGGTACGACGTTAGGGTTTGCGTGCACAAGGTTAGGGTTTTGATGATTTTATACTCACGGTTTTTTCAGTCTGTTCATATATACACTATGCGGGTGTGGGGGCTTTAACCGCTCGGCTAGCTAGAACTTAGGTCGGGGGCTTAGCTGGGCTTGTGGGCATAGGATTTACTGCTGTGGTTGAATTTGAATGGGGTCGGGTTGTGGGTTATTGGGGGTCTGAGTAGCTCGGGTGATGGGGAAACTAGTAATGCAGTGAGGGAATTTGGTGGTTGGACCGAGAAGTAATGGGTTGGGCTGAGGCTGCTCTCTGGTGGGCCGGCTGGACTGCTCTCTATTTCTTATTCATTTAATTATATGTTATATATATATATATATATATATATATATATATATATATATATATATATATATATATATTATGTAATATATATATATATATACACACACACACACACACACACATACCTATGTATATATGTATACATATACATAAATACCTATCTATATACATATATCTATATATATATATATATATATATATATATATATATATATATATATATATATATATATATATATATATACACACACACACACGTATACCTATGTAACTATATTCATATAAATACACGTATACATATATATTTACAAATACATTCACATATACATATATATTATTATGTATACGTACGCATACAGAATACACAATATTTATTTATATATTCTTACACATATATATATCTATATATCTAAATAACTCTATATACCAATAACCCACTTAAAATAACCCAAAGAGTTTTGGTGCACATATCTGGCCCTAGAAAATTGTACCAATATTCTAAAACTCTATTTAAATATTAATAATACCCATGTTGTATAAATAACCAAATATTTAGAAAATATCATCAAGTCCAACCAAAAAGCTAGGAAATTTTTGTACGTACCTAAAAGTAGGTCTATATAGGCTATATTTGGTCACACTACATGCCTACATGGGCTTGGATTCGGTTCGGGCCCAGTTCGGGCCAAGTTGGTACAATCGGGTCATCTAAAATCAATATATTAACAAATAATTAAATAAATTGTTTATGGAGGTCATGTCGCAACTTGGTCTGGTTTTCCTAGTTAGGGCGTCACTATGGCTCGACCTTCCTTGGCTTGGCTAATACACTAGTCAAAGCACGTCACTGCACTATCCGTGCCATAGTTTCTAATCACCTTGTACTCAATTCCTAACAATGACTAAAATCATCTACCGTAATAATAAACTAAATAATTATTTATAATAATCTAAAATCACCATTTAAATAAAATAAATAAAATAAAAAATATTTTAAAATTTTTGGGAAGGGGAGCTACACACGGCCATCTTACTGTCTTGAGGTCGGCTCTTAGACTTAGATGCACTAGCCAAAATGAGAGGATTCTTAGAAGTTTTTTTGAGGAAGGGTAAGCTCCATGTAGCATTGCACGAGGTAACCAAAAGTTCATCCTCGTCTTCCATCGATGATCCCTTGTCGAGTCATTGTCGAACATGTGCCGATGGTTACAACCGTAGAAAAACTGACTACCTTCTTTGTGGATACACTACTGTGTGGTTACAGTAGCAGTTGATGATTATGTTAGCATAAGTGTACCCTGAGGTAGGCACATTATGCATAATAGAGTTCTCTCCTGCCTTACACTTGTGAGAGATCACATCATGTAAGTCACAGGAAGGATATTCACATTTACGTCTACTTCATGTGCGCAGCCAAGCTGGGCATATAGGCGTAGATGTGATTATTGCGTCCCTTGACCCAATTCCTACGCATAAGATATGCTTAGGTCATGAGTGGGGGTTGCTTATGGGGCAGACTCGTTTAACGCATGCAGCCACACTGCTTACATGAATCTTTCACCATAATATTTACTCCTTGTCTTGGTTCCTGCACATGAGCGCCCAAATGACAGGGAAACTTTAAGAACTGTGTCATTCGAGGCGAATGAGCAGTTGAATCAGTTCTGTACAAGGTGTCGTCGGCTGCACACATTACTATCAGCGCATACTTTCAACTAGCTGTTGGCGTAGCGTGTTCATCACATATGGTGCGTGCTGTCTTGGATTTCTTTGTACTAGCCTTAAAAGGCGTGTAATACGCAGAGTCCAACTTGGCCTTACCCAAGAGGGCAGGCAATTCTGTCAAAGACAGAGGATCTTTCCTGCACAGCTTGCTTCGTGCGCAGATAGAATGTTGTGCCTTTCTTTTTACGTTGTGCCTTTGTCTGGCGCACAGCCTGGGAATGGCAGCCTCCGCTGCACTTCTCAGAAACTGGAGTCGATTGAGGAAGCGCATTAGTAGTGTGTGTAGGCGTATGGAGTGCGTCTTAGTTTTGGGAAGCTTGGGGCGCATCTCCATCAGTCGTGCTGCTTGGCACAATGCTCTTCAGCACCCAGGTACGGCGAGTCTTCTTCAATTTTGCTAGCCACTTCGAAGGACTCTGTTGCCTTCAGAGAGTAAGTCGTCAAAAGCTTGTTGATCTAAACATACGACCAGCATCTTTTGAGAGGACCCCAGCAAGTCGTTGTCAGATTGCATCACATTTTCTTAAGAGGAGAAGGAAGTCCCCAGCAGAGTCGTCACTACAACAAAAAACCCTTTTAATAATGGCTAAAAAGCGTCATTAATGATGAACCATGACGCTTTTTTTCCACAGCAACCGTTATGAAAATGGGTGTTATAAATATTTTTTAAAAGCGTCATAAAATAACCGTCATGAATAGTTTCTATAAAAGCGTTATGAATAGTTAATATATAGTGCACAATTTAGAACAATTTTAAAATGTCATGAATAGATAATATGTATAGGCTCAATGCAGCACATTTATAACACTTTATACTATTCAAATTAGCACATTTATAATGCTCTATACTGCACAGTATATATTACATTCCAAAAGTTAACATTATATATCACCATCTTTATTAAATTTCTCAAAATAGAGTACATATCAACATCTTCATTACATTGAATATCCAAATACAGAATGTACCCAAAAAATAGGAATAAATCTCTCTTTTGCTAACCAAATTATTAGAAATATTTACTTAAGTAGATTCTGACCATGGATCTTCTCTCTGCCATCTCTTGAAGATATCGGGAGTCCCAAAGAGAAGTAGTGTCGCAGCTGAGCGACGACTTGGTGCTGCTACAGCCGACGCAGTCATGGGAGAGCCTCATCCTCTGATCCCTTACTCTCGTCTGAACCCTCACCAGCGCCTGCATGCACCTCAGTGTCACGTTCTGCCCTTTTTGCAAAAAATAGGAAATGTCAGCTTAGCACTTTAGTAATCAACGCTGAAATGTGAGCCTAACAATCAACCTGGATTTTACCAAGTCAATAAATTAAAGAAAGTTAACATAAAATTTATATATTAGAAATCAAAATCGAAAATGGAGAATTGCTAAAAATAGAATGATATTAAAATGCCAACCAAATGGAGGTCTCGTATTCCAAATTCTCACCCCACCTATATCCATAATTTAGATGTTATCAAGTTAGAACCAGGTATAAATGACACATAAGACCTACTGAGAAAAGTACATCAGTAATATCTTGAGAAGTAACATAAATTCAAGCACTCACTTCCATGTTTCTGCTTCATTTTGTTCAAAAAAGTAAGCGGCACTTCCATTCAGAGACTGTCCATAGACCAACCATTAACAATCTAATTACATGAGGAATTTGATGATAAAACAGCAAAAAAAATCTAAAAAGAGTACAAGAGAGAAGTATAGTTGAGAACCTAAGTGGTTCTAGGGAATATTATATCAATAAACAAAATATACTAAAAAGTAGAATACATGTAAGCAAACTTCATCTAATATATCAAGTTTGTCCATCTACAAAGGAAAATTTAGATTTAAATTACGAAAATGCTAAACCAGAATACATATTCCTAAACAAACAGGCTAGCTCGCGATGCAGGAGCATTACTCTTACACTAGATACCTACTTAGCTGTCTGACAAAATTCCAAAAATCAGTATAAAACTCAATAAACAAAAAACTAATTTAACTGGTTAAAATCAATGTGATTGTTAATCACATAGAAGCTTCAAGAGGTACATGATTGATAACATAAGCAGGAGTTGCTCAAGCTACATGATTGGCCATGATTAGCTTCAAACAGAAATTAATAATCTTCTTTTTGTAATGCGTTTTGCTATCTTTGCATGAAGCTTGTTCCTTCATGTGCCAAATGATAAACTTAAGTAATCCAAGCTCAACTTGCTGAACAAATTGTCAAACAATATCAAATTTTCAAGCCAAACTTGAAGCTTGTTATGGACCACTCACTTTGCTTACAGTTATAACTGAAAAAATAGTAAAGAAATTACCTTTGAACCTTTAAGATCTTCTCTCTTCAGTTCATTGGCCTGAAAATGATAACATAAGCAGAGAAAATGATAACATAAATAGCTCCAAGAGGTACATAATTTAGCGAGAAGAGGCTCAGATTCAGCTTCAGTCCATGATTACTCACTCACAATTGGAGGTGGACCCCCACTCTCATCATCCCTTCTTCCAACAAATGGCTGCAATGGAGCTGCCTCGCCATCTGAAGGAGCAGCCAAATCATCATTGCCAAAAAAAATTCTTGTTCTTCTTCTTTTCCTTTTTCCTTTTCTTTTTTTTCCTCTTCTCTCCTCTCCTCTCCTTAATTCTAATTCCCCTGACAAGTAATGGTTGCACTGTGTGCCTCGCCATTGGCCGAGGAAGAGAAACATAGAAGAAATTGAAGGATAAATGAGAATACATGACGAGAAAAAATGGTAGTCTAAAGTATGAATTCAGACATCATATAATACAATGTTAATTTTCTCTACAGTTAGCAAAAAGTGCAAGATTAATGGCACCAGCTCCACAGCATGTTGCAAATGAATGGGAACTCATCACTTTCTACTAAAACAGTTTTACTTGCCACCAACCTTAAAAGAATCAAGAAGGGATAAAGGGGAAAGTACACTTTCTTTGTTTAGTTGTCATCATCGCCTAAGGGGAACTATACACTCATTCAATTTAATGGAGGATCTATCAAGATTGTTGGCTCGATATACCTATAATGCTTAACCGAGTTTTGCAGCATACAATGCTTAACCGAGTTTTGCAGCATATCTATCTTAGAATTTTCCCAAAGTCACAAGCTCATGGATTGCTGATATATATAGGGAAGAAAATGAGAATTTTGCAGCAGAGGGGGGGTGGTAAGTGTATGTTACATGTTCTTATGGTCGATGGATCGTCCATGAACAACAGAAGATGTAACCAATGGATCATAACATCTTCTTCACCTCCAAAATTTTGAACATCAGAAGATGAACAACAGAGGGGGGTGGTAAGTGTATGAGAACATCTTCTTCACCAATGGATCATAACATCTTCTTCACCTCCAATTTGAATCCCGACTTCAATGGCTAACCCACAGAACCTCTCTCCATGCAGCTTAACCAATACCAATACCTATACCTGCAGTACCAAAACCAATATCCTTCCTCTTTATCGCCAGGACACTGACACGACTGGTGTCCAAATCCGATACCGACACTACACATAGTGTCCCAGGTCTGATACAAACAACCAACATAGACACAAAATTCATAGACTATATCCAAAACCAAGAATTAGAGGGAAGTGTCAGAAATCATACTTGTGTCGGGACGTAGCTAATCGTGTCTTCGTGTCAATACTGAACCTTCGTTTCCGGAGTCTGATACCATTGTTATCGTGTCTAGAATTGGTGCCAAGGTTGGTTCAGTAAATTCATCAAACACCATAGGTACACAAGCAATAATTGAATATTGATGTTAATTCTTGATCAAATCGATCAAAATTTCAAAGGAAGAGGGAAATTCGATCAGAGAATCATGGTTTGGAAATTCACCAGATTAATTTGAATGATCATCCCGTCTCCGCACGGATCATTCGATTAATGACTACTGCTGCGACGGAGACGACACGGACACCCTGGCCTGCCAAGGAGAACCATTATCGTCCAGATGATAGCGATTGACTCCTGGTGTCGGTCCTTCGTACGTCGTCGAGTTCGGCGGCCACCGCGAATTTGCCAACGCCCGATCGAAAAGAGGAAAGAAGAGCGGAGAGACCACAATCGGCTGTCCTGCTCTCTTTTTTCACCTAACGCGACGTCGGCGTCAGAGAGGCCGTGCCAGAGCCGTCGGCCCGCCCATGCCGCCAGCTCCCTCCCCATCTCCTCCTCCCTTTCTAACTAGGTTTAGGGTTTTGTATCTAGGGTTAGGGTTTTGGAGTTGGGGGAAAGGAAGGAGAAGAAGAGGAGGAGAGGAGGGTGTTGCTAAACTAGAGTTAGGGTTTTGGATCTATAGGATTTTGGAGTTGGGGGAGAGGAAGGAGAAGAAAGGATCGGAGAAGGAGAAGACCAGAACGAGGGGGAGAGAAAAAATTTTGTTGAAGCGCAGGATTTTGTCAAAAAATGAACTTAAAAAATATTACAAGTTTGCCACCGCTCTAAAATATTAATAACGTTTTGTTTTATAAACGTTATGAAAAGTCCAGAATTAGCCCAAACCGTTATAGAAAAAAGGTATTTCGAACTTTCATAACGCTTTTTTATCAGCCGTCATGAAATCCACTTATCAAACGTCATTAATAGGTCTTTTTGTTGTAGTACGTGTAGCTCTCCTTCCCGAAAATTTTAAAATATTTTATTATTATTTATTTTTATTTAAATGGTGATACTTTTAGATTCTAGAAAAATTAGTTATTGGCTTAATGAATTTCGTTACTATTATTATTATTATTATTATTTATAGAGGTTTTATAATATTAATATCATATTGTTGTTATTAAATAAATAAATTATTTATTATTAATAGTTATTACGAGTTTATCAAAGATATATATAATATGTGTGTTTGTGTATATATACATATGTGTGTGTGAATATGGATATTTTATATAAATAATATTTCTGTATATAGAGATATTTTACTATATGTATATAGATGTCTTTCTAGGTAAATAATATAATTGTTATTAATTATAATAGTTATACTTAATTTATTATTAGATCTTGTGATTTAGATTCATACATATATATATATAAATATATAGACACATATAAGTGTACATGTGTATATATATATATATATATATATATAGATACAAATGTGCTTTTCCATATATAGATAATGGGAATATTGGTGTTTAGAATATTTATTTAAAGTATTATAGGTTTTGTAATTTTAAGGATATATATATATATATATATATATATATATATATATATATATATATATATATATATATATACATATATAAATATATATATGGTTATATATATATTTGTATAATCGAATAGAAAATAAGAATTGACTCCCTTACAGGGAAGTTATGATGGTTTCTCCAAATTGATTATTTCCTCTACAAATTTACGAGTAGCTGCTACCATCTTCGTTTACTATTCCATGCCTGCACCCATATAATGTTCATATCCAGAAAGTAGCAAAGGAACAACAATGCTACGTGACATATGGACACATACGAGTATCCGTACATAGAATTGTACTGTTTGCAAATTGTCATCGGAGAAAGCACGAAGAAGTCCAGATGTTCTTCCATTTGAATTACCAACAATACAACCCACAGCAGCCCGGAAGCGGCCCAAGACCCAGTCCACCAGGACCCAAGGCCTGCGTAACCCAGCCTAAGCATCAAAAGCTCAGCTCCCCCCGAGTTCAAGCCAATCAGCCGCGCGGATTTCGTATATAAGGACACGAGAGAGAACTCGATAAAACACCAAACCCTAAACTAACGCCGCGCCACCCCCTCAGATTCCTGGTGAACCTCCACGACGGCCGCGCACCCACGGAGGGTCACTGTCGGCCGGCCACAGGCCGACCAAACAGCGCACCAGCGCGTGCGGAATCAGCAGCAGCGGCTGCAGACGCATCAATTGGAGACGCGATTTCTCCGTCAATTCTCCGTCGTTTTGTGAACCGTTTTGTCAGGTACGTCGACAACCTATACGTCTACCAATCCCTTCAACTAGTTTAATTTATTTTGCTTCGTGTACGACGTAAACCGAGTCCCAAAATTGAGAAAAATCTCGATATAATGAGTATAGAGACTGTCCCAAAGTCCCCAGTTCGAGTCTCGATTTCAAGCAAACAAGTGATCGAATTTGAAATCCACCTGAAGGCGTTTATTAACAACATGTAGGGCTTCGAATCCCTTTTTACGGAATTTGATTTCATCGACTACGTGCCGAGAAATCGGATTCCGAAGTTTTCCAAAAACCTGTTTTAAAAACTAGAAAATTGTTCCACACGACGTGCGTCCCGCCATTTTGGGCGACGTGGTTGTGCACCGAACGCATCGAAAGCTGCGTAACAGCTTCGTGGTCGTGTGGGCTTTGACGGAATTTAAATTGTTTGCGTGTGCGCGACGAATTTGATGTGTATCCGTCAAGATTCACCGTATCACGCACTTTGCAAATTCTCCAATTACTTTGTGCACGCTCGTCAGATCGAGACGAAACTTGTGCCAACAGGACCGTATCATTTTTTTGGTCTTGTATGCCAAGTTTGGTCCGATTCTGAGACAGTTGACAAAATCGTCGTTTTGCGGGCCCCACGGTCCCACTCAACGGGCAATTTTGTGCACGGCCCGCCGGAATCCAACTCTGGACATACGGTTAGGTTCGTATCGGAAAACCGGATCTGTAGACATGTAGTTTGATGACTTTAGAGACCATCAACTCTGACACGCTTTTCGGTGCAAAGCGGGTCCAACGGCGGACACCATTTTGACCCAAAATTACCGTTTTGCCCCTGTATTCAGAATTGGACTTAAGGACAGACAATCCTAGCTAATTTGACTATTCTGAGAACATTGGTAATGTTTATTTCAGCTTCCGGGGACTGTTGTATGGGTTTTGACTATTGTGGCACATTGGCTAGTTCAGACTGTCAGTTTCACCAGCAGAGGACCACAGGCGAGTACAGTTTATTGTCTGTATTTCGATATTGATCTTTACTATATTTCATTGATTAGTCATTGGTTATATGATTTTTATAATCTATTATAAATTATTGAGTCGGGAATGAGAAGTACCAAGGATGTGTGATCCGACCGTAGACCTCGTTTACTTTTATGCAGTAGATCTCGTAGACATTGTTTACTTTTATGCAGTAGATCTTGTAGACATTGTTTACTTTTATGCAGTAGATCTCGTAGATCTCGTTTACTTTTATGCAGTAGATCTCGTAGACATTGTTTACTTTTATGCAGTAGATCTCGTAGACCTCATTTACTTTTCTGCAAGTAGATCTCGTAGACAGTGTTTACTTTTCTGCAAGTAGATCACGTAGACCGTGCGGTGTAGTATCCCAGACTGATCACATATCAAAGGTACTTCCAGTAGTTGGGGAAAGTATTTGGTGTCTATTTAGTTACTATTGGTTTTTCGTATTTCCTGGTTATTTTCAAAACTCATGATTGATGTCTAACCTTTGTTTTATAGTCATTTTCTTTATTTGAAATTGCATTCAGTGAATTGTGCTCGTTCCATTCCTGACTGGAAACCAACATTTTCAGGTTAGCCGCGGATTCACTTAGCTTGGAGAGTGACGGGAATACTTGCAGACAAAAGCCTAGAGACTAGCTAGATAGTTGAGTTGTAGTCATTCATTTATTTGTACAAGTTTATATTTTTCTACAAATGTAAAACTTGTGATCATTGTAAGTTAAATTAATTATGTGAATGAGCATTGTTTGTGATTTTGATCTTCATGGCCGTGACAGCGTTCTACCGTCGATACTGCGGCGTAGGCTGGCTTGGACACGTCTCGTATCCATTAAAAAAAAATGGGTGCGGGTCGTAACAAGTTTTTGTGGTGGCCCATGCAGGTCAGTCTTCGCAAATCACGCGAACTCGTGATGGTACTTAAGTTAGTTGTACTATTGCGAGCCTGCGGCAAGGAAATGCCCATTCACGAATTAAGATTAATTTAATTTAAGTGAATGACTAGGACTAGGAGTCCCTTATACAAATTTACCGATGGGTAGTCTAGGCCATGCAATTTAGGATGAGGGTCATTAATTTTGATACCGTATCAGATTTCCATAGTTACACTATTACCTCTTGATAGGACGACATGATCCAATGTGGATAGATTATTCACTTAGTGAGGCAGTGTTTCCTAGAGTAATGATCTAACCTTGATGAATTATTCAATTCATTCTCTTTGCCTCTTAGATATCATCCCCATATCCTAGCCGAATTATCTATATAATTGCTAGTTGCCCTAAGAATCATTTTTTTACAAAGTTCTGATTTTGTTATCCATATACGGACCTCGAGTTAGTTTCGATTCAAGTTTGTCCCTCAGAGGCTTGAATACACATGGAAGAGTTAGAATGTTTGTATTTCTTTTGTCCTCAGTTATTTTCCCCTGTGCAATCTTTTATCTTAAGGGTTGTGACTGATAGGACAAATGCTTACACTTTATTTCATAGGCAATTTGTTTGAATCTCTAGGAGCTTATGGGTTTTTACGGATGTAGTTAAAAGAATATTAGTTCACTCATGATGGCAGGACATCAGCGCACTGTCGCCATTTATTTGAATTATAGAAACCATAGATTCACTGCAGCCAGCAGCGTACTGGCGAGACACGACCCCTAGAATTGAAATTAGTCTAAGAAAATATAGGTTATAGAATATTTCTAAAACTATGGCTAGAGGTCCTCTTTTGACCGTAACCCTTGTGTCAATATAGGGTAGAGTATCGAATAGCATAGCACCCTGAAATCACGAATCCAAGGGTTTACCACAGCCCGAGTATACGGGCGAGGCGTAACTCTCGGTGAAATGACTTCAAACGTGATTACAGGTTTATGATACTATGGAGGATAGGATAATGCCATGTATGTCCCATAAGATCCAAAGCCAATATTAGTGAAAGTTCTGTAAGTTGAGTAGCATGTCTCCCAACCTAGCATTATGTGGTCCTTGTGATCTATTGACGAGGTAATTGACTGACACTAATAAGTTACCAAGAATATAGAATCCAGAGTTCCATAACCCATTAGTTGACCAAGACCTTATGGACAGAAAGATTTTAGAAAGATTGTATAAGCAAGGACACCAGGTAAGTTTTGATTCTCTCTAAACTCGAACTACTTGTGCCTCTTTTCAAAAATCTCGCGTACTTGTATCTTGACTATCTTGACCAACGCTGCTATTACAGCCTAGTTTTTGCAAGCTTACTCTTTTATCGAGCTTGATTCGAGGCATATGTTTAGTGGGGACGCCTGCTAACTTATTGTCTAATCAGAATCAGTGTATCATGGTCTGATCAACCATGAGGCATTTGGTTCGCACTTTATTTAATTACCCTACGTGGATTGAGATATAGATGTCTCTAGGGTCTCATCCACGACTGCATTGACAATTTTTCTTGAATTATATGTTCGCCCTTGAATCACAAAATTGTATTCAGTAACATCTCCCTTGAATTCTTTATTGTTTTTGTTTTTCACCGATTTGGAAAGACGAAAGCTCGTGATAGTAGAGAGATACAGAGTATTCACATGGCTATGATAATGGTAGGCCCAAGTGTCGCTACCATCGGCCAGTCATGAGATGGAGTTACTCGTTCTCCCATCGACCCTCAAACTACTATTAAGACTTTCGAGCCATCTGAAATTGTGAATGATTAGGGTTTTATCCTTAGTCAGAACGCCAACCTAGGAGACTATCTATTCTCAAGAAACCAAATATTGTGAGTCTCCAATTATTTGCTGGAAGCTTGCCTTAACTTTCAACCCTTATGTCTTGACTCAACCGTCCCTCGACCAAAGCCCACAGTTTAGACATGAGATGAATAGACAAGGCTAAGGACAATAATTTACCGTGACTATGGTAGACACTCATCCCGAGATTGGTTTCCAACCAATATTACTCTAGTTATGTAAATTTTATTATTAAGACCTAACTAGTGTTGGAACACCACAGTCACTAGCTTAGCCAATACCCTAGCTTAAATATCCTGTCACACTATGACCTACCAGTTGTCAACAGCAATACCTGATCACCACAACCCTTGTGACCATAGTCTGGCAGGTTTGACACAAATAGAATTTTTTGACTCAGTTGTTAGAAATCTTTTCTTATGTTGTGCCTTGGAGTCGGTTACCCCATCGGAAACTCTCGTATACTGCGGACGAGTAGGTCATTCTATTTTATCGACCGTGTGTCATTGTACACGCTCGTTTTCCATTTATTGAGAAACGACCCTTGACTTGACTTATACCTACCGTATCCATTACGCCGTGCCTTATTCTTCATTAACGAGAGTCGAGGTATAGTATCCGGACTTTGGAATTCTTCTAGCCCCAAAATTCCTAAAACCATATCCTAGCTTCTAAGGTGGGTAGACTATAAGCCCTAAACTTTTGGAATATACGAAGATTACATATTGCTTAGGATAAATTTTCCATTAGAAGGATAGTTAGTGCCCAATGGACTCCCACTTTCCATTTAGATCATTTGTGTCCCCGGCCGTGTCATTAATATTCGAAGCACGAGACCAGCTGTTACCTTCCAACAAACTTCATATCCAAGATCTAGACAAGTCCACCTTCATCTAGGTATATCATGTCCCACTCAAACCCTTCCCCTTGTACTCTATTTTTGTGGTACGACTTTCAGGACAAAAGGATTAGTTATGACCCTTACCGTAATACCGGTATACTTTCTGACTTCCTCTAAAGCCTCAACCTTGACTCAATTTCTTTGACCCAATACATGGTTGTGATCTACTCGAAGCCTACTACGTACATGCCACTAGTGTGCCTTTTCAATTGTGTCTTCTCGTGCTACTTAAACACAAAAGTCACTGAAGTCACAATTTGAGCTTTAGGGACCTAGCTTACCAACTTGACTAGCAACTAGCTCAATCCCTTGGGTAGAAACCTATTCTAGGATACCCTAATCTAGTAGGAATAGTTTTATCATTGGGATCTTGTCTAGTCCATGTAGATTAAAATCCAAGATTCATTAAACCAACGAGTGATGTCCAAATAGAGAATCCATTAAGACCACAATTTTGATTTCTCAAATTCCGTTCCGTCATGGAATCTTGCTGGAATTAGAATTTTGAGAACAAAATTTTGTATTGCATGGACTGCAAGCCCTCTAAGAGCGAAGGGTCCTTCGATGTAGCAAGTAACTGGACTAGGGTAGCACAATCTAGCGAATAAGGCTATAGGTTCATAAATACTCTTTCTACCTGTATTATTGCATATTCTCTACCGCTCTTTAAACTCCATAATTGCTCTTGATTGTTCTTCCTTATCTCCCTGTCCTCCCTATTTCGGAGTGACGAATAATCATGCTTACTAGAGTTTACTAATATTCTTAGCTACTTGTATAAAATTGCTTGTTAAGTTTTTGGGTTGCTTAATAGATACGAGAGGATTTTAGAAACCAGATGCCTAGATATCTGTTGGTAGAATTGTTAGCAACTAGTTAGAAGATTGTGAGATTTTAGGTTGAGGAGTAGTGTGACCAAAGGTGGGTAGAAGTCCTCGATGATTCGTAGTTACGAAATGGCAAGGAGGAAGATATAAATATTCCTGCGAAATTAAAATTCAAGGATATTGTGGTAATAGTGAATTTATTTATTTATTTTATTTATTAATTATTTATGTTTGAATTTTGCATGTTTACGAGTTAGAATTTCGAGGACGAAATTATTTTTAAGGTGGGTAGATTTGTAGCTCCCCTTCCCGAAAATTTTAAAATATTTTATTATTATTTATTTTTATTTAAATGGTGATACTTTTAGATTCTAGAAAAATTAGTTATTGGCTTAATGAATTTCATTACTATTATTATTATTATTATTATTTATGGAGGTTTTATAATATTAATATTATATTGTTGTTATTAAATAAATAAATTATTTATTATTAATAGTTATTACGAGTTTACCAAAGATATATATAATATGTGTGTTTGTGTATATATACATATGTGTGTGTGAATATGGATATTTTATATAAATAATATTTCTGTATATAGAGATATTTTACTATATGTATATAGATGTCTTTCTAGGTAAATAATATAATTGTTATTAATTATAATAGTTGTACTTAATTTATTATTAGATCTTGTGATTTAGATTCATACATATATATATAAAAATATAGTCACATATAAGTGTATATATATATATATATATATATATATATATATATATATATATATATATATATATATATATATATATATATATATATATATATATATATAGGAAAAATATATATATATATATATATATATATATATATATATATATATATATATATATATATATATTTTTCCTATATATATATATATATATATATATATATATATATATATATATATATATATAGATACAAATGTGCTTTTCCATATATAGATAATGGGAATATTGGTGTTTATAATATTTATTTAAAGTAT
Source organism: Iris pallida (assembly GCA_029216955.1). Taxonomy (NCBI): domain Eukaryota; kingdom Viridiplantae; phylum Streptophyta; class Magnoliopsida; order Asparagales; family Iridaceae; genus Iris; species Iris pallida. The sequence continues at coordinate 12,823,369 of JANAVB010011800.1, forward strand.
TATAGGTTTTGTAATTTTAAGGATATATATATATATATATATATATATATATATATATATATATATATATATATATATATATATAAAAATATATATATATATATATATATATATACATATACATATATAAATATATATATGGTTATATATATATATTTGTATAATCGAACAGAAAATAAGAATTGACTCCCTTACAGGGAAGTTATGATGGTTTCTCCAAATTGATTATTTCCTCTACAAATTTACGAGTAGCCGCTACCATCTTCGTTTACTATTCCATGCCTGCACCCATATAATGTTTATATCCAGAAAGTAGCAAAGGAACAACAATGCTACGTGACATATGGACACATACGAGTATCCGTACATAGAATTGTACTGTTTGCAAATTGTCATCGGAGAAAGCACGAAGAAGTCCAGATGTTCTTCCATTTGAATTACCAACAATACAACCCACAGCAGCCCGGAAGCGGCCCAAGGCCCAGTCCACCAGGACCCAAGGTCTGCGTAACCTAGCCCGAGCATCAAAAGCTCACCTCCCCCGAGTTCAAGCCAATCAGCCGCGCGGATTTCGTATATAAGGACACGAGAGAGAACTCGATAAAACACCACACCCTAAACTAACGCCGTGCCACCCCCCTCGGATTCCTGGCGAACCTCCACAACAGCCGCGCGCCCACGGCGGGTCACCGTCGGCCGGCCACAGGCCGGCCAAACAGCGCACCAGCGCGTGCGGAATCAGCAGCAGCGGCTGCAGACGCATCGATTGGAGACGCGATTTCTCCGTCAATTCTCCATCGTTTTGTGAACCGTTTTGTCAGGTATGCCGACAACCTATACGTCTACCAATCCCTTCAACTAGTTTAATTTATTTTGCTTCGTGTACGACGTAAACCGAGTCCCAAAATCGAGAAAAATCTCGATATAATGAGTATAGAGACTGTCCCAAAGTCCCCAGTTCGAGTCTTGATTTCAAGCAAACAAGTGATCGAATTCGAAATCCACCTGAAGGCATTTATTAACAACATGTAGGGCTTCGAATCCCTTTTTACGGAATTTGATTTCATCGACTACGTGCCGAGAAATTGGATTCCGAAGTTTTTCTAAAACCTGTTTTAAAAACTAGAAAATTGTTCCACACGACGTGCGTCCCGCCATTTCGAGCGACGTAGTCACGCACCGAACGCATCAAAAGCTGTGTAACAGCTTCGTGGTCGTGTGGGCTTTGACGGAATTCAAATTGCTCGCGTGTGCGCGACGAATTTGATGCGTATCCGTCAAGATTCACCGTATCGTACACTTTGCAAATTCTCCAATTACTTTGTGCACGCTCGTCAGATCGAGACGAAACTTGCGCCAACAGGACCGTATCATTTTTTTGGTCTTGTATGCCAAGGTGGTCCGATTCTGAGACAGTTGACAAAATTGTCGTTTTGCGGGCCCCACGGTCCCACTCAACGGGCGATTTTGTGCACGGCCCGCTGGAATCCAACTCTGGACATATGGTTGGGTTCGTATCGGAAAACCGGATCCATAGACATGTAGTTTGACGACTTTAGAGACCATTGACTCTGGCATGCTTTTCGGTGCAAAGCGGGTCCAACGGCGGACACCGTTTTGACCCGAAATTATCGTTTTGCCTCTGTATCCAGAATTGGACTTAAGGACAGGCAATCCTAGCTAATTTGACTATTCTGAGAGCATTGGTAATGTTTATTTCAGCTTCCGGGGACTATTGTACGGGTTTTGACTATTGTGGCACATTGGCTAGTTCAGACTGTCGGTTTCACTAGCAGAGGACCACAGGCGAGTACAGTTTATTGTCTGCATTTCGATATTGATCTTTACTATATTTCATTGATTAGTCATTGGTTATGTGATTTTTATACTCTATTATAAATTATTGAGTCGGGAATGAGAAGTACCAAGGATGTGTGATCCGACCGTAGACCTCGTTTACTTTTATGCAGTAGATCTCGTAGACATTGTTTACTTTTATGCAGTAGATCTCGTAGACATTGTTTACTTTTATGCAGTAGATCTCGTAGACATTGTTTACTTTTATGCAGTAGATCTCGTAGACATTGTTTACTTTTATGCAGTAGATCTCGTAGACCTCGTTTACTTTTATGCAGTAGATCTCATAGACATTGTTTACTTTTATGCAGTAGATCTCGTAGACCTCATTTACTTTTCTGCAAGTAGATCTCATAGACAGTGTTTACTTTTTTGCAAGTAGATCTCGTAGACCGTGCGGTGTAGTGTCCCAGATTGATCACATATCAAAGGTACTTCCAGTAGTTGGGGAAAGTATTTGGTGTCTATTTAGTTACTATTGGTTTTTCGTATTTCCTGGTTATTTTTAAAACTCATGATTGATGTCTAACCTTTGTTTTATAGTCATTTTCTTTATTTGAAATTGCATTCAGTGAATTGTGCTCTTTCCATTCCTGACTGGAAACCAACATTTTCAGGTTAGCCGCGGATTTACTTAGCTTGGGGAGTGACGGGAATACTTGCAGACAAAAGCCTAGAGACTAGCTAGATAGTTGAGTTGTAGTCATTCATTTATTTGTACAAGTTTATATTTTTCTACAAATGTAAAACTTGTGATCATTGTAAGTTAAATTAATTATATGAATGAGCATTGTTTGTGATTTTGATCTTCATGGCCGTGACAGCGTTCTACCGCCGATACTGCGGCGTAGGCTGGCTTGGACACGTCTCGTATCCGTTAAAAAAAATGGGTACGGGTCGTGACAGTGCGTCATTTTGTTTGCCATGAACAAAAGTTGAAGAACATTTTGTATTACAAACGAGAAGAAGTACAAAAGAAGTCATAAATAAGAGATCTAAGTATAATTTGATTATGGAAAAGTGTGACGATGGAGATCGAACACTGTAATGGTTCCTTTACTCCGTTGATGATCTGACAAAGAGAAGAACTTGCTCTGACTCCCTGAATGCCTGTGAATGAATGATCTGGGTTTGCCAATCGAGAAGTAGTCGAAGATACTGAATGGATAAAGACTTCTTCTATTTATAGGCGGGCACATATACGATGTACGTATAGTTTTTTTGGTGCACAGGAGTGCTGTGCTGCACTGTTGGGGCTACTCACTACAACAACATAACCTATTAATGACGCTTGATAAGGGAATATCATGATAGCTGATAAAGAAGCGTCATCAAAGTTCAGCAAGACTATAATCTATGACGGTTTTCTATAGAAGCGTTATTGATTGTCTCTCAGTGATACGAGCGTTATGAAAAAAACACCAAATTTTAAGTCGAAAACTCGACTCTCCCCCACTTAAGTCAAAAAGTCTAAACCCTTCCCTTCTCCCGCACTTACTCTCTTTCTCCTTCTCTCTTTCTCCTCCCGCTCTCCAACTCCCTTCAGCCCGCTCCAGCGCTCCCGAACTCCCCTCAGCCCGCTCTTCGCTCCCGATCAACTCCCCTCAGCCCGCTCTCTACTTTCCGTGCCCCAACTCTCCTCAGCCCGCTCCTCGCTTCCCAAGGTTTGTCCTAAATTATTTCTTATTTTGTGCCCTAATTTCTGCCTCGACATGATTTTAGTAAAATGCCCTAATTTTTGACCTATTTTCTATTTTTTTAGTTTTCGAAAGATGGCTGAAATCTTGGAATGCATGTTTGGAAATCTTTGAAAGAATTTTCTTTTTTTACTAATTTGTGAGACATTTTCTTTGTCCGTGCATTGGTTCATCTTCTTGTTTCTTTTTTTGTTGGTTCTTGCAGTATGGAAGGGTGTTAATTCCATTGCTTTCGGACGAATACTTATAAGTTGAACTTCATGGAGACACGTTCGACCATGGGTGCTAATCTCTTACACATGTAATTCCCAAAGCTGTGCCCCAGTTCTTCGTCTGCCTCATGTGCAGAGATCTCTGATATCCTACCTGTCCAATTCGACCATTGATACTCTAAGGGTACACTAAGTTTCCTAGATTGCCTGTACCTGTCCATATGTGTATGTTATTGACCTAAATTTGTTCCTATGTCTTGTATACCTGTCATACTCTAACATAAAACAAATACTCACTCATTAACTGGCACTGGCTCACTGCTTGCGTAGGCCTATGGCCAAGCGCCTACAGCAGGTCAAGCTGGAGGGGGGAATGAGTCCCCTGCTGCTGCTAATATAGCCTACTGCTTTGGCTTGGCCTGCTGCCACTTGCCCTACCTGTAGGCAATAGCCTCAGGCCTTAGCCCAACATCTGCTGCATCAGTGGCCTTAGCCAACATCTGCTGCCACTTGCCTACAGTAGGTCAAGCTAGAAGGGGGAGGGAATGAGTCCCCTGCTGCTGCTAATGTAGCCTACTGCTTTGGCCTGGCCTGCTGCCACTTGCCCTACCTGCAGGCAATAGCCTCAGGTCTTAGCCAACATCTTTCTGATAGTTATACATATATATACACAAGATGAATCTGACAGAAACTCCACACAACAGTTTCCCACAACATATGTTGAATTGTGATCTTAATGTGTTACATATATATACATCATTATATTACATTTATTAAACCTTGTTTTATCTTTTGCAGGGAACATGTGTTGTGGACACAGGTCTTCATGTGACTAAGTTGTATGTTATAGTGTGGGATGTTTTCATGTGGATAGTTTTGATGTAAAGTGTACTAGCTATATTGGATACTTTATATATTTTTGAGAAGATGTATATATATGGCCTGAGAAATATAGAATGATAGCTAAAGTGTACTCTATTTTGAGACAATAGAATGTACCCTATTTTGAGACAATGAAATGGAGATTAATGTTACATTTTAATATTTTATTGTGCATTTGGTTCAAAGTGGTTGTTTTCGAATTGAATTGAGCAGTGTTTGGAATGTATAACATGCAGTATAGAGCGTTATAAATGTGATACAAATGACCAATCATAATGCTTTCAAAATGTCCTGACTTCCAACCATATTACATATTCATAACGGTTTTATAAAACTATCCATAACGCTTTGAAAATAAAACGTAGCAGAAATTAAGTCTATTAATGACGTTTTCGGACGATTTATCTATAACGCTTTGAAAAACATTCATAACACCCGATTTCATAACGCTTGGATTAAGAAAAAAAAAAGCGTTATGGTTCTTAATTAATAACGGTTTTTAGCCGTCATTAAAGGGTATTTCTTTTGTAGTGACTGATGAGTTGACACGTGACAATTGTTGAGATTCGTTTGTTGCTGAGATCTTGGATAGTTGGCACCCGTTCATAAACATGACTGAGTCAATGAAAAATGTCATGTGCACATCGTTTGAAGATCTCATTCTATTTAAACAGAATAGATTTGATCGTATCTAGAAGATACGATTTCCAGATGGCATATTCCAACAATGCCATGAGAGCTTCATTTTTGGGATTGGTGTGAGTGAGCTATGCGTCATAGAGGCTGCACTTTCTAAGTATTATAGAAATTATACTTTCTAGGCATCCTGAAGGCTGTATTTTTTGGATTATAGTGGTTACGCTTTTAGGAGCGTCAGGGTAACTGCACTTTTGAGGCACATTGGATGTTGTGCCTTCGACTGACAACTAACATCTGACATTTATCAGATGACGATTAATAGCTGTCCCCTGTCATTTGTGTTAGCATGTTATAAATGCTGAAGTGATGGCCTAGGGTCCAAGCGTTGTGCTTTTGAATGCTTTCAAGGTGCTGCACTTTTTGTAATCTCTGGAGCGCTACGCTTTTGGGGTGTCTTGGGTCAATTCTCCTTCATTTCTGCTTCTTTGTAGGGCTCGAGAAGAAATGATGAAAAGACTTAGTCAGAAATCTCATAAATGAGATTCATTATGATGAATATGAGGTTCATCCAATTAACACGGAGCCTTTGACTAGCTGCCACTGGCGTGTGGGTTTGACCACACACAACCTATAAATTGGGGTATTTTTAGAGCACAACTCATTCGTGCACCCTTCTTTCCTACTTCCTGTCGGAGACAATATTGTACTTTGATCACTGCGAGTCGTCTCTTTGGTGAGCTTGACAAAACTTATTCCAGTCGGGGGCTAGATTTGTAGAACTATTTGTTCACAGAAGTAGCGAGTTTGATGAAGGAATATTTAAGAAGAACCCCGATGACTATGGAAGGAGTTTGAAGGAGTTGTCCCTATTTATGCAGCACGCTAGCTGTGCTTTGGTTCAAGACGATGTCGAGTGCCAAGATGTTGACACGGGGGCTTGGATTTACTTCCAACCTACGTTCTTCTCAATAACTGCTTTATTCGGCGAGGAAGTGATACGATCCTGACGAGAAAGTGATTCGCTTGTGACATGGAAAAGGGTGTACATTGTGAAATGCTTGTTAGGCTTTCACTTTGTAGCCACGCTTTTACATAAGCTGCGGTTTTGTACACTGAGTAGACAATGATGCGCTTCTGCTGAGCAGACAATACTGTGGTTTTTGCTGAGCAGATATCGTTGGGCTTTTTGCTGAGCAGACAACGTTGCACTTTTGTACGCTAAGTAGATAGCTTTATATGTAATCATGAAGAATATGTAATATGCTTTTGTAATCATGACTATTTTAATAAAGAATCTCTTTCATGCACTTTTCTCCCAATTTGCCTTTGTGCTTTTCACGACGTTAGCTTTTGAGGTACACAGCAATTCTGTGACTTTTGACTGCGCTTGTAGATGCTTCGATTTCATGCTTCTATACTCCCTTATATTCAAATTCATTTGTCCCAGTCATGCTATTAGTTAAAGTACGGCTACTTGAACTACAACTTCCTTGTTTACTCCATATCAATAATCATTGAGTTATAATCATTCAGTTATGTGTTTATTCGAAATATTTTATGTTTTTTACCATTGATTTTACTTTTATTAGAAGCCCTTACGTTGATCAGACTACCTAATCATTGCTTAAATCGTGTTTCTTTATTAAGGCCTAAATTTGGTTTTGACTTTTCTCTTTCCAATTCATTTCCGCAGCCACGCCGCATATTGAAATACAAATTACTATTAAAAACTCTTACCATGTTTTAATCCCTATCTAGAAATATTGAGCTCAATATTTCTTTTATCGTTCGTACATGTATTCATCTTAAATTTCAATGATGAAAATTTTCTAAGGTATATAGATTTATAACCCATGTTCCCCAAAATCCTAGATAAAAGTGTTTTCTGAATTCAAGTATTAATTTTAATAAATATTTCTTAAATTAATAACTTCAAACTTGGTAATTAGTAAATACTAATTAAAATTACAGGTGGGAAGTTTCTAGAAAAGATTTTGTAACTAACTAATTATAATTAAGCAATGTGCTAAATTAAAAAGTAGTGGAAATAAAATTATTTACAATTTCAAAGTGTTCAATGGTTTCCTATAAGTACCCACCCTTGCCACTGTACATTCATAAACAATTCTCACAAAAATTAAGATTCACGAAGCCCTATTTATTTCCTCTTTCTTCCTAAGAATTCCAGAGTCTCCACTATCCTTGTAATTGAATACATTTACAGCTTCCATCCCTTCACTAGTCCCTAACCCTAATCGCGAACAATGACGGTGAGGAGCTCCGCCACCTCCAGCATGGAGTTCTGACCCGGGTGCCGGCTTCCTCAGGTGGTCTAGATTCGATAGTCAGTCACCATCAGCTGTCTCGATCAGGGTGCTCTGTACGGCGAGCACCTCGCGTTCTATCCAACATCCCAATCTAACGTAACCAGCAACAATCTCCAAGCGACGTTGCCCTTGGTCCCCATGGCTTGTTTCCTTAAAAATAAGTAACACTAAACGAGCCATTGTGGGACTTAATTTCAGTAGCAGTGTTGGGGTTAAAGTTAAAAGGAGACTAAATAATGGTTTTAAACTAGAATTGTATTAAGAAAATAAAGAGCTTTGTTGGGGATTAAGTAAATTTTGAGTTATATTGGGTTGAATTATATAATTCCCTAAATCTATTTTCGTATATTTCTGAGTTATTTGAATTTTTTTCTAAATAGAATCATTTTTGCTAATAAATTTGTTGTATCGAATTTTGTTTAGTTAAATCGATTCTATTTTAAATTAACTTTATTTCTTAGTTCTGATTTTTATCATTTTTGATTAAATTTATGTTAATTTTAATGGTTAATTAATTTGCTTAAACTAATTCTAAATTGTTCTAGTAGGAACCAGTTGTGAAGTTATTATTCATGGGATTGGTTTAAATAAAACCTACCAGCTTTGAGGGTGGGCTTTGGTCCACTCTACCTAAAGAAGTAAGAGTTATTAGTGCTGGTTTAATTAATTGATAGTTAACTAATCCCTAATTAGTTGTAATTAGTTGGCTGATTGGTTAAATTAGTTATTGATTGGTTGTTATTTAACTAATTAGTTAGAGTAGTAACAGAATTGTAGATGCATGGAATTTCAGGCGCATCCAAGATCCGAAACTCTTATGTGCCCTAAAGCACTATGTGCCCCCAACCATCATGCGCCAAAGACAGAATGTTGACACATCAAAAGATAGCAAAGAAAAGAGGCACAAGAAGATTAGATTTTTTTATTTTCACATAGAAGTCTATTACATGTCCAAACTCTTTATTACAACAAAAAGTCTACTACAAAGAAAAACCCTAAACTACAGCTAGGTGCATTATTTTGACGTCTCAGCTAGGCACATCACTCCGACGTCTCAGCGTAGGCTCATCACTCTTCCTTGTCAGAGCGAATCACCTCATCGTCAACGTACGAGTGCTTCGGCTAATGAAGCAGTTATGGAGCAGAACGTACGGCTCATCCAGCCTAACAAAAATCAAGGCACGATAGCTCCGATCTTTGGATGCAACAGGCACCTTCGTCAGCCTGTGACGCTTCAAGCATAATGAAAACTGGGGTACGACAAAACCCAAACCCAGTAATCAAGACTCGATGTCGTTCGTGAAGGAACGCTGTCAACGAAGTGTACAAACACAAATAGAAACTTGGCGTATCTCAGTCTTCTAAAGGAGTTCATCATCAAAGCTTCTTCGAATGGGGAGATCTACAACCCACAGTGCAGCGTCTTGCCAAGAAGGAGGATCGGTCGAGTTCATCTGCATCGAGAAGTCATATAAAATATGAACAAAACTCTCTCTCACCGCTGCTATTTCTAGGCCAGGGCAAATTAAACCCATGTGCCAAGTGGCAACTTACCTGAAGTCAGTGCAATGAACTTACATTATTGGTGATGAATCTGCCACCTCAAATTTAGCTAAGTCAAAGAATCATCAATTCGAGTCTTGAAAGACTCGACAAAGATGACCAAAGGAGATGCACCACATAGCGGATGCGCTCCTCAGTATGATGCACCCCATGCCGATGCGTCTAGGGACGAACGAACAGATGCACCCACCTAAGCTCGTCATCCATCAAACATTTAATGCTATGTGACAGAACCATCATCACGCTTCCCGAAGGCTGAACAGTTGACAATTTTTGTAGAAAATGATGAGCGACCGACGTCAGCCTCATCATTACTTATTTTGTCGGTTACAACAGTGCTTCGCCATGTGGCCGACTGATCACCCGTATGCGTCTCCGTAGCCATGTGCCCAGAGCTCTGCATGCGCCTCAAAAGCTATGCACCCAAACTTACTTCTGACTACTAAAAGTCATAAGCCAAGTCTCCTCATGCGCCAGATCCTAGGCGCATCGAGACAGATCATCCAGCACTAAAGCTGAGATCTTTGAGCCATGAACACGCGCCACATGTCATTGACTCAGTTCTGCCTACGAATGGGTGCCAACCACCCAAGATCTCAACAATAATCGAATCTTAACAACTGTTACGTGTCAGCTCTACCGCAATTTAACTATGCAGTTCAAACAGATTCTGCTCCAACTCCCTGGCGCATAGTCCATGCGCCCAACAAAGTCAGCCACGTAGCGTCCCTATGTGCAAATTCTCCATGTGCGTATCGCATATGCATGCATAAGCAGACCACTCTGTTGCCTATAATAGAAGGATCATTCCTTCATTCAATCTCTCCAATCTCCACTCTCTAAGCTCGAAGCCCCACTAATTAAACATTTTTGAACCCCTTCAGCATCGAGAGCACTTACAAGAGTTCCAATCCTTTTCAAGTCACTGCTCGTTTCAGAGTAACCCAGACTTTCAAAGAGTTCGAAATCATCGTCAGATCGTGAACGAAGTCAAAGAATTACCACTCGCTCCATCGCCATGGTTTCCAGATAAAATAAAAGTGTACACCTAGGATTACATCTAAATCCTACATTGTACTATATTCTATTTGTAATTAAATTCAAAGTTCAATACAACAACTTGGTTTAATGGCAAACAAGAATTAGTTATAGATTTAGTTCCTTGCCCCCAGATCTACGTTTATTTACTGAGGGTGCCATCCAGATCTGACTTGTGGAGTACATGTATTATTTGTTATAAATAGTGGTCATTTTACTGGCACAGTCAGCAGTACACAGTTCCCAACCCTACTGACATACTGTCACATCATAGTCATTTCCAATCAACTACTCTATCACTATTGCTTATGGCTGATCTCCGACCGTCTGCCACTGTCTGCTACCGTGACATCACCGTTTCTGTCGATCGCCAACGTAGCCCCGTCGTAGAGTTCATCAAAGTTCGTTAAGGACCGTGACTGCCACCAGATTTAGATTCTACAACCGCCAGCCTCCATCGTCTTGAGATTGCTGACCTCGATCGCTCCACCACTCGTGGGAGTTTGATATGCCTCGCCTTCGTAGCTAGAAGACCAGATCAGCCGCTACCACCAAGTCATGGTGAGTCGACCATATCCCCCTTCCTTATTTTTTATTTTTCTTTCTTATCTTTTTTTTCTTGGTCACTGGAGGTTTTTCATCGAGCGATGTCGGCCAGATCTCACCAGAGCCAGATTTATTTCAGATCGAGCCATCACCTCGAGATCGGAGCAGCCACTTCAAAGATCGTAATGCCTCCTTGAAGACTGAGCAGCCTCCTCGTGAAGGGCGTTGTTGCTTCGAAGACCGTGCTGTCTTATTGTAGATCGAGCCGTCAGAGTTTTCATCTTCATAGTCGTTTCGAAGACTCAGTGCCGAGCTGCCTCTCTACCAGTAGCAGAAGAGGCTCGAAGCTAAGAGACACCGCAGATCGAATAGTTCATTGTCGAGCCTAGCATCTATCAGGAGTCAGATCTAGCTTCGAAGACCGTACCGTCGTCAACACAGTACAAGGAAACTCCACTGTCGTACCTGGACTCAAGCTACCACCAGATCTGCCGTGCTTCAAGGTGAGCGTTCACCTCTATTTTCTTGACCCCCTTTCTTTTTGATTTTCTTGAAATTAGGGTTTCGAGTTGAGAACAGTTGGTAGAGAGATTGAACAGCTAGGGTTTTGTTTTATGGATTTGGGGAAGGAGTGGTGATGAGGATGACTAGGTCGAACTGGATTTATGGTTCGGCAAGGTTAAGAGGAAGAGGAAGAGTATAGATTTAGGGTTTCTTAGCTAGAAATGGAGAAGGGAAGTAGAGATCTGAGAGAAGAAGGAACCTAGGGTTAGGGGTTTTTCATAGGGTCAATTGAGATCTGGAGTGGAAAAGAGGAGGGAGTGACGTCGGGAATCTAAGACTAGGGTTCCTGGAAGCACCTGGAGGAAGAAGTTAGGAAGGAAAGATAATTATTATGGTTAGGGTTTCTGGCTGATGAAAGAATTGGGGAAGATGAAGTTTAGGGCTAGGTTTCTTAGAGTGCGGCTAGGTGAAGGAGAAATAAAAGAGGAAGAGAGAGAGAGAATGCTGATGTTTTGTAGTTAGGGCTTGATGTAAATGGGTCGGATCATGTTTTAGGTTTGTGGGCTATGAATAAATTAGGTTAGAAAATAAAAGAGAAATGATGAAGAAGTATGAAGCTCTCTGTAGGTCGAGTCTGCTTGTGGCAGTAGGCCTAAGTACTGGGCCTGTAAAAAGGAAGAATAGAGACATGTTCTGGTTCTGGTGTTGGGATATTCTTTAGGATTGTTAATTGTAGTATTGTTATCATATTTCTGTAATAACTGTTTGCTTCACATTAAATCTATAGTAATATTTAGAGCCAATATATTTTAACAACTGTCCTAGGAATATTTATTCTATTAGATATATTTTGACAAACTGTTATATTGTAGCTACCATAACTTTACTAACTTATTTTCTTGTAAGTTAGTATAAATAGTAAATGTTTACTAGCAGTAATATTTATCTAATTATTAGTATTTTGTTATAACATATTTTACTATGTAAAAATTAAACTCTCTTCTTATTTAGTATTATTATTTTTATTCCTTAGTAAATTTATAGTAAACATTCCAAATATTATATGACTTTTATTATTTACTAGTAAGTTATTGGGCTCTAATTATCATCTAAATATATTGTGTAATTTTTCTTGCTAATTGTTATATGTAAATATAGTTAACTAAGATTATATTAATAGGTATCAAGTTTATAGTTAGTAAATAATTTAGTTAGTTAATATCTTTATTATTCTCGATCTTCCAGAGCAAGACAAATACACCGACTTGAACTTTTACTTTGTATTTCTGTCATACTTTATGTTCTCATATTGGATACAAGATTCACACAATTGTATTGTGCCTTGTTCATCATATTGTGTCTCATTGTTTCTTACAGGGATTAGAGAAATGTTGTCTAGTGTGTGACCACACCCTTAGCTAGGTATTATGAATAGCCTAATCATACACCTCACGTACGATTAAGACGAACCTTATTATGATATTGTGGTTGTCACGCCCCGATCCCGGAGGATCGAAAACAAGCCACTGGGCGTGATGCCGTATAAGTCTAGATTGCACTTATACAAGGCAAAACCATTACAGTTCCTGGTAATTCTCAGAAAACATCAATAAGGCAGCGGAATCAAGCAGATAAATTGAAGTCACACAATTTATGAAGAAATGTATCTCTTTATTGATAATCAAAATGGATTACAAGACTTGCAGCAGAATACAGAGTTTACAATTGATTACAAGACTCGCAGCGGAAAACAGAGTTTACAACTATTTACAAGGCTCTTAAATAGCCGACTGAATGTATACACTTGCCCTTTAGGCTACAACTGAATATACCGACTTCTTTACAATGAACTTGCCAATATGGCTACAATCTCACTGGTACAACTGAGTTCCCCTGTTCCATACATTATGTCCCGTATAGTAGAAGACATCGCCTTGCAAGAAGAGCTTCTGCACACCCATCCGATTCATCGATGCCAAGCACTGATTCACAGGATTTCCCCAAGCAAACACCTGTAATATTGCCCACAACGTGGGTCAGTACATCATCAATGTACTGGCGAGCAGTGCTGGCCCAACTCACCTAAGAAGACAACACTAAGTAATCATGTTATAGCACATTATTAACAGTGGTCTTTCTCGTTGCCTTAGGGTCAATTTCATGTTATAGCCGATAAGAAGTAAAGCATGCAAATCTCATAGCCAACATAATTAAAAGCATACTGTTATCACCCTTTGGTGATTCTTACCCACGGTCGTATAGCCATCCCTGTACATTTATAATACTTACTCTGCCTGCACAAGACATTGTTAGAAACAATATCATGATTTAATATGATTATCACCGTTCAGGTGATTCTTACCAACAGTCGACATCCTTCCCTTTATTTGAGTAATAACTTACTCTGCCTGCATAAGACATCATTAGCACCTGACCTATCTATATGAAAGTCACTGGCGACACGCCATCCTGGACCGTCTTACTGGTATACAGCGCCCTTGCCAGTGCAGGTAGCTAGCCCCACTGCAAGTCCTGTATACCGTGCTACTACTTCAGCACTGCCACTACTTCGGCATTGGTTTCCCCTAGGACGAACCGGGTTCCATGGCCCAGGAATACCGTTCGAGAAACCACCTTGTCGACAAGTTGTCCATGACCATGCAACTATATGCAACTTATCTAAGAAGAAGACATATAATGCATGATAAGGAAAAACTAAGTAATTCAGCCACCATTCTCATTCATATTACCATGTTGCCATCTTGCCATCTTGCCTTGAGCCAATGCTCATATTATCATCTACCCAATCCAGGGTCTTGGCGTAATCAACATTCTACATCGGCGACAGGATAATAGAATGTTGTTACCCAATCCTTGCCACATCTTTGATACCATACATCTTTCCAACCAACTCAGTGTACTCACCGTCCAATTCCTGGGACTTAGCATCTGTTTTAGCTTGCATTCATTCAAATGCAATTCAAGCATACTCACTGCCCAGTACTTAGGTCTTAATATCTGTTTTGCCATCTATTCATTGAGCCAAAGCTCGATACACTCACCTGTCCAAGTATTTGGGACTTTGCCTTCACCTGTCATGTAATTCATCGCAACAGCGTACAAGCATACAATTCATCTAGCCACAACAGTTTACGTTCAGGTGATTATTATCTTTCATTATCTTTCCAAATTCTATACAAGGTGTTATTGAACAACACAATAAGAAACATAGCATACTCATCCTTATTTTAAGCGTGAAGCTAAAGGATCTTTGAAGGGTTCAACACTACTCACATTCATAGGACGATTCCCGCCACGATCGCATAGACTTCCAAGCGATCCTTCGCATAATCCCAAGTCCAACAAGGCTTCATCGAACCAATCATCCAACATAAGGCATCTTGCGGGTCGGGGCACTACAATATATACCACCCAGAAAAAGTTTCGTCCTCGAAACTTAAAACAAAACTCATCCCCAAAACTTCAACCGACTTTTCATGAAACTTCTCAACAATCAACTTGCACCACTTAATATTTCTCCGCAATCTCTCGATTGATTTCAAGTAATGTACCGTCTTGTTACAGCATCCCAATTAATTCAACATAGTTTACCATCTTTGATCTTTCCTCCGACACTCATGCAAATCCTTAGCACATGATAATCCTTCCCGCGGCTTCGTTTGAATTCAGCATACCACTTAGTTGGAATCATACACATATTTTAGGCGTCCCCGAAATACATGCACTTCAGCCAAGTTCAGTGATAGAGAAAACGAACGAGCTACGGTGTACCTTCCTTTTCGAACATCAGTAATTCTTTTTTTTTTTGAGCATCTCGTATAATCCCACTTTGTTTATTCGATACTCCAACCAATTGATAACACAATAGATGTTGCTAATTCAAATCAAGACATTTTCCTCAACCGATCCAACATTTTCTAAAGTATTCGGACTTAGATGTATCAAGTATTCCTTTCAAGTTCATTGTCATCCATGCCACCAAAGTTGATAAATCCCATGGCAACATTTTATTTCGATACCCCGATTCTCATCGGTCAAATCTTGTACTCATCATCGTTCGCATCCATACACATTGTTTGCAACTCATAAATTCTCTCGATCCTGATTCATCCATCAAATTGTACCATCATCCCACTCTAGTAATATTTCTCATTGTACTCAAATGTTTCTTCGTATTGATCAAGCCAATAATATTATCCTCTCGCATAGGCAACTATCATATTCCAGCAACATTAATTCTGAGGGTCATTCATATTCACATTCGCCGATCTCGGCTACATGTACTATCCAATTTCGTCATTACACTTATCCTCAATCTTGATCCGGTCAATGAAATTATTCCAACTATCTCAAAGCATTACCAACAATTTTTGCAGCTCAATATCAATCAACCAATCCAACCAGTTCTAACAATTTCCAACATTTTAACCAAGGCAACTCAATTTTCGAAACCAACATGATCCGTCATCCCATCCAACATTATAACATCGAATTTCCCAAATATCCATTCCATTCTGAAGCCTACCTTCCGACACATCTTACTCATTCCAACTATACTCACGCAACACCAATAGGGACATCCTACGGTTTTTCCAATAGTCAACTTAGCATACAATCAAGTCTCTACGGTCAGCTAATCTAAGCTAAACCAGACATTCAGCTAACCCATATGAGATGAGTAGCTATCAGGGACATACTTATCTCTTATCTTAGAGGCAACCAACTCTCATCATAGGGGTAACTCTATGGTCTGACCAACTTAGGGACATGGGACGCCACCCCAATCTTATGAACTTATACCCAACACGGACAACTGAAGAACATAGCCAACCAATCTGAGACTTAAGCAAGCAACCAACAATCTAGGCAACAAACCGACACTCTAAGCAACCAGCCAACAATCTAGGCAACCAACCGACAATCTAGGCAACTAGCCAACAGTCTAGGCAACCAACTGACAATCTAGGCAACTAGCCAACAATCTAGGGTCAAGTCTTTCTACCCGTACTCATACTTGAGTCATACCCAACGAAGTCTCATTCTAGACTTACCCGCAACCGACCAAATCTATCCGACAATTCTATCCAACAATTCTATGGGTCAATCTCGAAGCTATCATATAAAACTCCTCTATCGAATATCCAACTTTCAATTTCCACTTGTATAGACATAGCATCCATTTGATCCAACTTGCATCCTCATATCGTACTCAAATTGTCTATTCAATCGGGTCAACTATCCCGAGTCATCATCCGACTTTGCTATCTCGATAGTTTATCACTTACGATCTCTTCCTACGGTCTCCTTGTAACATATTCGTTTCCCACATTCTTAGATCATCGATACGGTCCGTACTCTCTTAACCAACGAAATAAGACAACTACATAATCATATTTCTTTTGAGGCATCATTTATAAATTTTTTAGCACCAACATGGTCATCTCTTAGCAATTCACGTTAACCATCAATAGTCGTCTTGCATCATCTCCTTATGATTCCATAAAAAAATTTACTATTCATGCACCGATCCAATCTCTATAGCACCAATCATATAGCATTCGTACTTCGATCATCCAATTGAATATGACATAACTTAATTAGCTAAGTCATAATCCCACAATTCTATATTCCACCAATCTTGTTATTCATGCGACAACATCATCTACCGACATGGTCTATTACATATCGCTGGACCTCGATATTTATTTGTATCCCAGCCATTCGACTCTCGTAAGGAACATCTATCCTTTCATGCATCAAGGGACAAGTACTCATTCCTTATGCCTCAAAATAGTCAAGGGTCATAACTTGTTAATTCGGGACACATCAAATTCTCTCAAGCACAACTGCACCACGTGCTAAGATCATCTATTCCTCAATCCCATTCTCAATCTTTTTGGTCGTTGATGTAACTCTTTGCATCTTCTAAATCATTTGTAACATCCGATAGGCGTCTAACATTACCATCAATTCTGTCGATATCCAACATGTAATTTCTTTTACTCAATTCCAACATCGTTTAATATTCGGTCCATAGTTGTTCTCGTAAAATCTTTCAATAGCAACACCACACCATCATTACCAAGCCTACAATCCTTTTACCCAACTGATTCAAGTACTCGCCTGAATCTAAAATTTATTTCCTTCCCAACCAAGGCATCATTTCATATTCTCAATTCTCTTATTACCCAACTTAATGCTAACCGACAAGGTCTAGCGATGGTTCATCTGAACACATCAAAATCTCACAACGGTCATCCAACTTAACAATCAAGGAACACGCCTAGCCAACATGTATCAATCGTAAGCTTAGCTACGATTCGATACCACCCACTACCTTATAGGTAAAGCAATCACAAAATCATAAACACATCAAGGGTCAAGGGACATCTTATCACGACAAGGGTATATGTAATATACCACCCAGAGCTCAAGCCATTCCAAATACAATATTCCTTCGCATCAAACCGACATCCAACATGGACTATCCATCCTGCAGTGGTTATGCTGACCACAAATACCGACTCAAAATTCGGTCGATTCCCATTCACTGAAATTCATGCACATACTGTTCCAACATACCATGCCATCACCCACTGTCGATTGCTGCATAACAATCGATTCAAAGAATCCCACACATAAGACATCCAGCATACATCACAAACTTACGCATCGCATCATTGTTATTTTTTTTGGTATCTTTTAGAAATTCAACAAAGCACACATATCACAGCCCACATATTTAGACTTATTGTATGGAACACCCAGTAAGAGGTTAGAATGATCAACGGACTTTCAGTCAAGGGAACAACATAGAATAGTTTGGAAGCAACACAGAATAATCGCAGAAGTACTATGAGTCATCATAGAGGCAACTTTGATTTCATCGCGGAAGCAACTTTGAGTATTCGCGAAAGCAACTTTGATTCACCGCGGAAGCAACTTTGAATAATCGCGGAAGCAATCTTTGAATCATCGCGGAAGCAGCTTAGAATCATCTTAGTAGCAACATTGATTCGAAACAAATCGAATAGGAATCTAAGGACGTAAAGCCGTGCTTTGATACCATTATGTCATACCCCGATCCCGGAGGATCGAAAACAAGCCACTGGGCGTGATGCCGTACAAGTCTAGATTGCACTTGTACAAGGCAAAACCATTACAGTTCCTGGTAATTCTCAGAAAACATCAATAAGGCAGCGGAATCAAGCAGATAAATTGAAGTCACACAATTTATGAAGAAATGTATCTCTTTATTGATAATCAAAATGGATTACAAGACTTGCAGCAGAATACAGAGTTTACAATTGATTACAAGACTCGTAGCGGAATACAGAGTTTACAACTGTTTACAAGGCTTTTAAATAGCCGACTGAATGTATACACTTGCCCTTTAGGCTACAACTGAATATACCGACTTCTTTACAATGAACTTGCCAATATGGCTACAATCTCACTGGTACAACTGAGTTCCCCTGTTCCATACATTATGTCCCGTATAGCAGAAGACATCGCCTTGCAAGAAGAGCTTCTGCACACCCATCCGATTCATCGATGCCAAGCACTGATTCACAGGATTTCCCCAAGCAAACACCTATAATATTGCCCACAACGTGGGTCAGTACATCATCAATGTACTGGCGAGCGGTGCTGGCCCAACTCACCTAAGAAGACAACACTAAGTAATCATGTTATAGCACATTATTAACAGTGGTCTTTCTCGTTGCCTTAGGGTCAATTTCATGTTATAGCCGATAAGAAGTAAAGCATGCAAATCTCATAGCCAACATAATTAAAAGCATACTGTTATCACCCTTTGGTGATTCTTACCCACGGTCGTATAGCCATCCCTGTATATTTATAATACTTACTCTGCCTGCACAAGACATTGTTAGAAACAATATCATAATTTAATATGATTATCACCGTTCAAGTGATTCTTACCAACAGCCGACATCCTTCCCTGTATTTGAGTAATAACTTACTCTGCCTGCATAAGACATCATTAGCACCTGACCTATCTATATGAAGGTCACTGGCGACACGCCATCCTGGACCGTCTTACTGGTATACAGCGCCCTTGCCAGTGCAGGTAGCTAGCCCCACTGCAAGTCCTGTATACCGTGCTACTACTTCAGCACTGCCACTACTTCGGCATTGGTTTCCCCTAGGACGAACCGGGTTCCATGGTCCAGGAATACCGTTCGAGAAACCACCTTGTCGACAAGTTGTCCATGACCATGCAACTATATGCAACTTATCTAAGAAGAAGACATATAATGCATGATAAGGAAAAACTAAGTAATTCAGCCACCATTCTCATTCATATTACCATGTTGCCATCTTGCCATCTTGCCTTGAGCCAATGCTCATATTATCATCTACCCAATCCAGGGTCTTGGCGTAATCAACATTCTACATCGGCGACAGGATAATAGAATGTTGTTACCCAATCCTTGCCACATCTTTGATACCATACATCTTTCCAACCAACTCAGTGTACTTACCGCCCAATTCCTGGGACTTAGCATCTGTTTTAGCTTGCATTCATTCAAATGCAATTCAAGCATACTCACTGCCCAGTACTTGGGTCTTAACATCTGTTTTGCCATCTATTCATTGAGCCAAAGCTCGATACACTCACCTGCCCAAGTATTTGGGACTTTGCCTTCACCTGTCATGTAATTCATCGCAACAGCGTACAAGCATACAATTCATCTAGCCACAACAGTTTACGTTCAGGTGATTATTATCTTTCATTATCTTTCCAAATTCTATACAATGTGTTATTGAACAACACAATAAGAAACATAGCATACTCATCCTTATTTTAAGCGTGAAGCTAAAGGATCTTTGAAGGGTTCAACACTACTCACATTCATAGGACGATTCCCGCCACGATCGCATAGACTTCCAAGCGATCCTTCGCATAATCCCAAGTCCAACAAGGCTTCATCGAACCAATCATCTAACATAAGGCATCTTGCGGGTCGGGGCACTACAGTGGTGCCCAACCGATCACACATTAGTTTAATATTTCAAATTTACATTTGCATTGATTGTCTTATTCATTATTCCAGTTCTTGTACTATAGTTTCATATTTCAGTTCATGTACCATTGTTTCATATTGTAGTTTAGTCCATATTGTTATCCTTGTGTATTTTATATTACATTGTAGATTGTTTCTTGTCGGAATTGTACTTTGTTCCTTTCCTGACTGAATATGTTGCAGGTGAGCTTGAGGCCATAATTGAGCATGATGTCATCATTAGAGTTGCAGGGATCTATCCCTAGTGCATTTCTTAGATTTGTTTAGACTTTACTTTTGGATATTGTACTGAGATTTTATAGTTGTATATTTTATTCTTTTACCGAATTTATCTTCGGATGATTTTGTATAATTGTCTCAAATGACTTAATGGATTGTGGTATTGTTCTGGGAACGTTTATAGTGTTGTAGTATTTTATATTATTTTACTTGGAGTTTTTATTAAATTGTACAGCTTACTTCGTTTTCTCTATCAACAAAGGCTGGGCGTGTCCGGCACGTACCTGATTATTCGGGAGCGGGTCGTGACATATTTTTAGTGGTGGCCCATGCAGGTCTGTCCTAATAGTACTTAGGCTATAGAGTACTATTGGGAACCTGCTAGACTAAAACTCATCACAGCATAGGATCCGTGGAAATGGTTATAGTTATTACTAAAGTTTGGTTATACTTATTACTATTAGGTTGCTTATTATTTTATAGGACATAGCAATCAACAGTTTATCTTTCTATTACAGGATGGTCACTACGAGGAACACAGGGACTAGTGAGTAGCCTGCACCCGATGCACCGTAGCTTCCGCCACCTCCTCCGCTTCCTCAGAAGACCACTCTCGACAGAATACAGCTCATGGGGATCTTCTAGAAGCTCATTGATGCTTAGGGCGCTCAGTCTGCTCAGTTCGTAGCTACCAATACAGACGTACTCCGATCGAGGGAGGCTCTACCAGTACCACCAGCTCTGCCAGCTCCATCGGCAGTGAGACCAGGGACTGCACATGATTATAAGAATCTCTTTCCCTTAGATTTTTGGGGCACTGAGGGGATTCTCTATGCTGACGAGTGGCTAGAGAACGCAGAGAGGTTGCTGAGGATCGCCCATATTCTCGAGGACCTACAGGTGGAGGTAGCTAGCATGCAGCTATACGACATTGCTAGAGCGTGGTTCAGAGCGGAGCCCTAGCTAGCTGCTCCCCGACTTCTCTGGACGAACTTCAAGAGTTTGTTCAAAGAGAAGTTCTTCTCGAAGATTGTCCGAGACGAGCTCAGGAACTAGTTTGAGGCATTACAGCAGGGCAGCATGACCATAAGCGATTACAATTTAAAGTTCAGCCGCCTCAGTCGTTTTACAGAGAACTTGGTAAACACCCCAGAGGAGAGAGCCCGGAGATTCAAGAAAGGACTTACCCGAGAGCTTCTCTAAGCGGTCACCATTAGCAGGATGATGACTTATGCAAATATCCTGAAAGTTGCCCAAGGAGTCGAAAAGGACATGAAGACCGAGAAGGACGTGAAGCCGCAGACCAAGAGGGACAGAGACGTTGGCGCCAATAGCTCCTAGGGTCCACCGAAATGGACCAACACTCAGCCGAAGCCACCTCAGCGGCCATTACTCTAGCAGCAGCATTTTCCTCCTATCCAAGCTTCGACATCACCGAGACAACAGAGACAGATCCAGACCCACCTTCCTTGTGTGTTCTACAAGAGGCCAGGACACCGTGTTGAAGAGTGCCGCAAGAGATTAGGACAATGCTTAGGTTGTGGATCTGCTACCCACCAAGTGTGGGGCTACGCCACAACTTTTACTCACCAGAGACCAACACCAAAAGCACAGTAGGGGGATCCACCCCTCCAGATTTAGCAGCCGCAGGGAGCGTAGCCGGAGGGACGAGTCTACCTCCTGACAGCTGAAGAAGTGGAGACTATCCCGATTCCAGATGAGTATTAAAGACCGGAGGCATTCTCGCATGGTTGGAGAAGACCATGGATCGTTACCTTCCTTTATGTTGCTTGTACCATCTAGACTTTCTTTATTGTTCCTATTCGAGACTTGTTTTTAACGTCTCTTTATCCTACCATTTGTCTTGTAGTACCTAGTAACTACTTGTTTAATCTTTGATTGTCTCTTAGTACCTAATAAATTGTTGTTGATTTTGTTGCTTCTAGTACATAATAAAATCCTTATTGCTCCTTGTTATACCTAATAATTCCTTGTTACTCTTTTGTTTAATAACACTTTACTAGATCATTTGTTCATCTCTATCGCAACCCCTGAAATTTTTAAGGACTAAATTTTTCTATGGGGTAGATTTGTAACTCCCTAAATCAATTTTCATATATTTTTGAATTATCTGAAATTTTTTCTAAAAAGAATCATTTTTGGCTAATAAATCTGTTGTATTGAATTTTGTTTAATTAAATTGAGTCCATTTTGCATTAACTTTATTTTTAGTTCTAATTTTTATCATTTTGGATTAAATTTATATTTATTTTAATGGTTAATTAATTTGCTTAAACTAATTCTAAATTGTTCTAATAAGAACCAGTTGTGGAGTTATTATTCATGTGATTGGTTTAAATAAAACCTACGAGTTTTAAGGGTGGGCCTTGGCCCACACTACGTAAAGAAAGAAAAGTTATTAGTGATGGTTTAATTAATTGATAGTTAACTAATCCCTAATTAGTTGGCAGATTAGTTAAATTAGTTATTGATTGGTTGTTATTTAACTAAATTAGTTAGAGTAGTAACAGAATTAGTTATAGATTTAGTTCCTTGCCCCCAGATCTACTTTTATTTACTGAGGGTGCCATCCAGATCTGACTTATGGAGTACACATATTATTTATTATAAATAGTGGTCATTTCACTAATACAGTCAGCAGTACACAGTTTCCAACCCTACTGACACACTATCATATTACAGACATTTCCAATCAACTACTCTATTACTACTGTCCTCTGGCTGATCTCCAACCGTCCGCTATCGTCTGCCGCCGTGACATCGCCGTGTCTGTTGATCGCCACCGCGGCCCCGTCATGGAGTTCACCGGAGTTCATCAAGGACCGTGACCGCCACCAGATCCAGATTCTGCAGTCGCCAGCCTCCATCGTCTCGAGATCGCTGACCTCGATCGCTCTGCCAGCCGTGGGAGTTCGACACGCCTCACCATCACCGCTAGAGGACCAGATCTGCCGCTACCACCATGTCACGGTGAGTCGACCATCTCCTCCTTCCTCATTTCCCGTTTGCTCTCCCTCATATTTTTCTTCTTGCTCACTGGAGGTTTTTTACCGAGCGACGTCGGTCAGATCTCACCAGAGCCAGATCTATTTCCGATCGAGCTGTCACCTCGAGATCGGAGCAGCCACTTCGAAGATCATGATGCCTCCTTGAAGACCGAGCAGCCTCCTTGTGAAGGGCATTATTGCTTCGAAGACCGTGTTGTCTTCTTGTAGATCAAGCAGTCGGAGTTCTCGTCGTCATCGCCATTTCAAAGACTCAACGCCGAGTCGCCTTTCTACCATTCGCATAAGTGTCTCGAAGCTCAGAGACGCCACAGATCGAAAAGCTCGTCGCCAAGCCCAGCTTATGTCAGGAGTTAGATCCAGCTTCGAAGATCGCGCCACAATTAACATAGAGCAAGGAAGCTCCGCTGTCGCACCTGGGCTCAAGCCACCACCGGATCTGCAGTACTTCGAGGTGAGCATTCGCCTCTATCTTTTTGACCTCCTTCCTTCTTGATTTTTAAGAAATTAGGGTTTCAAGTTGAGAACAGTTGGAAGAATGATTGAACAGCTAGGATTTTGTTTTACGGATTTGTGGAACGTGTGGTGAGGAGGAAGACTAGGTCGATCTGGATTTAGGGTTCTGTCATGACCCGCACCCTAGAGTAAGGGCACGAGACGTGGGTACGTCCAGCCTATGCCGCAGTGTCGGCGGTAGAACGCTATCCTAGGTCACAACATCTAACAGTTTAAGGTAATAAACAGTTATACTCCCCGAATGGGGGTGACATAACAGAATATATCTCAATCACATCTAAGGTAGAATACGATAAGATAGAATGATATAAAAGATGCAAGATCCAAATCCACAGGAAATACAAATAGAGAGAAAGCTAAGTGTCTAGATAAACTCCACTAACATCCAGAAATAATACAGATCCAAATATACAACTCAATCTCCAATACTATGAAATAGGATAAAGATATCTATGGCACAACAGTCTCTACAGCTAAGGGATCTGACTGGAAGTCCGGATCGTAAGTGTCCTCTAAGGCTGTCCCATAGAAAGTATCTAAGTAGGCCTCCTCCTCGTCCTCTGTAAAATTTTCAACAGGTCCAGTCAGGACGGGAACGAGCACATATCTCTCAAAATAGTTCATAACAGGTTAGGAGTATAAATCATGCAATAGAGTAAAATACAGGAAATACTGGAAAAAAAAGTACGGGAAAACAGGAGATATTTTGTAACTGAAAGTAAATACATGATAAGTAAAGACTGTAAGTGGCTAAGTGATTTAGAGTACAATATGGTTATGTAAACGGCTTAGGGGCACATGAATACAACTAAGAGGCACATGAATACCTACTGGGGATAATGATCATATAACCAATTCTACTCACCCCGCCCCAATCAATACACAAGGATCCATTCAAGTTACGTTATTGGCACATGAATACAGCTAAAGATACGTGAACTCATGTAATGAGTTGTACATGAGGCACATGATAGTACATGAAAGCACATGAGAACATGTAAATACATGAACTAGTACGAGTACAAGGAGTACCTGATGCACATGATAAAGTATATGAACATGAAATACCTGATGCACCCGTAGAGGGATAACATCTCAGGAAAGGATCCATATAGTACTAATCCATGAAGATACGTGTCAGCATCAAGTAAAGTAATCTAGAGCAAGAATATAGTTCCAGACAGGTATAAAAAGATCATAGAATGTACTCGCCTGCTATCTGAATGTCCAAGATGAAAGTACTGTCCCAGGAGTGGTGTCTGGCTCCTATTTAGAACAGTACAAGTCACAACAAGTCCAGAATGGTAATAAGATGCACTACAATACATTGTACATGAATCTAGGTCAATCTAGGCCAAAGTCAACTCTTGGTCAACTCTGGTCAACCCTAGAAGTCAAACTAGGTCAACTTGGTCAACCTAAGTCAAACAAATCTATACTAGTCTATCTAGTCTATTCTAGGTCTAACAAGGCTATACAAGTCCAATCTAGACTCACTAGGCAAATAGACACACCCATAGGCCATAGGCTATATCATGCCTATAAACCAAACCATAAATCACATATACACATGACAATATATATCTAATACACACATAGATATATTTATATAATCTAATATAGAAATACACATGAGCATATAGGCTACCTATAATATATCACACATTTCATATATATCTAATATATATAATAGTACACACATATTATATAGGATACATATATGTACATGCCACATACCCATATATATATACATTACATATGTGCATAGAGAATAAAGAGGAAGGATTGTGGTGGTGACATGTGTGTGTGTATGTGAATGAAGACATGGCATGAGGGTGTGTGTTAGTGAGACACTTGTGTGTGTATAGGAAAAGAAAAAATCAGTGTAACATATGTGCTCATGTGTCAAAGAGTGTCAGAGAAATACATTTGTGTGTGGCAATGAAAAATAGTTAAGGTAATATGAAAACAGTGGGTAGTGAAAACAGTGTCCAGGGAAAACACTGAATGTTAAGGGAAAATAGGGCATAGCAGTAACCTGGAAATAGGAATGCATAGAAAATCAGTAAACAGTGTGCTAACTAACCAATCCTGGAAATCAGTGGCATGGCAATAACTTGTGAGTGTACAGGAAAATTAGGAAACAGTCCTAGGTAATAGGAATAGAAAAATCAATAGCTAAACACATATCCTAGAATCAGTGGAGTGTTAGGAAAAACAGGAAAAACAGTGTAGTTAACAATATAAAATCAGTACATTGTGTGCACCTGTGTACAGTGAGTGAAGTAATGGAAAACAGGAAAATCAGTGGTGTACATGGGAGTAACCTGGGAATAGGAAATACATGGAAAATCAGTGATCACATGAATCAAAACATTCATTTTAGCTCAGTTAAGGGAAGAACAACTCAGTTGACAGGGATGTGTGCATTGCTAGGAAATGTGAACAAATCAGTGGCTAGGAAATCAACTCTTGTTATCAAGAGTGAAATGAACATTCAAGTACAGTGAGTTAATACATTGTTAGGAATGAAAGAACATTCTATTAGGTAGAATAGGAAGAACACTCAGGAATTAGGATTTGAATCAATTACAGTTCATATGTCAACTGAACTCAAATCAAACCAAACACCATGTATCAGCTATTTCATTTGAAACCCAACAAACTGTCAAACATCACATTCTCAAACCAATACGCCTATTGAATTGAAATACTGCATTAATATGAATCAACAATCATGTGGGGATCATTAACCAGTGAAAACCATTACTAAATAGGGATTTAAGTTAGAAAAATGGGAAAACCACCAAGCATCAGTAATGTATCAGCCGCTGGCATTAAACCCAACATTCGAATTCAATTCTACATTATAAACCTAAATTAACATGTAAACTAAATCTAACATATATAATTAGACATGATTAGGATCTAAATAGCAATTAAAAACATGTATTAAAACATTAAAACTGAATTAAACAGAGAACCCAAAACAAAACACTGATACGCACAGCGTATTCCTCATGCACGCGCGATACTGTGTCCGACACAACACGAGAGGTCGCGTAACTTGACACACGTGGTGTCAGTCAGTGCCCCTTCGTGTGTGTCCAAAATCATGTGTCAAAGTGGCGTGTGTACTGCGCAAACGACCCCGAGCAGCAGGGGAGCAACAGTGCTCGCGCGCGCGTGGTGCACCCGCGTGTTCCTATGTCCATTGTGACATGACACGACACCAATTACAACTCAAAATACCAGAAATAAATAAACGAGCCTAAAAACTATTTTCCTATTCAAACAAATTCCAGAAATCTGATCGAAATGCCCTTTGGGGTATTTCATCAAACACAAACATACATGGACTGATACGTGTCCGATACGGACACGTATCGGACTCGAAACTTAGGGTTAGCTATATCTACAGTTAGGGTAGGCCTAGGGCTTCCTGAATATGCAATAAAAATAGTATTTTATGGTGTGTATTTGAATTTACCTATGGGTTACAAAAGCTCAAAAAGCTCCAAATGAGAATGGATCCTCAAGCAACCAAAACTCTCCCAAATTGTTTCTTCCCTGAAATTTCTCAATACCAACAGCAAGTAGAATAAATTTAGAGCCTAATGCAATTGATTTGGGAGAAAAAGGAATTAAATAGGAATTTCTAGGAATTATTGAAGTTGGAGCATACCTCTCTCTTAAACTTGAGAACTTCCTAAAGGAGGCTATTCCTAACTTTGAGGAGATTACTTATAGGGGGAATCCCTAGGCTAGTGTGGTCGGCCAAGTGGTGTGTGTTGGGCTAGGTTAGGGTTACATGGTGTTGGGTTGGGCCTCTATGGGCTTAAGTCATAAATCATGACTTGTGAAATCACAAGCCATTCCCTATTCAAATTAATTCCTATTTCCTCCTAATAAATTCTAATGAGTTTGATATCACTAACTTAGGTCAAGCTAGGATTACACACTCTAACCAAGTAGTCATGACCTAGGTTAGCTTCTAGGACAGTCTCCTAAGTCAACACTAGTCAATGTCAATAATAGCACCAAATCAATTATACTAAAAATCACATAAAATTCCAATAATTATAATTAATACTAAATAATTCCAAATAATTCCCAAAATTTTAAAAATGACCAAAATATTCTCAAGCTAGAAAAGTGGTAGTGACAGGTTCGGCAAGGTCAAGAGGAAGAGGATGAGTATAGCTTTAGGGTTTCTTAGCTAGAAATGGAGAAGAAAAATAGAGATCTGATAGAGAAGAAGGAACCGAGGGTTAGGGTTTTCTATAGGATCGGTTGAGATCTGGAGAGGAAAAGAGGAGGGAGTGATGTCAAAAATCTAGGGATAGGGATACTGAAGCACCTGGAGGAAGAAGCTGGGAAGGGAAGAGAATTATTAGGGTTAGGGTTCCGGGCTGATGAAAGAATTAGGAAAGTTGAATTTTAGGGCTAGGTTTCTTAGAGTGCGGCTGGGTGAAGGAGAAATAAGAAAGGAAAAGAGAGAACACTGATGTTTTGTAGTTAGGGCTTGAAGTAAATGGGCCGGGTCAGGTTTTAGATTGGTGGGCTATGAAAAAATTAGGTTAGAAAATAAAAGAGAAATGATGAAGAAGTATGAAGCTCTCTGTAGGCCGAGTCTGCTTGTGGCAGTCGGCCTAAGTAATGGGCCAGTAGAAATGGAAGAATAGAGACATGTTCTGGGTTTGGTGTTGGGTTGTTCTTTAGGATTGTTAATTGTAGTATTGTTATCATATTTCTGTAAAAACTGTTTGTATCACATTAAATCTATAGTAATATTTATAGCCAATATATTTTAACAACTATCCTAGGAATATTTATTCTATTAGTAGATATATTTTGATTAACTGTTATATTGTAGCTACCATAACTTTACTAACTTATTTTCTTATAAGTTAGTATAAATAGTAAATGTTTACTAGCAGTAATATTTATCTAATTATTAGTATTTTGTTATAGCATATTTTACTATGTAAAAATTAAACTCTCTTCTTATTTAGTATTTCTATTTTTATTCCTTAGTAAGTTTGTAGTAAACATTCTAAATGTTATATGACTTTTATTATTTACTACTAAGTTATTGGGCTCTAATTATCATCTAAATATAGTCTGTAATTTTTCTTGCTAATTGTTATATGTAAATCTAGTTAACTAAGATTATATTAATAGGTAGCAAGTTTATAGTTAGGTAACAATTTAGTTAGCTAATATCTTTATTTTAGAACCTAACCAACTTGTAATCAACTCTAGGTGGACATAGAGATTTATACTTTTCTATTCTCGATCTTCCAGAGCAAGACAAGTACACCGACTTAAACTTTTACTTTGTATTCCTGTCATACTTTATCTTCTCATATTGGACATGAGATTCACACGATTGTATTGTGCCTTGTTCATCATATTGTGTCTCATTGTTTCTTACAGGGATTGGAAAAATATTGTCTAGTGTGTGACCACACCCTTAGCAAGGTATTATGAATAGCCTAATCGTACACCTCACGTACGATTAAGAAACCTTATTGTGATATTGTGGTGCCCAACCGGTCACACATTAGTTTAATATTTCAAATTCACATTTGCATTGATTGTCTTGTTTATTGTTCCAATTCTTGTACTATAGTTTCATATTTTAATTCTTGTACCATTGTTTCATATTGTAGTTTAGTCCATATTGTTATCCTTGTGTATTTCAGATTACATTGTAGATTGTTTCTTGTCGGGATTGTACTTTGCTCCTTTTCTGACTGGATATGTTGCAGGTGAGCTTGAGGACATAATTGAGCAGGATGTCATCATTAGAGTTACAGGGATCTGTCCCTAGTGTATTTCTTAGATTTGTTTAGACTTTACTTTTGTATATTGTACTGAGATTTTATAGTTGTATATTTTATTCTTTTACCGGATTTGTCTCAGGATGATTTTGTATAATTGTCTCAAATGACTTAGTGGATTGTGATGATCTGTTCTAGGAACGTTTATAGATGCTGTGGTATTTTATATTATTTTACTTGGTGTTTTTCTTTGTACATCTTACTTCGTGATGTCTATCAACGAAGGTTGGGCGTGTCCGACACGTACCCGATTATTCGAGAGCGGATCGTGACAAATTCTATTGTCAACGACTCAATTTTTTTACTTTTGGCTTTTAAGAAAAAATATTAAATGGAATATCTTATTAATAATGGGCTTAGTATAAGTTGGGATAGAGTTAAATAAAATAGGAAAAAAATACAAAAAAGAAAAAATAGAAATTAGAATAAAGTTAAGAAGTAACAACAGTTGCTTCGTTTTTTGAATGAGAATAGGAGGAATGTTTTTAGAAAATAAAAGAAAACTTTAGTGTGCTTTCAAATCCTTAAATTATAGAAAATTTAACTGTAGGTTTTTCTTTTAACTGGTTTAAATGTGAATCCTATGTGCTTGGCTTTCGGCCGATAATAAAACTAGTCAATGGATAAATTAAACTTAGCTGGGGTATAGTTGGTTTCGACTCAAAACAACGTAAATATATTTTTGGCCTAGAATATTGTGGGAATATTTTCCTTTAGGCCTTGGATAAATCATGATTGAATAAGTATTTAAAATTAATCATAAGGGCTTGATTTAATTTTCTGGGAATAGGGACCTTATATACAATAAAGGTTTATTTTGTATATTATTGTTTCAGAAAGGGATTTTGTATAGTTTTGGACAAAAGACTATTATAGGATTCTTTAGAACCTAAATAGGGATTTTGTAGTCCCCCTATATGTAAGCCATCTGGATTTTAGGGATTATTTTAAATTTTATTAAAGTAATTATTTTCAATAGATATCTTAATTATAATTATTTTATTATTAAATATACCTCTTCGTGACTTTGATTTTTGGAGCGCAAGAGATGTCAGTATCTCGAAATACCCTTCATGAGTTTTGACCTAGACAAGTTTATCTTCATGTTGATATATCATGTCCCACTCAAACTTGTTCCCTTGTGCTCTATTTGCATCGCAGAACTTTCAGGTCAATATAGGCCATTTTATCATTTTATTAAATTTTCACTTTTATTTTTGATCATTATCGACACGTTACCGTGACTTTCAAATTAGGAGCACAAGACTAGTCATTTTCTCCAAACCAACTTGTCATACATGATCTACTCGAGACACTTTTCACCCATGACCTTCGTGTCCCACTCAGACACACTCTCTTGTGCTTCAATTTTATCGCACAACTTTCCAGACAATTGACACAATTCCGGTTTACCCCACCGAGTCACATTTAATTCCAACTTGTATTGGAGACACCAATTTGATCCAAACTGGTCGATCCAAGTTATGGACATGGACCATTTTGAGCCTACTACACACGTGCGACTTGTGTTCCACCCAATTGAGTCCCCGTGTCCTATTTATTTATCAGTGATTATAATCGACTAATTTAAGTTATTTTAATTACCGGGACCCAATTAGAACAAATTGTGACCCGACCCGACTCAAAAAGACCCAACCCAAGCACCATGCAATTTCCCTCACCCATACCCACACACACAACATCAACACCCCTACAAAATACCAAACACCAAACAATCACATCAACCCCACTTCCAAAACACACACACCATCACTTCTCTCTCCTCCTTGGAAAACACACCCACACCCATATACCCTCTCTCCTCACTCCCACACCAGCCAACACTTCCCTCTCTCTTTTCATACGTTCCTCTCTCCTCTCTCTACACATCTTTATCACCTATATTTAAAACTCCTATCATTATCACTCTCTCTCTCTAAATTAAGACACACCATCACCACCACCATACTCTCCCTCACTCCAACCCTCCCATACCCGACAAGCACAGCCACTTCCCTCCCTCTCTCTTCCGCTACTCCTTCTCCTTCCCTTCATTATCACCACCATTATCATCCTCAACACCAACACCTTCATCATCCCCATTCTCACCATCACCTTCATCTCTATTACCATCATCTTCATCATCCTCCTCATCTCCATCACCAACATCATCTCTCCTACTCGATCGACCACCCCATGGCCTAGCCGAACATACCACCCCCCCCACCGAAGACCACTGCAACCGCCACCTTCTTCTTCTCCCCTCCTGCTGCCATTGCAGCTATTACCGCTGCTACAGCTACTATCGCGCGCTCGCCGCACGTTCGTCGTGCCGTCGTACGCGAGGTCGGCCATTGCCGCACCACCCTCGACCGACAGCACCACCGGCGATCCCTGGTGCGCCCCCCTCGTTGTTACAGCATACTTGTACGCGCCCACCCCACGCGCGCGTGACGCGGCCGCGATCACCGACGGCCACCACCGGCCGTGCTCTGTCGTGCAGTGGCTGCGTGCCGCCCTTCCATGCCTCCACGTGGCAGTCGCTCTGGCCACAGTACCCTTGGAGCAGTCGATTCCGACTTCGTAGTCGGGATCCCGTCGAAGCGCGCGAATTATCAAGTCAGAATGCACGTCTCAAGGCAGCAATTTTACACATGTTTTCTGGACAATCCAACCGTTGGATCGTTACACTCTTTCCTCCGTTACAATCTTGGTATATAGCTCTACCTCCTCCTAAAGTTTCAGCCGTTAATTCTTCAATTTGATATGTCGAAATCGGCCACCAAGTTGACCGTTTAAATTGTATAATTTTTGGACAATTTTATGGAGTCAATTTCGTCGGCTCGTATCTCTGCCATCGCAGCTCCGTTCGGTGCGCCACTAGTTCCTGTGCACAGCTGGTATAACCCTCTTTCTGCCCCTTAAGTTTCGTTTCATTGTGAGCTTGTTTGATTGGTTGAATTCGACGCCAAAGTTGGCCGTCCGAATTCGTAATATTCAACTTGTTAAATTCTAATTTTGAACCCGGGACTCCGGATTCTAATTCTGACACCGCCAGTAGACTCGTGGCATCATTTTGGCACAAATTTAAATAAAGTTTGCTTGATTTGGACGACGTGGGCCCCGACACGTATTTCGGTACAAAGTGGGCTCCACTGTCCGAGTCAACGGGTCATTTTGAGATCGGCTCATCGGAATCCACTTCTGGACATACCATTGGGTTCGTATCGTCATTCTAGACTCGTTGACATATACTTTGCTAGTTTTAGTGGACTTAGACTCCGGTACGTACTTTCGTGCAAACCGGATTTCTACTGTCCGGGTCAACGGACCACTTTGAGATCGGCTCACCAGAATCCACTTCTGGACATTCCGTTGGGTTCGTATCATCATTGTGGACTTGTAGACATATAGTTTGCTAGATTCTGTTGACTTTGATCTTAACACGTTTTTCGGTGCAAGGTGGGTCCAACGGTGGATCACATCTTGATCCGAATTACCATTTTGTCCCTATGTCCAGAATTGGACTTATGGATAGTCTATCCTATCTATTTTACTTATTCTGGAAACTTTGGTGATGATTATTTCAGCATCTGACGACGTTCATGGAGACTCCTATGTTGCTACCTTTTTTGGACTTGACGATTTGTCGGCAGGACATCATCGGCCTACTGCTTTACCCCAGGCAAGATACCTTGCCATACTTGTACTATTTATATTACTCATATCTATCCTTGTACTGTTAGTTGATGACACTGGTAGTGTGTACCCAAGGATGAATTGGGTGTTACTGATGATGGCATCGATGTTATGGGTGCGTGCGTGTGTGACTTAGAGTTAGTAGACATACCCGACATGGTAAAGTTATCCCGAATAACTTCATGACTTGACACGAGACATTACACGGCACCTTGAGTAAGAGTCATTGTGTTGGCACGAACTTTCACATTCGACTGATCATCGCTGCGAGCGGTTCGTGTGACGGTACATATAGAGTTAGATGGTGTCGAGATTAGAGACTCGCATTGAGATATGGATTGTCTGAGTCGTGGATACGACTTGTACATTACCTGGGACGGGGAATACAACCAGCAGGCGTATGGCACAGACAGTTACATTATTTTTTGTTAGCCTCAGGGTGGCCTGTTGATTGGCATGGGCCCTTACTAGTAGGAACATCTCCGACAGTGGCCACTAGCTACGCGATAGGTTCGGCTGGGAGGACGCTAGTATTTAGCTAATCGGCTCGTGATCCGACGCTCGGCCCGTGTTCCGACGTAAATCCTTCGGCTCGTGATCCGACGTCGGCCCGTGCTTCGACAAAATTATTATTCACCTACCCATATGTTCCAAAGTTGTCTTCAACATGCATCCACATAGACTGGTTAGTTCGTATACCCATGTCGGACCGTACTATGGGACAATATCTTATCATGGACTGGTATACCATCCTTTAACCAGAAGTGGTCAGAGTTATGGTTGCTGATTGATGACTGGATATTGGACCACGTTGTGACTCAGGTTGATCATTATATTCAGTTTATATTATGGCATGTATCTCTGTATCTTGTTATGTCCCTCTGAGGACCTGGTGATCTCTCCAGGTATTCGCTGAGCGGTTAGTACAGAGTAGCTGGCAGGTGCTGCATGATGCACCGAGGTCTCAGGTATATATTTATATTATGTTCTGGCATATTCCATTTATTCTTTCCAGCTTATATCCTCACATATATTTGCCTCATACTGCTATGTATCCTACTATTACCGAGCTTATTCCTTCTCGAGCTTGTTCAAACATGTATATTACTGGGTGGCCAACTTTAGTATATTATGTTCATTCTTGGTGTTCATTTCATTACAGTGGATTGAGATGTAGATGATCAGTTACTCTTAGTTACCCCTTTACAGCGGAGTACGTCTAGGGAGCCTACCCTAGATCGAATTAACCGGCATGGTCACGCTCAGGTTCCTATATATTTTGGAACTGGGGCGTGACATGTTTTAGTGGTGGCCCATGCCGGTCGAGATAAATCGTTTCGGTTACATTACTGTACCGGACGAGCCTGCGTTAGGATGATATATTAGAATCTCTATCCACACTGCTATTGAAAAATTCCTTTGACTTCTATTATCGCCTTTGTAATTCTTATTTGTACTTAATCATACCGTTCTTGAAATAATATTTATGAATTCTCGTCTTTTCCTCCCTCGGAAGGACGGACACTTGTGTTGACGATCACTTCGTCGATATCTTATTATTGATTGTGACTATGGTAGATAGAATATCTTGTGGGTAATTATTTGGGGTATATAGAGGTTTGGATAGATGTCTTTACCAGATAGACAGTTAGGGTAAGAATGATATTTCTATCGAGGTTTAAATTTTATAGAAAAATCCTTTGGTTGAATGATTGATGAGTTGCAAATTAGGGATTCGACAATATCATGTAAATTATCACATTGAGGTAGGAAGTTTACCTAAGAAGATACATTAACACATGCTTGACAGGACTAGGTGATTAGATAAGGTGGATACACCGTAAAGATGCCTCTCTAAGATAGGATGTGGATAGAAAATGGTGCATAGTTTAACCATAACAGGAGGCATGATGACCATTAGGCCAACTATATCACCCTCTGCTTGGGTTAGATAGAGTTATGGAGAGGGTTATGATAAACCCATACAGGTTTACTATGGAGAAAAAAAAATTTCCTTGGATCACAAGGATTGGACTTGAAGGAAGACAACTTGAAAGTTTCGGAAGATGATAGCAATTAAAGTTCGAGGAACCATCAGGATGAGCAAATTGATGAAACATGGTGATCATGACCGGATATAAGATTTGAGAGTTGTAATAAAAAAAATTTGAGAAATTTTAACATAGAGGATATAAAAAAAAATCAGGGATAATGATATAATGGGAAAGAAGATTACTTGGATATTGAGGAGCTATCCTAGGAAGATTATGTATCAGAGAAAAAAAAAATATGATCATGGAAGATGTGTACGATTAAGTTGAACTCGTCAACGATTTCTATATTGGCTGAGTCAACCTGGAATGAACTATTAGAGATAGAGACTAGAAGAATAGTCAATACAGTTAGGCTATAATAGATGTATTGGAGATATGTACTTGTTAGACCAAGTCTTGGATTTTTTTTCTTTTCTTTTCTTTCTTAGCAGATAATTAGGCGTGCTTGTGTAACGCATAATTGTTTATGGATAGATAGGGTAGAACATTGGTTAGGTTGTTATTGGATATGACTTAAGGCTTGTAGAAGTATAGTGTGGATTGTCAGAGTTGATTAAGTTTAAGATTTGATCATGATCTTCGATTATTAATTGTAGCCAAGGATCTAGGAGTAGAATTAGAGCTGTACCTCCAGAGCCTGACCAGTAAACCCTCTATTGGTGCAAGTTAGTTAGAGACCCTTGAAGAGTTGCATTTGGAACATTGTGTTAGTACGAGGATAAGAAGTGGATATACAAGAAGAGAAAATTTCTAAGGAACAATATGTTGGTCTGAATAAATGGAGAGGAATAAGATTGCAATTTAAGGAAAAGTTATCAGGATGAGGTATATGACCATGATTATCTAGGATGACACAAAAATGATTATAGAGAGAATTATACCCTTAAGCAATATCTTGAAGTTGAGATTCAGATAAAGAGTGAGGAGATTATCTCGAGGAGGGAGACGATACAATTTATGACACATAGAGGTAAGATTAGGAAATTGTTAATGAAATATCGGGATATTGATATGGAAAGTTCTAGCGCTTGAACGAGATTATGGCATGAGATGGAAAGAAAAGGTTTTAAGACAGAGTAGTCCTAAATAGTTTGAGACATATAATCTAGGGCTGAGTAAGTACATAGAGGATGACAAATTTCTTGAGGATGAATATATTTTAAAGAGGATAAGTTAGGAATTGAATTTTTTTTTAGAATTGAAGACGTCTGGGGACTTGGGCATATTACATTATGAGCATCTTGATATTGTGTTAGCGAAAGTTACAATTAAAAAGGGTGAGCCATAGAATGGAGTGTACTAATGAAAGAAAAATTTGATGGTATCAAGGACTTTCAAAATATTATGAGTTGGACTAAGGAATAAGAGACCGGCCGTGCTTGATAGATCATATATTATCCTAGGGACCTGATAGATAGACTAAATAATAGTATGAATTGGTGTATAATTATCTCAGCCCGCTTGATTTGCAGATTATTCTAAGTGACTTTTCATATTGTTTGAGACAATCCATATTTAGCTAGCTTATCATTCTATTTAAGATTTAGAAGATCGTGTCCTTCCTTCTCCATGCCTTGATCTCAAAATCCAAAACCGTGATCTCATCTTCCTTCTGCCTAAGGATCATATTACCCTAGACGCCTTTCCTCCCAAATTCTTGATCAAGCATCCACTTAGTCGTACCATATCCTTGTGAAAAATCTTTCTAGAGCTTTTCGAAACTCTCTGTACCATTATCTGTAACTAATCTTGTTCGTGCTCCACTTGAACTTGTTTATAAATCCCTTTGTGCTCCCTCGCTTTGGATATGCCCAACCAAGCCAATTCTCTTTTGTCTGTTGAACTCTGAACCATATAGGATTAGCACTAAATTGATATAATTTTCTTATAGAGTTATTGACCAATAGTACCATGATAGTGTCTAGGCAGACTGTAATATCTAAATTCCAGTTCTCCTTTCTAAAGTCTTGCTAGTAGAATCATGACTATGATCTTCTGGTTGGGACTAGTCCTACCTGACTCCACTAAGATTTGATCATCTATCCTTCTTATACCCATGTCTTATTGTAATTTCGAGGACGAAATTCTATAAGGTGGGTAGGTTGTAAGCCCTCTGGATTTTAGGGATTATTTTAAATTTTATTAAAGTAATTATTTTTAATAGATATCTTAATTATAATTATTTTATTATTAAATATATCTCTTCGTGACTTTGATTTTTGGAGCGCAAGAGATGTTAGTATCTCGAAATACCCTTCATGAGTTTTGACCTAGACAAGCTTATCTTCATGTTGATATATCATGTCCCACTCAAACTTGTTCCCTTGTGCTCTATTTGTATCGCAGAACTTTCAGGTCAATTTAGGCCATTTTATCATTTTATTAAATTTTCACTTTTATTTTTGATCATTATCGACACGTTACCGTGACTTTCAAATTAGGAGCACAAGACTAGTCATTTTCTCCAAACCAACTTGTCATGCATGATCTACTCGAGACACTTTTCATCCATGACCTTCGTGTCCCACTCAGACACACTCTCTTGTGCTTCAATTTTATCGCACAACTTCCCAGACAATTGACACAATTCCGATTTACCCCACCGAGTCACATTTAATTCCAACTTGTATTGGAGACACCAATTTGATCCAAACTGGTCGACCCGAGTTATGGATACGGACCATTTTGAGCCTACTACACATGTGCCACTTGTGTTCCACCCAATTGAGTCCCCGAGTCCTATTTATTTATCAGTGATTATAATCGACTAATTTAAGTTATTTTAATTACCGGGACCCAATTAGACCAAATTACGACCCGACCCGACTCAAGAAGACCCAACCCAAGCACCATGCAATTTCCCTTACCCATACCCACACTGTCACGCCCCAGAACCAGAATACTGGAGAGCGGGGGCAGACATAGCCAGCTACGTATATGAAATAGAATCCATCTCGCTATACGGTCACGACTGTCTAGATACATGAGGGTTTATCTACAAGCCAACAGTCTCTTAAGGTCATGAACAAGCCTAGTGTCTCAATCATAAGCAAGTAAGTAAAAGTCACAAGATGTATGATCATTAAATATACAATAGTAAGGCGTCCCAAACATTACATATTCAGTTGATCATGAAGCTAGTCGTTACAAAATGTCAGGACTAACAAGAGTTTAGTCATATATGATCAACCCTAGGATCTGTTAATCATGTTACAGCCCGTAGGCAGACAGTAAGTAAGTGCAATCGAGCTAAACAGGTGCTCGTCGGCTAAACGCCTCAAAAGAATATTTTTACAATAAAGTGGGAGAGCCAAAAATAATCCACTCGTTGCCAGGGTTCCTTCTAGTGGCCACCATCTGGCTGGAAGGTCGGTAGATCCTCTGGAGCTGCTCCGAAATCTGGCCACACAAAACCAGCTGGGTCAGACCCCAGAAAGAGCAAGTGCCACAAAGGAAGCTTCACTTAAGAACTAAAACCAGCAATCAGCACAAGATATAAATAAAAGTAAGAACTGGAAATAAAGAAAATACACCAGGATGATATACGACGAGATAACCATGGAACTATTCAGATAACCAGGTTACAACCCGTAAACCAAACAAGGACCGGGGTTGTAACCCTTCGTCTGAACAGAACTTGGAATTCTCACCATTTATCGGTAAAATAAATACAAGCATTCTGGTCATGCAGCAATCTGGAACAGGATCAGGACAAGACTAGACTGGTTAGACTCCATCCAATCATTTCACGGCCAAGAAAGAATTATGGCTTGATACTTTAACTAACTAGGGTTGTCACAAGCCTAATTACTAACAAGATGCAGTGAGATTATTCCACAGCCACAAGCCCTGCAGACCATCCAGGTTACCCGGGTTAAAAAGATTAGAGTTGAATTCAGGTGGGTACATCGTCCAGGAAACGAATGTATCCTTAGGTAGCTTGAAGGGTACAACACATGACAGTGTGCTGGAAATGTGCCCTACTCGACGGCAGGCTACAGATCCCAAGGCATGCCCAGGTAACGGGATTGCCTGTAGCTGGGAAATCTCTTCATGACTAATGTATTAATCTAGTTATTAGTCCTTAGTTCATTTCAATAGGTACTCCTGACCGTGGTACTCAGGAGTCCCATCCTAGACATGATGCAAGACAGGACTGGTTTATTTATACAAGCACAATCGCCCACGGTGTCCAGGTTATTATACAGGTCATGTCATGTTAAGTAGCCATCGCAACAGCTTATCAAGATATAACATGTCAGGTTATCAGGTCAAGTGTACTAGTCAGGAGTGCGCCACGACGGCCACTATCAGGTCATGTCAGGTTACTCATGTCAGGAGTGCACCACTACGGGTCACTATCGTGTCAGGCTCAGTTATCCTTTCCAAACATATTACATAAATTCGTGATTATCAAGTTCATGACAAAAGGCGTAAGGATATAAAATGGACGTAAAATATCTAATAAAATATCAATATACAGGGCTATAGAAGAGCCAAGCTTAAGGAAAGTAAAATCAAACTGACACGCTGACATAAGACCAAGTCAGCCAAGGCCATACGCTCAGTGCAAAAGTCGTACGCTCAGGCCAGCCTACGCTCAAGCCAACCTATGCTCAGGTCAAGCCACGCTCAGGTCAAGCCACGCTCAGGTCAGGCGTATACAAGTCATACGCTTCCAAAAGGCAGCGTATGGACTCCATACGACTCCTTGTCAAGCAAGCGAGCGTATGCGAGTCATACGCCTCCAAAAGGCAGCGTATGGGGTCCATACGACTCCTTGTCACCCAAGTGA
This sequence comes from Iris pallida, assembly GCA_029216955.1. Taxonomy (NCBI): domain Eukaryota; kingdom Viridiplantae; phylum Streptophyta; class Magnoliopsida; order Asparagales; family Iridaceae; genus Iris; species Iris pallida. Next base: position 12,863,860 of record JANAVB010011800.1, read on the forward strand.
GCGTATGCAAGACATACGCTCCCAAAAGGCAGCATATGGACTCCATACGACTCTTTGTCACCCAAGTGAGCGTATGCAAGACATACGCTCCCAAAAGGCAGCGTATGGACTCCATACGACTCCTTGTCACCCAAGTGAGCGTATGCAAAACATACGCTCCCAAAAGGCAGCGTATGGATCGGACTGCGCTGCGCTAAAGAGCACGCACAGCTCAGTGGCGCAAGCTAAAAAGCTCGTGCACTGCTCACTGTCTTCTCCAAATCAGCAAGAACTCCATGGTTGAACCCAAAGCTTCAAAAGTCCATAACTTGGTCAAAATAAGTCCAAATTCGACTTTGCAAAGTTCTATCTTGGGTGAAATTCAATTCTCTCCAACATAAGAACATCAAAACCCATAAAAATACAACTTAAATAGATCAAAACCATGCAAAACCGAAAATAGAAGAAACTTAGATCTAGAACAATGGAGACTCCAAATCACAAAATGTCAAGTTCTAATGTTGATCACCATGGCCTAATCTAGCTAATGGGCAAATAAAAAGTAGTTCTCAAGTGGTGGCAAGGTGCACTTGCCTAAGGGGTGTTGGTGTTGTGTGGAGGAAGGAAGAAGAAGATGAAGAAATAAATAAGAGAATTATGAGGAGAGAGAAAGGTAGGTGGAGATAATAAAGAGGGTGGTTGTGGTGGAAATGAGGGAGGAGCATAGGCTAAGGTGTTCTAATGTAAAATAAACCAAACCAAACCAATCCTTCTCCATAAAATAAACCAAGCCGGGTCGAGAACCAATGTGTGAGAAATCCAAAATTCGCTAGTCAAGAAAATAAGATACATGCCAAAATCCAACTTCGAGTATAATTACAAAATACGGGAAACGGGGGTGACAACTCTACCCACCTTAAAAGAATTCCGTCCTCGGAATTAAATCAAGAGGCTAGAGGAGCAATAACAAGCTATATTAATCACATGCAAGCTATAACTAGGCAGACAATCATTCATTCAAGCAAGGAATCGAAGGCATGAGGCATAAGAAATACATTATACCTCACGAGTCAAACAAGTCGGGATATCGCGATCGGATATCATCCTCACGCTCCCACGTTAACTCCCCCAAAGAGTGATGACCCCAAGCAACTCGGACTAACTGGATAGTCTTGTTCTTGAGGATCTTCTCTCTCCGGTCCAATATAGATACGGGCCTCTCCTCATACGAAAGGTTGGTACCAACAACCAATTCCGAATGATCCAGGATGTGGCTCGGGTCTGGGATATACCGTCGTAATTGGGATACATGGAACACGTCATGCACCTCGCTTAGCGACGGCGGAAGAGCGAGACGATAGGATACATCTCCTACTCGCTCCAGAATGTCAAACGGTCCTATATACCTAGGACCAAGCTTGCCCCGTACGCCGAAACGAATGACGCCATGGTTAGGCAAAATCCTCAGGAATACATGATCGCCGACCGAAAACTCGAGAGGGCGCCGATGAGAATCGGCCCAATGGCGCTCGCGATCTTGGGCAACTCAAAGATGATCTCTGACTCGCCTGACCACTTCAACTGTCTGGTCAATCATTTCTGGACCGAGCATCTGTCTCTCTCCAATATCATCCCAGGCTAGCGGGGATCTGCACTTTCTACCATACAGTGCCTCGAACGGTGCCATTTGGATACTGGCCTGGAAACTGTTGTACGAGAATTCCACCAGGTGCAAGTGATCTTCCCATGAACCACCGAAGTCAAGTGTGCAAGACCGTAACATGTCTTCAAGAGTCTGGATCGTGCGCTCCGACTGGCCATCTGTCTGTGGGTGATATACTGAACTAAACTGGAGATGAGTTCCCAAACTCTCTTGCAAGCTACGCCAAAAGTGCGACGTAAATCTTGAATCTCGGTCCGAGGTGATACTGACTGGCACACCGTGCAATCTGACATTCTGCCTGAGGTACATCTCTGCTAACTGAGCCGTCGACTGACCAACTCTGAATGAAAGAAAGTGAGCCACTTTCGTGAGCCTGTCAACTATAACCCAGATAGCATCTCTACCAGCTGGAGATCTAGGTAGTCCAGTCACAAAATCTATGGTCACATGCTCCCACTTCCATTCTGGAATCGGTAAGGGCTGAAGAAGTCCTGCTGGCCTCTGATGTTCAGCCTTAACTTGTTGGCAAACCAAACACCGAGAGACAAATCGGGCTATCTCCCGCTTCATGCCATTCCACCAGAAGTGCTGACGGATATCACGGTACATCTTCGTACTGCCGGGATGGATGGAATATTGCGAACTGTGTGCTTCTGACATGATCTCCTGTCGGATATCTCCATTGGATACACAAAGACGCTTACTATGTCGAAGTGTACCATCCTCATGAATACATAACTCTGGTCTTCGTCCTGTCTCGCATTCTGCTCTGAGTCGCTGAAGCTTGTAATCTGTCGACTGCGCCATCCGGATCCTCTCAACTATAGTGGACTGAACTTGCATGCTGGCCATCAATGCCACACAGGAAGGGAGAACAACTTCTATACCCATCTTCTGAAGATCTGCTAATAGCTCTGGTTGTGCTGTTAGAAAATAAGCTCCGGCTCTCCGGCTCAATGCATCTGCTACGACATTGGCCTTCCCAGGATGATACTGCAGGTTGACATCATAATCAACAAGAAGCTCCAGCCACCTCCTCTGATGCATGTTAAGATCCTTCTGGGTGAAAACATACTTCAGGCTCTTGTGGTCGGTGAAAATCTCCACCCTGTCTCCATACAAGTAGTGTCTCCACAACTTAAGTGCAAACACCACTGCTGCCAGCTCCAAGTCATGGGTTGGGTAATTCCTCTCATGATCACGAAGTTGTCGTGACGCATAAGCTATTACCTTCCCATGCTGCATCAGAACACATCCTAAACCTCTGCCTAAAGCATCACAGTACACTGAGAATCCTCCGGTCCCATCTGGAAGCGTGAGAATAGGAGCTGTTATCAGGCCTCGCTTCAACTGTTCAAAAGAACTCTGACACTCTGTTGTCTAAGCAAACTGCGCATCCTTGCGGGTCAACTGCGTCAATGGCGCTGAAATTCGAGCAAAATCTGAAACAAACCGCCAGTAGTAGCCGGCCAATCCAAGAAAACTACGAACCTCTGCAACTGTGCTGGGCACTGGCCATGAGTCAATAGCCACAATCTTCTGGGGATCCACTTCTACTCCTCCTCGAGTGATGATGTGACCCAAGTACGAAATACGATCGAGCCAGAACTCGTATTTACTGAACTTGGCATATAACTGGTGCTCTCTGAGGATCTGAAGAACTATACGGAGATGCTGCTCATGCTCCGCCTTACTCTTGCTGTAGACCAGAATGTCATCCAAGAATACAATCACAAACTGATCCAAGTAAGGCATGAAGATGCGATTCATGAGGTCCATGAATACTGTCGGCGCATTGGTTGCTCCAAAAGGCATAACAAGGAATTCCCAATGCCCATATCTCGATCTAAAAGCTGTCTTCGGGATGTCCTGCTCTCTGACTCTGATCTGATGATATCCTGAGCGCAAATCAATCTTCGAGAATACTGAAGCCCCCTTGAGTTGATCAAACAAGTCATCTATCCTCGGAAGAGGGTATCTGTTCTTGATTGTCACTGAGTTCAAGGTACGGTAATCAACACACAACCTGGACGTACCATCCTTTTTTTTTACAAGAAGCATCGGGGCTCCCCAAGGCGATCCACTAGCACGAATGAATCCTTTGGTTCTGAGTTCTTCAATCATCTTGTACAATATCTCCAACTCTGACGGCGCCATTCTATAGACTCTCTCTGACACTGGGGCTGTCCTGGAAATCAAGTCTATAGTGAACTCGATCTCCCGCTCCAGAGGCATACCTGGAAGTTCTTATGGGAAAACATCTGGAAACTCCTCGACTATCCTGGGCAACTGAACTGCTGCTACTGCCATCTGCAATACTGGAGGAGATGACTCAACTTCGCCTCGGGAGAAAGAAAACTCCGGCTCTCCTGGAATGCTAAAAACAACCCTGCCAATGTGGCAGTCTATCCTAGCATAGTGGTTCCTCAACCAATCCATCCCTAGGACCATATCATAATCGGCCATCGAGAACTCTATCAATCTAGCGGGGAACTCCCTACCGCTAACTACGATCCGACACGAGGAAAACACTCTATCTACTCCTACAAGTCTGTTACCAGTAAGTATATTGAGCCTTACTAATAATGACTCGGGCTCCAATCCTACCCGTGTCGCGAATCGTGCAGACATAAATGAATGCGATGCACCAGAATCAAATAAAGCTGAAGCTGGAAAGGAGTTGACGAGAATAGTACCTGCCACTACCTCTCCTGGTGCCAATCCTTCCTCCACGGTCATCACCATAGCCTGACCGTGCCCTCGGGGTGCTGGTCCCCTCTGCTGAAATCTTCGCTGCCTGCTCTGACTCTGGGCTTGGATTTGTACATACTGCTGGGGGTTCTGCTGCTGGAACACTTTGGTCTGAGGCGGCAAGGGCCTCGGCAATGGATACTGCTGCTGCTGGACCGGAGCTGGTCCTCTCACCGAGGAGCTAGAAAGGTTGGACGATGATGAACCACCCCTATTCGGGCAGGATCCAACCCTATGGTCTGCTGCTCCACAAGCCAGACATAATCTCTGCGTCCTACGGCACTCTGCCACCACATGGCCTGGCTTCCCACAATGAGAACATCCCACTGCGGAAGACTGCTTCTGCTTCTGCTGCTGAGGGTGCGTCGGAGTAGAATGCTGAACCGACGTCATTGAGGCCGCTCGCCTCGGAGCTCCAATAGTCAAAGCCCTGGCTGCCGGGGCTGGTGCTGAAGACTGATTCATCTGGCCGTGAGATCTCTTCCGACCCCCGGCCCTATCCACGATCCTCTGGGAGGTATACTCATGCCTCCGGGCTGCTCTCAAGACTGTATCAAAAGTCTGATGCTCAAACTGCTCAACTGCCAACAAGATCTCCAGGTGAAGTCCCTGCTGGAACCGCTGGGCTCTATCATACTCGGTTGCCACCAAAGTAGGAGCAAACCGACTGAGTCTGGAAAACTCGGCCGCATATCCCTCGATCGTTCTGCCTCCTTGCTTCAGATTTGTGAACCTCGTCTGTAGATCGTACCGAGCTACAGCATCAAAATATTTGGTCTGGAATCTCTCCCGAAATACTGCCCAAGCAATGGGTGCTGCTAATCCAACGGCCTGTACTGCCTACCAGCTGCAGGCAAGATCTAACAACTGCAGGCGCACAACGGCCACCTTCTCGTCCTCTGGGGTCCTGGCTGCTTCTAGAATCACCTCTGTGTCCTGAAGTCATGCATCTGCTGCGATAGCATCTTCACTACCGTCGAAGAATGGAGGGTTCAAGCGCTTGAAGCAGTTGGCAGCGCTGTTACCCAGATGACCACCCCGGGTCAAAGCATCCGTCACTGCCTGGTGCAAGGCATCTCCACGCCGGTCTTGGGAAGCTATCAAGGTCCTGACGAGTCCTACCAAAGTGCCATCATCATGTTTTACAGGTTGAACTGGCTGAACCGGTGGCTCTCCGCCAGAAGGCACGACTCTGGAGGCTACTCCGGAATGCTGGGCTTGATCTCCAGGTTGCTGCTGGTCTGCAGAAGGTGCTCCGCCTTGCTGGTCGATAGGACCATGAACAATGCCGCTGAAGAAGATGACATATGGAACAATAAGGAAGGGCCAGGACAGATCAACGATACAAGCATATGATCAGGGCAAGAATCCAGGGATTCAGAAGATACGAGCAGAGATCAAGGACGAATACTGATTGAGACATCTATTCGGTAAACCCTCACATATCTTGATTAACAAGACCTGCATGGGCCACCACTTAAACCATGTCACGCCCCAGAACCAGAATACTGGAGAGCGGGGGCAGACATAGCCAGATACGTATATGAAATAGAATCCATCTCGCTATACGGTCACGACTGTCTAGATACATGAGGGTTTATCTACAAGCCAACAGTCTCTTAAGGTCATGAACAAGCCTAGTGTCTCAATCACAAGTAAGTAAGTAAAAGTCACAAGATGTATGATCATTAAATATACAATAGTAAGGCATCCCAAACATTACATATTCAGTTGATCATGAAGCTAGTCGTTATAAAATGTCAAGACTAGCAAGAGTTTAGTCATACATGATCAACCCTAGGATCTGTTAATCATGTTACAGCCCGTAGGCAGACAGTAAGTAAGTGCAATCGAGCTAAACAGGTGCTCGTCGGCTAAACGCCTCAAAAGAATATTTTTATAATAAAGTGGGAGAGCCAAAAATAACCCACTCGTTGCCAGGGTTCCGTCTAGTGGCCACCATCTGGCTGAAAGGTCGGTAGATCCTCTGGAGCTGCTCCGAAATTTGGCCACACAAAACCAGCTGGTCAGACCCCAGAAAGAGCAAGTGCCACAAAGGAAGCTTCACTTAAGAACTAAAACCTGCAATCAGCACAAGATATAAATAAAAGTAAGAACTAAAAATAAAGAAAATACACCAGGATGATATACGACGAGATAACCATGGAACTATTCAGATAACCAGGTTACAACCCGTAAACCAAACAAGGACCGGGGTTGTAACCCTTCGTCTGAACAGAACTTGGAATTCTCACCATTTATCGGTAAAATAAATACAAGCATTCTGATCATGCAGCAATCTGGAACAGGATCAGGGCAAGACTAGACTGGTTAGACTCCATCCAATCATTTCACGGCCAAGCAAGAATTATGGCTTGATACTTTAACTAACTAGGGTTGTCACAAGCCTAATTACTAACAAGATGCAGTGAGATTATTCTACAGCCACAAGCCCTGCAGACCATCCAGGTTACCCGGGTTAAAAAGATTAGAGTTGAATTCAGGTGGGTACATCATCCAGGAAATGAATGTACCCTTAGGTAGCTTGAAGGGTGCAACACATGACAGTGTGCTGGAAATGTGCCCTACTCGACGGCAGGCTACAGATCCCAAGGCGTGCCCAGGTAACGGGATTGCCTGGAGTTGGGAAATCTCTTCATGACTAATGTATTAATATAGTTATTAGTCCTTAGTTCATTTTAATAGGTACTCCTGACCGTGGTACTCAGGAGTCCCATCCTAGACATGATGCAAGACAGGACTGGTTTATTTATACAAGCACAATCGCCCACGGTGTCCAGATTATTATACAGGTCATGTCATGTCAAGTAGCCGTCGCAACAGCTTATCAAGATATAACATGTCAGGTTATCAGGTCAAGTGTACTAGTCAGGAGTGCGCCACGACGACCACTATCAGGTCATGTCAGGTTACTCATGTCAGGAGTGCACCACTACGGGTCACTATCGTGTCAGGCTTAGTTATCCTTTCTAAACATATTACATAAATTCATGATTATCAAGTTCATGACAAAAGGCGTAAGGATATAAAATGGACGTAAAATATCTAATAAAATATCAATATACAAGGCTATAGAAGAGCCAAGCTTAAGGAAAGTAAAACCAAACTGACACGCTGACATAAGACCAAGTCAGCCAAGACCATACGCTCAGTGCAAAAGTCGTACGCTCAGGCCAGCCTACGCTCAAGCCAACCTACGCTCAGGTCAAGCCACGCTCAGGTCAGGCGTATACAAGTCATACGCTTCCAAAAGGCAGCGTATGGACTCCATACGACTCCTTGTCAAGCAAGCGAGCGTATGCGAGTCATACGCCTCCAAAAGGCAGCGTATGGGGTCCATACAACTCCTTGTCACCCAAGTGAGCGTATGCAAGACATACGCTCCCAAAAGGCAGCGTATGGACTCCATACGACTCCTTGTCACCCAAGTGAGCGTATGCAAGATATACGCTCCCAAAAGGCAGCATATGGACTCCATACGACTCCTTGTCACCCAAGTGAGCGTATGCAAGACATACGCTCCCAAAAGGCAGCGTATGGACTCCATACGACTCCTTGTCACCCAAGTGAGCGTATGCAAGACATACGCTCCCAAAAGGCAGCGTATAGATCGGACTGCGCTGCACTAAAGAGCGCACACAGCTCAGTGGCGCAAGCTAAAAAGCTCGCGCACTGCTCACTGTCTTCTCCAAATCAGCAAGAACTCCATGGTTGAACCCAAAGCTTCAAAAGTCCATAACTTGGTCAAAATAAGTCCAAATCTGACTTTGCAAAGTTCTATCTTGGGTGAAATTCAATTCTCTCCAACATAAGAACATCAAAACCCATAAAAATACAACTTAAATAGATCAAAACCAGGCAAAACTGAAAATAGAAGAAACTTAGATCTAGAACAATGGAGACTCCAAATCACAAAATGTCAAGTTCTAATGTTGATCACCATGGCCTAATCTAGCTAATGGACAAATAAAAAGTGGTTCTCAAGTGGTGGCAAGGTGCACATGCCTAAGGGGTGTTGGTGTTGTGTGGAGGAAGGAAGAAGAAGATGAAGAAATAAATCAGAGAATTATGAGGAGAGAGAAAGGTAGGTGGAGATAATAAAGAGGGTGGTTGTGGTGGAAATGAGGGAGGAGCATAGGCTAAGGTGTTCCAATGTAAAATAAACTAAACCAAACCAATCCTTCTCCATAAAATAAACCAAGCCGGGTCGAGAACCAATGTGCAAGAAATCCAAAATCTGCTAGTCAAGAAAATAAGATACATGCCAAAATCCAACTTCGAGTATAATTACGAAATACGGGAAACGGGGGTGACACACACACACAACATCAACACCCCTACAAAATACCAAACACCAAACAATCACATCAACCCTACTTCCAAAACACACACACACACACACCATCACTTCTCTCTCCTCCTTGGAAAACACACCCACACCCATACACCCTCTCTCCTCACTCCCACACCAGCCAATACTTTCCCCTCCTCTTTTTATACGTATAAAACCCCTAAATTTCTACTTTAAAATATTTTTTTTATAAATTGAGTATTTCAAATTTTTACTTGGTATTTGTACGTCGCATAGTCGTATTATACGTCGCGTATGAACTCAATATTTTCATATGCCTCGTCGAGTGCGAATATGTGTGAAGTACATATTTTTGTAAAACTATTTTATTTTAGAAGCTTAAATTTTTAAATAATAACTAATAAATATTTATTTTTGATTACTTAAAGTTGTAGAATGTGTCATATTTAGAATTTCCAAAACTTTATTTTACATCATGGAAGTTATATAAATAGTAATTTAAAAACGAGGTTTATGCAAATGTTTATTTTATACAAGACGTATAAATTTAATCCTTTTTCGAATTTATTGATATAAATTTTTTATTATTCAAGAGGATATTTAAAAATATTTATTATTTTCGAAATTATTATTATTGGTATTTTTGGAAAATATATTTAAAAAATTTTATGGCCATTTTAAATCTCAATTTGATTTTATGGTTTTAATTTAAAAAGTTTAAAGGTAGAATTTATATTTTTGTTTAGATGATCTAGAATTAAATTGGAATTTAATTTAAATTTAGATTGATTTATTTGAATTAAAATTTATATTATCTTTTGGGGATTTAATCAAATCCCAATCCCTATCCAACTGGGAATTCTCACATCCTATAAATAGGCAGGTACTCGTCCATAATTTGCTACCATCCAAATTGTGTATCGTGTCTGTGCCTCCCTACATCCACTATATTTCCAGTATATATACATCGTTCTTTCCCGTGTCCGACATGCCGAACACAACCTTGTTCCCGTGTCTCGCAGGACACAATCACCGACCCTTCTCTGTTGTGTCAGGACAGCCCCCGACATGACGACGTCCCCCTACCCATTCCAGTATCATCACCATCATAGCCCTATCACCGTCACCAATATCGCAACCACCACCTTGACGACACCAACTTTGACCATTATGCCCCGCCCCTGGGCAGTACCACCATTGCCTTCATCATCGTCACCACCCCTATGGTTAACCGCCACCAAGATCATCTTCGCCCAAAATCTCAGAAAACTTCCATCACCACCACCGGACCTCCTCACCAGCCGCCACCGATAGCCCGCCGTCTCCGGCCAAATTCCTAAACTCCTCCCCGGCCTAACCCACATGAACACCAGAAGAGGAAGGAAAGGGGAAACCCTAACCTTAAACCATCGCTCCACCTCCGTCGTCGTGTATGTCGCCGTCCCGCCGTGCTGAAGCTTTCCAGCACCCCGCCGCCGGTGTCAACGCCGAGTACCATCTGCGGATCTGGTGCCTCCCTCCTTAAGTGCCGAGATCGCCGCTGCCTCTTGTCGGCTACCGGCAACGGTGGCCGCCCGCCTCGAACTCCCTCCGACATCGCGCTCGACAGCCACCATACCGAACCGGTTGAAGCCCCTATCCGTCGCCTCCGGAGACCCCCCTGGCCCTGATCTTGGCCGAGCGAAAGTATAACAAGTTTCAAAATTCGTATAAATATTTTCTAAAAAGTATTATGAGTAATTTTTCCCACAAATCTCCCATCGGTTATCATCATTGATCACGACTGATTGTGCATTTCTCTTCTCATGAAATATCAGACCCTCGCATATCGACCATGGCTATTGGACGAACAGGACTTGTTGGATCATTGCACCACACCAAGCGTTACACCAGGCAAGATACCTTGCCATCTTGTACTTATATTTGATTCATGATATTTATTATGTTGCTAGTGTTTTACATTAGTAAGAGTGTGTCCAAGCATGACTTGGGTGCCATCAATATGTATATCGATGTTTGTGTGTGTGCGTGTGTATGTGGACCATATATGGTAGCTAACTTTTTTGATGTGTTGAAGTTATGCTTCATAACTTCTTTGACCTATTGACACGTCTCCTACACGACACATGAGTGAGGATCATAGAGTCGGCACGAACCTACGTATTCGACTTGCTACCGATACGGGCGGTTCGTGTGTCGGTTCATTTATGGATTAGCGGAGTCTAGATAGAGACTTGCATAGACATATGGATCGCCAAGCCATGGAGATGACTTGTGTGATACATGGGCGAGGAAAACTACTGGGACGTATGAGCTAGCCTCCAGCCTTCTAGTTGCCCGGTTATAGGTTCATGGTTTCCCTGTTATGTGTGTATCGCTAGAGGATATATCCATTGCACGGCCCTGATCATACGTCACAGACGGTCAGGAGGTATGCTAGCGATGCAAAGTATGGACTAGGGGATATATCCATTGCACGGCCCTGTCATGCGTCAGATACGGTCAGAGACGTATACTAGTTCATGCGAAAGCCTCTAGTGGATGCTATGCTTTATTCCTACCCACTTATACGTTCCAATATAGTTTTCGACTTGCATTACACCTAGATGGTTAGGTTCCATTGTGTTGGAGCATGTGATCTTTCCTTTGTCATGTTTCATTTATAGTTCATGATGGTATTGTTTTTATGTATCTTGTTACGTCCCTCTGAGGACCTGGTTATTCTCCAGGGGTGTGCTTTCATGCTTTTCTACAGGTGTTCTAGCCAAGGCTGTGATCTTCTCCATTTCTCGAAGATGATTGCTCTTGGTTCATTTTGTCATTTTGTCGATCGCTTTCTTGTACATTTATTTCATTGAGATAGTTGGTAGTGGACTTTGTCTCCGTCCAACGATTGTATCTTAACTATTCAAGTTGATTCTATTTTTATTCTTTATATATTTGTGGATGAGATTTAGCATGTCTTGGTTCTCTATATTGTACAGCTTATGTATTTATACGAGGATTCCATACATTGGAGTATTCTTCGTATATCTACAGCTGGCATGTTTGCGTACTTAGTTCTATATGATTTTGGGACTGGGGCGTTACACGTTTTTGTGGTGGCCCATGCAGGTCGGTTTGCCATTTCGGTTACATGACTGTACCGAACGGGCCTGCAATCTAGGATTAGAGTCTAGAAATCTCATCCACTTACTTGATCACCTTCTTTGATTCAAATTTCTGAACTCTCGTTCGACTTCCTTGTATCCTGCTTGATCTCTCCTACCATAAACTTTACCTCTTATTTCATGCTTACCGACCGTTAGGAAGACGACTACACTAGTATATGTTCATAGGTCAAACTCCTGGCTTGGAAGATTTCATTGGCAATTAGCATGCATTAGAGATCATATTGGAGTTCTAAAGACATTTTACTGTAAGAATCAAAGGACCATATCTTCTTGATGTATGATTTTGTAGGAAAAATTAGTTGATTCCAAGTTGGGTAGTAGCAACATTTCAAACTTATGAGATTGTTGGAATTTTATTACTACAAGAAGATAGCTAGAATCTATATACAAATGAGGAAACAAATTGATATTTGATTTTGAGTTTTGAAAGTCTTGAGTTATGGAGTTATGATTACTCATCCTTGAAAGTCCTTGAAGAGATATAAAAAAAATTAGTTTAAAGAAGATTTAAATATTGCAATATGATTACGAGTTTTTTTAGTTTGAAGTGAAAAGGTTTAAAATATTTCGAAAGATGTGAAATGGACTTGGAGAGAAATTTCAAATAGTGTTTCATGAATTATGATCTATGAATTTATTTAGAGCTACAAGTTTGATTATGAACATTAACAATCTTGGTAGATTTGATTAGTGATATGCTAAGGTTCACTTCTTGAGATTGGTTTAAAGAATTTAAGATTTAAAGTCATGATGGATAAGAAACTTTTTGAGAAAAACTCGAGTTTTAAAAAAAAATTGAAGTATTCCACACTAGTTGCCATATCATGCGTGCCATGATAGTTGTATATACTCAAGTGTAGTAGTCATCTACCAAACATGTGATTATATCCCAATCTTGACTTACTCAACCTCGACTCAATTCATTCGACCCGATGAGTGCTTGTGATCTATTTAATTCCTTGAATACTTAACTTGTGGTTTATCTCGAATGCTAGATCCAGTGCCCCACCACACTACTAGCTTAACTCTTGCAAGTTGAGTAGAATGCCTCACGGTCTAGCATTTTCATTGACTTTATAACCTATTGAGGAACTTAGACTGTTTGTATTTCCTTTCTTTATTATCTAGCGTACCTATATTTTGACTAGCTTGACTAAACGCCACAAATATAGCCTAGTTTTACAAGCTCACCCTTTATCAAGCTTGTTCACGACCTATGTCATTGGAAGAGCTCCCACTAACATATTGTCTACTCAGAACCGGTGCATGATGGTCAGATCAACCTAGTGCATTTTGGTTCACCTTTACCTATTATTCTACATGGATGAGACCTAATAAAACTTGGCCTCTAGAATCCCATCCACGACTGCCTTGAAAATTCTTTCGAAATTATACGGTCACCTTTGAATCATGTGTTCGTATTCGATAAAATCATCATTGAACTCTTTATTGCTTTCGCCCTTACCTATTAAAGGAGGGCAAAGGACGTGATACTAGAAATTTCTCTCGCTACCCTATCACCTATGACCCTCACCACTCAAGGTTGCTATATTCATCCTAAACTACTCGTCTGTTGGCCAATATTTACTTCTATGACCTTCTAAATTTAGCGCTCTCCAACTCGTGCCCTCAACATACTCTCCAAGCATACCTTCTAGGTATTTAATCCATCTTCTCAAATCGTTATGGCACATTCTAACTTTAACCCCACACATTTTCCTTCTTGTGTTAACCCATGATTATCCTTGCCATTATTGAAATCGAGATTTCCTAATGCATCTTTCGTTGAACATTGTGAACTGTTTTGTTCCTTCTCACCCCCTGCTAACCCTTAATTTCGAGGATGAAATTCTTTTAAGTTGGGTTGGATGTAAAACCCCTAAATTTCTACTTTAAAATATTTTTTTATAAATTGAGTATTTCAAATTTTTACTTGGTATTTGTACGTCGCATAGTCGTATTATACGTCGCGTATGAACTCAATATTTTCATATGCCTCGTCGAGTGCGAATATGTGCGAGGTACATATTTTTGTAAAACTATTTTATTTTAGAAGCTTAAATTTTTAAATAATAACTAATAAATATTTATTTTTGATTACTTAAAGTTGTAGAATGTGTCGCATTTGGAATTTCCAAAACTTTATTTTACATCATGGAAGTTATATAAATAGTAATTTAAAAACGAGGTTTATGCAAATGTTTATTTTATACAAGACGTATAAATTTAATCCTTTTTCGAATTTATTGATATAAATATTTTATTATTCAAGAGGATATTTAAAAATATTTATTATTTTCGAAATTATTATTATTGGTATTTTTGGAAAATATATTTGAAAATTTTCGTGGCCATTTTAAATCTCAATTTGATTTTATGGTTTTAATTTAAAAAGTTTAAAGGTAGAATTTATATTCGAGTTTAGATGATCTAGAATTAAATTGTAATTTAATTTAAATTTAGATTGATTTATTAGAATTAAAATTTATATTATCTATTGGGGATTTAATCAAATCCCAATCCCTATCCAACTGAGAATTCCCACATCCTATAAATAGGCAGGTACTCGTCCATAATTTGCTACCATCCAAATTGTGCATCGTGTCTGTGCCTCCCTACATCCACTATATTTCTAGTACATATACATCGTTCTTTCCCGTGTCCGACATGCCGGAAACAACCCTGTTCCCGTGTCTCGCAGGACATAATCACCGACCCTTCTCTGTCGTGTCAGGACAGCCCCCGACACGACGACGTCCCCTACCCATTCCAGTGTTATCACCATCACAGCCCCATCACCGTCACCAACATCGCAACCACCACCATGACGACACCAACTTTGACCATCACGCCCCGCCCCTGGGCAGCACTACCATTGCCTTCATCATCGTCACCACCCCTACGGTTAACCGCCACCAAGATCATCCTCGCCTAAAATCTTGAAAAACTCCCATCACCACCACCGGACCTCCTCACCAGCCGCCACCGACAGCCCGCCGTCTCCGGCCAAATTCCCAAACTCCTCCCCGGCCTAACCCACATGAACACCAGAAGAGGAAGGGAAGGGAAAACCCTAACCTTGAACCATCGCTCCACCTCCGTCGTCGCGCATGTCACCGCCCCGCCATGCCGAAGCTTTCCAGCACCCTTCTGCCGGCATCAACGTCGAGTACCATCTGCGGATCTGGCGTCTCCCTCCTTAAGCGCCGAGATCGCCGATGCCGCTTGTCGGCCACTGGTAACGGTGGCCGCCCGCCTCGAACTCCCTCCGATGCCGTACTCGACAGCCACCATACCGAGCCGGGTGAAGCCCTTATCCGCCGCCTCCGGAGACCCCCTTGGCCCTGATCTTGGCCGAGCTGCCCAGGTCCGGTGTCGTATTCCCCCACCATGTCCGATGGTCGCCCCGAGCAGTCAGCACCGCCGCGGCCTTCGTTCGGAGAAGCGAACCCTTCACCGCCGTCACCAAATCCCAACCCGACCATGCCCGGAGTCGTGCGCCGCCGTGGCCGAAGCTCCACCTTACGCCGCTAGACCGAACGCTGCGCCGGAGAACCCCGGTGAGTTTCCCTTCCCGATCTCTGTTTCCCTCTCTCTTCGTTCCTCACTCTCTCTCCCTCACCGTATTTAATTGGGGGAGAAGAGCTGGGTGTTAGGGATTCATTAGTTTTATAATTATTAATATTATTATTATTATTATTATTATTAGTATTATCATTATTATTACTATTAATGTTATTATTATTATTATTATTATTATTATTATTATTATTATTATTATTAATATTATTATTATTATTATTATTATTATTCTTATTACCTTATTCTATAAATAATTGTATAGTATTATTATTAGATTGTAAATTTTATTATGGTTATTGATATGGAAAAGAGATTTAGATAATAGTTTTCAAATTATTAGTATAATATAATATTTGTCTTGGCCTAAAGTATATTACCAAAATATCTTATGGTATTCTAAAATTGAGTTTTTATTTCTAAAATAAAATTAAAATTTTAGTTTTGACCACAAATAATTCTTTTTCTAAATTATGATTTTTATATATTTTTCTAAATAAAAGTAGTTACCAAATTTATATACGAATTTCTAGTAATTACAAATATTTACGAAAGTATAACTAGTTTCAAAATTCGTATAAATATTTTTTAAAAAGTATTATGAGTAATTTTTTCCACAAATCTCCCCTCGGTTATCATCATTGATCACGACTGATTGTGCGTTTCTCTTCTCATGAAATATCGGACCCTCGCATATCGACCATGGCTATTGGACGAACAGGACTTGTTGGATCATTGCACCACACCAGGCGTAACACCAGGCAAGATACCTTGCCATCTTGTACTTATATTTGATTCATAATATTTATTATGTTGCTAGTGTTTTACATTAGTAAGAGTGTGTCCAAGCATGACTTGGGTGCCATCGATATGTATATCGATGTTTGTGTGTGTGCGTGTTTGTGTGGACCATATGTGGTAGCTGACTTTTCTGATGTGTTGAAGTTATGCTTCATAACTTCTTTGACCTGTTGACACGTCTCCTACACGACACATGAGTGAGGATCATAGAGTCGGCACGAACCTACGTATTCGACTTGCTACCGATATGGGCGGTTCGTGTGTCGGTTCATTTATGGATTAGCGGAGTCTAGATAGAGACTTGCATAGAGATATAGATCGCCAAGCCATGGAGATGACTTGTGTGATACATGGGCGGGAAAAACTACTGGGACATATGAGCTAGCCCCCAGCCTTCTAGTTGCCCGGTTATGGGTTCATGGTTTCCCTGTTATGGGTGTATCACTAGAAGATATATCCATTGCACGGCCCTGATCATGCGTCAGATACGGTCAGGAGGTATGCTAGCGATGTAAAGTATGGACTAGGGGATATATCCATTGCACGGCCCTGATCATGCGTCAGATACGGTCAGAGACGTATACTAGTTCATGCAAAAGCCTCTAATGGATGCTATGCTTTATTCCTACCCACTTATACGTTCCAGTATAGTTTTCGACTTGCAATACACCTAGATGGTTAGGTTCCATTGTGTTGGAGCATGTGATCTTTCCTTTGTCATGTTTCATTTACAGTTCATGATGGTATTGTTTTTATGTATCATGTTACGTCCCTCTGAGGACCTGGTTATTCTCCAGGGGTGTGCTTTCATGCTTTTCTACTGGTGTTCTAGCCAAGGCTGTGATCTTCTCCATTTCTCGAAGATGATTGCTCTTGGTTCATTTTGTCATTTTGTCGATCGCTTTCTTGTACATTTATTTCATTGAGATAGTTGGTAGTGGACTTTGTCTCCGCCCAACGATTGTACCATAACTATTCAAGTTGATTCTATCTTTATTCTTTATATATTTGTGGATGATATTTAGCATGTCTTGGTTCTCTACATTGTACAGCTTATGTATTTATATGAGGATTCCATACATTGGAATATTCTTCGTATATCTACAGCTGGCATGTTTGCGTACTTAGTCCTATATGATTTTGGGACTGGGGCATTACAATACGTTCCTCTCTCCTCTCTCTACACATCACTATCACCTATATTTAAAACTCCCATCATCATCACTCTCTCTCTCTAAATTAAGACACACCATCACCACCACCATACTTTCCCTCACTCCAACCCCCCATACCCGACAAGCACAGCCACTTCCCCCCCTCTCTCTACAGCTACTCCTTCTCCTTCCCTTCATCATCACCACCATTATCATCCTCAACACCAACACCTTCATCATCCCCATTCTCACCATCACCTTCATCTCCATTACCATCATCTTCATCATCCTCCTCATCTCCATCACCAACATCATCTCTCCCATTCGGCCGACCACCCCACGGCCTAGCCGAACACACCACCCCCCCCACCGAAGACCACTGCAACCGCCACCTTCTTTTTTTCCCCTCCTGCTGCCATTGTAGCTGTTATCGCTGCTACAGCAACTGCAGCACGCTTGTCGTGCATTCGCCATGCCGCCGCACGCGAGGCCGGCCACCGCCGCACCACCCTCGACCGCCCACACCACCGGCGATCCCTGGCGCGCCCCCCTCGCTGTTGCAGCATACTTGTACTCGCCCACCCCACGTGCGCGTGACGCGACCGTGCTCAACCACGGCCACCACCGGCCACCCTTCGCAGTGTAGTGGCCGTGCGACGCCCGTCCATGCCTCCATGTGGCAGTCACCCTGGCCGTAGCACCCTTGGAGCAGTCGATTCCGACTTCATAGTCGGGATCCCGTCGAAGCGCACGGATTATCAAGTCAGAATACACGTCTCAAGGCAGCAATTTCGTACGTATTTTCTGGGCAATCCAACCATTGGATCGTTGCACTCTTTCCTCCGTTACAATCTTGGTATATAGCTCTACCTCCCTCTAAAGTTTCAGCCGTTAATTCTTCCATTTGATATGTCGAAATCGGCCACCAAGTTGACCGTTTAAATTGTATAATTTTTGGCCAGTTTTATGGAGTCAACTTCGTCGGCTCGTATCTCCGCCATCGCAGCTCCGTTTGGTGTGCCACTAGTTCCTGTGCACAGCTGGTATAACCTTCTTTCTGTCCCATAAGTTTTGTTTCATTGTGAGCTTATTTGGTTGGTTGAATTCGACGCCAAAGTTGGCCGTCCGAATTCATAATTTTCAACTTGTTAAATTCTAATTTTGAACTCGGGACTTCGGATTCCAATTTTGACACCGCCAGTAGACTTGTGGCATCGTTCTGGCACAAATTCATATAAATTTTGCTTGATTTGGACGACGTGGGCCCCGACATGCATTTCGGTGCAAAGTGGGCTCCACTGTTCGAGTCAACGGGTCATTTTGAGATCGGCTCGTCGGAATCCACTTCTGGACATACCGTTGGGTTCGTATCGTCATTCTGGACTCGTTGACATATACTTTGCTAGATTTAGTGGACTTGGACTCTGGCACGTATTTTCGTGCAAATCGGATTTCTACTGTCCTGGTCAACGGACCACTTTGAGATCGGCTCACCGGAATCCACTTCTGGACATACCGTCGGGTTCGTATCTTCATTTTGGACTCGTAGACATATAGTTTGCTAGATTCTATTGACTTTGATCTTGACATATTTTTCGGTGCAAGGTGGGTCCAACGGTGGACCGCCTCTTGATCCGAATAATCATTTTGTCCCTGTGTCTAGAATTGGACTTATGGATAGTCTATCCTAGCTATTTTACTTATTCTTGAAATGTTGGTGATGATTATTTCAGCATCTGACGACGTTCAAGGAGACTCCTATGTTGCTACCTTTCTTGGACTTGACGATTTGTCTGCAGGACATCATCGGCCTACTGCTTTACCCCAGGCAAGATACCTTGCCATACTTGTACTGTTTACATTACTCATATCTATCCTTGTACTGTTAGTTGATGACACTGGTAGTGTGTATCCAAGGATGACTTGGGTGTTACCGATGATGGCATCGATGTTATGGGTGCGTGCGTGTGTGACTTAGAGTTAGTAAACATACCCGACATGGTGAAGTTATCCCGGATAACTTCATGACTTGACACGAGACATTACACGGCACCTTGAGTGAGAGTCATTGTGTTGGCACGAACTTCTGCATTCGACTGATCATCGGTACGAGCGGTTCGTATGACGGTACATATAGAGTTAGATGGTGTCTAGATTAGAGACTCGTATTGAGATATGGATTGTCTTAGTCGTGGATACGACTTGTACATTTCCTGGGACGGGAAAGACAACCAGCAGACGTATGGGACAAACAGTTACATTATTTTTTGTTAGCCTCAGGGTGGCCTGTTGATTGGCATGGGCCCTTACTAGTAGGAATATCTCCGGCAGCGGCCACTAGCTACGCGCTAGGTTCGGCTGGGAGGACGCTAGTATTTAGCTAATCGGCTCGTGATCCGACGCTCGGCCCGTGTTCCGACGCAAATCCTTCGGCTCGTGATCCGACGTCGGCCCATGCTTCGACAAAATTATTATTCACCTACCCATACGTTCCAAAGTTGTCTTCAACATGCATCCACATAGACTGGTTAGTTCGTATACCCATGTCGGACCGTACTATGGGACAATATCTTATCATGGAATTGTATACCATCCTTTAACCAGGAGTGGTCAGAGTTATGGTTGCTGATTGATGACTGGATATTGGACCACGTTATGATTCAGGTTGATCATTATATTCAGTTTACATTATGGCATGTATCTCTGTATCTTGTTGCGTCCCTCTGAGAACCTGGTGATCTCTCCAGGTATTCGCTGAGCGGTTAGTACAGAGTAGTTGGCAGGTGCTGCATGATACACCGAGGTCTCAGGTATATATTTATATTATGTTCTAGCATATTCCATTTATTCTTTCCAGCTTTGTCACGCCCCGCTCCCAAATAATCGGATACGAGTCGGACACGTCCAGCCTTTGTCGTTGGACACGACGAAGTAAGCTGTACAATACTAAAGAAAACTCACAATCACAATGTAATGTAAACAGAACACAGCATTTTATAACGTTCCCAGAAATCACCAATATCCATCAAGTGTTTAAAATACAACTCAGCCGGAGACAAATCCGGTCAAATAAAATAATATACAATAATGAATCTCTAAGATACAATCTCCAGAAAAATAAATGAAACAATAAAAAAAAACTGCAATGTCCAAGCAATCACCAGCTCCATGTAATCTCCCACTCACCTGCAACGATCCTATCAGAAAAAGAGCAAAGTACAACCCTGACTAGACAATATACAATGTAGACTGTGATCTAGAGTACAAGGTGAAACAGGAATACCAGAAAACTAGAACATGAAATGAAACTGAAACTGCGGTACCAGAAATGAAATGTAAAACTGCAGGCAATGGATGACAATCAAGATGCTAGACAATGAACACGGCTATCAATGTACAAGGCAATCAATCACGACAATCAATATGCAATTGTGACAATTTTGAAATATTAAAACTAATGTGTGACCGGCTTAGGAACAATCAATCAATGAGTCAATTCTACAAGGTACGGCTTCATCGTACGTGACGTGTACGATTAGGCTATCTTCAATACCTATGTTGGGTGTGGTCACACAAAAGCTAATATTTCCCCCAATCCCGCAATGAACAATGACGCACAAGCAATGAACAATGGAACAAGACAATCGTGTGTAATTCGTGTCCGATATGAGAACATGGCACATGAAGGTAAGACAGAAAACAAGGTACAAGTCAAGTCAGTGTACTTGCCTCGGTTTGGTTGCACGAGAGTAGTACTGCATGGTTGCAATGATTCACCTGTTATATTTGTACAAGTTATTTAGTGTTTGAAATAATGACAAGTTAACTAACTATATTTTGTCCAAAATTAGCTAATAATATTTGGAAAATATTATAGTTTTAAATCATTATAAATACTAATGAATATATACTATATAATTTGAAATATTTTAGAAACATTTATTAGAAATTTAATAATCGTAATTATACAAGCTTTTTAGAAATAGAAACATTTGATTTACTATATCTATTTAGCAAGAAAATACTAAGATATTTATTATTTGAGAAATATTTAAACTATATCTTACAATAAAATGCTCATGCTATAGAAACTTCTTAATAGCTAACTAATCACAATTGAATAGAAATATTAATAACAAGGTTTTATCCAAATATTTTACTAATAATATTTTATGAAAATTAATACTAGTATTTATAGCATTTTAGAATAATTCTATAACTTAAAATAAGAGTAACTACAATTAATAAGAACAAAACCAGCCCATATCTAATTAATTAAACACTATTTAAACTTAATTTATTTAAAACATATAACATCCCAAAACTCAGTCCAGCCCGGCCCATTCCCAGCTTAACCAATATATACTATTAAAACAACAAGATTAAACTATTTTTCTAAATGACCCAGCCCAATTCTAAGGGCTGTCCCAGCCCAGCCTCCTTATTCTCAAGCCCAGACCCATTTCCTATATGTTAAAACAATTAAGACTCGAGCCCAACTCCTGTGGCCCAGACTCTGGCCCAGAGCCCACAGTCCAGCTCCTAAAAAATTAACAGTTTAACTTTTAAATTTTACCATTAATACTATAGCCCAAACTATTCAGCCCGAGACCCAGCCCAAAGACTCAAGATATAATCCCATTTCCTATTCTCTCTCCTCCATTCTCGAATTCTCCAGAATCCAAAAGCTTTCTCAGCCGTCAGAGACAGCTCCGTTCTCCTCTCCCAACCCTTCTTTTCCGGCCTCTTCGTCTTCTCCGGCGAAGAAACTCTTCTTCTCCGGCTGACTAGTCTCCTAGTTCCCCATCCCGAAACCTAGGTCGTCACCTCCTAATGGACACAACCCTAGCTTCTAGGTCGAAACCCTAATTTCCTCGTCTTCCTCTGGTCTTCTTTAACCCCTTCGTCATCGTCTCCTTCCTCCGACCTGGCTAGAAAACCCTAACCCTAAGCTTTTCCTTCACAGTCCCCTCGTCCCCTTCCTCTAGCTCTCATGGCTAGGAAAAACCCTAACCCTAGGAATTTCTTCTACTCCGGCCAACCGAAGCCTTCGACTCCAAGGCAGAGACCCTCTTCCCTAACCATCTTCTTCATCCCCTTCCCAAGAACCTTAACTCTAAACTCGTTCTCCTTCTCCGGAAACCCTAGGTCTAGGTCTTCTTCCTCCAGCCTTCGAGATCCCTCCTTCCTCAACTCGAAACCCTAACCCTAAAATACTTCATCAACTCCGGCCCAGAAACCCTAAGTCTACCTCTGACCCGATGGAAACCTTAACCCTAGGTGAAACCCTAAAATTACACACAGCCAAAACCCTAGAAAACAAGAGGGAGAGAGAGATCGAGGTGGATCGATGGAGAAAGGCTCACCAGCCGTGACGGGGACGTCGATCCTCGACGTCGGTGACGGAGATCTGGCTCGGCGCGGCGAGGAAGCTCTGGATCTGACGGCGGCGGTGACTACGAGGAGGTGGCTCCTCGGGTTGCGAAGGGCCAGCACACAACTCGAAGGGACGGCGCGGAGACCGATGCAAGCTCTGCAGTCGAGGTTCTTCAGCTCGTGATGGCGGTGCAGTCCTCGAGGTGGCGCTGATGGCGGTGCACGCGGCCCGAGGTGGCGCGGTCTACGAAGTGACTCACTGCTCGAGGAGCAGCACAGCAGTCGAGGCGGCGGTGCGAGGCGGCGGTGGCACGCAGATCGAGGCGGCGGTGCGTACTCCAGCGGCTCGGCCTCCTCCAGTGAGGAGAGAGGGAGAGGACAGGAAGAGAGATGAGAGAGAGAGAGAGAGGGGTGACGTGTCAGTGAGAGAGAGAGAAATGTACTGTGGTGTCAGAACCTTGGGAATCGTATAAATTTATAGTAAAATAATACTGTGTGCATGAGTGGTATAATAGCAATTAACAGTAGATCTGATGGTAATAAGTCAGTGGCAGTGTAGGTAATTTACAGTAGATCTAGGGGTAAATTAGAATGGTTTGTAACAGAATTAGTTAGAAGAAATTCAAATTCAGAATCAAATAGTTTTCAAACAAAAACAGTATTTTAACATGGAATTCAAAAGTCTGAAATTCCCTCCATAGATTCCAAAAGAACATAATTCAAAATGAAAATTCAAAAACAGTTTTCAAAAATGGACTTTCGAAAAGAATCACCTCCTCCCATAGATCTCCAAATAAAATCATTAATTAATCCAAAAATAGCAATTAACCTTATAACATAATTAGCAGTTACTAATTAATCCGAAAATAGTAATTAATCCTATAACATAATTAACAGCAGTTATTAATTAATTATAAAATCAGTTTTCTTAATACTCAAAATATAATTCCGAAAATGATTAATAAGTCAATTAAGAAATCAATAAACCATTAATACGAAATTGAATATTTATACATAAATATTTATTTAGCTACAAAATTTGTTTCAACAATTGTAAATCAAATCATTACGTCAACTAGTATTCAAAATACTTCCCAAGTTGACTAATTCATTAACACTCGAAACTCATCAACTAATAATCAAAATTTGGCTTTCATAAGAAATAATATTTAAATTCAAAGAATATTAGGAAAATCTCAAAATTTACCAAGTATGATTTTTGGGAGTTACAAGCTTATATCCTCACCTATATTTGCTTCATACTGCTATGTAGCCTACTATTACCGAGCTTATTCCTTCTCGAGCTTATTCAAACATGTATATTACTGGGTGGCCAACTTTAGTATATTATGTTCATTCTTGGTGTTCATTTCATTACTGTGGATTGAGATGTAGATGATCAGTTACTCTTAGTTACCCCTTTACAGCGGAGTACGTCCAGGGTTAAGTCCATTAAATTGGGAGCTTACCCTAGATCGTATTAGCTGGCATGGTCACGCTCAGGTTCCTATATATTTTGGAACTGGGGCGTGACACTATATTTTATATATGTATTTATTCAATTTATTTTAGATTTATAGTTTTTAGGAAATTTTATATAAGAGGGATATATATATATATATATATATATATATATATATATATATATATATATATATATATATATATATATATATATATATATATATATGATAATGCTTACAAATATTAATGGAAATTATACTATTTGAATATATTGAGTATTAAGGACTTTTATAAATTTTATATAAATTTTTGGTATTTATTTATATACATAGATGTGTGTATAAATACTATATATATATATATATATATATATATATATATATATATATATATATATATATATATATATATATATATATATATATATGAGGAGGGATAGGGATCCCCTCTTTTATGTATCCCCTACTATCCCCTCTTTTGTAGCCGTATGATATAATTTTATAGCCGTAGGATTAAAATTCCAAATCTTGTCAAATTAAGAATAAATCAAATCCAACTAATTTCATCTCTCCCTCTTTCTCCACCTAATATGTACGGGATCCCCTCTTCTTCCTCTCTCTCTCTCTCTCTCTCTCTCTCTCTCTCTCTCTCTCTCTTTCATCCGCCTCTCACAAAAATAAAATCCAAATCTCTCGGGTCCCCTTGCATTCCTCTCTCATCTGCCTCTCAAAAGAAAATTGAAATCGATCTCGGTTAGAATTCTGAAGACTTGGTCGGCGAAGAAGTAAGGTGACTTCCTCTCTCATCTATTCTTCCTCATCTCTGCATGTTTTTTCTTCTTAGATTTTCTTTATTTATAGTTTTTTTGGTTTTTTTTGTTTCCAGATTTTTAGTTGTTTGTTAACCTCTTCGTAAAATAGAAAAAAAAATTTGAGAGAGCATACAATTGTCAGATTAATCTGTTAGTAGTGGTTGAACACACAGTTGAGTACGTATAAAAAATATTGGGCTCTGGTTTACAAGCAATTTGTTGAACTTTATCTTAGCAATCCATAGCCATTTTGTCAAAAGATTCTCTATCTATATAATGTATCAATAGCAACATCTATAAATCTACTCAACTCACTACTTGATGCAAGATGAAATTACTTTTGTAGAAATTTTTGAATGTTGTATTTCTTGATGGCCTTTGAGTAAGATATAAATTTGTGAACGCAACTAGGAAACTAACAACTAATATATAGACAAAAAAATTGTTTGAACGATAATTTTTTTAACGAAATTGGCTAAAAATAAGAAGTTTTGAAAAATTGGGAATATGAAAACTTTCCGACAGTTTGTCCAACAGGACATGTCCAATTTTCGCCAGTTCGTCAGACAAAAATATAGTTTTTGTTTTTTAGGATTGTTTTGGTTTAGTTTTGTTTATTTGGTTTATTTTAGTTTGATTTGATTTATCTTTTAGTTTGATTTGGTTTAATCTATTAGTTAATTTGTTATATCTATACTATGGATAATAATAAAATATTTAGTTAATATATTTATTTGTATATATTAATTTTATATTAACTAATTAATTTTGTTATATGTATATTAGTTTATAGATAATTAATATGAAAGTATATATATGCATTAATATATAAATTAATTTGTATATTTTTATTTATTTATATATATTTATATTAAAAACAAATTAATATGTACAAATAACTATAGATAATAACAAATTAATAACATATTAATATAGATAATAAAAAAATTAATATATTAGTATACAAATTAATATACATAAGCAAATAAATATACATAAATATAGATAAGAATAAATTAATATACAAATAACAAATTAATATCTTAGTATATGGTTGTTATCTTAAGTTTTGGTCTCCTTCCTCTCTCTCATCTATTCTTGCTATCTCCTTACAATTTATATTGTTTATTTAACAGAATTTATGCTTAATAAAATGACAGGTGTGGGAAGTATCCAGAATTTGACCGATCAAGCTACAGACACAACTACACTCACAACGAAAGAAGCAATATCAAAATAAAAAAAGTTTTGGAAGACCAAGTGTTGTTTGTTGGTAAGATTTTCAATTCCTTACAAGAGGCAGAAACTTGTTACCAAGAATATGCAGCCAATAACGGTTTTAGCATCCGAAGGAAAGCTACGAATTGATCAATACGCGGTTGCTCAGATCCAACAAATGTAAGATATACATGTTGTTGTGAAGGAACCCACAAGACCAAAAAGATGATAGAAAGAGAAAGTAAAATTAGACGGAACACTTCAACAATTAAGAGTGGTTGTATGGCTAGGATGCGTGTCCAAAATGTAAAAGATTCAAACTTGTGGAAGGTCAGCATGTTTTAAGATATATACAATCATATTTTGGTCAGCCCAACTAAACGGATTCATATGAGATCTAGAAGACACTTGCCTGAAGTTGCAAAAGCGTTAACAGAAAGTTTTAGTCAAGAACGTATTCAGATTAGTAAGATCCCTGCACTTTTTTGAGGATGCTCCAATACCCAATTTAGTGCTAAAGATCTTTATAATCATTTGAATCGGGTGAAAGCATCCATCAACGATTGTGGAGATGCTAATTCTGTGAGAGTCTATTTTCAACAAATGGGACGAGGGAACAAAGATTTTTATTATGCAATTGATACAGACAAAGAAGGAACAACAGTTAACTTTTTCTGGGTTGATGGACGGTCACACTTAGCATATCAACAATTTGGAGATGTTGTTACATTTGACACAACATATAGAACTAACAAGTATTCCATGCCATTTGGACCCTTCACGGGTGTGAACCATCACCATCAATCGATTCTTTTTGGTTGTGCATTAATAGAAAATGAAACTGAAGATACTTTTGTTTGGGTGTTTAAGCTTTGGCTTCAAGCTATGGAAGGAAAATACCCTGTTTCCATCATTACAGATCAAGATAGAGCTATGAGTAATGTAGTTGCAAAGGTATTTCCTAAGACTCGTCATCGTTTTTGTCTTTGGCAAATCAAGAAAAAATTTGCAGAGAAGTTCAAGCATATTTACTTCAAATGTTCTAGGTTCAAGAAAGCAGTGAAGCAGTATATTCGTGAGACACACACAATTGAAGATTTTGAAGATCAATAGGCTGCTTTGGTGCATGAATATAAGCTAGAAGAGCACGATTGGATGAAAGAATTATATGAGATTCGTCATAGTTGGATACCGATCTATTGTCGGAGTACTTTCTTTGCTGATATGAATACAACACAACGAAGTGAAAGTATTAACTCTTTCTTCGATGCTTTTATTACGGCGAAGACAACCTTGAAAGAATTTGTTATAAAATATGATCAAGCATTGGAGTCAATTTATGTGAATGAGCGAAAGGAGGACTACGTCTCAACTTACAAACAACTTATTTTGAAAAGTAAGGATGATTTCTTGGTTCATGGTGCATGTATCTACACAAGAAATATGTTTGGAAAGTTTGAAGAAGAGTTGGGTGAAGCGTGTCGACTTAGAGTGGATGAAACTGAAAAAGATGATAATGTTCAGACCTACGTTGTTCGTTACAAGAATGACAGCAAGGAAGAGTATGTTGTGAAGATGAACTTGACTACAATGGAGGGTTCATGTGGATGCCAATTATTTGTATTTCTAGGGATACCCTACAAACACCTGTGTAGAGTTTTTGATATAATCTACTTAAGTGAGATACCTTCTTATTTCATATTAAAGAGGTGGACAAAAGATGCGAACAAGGTTGAAATTGTTTCTCAAGAAGGAATCATTATGAATGATTCTCATGTTGGAGAACGAGCAGCAAGAGCATCTTATCTTTTGAAATCAGCAACACAGTGTGCTTATATGGCTAGTACATCAGATGAAGGGCTTAAATTGTGCGCAGACACCCTTCACGAATTATTCGAGCAGTTGTGAGTATTGATGACACTCTACTTCAAAAGGAAAATGGCCATGAGCTTACAACTGAGCCTATAATCACTACAAGAAAAATACCCAGTTATGATGCTTTAAAAGAAGCTATTACAATGGTTCATATATAAACATTACAAAAATTCAGCAACACCACATAATATGACAGTTTTGAAATTTTTTTGACCTATTATAACGATTTATAGCGGTAAGCATTATATATTATTCATACATATATGACATTGTTACTCGCAATCGTTATAAAAAGTGGTAAAAAAATTAGAATCCCGCTTTCGAATGCCCGCTTTTTTTCTTCCCAAACAAAAACCCCCAATTCGCTCCCTCTCTCCAATCCTCATCTCTTCTTATTCAATCCCCAAATCCTCCTCCTCCCCAAATCCTCCTCCTCCTTCAAAATCTTCTCCTCCTTGTCCTTATCTCCTGTTGGCAGCCCCTCCTCTTTGAGCCACCTCCTACACTCCACGACTTCTTCCGATTCTTGGCGGGAGCCGACTATAGAGCCATCAGCCAGAGCAATTTGTGAAAGCCCTAATTTCTGGTAGGGACAACTGAAGGTGCTCGCCCACGAGTTCAGTCGGTCCTCGGCGGGAGCCGACTGCAGAGTCGACAGCCCCATAAATTTGTGAAAGCCCTAATTTTTAGAAGGGCCAGCTAAAGGTGCTCGCCCACGAGTTCAGCCGTTCCTCGGCGGGAGGACTTCGACGAGGCGCTACCTAAAATCTCGAGACGAGGTGAGTATTCAAATACCCGGTGGAATGGGCTTTAGATCTCGTGTCGGTTAATGAAATTTGTTAGAATTTTGGTACTTTTGAAGAATTATGTGCTTCTTGAGTCAGATCATGGAGACGAAGTTGATTTTCGTGATGGAAAGTGCAGTTCGGGGCTGGGAATTTTGATTTTTTAGGTCTAGCAAAAGATCTTTGCGATGGTGTGGCTAGGGTCCCGAGGACTATGCTTCCTTAAGCAGGGAACTTGTTTTCCTGATTCTCCAGTTCCTGGAGGAGGAGAAGCTCAAGGGAATGGTTCATATGTGAGTTCTGACTTCCTTCCGTAACTGGTGAGTTCATTTGTGGTTGCTCTATTTTTTTCTAGTTAGAATGATGGAATATTTTATCGGAATTTAATTTGGAACATGAGTTTGTCTGGAGAAACTGAGATTATGAGGTCAAGTTTAAAGTCAAAGACTTATTTTGCTTCTTTCTTTCGAGTCAGAACCTTAATCAACATCCCGAATTTCTTATAAGTGTTAGTTTCTTGCAATGGTAAGAGAAGTTTGGTTTTACATGATGCCCTATTGAGCAGCTATAGCCAAAAATATTGAAGCAGCTAGGTGTGAAGCCAAATTGCCATTTTTGGCTAGATGGCTTGGTGCATGTCCTCTAAGTCTAGAATTCTCAACCTAACCAAATCCTCAAAGCTGTAGAACGAAGTGTACATATGGTTTATGTACAAGGTTTGGTATGTTGGTTTACAGACCTTGTGTCCAGTTTTTACGAAGTAAGTATCCTCAAAAGGCTTAGAGCCTATCATTCAAGGATACTTTAACGGACGTTTCATACCATATCATTTACTATTAGATACTTGGAAACTTCGTAGACTCATAGCAGGTACATCACCTAAAGATTCTTGATGATTGTAAGCCATCTTACCCAATATCGTAAGAAATAGACATTATAGAAGGTATTCCCCTATTCTAGTATGAGCTTTTGATACATCATGAGACCTACAGTGCATGCATGTGCACTTTAAACTATTTTTGTGTGTGGATATTTTGTTAATTAAGGAAAATGAATTCTATAAGTAGATCACCTTATCAAGTACTATAATTAGCATGCATCATAGAAGGCCTTCCTTACGCTCATGTTTGAAGTTTTGATGCATCACAACACTCACCGCATCTGCATGTAAGATAATTCAGGTAAGTTGAAGTATGTTTTTGGAGAGATTTTTCCTATATATATGTCAACTTATCCAATGTTACATGGAGGAAAATCCATAGAAGGGATTTTCTTTGTTGAGTTTGAACTTCAGGTCCATTGTAAACCTTCTAACCTCTACGTATGGTATTTGACAAAAAGAATAGTAGAGTTGCCAAAGGTCTGAGAGTATTTGGCAAGGGAGGTTACAAGAGTTCGCCAAACAATTCCAACATAGTATTTGGCAATAAAAACACGTCTACAGTTTATATACTCACATTATACAAAGCATGCCAGTCCAATATTGTAATGTGTCTTTGCAAGTGTTCTAAATGTTATGTTGGTCATGGCAGCGGCCATGGTGGCCGATTTGGACCTGCATTTTTAGGCTATAAAAATAATATGAAGTTAATTTCAGGTTTATGTGTTGTTTATAAACAATAATGTTGTCACTACTCAATCCTATGATTGTGTAGCAATAGCATTACTAGTTAAATTACTGACCATATCTTATGTAGACACCTTCAGGAAAGTACTCTGGTAGTTCTCGTTCAGTAACAAAAAGATAAACTTGTTCGTCGTCTCATTGACTGGGGCAAAATTGCCATGCAATGATTCCTTATAAGTTAACACATGAAGAATTTTTAATATGATAGAATGGGTATACGAATAATAAGTAAAATCACGTGAAAGTGATTTCTTTAGTTTGGCATTGACAGACATGCTCTTGGTTGCATCTTTTTGTACATGGGTATCCTGATTTATGCAAAATAAATTGGCTGAACTGCTATGCCTTGTTCTTTGTAGGTGAATATGTATGCTTTCAATTGTGGATGAGATTCTATAGAGAATTGCAAAAAATATGGAGACCACCTAGAGGTGCGGATTATATCATTTAACTACATGTTGGTCTTGTGAACAAATTTCCATATCGAAAAACATCTTATTGGTAGATATACAATTTGTTGCGAATAAGCAGATTCATAAAGTTAGACATGTCTTCTTTAGTCCTAACTCCTTAAATTTGGATGTCCAAATTTGTTTTTGGCACTATTCAACTGGATCTTGTGGTTTCGAGAGAGTATATTTTTGTGCTAGACAATGTTATAGATTTCGCTAGGCGGAATCGGTGCGCCGAGTGCCCGCCTAGCGCCTAGGGCGCCTAGACGGCGCCTAGGCGGCCGTTTTTTTTTTTTTTTTTTTTTTTTTACTTTTTGTTCATGAGTATATCTATAAATAATATGTATGTTACTTATAGACATAAAAATTATTGGGCTTTTATGGCTAGTGTAGCTATATTTAAGATTTTACATGAGGTGATGGGTTCGAATCCCATGTTTGTTGGTAGTTTCAATGTTTTTTTTTTTTTTTTTTACTTGGAAAAAAAAAAACTTATAAAGGGGGAGGAGAGGAGAGAGAGTCTCAGAGTCTCCACAGACTCCTCTCCTCCTCCCCTCCGCTCCCCTCTCCCCTCTCTCCTCCCCTCCGCTCCTCTCTCCTCCCCTCCGCTCCTCTCTCCCCTCCTCCTCCCCTCTCCGCTCCCCTCTCCCCTCTCTCCTCCCCTCCGCTCCTCTCTCCCTCCTCCTCCCCTACTACGACGACGACGACGGCGGCGGCGGCGGCGGCGGCGACAGCAACAGCAGCAGCAACAGCAGGCGACGGCGGCGGCGGCGACGGCGACGGCGACGGCGGCGACGGCGACGGCGACGACGGCGACGGCGGCGACGACGGCGGCGACGGCGGCGACGGCGGCGGCGGGTGGTAAGTATTTAATTTTGTCAAATATGAATATTTTTTTTTTTGATTTTGTTTTTCAAAATTTCAAAAAAATTTAACCCTAACCCTAACCCTAGGCCGCCTAGGGCCGCCTAGGTCCGACTAGGGCCGCCTAGGCCCGCCCAGCGCCTAGGCCGGCCGCCTAGGGCCTTTTCGGTGCGGCCGGCGGCCGCCTAGCGCCTAGGCGGCCGCCTAGGCCGATTTTTAGAACACTGGTGCTAGATCCCTATTGCTACTTGTGCTTTCCGTGTATTTGCTTCTGCCATTGTTCTCAAAATGCTTTACAGTATAACAAATTTATTGATTTGCTCACCTTTCTCTTATGTAGGACCGTATATGGGATTTCTTTGGACGAAAAAATCTTAAACTCATGGATAAATGGAATATAATGGCTTAAGGTAGTCAAATTTGGGAGATAAAGAGGTACTATGCCATTGTTGATTTTATCAGCATTATGTGCATGTTATTGTCATTTGCACCTTGTGGCATTTTTGTTTGCGGACAACTTGTGGCATTATCAAGTACACCATTATTGTTCTACCTTAATTTCGTCAATGAAAAAAAATAACCTTCAAAAAGTTGAGATATATAAGGGTATCTTTTGACCTATGTCATGGATAAGACACATGAACTATAAAGGTATCTTTTTGCATGTTACATTGCTCGATGTCAATTAGGAACTGGGGCTTCCTGTCCTTGATATGGTAGGAAGTATTCTTCTACTTTTAGATTGCGTTGAAACGCCTTCTGAGTTGGGAGTAGAGAAAGTTGAATCTCTTACCAAAGTTCTCTGTGATGAATTTATTTTCATTGCTGCACCTTCACACACAGTCTTAGCCAAATTTTCAGCTACCACATGATTGTCAGTCTTTTCATAATTGAGAGTAGATTCATGAACTAATGCTACATATATGTATCCACCCTTCCCAAGATCAGTTACCTCCAATTGCTTCTCTAGATTTAGTAAGTTTGATTGCTCACTTAGATCCTTAAAAAAGATCCTTCTTTTTTTTTATTAGATACATGTACCTTTTCATTTCTAAATGAACTCTGCATCATTACTCTTGAATCTGAACAAGTGAAAGTCGACTTTTTCTTTCGATTTTGGGTGTTAAACCGTTTCTTCCCACTCTTGTCAACCACCTCTGTGCCAAAGGCCGAACCTGCACCTGACATTATTTGACTTTGGAGGCTCACTACGTGACTGTCATTCCACTCAAAGATTTCACCTGCCTTTACCACAGGACTTCTATGATCAATCTTTTTTGCCAGAGATTGAACAACTTTTGCACATAAAATTGGAGGCGACTTGAAACCATATCAGTCTTTCCAGTGCCAGTTCCTTGAGATGATCCCAAATCATTAACGGATACAAACTTTTTTGCTAGAAGAGATTGAACAACTTTTTGGTCAAAAATGCATTTTTGGATGAATACATTTCTATGAGTGTCTAGGTTAAATGAGGTTATGTAATGACAAGTACTCTAGGGACGGAACTGGTTTACTAGAACATAATATAAAAAAGTAACAAACTACTTGTAGTGCTATAAATTCGTGCTTTCTTATGATCTACGAGTGCTTATATTAATTTTTATATTAGCTTGTTGCAGAGGGTTTATAAGTCACTTTTAGAAGTTTACCTCCCTTCCATTTAGTTGCAGCGCTTTCTTTTGAATATTTATAACTGTTCCCTGCTGAGGATGTTCATTATTTTCATCTTGATCGACTGTCTTCCTATTGCTTCACCAATATAAATATTGATAACATGAAAATTGACTGTTTACTAAAAGTTGCCCATGTATTTTACATATTTGCCACCTTACAAATTTCTAGTTATTTGCTTGTCATTCGCTTTAATTCTATTGGCATTTGCTCCAGTCTTGTTGCAAATATTTTCATTGGGATGTTCATTATCGTCATCTTGATTGAAGAGTTGACTGTCTTCTTATTGCTTCACCACTTTAAATTTTGATAGCATAAAAATTGACTATTCACTGAAAGTGTTGCCAATGTGTCTTACCTATTTGGCTCCCTTACAACTTTCTGATTGTTTGCTTGTCATTCTTTTTTAATGCTATTGGCATTGACTCCAGTCTTGCCTTGTAAAGATTATCATTACTTTGCTCATGTGTTTTACACATTTGGCACCCCTACAAATTTTTGATTGTAAAATGAGTGGGCGTGAGACGACCCAGGGACATGTAAAATGAGACGACCACAGCAAACAGGTTGCTGTACAAGGCCAATATCCATGCCTGGGCGTGAGATGAACCAGGGACATGTAAAATGAGTTAAAACAGGTTTGGCTTGTCTGTTTTTAAAAGAGGCGATGATGTTCCTTATCAATTTGCGCTATCTGTTTTTAAAAGAGGCGATGATGATCCTTATCAATTTGCTAATTTTCATTTAAGAATAAGGTTTGGCTTTCTTTTTCCTGTCTTCCGATGGCATGGTGGCTCAGCCGCAGCCAGTTTGGCAAGATGTACGTGATTTGAAATTCCAAATTCTGATGGAATCTCTCTTTATTCATTCGTTCTTTCTTTTTTAATAAATAATATCTATAAAAATGGGATAATGACAACAATGAGAATTCTCATTGAGTGAATCTCTACCATCATGTGATGGCGAGGCATGTTCCTGGAGTTATTTGTCAATCTGAGCCTCTTATCAGTCTTTTTTCTTTTGGCTTGTGCTTTGGTGTATTGGGTAAGTGCAAGGTATTCCTGGTAATTGGGGGTTAATGGCGTGGTGGCGAAGCATGTTCCTGCCTCTTATCTCTCTCTTTATTCATTCATTCTTTTTTTTTTTTTTTTATCAATATAGGATAATGACAACAATGAGAACTCTCATTGAGTGAATCTTTAAAGTGATGGCGAGGTATGTTCCCGGAGCAATTTGTCGATCTGAGCGTCTTATCAGTCTTCTTTCTTTTGGCTTGTGCTTTGGTGTATTGGGTAAGTGCAAGCTATTTCAAATGTTAGTTAAATTTCATATTTATGTTATCTCAGGAAATTAATATGCTTTTGGTAACTCTTTGAATTATAAGCATTGACAGATGATATATATATATATATATATATATATATATTTGTGAATAATCAGAACAGAACTTTAAAAGTGTTATGTATAAGTTCTTTTCATAACGTTTGATGAACATTTTATGAATGGTTTCAGAACCAGATCATCTTAGTAAGCGTTATGTATATATAACTTAGTCATAACATTTTAGGATAGATATGTTATATATAATGATAATATTAATGTCGGTTTCAAATTTAGTGTCATATATAATTGACTTAATTATCTCTTTTTTTTTATAAAAAAAGGTGTCATATAAGTGTAAGTCATATATAACGGTTTTGTAAACTTTTATAACACCCGTGTTCATGACGGTTGCCTGCTTCAAAAAAGCTGTCATAAATTGTCATATATGACGGTTTTTACCCGTCATAACAAGGTAATTTTCTTGTAGTGAATGGAGGCTTGTAACAATAGAGTTGAAGGGTTACTCCTCAATCCACATGTCTCACAAACGAAAGGTAGGAAGAGGACAAACCAAGCAAATGATGTTGAAGGTGCGAGTAATGAAAGAATAAAGAGTGGACTAGAGAAAGCAACTTAGCAAAAGAAAGCAAGAATTTGTCATATGTGCAAAGGCGTTAACGTTGGTCATGATAGTCACAATTGTCCTAAAAATCCTAAAAGCATTTTGAAGAAAGGTTAGCAGCAACAAATCAGTATAATTTGTTACTTTATATATATAGTATATAATTTGTTTTTTCTTTTCTTATTTTCTTGCATTCATTCTCACCCTTCTCTTTTCGCCAACACAGATGATGTTACAGATTTGCAATAAACATACATGCACAAAAAGATTCTTTTTTAATAAGGGCCTCTTACTAATATAGTTATTTTGATTTGGTATTTGCTCCCTCTATCTCTAGTCATTCTTAGTTCATATGGATGGAAAGATTCTTTTTTTTTATTTTGGATGTCTTTTGATACTCGTCTAATTTAAATTTTGCAGCTGATGCCAACGAAGAAAATCAAGTAAACTCGACGTTCAGATTCCTTCACTTTTACTCTTGCCGAAATGCTGGATTTGGATCTCGGAAAGTGTTGGATTGCGGCTTTTTTCTTCTTCTACTTTGCTGTGTGATGAACATCTAGTTGCCTTTTACTATAGCTGAACCTTGCTTATTTCATTTGGTTTTGATTGTGAGGAATTTCGAGTTGCTCCTTCCTTTATGATTCTAATGGAATTTAATTCTACACAATTCAAATTAGCCTTATACAAGTTGAATTGAACTAAATATAAGAATGTGAAAAGGGATGTGGCTTTTAATCTCTGAGATGTTTGAGTTATTGACCTTTATAGATCTGAAGGAGACAAGACTATTGATGTAGCTTACCACGAAATTAGAATGAAGGCTTCAGTATTGTTGTGTGGTTATGATGGTTTATCCAGGAGATGCATGTGTTCGTTCATAATGTTTCAGGAGGTTTGCCAAACCTGAATGTTCATGATTAACAAAAAAAGGGTTAGTCGATCTGCCACTTGTACTGACCCGTCCACCCTCTCAAACGTTTTAGGACCATATTCTTAAGTATATCAAGAAGCTTAGTCATTTGTGTTGGTCTATTTGCAAACAATCGATGGAAAAACTCAGTTGCAATCCCTAAGAAGAGATGCAAAGAATACAGTTGAAATCCCTAAAAAAGAGATGCAAATAATGCAGTTGCAATCCCTAAAAAAGAGATGCAAATAATGTTGATTGCGTAGCCTAAACGATTAAAAAAAAATCGAATCGCGTTTGCAATAGCGGTTTCTCGAAGGCAACAAGAGATGATCAACAACAGTTGAGTCTCAGATTCTCGAAGGCAACAAAAAGAGGAAGGAAGAAGAAGAGCGGATCTCGCTGGGGTGTTGAACACCGGCGCTCAAAGCTATACCCGCAGTACGGATAAGCTCCCAGGAACCAGCAAGTTCAGGAGAACTTCTGGAACGCTCGTAAGTCAATATTTGAGACTTGAACGGGCTTCCTGGACTTAACAGACTCCCTCAACTCTCTTCTTGGTGCTTCTTTCAAAGGAGGCCAAGGGGCTCTATTTATAGAGTGGAGTTGAGACTTCACCTCTTCTCCTATCCGATGTGGGACTAAAATACCAATACTCAAAAATAGAGTTTGATATTTTAGATCATCCCACAATCAGCATAGAAGTGTGCCAGTCCACGCCTACCCCCCGAACCCTCCCGTGCATGCACGAGACATCTTGGAGTCCGAGTCCGAGTCCGCACAACAAAAATTAACTTGCATCCTTGTTGGATTTAATCCTTTTTCCTTCTAGGAAAATACTTCCACATGGCACAAACTTGTGCCCCACTACACCTCATGTGCACACCTCAACACAAGCAATGCATTATATTGAGATACTCACCATTTGGTGTAGCCGATGTGGGACTATCTTTTCTAGTCCAAAGGCAAAAACACCAACAATCCCCCACATATCTCAATATATGGGTTGAGCGTTCCCCACAGTGATTGTCCATCATGCATTAGGAGAGATGTCGCTACGACTTGAATCTTCCCGCATAGGTTAAATAACAGCATGATACAAGAATGGACTAAGCCTTGAATTCTGCACCATAACTGCAATTCTTCCTACTCACATAGTGACATCAACTGTGCTTCTGGCTGCACATTGAAGGCCTTGTGCCAGCCTGGTTTCAGTGTATAATTTTTGGGCGTCTACAAGTTTACCCTCAAGAGACGGCCTGATATCTCTGTCCATACACTATAGGTGAGTTCTATATAAAGAGTCATTGGCATGAAGCATTGCGCTTCTTTGCGGTGCTACGCCGCTATGACATGGCTGACAAAGCCAAGGCATTACCCCTACCTGGGAACCTCATCGTAGTGTCATACTACTGTAGCATGAGGTCTCAAGCCTCTTTGTAGTGCCAAACTACCCAGCATGAAGCCTTGCGCTCCCTTGTGGTGTTACGCCACTATGACATGGCTTGCAAAGCCGAGGCTTTACCCCTACCTGGGTACCTCATCGTGGTGTCATGCCACTGTAACATGAGGACACCGGCCTCTTTGTAGTGCTGCCTACATCTCTTTATTACGATTATGCAACATTAGGCTACCTGCCTATATGCGGTGCTACGCCGCCTGTAACTTGGCTAACAAAGCCGAGGCATTACCCCTACCTGGGAACCTCATGGTGGAGTCACCCCACTGTAGCATGGAGTTGTAACACTCCTTTGTGGTTGTTGCGCCACCATGCTTCCTGTAAAGCATAACAGACCTTCACTCAGTCTGAGAACTCATTAAGGCATTATGCCATCCTTCTCACAGGATCAATTTTCCGTAGAAAATTCATAGTAGACAACAGTGGTTCTGGGTCCGAAACCCTTACATGTTCCGCAGAACAAGTGCCCACTGTTAACTAATATTTTTCCAGTCAATAGTCCTCCCTTGAATCAAAAAATTAGATATCTGGTAGATTTTTCTTTGAACCAATAACATAAAATTTATTGATAGGATTATAATGACACAATATTAGAATGCCTTCAAGCCCATCTTCCTTGCTGTGTCCTCGACCAGCTGACGCTTGAGACCCTTCGTGAACGGATCCGCCAGGTTTTCCTGACTCCGAACATCGATCACTGCAATGACGCCCCTTTTTATGAGATCGTTCACTGCTCTGTGCTTCAACCGCACAGTCCTCTTCTTTCCGTTGAAGAGTTCATTTGATGCCACTGCTGCTGCCGCCTGGTTGTCACAGTATATCAGAATCGCCGGTATCTGAGCCCCAACCATTGGAAGGTCATACATGAGCTCCCGAAGCCACTCTGCTTCATCTGCTGCAGCGTCCAATGCAAAGAATTCAGATTCCATGGAGGAACGAGATAACATAGTCTGCTTCTTCGACTTCCACGATATAGCAGCTCCACCCATGGCGAACACATATCCACCTGTGGAATATTCGCTCTCCACCTCTGAACACCAGCTAGCATCACTGAAGCCTTCCACTACTGACGGATCTCCGCTGTAGTATAGTGCATATGTCTGAGTCTTCTTGAGATATCTCATAACACGCTTCACAGCTTTCCAATGCTTTACGCCTGGATTGCTCGTAAATCGACTCAACATTCCCACTGCAAAGGCTATGTCAGGCCTTGTGGCAGTAGTAGCGTACATCAAACTTCTGATGACGCTAGCGTACTCCAACTGCCTGACGCTCTCCTTCGAATTTGGCTCCAGTTTCAGATCACTCCTGTACGGTGTATCAATAATAGGAAGATCTTGATACCCGTAGCGAGAGAGCATCTTCTCAATGTAATGAGACTGTGACAGCGCTATTCCAGTGCCTGTCCGGATGATCTTGAGCCCCAAGATTACGTCGGCATCCCCCAAGTCCTTCATACTGAACTTGGTCGAGAGGAATTTCTTTGTCTCTGTGACGCAGCTTAAATCCGTACCTAGGATTAGCATGTCGTCCACGTATAGACAAACGATTACTCCTCTTCCGTCAGCAAACTTCGTATAGACACACTTGTCTGTTTCACTGACCCTGTAGCCATTTGACCTTATCACCTTGTCAAACTTCTCATGCCACATTTTTGGAGCTTGCTTCAAACCATACAGAGACTTCATCAACTTGCAGACTTTGTCTTCCAGACCTCTGACGACAAAACCTTCTGGTTGTTGCATGTAGATCTCTTCGGTCAGCTCGCCATAAAGGAATGCCGTTTTCACATCCATCTGATGTATCACCAGCTTGTGTATTGCTGCTAAAGCAATTAACAATCTGATAGTTGTCATCCGAGCTACTGGAGCATAAGTGTCAAAGTAGTCGATCCCCTGCTTCTGAGCAAACCCCTTGGCCACTAGCCTGGCCTTGAACTTGTCAATGGTTCCATCTGCTTTCATCTTCTTCTTGAAGATCCATTTGCATCCGATGGGTCTTGCTCCTTCTTGTAGGTCGACCAATACCCATGTGTTATTGGAGGTGATTGAGTCAATCTCGTTGTCAATCGTCTCCTTCCAGAATATAGCATCTCTGGTCTTCATCGCCTCATCATAGGTAAGCGGATCTGCTTCCACATGATAGCTGACGAAGTCATCTCCGAAGTCTTTCGGCCTCCTCGCTCGCTTAGTTGACGGCTCAGCGAGTTCTGGTTCAGCTGGTGTCTCCTCGACAACAACTCCATCTTGGACTACTGGTTCGATAAAGATCTCTGTCTGCTCCGTACCCTCATTATTCTCCGGAAT
Source organism: Iris pallida (assembly GCA_029216955.1). Classification (NCBI taxonomy): domain Eukaryota; kingdom Viridiplantae; phylum Streptophyta; class Magnoliopsida; order Asparagales; family Iridaceae; genus Iris; species Iris pallida. The sequence continues at coordinate 12,904,059 of JANAVB010011800.1, forward strand.
GTCCGCGAGAACAATGTTCTTGTGCCTTGCAAACTTTTCTTCAAAATATTCAGCATCGCGAGATTCGATGATATGATTTGACTCGATATCAAGGAATCTCCGAGCATCACTCTTCTCGGCATATCCCAGGAAGATCGCCTTAGTAGTCCTTGTCCCCAGCTTCTGAATCTTTAGATCCGGGAGCTTCACATAAGCCAGGCACCCCCACACTCGAATGACATTCAGGTTGGGTCTGACTTTGAACCAGAGTTCATGAGGAGTTATGTCGGAAGTTGCATACGGCACTCTGTTCAGAATGAAAGTGGCCGTTAATGCAGCTTCTCCCCAATAGCACTTTGGAAGACCCGCAGTCAACAGCATAGAATTCATCATCTCTGTCAACGTTCTGTTCTTTCTTTCTGCTACTCCGTTGGATTGTGGAGAATACGGAGCCGTCGTCTCGTTGATGATTCCATGTTCTTTGCAGAATGATGAGAATTCATGAGACCTATATTCCCCACCTCGATCACTCCTCAGCCTCTTGAGTTGTTGTCCAGTTTGCCGTTCAGCCTCGGCCCTGAACTCCTTGAACTTCTCGAATGCTTCGTCTTTAGATTTGAGTAAATAGACGAAAGCATACTTGGAGAAGTCATCGATGAAAGTAATGAAATACTTCATCCCGGCCTTTGTAGAGAATTGTTTGAAGTCACAGATATCTGAGTGAACCAACTCCAGAAGATCTGTGCTTCGATGGACCCTGTGGAAGGGTTTCCTAGTGATCTTCGTCTGAGCACATATCTCACATTTCTCTACCTTACCCCCACACTTGGAGATAAGTCCTAGACTAGACATTTTGTTTATTCGCTTACAATGAACATGTCCTAGTCTATTATGCCACAACTCAAGAGAGTAATTCAAACTAGTGATAGCATTGACATTATTATGCTGGGTTACAACAAGCTGAATTTTGTACATTCCTTCAGTCTGAAAAGCTTTCCCGAAGAAAGTACCCTTCTTGGACATCACCATTTGGCCAGCATTGATGTCCATCCTCAAGCCTGCATTGCAGAGCAGGCTCCCAGAGATCAGGTTCTTTGCGATTGCAGGAACATGCTTCACACCTTGAAGCGTCAGAATGTTCCCCGATGTAAGCTTCAGCTCCACCGTCCCGATCCTCAGTACTTCAGCTTGTGCCTGGTTCGCCATCATGACTTTCTCGGAAGTAGGCTCATAGGAGACGAACCAGTCCTTGTCTGAACAGACATGACATGTCGTGCCAGTGTCTATCCACCAGTCCAAGTCTGCCCCCACAGTTACAACCTGTGCTATCATGGCAACCTGATTAGTAACCAAAGAAACCTTGTTAGGCTCACCTTGCTCTTTGGGCTTGGACTTGCATTCACTTTTATAGTGACCCTTCTTGCCACAGTTGAAGCAAGTCACATGGGACTTGGTCTTCTGTTGCTTGAATCCTGGACCCTTCACTTTCAGATTCGAGAAGTCCTTCTTCTTGTGGTGAGAAGCCGCCTGCTTCCCTTTGTTCTCTCTGGTGGCTTGAACCAGATTCGCCGTTGCTAGTTGCTTGGACAGGGTGTCCAACTTCTGTTGAGAGCGCATCTCGTCCTCAACATGAATCTCGCTGAGGAGATTATCCAGGCTAATCTCCATCTTCTTCCTATGCATCCTTGCATAGATGTTGCTCCATCCTGGAGGAAGTTTTGCCACGATCCCTCCAACGACGAACTTGTCGACGAGGGGCATGCTATCGTCCTTCAGTTTCTGGCGCAGCTTCAGGAACTCTTTCACTTGGGGCAGCATGGTCTTCTCGTCTTCAAAGACCCATTTGTGGTATTTTTCAACCATGAACATCTTCGATCGGGCCTCGTCGTCGTCATACAGCTTCCCCACGGACTCCCAGATCTCTTTGGCAGAAGTCCTCTTTGTGTAGGACTCGGCCAGAGAGTCTTCCATGGAATTCAGGATCAGCAGCCTGCATATGCTGTTATCCTTTTTCCACTTCGTCTGCTTGCTCGTAGCAGCGGCCAGAACAGCAGCAGATCCTGTTGCTGGAACGATTGGTTCTTCCTCATCCAACACGTGATCAACATCCACGAGTTGAAGGTTCAGAGTCACCTTTCGCTTCCAGATCTGGAAGTGTTCGCCGTCGAATTTCTCCAACTTGTTAAAGCCGGTATCGACAAGCGAAGCACGAGTGTTTTCCATCGAATCGTATAGCTTTGAGATTGTTGGTCTATTTGCAAACAATCGATGGAAAAACTCAGTTGCAATCCCTAAGAAGAGATGCAAAGAATACAGTTGAAATCCCTAAAAAAGAGATGCAAATAATGCAGTTGCAATCCCTAAAAAAGAGATGCAAATAATGCTGATTGCGTAGCCTAAACGATTAAAAAAAAATCGAATCGCGTTTGCAATAGCGGTTTCTCGAAGGCAACAAGAGATGATCAACAACAGTTGAGTCTCAGATTCTCGAAGGCAACAAAAAGAGGAAGGAAGAAGAAGAGCGGATCTCGCTGGGGTGTTGAACACCGGCGCTCAAAGCTATACCCGCAGTACGGATAAGCTCCCAGGAACCAGCAAGTTCAGGAGAACTTCTGGAACGCTCGTAAGTCAATATTTGAGACTTGAACGGGCTTCCTGGACTTAACAGACTCCCTCAACTCTCTTCTTGGTGCTTCTTTCAAAGGAGGCCAAGGGGCTCTATTTATAGAGTGGAGTTGAGACTTCACCTCTTCTCCTATCCGATGTGGGACTAAAATACCAATACTCAAAAATAGAGTTTGATATTTTAGATCATCCCACAATCAGCATAGAAGTGTGCCAGTCCACGCCTACCCCCCGAACCCTCCCGTGCATGCACGAGACATCTTGGAGTCCGAGTCCGAGTCCGCACAACAAAAATTAACTTGCATCCTTGTTGGATTTAATCCTTTTTCCTTCTAGGAAAATACTTCCACATGGCACAAACTTGTGCCCCACTACACCTCATGTGCACACATCAACACAAGCAATGCATTATATTGAGATACTCACCATTTGGTGTAGCCGATGTGGGACTATCTTTTCTAGTCCAAAGGCAAAAACACCAACAATTTGAGAAAATAGAAGGACGAGATGACCTTCCTTATGTAAAATCTTGAGCATAGAATGCAATAATGTCAGCTTTGCAGAAGCCTTTATGCGCATTTCCTGGAGGAAATCTATCGAACCATATTCAGGTTCTGTTCCAGGTATTAAATATGGATGATTGCGCACCTTCCGGAATTGCAGGTTCTTTGTGAGCATAGCATTGACAGCTGAGGTCCACCTCTTCCTACGTTCTGTAATATCTGATAATTCTTTGTGAGCATAGCACGATAGTATTCAGCCTGTATGGATGTCAACTCAACAGGGACCATTCTTTGCGATAGAAACCTATAGAGTTCTGTTTTCTACAATTCAAGCACAAAAGGACATTCAGAAATTAGGGAGTGGTTTAGAGTAGGGAGTGGTTTAGAGGTACGTATAACCACAAACATAACTATAGAATCTTGTTTTATGTCTCTTATCTCTTTCTTTCTTTCTTTTCCAGGTAAAGCAAGCTGCACATATAGAGTTGGATGTATGGACTGATTTGGCTCTTGTTTTTGCTCATATATATAATATTCTTCACAATTAAACATTAAACCACACAATTCAGCGAACCTAATACAAAATTTCTGGTAGGAATAGAAAACAATTCCTATGATTCTATAGTGCACTCACTGCCAAAGGAATCCTCACAAATGCTTTCCATCAAACCATACGGATATATATACTCCTACCAGAATTTTGACACGGATCTTGTATGCACTGGATCCAACAACGCATAGGAATTTTAGGTAGTCGCCGGTTGTGAGGTCGGATACCAGGCCTGGGTTAGGTAGCTTGGTTGGGTTGAATGTCTCTCGACCCATAAGCGAAAGGTGTGGCGTTGGTGTTGTCATAGTCCCTTATTGCATTCGGTGTTATCGCGAACTTTTGTTGCAGAAGTGGAAATGGTTTCATTAGCAAACATGCATGGATACATAGTAGCAACAGACTTTTGATACTATTAGATATAAAAAATATGAAGAACAAATGCATGAAACATCTTAGTCATACAGATGGGCAATCAAATTTCAAACTTTGATAGCCAGTATATTAGAACTAGTAAAGCCAGTACCTTAATATATATAAAGCACCAAAATAACCTCTATTTTCTTTCGTTGGCTTGAAATATCCTTAGTGTCTGTTCATCTAAGATCAATCAGAGCACATAGAGTGTACAATGTGGGCCTGACATTTTAAGCAAATTATATTGTTAGAAACAAGATGCAGGAGAAGCTGAGCTTCTTCTCAGTTTTCTGCCAAAAATGAACTTACACTACAAGCATATAGCTACATATTTTCTGATCCATCTAAAATTTATTTAATATCAATTTGGTAACATGATAGGTGTTGTTCCAATGTGACGAACAGAGCATCGTTTGTGAGATGAGCATCGATGTTGAGATGATAAACACTTTCTACATTTATTATCTTCAAATTTCTCTCATGTCTATCTGTGCGCCAACCGAAACGTTGGATGACTGTTACTCGTCGGAACGTGAAACTATGGCTTCATCAGTAAATTTCAGTTGTGAACATTCAAAGCATCATCAAGTTTGGTCGCTTCCAGTAATTCTCTTGATATGAAGAATAGGTCATAGGTGGGAAATAAATTAATTCCAGAAAATTATTTTACTAGGGCTCCGGTGTGGATAGAGGGTTTTGAGCAGGCAGAAACATGAGGACATGGCATTGAAGTCGTATCGTGTCCGAGATATAGCATTCGATTAAGAGTTCCGGAAACAAAAAACAAAACAAAAAAAATCCTAGAACTAAGAAGAAGAAGAACTGTATTATTTTTGGGGTGCTCGATAGGGAGAGGAGATGTAGCGTTCACGGAGAGAAGGGACAGCGAGGATTTGGATTTTTCTTTTTTGTTGACAGAGGCGGGTGAGAGGAAATAGAGAGGAAGGGGATCATGTACAGATTAGGTGGAGAAAGAGGGAGAGATGAAATTAGTTGGATTTGATTTATTCTTAATTTGACAAGATTTGGAATTTAATCCTACGGCTATAAAATTTATATCGTACGGCTACAAAAGAGGGGATCCTTATCCCTCCTCTCCCTCTCTCTCTCTCTCTCTCGCTATATATATATATATATATATATATATATATATATATATATATATATATATATATATATATATAAAAAAGGAAGGATCAAGATTTCCATACTTTTTGCATCCCCAAACATCCTCCATATTTGATATATAGAAGAGTAAAAAAAATCACTATTGTTCACGTGAACAGTAGTGTCCCCAAACCCGACCCCTGCTGTTGTTTACCGCGAGAATAGAAGAAGATTTGGTGAATCCAATCTTCTTAAATTCAAAACCAAATCGCCCCGAATAAATTTTCTTCAAATCCTAAACAAGATTCTCCCCTGCTAGAAACCTATCCACATTCTAATCGAATTAAAAATTCGAAAAGAAATCGGAAATAAACATCTCGATACCCATATAAGCCGCGATATTCATCCAAACCTTCAACACCCTTGCGTAACCCAAATAACTCATCCATGACCCAAATCTTCAACCCCAGCACGACCCCAACTCCCAGGTGCTTGCTCCCGACCTTCTGTCGTCATTGCAGCGCCGCCGCAACACCGGAAAGGAGCCCTTCAACTGACCGAAAACAGAGTATCCCCCTATTTTGAAACCGCCCAGGTAACCCACTTCGCCTTCATATGTCTTTGTGTATGTTCAATCATTTTTACTTCTACAAGATTCTATAGAGAGCTAATGTAAGCCTCTTCAAGTCTCTTCAAAGGGAATTCGATATCGTCCCCTGGATCGGCCGTAAACTCGACGCCAAGTCGAGCGAAAACTGCTGTGAAACAGTGTATTAAACCACTTTCAAAATCCAAATTGGAAGCCAATTTATGCACGGAATATTATAGTTTTTGACAAACTAGTTAAAAATAGTTGAAGTCAATATAAACGAGATTGAAACGCACCTGTTAGATCTACATTTCGTTTATTATGCATGAAGTAATTAGATGTCTAAGTTAGAGGAAAAACTGTATTAAAAACTAAGAAGTTTAGTAAAACTTCCCGATACGGCGTGCGCCCCGATAAATCGGGCGATGTGGTCATGCACTATACGTATCGAAAGGCGCGTATGGATGTTGCCGACATGTGGAAACTGACGGAACTCGATTTCGTTGCGTGTGCGCGATGAAATCAGTGCGTATCCGTCAATATACCCCTGTATCGACCTTTTGCAAACATGGCCATAACGTCGTGTACATTCGTCGTATTGAGACAAAACTTACGCCAACAGGATCGTATCGAAATCCTAGTCCTGTGTGCCAACTTTGGTCCGATTCTGAGAAGGTCGACCGGAACACCTATTTGGCGGGTCCTGTAGAAGCATGGAAAAGAATAAAGAAAGATCCATGCGGCCAGAGAGCCCCATGCGGCTCAGAGAGTTCATGCGGCTCAAATATCCATGCGGCTCGAGCGTCTATGCGGCTCAAACAAGTTCTATGCGGCTCAGAGAGAAGCCACGTGGCCTGCAAACAGCTCTTCCGTTTGTCCTTTACTATATTAAATGCCTTGACGGCTGACAGCTCTGACAAGGTGACAGTTCTGACACAAAGATATCATTATGACTCCCTCATAATGACGGACTCCTAGGAAAGCAAAAAAAATCTCTGACACGATCCCCCGAGATTCAGAAACTGTCATGCGGCCTTGACACGTGGACAGTCGTATGCGGCTCAAGTAGAGACCATCCTATGCGGCCCAAGTGGAGGCTCCCCCATGCGGCTCATGAAGACTAGCCCCATGCGGCTCACTAAGACTATTCCCATGCGGCTCATAAAGACTAGCCCCATACGGCTCACTAAGACTATCTTCATGCGGCTCACGAAGACTAGCCCCATGCGGCTCACTAAGACTATCTTCATGCGGCTCACGAAGACTAGCCCCATGCGGCTCACGAAGACTATCTTCATGCGGCTCACGAAGACTATCTTCATGCGGTTCACGAAGAAGGCACCCATCATACGGTCATCCACACTCATGCGGCTCAAATCATTACCATGCGGTCCAAATGTTCAGGGGACCACTCTCAGGCAGCCTTGACACGTGGCCAGCCTTATGCGGCCCAATGAGGAGCAACTTTCCTGCGGCTCAGATTTCTGCTGTGGCTTACGGTTACGACATGTGGCATGATAGCAGGGCACGTGGCATCAAATTAATCGAAATCCCTCAACAAATCCCAATAAAATATTGAGATCAAATCAGATCATTTGCAAACAAGCAAATTAATGACACGTGTCGAGAAATCCGAGGTTGGCATGGCAAATCAGGAGGATTTATGTCAATCATCATTAATTACCCACAAAAGATTTGATGCAATCACATTTATTGCTCAAATCTCGTATATTCAAGATGAACGGCCCAGATCCAGTGATCCTTAGCCGCCGACCTTCAAGAATGGACAATCATTGTAAACCCTAATGAGGCCCCCCCACTCTTATAAATAGCAAGGTGCCATTCCCTTGCGAAAATATACACAGAGAGACACATACATACACAGAGAGAGATATACAGAGCGACATATACAGAGAGAGCCAGAGAGCCAAAGAAAGATCCTGAAAAGAGAGCATTTCTTCAGCAACGTCAAGCAGTTCTTCTATAGAGCCAAGGCTGTATCCGATCGTCCAAGGAGTAAGGCAGAGCTGCCGTTACTTTCCCGAGCCTCTATCGTCACCCCCAGAATCTAAAATAAACAATTGTACTTAGATTGCTGTACCTAGATTTTCGTCCCTAGGCTTTCTTTGTACAAGCGAGTTTGTATTATGAAGTAAAAGTCCAGTCCTCCGATAATTGTTCTGTTCTTTTATATTTCATGACAAACACGATGGCGACTCTGCTGGGGACGAACTTCTCCACGGCTGAGGAGTTGGTGACGCAATCGGATGCAGCCAAACTTGGCTCCACGCAACAGAAGATGGTCGTCCGCTTCGACCAACAGGCGTTTGAAGAAATGCTCTCTGAGGGAAGCGCTGGCCCGGTCCAGAAGCGAACCCGCACAAAGAAAGCTCGTAGCGAGTGGAGGCCAAAATTGTTTGCTCCTCCCCAAGCTTTAGACGGAGTACTCTCTGCTACCCAAGACAGCGAAGGCGACTCTCATACGGCTCCACTTCAAGCCATAGAGGACTCTGCTGTCCCCAAGTCCGGCAGAGGAAAGCACTACGTTGCTGGACTTGCAGGGACAAAGAGTGATTCTATGCGCCCCAAGAAGAAGCCGAACACTCATGTGGCCAAGTCTGCCAACAACATGCAGGACGCTCATGCGGCTGAATCTGCCAGCCGCATGAAGGAGGTCTATGCGGCCAGATCAACCAGCCGCATGAAAAAAACTCATGCGGCCGAGACTCCCAGCCGCATGAAGAAAGCCTATGCGGCTACGCCTGCCGGCCGCATGAAGATTATTGATGACAGCCGCATGACGCCTACTCCACGTGGCTCTGTCTTCGACCGCCTCTCCTATGGTCCTGATCTCTTGTGCTCCCAAGAAGATATGTCTGACTCTCTCCAGCATTACTTAGACTCTTTCTACTATGTGCCCTTATGCACTAGAGCGAAGAAGTCTAGGGCAGCGCGAGCTTGGCAAGCTCGATCCGCTGATCCGACCTCTGACCATCCGAGCGTACCGCATACTGTTATACGGGCCTCAGATGGGAAGTTGTACAGAACTACTCGAGTCCAGCCCCCGGCGGCAAACGGACAGAGAGGTTCGCAAAAGTCTCCCAAAATCCAGGGAGCGAACATGGTTGATCCAGACCCATCTGACTTGCGTGAGGCCATCCTCCACAAACGCAAGGAAAGAGAAGGTGCATCGGGGGTTCAAAGAGTCCTCCCACGGACGTCACTGCACCCAAGTTATCGTCAACTGCTATTGCAATAACGCGACGGTACGAAAAGACCGGCAGTCCGTCTTTCAAAGACTGCAACAACCGTCTTCAGAAGATGAGGCACTCCCCGTCGTCTCCTGCAACTCTGCTCAGAAAGTCCCCGCCGATGGGAGAGGGAAGAAGACAAATGTTCCCAGCCCGAAGATTTTAACCACTATGACTAAGAGACTGTCGTCTAAGCAGGTGCCCACCATCGGAGTTTTCCAAGGTACCCGTTCTAAGACGAAATCTGCTACAGTGGAAAATTCGTCATCCACAACACTGGGGGTTGCTGGGACTGGGGGTAGCACTCCTCCGAACCTCCATGACAATCCGATGTTCCAAGAAGACGAGCCGGGGGAAACAACTCTTCCATCAGATGCAGCAAACCTCGACGTCCCCGAGGACGCCCACAACTCCCAAGACGAGGCGAACTCAGAAACTGGGGGTACTGTTCCTTCTGAGTCCGAACCAGAGGACGAAATTATACACGGCCCACTAGAATCCAACTTTGGACATACGGTTGGGTTAATCTCTTCAAACTGGACCCGTAAACTTATAGTTTGACAACTTTAGAGACCATAGATACTTGCACACATTTCGGTGCAAAACGGGTCCAACGGCGGACATCGTTTTGACCCAAAATTATGATTTTGCCCCTGTTTCAGAATTAGAATTTTGGACAGGCATTTTCTAGGCATATCTTTTACATCAGAAATATTTTTGATGTTTATTTCAGCATCCGAACACTACCAAAATAAGTCAAATCAGCGACGTATTTAGCGACTCCGTGAAATTTCGTCGCTAATGTTTGGGGTTTTAGCGACGTCAACAAAAGACGTCGCTGTTTGTCGCCAACAACGACTAATAGCGAAGTCTAGCGTCTTCATTTTGTTCAATGGGGTAGTGCGTCGCAAGTTCGTCGGTACGCGTCGCTGATATAGCGACGTTTCGTGACGCATTTTAAGTTGCGTCGCTATTTATTATATATCAGCGACGTTTAGCGACGTCCTAGGCGGACGTCGCTAAACGTTTCATATAGCCAGCGAGGGTTTCCATTTCGATCATTTCATAAATTTTTCCCCCCAAATTTGGGCGTGCTCCTCCTCCGCGACGCTCCTCCGGCGATTTCCCTCCCCCTCCGCGGCGCTCCTCCGGCGATCTCCCTCCTCCTTCCTCAGGTAGCTCCTCCTTCTCCTCCTTCTCCTCCTCCTCCTTCCTCTGGTAGCTCCTCCCCACTTTCTCCTCGTCTTCAAGCTCTCTCTCTCGCTTCTAGTTCGTGTCCACGAGAGCGTGGACTCGCTGCGGGGGACACGAGACTGACAGTGGGCTCGTTGCGGGGGACACGAGAGCGTGGACACCTATTTTGTTGGTTTGGACACGTCGTGTCCTACTGTGTGGACACGAGATTCACAGTGTGACACCTATATACTGAAAAATCTTATTTTTTTGGGCATATCAACTGTCAATTTGATGTCCACGAGAGCGTGGACTCGCTGCGGGGGACACGAGACTGACAGTGGACTCGTTGCGGGGGACACGAGAGCGTGGACTCGCTTCTAGTTCGTGTGACACCTATTTTGTTGGTTTGGACACGTCGTGTCCTACTGTGTGGACACGAGATTCACAGTGTGACACCTATATACTGAAAAAACTCGTTTTTTTTGGGCATATCAACTGTCAATTTGATGTTTTGGGTGGATTCGAATTCTAATTTAGGGTTCGAGCCCTATTTACTGATACTGGGAGTTTTTTTTGGGCATTTTCAGGGTTTTGAAATGATGAATAAATTGACTAATAATTATTATCGAGCCCTATAAAATTTCAGCTATGTCACGAAGGATGGATATACTAATCCTGTGAATGAGTTTTCTCCTAAGTATTCTCGACAGTTGAGTATGATTTAGCTCACAGACATTACTGAAATATGGGATAATTAGACTTTCTGTTCAATACCATATTTTAAATCCTAAATCTATGGTATGACATCGTGATCAGGACATAGTCCCTGCAGCCATTCGATTGGCGAGGCAGAAAACTATGTAGCCGTAGATAAAGTTGACTGTCCTCCGACCCTCATCCCTCGGCAATGATGATACGACAACCTATCACTAATCTTATATATATAGTAGTAGATGACGTCTTACTATTACATTATGTGAGTTCATCTTGATTCTGTTACATTCTTCAGATACTACATACGATAAGAACATATACTACACCATATGTACAGAACATAGATGATTCACACTAATGTATGCTAGAATGAATTTTAGGGTTGTGTTCTGAGCCATCCGTTCTGCTACTTGGCAAAAAAAATGAATTTATTGTACTTTATCTGCTTTCGAAAATGTACTCAAATTACATGATGGTTCCTTTAGTTAGCTTGCTTATGTTACAATTATATTAGCTTGCTTACCAGATGGCACCCATGACCCGAGGAACGGCACGTCGTTTGAGGGAAACAGTGAATGCTGAGGTGACTCCTCCTACAGTTAAGGAGGAAGTGGCACCGGTTGCTAGTGAGATCGGGAGTTCTATTCATCCAGCACCGGTAGCTAGTGAGACCGAGAGTTCTCTTCATGCAGTCCTTGCAAGGGACGACATCTCTCCTCGCGCCAAAAATCTAGCTTTTTCGAGATGGATGCATGAACGTATCACTGAGCGTTTGCGTGAGCAGCGTGGTTCTCATTAGCTATTAGTACTTATTTGTATTGGACTATTGGTATTGGGTTATTTTTGTATTAGACTATTTGTATTGGACTACATATATGAATTAGAACTGTGTCAATCTCTAGATTATATTGGACTACGACATGGTGATCAGGACATAGTTCCTGCAGCCATTCGACTGGCGAGGCAGAAACTATGTATCCGTAGATAAAGTCGACTGTCCTCCGACCCTCATCTCTCGGCAATGATGATACGACAACCCAACCGGAGAGGATACTCTGAGAGATCCATCTGAGAGGGACGTATACTCTGAGAGATCACCTTTACAAGAATTATATCAGTAGTGGGATCGAGTGTTGGAGGAGATATTATCAAAGTATATGTCCTACTCAGATTGGTCTCTCACCGTTACTATTTTTTCCTGACAGCATGGTGGATGTGTTCCGTCCACAGATTCTTGATCCGAGCCAAAACTTTGTCCCGGAGATCAAGTGGACATCTTTGGTGTAGAGCTCGAGTGAGAGGTTCCTGACAGCATGGTGGCCTCCTTTGTTAAAGTATCCGTGCTCATCCCACATTGGTTGTGGGACGAGCACAGAAACTTTAACAAAGGAGACCACCATGCTGTGAGGAACATCTCACTCGAGCTCTACACAAAGGATGTCCACTTGAGCTCCGGGACAAAGTTTTGGCTCGGAGCAAGAATCTATGGACGGAGCACATCCATGCTGTCAGGAAAAAATAGTAACGGTGAGAGACCCATCTGAGTAGGACGTATACTTTGATAATATCTCCTCCAACACTCGATCCTACTACTGATATAATTCTTGTAAAGGTGATCTCTCAGAGTATACGTCCCTCTCAGATAGATCTCTCAGAATATCCTCTCCGGTTGGGTTGTGTTCTGAGCCATCCGTTCTCACAGAGGGTCCTATTTTGGATTCTATATTTTGTATTTTGGTTTTTGTATTTTGTATTTTGGTTTCTGTATTTTGTATTTTGGTTTCTGTATTTTGTATTTTGGTTTCTGTATTTTGTATTTTGGTTTCTGTATTTTGGCTCCAGCTCCATTTGCATTAATCTACGGTACGACATGGTGATCAGGACATAGTCCCTGCAGCCATTCGGCTGGCGAGGCAGAAACTATGTAGTCATAGATAAAGTTGACTGTCCTTTGACCCTCATCCCTCGGCAATGATGATACGACAACCTATCAGAATCCTCGACTCTCTTTCGCTTCTTGGATATTGACCCAGCTTCCAATCTCTCATATCCCTCCGGGTCTACTCTACTCCCAATCTCTTCCTCTTTTATACACGGATCTACAGAATCAATACCATCCAAGGAAGGCAAAACTAAATCAGCATTGTCTTCCGGATCGTCCTCATCAAGGCATAACGGGCTGCTCAGCATGCCCAACTTCTTCAACTTCTCGCTGGCTGCAGAGTCAAAATGGAAACGGGTCCTCTTTGCCGGCCCGGAGCTCTGAATCGCACTTGTCGCCGTGCTACTGGTTTCCTCTCCTCCTCTGACGCGGGTCATAAGAAAAGAAATTTCGTACCTCTTCTTCACATAAACATCATTGCCGCCTTGTACTCGAGCCTCCTCATCTGTAACGCTATCCAAGGCACCGAGAAGTCGGATAGCGTCACAGATGAGAAGGCTTGAGTACAAGGCGACAATGATGTTTATGTGAAGAAGAGGTACGAAATTTCTTTTCTTATGACCCGCGTCAGAGGAGGAGAGGAAACCAGTAGCGCGGCGACGAGTGCGAGTTAGAGCTCCGGGCCGACAAAGAGGACCCGTTCCCATTTCGACTCTGCAGCCAGCGAGAAGTTGAAGAAGCTGGGCACGCTGAGCAGCCCGTTATACCTTGATGAGGACGATCCGAAAGACAATGTTGATTCAGTTTTGCCTTATCCTCTCCTCCACCATGGCTATGGACCCATCTGCTCCTCCCTACTTCCCTTCTTCTTATTTGACTCTCTCAGCCACATATGATATCCAGCTCAAGTGTAGAGTCGGGGGAGAAGAAGTGGACATGAAGAGGAGGGGAAGCAGCACAGCCGGCGGCATGACCCGGAGGAAGTACAGAGGTTTTCTTCAACATACGTATGAGAACTATAAGGATATATCTTTTCACAATATGTCATCTTGTCAAAGACCCTTAATGTGACAACCATGTTACCGCGATGTCGGAAGACTAACATGTCATAATTTTCTAAGCCGTATATTTTTACATAATCCTTCCAACTCTTTCCTCTTATGTCGTAATCTTGTATTACATAGAACTGAAATCCGGTTGGAGGATTATGTCAAAACACACGGCTTATAAAATTATGACATGTTAGTTTTTCGACACCGTGGTAACATGGTTGTCACATTAAAGGTCTTTGACAAGGTGATATGTTATGAAAAGATATATCCTTATAGTTCTCCTACGTATGTTGAAGAAAACCTCTGTACTTCCTCCGGGTCATGCCGCCGGCTGTGCTGCTTCCCCCTCTTCTTCATGTCCACTTCTTCTCCTCCGACTCTACACTTGAGCTGGATATCATATGTGGCTGAGAGAGTCAAATAAGAAGAAGGGAAGTAGGGAGGAGCAGATGGGTCCATAGCTATGGTGGAGGAGAGGAGAAGGCAAAACTAAATCAGCATTGTCTTCCGGATCGTCCTCATCAAGGTATAACGGGCTGCTCAGCGTGCCCGGCTTCTTCAACTTCTCACTGGCTGCAGAGTCGAAATGGGAACGGGTCCTCTTTGCCGGCCCGGAGCACTGACTCGCACTCGTCACCGCGCTACTGGTTTCCTCTCCTCCTCTGACGCGGGTCATACTCGAGCCTCCTCATCTGTGACGCTATCCGACTTCTCGGTGCCTATATTGTCACTCGAATCCCCCATTCGACTCGTATCGTCCTCTTCTTTGCCTGTCTTTTCGCTCCCTGTCTTGCAATCATCTGCTATCACCGCCGACTCATTCGACTCCTTCTCCGATGACTCCGAGAAGTTGGATATCATAAGAAGAAGGGAAGTAGGGAGGAGCAGATAGGTTCAGAGCCATGGTGGAGGAGAGGAGAAGGAAAATACTTGATCAGAACTTGAGGTGGAAAAGTTGTGACGTTGATAGCGTGAGGGAGGGAGAGGGTGGAAAAGATCTTCTCCTCCGACTCTACACTTGAGGTGGATATCATATTTTGGTTTCTGTATTTTGGCTCCAGCTCCATTTGCATTAATCTACGGTACGACATGGTGATCAGGACATAGTCCCTGCAGCCATTCGACTAGCGAGGCAGAAACTATGTAGCCGTAGATAAAGTTGACTGTTCTCCGACTTCGACAATGATGATACGACAACCTATCACTATATCTTATATAGTAGTAGATGACGTCTTAGTATTACATTATGTGAGTTCATCTTGATTCTGTTACATTCTTCAGATACTACATACGATAAGAACATATACTACACCATATGTACAGAACATAGATGATTTACACTAATGTATGCTAGAATGAATTTTGGGTTGTGTTCTGAGCCATTCCTTCCCATACTTGGCAGTTAAGTTGTGGACCATTATGTTGGACATTGTTGTTACAAATTTTCATATATCTGTGTTGATTGATGAGATTGTGTTTCAAACGTGTTCGTGATTGTGTGTATCTGTGTTGTTTGATACTGTGTTCGTGATACACACCGTTGTTGCTGTAACAAATGGTGTGGGGGATGCTGCAAATGCTGCAGGAAATGCTGCAGGGAATGCTGCAAATGCTGTATTTTTTTTTATTTTTTTTTAATATTAGCGACGTTCAGCGACGATTACCGACGGTCAGCGACGAAAGAAACGTCGCTAATTACGTCGCTAACTGTAAGTAAAATCGTCGCTGATCGTCGGTAAACGACGGTAACGTAGCGACGTATGAAAGTCGCAGAACGTCGCCATATCGCTTTCATGCCAGGTCAGCATCGATGCGAGAGAGAGTCGCTCAACGTTGCTAGTTTACGTCGGTATATTATGACGTTTTATGTCGCTGGCAGTCGCTATATTAGCGACGTTGACACGTCGCTAAAGCTCGTCGCAATAGCGACGTATGGCGACGTTTCCTTGTTTAGCGACTAGGTTAATCCCGACTACTTGAAAACGTCGCTAATGACGTCGCTAATAGTAATTAGCGACGTAATTTTCCTTTTTAGCGACGTCTTTACGCGTCGCTGAATTGACAGATTTTAGTAGTGGAAGTCGTTCGTGGATTGTGAGTTTCATTGCTGACATACTTGACTGTTGGATTTACCATCCCCGTACCACCAGGCAAGATACCTTGCCACGATATTCTATGATTTACTTTTATCTTATTTTCACTTTTTTATATTCCGTATTATTTGTCTGTTATTAGTACTATATCATTGTGCGTCTAAGTCACACTTGGGTGCAAGCGACTGTATCGATCGTTTTACTTACTTTGTTTTATTCTCTTACATTGACTTAGCCTAGTGACCACCCATTAATGATGAGGTATTAGTATATTTCATATGGCCTTGGCACATGCTTATTCACGTGTTGTGAGTCACATGAAGGACACGTACTCGCGTAGTCGGCTGGCCACCGATACGTATGGGAGATGCAACGGATAGGAGTAACTGTCAATAGAATTGCATGTTAGTAGACTTGGCGATTACTAGAGGTTCTTGTTAGTCATGGAGATGACTATACTAGGCATTGGGTAGGGAGAACAATACCTGAAGTATGGGCTTCTTTTGCACTTTCTTGATTACCTGTGCACTCCAGCGGATACGCAGACACTAGGTGCCCTCTAATGTTTTCTAGACCGTTATGGACGTACCCCTTGCACATGATGCCCTCTAATGATCTTCGGACGTTAAGGTTGTAGGCCCCTGGTACCTTATACGGGAACTATGCCAATCCTATCTACAGCCAGGGCTCATGCTTCGAAGGATTGTATCTCAACTGCATATTCACAGTAGAATGGTTAGGAACCCTCTTGCATGCATCCCTTTATTTCTATTATATATCACAGTTTATATGGCATGGTATTTTTTTTTTTATCTTGTTACGTCCCTCTGAGGACCTGGTTATCTCTTCAGGGTTAGACAATTTTTTACAGGAGTACGGAGCGACATTGGATCCATCTTTTGTGGACGACGAGGCGTTTCCCTCTGACATTTAGCTCTATCCTTATCTTTGATATTATTGAGACTATGTAGTGGACATCTTATGTTCTTTTCTTTTCTTTTTATTTTTTGTGGAGGTTGGACTCCGATCATTTGAGACTATTTTTTATAGCTGTTTGGGGTGGGTATGTTTACTCGACTATCTTTTTGATACACTTATTTATTCTGGATTCTTATATCTTCTGTTGAGCTGTCATGAGATTAGATTACTATATTCTGGCCTGTGATTATTTTATATATACAACTTATGTACATATACGAAGATTCTATATATTGGAGTATTCTTCGTATATGTGCAGCTGGCATGTCTACGTACTTTGTCCTAAGTATTTTGGGACTGGGGCGTTACAGATTTATAGGATGAATGAGAACCTAACTCCTAAGCATGTATTTATTTATAGGTTGGATTAGACCGTGGTGTCAACAAAGTGGACCTGAGGCAAGTACACTTACTTAGTAAATGCTTATATTCATGACTCATGTTGGATATGAAATGGACATTGGATGTTTTATACTTCATTGTGAGTGTAATTCGGGTTCAAGTACTGGGGAGAAAAATACTAAGTACGTAAGTGATCAAACTCAACTCGTCATCTAGGTATTGTGGATAGCCTAATCTTACAATTCACGTATGATTAAGTCGTATATTTATTGTACTTTTACTCACCAGCCGAGCACATACCAAAATAATATTTCATTCACAGTCTTTAATTGTTTTCTTGTGCATGATTTTGGTGATTGCATAAGTTCTTATACTAGTGGTTAACTTTTGTTTATTATGTATGAACGTTGAGCACCTCTAGAGGGGAGGGAAGAATAGAGTGCGTGTGTGCAGCAGAATAAAAAATAACCAATTAAAAATAATGTAGTGTCACAGATGATAAGTGTTAGGCAAATGATAACAAACTATATATAAATTAAATGCGTAAAGTAAAGAGCATCAAAAAATCAAACACATGACACAGTAATGTATACTGGTATCCCTCTGAGAGGACTAGTCTAGTCTCGAGCACTCTTGCTCGATGTTAATCCACTATGGCACAAGCTTTGAATCCGAAGCACTTGCAACTCCTTACATCCATGAGTTTTTATCCGAAGGACTCACAACTTCAAATACAACAAACTTTGAAAACTGGAATATTTCGGAAAGCCTTCTTTACAAACTCGAACTAAACTCTAGATCAAACCAGAAATGACACTTGGCTTAGCTAGAAGTTGTTAAAGGCTAGATATGAAAGTGTAGAGCTCCCGAGTGCTTCTGAATAGATAGAGAAGTGAAGAATGAATGAGTGGTTTTGGAATGTGAATTTCTCATCTATTTATAGTATTTTTGTGGGAAGAACTCGACATGAATTCGGGTCCATATTTTTTGTAATATGAAAATTGGTTACAGACCTTTAGGAGAACCAAAATGATCAGGAACTAACTTGGCGGAACTCGGACATGCTCATTGGTATTAGGCTTTTTTTGGTTTATTGAGTATTGCATATAGGCTTTGTTTGGAATATGGAGTAGACATTTAGGCTATTTGGAAAGTGGAGTTTAGTAGAATAAACAATTGCCAATCGATCGACCTCACATTTTTCTAGACTCAATAAAATAAAAAATACATAATAAAATATAAAAATATGTCTTAACTAGCATCTGAAATCTTTGTACAATAAAGACGCCGAGTGGTAGAAGTTCTGGAAGTAGACGTTCTGTTTGTGTACATGTAGCTACATATTATTTGTGTATCGACCAAAGTCTATATTTATTATCAAAATCAGGTGTGGCTATGACTAATGGGCCAACAATCTCCCCCATTTTGATAATTGACAAACTTTGAGTTTATACCAAATAAAAAAATGATAACTTGAAATATTATACCTGACTGTTCTTGGTTGTATTTGATATGCTACTACTTGGTTGTATTTGGTATGGTACTAATCTTCTCCCCCATTATCATTTAGAAAAATGGAAGCTTCTTCGCAAATTGTGAGCAAAAACAACAAAAATAGAGAAGATATAATAATACCAAGAGATAGACATGGCAACAATATGTCAAACTGTGTTAATTGGAACTGAAATAAAGGAAGTATATATCAGTAAGCAGTAGCATGTAAGTATATAAATCTCACTAATATATTATGGAAGTCTAAATGAGACTTAAACATATCTAAATAGTGCAATGTCTAAAAAACTATAAATCATCATCAGACAGAATCACAAATATCCAAAGCCCAAACAATCTCATCAACTCTCATCATCACCAGTGTCAGCAGATCAGGTAGGATCGATGTAGGCTACAGTAGGATTAATGTAGGCTACAGTAGGATCAAAGTATCTTCAAGCCCGACGATCATCGAATCTGGGTCCAGCTATAAACCCTCATATTTTATAAATTTTCTATTATTTTTATTTAATAATTATGGTATTTTTATATCTATTAAATAGTTTAGTAAATAATTATAGGATTTTTTATATATAAAACTAGTAAGTAAATATTATTTATAGAATTCGATGAAACTCGATTTTGTTGTGTGTGCACGACGAAATCGAGGCATATCGGTCGAGATATCAAGTATCGACCCATTTGCCAACTAGTCTACAACTTCATGCACGTTCGTTCTCGAGACAAAATTTGTGCCACTGGACTCATGTCGTTTTTATGGTCGTGTAAGTCAAGTTTGGTCCGATTCTGAGAAAGTCGACCGGAACGCTATTTTGGCAGGCTCGTAATCTAATCTAGTGGGCAAATCTGTGCACGGCACACCAGAATTCAACTTTGGATATACGGTTGAGTTTGTATCGTCAAACCGGACTCGTATATAGATAATTTAACGACTTTAGAGACCGTAGGTATTGGCATACTTTTCAGTACCAAGTGGGTCCAACGGTGGATATCATTTTTATCCAAAATTATGATTTTACCCCTGTGTCTAGAATTGGACTTACGGATAGGCGAGTTTAGACATTTCTTTTATACCAAAAATGTTCGTAATATTATTTCAGCAACCGAGGATGTTTGGAGGAGTTAACTTTTCATTGCTCTTGATTCTGACAATCTGAGTAACTGGACCTTGCTATTTTTTGCACACCACCTCCAGAAAAGAACCTTGCCAATATATTCTACCATTTATTGCTATTTTATTTTATTTTTTATTTTTATTCAGTTATATATATACTGTCTGTTTCTATTACATTGAGCATCCAAGTCATACATGGGTACGAGCGACTATATTAGTCATTTTACTATTTTTGTTTATTATTTTGCATTGACCTAGTACTAGATGACTATCCATTGATGTGAGGTATCGATATATCTCATATGGCCTTGACACTTACTTTACCATTCATTGTGAGTCACATGTAGGACAGAGACTCGCATAGTCGACTGACCAACGATACATGTGAGACGTACAACGGTTAGGGAATAACTGCCTATAGAATTGCATAATTAGTGGACTTGGCAGTTATTAGAGGTTCATGTACATTATAGAGATGACATAGATAGCATTGGGTGGGGAAAGTAGTTCCTTAACGTATGGGCCAAGTATGCACTATCTATTATACCCTGTAAGGTCCACCAGAGACGAAGGTACTGATACCTCACTGTACTGATTCCGTCTGATGTTCACGGAGCGTTACGATCGTAGCCCCCTGGTACCCTATATGGGAACTATGCCGATCCCACTATAGTCGGAGTGCCTATGCATTGGAGATTTGTTCTTAACTGCATTTTCATAGTTGAATGGTTAGGCACCCTATTGCATGCATCTTTATTTTATTTCAAAGTTTATGTGTCATGTTGTTTCTTGTATATTGTATCTTGTTACGTCCTACTGAGGACCTTGTGAATTCTTCAGGCTTAGATGAACAGGAATTATCTTAGGAGTACGGTTCTGCACTGGATCCATCTTTTACAGCTGATGAGGTCTCGCCTTCCGAGATCTAGTTTCTTAGTCATGACTTGAGACATTGTAGTGTACATCTTTTATTATTATTTTTATTTTATTTTAGGAGGCCGAACTCCAGTTATCTCAGACTATTTTTTATGGCTATTTGATAGTGGATATATTTCCACCCGGCTATATCTTTTGACTCATTATTTATATTCTATCTGGACTAGTGCTTATCACTTGTGTACTGTGGATGAGACGTAGATTTTTCTTTGATTGGTTTGTGATTATATTATATACATCTTATGTTTGTGTATGAGGATTCTATATATTAGAGTATTCTTCGTATGCATGCAGCTGGCATATTTTGTATGCCTAGTCCTACGTAGGGCGTTATATATTTTTGTGGTGGCCCATGTATGTCTGACAAAAATATTGTTGGGTTACATGGTTGTGCCCAAGAAACCTGCATATAGGAATTAGAATAGTATCTCATCCACAACTTATTACCTCCTTTGACTTTAAACTTTTTCAAACTCTCATTTGATTGCTTGAACTACCTCTTGCTTGAATCTATCCTAACGTATCCTTGCTTTCGTGACCAGCAAAATGCACCTTCGAAGCGGACGTGTTTATACCCTGGCTATCACATCTGGTGATGCAGCCACTCAAGAGGAGTAGGTCCGACCAATGACTCGGGTGACTCCGTAGTAGCATGGATAGCAGTAGACTATCACAACCCCGTCAACGGTACAACAGAAGACCCAAACCTAAGTACCACCAACCGGCCCGACTGGGCAGACTACTGTAGTACCACCAGAAGGGAATGTACCACCACCCTTACCACCATTCCCTCAGCAGTTTCTACCCCAGTCTGGACCATAGATGCCGCCACTACCGACTGATAGAAACCCCACTACCCAGTTCATGTATGCCATAATGCAGGCTAAGTGGCAGCAGACTGAGCTAATGAGACAGAATATGATGGAAGCACTGACTAGACCCCCACCTTCACCTTCGGCCCCGGTACCAGCACCAGCTCTATATCCTTATGAGGGCTCTATCAAATTTTTTATGGAGATAACCCCAATCCCTTCAAAGGTACCAAGAAACCGTTAGCAGTCTCTAATGCTTAACAGCACGGAGAAGCTACCAAAGGCATCACGGTTGCCAATAAACTTATGGATGATAGCAGTGGACTTACTTCTAGAGGATAATGCTCACCAATAGTGGACGACTAAAAAAGATGACTAGGCACTAAGAAGACATGGAAGGAGTTCTTTGACCTCTTCTATGAGAGATTCTTTCATATTCATGTACAAGACATCCTCTACGACCAGTTTCTCCGTCTGAAGCAGGGGAACATGTCGGTAGACGAATACGATGCAGAGTTTAGCCGCCTGAATAGATTTAGTAGGACATTGATTCCGACAGAGAGGGAGAGAGCAAAGAGATTCTACAAGGGACTAACACTAGAGCTCAAGACTTACACTACCACACAGTCTCGAGTCTCATGCAGCTATTTTGGAGGAAGCATATAGCCTGGAGCTCCTTTGCAAGAAGATGTAGCAGACACAGAGACACCCCTCTCCAACAGTTGCACCGATTAGAGGGAACCAGGGCGGACCTATCAGGAGGCTTACAATACAGTAGCAGTAGAGACCCACACCTTACCAGAAGCCCAGTTGTCGTTACTATGGGAAGCAAGGACATACCCAACATGATTGTCGAATTTGTCTTAGATTGTGCTTAAGGTGTGGATCCAGCTAGCATATGGTCAAGGATTGTCCGAAGCAGCAGGCGATAGTTTATGCTCGACAGACCCCAAGGCCAACAGCTCTAGCTCTTCCAGCACCTCAACCAGGACAGTAGGTGTCGAGGCTTATGGCACCGCCAGTAGGAGCATCTCGCCCACCACTAACTACTCAGTTAGTACAGTTTTGATAGGGCCAGAGCTAGGGCCCCGGTCAGAAGTACGGGCAAGCTTTCTCGCTAGCAGTTGAGGAAATAGAAGCATAAGGGGAAGTCATAGCATGCATTGTTTTAGTTGCTATGTTTCCTGCTATTATCTTATTTGACATAAGAGCCACACACTCATTCATAGCCACTAGTTTTGCTACTAGACTCGGTACTCCCGCTATACCACTGCATAAAAATATTAGGATTCTCACTGGGGAGGGATAGTACCTGTATGTAGAATTTTTAGACTTTATCCTGTAGTGATATGTGGTAGAGAGATAAAAGCACGATTTTTAGTTTTTCCTATGCCAACTTTTGATATAGTTCTTGGGATGGACTGGTTGAGCTAGTACTATGCATCCCTCGATTGTCATAAAGGTAGCATTGTCTTTAGACCACTAAGCTGGAGTTTGAGTTCGCTAGAGGAGCGGAAGAAAGAAGTGATTCACCTGCATTAGGGACTCACATGGAGATGGATGACATTTTTTCAACATTCTGTCATCACTGAGTTCCAAGATGTATTCCCCGAGGAGTTGCCAAGATTTCCACCCGACCGAGACATCATTTTTTTATAGAGCTTATTCCGGGAGCTGAACCTATCTCATCTCGAGTATACCGTTTAGCACCCAAGGTGTTGATAGAGATGAAGATGCAGATAGACGAATTGCTAGAGAAAGGCTTTATCCGTACCAGTGCATCACCATGGGAAGCACATGTCTTGTTCGTGCCAAAGAAGGATGAGACGGTACGCATGTGCATAGATTACAGAGCCTTGAACACAGTGACGGTAAAGAACAAGTACCCCGTACCATGCATCGACGATCTATTCGATCAGTTGAGTGGAGCCAAGATATTCTCTAAGATCAACTTATGATCTGGCTACCATCAGTTGAAGGTTCGGAAGGGAGATATTCCGAAGACCGCATTCAGATCGAGATATGGACACTATAAGTTTTTGGTCATGCCATTCGGTTTGACCAATGCTCCAGCGGTCTTTATGAATCTCATGAACAAGATCTTCAAACAGTACTTGGACAAATTTGTGGTCGTCTTCATAGACGATATCTTGATATACTCTAAGAGAAACAAGGAGCACGAACAACATTTATGGATAATCTTGGGAACCTTGATATCACGACCCGCTCCTGAATAATTGGGTACAAATTGAGTCATGCCCGACCTACACTGTCGTTGACAGCGGTAGTCAGCCGTCTGGTCTAGACATCATCTAGGATAATCATGTATCTCATTACAGCGTCTATCACGAGTTATCTACTACTAATTATCACATATCATTATACAATTATTACAGCCTTATATATAAATATTCGGGTATAAAGCTGGTCAAGATAAAGACTACCTAAAGCTGCAACACACTCAATTGATACATCATGTCATAAACCTATACATCAATCTATATCTTAGGAACATCCTGAGTGGGCTCCGCTGTTGGCCATGACAATCTAAGGGATCAGTCTCACCTGTAATCAACGATCTTGTCAGAAAAAGAGCAAAGTACAAGTAGCTCAACCAATTACGAAATATCAATGGAAATAACAGAGCTAATAAGTACAAGAAAATAACTAATGATGCACTAGCTATATGAACATGCAATAGAACACCGTCAAGCATGTATGGCTATCAAGTCAAGAGTTAGTACAATGGTATGCTATCAGTCATACGTATAATAAGGCATACCATGTACACTACACTATCAGTTGTAAGGTATATAGCAACGATAAGATATGAGGTATTTCTATAGTAAGGCATACCGTGTACTATATACTAGCAGTCAAGTAAACAAGCGTGTCGTATAGGGTGCCGATATACTAGTATACAAGTATGGTATAAGGTATATCGTGCCTATACTATAATCAGGTACACGCTCAGGCTTAGGTGACTACATGTCGTTTGGTGTTCTTCCCTCCCGACACAACATGACACGATGCAAGAAAGTGCAAGAAAAATACAAGCAAATCAAGTGCATTATGAAATGCATGCATGTGATGATCGAGTACAAGTACTTGCCTCTTTTTCGAGGTTTTTGTCAATATCTCCAAGTCACCTAAAATAGGGAAATTATGTTTAGGAAAATAAGGTAAGGAAATCCTAATATCTCTAATGATCCCTCTATTATCTAGTCTTTACTAATTGTCACCCTAGTATAATGGCCAGTAGGACTCATAAACCTAGATTTGATATAAAAACCCAACACACCAATTCACAACTAAGACAGCCCATTAATGGCTAGTAGAAGCAAAATCTTTCCCTAGTCTACTGAGTTCAACTTGAATCTTACCTACTGGTCCAACCCCAATGAAACATTAGACAGCCGAATCTAAGTTTACAGTCCAACAGTTGACACATGAATTCAACTTCAATAAGTTCAACCCTAAGCAACTGAACCCTAACTCTTGTATATTCAAATCTAACTATCTATCAATAATAACGTTAGAATTTGAATAGCAACAGGACATATCAACATAACGTGCTACTGCCATGTCGCTTGCATTCGGTTATGAGCCTTCGTGTCCGACCTCCACTCCTGGACTGAGTCCTATCCTGGAAATATACTTCCCTCTGCCATTGGTATTCATTAAAGATTGTGTCCTAGTGTCTAAGTGTCCAAGGCAGACTTCCCGCTGGCGTGCTACAATTTCCCCAAACCAATTAATCGATCCCAAGATACAGAAATTGTAAGAGAACTATACCTGAACTCTAAGGATGTTCCGCAGAGTCCGATACACGCGTCTTCATGTCTGATACCAAATTTCTCGAGTCCAACGCTGATAATAGAATCGACCTAGCCAATTTGTCAAACACCAGGCATGCATCAACCAGAGAAAGGAATTTATAAGTTTGCTAGATCGATTTGATTCAAAATTTTAGAAAACCAAAGGAGAACCTCAAAGGACTCACCAACCAATAGATCCTTATCAAAATTCCACCGAAAGTAAGGAATCGACCGATTCAAAAAGACTGCCAAATTGATGAAAAATGTTTGCAACAGTCAAAATCAATGTTGTATCATTAATACATTCTAGATTTGAGAACCAATCACAATACTTACCAAGGTTGGGTCGAAATTGTATGGTGTCCTCACAGGGACACGATCACCCTGCCATCGGACTTGTTTGAATTCTCGACCGGGGGATCCTGTACGTGATCAAGAAATAATCATAGCAAGGTAATCACGAGATGAGTCCTCATGAGAAAAAGAAAGAGACAAGGCAGCTCACCGACCTCGTCGTCGTCGTCGTCGTCGCCAATGCTATGCATGAGCTGATCGATAGAGGGATCCTACCAAAAAAGGAGAGATAAAACTAACTGTGAAGTCCATACCCAAACCCATGACTTAAGCTCATACCCGAACACATTCAAAACCTACGTCCCCTCTCTCCCCTGAACCCGCACGCACACACCCCCCTTCCTTCCGGATCTCAACCTTTACGTAACTCTTCAGAAACCCCTTCTCCACAGAAACTCCATTTCTTCTCCTTCACTAAATTTCTCATAACTCTCTCCCTACTCCACCAAATCCAAATTCGCGACCGCCACCGCGCTTCCCTCGCCGCCCTCTCCAAATCCAGACCCCACGTCCCCCATTTCCGAGCAGCCGACTACTGCCCGCCCGGTAGCAGCCGGCCGCCCGTAGTCGTTTGCCAGCCGTGCGTGCGCCCCGGTCCTGCGCGCCTTTGCCCACGTGTCCGCCCGTGTGCGCATACGTGACCGTGCTCGTCAATTCCGGCGTTGTTTCGAGTCCGAGGCCTCCCTTCGGTACTCCTTCGTACAAGTTTGGATAAACTCTTCCCATTTTTCTCTGTCATTTTCTTCACAGAAACCCATTTGTCATTCTGGCCGTAGAGTCTATCATGTAGATTATTATTTTGATTATGTAGAATTGTTTTATTAGGTTAGATGGTTTAATATTTTAGCTTTCTATGTTGTAATTAGCAATGTGGTAATAATATACATATTAGGAAACTTTAAACATGTTTATTTGGTATTAATTGATTTATGGATTAACCTTAATAATTTAAAAGGTGATTTAAAATGATTTAAGTTGATTAAATATATAGTTAGGATTATCTTTTAAATTTAATGTTAAGTTGTGGAGATTTTTAAACCAAATAATAATTTAATATTTTGTTTACAAAATATTAGTTAAATAAATATTCGTTTAAAAGTTATTTTTTTAAAATAAAAGTTTGGTTAAGTAAATGGTATAAAAATTAGATTTCGTTAAATGATTATATATATATATATATATATATATATATATATATATATATTTATATATATATATATATATATATATATATATATATATATATATATATATATATATATAAAAAAAATATATATATATATATAAATATATATATATATATATATATATATATATATATATATATATATATATATATATATATATATATATATATATATATATATATATATATATATATATATAAATGTTTTCCTTTTAAAGATGATTTCTAATCAAGAAGGTTTTATAAGGAAAATTAATATAATAAAAACTAATATTTATTTAAAAAAGTTTTTTGGTAATGGTATTTAATATTAAAACCCGAAAACCTTTTATATTAACTTTAAATCAATATTTTGGTAAGAAAACGTATTTTTGCGCATTTATTATTATCTATGTTTAAAGGTGATTTTCTACATAATTTATGAAATGTCTAAAAGATATATTTTATGAAAATCATTCTGATTAAATAAATTCTATTTTAAAATGTTATTTAAATAAAAAATATTTTCTTACAAAAATTATTAATTTCGAGAAATTCATTTTAAAGTATTTTTTCTATTAATTAATATTTACAACAAAATCTATATTTTATTGAAACGATTATATGTTAACTTTTAGTAACAAAATCTATTTTTATGTACAAAGTGATTTCCAATTAGGATCACCAACCTGCCTGACTTAGCCTAGTATTGCACCTTAGAATTAGAGCGTAGTTCTGGTTACTAAATCTGGTACTATGATCTGTAGGTTCGGGACCTTAAATCCTAGCGGTTACTTACTGCTTGTCGCATTCCACGCCAAGGAGTTATCCAAGGCAAGTTTTATATCTATTTCATGTCTGTGTTTTTATTTTAATAATTAAATGTATGCATCAGTTAATTTTATCTAGTATAGACACTGATTCACCGTGGATCCCTCTCGGACTCCACATCGATTGACGGATTGCTGGATTGACTTATTGACTCATTGACTTGGGGATTGCTTGGGGGAGTAGTATAACGTCTGTGACCAAAGCCATAATCTTGCTCGTTACTTTGTCTGCGCTAACCCTAACCTTACTGTGGGTTGAGCCATACCGTATACTATTTGTTTTGGCCAAAAATGTTTGTATACACATTGTCTCACCAGCCGGTCACAGGCCCTGTTATATACTCAAAATACTAGCTTAGTATTGCATCATGCTAGAAATTGACATCATCTTGCTTGTCAGTCTCTTTTTACTATTAAATACAAAAATATATTATTTCTTAAACTGTCTCGCATTTTTTTCATTTATTATTAATTTAGAAATGCTAGATGTGGATGAAATATGTTCTTGCTCCCTCCTGACTGGAGACCCAACATTTTTAGGTGACAGCGACGAAGAGGAGCTGCCTTACTATACCTTCTACGGGTCTGACTTGGGTCCCGCAGACTCGGCTGAACCAGGAACCCCTGAACCCTAGAATGTTAGCTTAGCACTTTCCTTTACTTTCCTTTTCAGAATCTATTGTAATAAAATGAATATTGTTGTTGTTTGTTTTATTTTCAGAATTTTTCCAGTTGAATAAAATATTTTATTTTCGTTAGCTGTTTTTGCTTGTTGTGTTTCATTGCTTGATACAGCTTACTGCCGCCGTCTCACAATGGTGCAGGCTGGGCATGATCCGACTAGATCCACTACATTGGGATCAGGTCGTGACATATTTTTAGTGGTGGCCCATACAGGTCGGTTTGTAAATTGGTCTAGTCGACTTAGTCTAGACCAGCACGTAGTCCTACAAATTAACCTAGGCCTAGATGAGACTTTAGGAAAACAGACTCTAGAAACAAATAGAACACTTAGATGATATTCACCCTATTACATCATAGGGCCAAAATTATATATTTAAAAATCTATTTTTGCTTGCTTATAGTTCATAGGTTACCTTGCTTATTTTGTACCTAAACCTTTCAGATCATGACTTATGTTCCAAAGCTATTCCTTGTTGGCTTTGCTAAACCATTTCAACTTAACTTCCTTGAATCAATAAGATTTACCTTTTAGCCCAACTTACCTAGCGAATACTCAAACTTTTCTTGGGTAAAATATTATTTTTCCAAATAATTTCAATAAAGATCTATATTCCCTAAGTGATTTGTCGAAAATATTCTCATTGGCTTCTTCTACTCAACTCGAAGCGGTGATGCTTCTATCTTGTCTTGTGTCCAACTCAATTAGTGAGAATCAAGTTTGATCAATTCCATAAGTTTAATCTTTGAAGAAAATGTCGAAGAACAGATACTCCACTTGACTTCAAACTGACCTCTTGAATCTCAAGAGCTACTGGAACACATATTTATCCTGATAAATTTCCTTGATTCTAGAAGAACGGACATCTACATCTCTTTTCTATCTTGATTAGAACTTTAGAACTCGTTTGAATTTTTTGGAAGCTCCTTTGAAATTCTCATGGACAAAGTTGAGAAAATATTCAGTGACCTAATATGGCTTCACACATATGCGTTGTAGTCATTGTCTGAAATATGAAAACTGCGAGTTTACTGCAGCTTGTTGCGCACTGGCGAGGCATAGACTCTAAGTTGAAGTGATTTCAGGTGTTCATAGGTTTTCATATATTTTGAGACTATGTCCTAAATTCAACAAATTTTTTCTTATGTTGCTCAGCCATGAAATGGATAAAGTTGATAGACTACTCGGTAACCTATTATTATTCAAGTTATGGAGCCAAAAATTTACTACAGTCAGGTGCACTCTGGCGAGGCATGAATTAGAGGCAAAGTGACTTCGGATATATTTGGTTTTCGAATATTATTAAGACTATATATACGATGGTTATGTCCTTTTTGCACCATCAAATTATTCTGACTTTTATCCGGTTAGAGGATTTGCAGCGGTTGTCTCCGCCTTCAGAAATATCTTATCTGATTACATTCATGTCATAGTTATTCAAATCACTCTCGTTATCCTACTATCATACAACTTATTGGCTTTTCCTGAGTCACAAACCCTTATACCTCAACCAAATTTGATTTGAAATTTTTAGTCCCTCATCTCAGAAGATTCCATTACTTTTGCCTCCTCAATAAGCTGTTGACGTTCGTTTCTTTGTCGCCTTTCCTGTTTCACGAGACCACATTTGATTTTTCTTCCATCTTATGATCATTGATTATGTTTTAATCGTACCTAGACTTTACTTGTGCCTAAAACGATCATAACAAAATTTTTAACTCTATCTCAGATCTTATCTAGATAATTCAGACCGTGCCTATATTTTATCATTATACCTAGTGATCATACCTCGAATTCGATTATGCCTGATGATTTAAATCTGGAACGATCTATAGTAGGAATTTATCGAGTACATGAGTTATGAGATAAATATGAGATAAAAATGAACAATTGTGATTTGAATTAAGGAAGGTACAATTAATGATGTGAATACCAAACAAATTGACATTGTAGATTAGAGGTGATTAAATGATAAGCATGGAAATGCACTTTAGGAAGGTGCATAATGAATCAGAAGATATATAAAGAACGAATGAAACAAGAAAATTTGGACTTAATGTGTAATTAAATTAAGGATGAAAATCGTATGAATTGAAGAGTGCAAAAGATTTTAGATCAGAAACCAGAGATACAAGGATTGTAAATAATACAAGGTTGAGAGATGTAACAAGGTATATTTTGACAGAGAAAAATTTGGTCAAATAATACAGTAAAATTAAGATGAAGGATTCGAGCTTAAGCATGATAATTAAATTTTGTTGAGATTTGGGGATCAAATATGGAAAATGAGGATTTAGAATCAAGATATATACATGTTGGTGAAAAGTGACGTCTAAAATAAATTACAAAGTGATCACCTATGGGTAAGGAATGATAAAGTTTTTTTTTTTACGAATCATGACAAATTGAAGCATTGAAATGTGGTGTTGGATTTCAAATATGATATTGGGTTACCGAGGCTTGATATTGAAGTATTAAGACAAGACAAAATGTATCAAATCATAGAGTTAAATTTTGAATATATTAGCAAGCTGAAGGTAGTAAATACTATATTGTAGGAAATACTATATGCTTTTAGTATAAAAATGTGAAAGACAAATTTTCTAAGGTGATGACTGTAATTGACAATTCAGGGGTAGAAGCAGAAATCCAAATTGTGGTTAGTGACTATGCTTCTAAGGAGGGAAGAATGTTATTTGAGAATAATAGATAAGATTGATGAAAATATTGTACTAGATGGATTTGCTATTGGACAGTTAGCCTAGTTAGGCATAGGGGCGTTGTAAAGAATACCCGGACTGGTTTGAGGCATGATTGCATGATTGTACCCTGGCCCTCATCTTAAAATTTTGAGGACGAAATTTTCTAAGGAGGGAAGGTTGTGAAGCCCATATCCAAACCCATGACTGAAGCCCATACCCAAACACATTCAAAACCCACGTCCCCTTTCTCCCCTGAACCTGCGCGAAAACCCCCTTCCGGATCTCAACCTTTACGTAACTCTTCAGAAACCCCTTCTCCACAGAAGCTCAATTTCTTCTCCTTCACTAAATTTCTCATAACTCTCTTCCTCCTCCACCAAATCCAAATTCGCGACCGCCACCGCGCTCCCCTCGTCGTCCTCTCCGAATCCAGACCCTACTTCCCCCATTTCTGAGTAGCCAACCGTCGCCCGCCCGGCAGCAGCCGGCCGTCCGTCGCCGTCCGCCAGCCCCGTGCGTGCCCCGGTTCCACGCGCCTTCGCCCACGTGTCCGCCCGTGTGCACGCACCTGACCGTGCTCGTCAATCCCGACGTTGTTCCGAGTCCGAGGCCTCCCCTCGGTACTCCTTCGTACAAGTTTGGGTAAACTCTTCCCATTTCTCTCTGTCATTTTCTTCACAGAAACCCATTTGTCATTCTGGACGTAGAGTCTATCCTGTAGATTATTATTTTGGTTCTGTAGAATTGTTTTATTAGGTCCTGTGGTTTAATATTTTAGCTTTCTGTGTTGTAATTAGCAATGTGGTAATAATATACATATTAGAAAACTTTATACATGTTTATTTGGTATTAATTGATTTATGGATTGATCTTAATAATTTAAAAGGTGGTTTAAAATGATTTAAGTTGATTAAATATATAGTTAGGTTTATCTTTTAAATTTAATGTTAAGTTATAGAGATTTTTAAGCCAAATAATGATTTAATATTTTGTTTACAAAATATTAGTTAAATAAATATTCGTTTAAAAGTTATTTTCTTTAAATAAAAGTTTGGTTAAGTAAATGGTATAAAAAATTAGATTTCGTTAAATGATTATATATATATATATAAATATATAAATATATATATATATATATATATATATATATATATATATATATATATATATATATATATATATATATTGCTGACCATCTCATCCGGGAAGTCTTCCGCCAATGCTGCAAACGGAGCACCGGGTGCTCCCACAGTCCTAGAGCTTTTTGGTCGATGCTTGAACTCTGACTCTTGGTGGATGTTTTGTCCCTACCCCTCTTTTTCCTTTTGGTAGTATACTTGTATAGGCTTGGCCCTTTTGTGCCTTGTACTCGTGTTTTGT
Source organism: Iris pallida (assembly GCA_029216955.1). Classification (NCBI taxonomy): domain Eukaryota; kingdom Viridiplantae; phylum Streptophyta; class Magnoliopsida; order Asparagales; family Iridaceae; genus Iris; species Iris pallida. Next base: position 12,936,619 of record JANAVB010011800.1, read on the forward strand.
GCCTTCCTTTAATAAATCGAGGGGTTTAATATATATATATATATATATATATATATATATATATATATTACACAGAGGAGGGAAAAATGGGTTGCTGGGTTTGGCTCCCGTGGGTTGGAGCTCTCCCCGCGCTAGGGAGGCGGCCGGCCACTCAACGACGCCCCGCCACCCGGCGAGACCCCCCTACTCCCCGGCTTCACCTCTCTCGGCGGATGGTCGGACGCTTACTGGTCACCACCGTGGGGAGTCTCCTCTCCCCCGGCCGGGGTCTGCCCGACATGTGGCGGTTCATCCTCCTCCTTCCTGTCTCGGCGCCACCGTCGCCCTCGGCGTCGTCGGCGTCGCCGCGATCGGCCCCCCCTGCCTGCTCCGGGCCCCTCCATTCTCGACCCCGGACCCCCGCTCCTGTCGGTTGACGTCTCCGCCGCCGCGCCTCGCCCCCCTGAGAGCTCGACCCCCCTTCGATCCCCCCTCGAGTCCCCCCCCACCCACCCCCCCTCCGGGAGATCTCTGCCGCCGTGCCTCAGGGGGCAAGACTGGCTCCGCCGATCCGCCCCCCTGCAGCCCCTTCCGGACCAGGAGGCCTCCGCCCTGCCGCCCGCCCTGCCGCCGGCGCCTCCTCCCCCCGCCGAGGACTTCCGCCCCCCTCCCGACTCTCATCTCCCTCCAGTGGCCTCCCTCCCTGAGCCCTCCCCCGCCGCGCTTCCTCCCTCCTCTGTAGCGGCGCCCCCTCCCCTCACCGTCGCCCAGCCCGCAGTAGTGTTTTCCCCTTCTTCGGCGGCGGCGGGAACCTACCACCCGGACCCCTCCTCCCTTAGATGGTACTGGGTCTCCCAGGACCCCTCCACCCTCCGGTGGTACTGGATTCCCCTCTCCGCCCAGCCAGCCGCCACTCAGTGGCATGCCTCCGCCCTCGGAGGTGCCAGCCACCCCTCCGCGTCGGCGTGGGGGCAGCGCCTCTACTGCTAGCCGTCGTGGCCCGCCCCCTGGCCGCCGCGGCTCCACTTGCCGCAGCTCCAGGGTCCCTGCTTCCCGTTCGGCTGCGGCTCCTCCTAGCCGGAGCCACTCAGCTGCGCCTCCTCCTAGCCGGAGCCGCCCTTGTTAGGGCCCTCCCTTTCTCCCCCAGCCGGGATCCTCCCCTTTGCCCGAGCTCGACGTCCTCCTGTGCTGTGCTGTCCTACCCGGAGCAGACCCCCAGTCGCAGTGACTCGCCGTGGCTTCCCCGACGCCGTGCCCCCCCTCCCCCGGCCGCGTCAGCCGCCTCTGCCTCAGCCTCCGGCGTCGGTCCCGTCGCGCCGCCCGCTAGGTCGCGGCCCTTGCCCGCCGTGGTAGCGCGCCTCCCCGGCCCCCGTCGTTGCAGCTCGCCGTCGCCGCAGCGTAGCCTGGCGCCGGGCTCTCCCTCCCTCCGTTGCCGACGGCGGTTGGATGGCCCGAGGCGCCCCCTCGGGTCCCTCGCCACCTCGGGCCACGACCCCGTCCCATCGGCTCCCGCGCTTCCACAGCGGGCCACGTGCGCGAAGCAGGCCTCGGGCCCCGTGTTGACCGCCACGTGCCCCCCCACGCGCGATGGGCACCACGTGTTCCCCCTTTTTGTTTGTTTTTTGTGTTTGAATTTTGTTGTTTGTGGCTGGGCCACACGGATCTGGCCTGTGTGGGCCGGTCTGTTTCTGGGTCTTGTAGTCGCTCCTTGTGGGCTTTTTTCAATAATATTTCTGTTGAAAAAAATATATATATATATATTTTAAATATATATTATATATATATAAAAAAGAAATAAATAAATATATATATATATATATATATATATATATATATATATATATATATATATATATATATATATAAATGTTTTCCTTTTAAAGATAATTTCTAATCAAGAAGGTTTTATAAGGAGAATTAATATAATAAAAACTAATATTTATTTAAAAAAGTTATTTTGGTAATGGTATTTAATATTAAAACCCGAAAACCTTTTATATTAACTTTAAACTAATATTTTGGTAAGAAAACATATTTTTGTGCATTTATTATTATCTATATTTAAAGGTGATTTTCTACATAATTTATGAAATGTCTAAAAGATATATTTTATGAAAATTATTCTGATTAAATAAATTCTATTTTAAAACGTTATTTAAATAAAAACTATTTTCTTACAAAAATTACTAATTTCGAGAAATTTATTTTAAAGTATTTTTCCTATTAATTAATATTTACGATAAAATCTATATTTTATTGAAACGGTTATATGTTAACTTTTAGTAACAAAATCTATTTTTATGTACAAAGTGGTTTCCAATTAGGATTACCAACCTGCCTGACTTAGCCTAGTATTGGACCTTAGAATTAGAGCGTAGTTCTGGTTAATAAATCTGGTACTATGATCTGTAGGTTCGGGACCTTAAATCCTAGCGGTTACTTGCTGCTCGTCGCGTTCCACGCCAAGGAGTTATCCAAGGCAAGTTTCATATCTATTCCATGTCTGTATTTTTATTTTAATAATTAAATGTATGCATCAGTTGATTTCATCTAGTATGGTGATACTGATTCACTGTGGATCCCTCTCGGACTCCACATCGATTGACGGATTGCTGGATTGACTTATTGACTCATTGACTCATTGACTTGGGGATTGCTTGGGGGAGTAGTATAACGTCTGTGACCACAGCCAAAATCTTGATCGTTACTTGTCTGCGCTAACCCCAACCATACTGTGGGTTGAGTCGTACCGTATACTATTCATTTTGGCCAAAAACGTTAGTATACACATTGTCTCACCAGCCGGTCACAGGCCCTGTTATATACTCAAAACACTAGCTTAGTATTGCATCATGCTGGAAATTGACATTATCTTGCTTGTCGGTCTCTTTTTACTATTAAATACAAAAATATATTGTTTCTTAAACTGTCTCGCATATTTTTTTATTTTTTATTAATTTAAAAATGCTAGATGTGGATGAAATATGTTCTTGCTCCCTCCTGACTGTAGACTCAACATTTTTAGGTGACAGCGACGAAGAGGAGCTGCCTTACTGTACCTTCTACGGGTCTGACTTGGGTCCCGCAGAATCGGTTGAACTAGAAACCCCTGAACCATAGAATGTTGGCTTAGCACTTTCCTTTACTTTCCTTTTCAGAATCTATTGTAATAAAATGAATATTGTTGTTGTTTGTTTTATTTTCAGACTTTTTCTAGTTGAATAAAATATTTTATTTTCGTTAGATGTTTTTGCTTGTTGTGTTTCACTGTTTGATACAGCTTACTGCCGCCGTCTCACAATGGTGCAGGCTGGGCATGATCCGACCAGATCCACTACATTAGGATCGTGTCGTGACACTAACGTTCATGTAGGTCAGTGCCATGCCGCTCACACGATTGCCGCTATCTCGACGACGACGAACGCCATTGCCATGGGTTTGAGGGCTCGAAGAGGAAAAAAGAAGGGATGGCAATTTGACAGAGCTTTGATGCTATTGAGAGTGTTAGAGAAAGAGGAAGGTCGGTGGCCTATTTATAGGCAGAGGAAGTCAGAGACGGCAACGATCGGACGACCGATCATACTTCGGCCACATCGATGGAAGGCATCGACGGCTCCAATAGGTCTCCGTATATCGGTGGGCGGTTACATATCGACGATGGATCTGAGAGAAGCGGTTAGTCACGTGCGCCCGCGATAGAGTCGAGGTCTCCAGAGTCGGCCAGCTCACTTTGGTGGAGGATAAGCTTTTCAAAATCGTCCGCTCGTCCGCTCACTCGCTCACTCACTCACTGCTATTGGCGAAGGAGAAACAGAGGAGGGAGAAAGCAAAATTAGGGACCTAAAGTTCAAACCCAGAAAGAGTTAACATAGGTGCAGGTGCGGGTCGGATTTGAACCCGTTTGCTGATGGGTTGGGTTCTGACAGAATTTGAGAAAAGAAAATGGAAATGGCTCTATCAACATTGGCTTTAGCTAAGGTTTCAAACAAATAGGTGGTTTGTCCACACATGATAATAAGCTTTGCACAATTATGATAAAAGGAATATTATTAAAAGAAAATTGGGTTTAACCAAATGAATGGCTAACTAAGTGTACAGCCCAAGAATTTTATTATAACTATATAAATAATAAACAAAGTATAGAAAATAATTAGAAGGGCGATGATAATAAGAATTCCCCCAAATTCTTTATTATGAGAAGGCGAGGTTACAAATCTACCCTCTTTAAAAATTTCATCCTCAAAATTTTAAATGACATGACCAGCAAAAAATGGAACGAAGATCAAAATCTAGTTAGGCACGATTGCGTATAGAAAATGGTCTGCTTTAACTAGGTACGACTAGAAAAAGACAGAAAAAGTGATATGATAGTGATCAAGTCGGTAAGGCACGATAAGAGAATACGATTTGGCACAATTAGAAGTAGGATCAAAATAGTATAGTTATGATTAAGATTTAATCACGACTAAGGATGGGATTGTGACATGATTAAAAACATTTAGGCACAATCAAGAATAGGATAGGAGAAGGACTAAATCGTTTAGGTACGATTAAGTCAAAATCATGATCAGTTCAAAAATCAATTAGACACAATAAATATAGTTGCGACAAAAATCAAAATTTTCCTAAGCATAATCAATTACAGAAATGGTGTGATCAAAACAGAAGTTTGGGAATAACGCCAATTGGCATGATCAGAAATCGAATATAATCAGATTCTAGAATAGAATTGAAGGAATGATCAAAATTAAATGGTTGAGGTACGAGTAGATTAAAATACAATAATTCAGGAGTAAAGGCCATATGCAAGATTATGATCAACATGCTAAGGCACGGTTAGAGGTCAAGTTATGACCAAGAGAAGCAACTCGTTCATGCATGATCAATACCAAAATAGTCATAGTTAAGAATAGAATGAAGATCTACTCATGATTAAAAATCGTAATAGCATGTTTGTCTAGTGTGAGACTCGTCTCACAGTATCGGTATTTATATACGGATACGTATTTTTGTACTGTATCTTATATTTTTTTGAGTTTTGGAACACTTTAAAATTTTGCCAACTTATAGATTTTCTTCTTGGCCGACATACCATCAGTATACCGGTGTATACCGACGGCATACCATCCGGACAAATTTTCCACATTTTAGATATTTTTGATTTCAGATATTTTCATGAATAGTGTTTCTAATATTTTCGTGAATAGTATTTGGATATTTTGACGAATAGTGTTTAGATATTTTTGTGAATAGTGTAGATGCATCGTATTATCCAATAGATACTTGGTTTTTTTGGATGGCTATGATTGATCTAGATTGTGACAAGGATCACCATCCAACAGTCACGATTAAACCCCCCTCCGATATATACCCTTTTTACTTTCTTTCTCCTTCCTCTTTTAATTCTTTCTTCCATTCCTCTTCCCTTTCATTTCTCTTCCTCAAGTGCTTAGGAAAGCTTGGCCTTGAGGCCTAGAGTGTGGTTTCATACCCCTCTTGGTGGTGGAGTGGAAGATTAGGGTTGAAGCTTAACCTAGGCAAGTACATCTTGCCGAATTACTGAACAACCTTTATTATTGTCATTTTTGTTTTCTTTGGTATTGGTAGCTCATTTTATTCCAAAACATGTTTTGTTAAAAATGTTTTCCTTCATGATTTTATTTATTGTAACGCCCCAGTCCCAAAATACTTAGGGCTAGGTACGTATCTATGCCAGCTGTATACATACGAAGTACGCTCCAATGTATGGAAATCTTGTATGTATACATAAGCTGTAAAATACAGTAATCCAAGACTAAATCTCATCCACAATAAAAAGAATAATAATATAAAATCAACTTGAATAATTATGGTTCAATCGTTGGGCGGAGACAAATCCACTACCAACAAATTTTAATAGAAAAAAATATATACAAGAAAAGTAATTTGGTAGAGCGAAGGGGATGACGATCCAAGAGCAACATCTCGAAGGATAGAGCGCAAGTCATGACCTTAGCTAGAGCACCTGCAAAAATCACAAGACACACCTCGAGGAATCACCAGGTCCTCAGAGGGCCGTAACAAGATACAGGAAGAACATGCCATTTAAATACTGAATAAAAAATATGCCACAATCAAAGAAAGTGACAAGACATAATAAGGTAGCCTAACCGTACTAAAGTGAACATGCAATTATGAAACAATCCTTCGATGCATAAGCCCTGGCTGTAAATGGGATCTGGTATGGTCCCCACTTGGGCACTAGTGACCTAAGCGTATGACGTTAAAAAATGACATTGACCAACCTGAGAGGCTAATCATACCCGTATCTCCAGCGGAGCTTTTGGGTTACAAGGGAAGTGCAATCGAAGCCCATACGTCAGGTGTTGTCCTCTCCACCTAATGTACCTATCTAGGTCGCATCCACGACCATATTTCTCTACTAACTGCTAAGTCTCCTAACATGCTCCTAATAGCAATAAGTCCTAACGCATGCGCACTGGGGATCAGCCAATACGCAAGGACCTCTACATGCCACTCATCTCACACATCCTCGTGGTACAACTTTATCAAGGTATATGCGATACACTACAAACGGTAGTCCCTTAACTCTAGGTCCATATGCAATTAAAGGATAATAACAAGTAAGCTAATATCACTGAGCATGTAGTAAATCAGGAACTGTAAGAACTGGAAATAAATGAACAGTGATATAAAATAAAATGCAAACTAAAAATAAATAGTATAATGACAAGGTATCTTGCCTGGTGTTACGCCTGGTGTGGTACAATGATCCGACAAGTCCTGATTGTCTAATTGCTATGATCAATGTGCAGAGGTCCAAAGTCGTAAGGAAATAGGAAAGATGATCAGTCACAATCGAGATGATTGAAGGAATTTGTGTGAAGAAATACATATACTTTTCTTAGAAAAATACGTATAATACTTGAAAACCATGTTTACTAGTAGAAATAATTTTTTTTTACAAATATTTGAAAATGTGGAAAAATCGATTTAGGCTAAAACTATAAGTTTACCAAAAATAGAATTTCTAGGTAGAAATAAATATTTAATGGTCTAGTTACTTTTTAGATAAGTATACGAAAATATTTAGGACCAATAACTTATCCGGAATATCATAAAAATCTATAATATGATATATTTAGGTTTCTAAAAAAAAATTGAAATAGATATAGGATGAGGCCCAAATAATATTTTTTTGGTTATAATATAATTTGAAAATACCAACATATTTATTTATAATGATCATAATACTTACGAATAAAAATAAAAATAAAATTTTATCAATAATACCACATTTACTAGATATGGTATAATAATTAATACCATAACTGTTGTAAAGAATGCTAACAATAGTAGATACTAACCATATATAGTTGTCCTAAAACTCAAATAAATTGCTTAATATTTTAATATTACAGCAGTGCTTTACTTCTTCAGAAATGAACTAAAGAGGAGAGATAGAGAGACATTTAAAAGGACAAAGTAATTAGAGGGGTCAGTATAGGGAGGGGGAGAGAGAGAGGTGGAATCACCTGAGGGCTTCAAGAGGGGGAGTTAAGAGAGGGAGTGGACTGATGGTGGCACCGACGCGGTGGCTGTGCGCGCTGGTGACGCGCGCGGAGATGCGGATGGCAGGGACGACGGATCCGCGGGCGGTGCTTCTTCGAGGGTTCGCCGGCGTAGAGACGGTGGCAACCGCGGGATAGGCACGACACTCTCGACTAGCGTAGGGTGTCTGACCGTGGAGGGCGGTGTAATGCCCCGGTCTGTACGGTGCATTATGATGAGTCGTTGACTCGAAGAGTTACGTTGACCCGATGCGGTATCGATGCAAGAGTTACGTTGGCCGAAGGTAAGCTTTGAGTCGATTGGAATCTATAAATCGAATTGATGCAAAGGATAAGTCTCGTTTGAGCAAGTGCTGATTTTAGTTGATCTGGTGTGCAGGCTATACTTTTACGCTGGACGATAAGAGGTCGGCATTTTGCCTTATTCAGTAAAGTGTCCGCGAAACCAAATCGTCGCCTTGCAACGGATTATGGCATGGGCACGGTAGGCTAAATCAGTCGGATAGTTCAAGAGAATGGCTAAGTCAGGAGAGTTAGCTATGCAACCAAGTTATGGAATTGAGCCGCAGCAGCTCGGCAAAATGTCAAGGCGTATCGGCTTAAGGTGGGCGGGTTCTTGACTCTTTTTTCCTATTCCTTCACGCCTAATAAAATATATCCTTGCACGCGTAAGTTTTTGTCAAGTTAGCGAGCGTGGCTCGAACGGATTAAGGACCTTGTTATGTGTCGAACATTAAGTTAGAACATTGAACAATTGAAAGCGAGGTGCATCAAATATACGGGTCACGGTAGGGCGGTGATGGTAGAACATTAAAAGACAATATCGAGATGTACATTACGTGCACGACTCCGAGAACATTGAACACTAGGCTTAGAATATTGATTATGTCGCTGAGCGTGCCCTCGAGCACGGAAGCTAGAAAATGATTAAGTAACTACGGAATTAGGCTATGTGAATAACTTATGAACGGAACGCATTGAAAATAAGTACGAGAAGTCCAAGCCATTGGGTGTTGTGCATCAATACGGACGTGTTGGGACATAATGCCTACGAAACTTGGAATAGAGATGTGGGATTACGTTATGGAACACGGGATGGGTTGAAATGTATAACTTGTATGCTATGGAACATATTGTATGGTGAATGGACTCAGATGGCCCGTACACAGGTGCGGCTTCCCTCGGACGGTTACGACCAGGGCACCAGGACCGTTCAGCCTAGGAGGAAATTATGTATGGTATTTATGGTGCACATCATTCGGACGGGTTGCGACCGTCCAGTGTTGTGATAAGCTATGATATCTGTAAGTTTGGGATCCTTCGGATACTGGGCTAGTAACCCATATTAAAGCGATCATAGGCTTACACATAAGAGATGCCAAGTCTATTACTGTACGAAACACCGTGACCTTCATATAGATAGGCCGAGATTGGAGTTGGGTGCAGGCGCAGGGCCTGCCACCCTTAGGCATATGACTAAGTATTATGGTTGGTTGTTGCATAAATTGTATGGTTTCTTACGTAAGTTATAACTAGTACAGGCTAGACAAAAGGGGACGGAGATGAGCACGATCACTATATTTATGTTATATTATGTCTAACTGTATCTGCTGCAGGAACACTGTAGTGGACACATTATGATAAGTTGCTATACGTAAATATTGCTATGAAACTGATCCTAAGGCTAAATAGAAAGATCACCAAATAATGCTGCATATTCCACTAAATTTACTTAGTGTTTGGTTTGGGTGCGAGTGGGTCTTGATCAGTACAGCGAGGACGAAAGCACTAATCCCCCACTAGTTTGTGTGCAGGTTCGGGTTATGTTCAGCTCGGACGGTGCTTGGCTTAGATTTCGTCGAGACATGGAGTCCTTAGCGTTTCAAGAGTAGCTTCCACATAGGCGTTCGGACTTGCAACATGAAGATGTTCGACCAAAGACTACTTGTTGGCTATAGAAAGGCATAATGTATGGAACAATATAATCCTTTGTGAGCTAGAGGGATCATGAGCGTTGTAGCCAATTGGCATGTTAAGTTGGGCTATTCAGAGCCTTTGTAATCTTTAGTTCATTATCAATAAAAGAGATTTTTATTGTATACTTTGTTTTCTTCCGCTGCTTATGTTATTAATTTGAGATAAATACTATGTGAACATGTTATCTTGCCTTGCACGAGCGCAACTTCAGGCTCGTACGGCATCATGCCCCAATGAGGACGATGATTCGGATAAAATCTAGCGAGGACGAGCGATTTCCTGGGTCGGGGAGTGACAAGTTGGTATCAGAGCGGTTCCATCCTCTGGACCGTGAACGAATCTCTTTGACCCTTAGTTGCTTTGCTATCGAAATAAGTTGACTCTAAGTTGTTTTTGCAACCGCATGGCTCATGGATCTGCTCGACGCAACATTGGATGTTTCATACAATAAGTCTTATATTAAGTTACGTACGTCTGCCACAAGTATGTGAAGACATCACGCTATCTTACTACAACAAAAAGGCCTATTAATAACGTTCGATAAGACGTATTGATGACGCCTAATACCTAAGTGTTATCAAAGTTTGAAATACCTTTTTTCTATGACGGTTTGGGCTAATTCTGGGCTTTTTATAACGTTTATAAAATAAAACGTTATTAATATTTTAGAGTGGTGGCAAACTTGTAATATTTTGCAAACTTATTAATATTAAGCGTTCTTCTCCTTCCATTTCCCCTCTCCTCCTCCTCTTCCTCTTCCTTCGCTCCCATGCTCAGAATTAGGTTTCGGTCCAGCGTCCAGGCCTAGGGTTAGGGTTCAACGGCCCTGACGCCACCGACTTCCTCCTCTCCAACCTCTACGCGTCCGTCCGGAAGGAGCTGGAAGCCATTGGATCGCAGGGCCAGGGCCAGAAGAGCCACCTCCATATCCTTAAGGAGCTATCGCGAGCGCTGAGGAGGATGGAGGAGGACTACTTCGAGGTCGCTCTATACTATTCTATACCCACTTCCTCACTTCCCACCTCCTCACTCTCCACTCTCCTCACCATGGCGAGTTCTCACCAACTCTTCGAGGTCATCGGCAAGTGGTCGCACCACGACCTGCTCAACGAATGCCTCTTCCTCGACGTCGACGAGCCGGGAGCAACCATCCCGCCGACCTTCCAGTCGCTACACCACTATTTCGACTCCTTCCGATGCCCCTTCCTTGAGGAGACCCGGGCCTACCTGGCCTCCCGCAGGAGCGCCCCCGACGCCCCCCGGTTTGACGTGTGCGTCGAGAGAACGGTCATCCGCCTGGCCGGGTTCGATCCGGGCGACTCGGTCTGCTTCCACCGGTCCTCGATCGGCGACGGATGAAGTTGGAAGACCTGTCGGGGATCAAGGACAGGATCGCCATGGACGTCTCGTACGTCGCGGTGTTCTTCGACAATGTCGGCTTCCGGAGCGAGGTCTGGAGGTATCTGAACGCGGTGGATGGCGACGACGGGGGTTTGAACCTGGACTTGGTCAGGCAGACTCTCCATCCTGACAGTTTGGTAAGTTTCTGAAACATTATTATACGTTAACGTAGACTTGGTCAGGCAGACTCTCCATCCTCATATTTGGAGGTGGTTATTGGTGGTGGCTACACTTGGAATGCACCCTTAAAAGTAACTTCCCATGAATGAATTTGGTGTATGCACCAAAGCAATAGAATGAGCCTCATGTGTTCTTGCTGTAGCCCATTGGCTACTCAACAAATTATAAGTGATATACTTTAAAATGCTACTTAAATCAAATCCTTGGGTATCTTAAGTGTTTCTGGTTGTATTGGAGTACTGTTATCTATACAAGTAAATTGGTTTATTGTTTGGGGGGAGATTGTTCTGGATAATATTCTTCCCAATATGTCATAAATTTCATGATCATTTCTTTTATTCCAAGATACAGACACCTAATTCTTGTAATTACCTAAACTTCTAATGTTCCTGGTCTTTCCTTTATTTTTTTGTTACTAGTATGTTCTATATGATGTCTATTATCAGTATTGATAATATTATGTCTGTGATGTGTCCCTCTGCAGCATCTTTATAGTTCATTTGAAGAATTAGCAGGAGAATTTCAGTTTGCAACTGCAATCACGTCAAATGATTTGGAAGAAATTCAGAAATTTCTAGAAAATGCTGTCAATGCCAGGTATTGCCAATCTGTGCTAGATTTGGTTTTTGATGGTTCCTTTCTTTCAATTTCATTGCTTTGTTTTGTAACTTTTGTTTATTTCATGATTGCTTAATTGAATTCCTCACCCCATTAAACATAGTGTTAGTCTCATCATTTTTCTTTTGTGTTTGCAGGAAGAGTATGTAATAAGTGTGTAATTGCTAGCGTATTGTCTATTTATATGGAATAGCAATTCATGCTTTAACTATTATATTATAAATATGTGAAAAATGTTTGGTGTCGGTGGAAGTTCATCGTTTTCTCATAAATAAAATACTAATCACTAGTTTGTAATTTAAGCTATCTACATATAACTATTTTTAGTGATAAATAATGTATTATTTACTTTGTTATTCTGTCATCTCCCTTTCTCTTGCTTATGGGAGAATTTATGTCTTGGCTTTATGTCTTCCATTTTCTTTTGTTTCATGAAGTTATGAAGGACTGATCATCAAAACACTGGACAAAGATGCTACATATGAGCCTTCCAAGTGTTCCAACAATTGGTTGAAACTGAAGAAAGACTACATGGACAGGTGAAGATGGTGGATTGTCTATTTTAATTTTGTTTCCTGTAAGCTGGGAAATCGATTCTGTCAATCTATTTCTTTACGTATTCTAGCCAATACTTGTTTGTGGTAATCAGATTAGTTCTTGACCGATCGCAACTAAGAGACCCCTGCAAGGCTGGAACTTCCACTTAAACGGACTCCAAATAATCGGATTACACAGTCGATTAGTCAGCCTATTGATGCTTCTTCTTCTAATCTTTGGGAAACTTAAGAATTATTTCTCTGCATCTTGGGTCCTTGGTCTGCATAATTGAGGCATTTGTTCTGTAACGATCTATGTTGCACGAATACGGATGACATGATACGATTACAGGACACAAACATTTTCAGATTGGTACAATAAGTAGTCACCTGTGTTTCACCAATACGGACACATGTACAGATGTGGACACCATTTTACCTTTATATTGTGTTTGTTTTGATAGACGGTGAAGAAAATTGAAACGTCCTTATTCCTTCAGGATACTGTTCTATTTCTTCCCTTTTAAAGGCATTGGCGTCGTTGGAATTGGTTTTTTTTCTTGCAAAATCTCTGCAATAGTTTTTTATGGTTTCTATATAATGTTATGATTGTTCCCATTTTCATGAAAACTCTTTTCTAAGGGATTATTCTGTCAAGCTTACTCTAGATATGGGACAAATACCTGATCCCTATCATGACCTAGTTTGTTTTACTCCTTTCTCTTGATATTTCATGATTAGATTTGATTTTTAGGCCTGTAACCTCCGTAAACCAATTTCTTGAAATTTTGAAATTTGTATTTTTTCAAAACTCTCAATTTTTTGAATATCGAAAAACGTGCAAATTCTAATTTTTTTTAGAAAACACTTTCGACCGTAATTGCTATCGGTCCTTGTTGTTTTTGGTTTACTATTTTATGTGATTTTATCCTATTGGAATTTTTCTGTCCATTCCTTAAAAATCAATAAGTTTTAAATATTGTTCTATAAGGAAAACGTTTATTGAATTTTGAAATTTAATATATATTTATTTACTAAATAAATGGTTGTTAAATATATATATAAATAATTAGTGAATAAATTAGTATTATTTTAGTAATTATAAAATATTGGCTAAATCGTAATTAGCTCATTTGTTAAATTAGTGGTAACTGGTAATTAACTAATTTACAGCTAATAATTATTTAGTGCTAATTAATCAGCAGATAGATAATGTTAGGATTAGCAGTTAGTGGTTAGTATGTTAGTTTTCCACTAAATTTCCTAATATCTATTACATGTACATTTTTAGGGTTTCTCCCACTTCTCCTATAAATAGACCCCCTTCCCAATGTTTTTACACCCAATCCCAAAAACCTAGAAATTCCCAAACCCTATAATTAATCCTGCAGCTGCTGCCATCCCTGTCCGTTCCCGACCGGCCATCCCGACTCCCTATTTCCGACCACCACTCACCACTACTCCAGATCCCGACCACCACCCAGCATGCTTCCGACCACACCAGCACCCTATCCCGGCCACCCTTCCATTTCAGCCACTACCAAGAACAACACCACCTTCACCCGTCAACTCCGGCCGCCCCATTCCAGATCATCACCTCCGGCCACCCGATGGCCGCAGCATCATCACCACCACCATAGCCTACACGCCACCACCGCCACTGTCAAAACCAACAACTGCCGATGCCATCACCACCGCCATCAAAACCGTCCACCGCCTCCACCCCTCGGCCGCAACCGACCGGCACCACCACACACCACACAGAGAACAGAGAGAAGGAGGAAGAGAGCCTAACCTAACCCCGCCACCTCCATCACCTCGTCGCGACCACCCCGCGCGGAACCGCCTAATCTGCACGTTTCCCCCTCGACAGCCGTCGAACGTGCCCCGCGTCTCCACCCGTCGTCTGGCCTCGCCGTCGCCTCGATTTGGTCGAGCGAGCCGGACCCCTCTGCCAGATCCGGTGGACAGCCGCCCTCGCCATCGTGTCCGCCTCCCGCCTGGCACTCCGACCGACCCTGTGCCACCAGACCCCGACCCTGGCGCCGTGCCCGCCGGCGAGCCCCAACCCCGACCCAGCGCCGCACTTCGGCCGCCTGGTGAGCTCCCCCTTCTCTTCCCTCTCCATTTTTTCTAGGTCAAGAATTTTGGGGATCAGACCCCTGTTAGTTTATTATGTATTAATATATAATATAATGTATAATAGTTATATATTAGTTTATGTATTAGTTTATATATTAGTTATATAATGGTGGATTAGGAAAGTATGAGGCAGCAACTAATGCTATTAGTATAGGTGATTAAAATGAATGTGTAAGAATTTGGGATTTGTATATTATGGTAAATTTTAGTTATGAGTTTTACATATTGGATTTCCTTTTAAAATTTTATATTGTATATATACATATATTGTTAGTGTTATTATTAATACTCATTGTTATCATTGTAATATTTTATTTAATAATTTCATTATAAATAATTTTATCAAAATATGCATTGGGTTTTATTCTCATATTTCCAAAGTTGTCTTAAAACATGAAATATTATTATAGTTTCTATCTAAATAGTTTTGAGGGTAAAACTCTAAGGTAACCTCTAGACTTTATATATATATAACATTCTAAAATAAAATAGTTTATTTACGAAATATAATTTCTAAACATTATAAATAATTTCCAAGCGTACGTATTAGTTATGCTTTTCCTTAACATTTACAATTGACAAATTAAGATTTTAAAGTCCTGAAATGGCTTTCCATATTTTCATAAGTTATCTGAAAATGCCTTGATTCATAAAAAAATGTAGTTTCTAGAATTTATAAATGATTTTCAAATTCCTTATATTTTAGTTACATTTTTTTTTCTCTGAAACCATTAATCGCAACTAGTTTAGTCGTTCTCTTTCTCGATTTGATTATCGTACCAAACCCTGATTTTAGACTTTTATATACCAAACTAGGCTATTTGGACTATTCTGGACTCATTGGGACTGCCCATGTCATCGTTCGGGACCCTTTGTGGAGCATAGCATTGTACCTACCTCATGTCGACACGTTCGTGTCGCGCACGTTGACTCCAACCAAATCAGGCGATGTAAGCCCCTGTCCCGAAATTCCTAATTTGTCACTTTATTTTTCTAAGTTATTAATTTCATAATGTTAGTAAATAACCTAATTGTGTAATGATAAGTAGTGGGGACCTAATGTTAAATAATAGAAGTGGTAAGGGGTCTATCTAAGTCTTTCCCTTTGATTGGTTCGCAAATAACCAAAACCTAGGGTCTCTACTGCAAGTTTTCCTTTTTAAATTCAAACAGCTAACGAGTTGAATCAAATCGAGAATTTGAATCTCGAAAGGATTTGGCTTCAGGAGGGTTTCAAAGCTTCTCAAAACTCTGGGAAGGATTCGGAGCTATCAACAATATCCATATAAATAAGCATAGCAGTCGACCCTGCCATCCTCTCGAAACCCTAGCAACCAGACCTCGTCCGCGCCGCTCGACCGTCAAGAGGAGTCTAAAGAATCACCAATTATTTGCTTCGAATACACAGGTATTCCCCTGGCCAATTAATTGTCTTTCCTGTTGTGCATATCATGCGTTTGGAGTAATGGTTAAATGAAGTTATGTGTTTGTACTTGAAGTAATTAAACGTAAACCAGGGCATGGGTGCCTAGCTATGGATGTGAGGTTGTGGTATCAGAACAGAGTCTGATTCAAGTCCAGAACATAGGAGGGTAGACCATGCCTATCTCAGTAGCAGGGATTAATAGGACTAGATGTGTATGAGAGTTATTGTATGATGTAAACAATAATGATACAATCTGATTTCTGAGTTTTGGTTCCATCCCATTTATGTTGTCGCCTGTATTTTCATGTATTTGGTCCTTGTAAATTCTGCTTTCAGATCCTTAGCAAGTATCAGGTCATGTGGGAGTTGGTCAATTGCAGGATGATTCATTAAATCAATGCAACCCCCCAACTGATCAGTCCCCAATTAATCTGCTGCATAGGTTCATATAGCCATTCCATAATTATATGGTTAAATACCTTGCTTCCACCATTGCACAGGCAAGGTCATATTCCCCATATCCTATAGGTAACAAGGTTGATATATAGACCTATCAATGCACTGGAAAATAGTGTTAAATTGAGAATATGATGGAGTACTCACATATAGGTACAGTAGGCATACACAATATTTGGTTAACCTTGATACATCCACGAATAAGAGAACCCTTGATACATGGTAGCATAGTTGAATATGGCATCAGATTTGACCCTTAGTATCACATCTGGCTCTAGGCACAACAGTAAGTACTACAGTAGGAGAAGATTAACTACACAGGTAGGGTTTTCCAAGTTTGTAAATAGGATTACTCCAAATTGCTGAAGCAAGCAACCATTCCTGAAAAGTATCCTTGCTATGGCAAGAGTTTGTGAGATTGGTATTGAGCCATGGAGTTCCCAGATCACTGTATGTCATGTGGCTCTGTTTCTGTTCAGATATTGAACCATAGTTCATTAGAACAATACTGGACTGATATAGGCTCAGATGATACACGTTCTGTCCATCTAATACTCGCAGGTCGTTCTATTCATGGACAACAACCAGCCATACCAGTTCACTGATTTCTGGTATCAGTTAAATACTGTATAGATCAGTCCTTTAATAGTGTCCAATATGGGACATCCCTTGGGTACAATCATATTTGCGTGTTCAGATACTATAAGAGTATCAGGTGGTACAGGAGGGAAGTGATTAACTGTATTGATGGCAGCAGTTAGCCTATCCATTTGCCAAGGTATTACACTAGTGTACAGGTTGAGAGGATGTCTCGTTAGCAACAGAGCAGTGCCTTGAGGGCAGCCCCTCGTGTATGTGTGTGTCTATACCTACTTGTACTTGTGTTAGGGTGTGTCTCGTGTTTCATAATCAAGAATGACAGCTTGGTTGACTAACCATTCAGGTCTAGGCATTACCTTCCCAAGTCCTGTGTGGGCCTTGCAACACAATGATCCCATCTTAACCATTGTAGATACCTATCAATCATTACCTGATTATACACTGCTTACACCACCCTACTGCCATAGGAATCAGTGCCATCTCACCTTTGAATGTTACGTTACAGCAGGCTTCTAACCATGTCCTGCCACCAACCTACTAGGAAACCTTGTTGTAAGTTAAACCATACACCCCATGGTAATTAGACACCTGTGTCATTCAATATATATAGATACACATATTGTAGTCGAGTAGGTTAAAGTGCCAGCCTTTGAGAGGGGGACAACTGGACACTAGTATACATTAGAGATTAAGACTCTAGGGGATGAGTAGCAAGGTTACAAGGAGTATTAGGAAACTGGGTCCTGTCAAATGCTCTATATTAGGAAGGATGTCCAGAGAACACCAAGACCAGGGGACTGAAACCATGTCTCAAATCAGTGTAACACATTTGAAGATCAGTAAAGTCCAGGCCAGCATTTCTTAGTAACCACAGGATACATATCAGAGTATCAGAACCTACCCCTTCATACACATTCTTAGTATTGCTTAAATATAGATAGTACCCCAGGTATTATGTGAGCATTCTTGAGAGTAGAGAGTTCCTTGGATTACCTGGTTAAGTACTTTACTGTTATTTCTTAGCCTCCTTCTTGTATTGAGACTAAAGAATGTAGAGAGTGATAACACAACTAGAGATAACACTAGGGCCATAACATGGATTGGTCACTGCATACATAAATATTAGAGGCTGAACAAGTGAGAGTTTACAAAGGGGTAGTTTGACCTGCTATGTTAATATGGCAGAGCCACCTAGTTAAGGCAGGTTACAAACCATGGATCAATTTACATGGATAGGAGGAAGGATTAGAGGGCAGCAGTGATAGATTTAAGGACTGGTCTGAATTGACATTGGGAATAGGGGGAGTCCACTAATACGTATATCTAGAATATACATAGGTTTGTAGGTTTTAAAGACTTAAACTCAAAGAAGTTTTTAGTAGTTAATTCTGTGTGTTGATTGGAAATTCATAAATACAGGTTATTTGGACTGTAACTCAGCTCTTGACCCGTGCCCGCAGTTCAGGATGACAGGCAAGTGCACTTTCTGATTGCTTTTCGATTCATAGTAGTCTTTTCATTTCATGTCTATACATATATCTTGCTGCTTGTTGACACGCTCGTCACACGGAGTTGTCGGGAGAGGAAATATCTTAGTATACATGTGGACTACCCAGAAATATCCCAATATGTCTATTCTTGAAAGCTAGCCGCTGCGCACGACACGTGCAGTGTGCCTTATTTATCCCCTAGCCGTTCACATGTCGAAACAGATATTTCACACCACCTAGATAGATGTCTTTTATTAGTTTTTCCTTATTTATTTTTCTATCGTGCTATGTCATCAGTTATCTTCCAGTTTTGATATCTCATATGTTATTTCATGTCTTGTCGATTCTATTGTGTTTTTGCATTGCCGTCGGTTTGTGTACTTGTTCCATTTCTGACTGGAAACTAACATTTTTCAGGTTTAGCCGCGATCACTCTTAGCACTGGGGAAGACTTGGGTATGCTGAAGACAACCTAGAAATAGATAGCAGTTGTATCAATTTCTTTAATTGTATTTTTTAAAATGTAAATGATGTAACCGTTGTATATAAATTTAGAAATGTGAATGAGCAATAAAGATATTTTGTGATTTTGAGCTTATTGGTCGTGACAGCGTTCTACCGCCGACTCTGCGGCGTAGGCTAGCTTGGACACGTCTCGTATCCGAAAAATGGGTGCGGGTCGTGACAGGCGAGTACATTCTCTGACCATTTCATACTTGATAGGATTTATATTTATGCTCTAGATTACTTTACTTGATGTTGTCACGTTGTTAACACGGATTGGTACTATATGGATCCCTTCATGAGATGTTATCCCCCTCGGGAGGATCGGTTACATCATGTCATGTGCATTTCACTTTCATTATGTATTCTTGTGCTTTCACCATTCATGTGCACTCTCGTGATTCATGTACTCTCATGTTCACGGAGCCCCCATGTTTACATTCATGTGCACCCATTTATGGGCTCCCATGTGATATCATGTGCAATAACATAGCCTGTCTGGATCCTTGTGTATTGATTGGGGTACGGGGGAGTATAAATGGTAATGTGAACAATTTCCAAAGTAGTGTAGTCATGTGCAAACTCTCATGTTTATTATCAAGCCGTTTACATGTCTAGCTTGTACTCTAAATCACTAGTTCACTGTAGCTCTTTACTTATAGTAGATATTTCATAACAGCCTTCTCATTTACTCATGTATATTCTCAGCATTTTATGTATCTTACTCTATTGTATATTTATATATCCTGTCATATTATGAACTGCGTGAGATGTACTGTGCTCGCTCCCGTCCTGACTGGACCTGTTGATAAATTTTACAGATAGCTTGGAGGTTATCTGCTAGGCTAGAGGAGACACAGTAGAGGTCAGAGTAGATAACTAGGATTTTTTTTATTTATTTTCAATTGTCTTAAGCTGTATTTACTCTATGGATTACTATATTTGAGATTTGAGATGCTTTCTGGATTTGTGATATCTTAGACACTTAGACTTCTATCTGTTGTATCTCTTTGTGGATTTTAGTTTTATTTATCTATCTTTTATTGTATTCTACCTTAGATGTGATTGAGACTGTATTCTGCTATGTCACCTCCATTCGGAGTGTATATACTGTACAGGTACCTTATATATTGTTAGATGTTTGACCTAGGACAGTGTTCTACCGCCGACACTACGGCGTAGGCTGGACGTATCCACTTCTCGTTCCCTTACTCTAGGGTACGGGTCGTGACACGTTTTTAGTGATGGCCCATGCAGGTCGAGTTTGTTCTGTGGCATTCGAACTAGAGTATCACTACAGTCTGCAGTAGGATTAGGATATATTTTTGAAGGTACTCAATCATAGTTAGGATTCCTTGAGAGATTCCTGGGATGACCCTTGAGAATCTCATTATAAAATATCTCAAAAATTGATTTTAACAGTTTATATTTACCTTTCTTGGTTTGTTAATGAATTTGATTTTTGGTATCTATTGTTGATTTAATTTTTTTTGTCAAGATGAAATTATATGGGCTAGGTCATCTCAGTTATGGAATCTAGTCTTCTACAGTCACATTAGCCAGCATGGTGAGGACATATAGTCTGATTTTGGATATATTTCTCGGGTGTGGAAATTTAAGGTTTTCGCAGCCAAGCTAGCGGCATCGCAAAAATTTTAAATACCATGATTCTAGAGGTATGTGCCTTAATCAAGGACTCTGTGATTATCGTAGCCTTGCTTACTAGTATGACAAGGATTTAGAGTTCCATGATTTTGGATAGACGCATATGATTATCAGATTGTACCTTAAATGCTTTTGAACATGTTTTCTTTACTTTTGTTTCAGTCTATCAAAAAAAGAAGAAGAAGGAATTATTGTTCTGTTCTGTTTTGTTTCTCATTATTTAACTTAGGAGTAGGAATAGGAGTAGCTTTAGCTGTTATTATAAACTTTGTGTAACTTTTTGCTATGAATTTTTTCATAATACAATGAATTGATGATTTATGCTAGACCTTATCTTGGATTTGATATTATAGTTCTGGTTTCAAAATGGTTCTTTTTTTTACAGAAAAGCAGAACAGATTCTATTATCATTTCTCTTCTGCCAATATTTTATTACCATCATTCTTTATCTTATATAACTGTCCTGATTACATTAATTCCATGTCTCGTATCTAATTCTGTCAGCTATACTTTGAAACCATTGAATCTTCATATCATTTTACCTGAGAAATGTTGAGGAGGTGACGTAAATCATCTAGTTCGAAAATGACGTAATTGGTTATCATATGATGATTTTGTAGGAATCAAAATGTTGGATGTCAAATATGAAAAATTTGAGATGGAGATGTGGTAAAGGTTTAAAATGGAATCGAGAGATAAATGTTATTAATTTAGAACCAATCACAGAAATTTTTGGTCATGAATAATTCATAGATGTATTTAAAAAAAAAACTGATAATGATATTCGAGGTCAACTTAGTTTTGAGAACTTGGATAAATTTTGGTTATTAATTCTTGAGACGTTACACTTTAAGGCTATAATGTTAAATTTAGGGATTTAGTAATAGAGAAGAGATTTTAACTATATGCAATAATGATACGAAATTGAATAAGGTATTGTAAGAAATGACTAGAGACAAAGAGAACACAATGATTTTAAGTTATAGGAATTATTTTTAGATGATTGGGAAAAAATTTGCAGAATTCAAAAAGGATAATATTAGAAGGTGAACGTTGAAGAAAATACGAAGGATGATTTATAAATGAGAATAAATTTTGTATGACATAGTGGTATTAGAGTTGAGTAAATACGAGACTTGATTTAAACAAGTTCAAGGATTTCATAAACTGGATTTAGAGGTTTCAGATCTAAATTGGGATGAGGTAAAAGAATTTAGAATTTGATCAAATGAATAAGTGTTAATTTCTAAATAATAGGGGTATGCTTCATGAGAAATGTTTTAGAAATTTGTAATTTTGTCTATGGTGATCATGGTAAAGGCTTAGATGACTGAAGGTTATAAAATCTTGATGGTAGGCATATAAAGGTTGAATTTTCATATTAGAACTTGTGAGATGAAGATGCGATTGACAAATTATGACCAGATGAACTTAATGAAATCAGAGACTGATGATTAACTTGACTTCCCTACGAAATCTTGCCTCTTATTTTCCTATCAAAATTAGGAATTTGACTTATTCTATATATTTGAATCACCCTTTAAAGGTTTTTAATATCATTGAATCCTAGCTCCCTTAACCACGACCAATCGACTTTGATCATCTTTTCTTATCATATTAATATCTTGGGTTCGTACTCAATTAAATCAAATTTAAATATGACCTGAATCTCCATCCTTGTATGCTCGTGCTCAGACTTCGATGACCTTGTCCTCCATATTGCCCAAATCTTGATTTTCCAGAATTGATCAACTTAGATCGTATCGAGACTAAATATTCTTAATATATATATATATTGTGATTGGATTTCAATGCTATTGACATTCGTTCTTGAACTTTTGATTTTTCTTTGAATAGTACCCCTTATCGTACCAATAGTCTTGATCCTTGACCGTACTCAATTTATTTGAATTCTATCGTGACCTAGATCTCTATCATGTGTTGCTCGTGCTTAAAAATCTCGATTTCATTCTTTTCGAACCTGAATTCAAATATTGATTAGCCATATTCTTCATCGTGTCAATATTTTAATTTTGATCGTAATCAAACTTCGATACCAATATCACTCGTGCATAAAACTCTGATTTATTCTTGAAAATGACTAAATTCTATTCCAATTGTGATAAGCTTCCTACTATTCTTGATCGTATTGAAAATGGATGCTGGGTTATGCCTAGGCTACTATCATACTCTTCATCATACCTTAATACTATTTGACCAAGGTTAGACTGACTTTATCTTCGATCGTGTCGAACTAAAGATTATGATCATGTTCGGATTTTAACACTAGTACCCAAACTCTTTTCTGACCATGATTTACTTTCTGATTATATCTGAACTCCTTGTGATTAGTCATGCCTAGATGACCTGGCATGACTAGACGACTATGAATCTTATGGTCATGATTTTAACGACCATGACTATCGTATCGATTTTGCCTCTGAATCGTGCTTGAAAATTTTGTCCTTGATCACGATAACCGATTGACTATGAACTTGTCATGAATTGAGTGATCATATCAGAAATAAAATTTTCCATTGTGCCTAAAATCTTGATCTTCGATCACGACTATATATGAACCTAGTCATGTCCGAATTTGATTTTGATCATGTCTGAACAAATTTTCTGTTAATGCCTAGATTTCAATTCTATAATTGCTCGTGCTATGAGTTCATTCCTAAATCATGCCTAGATTTTATTTTGGGTAACTTATCCTTGATCGTGCCTAAGTGATTTAAATCATCTTCAAATTTCTAATCACGACCGAGCCCTGATTCATGACTTAATTAATCTTGTCCATCAAATTTTGATCGTGCCTATAAGACTTTAATTTTGTATCTTGATTTGCCAAAATTTTATCCTTGGTCATACCAGGTCTTGATTTTGATCGTGCTTGTGCGACTTTAAATCTGATCTTATCGAGCCAAGATTCTGTTGATCGTGCTATATTCGAATTTGATCCTATCTTGATCATAACCAAAATAACAATTGATTATACTAGTCATGACTCGAGTGGTGCCTAAGATACTGAATCTTCGTTCTAAATCGTGTCTAGTTGATTCGACCATACTTCGACCTTATTTTGATCGCGCTAAAACATATCATTCTCCATGATCGTGCCTAAGGTTTTGACTATACTTTCCAATATATTTGAATCTTCGTTTGGCCTGTCAATCTTAAATTTCGAGGATGAAATTTCTTTAAGGAGGGTAGATTTGTAACCTCCGTTAACCAATTTCTTGAAATTTGTATTTTTTTTAAAACTCTCAATTTTTTGAATCTCGAAAAACGTACAAATTCTAATCTTTTTGAGAAAACACTTTCGACCGTAATTGCTATCGGTCCTTGTTGGTTTTGGTTTACAATTTTATGTGATTTTATCCTATTGGAATTTTTCTGTCCATTCCTTAAAAATCAATAAGTTTTAAATATTGTTCTATATGGAAAACGTTTGTTGAATTTCGAAATTCAATATATATTTATTTACTAAATAAATGGTTGTTAAATATATATATAAATAATTAGTGAATAAATTAGTATCATTTTAGTAATTAGAAAATATTAGCTAAATTGTAATTAGTCCATTTGTTAAATTAGTGGTAACTGGTAATTAACTAATTTATAGCTAATAATTATTTAGTGCTAATTAATCAGCAGATAGATAATGTTAGGATTAGCAGTTAGTGGTTAGTATGTTAGTTTTCCACTAAATTTCCTAATTTCTATTACATGTACATTTTTTAGGGTTTCTCCCACTTCTCCTATAAATAGACCCCATTCCCAATGTTTTTACACCCAATCCCAAAAACCTAAAAATTCCCAAACCCTAGAATTAATCCTACAGCCGCCGCCATCCCTGTCCGTTCCCGATCGGCCATCCCGACTCCCTATTTCCGACCACCATTCACCACCACTCCATATCCCGACCGCCACTGCCAGCATGCTTCCGACCACACCAGTACCCTATCCCGGCTACCCTTCCATTTCAGCCACCACCAAGAACAACACCACCTTTACCCGCCAACTCCGACGGCCCCATTCCAGATCACCACCTTCGGCCACCCGATGGCCGCAGCATCATCACCACCACCATAGCCTACACTCCACCACCGCCACTGTCAAAACCAACCACCGTCGACGCCATCACCACCGCCATCAAAACCGTCCACCGCCTCCACCCCTCGGCCACAACCGGCCGGCACCACCACACACCACACAGAGAATAGAGAGAAGGAGGAAGAGAGCCTAACCTAACCCCGCCACCTCCATCGCCTCGTCGCGACCACCCCGCGCGGAACCGCCTGATCCGCATATTTCCTCCTCGGCAGCCGTCGAACGCGCCCCGCGTCTCCACCCGTCGTCTGGCCTCGCCGTCGCCTCGATTTGGTCGAGCGAACCGGACCCCTCCGCCAGATCCGGTGGACAGCCGCCCTCGCCAGCGTGTCCGTCTCCCGTCGGGCACTCCGACCGACCCTGTGCCACCAGACCCCGACCCCGGCGCCGCGCCCGCCGGCGAGCCCCAACCCCGACCCAGCGCCGCACTCCGGCCGCCTGGTGATCTCCCCCTTCTCTTTCCCTCTCCATTTTTTCTAGGTCGAGAATTTTGGGGATCAGACCCCTGTTAGTTTATTATGTATTAATATATAATATAATGTATAATAGTTATATATTAGTTTATGTATTAGTTTATATATTAGTTATATAATGGTGGATTAGGAAAGTGTGAGGCAGCAACTAATGCTATTAGTATAGGTGATTGAAATGAATGTGTAAGAATTTGGGATTTGTATATTATGGTAAATTTTAGTTATGAGTTTTACATATTGGATTTCCTTTTAAAATTTTATATTGTATATATACATATATTGTTATTATTAATACTCATTGTTATCATTGTAATATTTTATTTAATAATTTCATGATAAATAATTTTATCATAATATGTATTGGGTTTTATTCTCATATTTCCAAAGTTGTCTTAAAACATGAAATATTATTATAGTTTCTATCTAAATAGTTTTGAGAGTAAAACTCTAAGGTAACCTCTAGACTTTATATATATATAATATTCTAAAATAAAAAAATTTATTTACGAAATATAATTTCTAAACATTATAAATAATTTCCAAGCGTACGTATTAGTTATGCTTTTCCTTAACATTTACAATTGACAAATTAAGATTTTAAAGTCCTGAAATGGCTTTCCATATTTTCATAAATTATCTAAAAATGCCTTGATTCATAAAAAAATGTAGTTTCTAGACTTTATAAATGATTTTCAAATTCCTTATATTTTAGTTACATTTTTTTCTCTGAAACCATTAATCGCAACTAGTTTAGTCGTTC
Source organism: Iris pallida (assembly GCA_029216955.1). Lineage (NCBI taxonomy): Eukaryota > Viridiplantae > Streptophyta > Magnoliopsida > Asparagales > Iridaceae > Iris > Iris pallida. Next base: position 12,962,510 of record JANAVB010011800.1, read on the forward strand.
TCTTTCTCGATTTGATTATCGTACCAAACCCTGATTTTAGACTTTTATATACCAAACTAGGCTATTTGGACTATTCTGGACTCATTGGGACTGCCCGTGTCGTCGTTCGGGACCCTTTGTGGAGCTTAGCATTGTACCTACCTCGTGTCGACATGTTCGTGTTGCACACGTCGACTCCAACCAAATCAGGAGAGTACATTTTTTGACTGTTTCATACTTGATAGGATTTACATTTACGCTCTAGATTACTTTACTTGATGCTGTCACGTTGTTAACACGGATTGGTACTATATGGATCCCTTCATGAGATGTTATCCCCCTCGGGAGCATCGGTTATATCATGTCATGTGCGTTTCACTTTCATCATGTATTCCTGTGCTTTCACCATTCATGTGCACTCTCGTGATTCATGTACTCTCATGTTCACGGAGCCCCCATGTTTACATTTATGTGGACCCATTTATGGGCCCCCATGTGATATCATGTGCAATAACATAACCTGTCTGGATCCTTGTGTATTGATTGGGGTACGGGGGAGTATAAATGGTCATGTGAATAATTTCCAAAGTAGTGTAGTCATGTGCAAACTCTCATGTTTATTATCAAGCCGTTCGCATGTCTAGCTTATACTCTAAATCACTAGTTCACTGTAGCTCTTTACTTATAGTAGATATTTTATTACAGCCATCTCTTTTACTCATGTATATTCTCAGCGTTTCATGTATCTTACTCTATTGCATATTTATATATCCTGTCATATTATGAACTGCGTGAGATGTACTATGCTCGCTCCCGTCCTGACTGGACCTGTTGATAAATTTTACAGATATCTTGGAGGTTACCTGCTAGCCTAGAGGAGACACAGTAGAGGTCAGAGTAGATAGCTAAGATTTTTCTTATTTATTTTCAGTTGTCTTGAGCTGTATTTACTCTATGGATTCCTGCATTTGAGATTTGAGATGCTTTCCGGATTTGTGATATCTTAGACACTTAGACTTCTATCTGTTGTATCTCTTTGTGGATTTTAGTTTTATTTATCTATCTTTTATCGTATTCTACCTTAGATGTGATTGAGACTGTATTCTGCTATGTCTCCTCCATGCGGAGTGTATATACTGTACATGTACCTTATATATTGTTAGATGTTTGACCTAGGACAGCGTTCTACCGCTGACACTGTGGCATAGGCTGGACGTACCCACTTCTCGTGCCCTTACTCTTGGGTGCGGGTCGTGACAAGGCCTGACAATTATATGGACTGATTTGGTTGTCTTCTCTTTTTCTCAGGATTTTACTGGTGTTCTGGTTGTCGTTGATCTTTCATGATTATTGATTATATGGCAAAGTTTTGATGTGGACAATTTTGGTAGTTATAAATATATATATGTATTTGGATATTCTATTTTGAGAATGTAATGAAGATGTTGATATGTATTCTATTTTGAGAAATGTAATAAAGATGGTGATATATAATGTTAAATTTTTGGAATGTAATATATAATGTACAGTATAGAGCGTTATAAATATGTTAATTTGAATAGTATAAAGTGTTATAAATGTGCTGCATTGAGCCTGTACATATTATCTATTCATATCGTTTTACAAAAGTCCTGAATTGTGCACTATATATTAAATATTCATAACGCTTTTTCATGACGGTTTTTTTATAACGCCTATAAAAATATTTATAACACCCGTTTTCATAACGGTTGTTTTGAAAAAAAAGCGTCATGGTTTGTCATTAATGACGCTTTTTAGTCGTCATTAAAAGGGTTTTTTGTTGTAGTGTTGTCATTGACCCAAAATTTTTTAAAACTATCCATTAGCCGTAAGGAATTATTTTGCAAAATAATTCTAGTATAGGCCAATATCTCCTAAGAAATTTCTATGTGCCAATAACAACTCCATTTATTGGTTTCTTTCACTCCAAACCTCACCATTTCTATTCACCCTGAAACCAACTCAATTAACCATAGTCGTATTTTGATCAATTCCGTGTCTATAAGTTTTTTACTTCAATCATTGAGTATTAGAGAAAGGTTGAAGAACAGATACAACTTCTGGCTTAAATCAACCTTGGTGACTTCTTTTCTTATTGATAGTTGATCCCTTGTTCTCAAGAACAAATATTTACACTGATACTACATGTCCTTCCTTGTATGGTTGAATCTCCTTAGTAAATCGGAAAGCTTGCTTAAAATTGAGTTATCAAGGTCCTCCTTTGAGACTCCCATGGATAAAGTTGAGAGAATATTCGATGACCTACTATGGCATGGCAACCGCACACTGCAACCATTTATCTGAATTATGGAAACTACGGGACCACTGCAGCCAGCAGCGCACTAGCGAGACAGGGGACCTAAGTCGAAGTGACTTTAGGTATATATGTATAGGTTTTCGGATACTATTAATACTATGTCCTAGATACATTACGTTCCGACCACTTAAGGTAGTCTGTCAATATCATTTGAAATGGGTAAAGTTTAGAGACTACTCGGTACCTACCATTCCTGATTCACGGAGCCAGGAGTTTATTGCAGCCAGATATATACTGGCGAGGCATGAATTCTAGGTGAAGTTATTTCTGATATGCATGAGTTCCGGATACTAGTGAGACTATATCCATGATTATTGTTCGGCCTCTTATTGCTACTGGAAAACTATATCATAATTATTTTAATCAAATTAAATAGCCAATAGGAATGAGAGTCCCTATAGCATCTCTGCTTGATCTTCCTAGAATTCATTAAGGATCATTTCAAATATCATTCGCCCAATCCCCTTCGTGGCCCAAACTTGTATCTGTTGCATGTGTTAATATATTATTTTGATAGCTATATAATTACTTGTATACTAGATAGCTAATAAGCATTTTGTGGGTGACGATGGTTATACTTTTATGTGTACAGGAGAGCATAGATAGGTACCTATCAACCTTATTAGCTCATTTCTAGTAAGGACATCCATGGAACCCATAGTAGATTGTTTGCCATGACAAAAGGTTATATGAACTTTTTGTATATTAAACGTGTAAAAGAGTACAATCGATTCTTAAACAAGAGATCTAAATAAAAAATTTCTGGAGAAATGTGATGGTGGAGATCGAGCACTGTGGCGGCTCCATTACTTCGTTGACGATCTGACGACGAGTTGAATTTACTCTGACTTTCTGGTGCTTATGAATAGAACTCTGGATTGCCAATCAAGAAGACGTCGAAGTTGCCAAATATTTTTGATCGAATGACCCACTCCTTCTACTTATAGGCTTTGTATATATACGATGTGCTTGAGATTTGTTGAACGCGTAGGAGGGCTACACTTTGAGATACCAGAGAAGACTGTGTTTTGAAGACGACTGAGTCAATGTGCTTTTGGGTGACGAGGAGGCTGTGTTTTGAAGATGACTGAATCACTACACTTTTGGACTACGAGGAGACTATATTTTGAAGACGACTGAATCAGTACACTTTTGGGTGACGAGCAGATTGTGTTTTAAAGATGACTGAGTCACTACACTTTTGGACGATGAGAAGACTGTGTTTCGAAGACAGCGGAGTCACTCCACTTTTAGGCAACGAAGAGACTGTGCTTCAGGCATTGGAGTCACTTTGCATTAGGACGACGAGTAGACCGTGCTTCAGGCACTGGAGTCACTGTGCTTTGGGGCGACGAGTAGACCGTGCTTCGAAGATGACAGAGTCTCCTGAAGGAGCCTATTGATGGGGCTGCGCTTCTGGGTTGAAACGAGGAAGCTGCACTTCTGGTTTTTATACCGAAGTAGCTTTGCTTCTGAGTAAAAGGAAGTGGTTGTGCTTCTGAGTCGAAGAAACCAATTTTTCTCGAAGTTATTTTCTGTAGGAACAATTAATGACTGCTTCTGAATGAATGAGTCGACATTCTCTCATTTAATTACCGTCATCTTTTGGGGAACTCAAGAAATTCGTAGCCTAGGATTCTGTCAATTGAACCTATTAAAAGAGATTCATTGTGCTGAGTCCTAGCTAGGTTCACCCCATTAATTTGTAGGTCCTTGACCGATTGACACGTGGCATTTGGGGGGTTGGACCATATAGCCTATATAAAGGAAAGCTTTTCTGAGGAGCCACGTCCACTGTCTCTTAGCCTTTCCTTCGTCATGCTCGATCCCAACTTAGCATCAAACGATCGTTTGCCTTGCACAAGTCGACTGTTGGTTGTGGATTTCTTCGTTCAAAGAAGCTGTGTCCTTATAAAAGAATGACTATTGAGTTTTGAGATGCACTTGAGCGTTTGACATAAAGAGTTAGAACCTGAACAACATCTTGGAGGTCTTCAAGGTCCAAGCTATCGAGTTTGGTTTTATTGCCAACCCGTAGTGCCACAGGTTGTGCTCTGCCCTGCTCAAGAGCCACAGTAGCGTTGCGATCAGGAGCTGTGTTCTTGCTCGGGCCAATAGCTGCTTCATTAGCCATACTGGAGTTCCTCCACGTCTGACTAGGAAGTGGCTCGCTTGATGAGGAAGTAATTTGCTCTAACACTGCTGCACGTTTGGGGGGCTGCTCATTTTCTGAAGTCTGCCCACTAGTACACTTTAGGTGTTTTAGCCTTTATATGTAATCATGAAGAATCTGTAATAGATCTTTTGTAAACATGATTTAATAAAGAACTTTTAATGCACCATCTCTGTCTGTTGGGACTTTTTATACCGTCTGTACTTTTGAGCAACTACGCTTTTATGAAGTCATGTGTAGCGAGTGTTGTCACCTGCACTTTTGTCACGGTTGCACTTTTTTATGCTTCTACATAGATAGGTAAGGACAAAAATGTAGTAGAGTAAGACTATATAGGTAAGACAAGTTGGTAAACAGTTTTGAAAATAGTAAAACTGTTAGTAGTGATATCGGATTCATAAATGAATATGGTGTTTTGACTTTTAGGCAAGAAAAAGGAATTATATGGAATGATTGAGAAATTCGTAAGTAATCAAATGATGGTGAAGGAAGACTAATATTTGGTAAGATTCTTTCATAGAATAGTTGTGATTGGGATTATAATCTGGATAAACAGGGAACTTGAGAATAAGGATCAAGTTGAGAGACACTCAAGGGGATTATTTTTAGGTTTGATACATAAAGAATGGATATAACCATATCATGACTAGAAAAGGAATAGTTGTCAAAGTAATAATGAGGAATTAAGGACCAGAATATTGTAATACAACTCTTGGAATAGTTGGTTAGTGATTAAAGAAGGATCATTAAAGTAAGATTTTTAAAACATTGGGGATTCGAATTCTGGTCATATTCTTATTGGAGACATAAAGATTAAATATTGGAGTAATAACTATTTCGATCACGTGGTAAGAAAGATTTATACATGTTTGGAACATGATGATATTTTGAAGATATTCAAATTTGATTAGTGATTTAGTCACTGGTTTTCGAGGGTTGAGATTTTCGGATACGCATATCCTGAATCGACTTAGAAATGATTTATCGATGATTGATATAGTAACCTTGAGGAACTTAGAAACGAGAGAAAGAGGAGATGATGTCTAAGAATTGGTTTGATTAAGCAAATTGACAAACTATATGGAATATCTTGATAGAGTGGGATATATTCCTTGAATCCAAGTGGAATTTGTTATAGTGCATGGGTAGTTACCTTAGATTCCTTGATACTGAGTTAGCTAGCAACTTAGAGGATTTGTCACGACCCGCACCCGCTTTTCGGATACGAGACGTGTCCAAGCCAGCCTACGTCGTAGAGTCGGCGGTAGAACGCTGTCACGGCCAAGATGCTCAAAATCACAAAAGAATAACATTTATTGCTCATTCACATTTCTAAGATTTATTACAACAATTACAAGATTTATATTGAAAGAAAATACAATGTTCTTACACATTTAATAAAAATAATACCACTGCTATCTATTTCTAGGTTTATGTCTGCAAGTACACCCGTATCTCCCAAGGCTAAGTGAATCCACGGCTAACCTAAAAATGTTGGTTTCCATTCAGGAATGGAACAAGCACACAAACCGATGGCAATGCGAAAACACAATAGAATTAACAAGACATGAAAATAGCATATGAGAGATAAAAACTAGAAAGTAACAGATGACATGGCACGGTGGAGAAGACAAGGAAAACAAATAAAATACAACTACCTATGTGGTGTAAAATATCCGTTTCGACATGTGAACGGCTAGGGGGTAAATTCGGCACCCTGCACGTGTCGTGTGCAGCTGCTATTCTCCACGAAAGACACGGGAGATAGTTCTAGGTAGTCCACATGTCTACTAAGATATTTCCCCTCCCTACTACTCCGTGTGACGAGCGTGTCAACAAGCAACACGATATATGTATAAACATGAAATGTATCAACTACTATGAATCAAAAATCAATCAGAAAGTGTACTTGCCTGTGGTCCTTTGCTGGTAAAACAACCATCTTGTTTGGTCCAACATAGTTCGATTAGCCTAGGGTCGATATGAAGTTGTCAAAATTACGCAAAATAAGAATGTACGACTAGTCACGATTATGATTAATTTAATAAAAGTTTGTTTTATGAAAAGGGGATTTTAATTAGACGTATATACATTATTTAAAACACATTTAAGAGCATAATATTTATTCGAAAATCATTAAGAAAATATTTATAAGTTTAGAAAATGTATTTATTAATTTTAGAAAATACTTATAAATCCTTTAGAATACATATTGAGAAAGCTAATAGATAGTAGAGATCATATTATACTTTAGGTAAATGCATTGAAATCTAGAAAACATTTTTAGTGCAAAAATCTAACTTTTGTCAAACTATAATTTCTTTGTCCAAAACTATACTTTTAATAAATATAATTTTTCAGGAAACAGCATAAGTAAAACTAACGATTATAAATAAAACCAAATATATATACAGTCCAAATTAATATTAGGAAAACTATTATGTATATTTATGTTAATAAATACAACATTTATACATAATACTAAAATATTAATAATGATTAATCAATACAGTAAAATACATAATATGTAAAATACTAAAAATAATAACAACATTTACTGCTGTTCCCATTGTTCAATGCAAACTAAAGTTATAGGAATTCGAGTGTCTCTTCCATATTAATTAGTGTGAGTTTGAGGGAGAGAGAGTGAATAAAGGGGGAGAAGAGAGCAAGGGAGAGAGGAATGGCTCACCAGAACTTTGGGGTCTGAGCGTGCTCGGCGGTCCGATGCTGGAGTCGAACGCCGAGGGAGGTTCGCAGCCTGGTCGAGCGCAGGCGGCGCTCGACGACATCGCGATGGCGGCGGCTTCGACCGGGGTGGCTGGGCAGGGCGGCTACGCGGAGGCGACGTGGTTCGATGGCGACGAATGGCGCGACTAAGCGGCGGTCGGGGAGCACAGAAAGAAAGAGGAAGAGCCAAGGAGGAGGTTCGACACGGCTCTGGTGGTTCTCAGGTTCGGCACCAAAGGAGAAGAGGGCGGCACAGTGGCTGGGCCTCGACGGCTGGTGCGGCGAGCTCGGGAGGGCACGAAGGAGGCTCGCGCCGGAGAGTTTTCGGACTGGGGCGGCTAGGGCTTCACCGAGGTGTGGCTCCGGTGCCGACGGGGCTCGACAGATCTATGTGGCGACGTACTGGAGGAGGCCCACGGTCGTGGCGGAGAGGGTTCTCTTACTCCTGCACAGTTGTGGCAGAGCGCGGTGCCCGGCGAGGGGAGTGGGCGAGGCTCAACTGCCGAGGCCGGAGGCGACTCGGACGGCGCTCGCCGTGGATCTGGGCGCTCCGCGGTGTTGCTCCGTGGCTGGATGTTGTCGACGGGCCCAGCTGGCAGAGGTGGCAGAGTCATGGCACTCGAAAGGAGATGACACGGCAGTGGCGCTGCTGCGGTCGGGTCGTTTGCCGGAAGAGATGAGGTTTCAGCGGAGGGAGGTAGGTAATGGCTCTGTGCTGGTGACGGTGGAGGAAATGAGGGCTTAGGCGGATCCGAAAGCGGTGTACGGAGGTAGCTGACGAGGTTAGGGCTGGCCTTTGCTTTGATTTGTATATTGCCGTGTCTGGATTGTCGGATACGGGTTCGGCTTTGTATTTGTAACATATGGAATAAGATGGAAAGGACACGGACGCACGGTTCCGGACACGTCTTACACACTGGTGGTGGTGGCATGGTCGAAATGTCGAGGGAGTCGGACGCTGGTGGTGCTGGGGTTGGCTTGGGGGTTTGGTGCATGTTCTCTTCTTCTTTCTACGTTGGTGGAATAGTTTGGCGAGGAGGCGGGGTGAGAACGGTGGTTGTCGTGGTGGCAACTGTGATGTAGGGGACGGTGTTGCGGAGTGGTGGTGGCGATAGGAGCTCGGCCAGGGGTCTGACCAGGGAGTCGGGGTGGATCGGGATGGAGAGGACTGGTAGAAATTATATGTAGAAGTTTTTAGAGAAGGGTTCAAGATAAATAGTCCAAAAGGATTAGGATAGATAATTCTTCCATGGGCTTAAATTAATTTAAATTCTAAAACTAGTTTAGTTTAATCAAAATCAAATAATTGTTCATGCCAGAATTTAAATCGCCATTTAGTATTATCAAATGGTTTTGGATAGTACTAATTTAAGTCTAGCTCAAACAAAAGATCAATCATAATATTTTAGAAATAATATTTAATATTTATCAAAACGAATTAAATCAATAAAGTTGAAAACTAAATTATCTTATCAAAGTTAATTTAGAGTATATAACCCAAATTAATTAACAAAATTATTATTGACAAGCTATTAACCAACAATTCAAACCGGCTTAAGATAACCTTAATCCAATAATGGATTATATACATAACTATCAAAATAATTTTATTAATATTTGATACTAGCAACTAATTATCGTATATTTCATACACAGAATCTTATCTAAAATAATAATAAATAGTTTTTAAAAAGACTTGTGCTATCTTTAGGAATATTTTCGAAACAAAATCCTTTCTGCTATCTAGCATATAACTAAAATTAATAGCATATAAATTTAAGTCCAAAATACAATTGATTTATCATTATAACTAAAAATAATATTTGTTGTCATGAAAATATTGTAACTCATATTTTACAAATTGAATCCCTTTTTATTATCCAAAAGTTTTTATGATCTTTTAAAATATCAAAACCAATAACAATAAAATAAAATATTTTTATTAGGAGAATTTAGTACTTTAATTTAAAATAGTTTATTTGATTAACACAAAATATCTTTCAAAAAATCTCGAGGAAAATTACCTTTCAAACACAAGAAAATAAAATAAAAATATTGAAAATCCGGGAAGAGGAGTTACATGATTAGTCTACTTAGTGTTAATAAGATTAGTTCCTTCTATATCCTTCATCGAATTGCCTTTTGATTTGTTATTCTTATTAACTAACCGTAATTTGACCATCAATGGAAACATATTATCAGACTTCATATCTAACCTGGTCCTGGTTATATTATTCTGATCTTCTTCATTATTGTGCCTAAAATTTTGAATTATGATCATATCTAGATGTCACACCCCAGAACCAGAATACTGGCAAGTAGGGACGGACTAAGCCAGCTACGTATACAAAAGTACTCCAGTACTCCGAAATAACGAATAAGTTGTATAGACATGGGGGTTACTACTTCAATCCAACAGTCAATCCTAGGTCAAGCAAACCTTGGTATCTCAATCAAAGGCAAATATGCAAGGTACAAGAAGTATGATCATCAGACAAAAAATAGTAAAGCGTCCCAAACTATATATACATGGATGATCATGAGGCTAGTAATACAAAGTGAAGAACTAGCAAGAGTAATAGTCATACATGACAAGCTCAAGCTATAGTCTAGAATACGCAAATCATGTTTAGGCCCGTAGGCTAAATGATCCAAAACACGAGCTAAATACGTGCTCGGAGGCTAAACGCCATAAAAGAATAATGTACATAACTTGTGGGAGAATGATATAGGAGACCCACTAAGGTACTCGGGAGCTCCGGGTGTTAACCGTCGAGGAGGAAGTACGAAAGATCCTTCGGGCTCCTCTATCAGATCTGGCCAAGCAAAACCAGTGGGGTCAGACCCCCAATAGCAAGTACCACAAAGGAAGCCAAACTATGAACTAAAATCAACAATAACTAACATAACAACGGATAGAGACAGAAATAAGTAAATGCAAATTGAGACTCGTGCGCTACCAATGCATTTATCCCGAGAATAGAAAAGACAATAAGTAAAGCAACATGTAGCATAAAGTAAACGACATATGACATAATATAAATTGTGGACAAGTGAATTAAACGAAAGCATGTGAGTAAGTGAGATAAACTGAACATGTGAGCATGTAAGATAACTGGGACATGTGAACATGTTAGATAACTGGGACATGTGAGCATATAAGATAACTGGAACTTGTGAGCATGTTAGATAACTGGAACATGAGAGCATGTGAGAACAATATAGAACGACGAATTATAAGATGACTTAGAAACTATTCTAGAAATCAAGTTACAATCCGTAAACCAAGCAAAGACCGGGGTTGTAACCCTTCCCCTGAACATAACTTAGTCTCCAATCATTTACCGGCAAAAGTAAAGCATAAAAAATGATGTACTAAAATAAAAAAAATTCGGACACTGCCTAGACAAAACTAGACTAGACTGGACTCTATAAAATAATCATGACCAAGCAACGAGTATGACTTTATATATTAGCTAACTAGGGTTATCACAAGCCTAATTACTAACATATGCACTTTTGAGAAATATAATCCAGTTACCGGCCCTACAGACTACCCAACTTATCCAGCCCAAAAAGAAAGTAATGGAGGATACATCGCCCATGAGACAAATGTATCCTAAGATCTAATAGTGGGTACATCGCCCAGGAGACAAATGTACCCTAAGTCATGTCACGATCCGCACCCTGATTAGGGGCACGAGCACATGGTTACGTCCAGCCTACTCCGCAGAATCGGCGGTAAAACGCTGTATAGGTCGTCTACAGAAACTACACTAAATAGTATAAAGGTACATGTACAGTATATACACTCCGAATGTATGTGACATCGCAAGTACAGTCTCAATCACAAGATAAAACTAAGGTAGATAGCACGAAAAGGAAATATGATAGATGTGAAAACAGAAAATGAGTTCAACATCCAACACAGCTAGAGAGAAACAAACAATATCACAGAGTCACAAAATATAAATATAAGCTACTACAGTCTAAAACAAAAGCTGGATCGCAGTCCAGGCAAGCCTAACTAAGCTAACTACTCTAGGAGGACAAAGTCTAGTGGCTCAACTATCAGGCCACAGTCCTGGCCTAAGTCTTCATCTATCTCGACCCCATAGTAGATCGAGCAGTCTGCCTCAGAAACATCTGTAATATGTCAACGTTATCCTGTCAGGAAAATGAGCAAGTATAAATACTAACAGCAGTTCCATATGAATTGACAAATTCTATAAGAGACAGTATAATAAAATATAAGACAAAGATATGAAAAGACTTGGGAGCCATTCGAAAGCCGGGTTACAACCCGTAAACCAAACAAGGACCGGGGTTGTAACCCTTCTCTGGAACAGAACCTAGCCTCCAATCAAAGTATAGCATCAGAGCATGTAGAACTTGTGAAATACAGGACAAAATCAACCGGAAATATATAACAGGATGTGAGTACTGAATAGGACGACTATATATATATATATATATATATATATATATATATATATATATATATATATATATATATATATATATGATGACTTGGGAACTATTCGGAAGCCGAGTTACAACCCTTAAACCAAACAAGAACCGGGATTGTAACCCTTTTCCCGAACAGAACTTAGCCTCCCAGGATAAATAAATATAAAAATGTGACTTAAATTATTAGAGCGTTATGTGATCGGCTTTGGGTATGTTACAGGACAGGTTATCAACTTGGCCCGACAATCACATAAAAATCTCTGGAAAGGGTCAAGCCGGCCAACCTGGATAACAAGCACATGGAGGAATCTTGCTACACCCTACGTGAGGTGAGAGTGGCACAAACATAATAGTGACATGAGGATTTGATCACATAGCCCCTAATAATTCTCCACTCCCGAATAGTATAATGGATCTAGATGTGACACGTCATGACACGGGATTCTATAAGAGGTTAGCAAGTCCCCTTAGGAATCGGTGTCTATATAAATACAGGGAACAAGACAAGAAATGTACCAATATACCAAGAAAATCTAGTAACAACATCCCATGTCATGATCCAACATATACTAGTCCGTGAACTATCGTGACTGGAAATCGAGTAAGACACTACAACTGAATCGGATATAGCAGATATTAAGACAATAAAAACTATCAGTGAATGTACTCGTCTGTGGTCCTGAGCTGATAAGATGAATAGATGCTCAGAGTAATCACAGACCTAAAGATGAGATACTAAAAGTCAAAACAGAATTTAATAATGAAAGAAAAGCTAATCTAGTCATGATATGCAAGTCTAAGTCAAAACTAGGTCAAACTAAGTCACACCAAGCTAAACTAGGTCATATTGAGCCAAACTAGGTCACACTTGGACAACCAAGGTCAAACAAGGTCACAGGAAGTCAATACAAGTCAAACTAGGTCAATCTGGATCAAGGGTTAACTTACAGTTGACTTTTAGTCAAAAAGTCAACTCTGGTCAACTCTGGTCAATACTGAGTCAATCCTGGGTCAACCCTAGGTCAAACTAGTCAAATGTTGACTAACAGTTGACTTTTAGTCAACTGGTCAACTCTGTTTTGGTTTCGGTTCAATTCTAGTCATTATTAGGCTAAGTTTGACTTTCGGTTGACTTTCGTTGACTTTTGGTCAAAACGGTCAACCGAGGTCAAAACTAGTTTAAGGGCACTAATCCTAACCATTACCAACCAAGAGAACCTATTTCTAGCCATATCTTAAACTATCTAACTCAAAACTTACAATTATCCCATTACCTTAACTTACCTTTACCAAGGTAATTTCTATTACCTTGCCCCAATACAACGATAACCCATCTATACCTTGGAATACTAACCTGGGCTTCTTAGGGTAGCTAGACACTAACCTATCTAACTATTACCAACCATAAATTCCTAATATCTTGGACATCAAAACTATCTTTTCTAATATGTTACTTTCCTACACATTACCTTAAGGTAATCTTGAGATATCAAGATACCACATCTAACATAATCTATTCTTCTAAACCACACTTACTCTTCCTCACAAACATCATCTATCTAACCCCCATCTAACTTAGAATGCTACTTCTAAAATAACTCTCAAAAACCAACTCAAATATCTACCACAAACCCCCTAATGTATCTTAACATGACATATAACATAACATGACCAACCTTATTTTCTACCACTAGAAACACTACCCCACTAACCACCTAACACACTAAAACACTCTCTAACTTAGGGGTTTCATAGTAGAAAATGTGGTTGACAAGTGGGGGTAGGCATTTGGGGCTAAGGTGGGTCAACAGGGGATGTTTCTGGACCACAAAATCCCAAAAAACCATCCTGTACTGCTTTCTGCTTACTGCTTTTTCCTGCTGCTTTTCTGCTCATTCTCTAACCATCTATCCACACACACAAATAAATATATATGCACAATCCACACACACACACACACACATATATATATATATATATATTATATATATATATATATATATATATATATATATATATATATATATTATATATATATATATATATATATATATATTTATATATACATAAATGTGTTCTTAAAATATTTTCATGTGTATATATTATTTTCATGTGTATATATATTTTCATGTGTATATATATATATATATATATATATATATATATATAAAATATATATATATATATATATATATATATATATATATATATATATATATATAAGACACATGAATAAATATGTAAGGACACTCTCAAGAACAACATTTAAAACATCAAAAATCTGAGATTAAACATTTAATAAATCATTCAAACATAAAAACAAGCACAAAGTGCGTCCAAAATTGGGGGTTTCCCACATGGACACAATGCACAACAATGACACTCCTAATAGCTCCAAATGGACACGAAATGGACACAAATGGAGACACAACCATGGGAGACATTCCTATGGGTTCAAAATAATCCTATATGCATGTAGGAATGAAATAGAGAAGAGATTATACCTCCCGGTTGATCGAATCTAAGGAAACTCCTCCCGATACGACACCGGCACGTAGAGATCTCCAAATAGACACAAACCAAAGCCAAATCCTCCCAAACTTGGCTAGCACCCTCTTTTCATGGAGTAGAGAAGAAATGAAGAAGATTTGGTAGAAGAAGGGATTGATTTGGAGATGAAATCAATGGTGGTTCCTCTCAAAATTTGGGGAAGAACAAGAGAGAGAAATTTGTGGCTAAGAATGAAAAAGAAAGTGACTCACTCCCCTCCCTCTATGGCCGGCCCAAATTAGGTTAGGTGTCCCCTATTGGAATGTCCAATATGCCCTCCATGACTCCAATTGGTTTTAATTAAAAATTAGGTTTTGGTTTGGGGCTAAATTAGTCTAGTTTAAATCTCTAATTAGCAAAACCTAGTCATAAAATTTAGTCTAACTATACTAACTTAAATATTATCATATGTGGGCCAGGTCTAACTAATAGGTGGGTCCCACTAGAGTCAAGCTACCCCGGGCCCACGTTTCAAGTCGGACTGAGTTGAAATTCGAACCCGACTCAAATAACCCCAAAATAATATCATAAATAATAAAATAAATTTCAAAAATATACAAAAATGAAAAATGACCAAAATATCCCTGTTCTAGAAAATTGGAGGTGACAAATCTATCCACGTTAAAAAAAATTTCGTCTTCGAAATTAAAACAAAGCAATCACAGAAAAACACATGCAGAAAATAATCCCTCTTAAATATTTCCAAAAAAATTTCAGCAGAATAAAAATCTCTTAAGGCACAACAATACTTGCAAATAAAACTGTTACGTGTCCGACACGGACACGAAACCAACACAAAATCACACCTATCAAAAGTCAAATCAACAATCACCAATGCAATAATATCAAAAATAAATCAAAGAGGTCCAATGACCAAAATACCCTTGGACCAGAAATGATACTGAAAATATCCTAATCACATGGTTAGGCTCTAGGTCAAACAGTCCCTAGGGTTTCACTAGCAAAACATCAAAATCACAAGTCATAGCTTAAAAATTTAAAATGATTAAAATTTCCAAAATCAAAACATGAATTAAATGACAATAATTAAATGACTAAAATTATAAAATTTAAAATTACTCTCAATTAGAAACTGGGTGCTACAAGTCTATCCACCTTAAAAGAATTTATCCTCAAAAATTAAGGTGGTAGTGCTCCTTATAGGTCAAACATCCCACAAACAAAATCTTAAAATCATGCAGTTCGATAATCATATACGTCTGTCTAGAATCATGATCCTTAGAATCTCCGTAATGCTAGTGAACAAGGCTACGATAATTACAGGGTCCTCGATAAAGGTACATACCTCTAGAATTATTGTATTTAAAATTTTTACGTTACCGCTAGCTTGGCTACAAAAACCTTAAATTCTCACACTCTAGAAATACGTCCATAATCCGACTATATGTCCTCACTATGCCTGCTAACATGATCCTAGAGGATTCTAAAATCTCATAATCGAGGCGACCTAGACAATACGACTTATCTCAGAAAGAAAAAGACGAAAAAAATCACATCACAAAAATAAAAATTTTTATCAAACAATCAAGGAACAAATGGAATTGAGTTTCAAGACAGTTATAAGGAGGCAATACGGAAATGAGATTGAAAGATTGGAACCTGCAATCTGCCCTACTACTGTCTGACTGTCCTCAACTGTCATGGCGAAAGCTCACCCCTGCTGGCCTCCCCTAGCATACTGTACTCTGTCCTGGCCTGCCTGTCTAGCTGCACGAGTAGCATAGTTTTTTACTGGTGATCTGGAGCTGCACAGAATAGACAAACTCCCAGCCTCATCATACAAACCTTCCGGGTGTGCCCCGGCTTCCTGCAGAAAATACACTGCATGGCCTGCCTCTGGCCCTGACCCTGCTGCTGGTGGGCACGTGCTGGTGCCTGTTGTACTCTGTCCTGGCCTCCTCAGACTCTACGAAAGCGGCAATCCTTCAGCTGGTGGTCGGGCACCCCACAGTATAGACACACGCCCAACCTCTTTCTACAGGCCTCTCGACTGTGCCCCGGCTTCCCGCAGAAGCCGTACAGAGTAGTCTGCCTCTGTAGCTCCCCTTCCCAAATTTTTTGAAATATTTTATTTATTATTTTAATTGATTTAAATGGTATATACCCCAATATTGGTTTATTTAATTTTGTTATTGTGGTTATTATTATATAATATTATTATTATTATTGGTTGTATTTGTCAAATAAATGTATAATATATACATTCATATTTATATAGGCTCTACTCTAGAAAGAGATATACTGAGGTTTACTTAGAATTTATTAATGTATATAAAGAGATGTGTGCGTGTATGTATATGTACTTGTTAATATTTTGTGATGCTAAATTGAAATATAGAAAATATATATATGTGTATATATATATACATGTGTATGTATGTGCGTTTGTATATATAAATATATAATAAATATGTGTGCGTATACGTGTATATATATACATATGTATACGTGTATATGTGTATGTATATATATATATATTTATATATATATATATATATATATATATATATATATATATATATATTAAAATATATATATATATATATATATATATATATATATATATATATATATATAATGGGTGTAAATATGTATGTATATATAAACGTATATAATAAATATGTGTATGTGTATGTGTATATATATAAATATATATACGTATGTAAATATGTGTGTATATATATATATATATATATTAAAATATATATATATATATATATATATATATATATATATATATATATATATATATATATATATATATATATACAATAGTTGTCAAATAAAAATAAGAAAAGAAATAGTAATAGAAAAAAAGGGGTAATAATACAAAAGAACAAATATGAAGCAGCAGCAAACTCCTAGCAAGCCTAAGCATCCGAGCCCACACCCAATCGAGCCCAAAACAGGCCCTTAAGTCGACCCCAAGTCGGTGTACCACAGAATCAACATATATACACGAAGAGAGGGGAATCCAACCCTCGTATACTCTCTAAAACCCTAACCCGACTCTTGCACGCCACCCACGGATCGCCGGCGCATGATCCTAGACCGCTACGCGCGGCCACGCGAGCCATTGGAGGCAGTCGCATGCAACAGCAGACCGTTCGTAGCCACAGCAAACAGCAGCGAGTAGCTGCCATCACAGCAACTTTCCGACGAGATTCTTGCCTCCTCGATTCGCCGTCTTTCAAACCGTCTTCTCTGGTATGATCACAAACCATAAGTCTTGTAACCTCATCAATTAGTCTTAATTAAGTTAGATTAAAACCTTGTGAGAATTCGACGAGAAATCGACCAAAAACCTGTTCGAAACAGGACGTAAAACTGCCCCAACACCCAATGATTGCGGTCGATTTGCTACCAAAATATTGCGAATTTTGGAAAACCGTTTGAACAGACTTCTACACAACCTAACCAGCATTAAAATCCTATTTTTAGATTATTTTTATAGTCAGTAGATGCTAAGATAAATCGACTTGAAAATCGAGAAAAACCCGATAAAACAGTTTTCAAAAATCAATGAAATTCTTTGATATGACGTATGTCCCGCCAATCCGGGCGACGTGGTCACGAACCTAAAGCATTGAAAGGTGCATAAAGGCTTCGTAGACGTGTGGGCTTTGACGAAATTCAAATTGGTTGCGTGTGCGCGACGAATTGGATATGTATCCGTCAAAATTCACCGTATCGGCCTCTATGCAAATTCCCCAATTATATTGTGCACGCTCGTCAGATCGAGACAAAACTTGTGCCAACAGGACAGTACCATTTTTCTGGTCCTGTATGACAAGTTTGGTCCAGTTCTGAGACAGTCGAATCGGACCGCCGTTTTGCGGGCCCCACGGTCCGACTCAACGGACAATTTCATGTACAGGCCGCCGAAATTCAACTTTGGACATACGGTTGGGTTCTTATAAAAAAATGGACCTGTTGACATATAGTTTGACGACTTTAGGGACTGTTGACTCTGGCATACTTTTCGATGCAAAGCGGGTCCAACGGCGGACACCGTTTTGACCCAAAATTACCGTTTTGCCTATGTGTCCAAAATTGGACTTAAGGACAGGAAATCCTAGCTAATTTGACTATTCTGAGAATGTTGGTACTGTTTATTTTAGCATCTGGAGACTTCTGCATGTGTTGATTGATTGTGGCTCTTTGAGTGGTATAATATTATTGGTTTCACCAACTAAGGACCTCAGGCAAGTGTACTTTCTGATTGCTTTCGATTCATAGTAGTCTTTTCATTTTATGTTTATACATATATCTTGCTGCTTGTTGACACGCTCGTCACATGGAGTAGTCGGGAGGGGAATATCTTAGTAGATATGTGGACTACCCAGAACTATCCCCATGATGTCTATTCGTGAACAATAGCACCTGTACACGACACGTGCAGGTGCCAGATTTACCCCTAGCCGTTCACATGTCGAAACGGATATTTCACACCACATAGGTAGTTGTCTTTTATTTATTTTTCCTTTTCTTCTCCACCGTGCCATGTCAATAGTACTTTCCAGTTTTTATATCTCATATGTTATTTTCATGTCTTGTTAATTCTATTGTATTTTTGCATTGCCGTCGATTTGTGTGCTTGTTCCATTCCTGACTGAAAATCATTATTTTTCAGGTTAGCTGTGGCTTCACTTAGCTTAGGATATTCGGGTGTACTTGCAGACATAAACCTAGAAATAGATAGCAGTTGTATCAATTTCATTATTTGTAAAATCTTGTATTCTCTTTAATTATAAATGTTGTAAATGTTGTAACAAATTTAGAAATGTGAATGAGCAGCAACTGCTATATTTTGAGCATTTATTTCTTGCGGGCTTGACAGTGTTCTACCGCCGACTCTGCGGCGTAGGCTGGCTTGGACATGTCTCGTATCCGAAAAAGCGGGTGCGGATCGTGACAAGTTTTTGTTGTGGCCCATGCAGGTCAGTTTTCACAAATATGCGAACTCGTGGTGGTACCATATTAGTCATACTACTGCGAGCCTGCGAATAGAAAATGCTCATTCACAACTTAGGTTAAATTGATTTAAGAGAATGATTAGGACTAGGAGTCCCTTGTTTAAATTGACCGATTGGGTAGTTAAGGTTGTTAGATAGGCCATGCTATTTAGGAATTATTAAATTTATATGACTTACCAGATCTCTATAGAAATACTATTACCCTTGATATGATGACATGATCCAACGTGGGTATACTACTCACTTGGCTAGTTAGGCTTTCCCTAGAATTAAGGCGTTAATTTTGATAAACTGTTTAATTTTCTTTTGCTTTATTAGATATAAATCTTATATCATAAATTAGAATTGCCTGTTTTAAATTTTATTTTTGCTGTAAGGAACTGGTTTATAATTTCTGGTTCTGCTATTCATATACAAATCTCGAGGTAGATTGATTCAAAGTTTTTTCCTCAACCATTTGAAATATATATGAGATAAATGTTAGAATGTCCTTATTTTCCCTGTCTTCGGTTATTTTTTCCTGGTCAACCTTTTTACTTTAAGGATTGAGACTCATAGGTAGATGTTTACGCTCTATCATAATCATCTAGCTTAAAACTCTAGCAGCTCCTTGAAGTCCTTAGGAATATAGTTAGAGTAATTAACTGACTGCGATGACTAGACAGCAGCGTACTGTCGCCAATTGTTTGAGAAGGGGTAGTGTGGGTTCACTGCAGCCAGCAGCGCACTGGCGAGGCACAACCCATAGAAATAAATTCATTTTGAGGATCATAGGTTATAAAACATTGCTAAAACTATGTTGTAGTTGACCTCTTAGATCTTAGATACCCTTGTGTCAATATAAGATAGAGTACCTGATAGTATATCACAGCTGAGTCACGGAACCAATGGTTTACCACCGTCCGAGTATACGGGCGAGGCGTAATTCTCGGCGAAATGACTTGAGATGTGATTTCAAGTTTAGGATATCATAGATGATAGGAAAGTGCCATGTATGCCCTCTAAGATCCGAAGCCAATACTAGTAGAAGTTCTGTAGCATGTCTCCCTATCTCGTATTGTATGGTCATTATGATCTATCGACGAGGTAATTGACGGACACTAATAGGTTTACTTAGAATATAGAATTTAGAAGTCCATAACCCATTAGTCGACCAAGGCCTTATGGATAGAAGATAGTAGGATGCCTATATAAGCAATAACACCAGGTAAGGATTTGATTCTCTCAAAACTCGAATTACTTACCCCTCCTTCCAAAAATTCTGCATGCTTGTATTTTGACTATCTTGACCAACGCTGCTATTACAACCTAGTTTTGCAAGCTTACTCTTTATCAAGCTTGAGTCGAGACATATGTTTATTGGGGACGCCCGCTAACATATTGTCTAATCAGTATCATTGTATTACGGTCTGATCAACCATGATGTATTTGGTTCACTTTTCATCTAATTATCCTACGTGGATTGAGATGTAGATGTCTCCAGGATTTCATCCGCGACTGTTTTGACAATTCCTCTTGAATTATACATTCGTCTTTGAATCACGTAATTGTGTTCAGTGACATCTCCCTTGAACCCTTTATTGTTTTTGTCTTCTATTGATTGGAAATACGAAAGCTCGTGATTGATAGGTAGATACAGAGTATTCCCCATGTCTATGACAGTTGTATACGCAAGTGTAGCTATTATCGGCCAGCCCTGTGACTGAAACCTTGCCTTGAGTTACTCGTCCTCCCTTCGACACTAAACCTACTACCTTGATCTTCTAGTCATTGGAGTCCGAGAATGATTATGATCTTCCCTAGATCAAATGCCAACCTAGAAGACTACCTATTCTCTAGAGACCAAATGTTATGAGCCTCTAATCATTTGTTTGAAGCTTGGTTTAACTAGAATCCTTGTGACAATAGTCTGGCAGGTTTGACACAAATAGAAATACACGACTTAGTTGTTAGAAAGCTTTTCGAATGATGTGCCTTAGAGTTGGTTACCCCGTAGACAACTCATGTATACTGTGGACGAGTAGATCGTTCTATTTTATCGACCGTGTGCCATTATACACACTCGTTTTTTCATTTATTGAGGAACGGTCCTTGACTTGACTTATATCTCCGTATTCCGATACGCCATACCTTATTCTTTATAACAAGAGTCGAGGTACAATATCTGGACTTTGAAATCCTGCTAACATCATTATTCCTAAAACCATATCCTAGCTTCTAAGGTGGGTAGACTGTAAGCCTTCTTGGGATATACGAGGATTACCGATTGATTAGAATAATTTTTTTTATTAGAATGATAGTTAGTGCCCCATGGACTCCCACTTTCCAGTTAGATTATTTTGTGCCCCGGTCGTGTCATTTATATTCGGAGCACAAGACCAGCTGTTATCTTCCAACAAATTTTATATGCAAGATCTAGACGAGTCCACCTTCATCTAGGTATATCATGTCCCACTCGAACCCATCCCCTTGTACTCT